>CM073002.1:27186521-29628188 GCA_037038555.1 Rhynchonycteris naso
GCAGGGAACATTTAATTACCTCCAGTTCTTCAGTGGTGAAATCAGAGAAATCTAGAGTTTTCTTTTGATCTTAATTTTCAAAATGATTGCAAAATAGGACATCAAAGGGAGCAGATATTTTCCTTTCCAGATAGCACATACATAAACATTGCCTTAGACAAAATACAATAATAATATTATCAACCATAACTATTAATATGAAAATAAATATTAGCATTAGCTAATATTGGCTGAGTATGTATTATATACAAGACAGGATACAAAAAAATTAATGGTGTGACCTAATTGAATCCTCACAACAATCTTAGGAGTTGGGTTCCATTGTTACCCCCATTTTAAGATGAGAAGCTTAGAGAGGGTGGGCAATGTGCCCAAGGCTAGGAAGTGATAGAGCTGGACACACTTTGGTGGATCTGACTCCAAAGTCCAGCTATTTACCCAGTCAGAGGTGGAACTGGAGAACCAGAGGGCTGGACACCAGAAGACTTTACTCCTTCCTCTACATATGCTTAGAATAACACAATTAAAGAAGAAACAACAATAACAAAAACTTCCACCTTCATTCTATGAAAATAACTGTGAATTGCTTCCATTTCTAAAATAACATGCAAAGTTCTGGTCCCCATAGTTTTTCAATGTTATTTGTGTTTACCAAGAAAAATAAATGCAATGGGTTTCTAAACCAAAAATCACATCTTAATGTATGAATGTGAAATGAATTATGATTAGATCATTTATAACCAAACTGATGGCTGGCCTGTGGTGACACAGTGAATAAGGCATTAACCTGGAACGCTGAGGTCGTTGGTTCAAAACCCTGGGCTTGCCTGGTCAAGGCACCTATGGGAGTTGATGCTTCCTGTTCCTCACCCTTCCTCGCTCGCTCTCTCTCCTCTCTAAGATAAATAAATTCTTAAAAAACAAATAAACAAACAAAAACTCAAGTGATAGGGATTTCTTGTTTTCTGTTTTTCATTGTGATGAAATTAATTGGTGGATCCATACTCCATCACCACCCGAAACACAGTATACAGCAATAATTTGTTTAGGACTGATGTGATGTTTCCTGCAATGCAAAAGTCATTAATGTGGATTCAAATACTAAACTAAATCTCCAGTGACATTGTAAGCCTTGGATAAATATTTCTTCAGTTTAGCTGACTTTTAGTAAAGTAAATGATAGTACAATATTTTACATTCTAGATTACCATATATATTATGAGAAAATAACACATTGGAAAAATGACTCTTGACATTTACTTGAATCTTTGAGTTTTTGTTGTTTTTGTTTTAAAGAATACCAGTTCTACAAATATGAGTGAAGGGCTTACTATGAGCCTTGGACAGGTAATAAAATGTCAGTGATGTAGGGACAGGTCAAATGACCTAATTTAATTCTATCCTTTTTTATTTTTGTTTTATTTTATTTTTTATCAAATAAGATAAAAGAGAGGCAAAAAGACAGACTCCCCCATGCACCCCAACCAGGATCCACCTGGCAAGCTTCCTACGGGGCAATGCTCTGCCCATCTGGGGTTGCTGCGCCGTTGCTCAGCAACTGAGCCATTTTTTTTAGCACGTGTGGCAAGGCCATGGTGCCATCCTCAATGCCCAGGGCCAACTTGCTCAAATCATTTTTTTTTTTTTTTGAGCCATGGCTGCAGGAGAGGAAAAGAGAGAGAGAGAGCAGAGAGAAAGAGAGAAGGGGGTGGGGTGGAGAAGCAGATGATCACTTCTCCTGCGTACCCTGGCTGGGAATCGAACCTGAGTTTCCCACATGCCAAGCCAACTCCCTACCGTTAAGCCAACCGGTCAGGGCTCACTCTATTCTTCTTATCAGTGTAACCTGGATAACTAGGAACCTCAAGGGTTTCCGCTGCTGCTCTATGACATGGACATGGTATAGACTTGCTATTGCTTATATGGTTCCAAGAAATAGAAGTTTGATTCCCAAACACTATCCTCCCCCTGGGCTCCATATCTAATCTGATCTTGGAGCCACCAGAATCCAGCAAACTCCCATTGACTTATCCTTCTTTCCTGGTTACCTATCAAAGTGTCCTAAAACTGTTGCTCTTCCTAAGATGTCAACACTGAAGATAATGGTGCTAAGTAATCTGGACTCCCTGGTTCTGCAAAATAGGAATTAGAGACCATGTTCCTCCTTTCTCTAGCTAAAAATAAAAACAAATTTATAATTACATAAAGCACTGTTAACATTAAATCATTTCTTGGTTCTCATGATTTTGCTTAAATCTTTTTACTTCCTTGGTTTGCCTTTACTCTCTACTATGAGCTTGTTTTGTCATTTCCTTTGGTATGTTCTAAGGGTTAAATATCACCCTGTTTGCAGTTGTAACCAGATTATTCTAGTTCATCTCAATCATATCTTTGAACTCAAACAGATGTTTTATTTCTGGAGGTAAATCTAAGTATTAAGAGAAACTGATCTCTATTTTAAATATGGTTGGATACAAAAGTATCTGTTATTTATTAAGTGCCTACTTTGGGCCAGTCACGGATTACTTGATCATACATTACACATGTCATTTCTAATCCTTATGACAATCTCATTTAGAATCAAATACATGGAGTCACAGCAGCCTCCTGAGGCTACACCACCATGAGTGGTGGGGCTGGTCCCAGTGCATGGGCCCCCTGGGATGGCTCTGTGCTGCCTGCCCTCTTGGCTGTGCCACTGGCTCAGTGGGCATCCCCATCCCTTCCACTCTCACCTCTCTTCTCCATACCACCAGCATTTCTCTCCTTCCTGGCTGAGGGCCGGGGCTTCGGCACAGCCTTCATGACACAAGCTGGCAGGAGCTACAGTGACCACAGCACCCAGGCTCCACCTACCTACGGCTAAATCATCCTGAGGCTTCTCAATTCAGAGAAAATGTTGTAACTGACTTGCTCAGGAGTTATGCGTATATGGAGGGGGGTAGGGAGGGAGGGTGGGGAACCAAGTCATAGAACCTGTGAGAATAGGGCTGTTAAAAACCTGGCAGATGTGTGCCTCTCCCCGTTCCTTCTTGTCTGATCGTGCTGAGCACAATGGTACCACACAACCAGTCTGGAAGCTATCCTATGTAAGCAAGCAATTAGTTTTTGTGAAGCTCTGGCCAGCCAGCTAGTGCACTACCCTGCATATGCCCCTGCTTCTCTTCTCCCCTCACTCTTGCTGCTTCCAGTAAAGCCTACCTTAGCTCATGCTCTATTATCCAGGAAACTGGCTAGGATAGTGTTAGAACCACCACAAACCACTGAACCATCCTGCCTCTTGCAGAAATCCATTTTATGTTGAAGTTAATAGTAAAAATAAAATGTAGCCTGACCTGTGGTGGCGCAGTGGATAAAGCATCAACCTGGAGTGCTGAGGCCGCCAGTTTGAAACCCTGGGCTTGCCTGGTCAAGGCACATATGGTAATCAATGCTTTCTGCTCCTACCCCCAACCCCCTCCCTAAAATAAATTTTTAAAAAAATCTTAAAAAAAAATAAATGTAAACACACATTGTACTTACTATGTTTCAGGTAGTGACCAGGTGCTTTGTATGCATTAATTCAACGTGCCTTCACAACAGTCCTACATATTGGGTATTATTCTTATCCCTTTTTTATAGACAAGGACAGTGAGAACACAGACGGATTAAGTGACTTGCTCAAGGTCACACAGCATCCTGATGGAACTTAACTTAGTTTGCTTCTATTCTTGCCTTGACTAACTGGGCAAAGGCACTTTCATGCTTAGTTCCCTCATCTAAAAAGTGAATTTAGTAAGGAGTCATCTGTGTTAAGAACTTTATAACAGATGCATTATTATAAGAAAAACTCTTCTTTCAGTATCACTAAATGGCAGAGAAAACAACACAATCTAAGCTACCCCAACCACGTGATAAAAATCTAGTCAAATGCCAAGGGTATTTAGGAGAGGATTCTGAGTCAACATCTAAGTAAGATTTGTTCCTGCCTCTATGAAGACAATGTACATATAAACATTTGTATTTCAGAGAAAACATGGGAGGGCCCCTCTTGATTCCAAAGTTTGTTAATAAGTTTATCGGGTGTGATGAATGAGAGACTTGTACAACCATTGATAGTAAATCAATAAGGATCCCAAAGGGAAAATTCCTTATATTAAAGAAAGGTAATTAATATTATTGAAAACCATGGTCAGACTTCTTAAATAACATGCTTCTGTTAAACAAATAGCCCATTTTCTACAGCTGAGAAAAGAATACACATGCATTGTGATGGGTCATTAGGAAAAGTAGCTAACTGTACATATTGAATTCACAGAAATAAACTTTAATTTGGTGGATAAATTATGCTAAATAAAATGATATAAACATTTTTCTCACTAAGGGAGACTTAGACCACTGGTGATTGAGTGGGTGAGCAAAATAAATATATTTTCCAGGGCACAGTTAATCTCTATTAAAATTACTTTAAGGCTGAGAGGGCAGAGCAGGTAAATGTTGTGCTCACCTCCTCCCAAGACTACGTCACAATTACAACTAAACTACAGAATAACCAACATCATGAACAACTTAAAATCTAGCTGAACAGAAGTCCTATAACTAAGAATATACAGAAGAAGTCACGTCAAGACTGGTAAAGGGGCAGAGACGTGGAATGGTTGGTCCCACACCCATGTGTGCTGGTTAAAAATTGGGAGAGATATCTCAACTATAGAGTTCCCTCCAAATAGCAAGAGGTCCCAGTCCCATACCAGGGCCACCAGCCTAGGGTTCTAGTGCCAGGAAGAGAAGTCCCCATAAATTATGACTGTGAAAAACAGTGGGGATTGTAGTGGAGCAGACTGAGGCTGAGACTCCTCTCAAATGGCCTGTGGCTGGACCTACATGCTATTGAACTCACTTGCTCTGAGCTCCAGTACTGAGACAGCAGCTTGAAAAATGCCAGGGATGTACAGGGAGGAAATGAATTGTCTGGCTTCAAGCTAAAGGCGAAGTGGCAGCTTTCTACTAGGCAAAATTGTGGGCAGGTGCTACTGTCCTTTGTTGACCTTCTTTCCACCCAGCCTGCAAGTTCAGACAGACACCATGTCTAAGTTTCTATCAACCTGGCTAACACTGGTTACCCCACCCTGATGATTCTTTGAGCTTCTACCACACCCAAATTTCAGGCCCATCCAAGCTGCTTCTAGCTTTTCCACAAAAAGGGCCTGTCTTGATTCACGCTATGGTCTTTCCTAAAATCTCACAAAGGTTCACAAACCCCAAACAGGCAGCATCTGACCTGGGTGTTCCCCCTAACTCTGGCTAAGCAGCACCAAGACTGGCACTAGTGGTACCCAGCCTCAGTTTGTAGCTTAGCCTCTCCAAGGCACCTCTAAGCCCAGAAAAAGTGGCAACCAGCTGCAGATCACTTTGTAGCTTTTTCCAAGTACCCCAGGGCAGGGCACAGGCATCAGCTGATTTTGGCCTGCAGCAGAGGTCCCAGAACCAACACACCTGATAGCTAGCATCAGAACACATCAGAGCACCACCCAACCACCTTCACAAGTGACACACCCAATGGCAGATTCTGTAGGCACAAGAGTCTTACTAAACAAATTCTTCTCTGTGGGGTCAGACCTTGCACAACAGCCCTCCTCTATAGTCATGCCAGTTCTCAGAGCCAATCAGCCTCAGCGACATGCCACAAACAATCAAGTTTCAACTATAGCAGAGGGAACCACAACCCACACAAGGGACACACCTGGAGCACTCGCTCAAGTGACCAGAGAGACTAAATAAATTGGATTGCATAAGACACCTACTACAATGTGTCCGTAAAGTCATGGTTTACTTTTGACCGGTCACAGGAAAGCAACAAAAGACGATAGAAATGTGAAATCTGCACCAAATAAAAGGAAAACCCTCCCAGTTTCTTATGGTGATGTGGCAGCATGTGCGCATACGCAGATGATGACGTAACATCGTGTATACAGTGGAGCAGCCCACGGCCATGTGGATGGTACAGAGGAAAGTTCAGTGTGTTCTATGGCCCGCTAAATTCGAATCCATGACCAAAGTGCAATGTGAATATCGGCACAGTTATAACGAAGCGCCACCACATAGGAATAACATTACTTGGTGGGATAAGCAGTTGAAGGAAACCAGCAGTTTGGTGGAGAAACCCCGTTCTGGTAGGCCATCAGTCAGTGACAAGTCTGTAGAGGCTATACAGCAGAGGTCCCCAAACTACGGCCCACGGGCCAAATTGCAGCCTCCTGAGGTCATTGATCCAGCCCCTGCCGTACTTCCAGAAGGTGCACCTCTTTCACTGGTGGTCAGTGTATGAAGTACTGTATGTGGTGGCCCTCCAATGGTCTGAGGGACAGTGAACTGACCCCCTTTGTAAAAGGTTTGGGGACCCTTGCTATACGGGATAGCTACCTAAGGAGCCCTAAATAATCTGTGCATGCGTGTGCTCGACAATTAAACCTAAGCAAGACTACAGTTCATAAGGTGTTATAGAAACGTCTGTTTTACAGGGTACAAATTGCGGCTGTTGCACGCTATCAAACCGGCGGATAGACCCACACGATGCACGTTTGCTACAGATATGCTTCATGAGATCGACAGTGATGCAAGATTTTTGCAGAAGATTGTGTTTAGCGATGAGGCAACCTTCCATATCTGTGAATATGTTCATCGCCATAACGTCTGAATATGGGCTGTTGAACATCCTCATGCCTACGTTGAGTACGAACGTAACACCCCTAAAGTGAACGTGTGGTGTGGCCTGATGCATGATAAGGTGATAGGCCTATTTTTTTTTTGCAGAGCAGTCTGTGACAGCAAACACCTATCTTGACATGTTGGAATTGTATGCAGTGCCACAATTTCCAGAAGTGTCACTTTTCAACAGGACGACGCTCCTCCACACTACACCATCATTGTTCGTGAGTTTCTGGATAGAACATTCCCCCAGTAGTGGATAGGCAGGGGTTCTGTCAAGCCATGGCCACCACGATCCCCAGATCTGACGCCCTTAGACTTTTACTTTTGGGGTTATGTGAAGCAACATGTGTACACTGAATGTATCAATGACATGAATCACTTAAAACAGAGAATCACAGACGTATTCACTCTGTTACACCAGACGTCCTTACCCGTGGGTGGCAAGAACTTCACTATCGTTTGGATGTGTGTAGGGCAACAAATGGAGTCCACATCGAACTGCACTGAATAGGTATGAAACTGGGAGAGTTTTCCTTTTATTTGGTGTGGATTTCACATTTCTATCTTCTTTTGTTACTTTCCTGTGACCGGTCAAAAGTGCACCATGACTTTACGGACACACTGTATATAAATCCAGTCTACCAAAACCAGATGCAGCAGCTCTACCTAATACATAGAAACAAACACAGGGAGACTAACAAAATGAGGAGACAAAGAAACATGTTCCAAATGAAAGCACAGAATAAAACTCTAGAAAAAATAACTAAACCAAATGGAGAACAGCCCTGGCCAGTTGGCTCAGTGGTAGAGCATCAGCCTGGTGTGGAAGTCCTGGGTTTGATTCCCAGCCAGGGCACACAGGAGAGTCTCCCATCTGTTTCTCCACCCCTCCCCCTCTCTTTTCTCTCTATCTCTCTCTTCCCCTCCCACAGCCAAGGCTTCATTGGAACAAAGTTGGCCCGGGCACTGAGGATGGCTCTGTGACCCCTGCCTCAGGCTCTAGAATGGCTCTGGTTGCAACGGCGCAATGGCCCAGATGAGCAGAGCATCGCCCCCTAGTGGGCAAGCTGGGTGGTTTCTGGTTGGGCACATGCAGGAATCTGTCTCTCTGCCTCCCCGCTTCTCACTTCAGAAAAATACAAAAAAAAAAAAAAAAAAAGAAATGATGACCAAAAAAAAATCTACCAGACACAGAGAGAGTTCAAAACACTGGTTATAGGATGCTCAATGAACTTAGGGGGAAATAGATGAACTCAGTGAGAACGTCAACAAAGGGATAGGAAACATAAAGTTGGAGATAGAAAACATAAAAAAGAACTAGTCAGAAATGAAGAATATTATAACTGAGATAAAGACTACATTAGGAGGAATCAATAATAGATTAGAAGAATCAGCAATTTGGAAGACAAGTAGCAGAAGACACCCAATCAAAACATCAAAAAAGAAGAAAAAATCCAAACAAATGAGTATAGTTTAAAGACCCCCTAGGACAACATGAAGCATACAAATATTCCCTTATATTCGAATGATAGGGTTATCAGAAGGAAAAGAGAGAGAGTAATGGATTGAAACCTATTGGAAGAAATAATGATGGAGAACCTCCCAAATGTGGTGAAGGAAATAAACATAAAAGTCCAGAAAGCAGAGGGAGTTCCAAACAAGATGAACCCTAAGAAGCCCATACCCATCCCATCATAATTAAAATGCCAAAGGTTAAAGGCAAAGAGAGAATCTTTAAAAAATCACAAGAGAAAAGCAGTTAGTTACCTATAAGGGAGCTCCCATAAAACTATCAGCTGATTTCTCAACAGAAACTTTGCAGGTCAGAAGATATTGGCACAAAATATTCAAAATGATGAACTAGCAAGCAAGGGCCTAAAATTAAGATTACCTTACCCAGCAAGGCCATCATTTTCAATCAAAGAACAGATAAAAGAGCTTCTCAGACAAGAAAAAGCTAAAGGACTTCATCACTATCAAACAAGTAGTATAAAAACCTTAAAGAAACTTCTTTAAGAAGATGAAAAATATACACATATGAGTAATTAAATGGCAACAACGATATACCTATCAATAATTATTTAAATTAAATGGAATAAATGCGCCAATCAAAAGACAGGGTGGATAAATAGGTACGAAAAGAAAACCCATACATATGCTGCCTATAAGAGACTCCACTTTAGATTGAAAGTCACACACACAGGCTGAAAGTAAAGGGATGGAAAAAGGTATTTCATGGAAATGAAAAAAAAAACAAACAAAAAGCTGGGGTGGAAATACTTATTTCAGACAAAATAGACTTTAAAACAGAGTCTATAACAGGAGGCAAAAAAGATCCAGCAATTCCACTTCTGGGTATTTATCCAAAGAAATCCAAAACACTAATTCAAAAAGACCTATGCATCCCTATGTTCACTGTAGCATTATTTACAAGAACCAAGATATGAAAGCAACCCAAGTGTCCATTGATAGACAAATGGATAAAGAAGAGGTGGAACATTAGACATGGGATGTGACATGGCCATAAAAAAGAATGAAACCTTGCCGTCTGTGAGAACATGTATGGACCCAAAGGGTATTGTGCTAAGTAAATGTCATAGAGAAATGCAAATACCATATGATTTCATGTATATATGGAATCTAAAGAACAAAAAACAAAGCAGAAACAAACACGTAGATAAAACATTTTGGTGGTTGCCAGATTGGGGGTGGGGGTGGGGGCGGGGAATGGGTGAAAAAGAAGAAAGAATTAAGATGTGCAAATTGCCAATTATATAATAAAAACAATCACAGGGGTGTAAATTACAGCATAGGGAATACAGTCAATAATACTGTAATAAATATGTATGATGTCTAAGGGTATTAGCCTTATTGGGATGAGCACTTGCTTTGTAAGTCATATAAATGTCTAATCACACTATGTTGTATACCTGAAAATAATACAATATTTTATGTCAACTATAATTGAAGAATTTTTAAAATATATTTTTAACAAATGACTTTAAGAAAAATTTTTTCAGCCCTGGCCAATTGTTAGCTCAGTCAATCAAGTGCGTTGTCCCAAAATGAAAAGATTATGAGTTTAATCTCCAGTCAGGGCACACATGGAAATCAACCAAGGAATGCATGACTGAGTGGAACAACAAATGAATGTTTCCTTTCCCCTTTCCCCTCTCTCTCTTCCTCTGACTCTCTAAAAACCAATAAAAGTTAAGCTCTGGCTGAAAAGCTCAGTTGGTTGGAATATCGCCCCAGAGCATGGAGGTTGCCGGTTTGATTCCCCAGTCAGAGCACATACAGGAGCAGCTCGATGTTCCTGTCTCTCTCCCTTCCTCTATTAAAAAAAAAAAAAATTGTTTTCCTACTGGCTCTGAATACTACATATTTTTTTATTGAACAGTGATGCTTTTGAACAAAAACATGTTGATCATAAAGCTATAAATATTAATTCAAGGATTTTAATATAATCATTTCTACTAATATTGATTATCTTTTTCTTTTTTTTAAGTGAGAAGAGGGGAGATAGAGAGACAGGCTCCTGAATGAGCTCTGACTGGGATCCACCTGGCAATCCCTGACTGGGGCTGATGCTTGAGTTATCCTCAGTGCCTGAGGCTGTTGCTTGGACCAACCGAACCACTGGCGTGGGAGGGGAAGAGAGAAGGTAGGGGGAGACAGAGGGAGAGATAGTTACTTCTCATAGGGGCCCTGACCACGGACTGAACCCAGGATGTCCACATGCCAAGCCAATACTCTAGCCACTGAGCCAACCTGCCAAGGCCATGATTCTTGTTCTTAATACTGATCTTTGTATCTTATGATGTCAGTCCCATTTAGCTAGAAAAACCTATGCTCTCTCATAAGATCTCTGTTAAACATTAAAATTCATTCCAACTGTTAAAATTCGGATTCTTTTCTTTCACTTCCCTTCAAAGGAATGAGCAAACAATCTCCATTAGTGCAAGTTTAGCATGGAGAGCGTTTTCAATGATAATACAGGAATTTATTTCACCTATGAGAAGAATGAAACTGGCAAGCACATGTGTAAACTCCTTCGGACATTCCTCAGTGCTAATGAACTCTCAAACTTTGTCACAACTGCCGGTAAACATAACAAAGTCTCAACTTTTTACCTATGTATGTACTTTTAAAAAGGCTCTGTTGAGGCAGCAAAGTATCATGGAAGGTAAGTAATTTTGAGTCAAACAGCTTGAATTATGACTCTGGGTGCTAACACAAGTTATTGACAGCTCTAAAGTCTTAGTTAGCTTCCTAATGTGTGAAATGGAGATAACACTATTAAAAAAGGAATTGTAAGAATTACACTGTAGAAAGTGAGTGGCTTAGACCTTAGGCTGTAATAGATCCTGAAATAATGTTAGTTGCTCCTATGCCCTCAGCTATTCTAAGAGCTACAAGAGCTCTGTCCAATGTCCATATATCGATCGTACAACTCAGTCTCTTCTTGAGCACAGGAATTAGACAGAGTTGTATTCTGGGGAGTGGTCTGATGTTGCCCACTATAGTAAACACTGCTACAAACATCTAGAAACAAAATGAATTAAGCTAATGTTGGCATTCCCTTTCCCACTAGAAACACAGAACTACTGAATAAATTGTAATTATTTTTGGAAAATACTTAGTGAAGGATAAAAATGGAGACAGCATCAACAACAAAAAAAAATAATGAGGGAACACTTTCAGTTTCCAAGAATGAAGAAACAAATTAAAGTCAGATGAATATACTGGGACTGAAGCTGAAGAGGCCCAAAGGGTTTTGATCTTGGATAAAGGTCTGGGATTACTTTTCTGTTTTCACATGACTGTTAGGAGACATAACCTCAGGATTATAGAAGACAGAGGCCTGGAAGTGAAACTCCTACAAAAAACCTAGAGCCTTCTATCTGGACAGAAGAGACTGGAAGAAGTATACACAGCAGCTCCGGGACAAAACTGCATGGAATTGTGGTAACTACAAAATGAAAATTTATATAAAAATTATCCAGGGGGCTCTGGCTGGTTGGCTCAGCGGTAAAGCATCAGCCTAGCATGTGGAAGTTTCAGGTTTGATTCTCAGTCAGGGTACATAGGAAAAGCGCCCATCTGCTTCTCCACCCTTCCCCATCTTGTTCCTCTCTCTCTCTTCCCCTCCTGCAGCCAAGGCTCCACTAAAGCAAAATTGGCCTGAGCATTGAGGATGGCTCCATGGCCTCCACCTCAGGCACTAGAATGGCTTCGGCCGCAATAGAGCTATGCCCCAGAAGGGCAGAGCATTGCCCCCTGCTGGGCATGCCAGGTGGATCCTGGTTGGGCGCATGCGGGAGTCTGACTGCCTCCCCACTTCTAACTTTGGAAAAATACAAAAAGAAGTAAAAAAAAAATTATCCAGGATCGCAACATCAGGCCTTCAGTAATGGAGGAGGTGTTGCTCCTATTAGATCAACCATACCACAGATAATGACCATAAATTCTGGACAAAATAGAAAAAAAAAAAAGAACTGCAGAACAATCAAAAGCAAGCAGAAACTGGGAGGGAATTAATATCTGAAAGAAAAGAATGTCACTGTTTTTGTCTAAGGGCAGACCCAACATGCCAAGTTGGATGACTAAAACTCAGCGAGAAAATTCATAATCTTACTGGCTTGAAGAACCACAGAACAGGTTTCATGGCAAGCACAAAAGCTACAAAAGGAAGTGGGAAGTCCTAGAAAGCAGAGTGCCACACGGAGGAGTGTCAAATTCTGCTTAGGCTATTGAATCATGCAGGCGAGGGGTGCCCTCCAAGGCAACTTAGATATACTACAGTAACTTCAACAGAGAAATCTGCTGCTGCCCACCACAGGAAATGTAGTCTGTAGTATGAGTCCAGCCAAGTTAACTGTCTGTTTTCAAAAAAAAAAAAAAAAATCCACAAAAACACAAACAAAAAACTCTTTAAAGAAATAACTAAATCCAGAGTTCCCACAATATATTAGTCGCAACGTAACCTAAACTCACTAGGCAGAAGAAACAGCATTCTGAAGAAAAATGGCTATTGATTGAGACCCATCCTGAGATGTTGAAATTATATGACAAGGATTTTAAAGCAACTATTATAACATATTCAAGGGTATAAAAGGAACTACTTTTGTTGAATAAATGAATAGAAAACCTCAGCAGAAAAAAGGAGAAATTCACTAGAAGGGCTTAAGATCAAAATGGCAATGACAGAAAGAGCCAGGAAACTTATAGACAGATCAATAGAAATGATCCAATCTGAAGAACAAAGAGGAAGAAAGATTTCTAAAAACTGAACAGAGCCTCAGTGGCGTATGCAATAATATCAAAAGATCTAACATTCATGCAATTTGAGTCCCAGGGGGACAGGCTAGAGAGAAAATGAGGCAATAAAACAAACAAACAAACACCTTTGAAGAAATAATGGCCAAAAAAGTTGATCAAATTTGGTTAAAGAAATAAATTTACAGATTAAAGAAGTATGGGAAATCCCAAGCAGGTAATACAGAGAAAATCACACTTAGGCACATTAAAGTCAACTGTTGCATATAAAGAAAAGAGAAAATCTTAGAATTACCTAGACAAAAATCACTTATTAAAATCATTTATTACATCATTAAATTCTAATCAGAAACACACAAAGGCCATAGACAGCTCAATGAATACTAAAGTGAATCAATGAATATATGTTGCTTTTCCCAAACTAATCTACTATATAGGCAGTCCCCAGGTTACAAATGAGATAGGTTCTGCAGGCTGTTTCTTAAGTTGAATTTGTACATAAGTTGGAACATGTACATTTACCTATCAAATGCAACTTAGACATTTGTCTTAACATAGTATTTATTTTTACCATTCTGTGCATATAAATATTTAAACATACAGAGCCTATTTCACTCTTAACCTAAGGACTGCTTGTAATTCAAATTTGATTTCCCTTACTGACAACAGTTGGCATACACAAATGTGAGCCATGCCTGGGGATTAGTTCAACATCCATTAAAAAGATAAGGTGAAATATACTGAAACTGAAAATAATGTGGCCTCTTGAGACAACTAGATTAGACCTTAATGGTCCATGGCTCTTGTCTATAAAATTGGGGCTCCATCACTCATGGTAGTGATGCCCATGTAAGGGAAAAACACAGAACTGAAGTTATATTTACTTTTGCCTTCTTGGAAAAGCTATCACATTGACTTCAATTAAACTTTTAAACCTGACCTGTGGTGGTACGGTGGATAAAGCACCAACCTAGAATGCTGAGGTTGCCAATTTAAACCCCAACTCAACTAGTCAAGGCACATACGAGAAGCAACTACTATACGTTGATGCTTTCTGCTCTTCATTTCCCTCCCCGTCTCTATCTCCACTCTCTAAAATCAATAAATAGTTATTTAAAAAAAATAATGTGACTCAAACTGTTAAAACACGAGGGTTTCAATATATTCATTTAAAAACTTTCCTTTCATGGAGGAGCAAGATGGCGATGGAGTAGGCGGACGTACCAACTTCCAACTCCCAGAACCAAAGTGGATTATAACTCAATTTTAAGAACCATTATCTGGATAAACCAACTATGAACTAAACTAAGTGGACTCTTCAACCAAGGAACACAGAAGAAGCCGAATTGAGACCGGTAGGAATAGCGAAAACGCGAAGAGGGCTGCCCAGCTCCCCGGAGCAAACGGCAGCCCGGAGAGACCAGCATGGCGGAGAGGGAGGGACCTGGGTCCCAGGAACCAAGCCTGAGCCTGCAGTCCCAGAGCCTAGAAGAGGCGTTTGGACAGTTTTGAGCTGTGAAACAAGTGAGGGAGCTCCCAGGCCTACAGTGTGGAGTATTAGGGCCCTTCCTACTCTGCTGAGGGTTGCTGAAGGATATGGTGGCAGCAGGACTCTGAAACACGGTTCTGTCGGCATGGGCCGAGGGCAAGCCAGTGTGAGCTTGGTCTAGCTCAGCAGGGGCAGAGGGGACGCGCGAAAGCGGTCCAGAAGCTGCGGACCGCCTGTAATCCCACCTGCGGGGACAAAGCGGGAGGCCAGGAACGAGCAGAGATCTGCTCTGCAACCCTGCGCAAGCCGACCTTGACTGCCGGGACGGGGCTAGGACCAGGGATGGGCAGGGGTTTGTGGCTGAGCTCACGCTACCAGCCCCGCCCAGCTGGAGAAACCGCCATTTGCCATTCTACGTGCACTAGTGGGCTCTGAGCGCGGGGACGGGGTAGACCACAAGACAAGTGGAAGCTCGCAGCTGAGCCCACGCTACTAACCCCACCAGGCGGAAGAAACTGGTTTGCCATCCTACGTGCACGAGCGGGCTCTGAACACGAGGGCGGGGTAGAGTCTGGGACGAGCGGAAGTCCGCAGCTGAGCGGAAGACAGCAAACACGCCCGCCCCAATAAACCTTGGTTTGCGACCCTGTACAGAAGGGCCCTGGCCTCAAGGGCGGGGCTAAAGCTCCGGACGGGCAAAGGCTCACAGCTGAGAGCACATCAAAAGCGCCGCCCAACCCGCGAAACTGTGGCAAGCAAGCTCTGACTGCGGGGTTCTGGGCGGAAGTCCGGAAACAGGCTGGGTCCGCAGCTGAGCAAAGGTGCTCACCTCTACCCTTGGTGCTAAGGCTTTTGGCTTGAGTGACAGCCCCTCCCACGGAGGTGAGGCAGAAATCACAGCAAAAGCCACAGTGGGATATTGCTGGCAATGCCCATACAAAACTACCCTAGGCAGCGACAGAGGGGGTGGCGGGCCTGCAGACAGACCACACCTAGAGAACACAAAGGCAACACCTACTGGACTCCAGTGGCCACAACTGGCTTATACACAGACAAAATGGGCAGGCAGAGGAATGCAAACCAAATGAATCAAAAGAAATCCCCAGAGAAGGACCTGAATGAACCAGATATAACCAAATTACCAGAAGCAGAATTTAGAATAATGATAGTTAGGATGTTCAAAGAAATTAGAGCAACAATGGATAGTCATTATGAACACCTAAATAAAGAGATAACAAGTATAAAAAACAAAATTGAAATAAAAAAAAGAATCAGACAGAAATGACAAATACAATATCAGAACTGAAGACCACAATGAAAGAAATTAAAAGCAGGATGAATCACACTGAGGATCGAATCAGCGAGTTAGAGAACACAATAAACAAAGGCACAGAAGCAGAGAAGAAAAAGGAAAGAGACTCAAAAAATGTGAGGAAACTCTAAGGGAGCTCTGTGACAACCTGAAGAGAAACAACATTCGCATCATAGGGGTACCTGAAGAAGAGGAGAGAGGACAGGAAATGGAAACTTTGTTCAATCAAATCATAGCAGAAAACTTCCCTAAATTAAGGCTGGGAAACATTCCACACGTTCAAGAAGCACACAGAACTCCATTAAAGAGAAACCCAAAAAGATCTACAACAAGACACATAACAGTTAAAATACCAAAGCTAATGGATAAAGAAAAAATTTTAAAAGCTGCTAGAGAAAAAAAGGCTATCACCTACAAAGGAGCCCCCATAAGGATGACATCGGACTTCTCAACAGAAACACTTGAGGCCAGAAGGGAATGGCAAGATATAATCAAAGTAATGCAGAACAAGAACCTACAACCAAGAATACTCTATCCAGCAAGCCTAACGTTGAAAATTGAAGGAGAAATAAAAATATTCCCAGAAAAAGAAAGCCCCAAGGAATTCATAAAAACCAAACCAATTCTGCAAGAGATACTAAGGGGCCTGTTGTGAACAGTTTAAAGGGAGGAAAGAATATAGCAAAAGAAGAATACAGCTTTAAAGAATAAAATGGCAATAAACAACTACATATAAATAATAACCTTCAATGTAAATGGATTAAATGATCCAATCAAAAGACATAGGGTAGCTGCATAGATAAAGAAACAGGACCCATACCTATGCTATCTACAAGAGACACACCTTAAAACAAAAGATGCACATAGACTGAAGGTAAAAGGATGGAAAAAAATATTTCATGCAAATAGAAATGAAAAAAAAGCCGGGGTAGCCGTACTTATATCTGACAAAATGGACTTTAAAACAAAGGCTGTAGTAAGAGATAAAGAAGGACACTACATAATGATAAAGGGAACAATTCAACAGGAAGATATAACTATTATAAATATCTATGCACCAAATATAGGAGCCCTGACATACATAAAGCAGACTTTGATAGATATAAAGGGTGAGATTAACAGCAATACTATCATAGTAGGGGATTTCAATACCCTTCTAACAACACTGGATAGATCCTCAAGAAAGAAAATTAATAAAGAAACAGCAGACTTAAAGGAGACACTAGATCAACTTGATTTAATAGATATCTTCAGAACTTTTCACCCTAAAGCAGTAGAATATACATTCTTCTCAAGTGCTCATGGTACGTTTTCTAGGATAGACCACATGTTAGGACACAAAAATGGTCTCAATAAATTTAAGAAGATTGAAATCATATCAAGCATTTTCTCTGATCACAATGCCATGAAACTAGAAAGTAACCACAAAAGAAAAACTGAAAAATACTCAAACACTTGGAAACTAAATAGCATGTTATTAAATAATGAATGGATTAACAATGAGATCAAAGAAGAAATAAAAAAGTTTCTAGAAATGAATGATAATGAGCATACATCAATTCAAAATTTATGAGACACAGCAAAAGCAGTTTTGAGAGGGAAGTTCATTGCACTACAGGCATATCATAAGAAGCTAGAAAAAGACCCTGCATCTAAAAGAACTAGAAAAACAACAACAAATAAAACCCAAGACAAGTAGAAGGAAGGAAATAATAAAGATCAGAGCAGAAATAAATGACATAGAGGCTAAGGAAACAATACAGAGGATCAATGAAACCAGAAGCTGGTTCTTTGAAAAGGTAAACAAGATTGATGAACCTTTAACTAGACTCACCAAAAAAAAAAGAGGACACAAATAAAATTAGAAAGGACAAGGAGAAATAACAACTGACACAACAGAAATACAAAGCATTGTAAGAAAATACTATGAAGAACTATATGCCAAAAAATTAGACAATCTTGGTAAAATGGACAAATTTTTTGAATCATATAACCTTCCAAAAATCAATCTGGAAGAATCAGAACACCTAAACAGAACAATTACAACAAATGAGATCGAAACAGTTATCAAAAAACTCCCCCCAGAAAAAGTCCTGGGCCTGATGGCTTCACAAGTGAATTTTATCAAAAATTCAAAGAAGAACTAACTCCTATCCTCCTCAAGCTATTTCAAAAAATTCAAGAGGAAGGAAGACTTCCAAACTCCTTTTATGAGGTAAGCATAATTCTGATATCAAAACTGGGCAATAACAACACAAAGAAAGAAAATTATAGTCCTATATACCTGATGAATTTAGATGCTAAAATTCTCAACAAAATATTAGCCAACCAAATCCAGCAATATATGAAAATAATCATACACCATGATCTAGTGGGATTTATTTTGGAGAGGCAAAGCTGGTTCAATATTTGCAAATCAATCAATGTGATTCATCACATAAACAAAAGGAAGGACAAAAATCACATGATAATTTCAATAGATGCAGAAAAAGCATTTGATAAAATCCAGCACCCATTCATGCTCAAAACTCTCAGTAAAGTGGGAATACAGGGAACATTCCTTAACTTGATAAAGGCCATCTACGACAAACCCACAGCAAACATCATACTAAATGGACAAAAATTAAAAGCAATCCCCTTCAGATCATGAACCAGGCAGGGATGCCCCCTTTCACCACTCTTATTCAACATAGTTCTGGAAGTCCTAGCTACAGCAATCAGACAACAAGAAGAAATAAAAGGCATCCAAATTGGAAAAGAAGAATTAAAACTGTCACTATTTGCAGATGATATGATATTGTATATTGAAAATCCTAAAGTCTCAGTCAAAAACTACTGGACCTTATATTGAATTCAGCAAGGTGGCAGGATATAAAATTAATACTCAGAAATCAGAGGTATTTCTATATACCAACAATGAACTGTCAGTAAAAGAAATTAAGGAAACAATCCCCTTCACTATTGCAGCCTAAAAAATAAAGTACCTAGGAGTAAATTGAACCAAGGAGGTTAAGGACTTGTACTCGAAAAATTATAAAACATTGATAAAAGAAATCAAGGAAGATACAAACAAGTGGAATCACATACCGTGCTCATGGCTAGGAAGAATAAACATCATTAAAATGTCTATATTACCCAAAGCAATTTATAAATTCAATGCAATACCAATTAAAATACCAATGACATACTTCAAAGATATAGAACACATATTCCAAAAATTTATATGGAACCTAAAAAGAACACGAATAGTCTCAGCAATCTTAAAAAGAAAAAATAAAGTAGGAGGCATCACTCTTCCGGATATCAAGGTTTACTACAAGGCCATTGTACTCAAGACAGCCTGGTACTGGCATAAGAACAGGCACATAGATCAATGGAACAGAACAGAGAACCCAGAAATAAACCCACACCTTTATGGACAACAGATATTTGACAAAGGAGGAAAGAACATACAATGGAGTAAAGACAGCCTCTTTAACAAATGGTGTTGGGAAAATTGGACATCTACCTGCAAAAAAATTAAACTAGACCATCAACTTAAACCATTCCCAAAAACAAACTCAAAATGGATAAAAGACTTAAATGTAAGCCGTGAAACCATAAGCATCTTAGAAGAAAACATAGGCAGCAAGCTCTCCGACATCTGTAGCAGCGGTATATTTGCCGATTTATCTCCATGGGTAAATGAAATAAAAGGCAAGATAAACAAATGGGACTGTATCAAACTAAAAAGTTTTTGCAGAGTTAAAGACAATAGGAACAGAATAAAAAGACAAACCACACAATGGGAGAACATATTCGACAGCACGTCTGATAAGGGGTTAATAACCAAAATTTATATAGAACTTATAAAACTCAACACCAGGAAGACAAACAACCCAATCAAAAAATGGGCAAAAGAAATGAATAGAAATTTCTCCAAAGAGGACATACAGATAGCCAATAGGCATATGAAAAAATGCTCAACATCACTAATCATTAGAGAAATGCAAATTAAAACCACAATGAGATATCACCTCACACCAGTCAGAATGGCACTCATCAGCAAAACAACACAGAACAAGTGCTGGCGAGGATGTGGAGAAAAGGGAACCCTTTTACACTGCTGGTGGGATTCCAGACTGGTGCAGCCACTGTGGAAAACAGTTTGGAGATTCCTCAGAAAATTAAAAATCGAACTGCCTTTTGACGCAGCTATCCCACTTATAGGAATATACCCTATAAGAACACCATAGCACTGTTCGAAAAGAAGAAATGTGCCCCCATGTTCATGGCAGCATTGTTCACAATAGCGAAGATCTGGAACCAGCCCAAGTGTTCGTCAGAAGACGTTGGATTAAAAAGCTATGGTACATATATACTATGGAATACTACTCAGCCATAAGAAATGATGACATAGGATCATTTATAACAAAATGGATGTTCCTTGATAACATTATACGGAGTGAAATAAGTAAATCAGAAAAAAAGAAAAACTGAGAACAGCATGATTTCATACATAGGTGGGACATAAAAGTGACAATATGAGACATGGACAAGAGAGTGGTGGTTACGGGATGAGGGGAGGGAGGGAAGGGTGGGATAGGGAGGAGGGGAGGGACACAGGTAAAACCAGATAGAAGGTGACAGAGGACAATTTGACTTTTGGTGACGGGTATGCAACACAATTGAATGATAAGATAACCTGGAGATGTTTTCATTGTACATATGTATCCTGATTTATTGGTGTCACCCCATTAGAATTAATAATAATAAAATATAAAAAACATAAATAATATTTAAAAAAAAACTTTCCTTTCTTAGCACTGGCTAGTCTAACTATTCAAGTTAGCAGGTCCCTTTCCTTATTCTAAGCATCTCCGCATCTAAAATATCATAAAGCTCATTTCACAAATTCCTTGAAATACAGAAGTACAGATAATAATAAACATTATTAAAATTATAGCTAAAACAAAGCAACTGAAATGCTCTTCAATAGAGGATTGAATAAAGAAGATGTGGTACATATATACTATGAAATACTACTCAGCCATAAGAAATGATGACATCGGATCATTTACGACAACCTGGATGGACCTTGATAACTTTATACAGAGTGAAATAAGTAAATCAGAAAAAAACTAAAAACTGTATGATTCCATACATAGGTGGGACTCAAAATAGAGACTCATGGACATAGATAAGAGTTCAGTGGTTACCAGGGGGAGGGGAAGGGAGGAGAGAGTAGGGCAGGGGAAGAGGAGGGGCATAAAGAAACAAATATAAGGTGACAGGATGATTTGACTTTGGGTGATGGTTATACAACATAATTGTCCAAATGATGTGGAAATGTTTTTTCTAAATCTATGTACTCTAGTTGATCAATGTCACCCTGTTAAATTTAATTGTCTAAAAATAAATAAATAAATAAATAAAACATTTTATTTCTTCACCACATTTTTTTATACATGATCTCATTTGAACTTAAAAATATTCTATTATTGTTATTTCCACAGCAGAAGTAAGCTGAGGTACAAAGAGAAGAGGAGAAGGATGCTGTGCCAGGTCATCGGCTATGGTTTGCAGTGGGTCAGGGCTCAGACCCTAGCCCCAGTGAAATGAAAGACAACAGATATTTCAGACTGAAAGCAGAGACATAGCCTTCCTATTAGGCAAATGCCTGGCTGGACCACTGGCCCCAGCTATGAGTTGGATTCAAGTTGAGAGGCATTGTAGTCGAGTTGTATGGCTACCTAAGTTTTTATCTCCATTTCACCATGTACTAGCTGTGTAAACCTAGGTAAGTAATGTAACCTCACTGTGCCTCAATTTTTCTGATCTATAAAATGGGGACAGTAATAATGTCTACCTTATTAGGTTGTTGTAAGGATTAACTTAGTTAAACATAAAATGTTAAATATAATACCTGGCCCAAAGTAAGTGCTATGTACACATTGGCTGTGAGTATTATAAACTGGACTTCTTACCCCCCCTTTTTTTTTGAGAGAGAGAGAGAGAGAAGAGAGACAGAGAGAAAGAGAGAGAATGGGGCAGAGCAGGAAGCATCAATTCCCATATGTGCCTTGACCAAGCAAGCAGGGTTTTGAACTGGTGACCTCAGCATTCCCAGATCAATGCTTTATCCACTGCGCCACCACAGGTCAGGCCCTTTCATACTTTTAAAAAGCAAAACAAAATGAATAATGAAACCAAGAAGTTCCTCAAGACTCTAAGAAATGGTGCTTGTGAGACAATGCCCTGTTTAAATTCTATGTGTGGTAGCAGTTTTCAATAGGCCATTTGGAAAAATAGTATTTTTTTTATTTCCCTAAGCAAAATCAACACAAATGTCCCTTTCAACAGACAACCTTCTTTAATTTTTTCCTTTTACTTATTGGTTCCTTTTACACGTCTTGCTAGGACTTACATGGTTCTCCCTAGGCTATGCTTGTATTATAATATTTATGCCAGTAACAAAAGTATTTATATTATGAACTTACCATTCTTTATTTCATAGTTTCACTTACACAGATTTTATAGGAAAGTCTTAGCAACTTTGTAATATATCATAGTGCTACGGAAAATGACAACCAACCATCAGCATATTGTTTCAAGATTTCACACTCACTGGTTCACTTTTTTAATATCATGACCAGTAGAGCCACTCCTACATACATATGTAGCTGAAAAGGACGTTTGTGAAGATGCTGCTCCTTAGCTCAAAAACCCACGAAGTTGGCCTCTTCAAACTTCCGTTTTGCCTGACAAACCCTGATACACACACACACGGTAGACCTAGCCCAAGCTCACTATTACGGCAATCAAGGCACTTTCCAATGGGGCTTCAAAATGCCTTTATAGCTCAACCTTCTACTCCAGTGCTGCTCATTGGCTACAGTCTAGTCAGATTGGTCCTAGGGATCAAGCCTGACTCTGTTCAGGCTTTGGATCCAACTTCCAATCCATATGAAATACTGAGGACAGAGGGACACGTTGAACTGCACCATAAGGATATAATCAGCGAAACCCAGACCATGGGCAGCTCTACAGGTCAAATGATCTGGGTGTTTCAACGAAAAATATATATCTAAGGAGAAGAAGAGAATACAGGGAACCTGTAAATTAAAGTGGCTCAAAATATATATCAAATAAGAAAATGATAAAACAGGCAAGATTAAACTCTTGTGTATGGGGATGTACACTGAGGTGACAAAACTATAAAGAAACACAAAGGAAGTGATAATTGTGGGGATCAGAGGGTTGGCCCTGAGACGGGGCATGTGACCCATTTCTGGAGTGGCCGGGGCAAGTCTATTTCCTGATCTGAGTAGAGATTACATGAGTGCTTGATTTATAACTCTACACTAAACTGCACATTTCACCCTGGTCTTCTCCCTGACACAGGCATCTTCTTCTGTTACTTTAAACACCTCTTCTCCACTTCTCTGCCTGATGAGATCTTCCACACTCCCTCTTACTAAACCTTTCCTGGCTCTCCTCTGCCCTTCCCCCAAAGGCAGAGCTTACATCTCTCTTGACTAAGCTTCACAGCACTTGGCTTCTAAGTCCTGTATCTCAGAGGTTTGTGGCTATGCTTCATGTTCTCTGCAATATTGTAGACTTTTGGAGACAGAAGCTAGATCATCCCCACAAAATACACAGTAAGCACTCAAAACTCATTGCTGGATTAAAAAAAAAACACTAGCCAATTAAAAATTAGGTGAGAACTTTGAATTTACTGGGTTTACCTTGTTATAAGAGCCCCATCTTCAGTCCCCACCTAATCCATTCTTACTCTGTCTGTTGGCTTATCTGCAACTGATGTACAGACCCTGAGCACCTACCTGGGTTAAGAGCATGGGTTCTTAATCCTGGCTCTGCCTCTTATTAGTCTTATAACTACTAGCCTCTGACATTACTGACATTACACAGGGCTTCTCTGAGACTTAGTTCTCTCATCTGTAAAATGAGGCTAATCTTATTTAATAGGATGGTAAAATATTGCAGGTCAAGTACAAAACCTGACACAAAGTACAAACTCAATACATAATCAATATTGTACATATTACAGTTACTATTAGTATTAATAGGAAAAGTATATCAATCACCAAATACTGATACTCTAGCCAAGTGAAATGAAAATAAAACATTAGCAACAGACATGTTTACTAAATGCCAAATTAACTGTGAAAAGTAGGAAACTCATGGAGTTTGTCATTCCTGTGGTCTCCATCAAACAAATCTAACATATTTTTAAGTGAAGTTATCTGTTTATATCTCTTTCACTCTTCCTGAGCTGTGAACTCCTTGGGAACCCAGAACGACCATGTTTTAAACTTGTGTCCAGACTCTCCAATCCGGTCCCCACGAGCAGTATAATGGTGTGATCACAGCCCACCTTCTCCTCTGAGCCTGGATACAGCCTTTAATTCTTCTAACCTCTGTACTTCAGGGCCTTTAAGCTCCTTGTCATCTCTGAAAGAAGTCAAGTCTGACTGATCTCATGCCTTTTGCACTTGTTGAGAAGAAATTAATTAAATGAAAAAAGTGAATCATACCATCAATGGGCACTTTTTACTGTGTGCATCTGAGAAATAGAAGCTGATGCAATTCAATTCAATAAGCCTGTATGGCTCACATATTTGGTGGCAGACACTGGGTAAGAAGTGAGGATACACTCTTTAGACTGATGAAAGCAGTCATCTGTCTGGTGAAACCATACAACATCTGGTCAGTAACATCTATTACACATGAGGATCTCATTATTCATTTGGTCCAATCTCCTTCAATGCTCTGAGAACACAGAGGGGCAGAGGGGCGACTAGAACTCTTTTGTACCTTGCACGCTTATGTAAGACTGTTTCTGGAGCAGATTGTTTCCCCATTTAATGCACCTTTGGACTACAACTAAAATGTTTAAGGATGACCAGACAGCTACCTAACCCAGTTTTTCTCAGCCACAGCCAGACTCTGCTCAGTAGGTGTGGACAGGCTGCCAGTCCCGCTGGGAAAGAACTATGCTGGTCCTTCCTTGCGCAAGAAACTTCCACTCCCATGAATGTGACTGGAACAGAGCTATTCCAGTGACACCTGACTCTGCGACATCTCTGAGGGTTAGATTGCATCATGCTAACAAGAAATGGCAAACTGAAAGATAGCCTGCCAAACTTCAGTGAAGTGGACAGAGGCGGAGTGCACCAGCCATAGTGGCGAGTCAGCCTGCTTTCCAGTCGGACTGTGTTGCCAGCGAGGTGACCGGGATGATGGGAAATCACCCAACAGGTATTTATCAAGCAACCACAGTGCGCTGAGCACCATGCTAGGCTATGGGGGTACAAAACAAGCTCATGCATTTTATTGCACTGTGAAAAGAGGGTTTTAGGGAAGGAATTTGCTCATTACTCCTCTCCTCATCCTGTGTACATGCCTCTTTTCGCAACAAAACTGAGAAGAGGACTTTTCCTCCCACCTCTCCTGTCTCCCACTTATTTGTCTCTGACCCTCCTCTAACATTCCCTGAATCAACTCCCTTATCAACCTCCCCTGCTCACCCATGAAAACATAGCCAAGCACCTCAGTTACATGCATGTGCCTCTCGACCTCTCTTCTCTGTTGCAGTGACTTCATAGTCAAGCTTTGGAAGGTATGTTTCTACGTTCATCTGGACGGAACCCAACATGCTCCATGCTCTCTGACCTCTCAGCCATCCAACAGGCTGATCCTTCTCAGCTTTGCCTTACTCCAATTTCCTTATTTGCCTAATTCACTCTTATCACTCTTTTGAATATGTCTCAGAGGCTACTTCCTCCAGGAAGCCTCCGCTGATCTCCCAGATTGGTTTAGATGCCTCTCCTCAGTGCTTGCATGGCATCTAGGTGAATTCATTGAGAACCTTCCTTTGCACTTGGCCTCTGGCTCCTCTAGAAGACTCTCAGTTCCCCGAAGGGAGAGGTCATCTCTAGATTCTTAGTTCCTAGTGACTACTGAGGTCTCAGTAACTGTTTGTGGACCAAATGAGAAATTGTCTGCTTTCTCCTTATATTCATCACTCCTCCCCCATTCTTCACCCTACTGCCACTGGCTTCCATCTCTGCCATCCACCAGCTTTCCCAAAACCACCTGCATATTGTGCAATTCCAAGGATACCCCGCCCCCATGGTTGTAGAACACTTGACTCCATTCTTCTTAAGTCTCTTCTCTTGGCTTTCATGTTTCCACATGCTTCTAGCTTTCCTTTTCCCTCTCCAGCCACTGAGATGGAAACTTCTTTGAAGCTGGTCTTCTGCTCAGCATTTACATGCTAGTATCTTCAGGGATCATTCCTTCCCACTTCTCAGGTTGATTTCATTAATTCTAATAGTAACAATCTGTGCTGATGTTTCCTTTCCTTGGTGTTTCTATGGCTCCCAGGTGATATCACCATTGAGTATACTCCCTTTTACTTGGCTTCTGTCTACCTAGAAGGCTAATGTTCCCTAAAGTCAGAGACCGTCTTTGTATTCCCAGTCACTAGTGTCTACTGGGCTTTTAGTAACTGTTTCCAGTCTTTTTTCCTCTAAGCTTCAGATCTATATATCCAACTGCCTATGAACTTCTGCATTAGGTGCACTTAATATACCCAAAATAGAACTCATCACTTTCCAAAACCCAAAACATTTCCAATTCTTATGTTTTCTTCCTCAATGAACTGAAATCATCTACCCAGCTGCATATACTAAATCCTAACCCCATCCCCAGCAATTGTCTTTTTCTGACTCTCTCTATTCAGTCAATTAATAAGTCCTACCAAATTCTAAATATGTCTTCAATGTGACCACTATATTTTATCTCTGTAACCAAAGTAGGATTGAGGAAACAAGCAAACAAAAAGGTGTAGTGTAGCAGGGCATAGGTTACAGGGCAAGTGACGTGAAGGCATTTCAACTTGAACTCCAAGTCTCCAGCCACCACGTCCCATCCAAACTCTTGATGCTGGAGGCCTAGAGCTACAAAGCTTGAGTAAGTTTGGGCTTCCCAAAATAATATTTTGTAGAATAAGTTACATCACTTTCAATAGGCTATTTTCTTATTACCCAGCTAAATAATGGTGTTCTTTCCCAAATAAAAATGATGCGGGACTAATGAGAAATTGGCTCTGCTCTCTCATAAAGTCACTACATTGAACGATGGTCTCCAGAGGAGTTTCAGCCATGTAAAGTGACGGCATCATGGGGCCATCAGAGTTCAGTTCTGTCACATTTGAGAAACAATGCAATATTTCAGGCACACAAGCTAAAGGGGCATTTGCGGAGGGTGAGGGTTAGAGGGAAGGAAGAACAGAGGAATAGTGAGAAACATACCAGGCTTAATAACACATAGCACGGTTGACAGATTATTGACCCATCATTAAAATAGCACTAATATAAAGTTAATAAAAAGCCACAATGTAATCAGGAAGTGCCTTAAGTTAGTAGCTTCTAAAAATCCATTGTTACGGCACCTATATTTACCCCAAACTGTAAGTAGTGCCAAAAGTCATTAAAGAAATGGTAATATGGAGGGTTTGGGGCACATACTGTAAAAAAAGAAAGGAAAAACATACTGGCAAAAATCTGCAAAGACAATTATCTGACTATACAAAAGCCTTTAAATTGTATACTTTAAATAAATGAATTTTATGGTTTGTAAATTATATCCCAATGAAGATGTTTTTTTAAAAAAAATCTGTAAAGACACTAAAATAATGAGCAGAGTTATAAAAAAAATCTATCAACAATACTCAAAGAAAGGTAATTTTCCTTGTTCCCACAGAATAAAAACCAGTGGCAAAAATCACGTTTACATTCCTTCTTATGAAAATAGACAAATTGCTACTTATAACCAAAAACAGGAAAAAAAATGCACCACAAAACATTTAAAGAGAGCAATCTGTCAATGACGTTGAACATTGCTTTCACTTCACTGCTGTTATTTTCTGGAGGCTCTGCTCAGTGAGATTATGTTTTCACAAACACAACATCATACTGGGAAATTCTCACCAAACTAGTATCTTTTTTAAAAATACAAAAATATGTATCACAAAGAGAACTATTATAAGCTCAAAAAGAAGCATGCAAGTCTCAATAACTAGAGAAATAATTAGATAAAGAAAAGTTGAATTCTGGGTCAGTGATTGTTTTCATTCCAAGACAGGATTCCAAAGACAAGTACAAATGACGGATGAGAAGTCAAATGCCTGTCTCCTCATAGGTGCACACGTTTGTGCTGGTTCCTGTTGGAAGAGAGTCGGGGTGAAAATGTTTTAGCCTGTGTTAGAAAAACAAGTTCATGTGAAGACAGAGTCCTTTCAAAATCACTTCAAAGAGGTATATGCCAAAGTGGAAGGCAGATGTGTGCTCAGAATTTGATCCACCAGAATAGAAATTGATTATGCCTATCCTTTGATACCACTTAGTTCTGGTTGATCAATCAAGACAATTCAGCTGATAAGAAACAAAACAAAAACCTACCCTTTAATTTTTGTCCTTGGAGAAAACTCAAACAAACTCAAGAAACCAAATATCTCACTTTGCATTTTAAAGGTTAGAAGGCATTACATTCACTGTGACTCAGCACATGGTTTCACTCAAAGTTGTCTGAAACCAGGTGTTCATAATATGACTACACATCAGAATAAACAGCCAAAGAGCATAAAGAATTAGGTAAAAAGGGCCCTGCTTCTGAAGTTTAAAGTTTTCACTCTAATCTTGACTCCAGGGACCCCCTAAGCAAAAACAGTTCAATCCCTGTTGAATTTAAGAGTTGCCTTTAATCTTTACATACTTACCTTAACATGCCAGGCATGCAGTTAGCATTCAATAAATGTTTTCTAGTGAACATTTAGCAAGCATTTACTAAGTACTTTACATGCATTATATCATTTCATCATCACAATAACCTTATAAAGTAGGTATTTATATTATCTGAATTGTTACAAATTCAGAAACTAAGGTTTAGACAGATTAATAATATGCCAATGTATCTCAACTGCTGAATGGCAGAGAGAGGACCGCAGGGCTCAGGTTCTTAAACAATGGGCACTACTGCCTCTCTGAGTTCAACTTGGCACCCCTCAAAGTAATCGTGGTGATCAATAAACATGTGAGGCTCCTCCAATGAAAGTTGACATTGTCGCTCACCTTTTCCCACTACTTGTGGGAAAAGCATTGACAGTAAAAGCTTAGAGGTTTTGTTACTCTGTGGAACTGGAGTGTAGTCCATGAGCCTGGAGCACAAGCATCAGCATGGAGCTTGCTGGCAATGCAGAACCTTGGCCACATCCCAGAATCAGAATCTGCTTTCTATCAAGATACCCAGGTGATTCATATGGACATCAGTGCGAAAGGCACTGGTTTAGACTAGCTCCGAAATGATATATTTGTTTTAATGACGGAAAGAAAGAAGGTCTGAGAAGGAAAACATGATAGAAATGTGTCAGGCTCAGTGAGAACAAAACCAACTTGCTATGGCTGTATCAGGACCTTACATCATCTGAATAAAGGGACACAGAAATTGATTAAGGACCTATGAAGATCCCCAGGGAACTGACCAGAGACGCAATAGCTGAAATTATAAGGTGTACCTGTAGTTTCTTTCCCTTCTAAAACGTCCAAACCTGTGTCTTCAGAAGCAAGTATCATGAAACACATAAAAATATATTAAATCTTTGGCAAGCACTGAAACATTCTTCAGGCAAAGAGGAGAGCTGTGCTATGGACTGATAAAATTCAAGATCTGTAACATCTACCACCTTCATTCACAATCCAGGAGTCACTTCTTATCGAGGTAACTTTATCCTTCTGAACCTTAAAACATTTTAAAGCACAATACAGCACAAAAGCAAACTGTGAGTTATTTCAATATGGTTTGTTGTTTTCATTTTAAGTGGCATACTGACATTTTGAGACAGGTGTATTTTTAGCTGAGGAGTGCAGGACAGAACCATCCTCTCACAAGAGCTTGTGGGATGCTGGCCTATGAGTCAGAATCTAAAGAAGCACCTCAGTTCACTTTTTGTCAGTATTTCTTACCTGTTTAAACAGAATTGTGAAACCCAATAACTCCACATTTAAAATCCATGCACATAACTGAAAGCAGTCTTAGTGGAATGTAAGGTATATATTTGACTCTTCCCTTTATTTCTGTTTTAAAAATAAAAAATATAATACACTTATTTTCTAGTTACAATTCTATACTCCTGGAGTTAAGAGAATGCATTACACAAGAGTGGAAATTCTCTCTTGTCTTCAGTCCTATTCTTTTGTCATTTGAAATCTCTAGGCAGGTTCTTCTCCTTAAAGCCTTTGACTATACATTCTTGACAATTTCTACTTTCTCCCTGTCTTCATCCAGGGAGAACTAGAACAATTAGAATGAAATTCTTGCTAATTAATCATCCAGATAACTCCTAGAAGGTTTGACTTCAACCACAATGTATCTAAAAAAAGAATTGCTTTTAATTCTCTACCTATATTATTATTAATTCTCTACCAATTTATGTAACCATCATAAATTGTCCTCTGGATTCAGAGATTTTTAGTAAACTGCATCAACTAATTCAGGCTTTTATAATAAAGGAAAGAAGAAAGCCGTGAGCTTGCTCAAAGTCAGAGGTTGAGCAGAGAGCTGAGCAGTTTAGGGCAGCGCAGCCTGAAGACTCTGACTCAGAGCTGAGTCCAGAGGCCACAGTCACAGGAGGCATATATTAACTACAAAGAAGCAATGATGGGGTAACGCACAGGCCTGGGGCAACCCAGGGTTGGGGGTCTAAGGGGCCACAGGAATTCCAGGAGAGAATCAAATGGATGAGTTTCCCACAACACACCCAAATTCCCAGCCTGAATGAGACCAGCAATGGATTACAATAAAAACTTGTAATAAGGGTGTAAAACCAACATCACTGCTGGTGGTATTGTTAACGAATACACCATTTTCAGGCATAACATAGTACTATGTTTGTAGAGCCATAAAACATTTCTACTCTTTGACCTAGTAATAACACTCTAAAAAGATAGGGAGAAGGGCATGCAGGAGAGTTGCTCACTGCCAAGAATCAAGGCAGACATCTGCATTTAGGTTGAAACACACAGGTACAGACTAGGGTTGCCTGGGTTGACAGCTGTTTTATGAGAAAGCCTTGGGAATTTGGGATGAGCCAACTGCACATTAGGGCTCCTTGGGAGGGAGCAGCATGCACAGTGGGAGCGCACAGTGGGAGCACACAGTGGGAGCGCAAGGTGCAATCGGCAGCACTGATCTGAGTCCCGGTGCCCCTTCTACTCAAACGCCATACGCTTAGATTCCTCATGTGTAGAATGGAGATATCATATTTCTATGATTCTAAGATGTACTTTCTGTCCCCCACCCCAACACACACACATTAACTTTTTCTGAAACTGACAGACTCTTGTACTTTCTGTCTATACTTAACATAATGGAATTTTCTTTGCCTATTTTCCTTGAAAAACTGAAATTTAACTGATAGTGTGTCTTGCCATTAACAGTGTCCTAAAATCAAGGAAATACAGTAAGACTTCCCACCTGTGCTGTCTGAAGATTAAGTGACATAGCATATGTAAGGCACTTCAGCACACAGCCTTGAAAATGGTAACTGTTCAAAAGGCGACACGTGTTAACCCGGTTTGTTCTGAAAGACCTGGTGCACTCTTGGACTACATTTTCAAAAAAGCAGCTTCCAGGAAAGCAGCCTGTGGCCCCAGCCTGCTAGTCAGTGTGTAGTCCGAGGACCACAGAACAACAAGGAAACCAAGAAAGTCAGAGAATAAAGACCAGGCTGGAGAAGAGTGTGACAAACATGCGTTACGAGAAATGGTTGAAAAAAAATCTGGAGTTTTTAGGCCAAACAAAAATGAGAGGCCTTTTAAATACTTGAAGACCTATGGGTGTCAGTAGATGTTCCCTTGTGGCGCCAGGGGATAGAGCTGGAACACGGTGTATATTCTAGAGAGGCCCACATCACATCAGCATAAAGGACAACTTTCTAAAATGATGAGCTCTTTAAGCGTGAAAAAGCCCTGGGAAATGGAGAGCTTCCTAAAACAGGGAGCATGCCATCAGCTCCTGGATGACACCAGCTCAGAGTTCTCCAGGAAACCCTCCTTGCTGGTCTCAGAGGCTGCACCCCGTGCCACCGCAACACTAGAATTGCGCACGTGACTCTTCCTCCACCGGACCTAGGCTAGACCCCTGAGGGCTACTCCAAGTAGAAGTGCCCCTAGGCCTCTATTAGCACCGGCTGATGGGAGGTAAATGTTAGTACTAAATGCAAAAGGGGAAGGGAGAAGACGATGAATTCACTGGGTTGTCTGGTATTTCAACAACTCGTATGGAAAGCAAAACTCAGTTTGGATGTTGAAGCCCGACAAATTCAAACTCACGTGGCAGGAGGCAGCACCTTTAGGGGCCATGGAAGAGCGCTATATGAAGTCTCGCCCTCCGAGTAGGCACTTCACAAGTCCAGACAGATAACACCACCAGCATGCCTGACCTACTCCATTTAGGATGTTCTGGTTGGGACCTAATGAGTCCATTTAAAATAAAGACCAGTTTTTTTGTGACATCCCCAACATTCCTTCACATGTAGGCCAGCTCCCTTGTTGCCCATTACATACTTTTTCTTAAATTAATCCTCTATCCATAAAATCACAAGGAGGTACCACCAAAAAAATTACCCCTCTACACATTAAGGAAAAACTGCTAAGATCTCAGATAAAACAGAAGCACAACTTTGGACTGTTTCTTTTTATCATCGATTATTTGAATACTGGCACAAAGCTTACTGTGAACTTTGTGATTCAACCACATTGTCAATGTTATAATCAGTTTTATCTAAATGCCTTGGAGCAAAGGTGGTGGGTACCAGCCTTTCCCAACAAACAAGCACCTTACTTTCATCAGGCAATTAGTGGAGAGTTTTACCAAGTCAAAATGAATGTCACAGTAATGGACCAAAAGGCCTTTGTCACAGTCTTGTTTCCCGGATGGTGCTTTTGGTCCTCAGTTAATCAATGTTTACCTACACATCTTTTGTCCAAAGACATTTCTTCTAGTTGATACCTCTGTAAAACCTAATACAGTTAGAAATCCATATGAAGTAAAATCAAAATTCTCACTTGCACTGTGTTGACCTTGCGTCAAGTACAAGGATGGGGTTCAAGGATGGAGCTCTTTGTCAGGGACTCAGTCCAGGAACTGTGAGGAGGAGACAAGCTTTTACCAGTTAAATCTCAGAGTGTGAAGAGAAGTGTGGAGGGAGGTCTAAGAAGGAAGTGTTCAATCTGGGGACCAGGGAAAGTTACTGCTGAAAAGAAGGGCACTTAGGAAAAGAAACTTGAAGACCACAGAGGAGTTCACTGAGCATACTCAAAAGGAAAGCACATTCCAGGAAAAAAGGAGCAGCTACAGTATATAGGACTACATAATCTAAAGAACAATAAAAATAACTCTGACGTCCAAGCAAGGGAGCAGAACAGGGTGAGGGCCAGGATAACTGTCTTCAGCTATCTGCGGGACTATCTGACTGGGCATTTACGTCTTCCACATAGAAGATAATATGAGAATCAAGGGGACAAGGATGGGAATACCTACAAGAGTGTACATTTCAATTTTATATGTATAAAAACATTCTAGAAAACAGAACAAGGAAACTAGTTGCTTTGAGTGGCAAGTTTACACCATAATTATATAGTTTTAGAGTCAGTTTGGGCTCTAATTCTAGCTTAGTTCAGGTAAGTGCTTAATAAATAGTAGCTATACATGTTGTGAGATGTTGAATGCACCTCCACACTTTGAGTCCCAGTACCACACCAGCTGTCACCTGTGGCAGTGTCCCATGCATGGGGCAGAAAGGGGTGTGAGAGACCCTCAAAGGTCCCTGCCCGCCAGGGGTGCTCACATGACTGCCTCTGCCCATTTCTAATCTGGGATTATTACCTCAACTCACCAGGAAAGACACCAAAGATATGGTTATTGAAAACCTCCTATGTAAATGTTACCTACTGTTATTATCCTTCTCTCTGATAATATTTTTTACTAATTTTAGCATCCCTGATTTTGTTTTATTTCTGTGAGTATATGCACACATATGTGTGTGTGTGTTTAATGGAATGCATATATTCGTGCAAGCCAACTCAAATCCTTAGTAGGGCATAGATAAAGTCATTTAAAAAAAAATGAACATTCTGCCTGACCTGTGGTAGCACAGTGGATAAAGCATTGACCTAAATTGCTGAGGTTGCCAGTTTGAAACCGTGGGCTTTCCTAGTCAAGGCACATATGGGAGTTGATGCTTCCTGATCTACCCCCCTTTGCCCTCTCTCTTTCTCTCCATCTCTCTCCTCTCTAAAAAATGAAAATCTTTTTAAAAATTTAATAAATAAATATTCTACAGTTTAGTATAAATGACACTAATAATAATCACTAACATTCACTTAACACTTAGTAAGCACCAAGCATTGTGGTAGCCTTTTACATACACTATTTCATTAATTCTCGCAAGACCCCTACAAGGTAAGTGCTGGTATTACAATTCCCATTTTATAGGTGAGGAAATTGAGTCTTAGAAAAGTCAAGTAATATCCTCAAGGGCCCAACTAAGCAGTGGTCTAACCTAACAATTTTGCAGCATAATTTATAACAATCTCATATTAATAGGTATGCATTCCCACATAAGTTTTTAATTTCAATGTTTTTATCTGAATCTTAAATGTAGGAAGTCCAGAAAACAAATATACACTCCTTAATCTAATAAACAGATGAAAAATTGAGTTCATTTGGTCTTAGTCTCACACTCTAGTACACTGTTGAGAAAAAAGGGCCCTCACAGTACCCAGGCCATGTTCAACTAAGTGGTCTTTGAGCATCAAATTAAAAGTTCCAGTCTTCTTACCTAATGTATGATTTTATTCATATGAAGTATTCAACAAGAGCATATCTATAGAGGTGGAAAGCAGAAGAGTGGTTGCCTAGGACTAGATGAGAAAAAAAGGAGAGAAGGGAGTGTTGAATACAGGTTTCTGTTTAGAGTGATGAAAATATTCTATAGTTCTACAATTAAACAGACCATACAGATAGATGCAGAGAACAGACTGATGGTTGCCAGATGGGAAGGAGTTTGGGGGACAGGGTGGAAAAGGTAAAGGGATTAAAAAGTACAGGTTGGCAGTTATAAAAAAGTCATGGGGATGTAAAGTACAGCAAACAGAATTTGGGTAACAACATTGTAATGACTATGTATGGTGCCATTTGGAAATATCAGGGGGAACACTTTGTAATGTATAAGATTGTCTAAGCGCTATGCTGTACTCCTAAAACTAATACAAAATGATACTGAATGGAAAGTGTAATTGAATAAAATAAAATTAAATTAAAAAAAAGAAAATGCTCTATAATTACATTATAGTAATAGTTACACAACTCTGTAAAAACACTAAAACCCCCGGAATTGTACTCTTTAATGGGATTAACTTTGTGATATGTAAATTATACAATCTCAGTAAAGCTGCTAAGGAACAATTTCCAGGGTATAGTGTCAAATGATTTCTAGTCACTCATGTGGCTGCTATCTTCCAGAACAAACATGGAAACCAGATGTGTAATAATTAAGCCCGTACTCCAGAACAAAATGTTCACACAACAATGATGAGAATATAAACCATGCCTGTCAGGTTGGAAGTTTTCCTCGGAAACAGTAATAAGTCTTCAGGCTCTTTTTCAAATGTTGTTAGCAAGTGCTAAATGGTCTTAGCTTTTGATTTTTATCAATCTAAGAAAACTGGAAATACAATTTCATTCATCATTATTAAACTGTTTTTAAATAAACAGAATGGAATATTAGAAATAGCAGCAACGGGGGAGTCAAAAGACCTCAAAAGGCCCAGAAGTCTTCAACTGAATCAGCTAGAACCTTGTGGCATTCAGGACCCAATCATTCTGGGCTTCCTCTGTACAATGACAAAGGAAAAGAACGAAATCAACTACTCTTGGGTTCTTTTCCATCTACATTATTCCAATTGGACCGTCTCTCATAAGGATTGTCTCAATATGTTGACTGGTCTTCTTCTAAAAATCATCAACTGCTCTTATACCAAGGAAGCTTATCACGATCCACTGGCAATCCATACAAGTGTCTTTCCTGGACTGATGTTTCAGGTATTTAAATAAGCTTCAGTACACATCCCTTCTTAAATAAACTGTCCACATGAAAATTTTATTAGCTATAACATCTGATGGAAATTTTCAACTTGATGCATAAAAATCAAAAGATAGTTGCCTACAATTATGCATTAAAGCAGCAAAATAATTGTTGTCCACAGTAAAAGTATCCTCGCCTTTATAAACATTGATCTTGCTTCAACTCTGACCTGTCACTCCTAATCTATTTTAATTTTTATTATACAAATAATAAATTTTTCTTCCAAGAAACCTTACATTTACAAACTATTTGAGAAAATTATAATCACTCTTAGAGTCACCAACTTAAGTAGATTTTGGGTGATGTTAACCTATTAAATTTAGGTATGTCTTATTCTCACATTTTTTCTCTCCAACAGTAGTTTTTATTTTTTGAATATAAAGTAATCATGTTTTAAAATACTAATCATGCAGAAAAAAAGTACAAACTATCAGAAATTCCCATCTTGAATCCCTAAACTTTATTAACTGAAGGTGACTATCATTTTTTACTGTTTCCCTAAACACAACACACACAAAGAGGTATATTTTAAACACGGCCAAGTCTGTGATGTACAAATAGTCTGATATCCAATGTTTTAACTTAAAGATCTAGCATTACCATTTCCTTCTTTTACAATTTTTCCTAAGTAAAATTGTAATAGCTTCATGATGGTTCATCATGTAAATTTCCTGTTCTACTACATATTTTATTTTTGGCTTTTCCTGATGATAAATGATGCTTCAATGAGTATTTTTGTGCTGAAACCTTGCACACTGCTGCCTTAAAATTTTCAAGCTATCAATCACCCTATTCTTTTAGTGATTTCTTCTATTGGTTTTAGGAAGAGAAAGTGCTTCCCCAACCAAAGATTACAATTTTTGTTTGATTTCTTTATTTTTTTAACTTGGCTCTTTAATTTCTGGACTGTATTTTAATATATTGTTCAAGATTCCAAACTCATTTGCCACATGGTGAAGTTTAGCAGATATAGGTGACTTATCCAACATTTTCAAATGCACATTTGTTTTTAAAGGAAATACATGCCTCATCTTCTTGGCTTTCCACTATGCCTCAGAAAGCCTTCAGGACTGACAAAATAACCAGAGCTCTGATTACCAGCAGGAAATCACACTGGGCAGGAATGAAGAGGCATTCACAGGCCAAATTCAAGCTAAACAATCAGAAGATCCAAGTTCCTAACCTGAGTGTTTTATTATTTTAGGCTTAAAAAGTTCCAAGATTAGCTTACGTAGTTGAAAGACAGTTTTCAATGCTGTGGGCTTATTTTCCAAAGTGGACTGGTCACCGCTGGTCTCATTTACTGAGCACAGGCAACCTCTATAGACTACCTTGGTCAGCATGCTCTTGTCATTGGTCACCAGCAAAACAGTTGAGAAAGCAGAGCACACACTCACCCCAGCAGAAAAATAACACAAAGGACATGCCTTACTGGTTAACAGTGGGTCAACCAGTATCTCTGAGTCTGAAAAGCAGCACAGATATCAGTAATTACATGGCTGCTTCTCATTAATAATGAATATCAGATTACATTTCCCAAGAACATGAACTTCTCGTATCAATTTTTTCCCCACTATGGGACCCCTCCAAGGCTGTTACTGTTACTGCTGCTTACTAGCTGCTATAACTTGAGAAAAATTACATAATCTCTGTGGAACAGTTTCCACAATGGGAAAATGGGGATAACAAAGACAATTGACCTCTTAGGGCTGTTGTGTGGATTAAATATGATGCTTAGAACAGAACGGCCCTTAGGAAATTTTTGAGCGCTAGTTATTATTACTACTCTTTGCACTGCCTCAGCTACTCCTGCCATGACTACTGTGACCATCACCCCAGAAGTGTCAGAGGTGCAACTTAAATTGAGTACTTCAGAATAAAAGAGGGAACTGGGGAGGTCTGTGGCCAGATCAATCAGGGAGCAAAATCTGTCGTCAGCCTTTGCAACCCCACTGGCAAGTATTTATTGTCTTTACTAAAATAGTGAATTTCTGGGGTGGATGGCATCACAATCTCCCCTGATTTCTGTCCCCATCTTCTGATAGGTAAGCACAAGAGCCAGGCACGCCGCACCTTCAGTGTAAGGGATAGGCAAGAAAAAGGTCAGGGTGGTGCTGTTCACTGCAGCCATCACCTGAATCTCAGAGGACAGACAGACACTGCAGAGCAAGAGCTGACACCTTCCAAAGGGGCCGAGTGAAGATGCGGGCCATGGCGGAAATGAGAATGATCTGGGGGGTGTGAGTGGAGCATGCGCAGAGGTGAAAATTTATCAAGGTTCAGCAGTCAGAAAAACTACTTCTAATATCACAGTTAAGCCTATTTTGTCATTTCTTTTTTAAAGTGCTTCTCTTCTGTGGCCACTCAAGTTTCCTAATGCTGTGAGCGTGGGCAGGTTCACGTTGAAGTAGTTTACCGCAGGATTTGTCTCCAACCTCAAAACTCAGATTCATTTTAAAAGGAAGTAAGGTTCACATGCCTCTGGATCATTTGCTAAATTCATGAGCTTTTGGACATTAATGAGATTTTGAATATCAGCAAGAAAGTATGTCAGGTAAAAATTAATCAACTCAAAGCTTAACTTAAAATTAGAGAAAATAAGACATGCCCCTCTCTATTTGATTTTTTCCAAAAGGCAGAAATGGAACCAAACAAAACTAAGTCTGGCAAAAGAATGGCCATGTGTGTTCCAGACCTAGAATCAGAAATCAGATTTGCTCAGCCACATCAGCCCCAAATCAGAGATACTGACACCCGACTGGACAGTCTTTTCTCTGCCCATGTTTGGGAGAAACATATTTTAATGAATATTCTTTGGGAAAACCCTAAAATTTGGCTTTTTGGGTGTCCCCCTCTTATTCTATTCTTTTCTCATTATTTATTCCTATTTCTAATCAGTGGGATTTTATTTATCTTCTCTAGAAGAAAAGGACACAAGCAGTTGAGAACACAGAGACTGAGACCTCCCAGATGTGAATAAGCCGTGGAACACTTTCTTCCGTGCAAAATAAGCACAAAGAAATAATCAATGAGTAAAACGTCTTAGCGTGGGCTTCCAAAATCACTGGGCAGGCTCAATCAGACTGACCAAATTCTTCCTTTAAAGTTTAAATTAATAGCATTTAGTAGTTACTAATAGCACATACATGCAGCAATGGCATATATTAAGCAAGTCATACCAATGTTCATGGGTTTTTTGGAAATTTCGTAAAAACCTTTAAGATTTGCTATTAAATAAAGCACCTGCAGAGGCAGGGTGATAATATGGCTGCATAACCGTGTGTTAGGGTATAAAGTACAGCCAGTTTTGTAATCCTGAAATGGCAGGCGGCCAGAACTGTACAACTTCAGCCATAGCAGAAACGCAAACTGGGATCCTTAAAGCTTAGCAAGTCATCTCAAAGATGTTTATTAAGTACCTATTTCTGTCTTTCTTCTCCCTTAATTTTATTTTCTTTTTTTAAAAAGAAAACAGAACTGAAGATGAAGGAACAGACCCTTTCAGAAATACTGTATTTAGTGGAGACTAAACTGGCAATAACAGAAGCAGAGCAGCATATAGTAAGTAAAGCACAAGTACATTACCTTGAATTAAAGCACACTTAAAATAACATAGAATCAAGTATATTTCATAAAAACACTAAACTTTAAAACATTATCAAACTGAGCTCTTATAGAACAATTTCATGCTAGATGGCGGTGACAAGTTCACAAAGGTGAAATTGCTCTCTGGATTTTTCAGATAATGAAAGTAAGAAAAATATTCTCATGATACTTAGTTTCATTGACGTAATTTTATTTTACTACTAATAGAAATACTGTTATGTCTTATAAGGCATATTCCGTCTTTATGCTCATCTTTACCCCTAGACCAGTGGTTCTTAACCTTTTTTGAGGTACCGAACCCACCAGTTTCATATGCGCATTCACCGAACCCTTCTTTAGTGATAAATAAAATATAATTTTTTTTTCCAAATTCAAGACATAGGTATATGTTTTTTTACTGGTGCACAAAATGAGCCGTGCATGAACATCACCTTGCTCAAAGAACAAAACCAACAAAGTGCATGAACTCACAACAAATTACGGTATTACTTTATTCTGGCCTTGGCGGCAGAGGCTTCTCTGAACCCCTGAGACCGACTCATCGAACCCTTAGGGTTCGATAGAACCCAGGTTAAGGACCACTGCCCTAGAGCAAACACAGATTCTGAGGACTCACCTAAAACCTAACATCTAAGGAAGGAAGTCGGTTCAGCTCAATCCACCTGTACTCTGCCCACATCAGTTCCCAGGCAGGTGTTTTATGAGATATTCTAGAAAAATGCCAGACTTATTTTCAAATAGAAACTTAAAATGATATTCTGGTTCACTGTAGCTATCAGGAGCAGGCCCCAGGAAAAACCATGCACCAGGCATGCAGGCATGCACCAGTGAGGGAGGAGCAACACCACTAGCTGGAGCGTGACACCCTGCCGCTGAACATTCAAAATAAAATAAAGTCAACTGGGTACAAAATCATAGTTATGCCTAGAAGATTTAATGGGAGGACACACAAAAAAGGTCACTCTGAAAAAGGAACTGAAAAATGCTTACAAACAAGTACAAATCTCTAAACAGCAAATTCAACACAGATAGGTTATTTCTTCTTGGACTCCACTGCATTTAAGAGTGTCGAACAATGCATATAGTATAAGGAGAATCGTAACCCGCAAACCTCCATTATTTTCTAAAAAAACACAGTAACAGCACAAATGGTATGCTGTCTTCTCATCGCCCAATAAGCACAAAAAGAAAATCTGACATATGCAGCACAAAGTTCAAAATGTTCTGTACTAACCTGGTGCCGCTGTGAAAGCAGTTGCTCCATGTTGCTTTAACAAAAGAATCCTTACTATGAAACTAATCTCCAGGACAGCTGACAGCCCAGACAGGAAAAACACTGACAACCCTGGGAATCTACAGACACGAATACAGTCTGTTCCCTGTTTTGGGCTGCCTCTCTAAAGGCAACTTAAGTCAAAGCCAAGCCCACAAAGCACTTCAGCCTATAAGCTCTAGTAATGAACTTGAAACCACACCCCATATGGTAACTAGACACGGGAGGCTATGAGACAAAATCCAGAGAGAGCATGAGCTGAGGCTTCATTTTCGTACTTGCTGTCCAAGAAAACTGTAACACACAAGCTTAAACAGGGTATTCATACCCTTGTCCCCCTTGAGACACTGTACTAAAGTGACTCATTTATTTGAAACAAGAGGAATACAGTCCGCCCTCCATTAGGGCCATGAAATGAATTTTATATCGTTATTCACGTTGGGTGGTGGTGGAGGAATGTACAACACTGCAATTTCAGATTGGGTAAGAAGGACACATCAAGTTATTGTTACCGAGTCTCAAAGTCACACGTCATTTGTATTTTCCGATTTTTTGGAGTGGATCACATTAAAAAGGTCTAAAGCCTCAATCACTAAAGTCTAAAAACTAAATTAAGTTCAAGAGGAAAACTTATCAAAGAACCTTCTAACTTCTGATTCTGACTTGGTGTCTGTAAATCTGAAAATCACTCATAACTCAGTCTCACCAGTTACATTTAGGTTGTATGTATATGATAAAATAGATTTTTGGTAGTTTTGGAATTTTTATAGTTTAAAATAGAACTTAATGTGACTTATTATAGCTTCAAAGTATGAAAGTTAAATTTATTTTTCATTCTAAGAAAATGTGTTAATTTCCTTAAGGCATTTCTATCTTAACCCTGTGAGCAGTACGAACGTTCATGCACGTCCTCGTGTCTCCTGACCATCCAGAGTACCATCTTACAAAAATTTTTATTTTAAAAATGTGTGAGGCAACATTTAAAAAAGGCAAATGTATGTTCTTCTTGTTTCCATAAATTGGTTATCAAACAAACATGATTTTAAGTTAATAAAACTACAACTGGAACTAATTTCATTTTTTGAAAAAAAAAACTCACTCCTAGGGGTCAGCAAGCATGAAAAAAACTCACTATTCAAAGGCTTAAAGGTCAACAATGCTCTGCTTTTTTAACATGCTGTGTCTACAATATACACAAATTTCCCCTAGTTTTCAGCTTCAAAATATTTTAAATTCTAATAACTTGATTTCTATTCTATTTGAATAAGAGCTATATAATATAACATAATGGTCGAAGTTACCTAACTTGATTGTTTCTTTGAAGTCATAAGATTGAACCAGATATTTCAAGAAAAACTTGATTCACTTGTTGGCAAATAGATTTGAATGTATTTCTGGTAAAAGTCAAGTTACTTAAACCCTATGAGACTTAAGACATTAGCATACAAAATCAGGCAGGAAAAACCCAGAGATTTCCTCACATCTGAGATTCCCCTGCCTCCCTTACCCACACCCAGCTCAGGTCTCCATGGTTTCTCATGAGGTCACTTTAGAATGACAGGAACAACATAGTCACCCCAGTGAGAAAACCACCCTAAATGAAGGAGTCCTATGCCTCAAAAAGGAGCCAGTACCCCACCTGGTGGCAGAAGTAAGAAATCAACCTCACAGGAACTATTTGATACTGGAAGAAAAACAAAAATAAAAGAATCAATTTTAAGAGCACATTAATGTCACATACAGTATGTAGTAAGAATCATGAAAAGCTTTTTCCCCTACAAGAGAAGAATATTTCTAGGGGATACAAAAATACCCATGCAAAAAACAAGTAATAGCATTCAAAACCATCTCTTCTATGTAGATCTAGTTTGCAAACATGTATAATAATTTGATTTCAAAGAAAAATCCTCTGATAAATAAGATTTACCACTCCTTTACCCAAAGAGCTGAAAAAAAAATTCTGTGAAGTCAACAGCTCTGAAATGAAAGAAATATGGAGATATCCCTAACTCCACTAGCTAACTACTTGTGGATGACATCTCCATCATTCTACAGCAGGGGTCCCCAAACATTTTACACAGGGGGCCAGTTCACTGTCCCTCAGACCGTTGGAGGGCTGCCACATACAGTACTCCATACACTGACCACCAATGAAAGAGGTACCCCTTCCAGAAGCGCAGCCGGGGCCAGATAAATGACCTCAGGGGGCCGCAATTTGGCCCACAGGCCGTAGTTTGGGGATCTCTGTCCTACAGTGTGTCTGTAAAGGTGCACTTTTGACAGGTGAAAGGAAAGCAACAAAAGACGATAGAAATGTGAAATCTGCACCAAATAAAAGGAAAACCCTCCCAGTTTCTTATGGTGATGTGGCAGCATGTGCGCATGCGCAGATGATGACGTAACACTGTGTATACAGTGGAGCAGCCCACAGCCATGCCAGTTGAGATGTGGATGGTACAGAGGAAAGTTTAGTGTGTTCTGTGGCTTGCTAAATTTGAATCCGTGACCAAAGTGCAACGTGAATATCGGCGTGTTTATAACAAAGCACCACCACATAGGAATAACATTACTTGGTGGGATAAGCAGTTGAAGGAAACCGTCAGTTTGGTGGAGAAACCCCGTTCTGGTAGGCCATCAGTCAGTGACGAGTCTGTAGAGGCTATACGGGATAGCTACCTAAGGAGCCCTAAATAATCTGTGCATGCGTGTGCTCGACAATTAAACCTAAGCAAGACTACAGTTCATAAGGTGTTAAAGAAACATCTCTGTTTTACGGGGTACAAATTGAGGCTGTTGCATGCTATCAAACCGGTGGATAGACCCACACGATGCACATTTGCTACAGATATGCTTCATGAGATCGACAGTGATGCAAGATTTTTGCAGAAGATTGTGTTTAGCAATGAGGCAACCTTCCATATCTGTGGACATGTTCATCACCATAACGTCTGAATATGGGCTGCTGAACATCCTCATGCCTAAGTTGAGTACGAATGTAACACCCCTAAAGTGAACATGTGGTGTGGCCTGATGCATGATAAGGTGATAGGCCCATTTTTTTTCTGCGGAGCAATCTGTAACGGCAAATACCTATCTTGACATGTTGGAATTGTATGCAGTGCCACAATTTCCAGAAGTGTCGTCTTTCAACAGGACGGCACTCCTCCACACTACACCACCATTGTTCGTGAGTTTCTGGATAGAACATTTCCCCGGCAGTGGATAGGCAGGGGTTCTGTCAAGCCATGGCCACCACGATCCCCAGATCTGACACCCTTAGACTTTTACTTTTGGGGTTATGTGAAGCAACATGTGTACATTGAATGTATCAACGACATTAATCACTAAAAACAGAGAATCACAGACATTATTCACTCTGTTACACCAGACGTCCTTACCCGTGTGTGGCAAGAACTTCACTATCATTTGGATGTGTGTAGGGCAACAAATGGAGCCCACATTGAACTGCACTGAATAGGTATGAAACTGGGAGAGTTTTCCTTTTACTTGGTGCAGATTTCACATTTCTATAGTCTTTTGTTGCTTTCCTGTGACCGGTCAAAAGTGCACCATGACTTTATGGACACACTATATTAAAAGGCTGTATTCCCAGGATTTTTCCTACTTTACTGTCAAAAAGTGTTTCTTTTGTCTCATATAAATTATTTCTGCTAAAAATTGGTATCTAATCTCAACCTCAATGGAGATGAACAATTAAATATTGTGTTTCAAGTTACACTATGTCTTTAATAGAACTCCAGCAAAAGTTAAAGTATCTTTTAAATGAGCCCATGCCACAGGGCTGAAACAAAAACTAACAATCATAGCTAATGTTTACACTCTTACTATAAGCAAGCCCCAGTTCTTAAGTGTTTTGCAAGTGTTAACTTACTTAAAACTCACCACTTTATTGTAATAATTTTACAGATGAGAAAAGGGAGGCACCAGTATTAGGGTAAATACCTTGCCAGGGTCAAATGGCTAGTGGTGGAGCTGGGGTTAGAATCCAGGTTGTTTGTCTCTGAAGTCATTCTCCTAAGCACATATTTTAATAGTTCTGTCCCCCGAGTACACACGGCCTCTGAAAGCCTGCAGGGTCCAGTCAGAGTAGAGAAGATGGCTGGACAGAACTGCTCTGTAGACAGGTCTCAGGATGGTACAGGCTGGGACACAGAACTGAGACCTGAAGGTGCCATGGCAGATAAGGGACCCCCAGGTAGAGGGCACTCACTGGGCAGGTCGCTGAAGGACCACGGAGAGCCTGAAGAGGTGGGGGAACCTGCCGGGAATAAAAATACTGCAAGGAAAGCAGGAGTCCTCTGATGTCACATCATGGAGGCAGGGGCATCACCAAGAGATTTTTAAACTAGAAAGTGACCAGATGCGTGTCTTGGAAAGATAAGTAAGGAGCAACTTGGCCTCGTAGGGTGAATAGAAACTTAAAAGACATCCCAGGGAAAGGAAAGGTCAGAACAGTGCTTTAAAATGTCTAAGTTTACAGTTGTATGAACTTTATCAAGGAGGCTGGGCAGTCATCCTGGAAGCATGGGTGCTTACTAACTTCCTCACTCAAGCCAGGTTTGGGGCTGAGCCACACTGACGCTGTCAATGTGACCGGCAGGACCGGAAGAGGGCGGTGAGATGGCTTTGGAGGCTGTGTGTGAGGTCCTGTGCAGCTGGTGGCAGGGGACACAGGGCTGGTGCTCCAGTTCCCTGCATGCACAGAAGGGTCACAGCCCAGAGTCAGTGCTGGAAGGGTGGCTGCAGCTGGAGGGCAGCAGTGGAGTGCAATAGCTTTGACTCCGGAGAGAGAGCAGCATAAAAGCGTGAAGTTTTCAGGCAAAGGGTTTCTGGGGATCTTAGACTAAATTCAGACCACAGGTGGGGAAAAATTTAATTTTAATATTTAGTAACCTCTAACTCAGTGGTTCTTAACCTGGGTTCTATCGAACCCTAGGGGTTTGATGAGTCCATCTCAGGGGTTCGGAGAAGCCTCTGCCGCCAAGGCCAGAATAAAGTAATACCGTAATTTGTTGTGAGTTCATGCACTTTGTTGGTTTTGTTCTTTGAGCAAGGTGATGCTCATGCACGGCTCATTTTGTGCACCAGTAAAAAAACATATACCTATGTCTTGAACTTGGAAAAAAATTATATTTTATTTATCACTAAAGAAGGGTTCGGTGAATGCGCATATGAAACTGGTGGGTTCGGTAACTCAAAAAAGGTTAAGAACCACTGCTCTAACTGAAATTTAGCATTGTAGTAGTTATTAGACCTACCACTAGCTCTTGGTATGTAAAGACTATATATTACAATATTGCATTTTTGGTATATTGATAATTGTCTGTCAGTATAATTGGTTTCCTTGGTAATCCTATATATTCTAATTTTATGCATTTAAGTTTATACATTTAATTGTACTCATTAAACATTATTCTGAAAAGGGATTTCTTAGCTTCACTAGAATGCCAAAACGGTGCTGTAATTCACACACAAAAATGTGAAGAACATCTGATTTAAGAGGGTCAAGAGAAACCCACAGGCGGAAGTTTTGAAAATGCATTTCAGAGAACGAGGGACCTGGGATGAGAAGCCCACGATGCAAAATGAGGACTTCTGACTTGTGTTCTTTACTTCACCAGCTCCACACCCTGAAATAATAAAAATACTAATCCCTCCATTTGTGTCAATAAAGTGCTTTCACACAGATCATCTCAGTAGCTCAGCACAAGGTCCGGGAGTAAGAAAAGACAGATGCTAACTTTTCTGAGACCTCTGAAGAGCCACAGACCAAGAAGACACCAGTCCCTGGGGCCAGAGCGCTGCATCAGTCCCAGGGGGACTGTGGCATCTTCCACTCTGCTCCATGGAATCACAGTCATGAGCACAGAGGACTGAAAAGAAGAACAAATCCCAAATCCCTTATATCACACGAGGTAGAACCTGCTCAGGAAGAGAAAGGAACTGAGCGCAGAGCAGAACCAGTGCATCCTGCTTATCATCCGGCTTCCACTTGCGGACATGACAAGTTATTTGGATTCTTTGATCAAAAATGTTTTAGTTAGTTCTGACTGGTGATCCAGGGTAAATTACAAGATTTACAATATGTCAACTGTTGAATTTTCCTTTAGCTATAACCAGAGCAGAAGCCTGGACTTAAGCAATTAGCTTGAAATCAGACAGGCTGAAACAAGGCGCTCTCTGTTCCCTCCTTGCTGTGCCCACCATCTGGCATCATTACTGATTCTGTGATACATGCTGCCAAGGCTGCGTTAACAACAGTGTCGCTTGTTGTCCCCTCCCTATTCTGCAACATCTGTCACGGCTCATATCTATATTTTATTTTGTTCTCATGCTTTTCAGGGTAATTTTTTAAATTCCTACAAATCACTCTGAAATCTATTCTAACCCTCCAAGCAGTAATGACATTTTGTAAGTTGGTAATAAAAATTTTAAGCTACATGAGCAGATACCCTTTTAGGTTACTGCAAATCTACACAAAATTATATCATTAAAGCAAATTTTATCTCATGGTTGGCTAGATGATATATCTTATTTTTATAACCTTATCTGTTCACGGGTTACTTTGGCTCCTTCTTGAATAATGCATGCTTTCCTTTGACACAATAATGAGAATGTGGCTTTATATGACTGACATAATATGCTTTTCTGAAAAACAAGTTGAGTATTTCTTAATACACATTTTAAAATGTAAGTTATTATGTTTATTGATCAGCCTTGAATTTCCAAGTTTCTCTATTCTTTTCTTCTTCTTCTTCTCCTTCCTCTTTTTAAATAAGAAGACAGTGAAAATTGCCACTTGCCCCTGGTCACAGCCACCTAAAAACTAGAGTGAGACTTCTTGTGGATAATTATAGAAAGTTCAAAATTGGTTTCCGGGCCCTTGGAACAGAAAGGGAGCCATCAAGCTGCTGCCTCTCTTGGACACATAGATACATGGACACATGGACTTGACACACCCATCCACTGAAAGTGCAGAATAGGGAGACAACACAGCCACCCGCACTGTGGGGGAGAAGGGACTGAACCTGCAGCCCCAAGCCTGTGACTTATTACCTTCTAACCACCCAGGAGCACTTCCTCCCTTGCTTGCCCAATCTAAGGGAGGGCTTCCTGTCACTCTGGCAGTTCTTGTAGCCTAAAGCCACTTGCTTTTTTCCTGCCCTGTTTTCTTTACACTGCTCTCAAAAAGCTTCTTCACAAGACCTCTTATTCTAGCCAAACTGGTTTAATTTATTTTTCAACCCCTAGTTCTTCCTCCCCTTTGGGTCTGTGCCACGGCCCTACCTGCAGATAGATGCCCTTCCCCTCTGGCCAGGAAAGAATTAAAATCCTTCCCAACATTTCAAGGGGCAGCCCAGATCTCCATAGAGCCTTTTCTGAGCACTCTGCTTTTGAAAGATTACTTTTATTTCACACCTAGAATAATATCATCAGCAAATGCATTAGACAACTAATTATGCCTGATGACATTTTTAGTGTTGTCTGGATTGGTTATTTAAATATCCTATGGACTTTCACTTTTTGTGTACTTATATCTATTTCCTTCAACTAAGTTATCAATAACTGTGGATCACAAGTCATACCTCTGAAACTGACCACAATAAAATGATAAAGGTATCAATCCAGCAACAGGATATAACCCTTGTAAACATTTATTTATCCAACATAGGAACATCTAAGTTTATAAAGCAAATACTGATGGACATAAAGGGAGATGGAAAGTAATACAGGCACAGTAGGGGATTTTAATACCCCAATGACACACACTGGATAGACCTTCCAGACATAAAACACTAGGGAACAAAATTTTTGTTGCATCCACAAAAACACTTGTTCTTACCTAATTCGAATGTGCTGATATCAAATCTGACATTAGTTTTTCTCTGGAAGCTACAGTTGTTTTGCAATTCAAGATTTTACGTTTTCATTTTACATAGCATTCACATCTATTTGTTGATTGATTTTGAGATTTAAATCATTTCTATTATTTAATAGTAATTTCAATAATAATATTCAACACTATCATCACAATTATTATTATACCCAATATCTTATTTGATATTCATATCTGCCCTATGAGGTACATACAATTATTTCCCTTCCCCATTTCTCAGATGAAGAGAATAGGACCAGCAAGGTTAACTTGCTCATGAACATTCACTCAACTTATATTTATTGAGCACCTACTATGTAACAGGCATTATTAACAGCATTGATGATTCAAAACAGAAAGCCCCTATCCTCAGGGAGCTTATATTTTATCAGGGGAGATATACTATCAAGAAATAAAACCACTAAATATCAAACCAAGTAATGATAGGTACTAAGAAGAAAGCCAAAGGCAAGTAAGGGGCAGGAGAGTGACAATGTAAGGGACATACTCCTTAGGTAAGGTGGTCAGAAATGGCCTCTCTGGGGAGATGACACTTAAGCAGAAACCCAAATGAAATAAGGTATCAAGCCATGTAATTACCTGGTGAAAAGGTTCCAGGCAGAGAAAACAGAACTGTAAATATCTTGAGGCCAAAACAAGTTTGGTGAGTTCAAGACAAAAAAAAAAGGCAGTGTAGTCAGGATGTAAGAGAAAAAGCAATAGAAGAGGATGAAGTCAGAGAGCAAACAGAGAGGTCTTCATGTAAGGCTTTGTAAGCCATTGTTCAGTTTTTGTTCCATTTATATATAATGGAAAGGAGTGAAATGCTGGGACATTCTAAAAGATTACTCCAGTTGTGTAAAGAATAGACTGAGAGAAAGCAGATTAGAGAATACTGCAGTAGTTCAGGTGGGAGATGATGGTGACTTGAACTAGAGTGATGGCTGAAAAACAGATCTACTGTAAAGAAAAAGCTAAGAGAATTTTGTAATGTGGGTTCTGAAACAGGGTGTAGGAAAAATAAATGAGGTCTTAAAGAAAAACCTAAGATTGCCATATGAGCAACAGGGAGAAAAGATGCATTACTGAGCTGAGAAATACAGTGTGGAGGGGGGAGTGAGGAGCTGCGTTATGTTTTCGGGGCAAATCAAGAGTTCCACTTTGGATTGTTTAGGTTTCAAATATCATTTAGATATCCAAATAAGTATCAGTAGGAAGTTGGATATGTAACTCTAGAATTCAGAACTGAGACATAAAATTGGGAGTCTAACGGCTTTAAACACTGTAATTGGCTTTCAACAATATATTTAGACCATGAGACTGAGAATGGATAAAGAACAGAGGTCTGAGGATGGAGGCTTAAAGTCCTCTAACATCTAAATGGATCTAGCTAAGAAACCAAAACTGTTCAGTAAATGATATGAGAAGACATAGGACAGAAGGTGAGACCAAAGCCCAGTAAGTAAATGTTTCAAGGACAAAATGATCAATTATGCCAAAGGCAGCTAAGAGATGAAGGGAGAAAAAGACAAGTGGCCACTGGATACAGAAACATGGAGGTCAGTGGTGATCTAAACAAGAGTAGTTTCAGGGGAATTTGTACACAGAAACCTAAGTGGAGTAGGTTCAAATGAGGATGTGACTACAAGACATCGCTGAGAGAAATTAAAGAACTAAATAAGTGGATATACCATGTTCATAGACTAAAAGACTAAATATTGTTTAAATGTCAGTTCTCCACAAACCGATCTATAGATTCAACAATCCTAATCAAAATTATCTCACTGGGCTTTTCTGTAGAAATTGACAAGTCAATTCTAAAATGTGTATAGAAGTACAAATGACTTAGAATAGCCAAAGCAGTCATAAAAATAAGACCTAAGTTGGTGCACTTACTCTACCTCACTTTAAGACTTTGACTAGTATGTCTACAGTAATTAAGACAGTTTGATATTGGCATAAGATTAACAACTAGGTCAATCAGACAGAATAGAGAATTTAGAAACAGACCTATACTTATATGTTCCCTTGAATTTTCACAAGTTGACAGAAAAATCCAATAGAGAAGGAAAAAAAGCTTTATAATAAATGATGCTAAGCAACTAAATATTATATGGCAAAACTAAATAACTCTTGTTCCCAAACTCACACCATACACAAAGTTAATTTGAAATGGATCATAGACCTAAATGTAAAATCTAAAACTATAAAGCTTTCATATATGACACAGAAAGCAATAAACATAAAAGGAAAATTAGACTTAATTAAAGTTAAAATTTTGTGCTTGTCAAAAGACACTCATTAAGACAATGAATAAGTAAATCATAGCCTGGGAGAAAATACATATTCAATAAAAAACTGATATCTAGAATATATCATTAATGCCTACAATTCAATAAAGAGAGCAAAAGATTTAGGCACACTCTTCACAGAGGAAGATGAACTATCAATGAACACATGAAAAATACTTAATGCTAATAGTCATCAGAGAAATTTAAATGTTTCTGTACCCAGTGGCCAGTTGTCTTTTTCTCTCTTCATCTCTTAGCTGCCTTTGGCATAATTGATCATTTTGTCCTTGAAGCATTTATTTATTGGGCTTTAATTTAAATTTCTATGAGCTATCACTACATAGCCATGAGAATGGATAAACATTAAAAAGAGTGACAAACCACCTGACCTGTGGTGGTGCAGTAGATAGAGCATCAACCTGGAATGCTGAGGTTGCTGGTTCAAGTCCCTAGGTTTGCCTGGTCAAGGCACATACAAGAAGCAACTATGAGTTGATGCTTCCTGCTCCTCCCCAGCCTCTCTCTCTCTCTCTCTCTCTCTCTCTCTCTCTCCCCCCCCCCCTGCTCTAAAATCAATAAATAAAATCTTAAAATAATTTTTTAAAAAAGAGTGATACACCAAATGCTGGCAAGGATGTAGAGCAAGCAGAATTCTTACATACTATTCAGAGTGTAAAACCGTACAACCATTTTAAAGAAAGCTCTAGTATTTTCTTTTTTGTTTGTTTTTATTCTTTTTTTCAAAGATTTTATTTATTCATTTTAGAGAGGAGAGAGAGAGAGAGAGAAATAGGGAAGGAGCAAGAAGCATCAACTCCGATATGTGCCCTGACCAGGCAAGCTCAGGGCTTTAAACCAGCGAACTCAGGATTCCACGTCCACGCTCTATCCACTGCACTACCACAGGCCTGGCCTCTAGTAGTTTCTTATAAAACCAAATATATACCTAGCCTATGACCTAGTAGTTTCTTATAAAACTCTTATAAAACCAAATATATACCTAGCCTATGACCCAATAATTTCACTCTTAAGAGAAAATAAAATATATATCAGCAATAGACTTCTGTATTTGTTCATGACAAGTTTATTCATAATAGCCCCAAACTAGAAACAGCCCAGGTATCCATCAATAGAAAAATGAATAAATAAACTACTGTATAGTCAAACAATGACATTATACTTAGCAATAGAAAGGAGTAAGTTAATAATACACATAATATGGATGAATACAAAAACATCATGCTCAGTGAAAGAACTTACACAAAAGCGTACAGACTGTATGATTCTAGAATAGTCAAAAACAATATATGGTAGAAAAAATCAAAATGGTGATTGCCTCCATGGGAGAGTGGGCTGGGGATTGATTGGGAAGGAGCATGAGGGAACTTCCTGTAGCGTTAGTCATGTTTCTCACCTTGATAAGGGTTTGAAATGCAGAGGTGGTATATGCATTTGTCAAAACTCTGGATGACTTGCACATTTCAGTATAAATACATTTTATACCAAAACTGAACTGAACAGTGAAAATGTTTAGGCGAGAGTAGGCTGGATTCCTGCAACTCACTTTAAGATGTATCCAGCTCCTCTCCCTACGCTGCTTTACTGGCTACTTCCACAGGTAACTGACCCCCCATGATAGTGGAAGTCTGAGCTAGCACTGGCTCCAGGAAACTCTAAAAAGGGGAGGATAGGGCTGGCAGGAGTTGATCATCACCTGGGAGTGTGGCAATGTCTCCACTGCCTCTCCGCCAGCAGTACCAGCTGTCGCAGATGGAGATGTCACGTTAAGAAGACACTCTGAGAAGAGATCTATGATGGCAGAGTAGGGAGAAGCTACAGTCATTTTCTCCTATTACCATATCAAGGTTACAATTAAATTATAGAACAATTAACCTGGATAACCATCTGAAGATTAGATGAACAGAAATATTTTACCTAGAGATATATAGAAGCCATATTGAGACCAGAAGGAGGAGTAGACATGTGAAACAGGCTCACCTCACAGGCACATACCTATGTGCTGACGTGGAGAATCCAGAAAGATGTCTCAGCTGCAAAGGTTCCCACCTGAGGAGGAAGAGGTCTCAACCTCACCCTGGGCTCCCCAGCCTAGAACACCAGTGCCAAGAAGGTGAGCACACATAACATCTGGCTGTGAAAATCACCAGGGATTCAATTCACCCAGGAGAGATGAAGGTTGCTAGAAACCCATACATCTTAAAGAGATAATATACAAAATCTTGTTCATAGGCACTTACTTGGGCTCCCACAGAGGAACAGCAGCTTGGAGTGTGCTGGAGTCACACAGGGAGAGACTGAGTTTGTGGCTTTGGGGAGAGTGCTGGAAGGACAACCAACGACTTTGTGTTGAGTCCCTCTCTTGTAGCACCCACAGACACCGTCTTTCTTGCGCAGTCCACTTCCCCACATGGCACTAGCCTGGGGAGTCACACTAGTCCCATAACCTGATGAGTCCTTAAGGCCCTGGCCCACCCAGTTTGTGCACAGTTGCGGGCTCTGCCAGAAGCAGGCCTGTGTTACAGTCCTTTTTAAAAATCTCTCAAGGAATTCCAGGCACGTTTGATGGGGGTGGGGGACAGAAGGGGTGCCAGAGACATGCAGGGAGAGATAGAGCATGTAGCTTTAAGGTGAGGACCATTTCCCCCATGCCCTACTGGTATCACCATTTCTGTGTCAGTCCCTACGCCACTCAGCAGTAGCTTGGGGAGCTAAACTAGCTCTATCCTGATGATTTCCTGAGGCCCTGCCCCACCAAAAAGGTCTGCAGGCTCCAGGCAGGTGGTGGCTGGCATTGGTATAGCCTGAGATTTTTGCTGAATTACTTCAGACCCAGAACTGATGCCAAGTTTGAAACTGTAATAACCTAGTGAACACCGTTCACCTTCACTGGTGATACCTGAGAACGTACCTCATGCAACTTCCATGCTGCTTAAAGCTCTTTCAGTGGTTAAGCCTAATGGGTAGCTGGCAGGCAATAGCATCTTGGTGTGCCTTAGACTTTTTGCAAACCTGCCCCAGGGCCAGTACTGGTAGCCGTTGGCCTATGCAGCTTGGTCCCTCACACATACACCAAAGTCCAGCACTGGCAGCTCTAAACTGTGGATTACTTTGCAGCTCCTAACAGGTAGCCCAGGGCTGGTCACGACAGCATATAACATTGCCCTGTACCAGTATCCCTCCCAAAAAACCACAGAACCAACACACCTGGTGGCTGGCTTCAGACCAAAACAGAGCATGACTCAAGTGTCTCCAAAAGAGGCACACCCAAAAGGAGGCCTCAGCAGGCACCAGATCCAGCTGGGGCAAATTTCTCTCATGGGCTCAACCCCTACAGAGTAGCTTGTTCACTGTGGTCATGGCCAATTGTGACACACAGACAACCTGAGTGTCAAACCCACCCATAAGTGTGCCAACAGCAATCAAAACTAAACTACAATAGGAGGGATCACATAACCCATACAAGGGACACCCATAAGCACCCAGATAAGGTGATTTGGGACACTGTGCCACGGGGCCCCACAGAAAACCTGCTACATAAGACCACTCTACCAAGAGTGGGAGACATAGTAGACCTCCCTAAGACACAGAAACAAATACAGAAAGGTAGCAAAAATGGGTAGAAAAAAGAATCATGCCCCAAATGAAAAAATAGTAGAAACTGCTAGGAAAAGAGCTAAATGAAATGAAGGCAGACAATCTACCAGCTATACAGTTCAAAACAGTAATTATAGGGAGGCTGAAGAAACTAAGTGAGGACTACTACAGCATAAAAATGGACACAGAAACCATAAAAAAGAAGCAGTCAGAAATGAAGAATACAATCTGAAATAAAGAATACACTTGAAGGAATCAACAGCAGATTAGATGAAGCAAAGGAATGAATCAGAAATTGGAAGACAAAGCAATAGAAAACACCCAATCAGAACAGCAAAAAGAAAAAGAATCCAAAAAATATGAGGACAGTTTAAGGAACCTCTGGAACAACATCAAGTGTAACAACATCCACATCAGTGAGCTACCAGAAGGAGAAAAGAAGAAGTGAGGAATCAACAACTATGTTCCTCTATATAATTACTTTAAATGTAAATTGATTAAATGTTCCAATCAAAACATACTAGGTAGTTAAATGGATAAGAAAAAAAGACCCATATATATATACTGCTCACAAGAGACCAACTTCAAACTGAAATACACACAGAGACTCAAAGTAAAGAGATGAAAAAATTATACTCCATGCTAATGGAAATAAAATAAAAGCTATGGTAATGATATTTATATCAGACGAAATAGACATAAAACAAAAACTATAATAAGAGGCAAAGAGAGACTCTACATAATGATAAAGGTATAAATCCAACAACAGGATTAACCCTTGTAAACATTTATTTATCCAACATAGGAACATCTAAGTATATAAAGCAAATACTGATGGACATAAAGGGAGATTGAAAGTAATACAGGCACAGTAGGGGAGTTTAACACTGCAATGACACACACTGGATAGACCTTCCAGACATGAAACACTAGGGAACAAAATTTTTGTTGCATCCACGAAAACACTTGTTCTTACTTAATTCGAGTGTGATGATATCAAATCTGACATTAGTTTTTCTTTGGAAGCTACAGTTGTTTTGCAATTCAAGATTTTACGTTTTCATCTTATTGTAAAATTTTCAACATTTAGTTTAACATAATGAAGTAGAATGTCTTCTTGGGCATCATCTATGTGAAAATATAATAATTTATATAATGCAGTAAATACACTAATACATTAAAAATATGACTGCATCAGAATTTGTCTACAATTTTGAAATAGAACATATTAAAACACTTATTTTAATCATAAAATTTGTGCAACATTTATTTAAATTCAATTCAGGCAAAAATTTGCGTTTGTAGCTCTTGCATTTCTGTACTTTTTTTAAATTAACTTTAATGGGATGACACCAATAAATCAGGGTACATATGTACAATGAAAACATCTCCAGATTATCTTTTCATTCAATTGTGTTGCATACCCATCACCCAAAGACAAATCGTCCTCCTTTACCTTCTATCTGGTTTTCCCTGTGCCCCTCCCCTTCTCCTCATCCCACCCTCCTCTCCCTCCCCCCACCCCGTAACCAACACACTCTTGTCAATGTCTCATAGTCTCACTTTTATGTCCCAACTATGTATGAAATCATGCTGTTCTCAGTTTTTTTTTCTGATTTACTTATATCACTCCATATAATGTTATCAAGGTACATCCATTTCATTGTAAATGATCCGATGTCATCATTTCTTATGGCTGAGTAGTATTCCATAGTATATATGTACCATGGCTTTTTAATCCACTCATCTTCTGACGGACACCTAGGCTGTTTCCAGATCTTCGCTATTGTGAACAATGCTGCCACGAACATGGGGGCGCATTTCATCTTTACGAACAGTGCTATGGTGTTCTTAGGGTATATTCCTAAAAGTGGGATAGCAGGGTCAAAAGGCAGTTCGACTTTAAATTTTTTGAGGAATCTCCAAACTGTTTTCCACAGTAGCTGCACCAGTCTGCATTCACACAAGCAGTGCAGAAGGGTTCCTTTTTCTCCACATCCTCACAAGCACTTATTCTCTGTTGTTATGCTGATGAGTGCCATTCTGACTGGTGTGAGGTGATATCTCATTGTGGTTTTAATTTGCATTTCTCTAATGATTAGTGATGTTGAGCATTTTTCATATGCCTTTTGGCCATCCGTATGTTTTCTTTTGGAGAAATTTCTATTCATTTCTTTTGCCCATTTTTTGATTAGGTTGTTTGTCTTCCTGGTGTTGAGTTTTATAAGTTCTTTATAAATTTTGGTTATTAACCCCTTATCAGACGTGCTGTCAAATATGTTCTCCCAATGTGTGGTTTGTCTTTTTATTCTGTTCTTATTGTCTTTAGCTGTGCAAAAACTTTTTAGTTTGATATAGTCCCATTTGTTTATCTTGCCTTTTATTTCATTTGCCGGTGGAGATAAATCAGCAAATATATTGCTGCTACAGATGTCGGAAAGCTTGCTGCCTATGTTTTCTTCTAAGATGCTTATACTTTCATGGCTTATGTTTAAGTCTTTTATTCATTTTGAGTTAGTTTTTGTGAATGGTGTAAGTTGATGGTCCAGTTTCAATTTTTTGCAGGTAGATGTCCAATTTTCCCAACACCATTTGTTAAAGAGGCTGTCTTTACTCCATTGTATGTTCTTTCCTCCTTTGTCAAATATCTGTTGTCCATAAAGGTGTGGGTATATTTCTGGGTCCTCTGTTCTGTTCCATTGATCTATGTGCCTGTTCTTATGCCAGTACCAGGCTGTCTTGAGTATAATGGCCTTGTAGTAAACCTTGATATCCGGAAGAGTGATACCCACTGCTTTATTTTTTCTTTTTAAGATTGCTGAGGCTATTCGTGTTCTTTTTGGGTTCCATATAAATTTTTGGAATATGTGTTCTATATCTTTGAAGTATGTCATTGGTATTTTAATTGGTATTGCATTGAATTTATAAATTGCTTTGGGTAATATAGACATTTTAATGATGTTTATTCTTCCTAGCCATGAGCACGGATTATGCTTCCACTTGTTTGTATCTTTCTTGATTTCTTTTATCAATGTTTTATAATTTTCCGAGTACAAGTCCTTAACCTCCTTGGTTCAATTTACTCCTAGGTACTTTATTTTTTAGGCTGCAATAGTGAAGGGGATTGTTTCCTTAATTTCTTTTGCTGACAGTTCATTGTTGGTATATAGAAATGCCTCTGATTTCTGAGTATTAATTTTATATCCTGCCACCTTGCTGAATTCATTTATAAGGTCCAGTAGTTTTTTGACTGAGACTTTAGGGTTTTCAATATACAATATCATATCATCTGCAAATAGTGACAGTTTTACTTCTTCTTTTCCAATTTGGATGTCTTTTATTTCTTCTTCTTGTCTGATTGTTGCAGCTAGGACTTCCAGAACTATGTTGAATAAGAGTGGTGAAAGGGGGCATCCCTGCCTGGTTCCTAATCTTAAGGGGATTGCTTTTAATTTTTGTCCATTTAGTATGTTTGCTGTCGGTCTGTCGTAGATGGCCTTTATCATGTTAAGGAATGATCCCTGTATTCCCACTTTACTGAGAGTTTTGAGCATGAATGGGTGCTGGATTTTATGAAATGCCTTTTCTGCATCTATTGAAATTATCATGTGATTTTTGTCCTTCCTTTTGTTTATGTGATGAATCACATTGATTGATTTGCGAATATTGAACCAGCTTTGCCTCTCCAAAATAAATCCCACTTGATCATGGTATATGATTTTTTTCATATATTGCTGGATCCGGTTGGCTAATATTTTGTTGAGAATTTTAGTGTCTAAATTCATCAGGAATATAGGCCTATAATTTTCTTTCTTTGTGTTGTCTTTGCCCGGTTTTGGGATCAGAATTATGCTGGCCTCATAAAAGGTGTTTGGAAGTCTTCCTTCCTCTTGAATTTTTGAAATAGCTTGAGGAGGATAGGAGTTAGTTCTTTTTTGAATTTTTGGTAGAATTCACTTGTGAAGCCATCAGGCCCAGGACTTTTCTTTTTTGGGAGTTTTTGATAACTGTTTCAATCTCATTTGTCTGTTTAGGTGTTCTGATTCTTCCAGATTGATTTTTGGAAGGTTATATGATTCAAGAAATTTGTCCATTTCACCAAGATTGTCTAATTTTTTGGCATATAGTTCTTCATAGTATTTTCTTACAATGCTTTGTAAGAAACTGTTGTGTCAGTTGTTATTTCTCCACTGTCCTTTCTAATTTTATTTATTTGTGTCCTCTCTCTTTTTTTCCTGGTGAGTCTAGTTAAAGGTTCATCAATCTTGTTTACCTTTTCAAAGAACCAGCTTCTGGTTTCATTCATCCTCTGTATTGTTTCCTTAGCCACTTATGTCATTTGTTTCTGTTCTGATATTTATTATTTCCTTCCTTCTACTTGTCCTGGGTTTTATTTGTTGTTGTTTTTCTAGTTCTTTTAGATGCACGGTCAGGTTGCTTATTTGAGCTTTTTCTAGCTTCTTATGATATGCCTGTAGTGCAATGAACTTCCCTCTCAGTACTGCTTTTGCTGTGTCCCATTAATTTTGAGTTGATGTATGTTCATTATCATTTGTTTCTAGAAACATTTTTATTTCTTCTTTGATCTCATTGTTAATCCATTCATTATTTAATAACATGCTATTTAGTTTCCAAGTGTTTGAGTATTTTTCAGTTTTTCTTTTGTGGTTAATTTCTAGTTTCATGGCATTGTGATCAGAGAAAATGCTTGATTTGATTCCAATCCTCTTTAATTTATTGAGACCATTTTTGTGTCCTAACATGTGGTCTATCCTAGAAAATGTACCATGAGCGCTTGAGAAGAATGTATATTCTACTGCTTTAGGGTGAAAAGTTCTGAAGATATCTAATAAATCAAGTTGATCTAGTGTATCCTTTAAGTCTGCTGTTTCTTTATTAATTTTCTTTCTTGAGGATCTATCCAGTGTTGTTAGAGGGGTATTGAAATCCCCTACTATGACAATATTGCTGTTAATTTCTCCCTTTATATCCATCAAAGTCTGCTTTATGTATGTCGGGGCTCCTATATTTGGTGCATAGATATTTATAATAGTTATATCTTCCTGTTGAATTGTTCCCTTTATCATTATGTAGTGTCCTTCTTTATCTCTTACTACAGCCTTTGTTTTAAAGTCCATTTTGTCAGATATAAGTATTGCTACCCCGGCTTTTTTTTCATTTCCATTTGCATGAAATATTTTTTTCCATCCTTTTACCTTCAGTCTATGTGCATCTTTTGTTTTAAGGTGCGTCTCTTGTAGACAGCATATGTATGGGTCCTGTTTCTTTATCTATGCAGCTACCCTATGTCTTTTGATTGCATCATTTAATCCATTTACATTTAAGGTTATTATTTATATGTAGTTGTTTATTGCCATTTTATTCTCTAAAGCTGTATTCTTCTTTTGCTATATCCTTTCCTCCCTTTAAACTGTTCACAATAGTCCCCTTAGTATCTCTTGCAGAATTGGTTTGGTTTTAATGAATTCCTTGAGGCTTTCTTTGGAAAGCTCTTTATTTCTCCTTCAATTTCAAACATTAGCCTTGCTGGATAGAGTAGTCTTGGTTGTAGGTTCTTGTTCTGCATTAGTTTGATTATATCTTGCCATTCCCTTCTGGCCTCAAGTGTTTCTGTTGAGAAGTCCGATGCCATCCTTATGGGGGCTTCTTTGTATGTGATAGCCTTATTTTCTCTAGCAGCTTTTAAGATTTTTTCTTTACCCATTAGCTTTGGTATTTTAACTAATATGTGTCTTGGTGTAGATTTTTTGGGGGGTTTCTCTTTAATGGAGTTCTGTGTTCTTCTTGAACATGTGGAATGTTTCCCAGCCTTAATTTAGGGAAGTTTTCTGCTATGATTTGATTGAACAAAGTTTCCATTTCCTGTCCTCCTTCCTCTTCTTCAGGCACCCCTATGATGCGAATGTTGTTTCTCTTCATGTTGTCACAGAGCTCCCTTAGAGTTTCCTCACATTTTTTGAGTGTCTTTTCCTTTTTCTTCTCTGCTTCTGTGGCTTTGTTTATTGTGTCCTCTAACTCGCTGATTCGATCCTCAGTGTGATTCATCCTGTTTTTAATTCCTTCCATTGTGGTCTTCAGTTCTGATATTGTATTTTTCATTTCTGTCTGATTCTTTTTTATTATTTCAATTTCGTTTTTTATACTTGTTATCTCTTTATTTAGGTGTTCATAGTGACTATCCATTGTTGCTCTAATGTCTTTGAACATCCTAACTATCATTATTCTAAATTCAGCTTCTGTTAGTTTGGTTATATCTGGTTCATTCAGGTCCTTCTCTGGGGATTTCTCTTGATTCATTTGGTTTGCATTCCTCTGCCTGCCCATTTTATCTGTGTATAAGCAAGTTGTGGCCACTGGAGTCCAGTAGGTGTTGCCTTTGTGTTCTCTATGTGTGGTCTGTCTGCAGGCCTGCCACCCCCTCTGTCGCTGCCTAGGGTGGTTGGGTATGTGCGTTGCCAGAGTCAGCTTACTGTGGCTTTTGCTGTGATTTCCACCTCTTCTCTGGTTGAGGGGCTGTCACTCAAGCCACAAGCCTCAGCACCAAGGGCAGAGGTGCGTACCTTTGCTCAGCTGCGGACCCAGCCTGTTTCTGGAAGGCTTACGCCCAGCACCTGCAGTCAGAGCCTGCTTTCCACAGTTTTGTGGTTTGGGTGGAGCTTTTGACGTGCTCTCAGCTGTGAGCCTTTGCTCGTGTAGAATTTAGCCCTACCCTCGAGGCCAGGGCCCTCCTGCGCAGGGTCGCAAACCACGGTTTATTGGCCGGGCGTGTTTGCCTGCGTGAGCTCAGCTGCGAGCTTCCAATTGTCCCCAACTCTACCCCGCCCCCGTGTTTGGAGCCAGCTCGTGCATGTAGGATGGCAATCCGCGGTTTCTCCAGTCAGGTAGGGCTAGTAGTGTGAGCTCAGTCGCGAGCTTCAGCTCTTCTTGGGGTCTACCCCGCCCCCGTGTTTGGAGCCCGCTCGCGCACGTAGGATGGCAAACCAAGGTTTCTCTGTCTGGGCGGGGCTAGTAGTGTGAGCTCAGTCGCGAACTTCTGCTAGTCTCGGAGTCTACCCCGCCGCTGTATTAGGAGCCGGCTTGTACACACAGGATGGCAAACCGCGGTTTCTCCGGCCGGGTGGGGCTGGCAGCGTGAGCTCAGCTGCGAGCCCCCCGCCCGTCCCTAGTTCTAGTCCTGTCCCCGCGGTCAGGGCCAGCTTGCGCAGGTTCGCAGAGCAGATCTCTGCCCATTCCTGGGCTCCCGTTTATTTCCCGCAGGTGGGGTTACAGGCAGGCCCGCAGCTGCCGGACCACTTTCGCACGTCCCCTCCACCCCTGCTGGGCTAGACCGAGCTCACATCGGTTGTGCCTCCACCCACGCCGACAGGACCGCGTTTCAGCATCCTGCCGCCACCATTGATTCATCAACCCTCAGAGAGTTGGAAGTGGCCTAAGTCTCCACACTGTAGACCTGGGAGCTCCCTCCCTCTAAGCAGCTCTGCTCTAATTGCCACAGGAGAGCTTCTTTGGCTAGTGTCCTGTCTCCCTTTGCTGGTATTGCTAGTTCCAGGGGAAATATTTGTTTTCAATTAGGGAAATGACTTAGCCCAGGGGTCAGGATGGCTGTCCCTCAGAGTGTCCCTGTGCCTTAAGTCCACACTCTGTTCCCGCTGCTCTGGTCCTCTCCTCTGTCCCCGTTCCCCGGAGCCCTGGGTGCGTGGTTGTGAGAGAGGTTTTCTGCGCTGTCCCCTTAAAAAGAATCTTGGGCCTGAGAAAACTGTCTCTTTTTCACAAACAGTATCCTCACTTGTTTCACAGCTCAATACTGTCCAAACGCCTCTTCTAGGCTCTGGGACTGCAGGCTAGGGCTTGGTTCCTGGGACCCAGGTCCCTCCCTCTCCGCCAAACTCTCCTCCCGCCACGCGGGTCTCTCCAGGTTGCCATTCACTCCGGGCAGCTGGGCAGCCCTCTTCACATTTTTGCTATTCCTACCAGTCTCAATGTGGCTTCTGCAGTGTTCCTTGGTTGAAGAGTCCACTTAGTTTAGTTCAAAGTTGGTTTATCCAGATGATGGTTCTTAAAATTAAGTTATAATCCACTTTGGTTCTGGGAGTTGGAAGTTGGTATGTCCGCGTACTCAATCGCCATCTTCCAGTGTTCCGCATTTGTGTACTTCTTGAGGACAATATCGTTTGATGGTCCAGCAGTAGTCTGCTCATCAATAACAGCTCCAAGATTTTCGGGAAACTTATCAAGGTGACTGTTCAGGAAGTGAATCTTAATGCTCATGTTACATCCAATGTCACGGAAAGCCAATAGCATCCTTTGAAGCAGGAGTTCATAGTTTTCTGCTTTTTTGTTGCCAAGGAAGTTCTTTGTAACTGCTACAGAAGACTGCCATGCTGCTCTCTCCTCCTTATTTATCTTCCTGGCAAATTCTTCATCACGTATGAGGTTTTGAATTTGAGGTCCATTGAATACACCTGCTTTTATTTTCTTGAAAGACAAGGCAGGAAAAGCAGAAATAATATGTTGAAAGCATTCACTTTCTCTATTCAAAGCCTGAACAAACAGCTTTATTAGCGAAGTTTGATGTGAAGTGGGGGAAAATGATCCTGTCTCAATTACCTACAGTTTCATTCACAATATTTTGTATCCCTACGCCCAGAGCTTCACGTTTCGGCCACTTCTTCTGTGTCCAGTGTTTCTCCCGAGCTCGGCTGTTCCACAAACACAGAAAGCAAGGATTCTTCATGAATCCTCTCTGTTGTCCTGGAAGGAAATTTACCACTTTAAGATCCACACAAATGATCCAGTTATGCTCCTCATACTTCAGAAAGTCGAGGACAATTTTTATGTCATTATAATCTTCTCGCAGATGAGTTGAATAACCAATTGGAACTGCTGCATAAACATTACCATTGTGTAGGAGAACACATTGCACACTCTATTTAGAGCTGTCAAGAAATAGACCCCATTCTGTTGGACTGTAAGTGGTAACAATTAGCTGGCTGAGAAGACTACTGATATCATGACAGTGAACAAAGTGTTTGTCTTTGGGAAAAAAATCCACAAAAATTTGTTCATGCTTCCTGAAATGGGATACTTTAGCTGATCCCTAAAGTGTATTCTTTTCTTGAAGCCTGGAGGCTAATAACTCAGCTACTTTCTTTGATAGGCCCAAATCTTTTACTAAGTCATTCAATTCAGGTTGGCTAAACTGCTGAGGGGTTAATGACTGCTTGGCATCAGAAGAAGACCCTTCAAATTCTACAACCATTTCCTCATGCATCTTATCAAAATACACTTGATCACCATGTTCACTTTATTCATCCTTAGAAGAAATAAAACCATTGAAAACTGGAACCAGGAGTATCTCAGAGTATGAGATAGGTCATATTGCTGAAGGTATATTAGGATATGCGATCATATGCTATTTGTTCTTGACAATGCCCTTTGTATAGATCAGACAGAAATAACAGTCACTGCTGTGGTCCTTAGGTTCACGCCAAACCATGGGAATACTAAAAGGCACTCCTTTGTGTTTTCCTTTTGTCCAGTCACGAAGCATTTCCTCACAATTATGACACACAATATGAGGGGCCCAATTCTTGTCTTGATCGCCAAGGGGAACTTGAAAATAGGCAATATATGCACGTGTCACAAATGATGAAATATTGCGTCTTTGACGTGTGTATCAACCACATATATAACAGAAGGTGTCAGGACTATTCTCACATTTATGCCTACTCGAAGAAGCCATGATTCAATCTTAAAACAAAATAAGAGGGTGTTTTTGTCAAATAATAATTTTTTACATTTAAAAAAAACTACAATTATGTAAAAGTGATGTTTGTAAAACATTAATTGCCTTGTGGTTATGTTCAATCCAAGAGTCATTGCCCTTTAACGCCAATTTACGAACCAATGCATGCCATTAACTTTAACAAAAAGAAATTAATATTGCATAAAAACTAGAGCATGCACCAAAAAATGAATTTCATATTTGGAATCAGCGATGCAGAAATATATAGAAAAAGTTCTAAAACCTCATGCAACAGAAAATGAAAATTGTCCCCCAGTGAAATCAACAAGGAAACAGCATCCTTAAATGATACATTGAATCAGATGAATTTAATTGATTTTTTTAAAGCATTTCTCCCAAAAGCAGCAGAATATACATTTTTTTCAAGTGCACATGAAACATTTTCTGGGATAGGTAATATTTTAGGCAACAAAACAGGTCTCAATAAATTTAAGAAGATTGAATATCTTTCCTGACTATGCTAGTATGAAATGAGAAATTAAACACAAGAAAAAATTTAAAATCACACAAAGGTCCTGGCCGATTGGTTAGCAGTAGAGCATTGGCCCAGCGTGTGGAAGTCCTGGGTTCGATTCCCGGCCAGTGCACATAGGAGAAGTGCCCATCTGCTTCTCCAACTTCCCCCCCTCCTTCCTCTCTATCTCTCTCTTTTCCTCCTGCAGCCATTGGAGCAAAGTTGGTCCAGGCACTGAGGACGGCTCCATGGCTTCTGCCTCAGGCACTAGAATGGCTCCGACCACAACAGAGCAATGCCCCAGATGGGCAGAGCATCAACCCCTGGTGAGCATGCTGGGTAGATCCCGGTGAGGCGCATGCGGGAGTCTGTCTGACTGCCTCCCGCTTCTAAGTTTGGAAAAATACAAAATAACAAAAAATAATGCAAAGACATGGAGACTAAATAACAAGTTATTAAACAATGAATGAGTTTACAATTAATGAAAAAAATAAAAAGATAACTTGAGACATGAAAATGAAAACAACCCAAAATCATTTGACACAGCTAAAGCAGTCCAAAGAGTGAAATTCATGACAATACAGGCCAATTTCAAAATATAAGAAAGAAGAAAATCTCACACCTAAAAGAACTAGAGAAAGAGCAACAAACAAACCCCAAAATGAGTAGAAGGAAGGAAATAATAAAGTTCAGAGTATAATTAAACAAAGTAGAGTCTTAAAAATAAACCAGAACAAAAGATCAATGAAACCAAACAGTGATTCAATATCCACAAATCAATGTGATATATGACATAAAGAAGAGAAGATTCCAAGATGGTGATGGAGTAGGCAGACGTTCCAAACTGCCACTTCCCAAGACTAAATTGGATTACAACTTAATTTAAGAACAATAATCTTGAAAAACTAACTTTGGATTAAGCGAAGAGGAGTCTATAACCAAGGATCACAAAGGAAGCCACACCAAGACTGGTAGGAAGGGTGAATATGCAAAAAAGGGCTGCCCTGCTCCCAGGAGCAAGCAGAGGCTGAGGGTCTGGAGGGACTCTCACTGCTGGGAGGGTTGCCCTGAGAGGTGTGGGTCCTTAGCCTCAGGCCCGGATCCCCAGCCTAGAGCTGCAGAGCCTAGAAGAGGTGCCCAGACAGCATTTGGAGGTGAAAAGAGCCAGGTTTCTGTCTGCAAGAAAGAGACGGAGCTCTTGAAGACAAAGGCTCCATCTTAATGGGCCCATGCAGAAAATCTTAGACATAGCCACTTCCCAGGGCTCTTGTGGAAGGAGAGATAGGAGGAATAGAGTTGCATGAGGAGAATATAAAGTTGGAGGCCCAGGGAGAGACACAGTGGGAGACAGCAACCAGAACCCCTGTGCTGAGTTATTCTCCAATACTGAAGTCACCATCTTTCTTGGGTAAAGCGGTCCCCTCTGAGCAGCATCAGCCTGAGAAAAAGCAACTGCTCTGCCCTCAGAAGTCTCTCCTACCACAGTCATGGAGACTGGGTCATTCTGAGAGGCCAAGAAGCAGGGGCACTTCAGTCACTCAGTTTTCTGATGTGGAGGCCAGAGCTTTCCCCAGAGGCTCCTGAGTCTAAGACTGGTGCTTCCGCCTCACAGGAGACTCAGTAGAAACTGTGCAGAGTGTGGGCAGACCATACTTCTGGGTCTCAGAGGCCACACCCACCAGACTACTGGAACCACACCCTACTAAGGTCTGTGAAAAAAGTCTGGACAGACTGACACCTGGGGCCAAGGAGCAAAGCCACACCCAGCACCCTTCCTAATCCCTGAGTTGCCACCGGCTTTAGACTCTACCAAAGGTTTTTTCAGTGCCCAAGCCCAACAAGCGGCCAACAGAGGCTGCAGGAGGCAGGACTCAGGGAACCTTGGCCTTTTAAGCGGACCTTCCTCCAGGCCTAGAGTGGGTAAAAGCCAGCCTAGGTGTGCAACTTGGTATTTCCATTACACTTGGAACCAGCAGAGGCAGTCACAAACTCTGGACTGCTTGTGGCTCCAAGAAGGTTGCTGAGGGCCAGTCACAGGCAGTATCTCCCACTGGTCTGTGCTGGGTTCCTGCCAGGGAGGCCCAGGGCTGGCACATCCAGTGGCCAGCTGCAGAGAGCATCAGTTTAGGACCTAACAACCCTTGCTAGAGTGGTACCCTAAGGAAAGGCTGGTCACACCAGGTCCAGCTGAGGTGAGTTCCACTCTTCGTGATCAGCACCAGCACAGCAGCTCATGTGCATTGGATAGGGTGGAGCTTCACAGTCAGCAGGTCTGGGTGCTGGTTATCCTTCCCTGCTGGGCTAGATTCCACAGGGGGAAGGGAGAGGGGCTTGGAGCAGAAACATTTAACATCTGGGTCTCAGTAAGTCTATTGTTGGGTTAGGTCAAGGGGCTCAGCCACCTTCTGGGGGACACTGTCAGCCCCAGAAGAGGACTTTCTCAGTCTTCCTCCATGAGATCAAGGTCACACCAGGTGTAAGAACTTCTGCAGAAGGGACTGTCGGCCACACTCAATTTGAACCTGCTGCTCACATTGTTGGGGAGAAATAAAATTCCAGTATCCAGCAGTGGCTAAGGGATTATGCTCTGGAATAGGGGCCACATTCCCCATACTGAGCTCCTGACCAAGAGACCCCTGAAGTAAGGGGTCCCACTAACACGGTATTTGAGCCTCAGCTGCCCTAATCCATCAAGCATGCAACCAGTAGAGTGGTTGGTTGGTGAGGCCAGTCTGAGCCTACTCTACAGTCTTTCTACAGAAGACTCTGAGGGAAGGCCAGGCAGCTGTAAGAGGAGGAGGAGCAGCTGAAAAGTGGAGACAAATTTTATGAAGCTTGGGGATTTTATGGAGCTGCTGTCATCTCTAAGCAGGAGGAAGTGATTCTTATACAAAGGTTGGCCCCACCCACACTACCCAGGCACGGAAAACACAGACACAAATAGCAAAAAGAACAGTAGCTGCAGACAGGCAGCCCACAGCAGGTTGCAAACAACAGCTGACACTAACCCAGGAAGATCTAGAACCAACACAACTGGTAGTGGGTGTCAGACAGCATCGACCCTAGATGCAGCTAGCTACACAAGCAGCATGCCCAAAGGAGAAGTCCAGCAGGCACCAGACACTGGGGGGAATAAATATGCCCAATAGGACAGACATTGCACAGTGTGTAACACACATGATCAAGGTTGACCCTTAGAACCAGCCAACCTGAAGGAATAAACGTACCCACAAAAAGATCAATGGCATTCAATACTCACATACAACAAGAGGAAAACAGTACCCTTAAGAAGCATTCCTAGAACAAGGAAAACAGGTGGCCTGGAGGTCAGTACCACCAAGTCCATCTTCTTCATAAAGACCACACAAAAATTTGAAATTCAGACAGGGCTACTTAATACACAAACTAAATGGGCAGACAGGGAAATGCAACCCAAATGAATCAACAAGAGAATTCAACAGGAAAAGAACTAAATGAAATGGAAGTAATCAAACTACTAGATAAAAAGTATAAAATAATCACTTCTAGGATGCTCAAGGATCTTAGAGCAACAATGGATGGACATAATGAGCAACTAAATAAAGAGATAGCAAGCATCAAAAAGGACTTTGAAATCATAAAAAAGAACCAGTCAGAAATGACAAATACAATCAGAAATAAAGACAGCACTAGAAGGAATCAACAGCAGGCTGAATGAAGCAGAGGGCTGAACCAGCGACTTAGAGAACAAGATGAACAAAAGTATGAAAGCACAGCAGCAAAAAGAAAAGAGGCTCAAAAAGACTGAGGAAACTCTCAGAGACCTCTGTGACAACATGAAGAAAAACACCTGCATCATAGGGGTTCCTGTAGAAGAGAATGGACAAGGGATAGAGAACCTGTTTGAAGAAATTATAGCTGAGCCTGACCAGGCGGTGGCGCAGTGGATAGAGTGTTGGTCTGAGATGCGGAGGACCCAGGTTCGAGACCTGAGGTCACCAGCTTGAACATGGGCCCATCTGGCTGAGCGAAGGTTTGCCAGATTGGACCCAAGGTTGCTGGCTCCAGCAAGGGGTTGCTCAGTCTGCTGAAGGCCCGCGGTCAAGGCACATATGAGAAAGCAATCTATGTACAACTAAGGTGTCGCAACAAAAAGCTGATGATTGATGTTTCTCATCTCTCTCCATTCCTGTCTGTCTGTCCCTATCTATCCCTCTCTCTGACTCTCTGTCCCTGTAAAAAAAAAAAAGAAAAAAGAAATTATAGCTGAAATTTTCCCTAAATTGATAAAGGAAAAAGTCACATAAGTTCAAGAAGCAAAGAGTCCAATTAGAGAGGAATTCAGGGAGGGTTACACCAAGACACATCATAATTAAAGTGCCAAAGTTAAGAGACAAAGAAAGAACACTAAAAGTTGCAAGAGAAAAGTAGTTAATTACTTACAGAGGAGCCCCCATAAAGATGACATCCAATTTCTCAACAGAAACACTTGAGGCCAGAAGGGAAATATTCAAAGTGATGCAAAACAAGAAACTACAACCATGACTTCTTTATCCAGCCAGCTTATCATTGAAAATTGAAAATTGAAGAAGAAATAAAAAGCTTCCCAGACAAAAAACAAAAAAACCCAAAAACCCAAGGAATTCATTACAACCAAACCAGTACTGCAAGAAATGTTATGGGGCCTGCTGTAAAAAGAGCAAAGGAAATCGAGGAAAAAAGGATTGTATATTTAAAGAATAAAATAGCAATAAGTAAGTACATATCAATAACCACTTTAAATGTAAATGAATTAAATGCCCCAATCAAAAGACATAGGATAGCTGCATGGATAAGAAAACAGAATCCATACATATGCTGTCTATAAGAGACCCACCTCAGAACTAAAGATGCACATAGACTGAAAGTGAATGAATGGAATAAAGTATTTCATGCAAATGGCAATGAAATAAAAGCTTGGGTAGCAATACCTATATCTGACAAAATAGACTTTTAAACAAAGGTGATAGTAAGAGATAAAGAAGGTCACTAAATAACGATAAAGAGGGCAATCCAATAGGAGGATATAACCATTGTAAATAGTTATGCATCTATGCCTGACCAGGTGGCACACTGGATAAAGCGTCAGACTGGGATGGGGAAGACCTAGGTTTGAGACCCTGAGGTTGTCAGCTTGAGCATGGGCCCATCTGGCTTGAGCAAAAGCTTGCCAGCTTGGACCCAAGGTCGCTGGCTCCAGCAAGGGGTTGTTCAGTCTGCTGAAGGCCCGCGGTCAAGGCGCGTGAGAGAAAGCAATCAATGAAAACTAAGGTGTTGCATCAGCAATGAAAAACTAATGATTGATGTTTCTCATCTCTCTACATTGCTGTCTGTCTGTCCCTATCTATCCCTCTTTCTGACTCTCTATCTGTACCTGTAAAAAAAAAATCACCTATTTTAATAGTTATGCAACTAAATATATAAAACAGATTTGATGGACATAAAGGGCAGATCAACAGCAATACTAAAATAGTAGAGCAGGGGTCCCCAAACTATGGCCCGCAGGCCACATGTGACCCCCTAAGGCCATTTATCAAGCCCCCATTGCACTTTTGGAAGGGGCACCTCTTTCATTGGTGGTCAGTGAGAGGTGCACAGAATGCATCCGCACCCATAGTTCCCATTGAAATACTGGTCAGTTTGTTGATTTAAATTTACTTGTTCTTTATTTTAAATACTGTATTTGTTCCTATTTTGGATTTTTTTTTACTTTAAAGTAAGATATTTGCAGTGTGCATAGGGATTTGTTCATAGTATTTTTTTTTTTAATTTTAATATATATTTTATTATTATTAATTCTAATGAGGTGACACCAATAAATCAGGGTACATATGTACAATGAAAACATCTCCAGGTTATCTTATCATTCAATTGTGTTGCATACCCATCACCAAAAGTCAAATTGTCCTCTGTCACCTTCAATCTGGTTTTCTCTGTGTCCCTCCCCTCCTCCCTATCCCACTTTTCCCTCCCTCCCCCCATCCCATAACCAACACTCTCTTGTCCATGTCTCATACCCTCACTTTCATGTCCCACCTATGTATGTAATCGTGCTGTTCTCAGTTTTTCTTTTTTTCTGATTTACTTATTTCACTCCGTATAATGTTATCAAGGTACATCCATTTTGTTATAAATGATCCGATGTCATCGTTTCTTATGGCTGAGTAGTATTACATAGTATATATGTACCATAACTTTTTAATCCACTCGTCTTCTGACGGACACTTGGGCTGTTTCCAGATCTTCGCTATTGTGAACAATGCTGCCACGAACATGGGGGCGCATTTCTTCTTTTCGAACAGTGCTATGGTGTTCTTAGGGTATATTCCTAAAAGTGGGATAGCTGGGTCAAAAGGCAGTTCGATTTTTAATTTTTTGAGGAATCTCCAAACTGTTTTCCACAGTGGCTGCACCAGTCTGCATTCCCACCAGCAGTGCAGAAGGGTTCCCTTTTCTCCACATCCTAGCCAGCACTAATTCTGTGTTGTTTTGCTGATAAGTGCCATTCTGACTGGTGTGAGGTGATATCTCATTGTGGTTTTAATTTGCATTTCTCTAATGATTAGTGATGTTGAGCATTTTTTCATATGCCTATTGGCCATCTGTATGTCCTCTTTGGAGAAATTTCTATTCATTTCTTTTGCCCATTTTTTGATTGGGTTGTTTGTCTTCCTGGTGTTGCGTTTTATAAGTTCTTTATAAATTTTAGTAATTAACCCCTTATCAGATGTGCTGTCGAATATGTTCTCCCATTGTGTGGTTTGTCTTTTTATTCTGTTCCTATTGTCTTTAGCTGTGCAAAAACTTTTTAGTTTGATATAGTCCCATTTGTTTATCTTGCCTTTTATTTCAGTTGCCCATGAAGATAAATCGGCAAATATACCGCTGCTACAGATGTCGGAGAGCTTGCTGCCTATGTTTTCTTCTAAGATGCTTATGGTTTCACGGCTTACATTTAAGTCTTTTATCCATTTTGAGTTTGTTTTTGTGAATGGTGTAAGTTGATGGTCTAGTTTCATTTTTTTGCAGGTAGATGTCCAATTTTCCCAACACCATTTGTTAAAGAGGTTGTCTTTACTCCATTGTATGTTCTTTCCTCCTTTGTCAAATATCAGTTGTCCATAAAGCTGTGGGTTTATTTCTGGGTTCTCTGTTCTGTTCCATTGATCTATGTGCCTGTTCTTATGCCAGTACCAGGCTGTCTTGAGTATAATGGCCTTATAGTAAACCTTGATATCAGAAAGCGTGATACCTCCTGCTTTATTTTTTCTTTTTAAGATTGCTGAGGCTATTCGTGTTCTTTTTTGGTTCCATATAAATTTTTGGAATATGTGTTCTATATCTTTGAAGTATGTCATTGGTATTTTAATTGGTATTGCATTGAATTTATAAAATGCTTTAGGTAATATAGACATTTTAATGATGTTTATTCTTCCTAGCCATGAGCACGGTATATGCTTCCACTTGTTTGTATCTTCCTTGATTTCTTTTATCAATGTTCTATAATTTTCCGAGTACAAGTCCTTAACCTCCTTGGTTAAATTTACTCCTAGGTACTTTATTTTTTTGGCTGCAATAGTGAAGGGGATTGTTTCCTTAATTTCTTTTGCTGATATTTCATTGTTGGTGTATAGAAATGCCTCTGATTTCTGAGTATTAATTTTATATCCTGCCACCTTGCTGAAATCATTTATAAGGTCCAGTAGTCTTTTGACTGAGACTTTAGGGTTTTCAATATACAATATCATATCATCTGCAAATAATGACAGTTTTACTTCTTCTTTTCCAATTTGTATGCCTTTTATTTCTTCTTCTTGTCTGAGTGCTGTAGCTAGGACTTCCAGAACTATGTTGAATAAGAGTGGTGAAAGTGGGCAACCCTGCCTGGTTCCTGATCTTAAGGGGATTGCTTTTAATCTTTGTCCATTTAGTATGATGTTTGCTGTCGGTTTATCGTAGATGGCCTTTATCATGTTAAGGAATGATCCCTGTATTCCCACTTTACTGAGAGTTTTGAGCATGAATGGGTGCTGGATTTTATCAAATGCCTTTTCTGCATCTATTGAAATTATCATGTGATTTTTGTCCTTCCTTTTGTTTATGTGGTGAATCACATTGATTGATTTGCGAATATTGAACCAGCCTTGCCTCTCCAGAATAAATCCCACTTGATCGTGGTGTATGATTTTTTTCATATATTGCTGGATCCGGTTGGCTAATATTTTGTTGAGAATTTTAGCGTCTAAATTCATCAGGGATATAGGCCTATAATTTTCTTTCTTTGTGTTGTCTTTGCCCGGTTTTGGGATCAGAATTATGCTCGCCTCATAAAAGGAGTTTGGAAGTCTTCCTTCCTCTTGAATTTTTTGAAATAGCTTGAGGAGAATAGGAATTAGTTCTTCTTTGAATTTTTGATAGAATTCACTTGTGAAGCCATCAGGCCCAGGACTTTTCTTTTTTGGGAGTTTTTTGATAACTGTTTCTATCTCATTTGTTGTAATTGGTCTGTTTAGGTGTTCTGATTCTTCCAGATTGATTTTTGGAAGGTTATATGATTCAAGAAATTTGTCCATTTCACCAAGATTGTCTAATTTTTTGGCATATAGTTCTTCATAGTATTTTCTTACAATGCTTTGTATTTCTGTTGTGTCAGTTGTTATTTCTCCACTGTCCTTTCTAATTTTATTTATTTGAGTCCTCTCTCTTTTTTTCTTGGTGAGTCTAGTTAAAGGTTCATCAATCTTGTTTACCTTTTCAAAGAACCAGCTTCTTGTTTCATTGATCCTCTGTATTGTTTCCTTAGCCTCTATGTCATTTATTTCTGCTCTGACCTTTATTATTTCCTTCCTTCTACTTGTCTTGGGTTTTATTTGTTGTTGTTTTTCTAGTTCTTTTAGATGCAGGGTTAGGTTGCTTATTTGAGCTTTTTCTAGCTTCTTATGATATGCCTGTAGTGCAATAAACTTCCCTCTCAGAACTGCTTTTGCTGTGTCCCATAAATTTTGAGTTGATGTATGCTCATTATCATTTGTTTCTAGAAACTTTTTTATTTCTTCTTTGATCTCATTGTTAATCCATTCATTATTTAATAACATGCTATTTAGTTTCCAAGTGTTTGAGTATTTTTCAGTTTTTCTTTTGTGGTTAATTTCTAGTTTCATGGCATTGTGATCAGAGAAAATGCTTGATATGATTTCAATCTTCTTAAATTTATTGAGACCATTTTTGTGTCCTAACATGTGGTCTATCCTAGAAAACGTACCATGAGCGCTTGAGAAGAATGTATATTCTACTGCTTTAGGGTGAAAAGTTCTGAAGATATCTATTAAATCAAGTTGATCTAGTGTCTCCTTTAAGTCTGCTGTTTCTTTATTAATTTTCTTTCTTGAGGATCTATCCAGTGTTGTTAGAGGGGTATTGAAATCCCCTACTATGATAGTATTGCTGTTAATCTCGCCCTTTATATCCATCAAAGTTTGCTTTATGTATGTCGGGGCTCCTATATTTGGTGCATAGATATTTACAATAGTTATATCTTCCTGTTGAATTGTTCCCTTTATCATTATGTAGTGTCCTCCTTTATCTCTTACTACAGCCTTTGTTTTAAAGTCCATTTTGTCTGATATAAGTATTGCTACCCCTGCTTTTTTTTCATTTCCATTTGCATGAAATATTTTTTTCCATCCTTTTACCTTCAGTCTATGAGCATCTTTTGTTTTAAGGTGTGTCTCTTGTAGACAGCATATGTATGGGTCCTTTTTCTTTATCCATGCAGCTACCCTATGTCTTTTGATTGGATCATTTAATCCATTTACATTTAAGGTTATTATTGATATGTAGTTGTTTATTGCCATTTTATTCTTTAAAGCTGTATTCTTCTTTTGCTGTATTCATTCCTCCCTTTAAACTGTTCACAAGAGGCCCCTTAGTATCTCTTGCAGAATTGGTTTGGTTTTTATGAATTCCTTGAGGCTTTCTTTTTCTGGGAAGCTCTTTATTTCTCCTTCAATTTTAAACGTTAGCCTTGCTGGATAAAGTAGTCTTGGTTGTAGGTTCTTGTTCTGCATTACTTTGATTATTTCTTGCCATTCCCTTCTGGCCTCAAGTGTTTCTGTTGAGAAGTCTGATGTCATCCTTATGGGGGCTCCTTTGTAGGTGATAGCCTTTTTTTCTCTAGCAGCTTTTAAAATTTTTTCTTTATCCATTAGCTTTGGTATTTTAACTATGATGTGTCTTGGTGTAGATCTTTTTGGGTTTCTCTTTAATGGAGTTCTGTGTGCTTCTTGAATGTGTGGAGTGTTTCCCAGCCTTAATTTAGGAAAGTTTTCTGCTATGATTTGATTGAACAAAGTTTCCATTTCCTGTCCTCTCTCCTCTTCTTCAGGCACCCCTATGATGCGAATGTTGTTTCTCTTCATGTTGTCACAAAGCTCCCTTAGAGTTTCCTCACATTTTTTAAGTCTCTTTTCCTTTTTCTTCTCTGCTTCTGTGCCTTTGTTTATTGTGTCCTCTAACTCGCTTATTCGATCCTCAGCGTCATCCATCCTGCTTTTAATTCCTTCCATTGTGGTCTTCAGTTCTGATACTGTATTTGTCATTTCTGTCTGATTCTTTTTTATTATTTCAATTTCATTTTTTATACTTGTTATCTCTTTATTTAGGTGTTCATAATGACTATCCATTGTTGCTCTAATTTCTTTGAACATCCTAACTATCATTATTCTAAATTCTGCTTCCGGTAATTTGGTTATATCTGGTTCATTCAGGTCCTTCTCTGGGGATTTCTCTTGATTCATTTGGTTTGCATTCCTCTGCCTGCCCATTTTTTCTGTGTATAAGCAAGTTGTGGCCACTGGAGTCCAGTAGGTGTTGCCTTTGTGTTCTCTAGGTGTGGTCTATCTGCAGGCCCCCCACCCCCTCTGCCGGTGCCTAGGGTGGTTGGGTATGAGCGTTGCCAGCGCGGGCCCACTGTGGCTTTTGCTGTGATTTCTGCCTCTCCTCCGTGGGAGGGGCTGTCACTGAAGCCACAAGATCAGCACCAAGGGTAGAGGTGAGCACCTTTCCTCAGCTGCGGACCCAGCCTATTTCCGGACTTCCGCCCAGAACCAGCAGTCGGAGCCTGCTCGCTACAGTTCTGCGGGTTAGGCGGGGCTTTTGACGTGCTCTCAGCTGTAAGCCTTTGCCCGTCCGGAGCTTTAGCCCCGCCCTTGAGGCCAGGGCCCTTTGCGCAGGGTCGGAAACCAAGGTTTATTGGGGCGGGCGTGTTTGCTGGCTTCCGCTGAGCTGCGTACTTCCGCTCGTCCCGGACTCTACCCCGCCCCCGCGTTCAGAGCCCGCTCGTGCACGTATGAATGCTATTCGCGTTTTCTCCGGCCGGATGGGGATAATAGCGTGGGCTCAGCTGCGAGCCTCCACCCGTCTCGGGGTCCACCCCGTTCTCGTGCTCGGAGCCCGCTCGCGCACGTATACTGGCCAACCGCGGTTTCTCCGGCCGGGGGCGAGGGGACTGGTAGTGTCAGCTCAGCCACGAGCCCCTGCCCGTCCCTGGTCCTAGCCCGGTCCCTGCGGTCAGGGCCGGCTTGCGCAGGGCCTGCCTGTTCCTGGCCTCCCGCTTTGTCCCCGTAAGTGGGATTAAATGCGGGCCCGCAGCTTCCGGACCGCTCTCGCGCTTCCCCTCCTACCCTCTGGGCTAGACCGATCTCCCACCGGCTTGGCCTCCGCCCACGCCGACAGAACCGCGTTTCAGCGTCCTGCCGCCCCAAAACCTTAAGCAGCCCTCAGCAGAGTAGGAAGGGACCTAATACTCCACACTGTAGGCCTGGGAGCTCCCTCACTTGTTTCACAACTCAAATCTGTCCAAACGCCTCTTCTAGGCTCTGGGACTGCAGGCTGGGGCTTGGTTCCTGGGACCCAGGTCCCTCCCTCTCTGCCAAACTTTCCTCCCGCCACACGGGTCTCTCCGGGCTGCCGTTTGCTCCGGGGAGCTGGGCAGCCCTTTTCGCGTTTTCGCTATTCCTACCAGTCTCAATGTGGCTTCTTCTGTGTTCCTTGGTTGAAGAGTCCACTTAGTTTTGTTCAAAGTTGGTTTATCCAGGTGATGGTTCTTAAAATTGCATTGTAATCCACTTTGGTTCTGGGAGTTGGAAGTTGGTACGTCCACCTACTCCGTCGCCATCTTGCTCCTCCTCTGTTCATAGTATTTTTTATAGTTTGGCCCTCCAATGGTTTGAGGGACAGTAGACCCCCTGTGTAAAAAGTTTGGGGGCCCCTGTAGTATAGGATCTTAATACTCCACTAACATCACTGGATAGATCCTAAAGAAAGAAAATTTAAAAAGAAACGGTGGCCTTAAATGACACACTAGATCAATGGGATTTATTAGATATCTTCAGAATCTTTCACCCCAAAACAGCAGAATATACTTTCTTTTCAAGTGCTCATGGTACATTCTCTAGGACAGACCACATGTTAGGACACAAAACAAGTCTCAATAAATTTAAGAAGACTGAAATCATATCAAGCATCTTCTCATATCACAATGGCAAGTAACTAGAAATCAACTATAATAGAAAAACTGAAAAGCATTCAAACACATGGAGGGTAAATAGCATGTTATTAAATAATGAATGAGTTAAAAATGAGATCAAGGAAGAATTCAAAATTTCCTTGAAACAAATGAAAATGAACAACTCAAATTTTATAAAACACAGCAAAAGCAGTCCTGAAAGGGAAGTTCGTAGTATTACAGGCATACCTTAAGAAGCAAGAAAAAGCTCAAATAAACAACTTAACCCTGTATCTTAAAAAACTAGGAAAAGAACAACAAATAAAGCCCAGAGGAAGTAGAAGAAAGAAAATAATAAAGATCAGAGTGAAAATAAATGATAAAAAGGCTAAAAAGACAATACAGAAGATCAATGAAACAAAGATCTGGTTCTTTGACAAGATAGATAAGGCTACGAACCTTTAACTAAAAAAGAGGACTCAAATAAATAAAATTAGAAATGAGAGTGAAGAATTAACAACTGACACTGCAGAAATACAAAGAATTGTAAGAAAATACTATGAAGATCTATAAATTAGACAACCTAGGTGAAATGGATAAATTCCTACAAACATACAGTCTTCCAAAACTCAATCTGGAAGAATCAGATAACCTAAACAGTCTGATTACAACAGATTGAATTTAAACAGTTGTCAAAAAACTTCCAACAAACAAAAGTCCTGGACCGGATGGCTTCACAGGCAAATTTTACCAAACATTCAAAAAAGAGCTAACACCTATCCTTCTCAAGCTATTTCAAATAATTCAAGAGAGGGAAGATTTCCAAGCTCCTTTTATGAGGCAAGCATTATCCTCACTCCAAAACCAGGGAAAGACACTACAAAGAAAGGAAACTATAAGACAATATTCTTGATGAACATAGATGCTAAAATTCTCAACAAAATATTAGCAAAACAAATCCAGCAATTATTTAAAAAGTTATACATCATGGTAAAGTGGGATTTATTCTGAGGAGGCAAGGCTAGTATAATATTTGCAAATCAATCAATGTGATTCATCACATAAACAAAAGGAAGGATAAAAATCACATGATTATATCAATAGATGCAGAAAAAGCATTTAATAACATCCAGCACCCATTTATGATCAAAACTCTCAGCAAAGTGGGAAAACAGGAAACATTCCTTAACATAATAAAGGCCATCTATGACAAACCCACAGCCAACATCATACTCAATGGGAAAAAATTAAAAGCAATCCCCTTAATATCAGGAACAAGGCAGGGGTGCCCCCTTTTACCACACTTATTCAACATAGTTCCAGAAGTCCTAGCCATGAAAATCAGACAACAAGAAGAAATAAACAGCATCCAAATTGAAAAAAAAAGTAAACTATCATTATTTGCTGATGACATGATACTGTACATAGAAAACCCTAAAGTCTCAGTCAAAAAACTACTAGACCTGATAAATGAATTTGGCAAAGTGGCAGGATATGAAATTAATATTCAGAAGTCAGTGGCATTTTTATACACCAACAATAAACTGTCTGAAAGAGAAATTAAGAAAACAATCCCCTTCACTATTGCAACAACAACAAAAAATAAATAAAGTACCTAGGAGTAAATTTCACCAAGGAGGTAAAAGACTTGTACTTGGAAAATTATGTGACATTGAAGAAAGAAATCAGGAATATACAAACAACTATAAGAATATACTGTGTTCATGGATAGAAAGAATAAACATCATTAAAATGTCTATATTACCCAAAGTAGTCTATAAATTAAATGCAATTCCTATTAAAATACCAATGACATACTTCAAAAATATAGAACACATATTCCAAAAATTTATATGGAACTCCAAAATAGTCTCAGCAATCATGAAAATGAACGATAAAGTGGGAGGTATTACACTTCCTGATATCAAGTTATACTACAAGGCCATTGTACTCAAAACAGCTTGGTACTGGCATAAGAACAGGTATACAGATCAATGAAACAGAACAGAGAACCCAGAAATAAACCCGTACCTTTATGAACAATTGATATTTGACAAAGGAGGTAAGAGCACACAATGGAGTAAAGACAGTCTCTTTAATAAATGGTGTTGGGAAAATTGAACAGGTACATGCAAAAAAATAAAACTAGACCACAAACTTACACTATTCACAAAAATAAACTCAATATGAATAAAAAACTTTAATGTAAGTCACAAAACCATAAACAGCATGTAAGAAAATATAGGCAGTAAACTCTCTGATATCTCTTGTAGCAATATTTTTCCCAATATATCTCCACAGGCAAGTGAAATAAAAGACAAAATAAACAAAGGGGTCTATATCAAATTAAAAAGCACAGCAAAAGATACCATTAACAAAATAAAAAGACAACCCAAACAATGGGAGAACATATTCGCCAGTACATCTGATAAGGGGTTAATAACGAAAATTTATAAAAATCTTCTGAAACTCAACACCAGGAAGGTAAACAATCCAATTAAAAAATGGGCAAAAGAAATCAATAAAGAAACAGCAGACTTAAAGGAGACACTAGATCAACTTGATTTCATAGATATCTTCAGAACTTTTCACCCTAAAGCAGTAGAATATACATTCTTCTCAAGTGCTCATGGTACGTTTTCTAGGATAGACCACATGTTAGGACACAAAAATGGTCTCAATAAATTTAAGAAGATTGAAATCATATCAAGCATTTTCTCTGATCACAATGCCATGAAACTAGAAATTAACCACAAAAGAAAAACTGAAAAATACTCAAACACTTGGAAACTAAATAGCATGTTATTAAATAATGAATGGATTAACAATGAGATCAAAGAAGAAATAAAAAAGTTTCTAGAAACAAAAGATAATGAGCATACATCAACTCAAAATTAATGGGACACAGCAAAAGCAGTTCTGAGAGGGAAGTTTATTGCACTACAGGCATATCATAAGAAGCTAGAAAAAGCTCAAATAAGCAACCTGACCCTGCATCTAAAAGAACTAGAAAAACAACAACAAATAAAACCCAAGACAAGTAGAAGGAAGGAAATAATAAAGATCAGAGCAGAAATAAATGACATAGAGGCTAAGGAAACAATACAGAGGATCAATGAAACAAGAAGCTGGTTCTTTGAAAAGGTAAACAAGATTGATGAACCTTTAACTAGACTCACCAAGAAAAAAAGAGAGAGGACTCAAATAAATAAAATTAGAAAGGACAGTGGAGAAATAACAACTGACACAACAGAAATACAAAGCATTGTAAGAAAATACTATGAAGAACTATATGCCAAAAAATTAGACAATCTTGGTGAAATGGACAAATTTCTTGAATCATATAACCTTCCAAAAATCAATCTGGAAGAATCAGAACACCTAAACAGAACAATTACAACAAATGAGATCAAAACAGTTATCAAAAAACTCCCAATAAAGAAAAGTCCTGGGCCTGATGGCTTCACAAGCGAATTCTATCAAAAATTCAAAGAAGAACTAACTCCTATCCTCCTCAAGCTATTTCAAAAAATTCAAGAGGAAGAAAGACTTCCAAACTCCTTTTATGAGGCAAGCATAATTCTGATCCCAAAACCAGGCAAAGACAACACAAAGAAAGAAAATTATAGACCAATATCCCTGATGAATTTAGACGCTAAAATTCTCAACAAAATATTAGCCAACCAGATCCAGCAATATATGAAAAAAATCATACACCATGATCAAGGGGGATTTATTCTGGAGAGGCAAGGCTGGTTCAATATTCGCAAATCAATCAATGTGATTCATCACATAAACAAAAGGAAGGACAAAAATCACATGATAATTTCAATAGATGCAGAAAAGGCATTTCATAAAATCCAGCACCCATTCATGCTCAAAACTCTCAGTAAAGTGGGAATACAGGGATCATTCCTTAACATGATAAAGGCCATCTACGACAGACCGACAGCAAACATACTAAATGGACAAAAATTAAAAGCAATCCCCTTAAGATCAGGAACCAGGCAGGGATGCCCCCTTTCACCACTCTTATTCAACATAGTTCTGGAAGTCCTAGCTGCAACAATCAGACAAGAAGAAGAAATAAAAGGCATCTAAATTGGAAAAGAAGAAGTAAAACTGTCACTATTTGCAGATGATATGATATTGTATATTGAAAACCCTAAAGTCTCAGTCAAAAAACTACTGGACCTTATAAATGAATTCAGCAAGGTGGCAGGATATAAAATTAATACTCAGAAATCAGAGGCATTTCTATATACCAACAATGAACTGTCAGCAAAAGAAATTAAGGAAACAATTTCCTTCGCTATTGCAGCCAAAAAAATAAAGTACCTAGGAGTAAATTTAACCAAGGAGATTAAGGACTTGTACTCGGAAAATTATAAAACATTGATAAAAGAAATCAAGAAAGATACAAACAAGTGGAAGCATAATCCGTGCTCATGGCTAGGAAGAATAAACATCATTAAAATGTCTATATTACCCAAAGCAATTTATAAATTCAATGCAATACCAATTAAAATACCAATGACATATTTCAAAGATATAGAACACATATTCCAAAAATTTATATGGAACCAAAAAAGAACACGAATAGCCTCAGCAATCTTAAAAATAAAAAATAAAGCATGAGGTATCACTCTTCCAGATATCAAGGTTTACTATAAGGCCAATATACTCAAGACAGCCTGGTACTGGCATAAGAACAGGCACATAGATCAATGGAACAAAACAGAGGACCCAGAAATAAACCCACAGCTTTATGGACAACTGATATTTGACAAAGGAGGAAAGAACATACAATGGAGTAAAGACAGCCTCTTTAACAAATGGTGTTGGGAAAATTGGACATCTACCTGCAACAAAATGAAACTAGACCATCAACTTACACCATTCACAAAAACAAACTCAAAATGGATAAAAGACTTAAATGTATGCCGTGAAACTATAAGCATCTTAGAAGAAAACATAGGCAGCAAGCTCTCCGACATCTGTAGCAGCAGTATATTTGTCGATTTATCTCCACGGGCAAATGAAATAAAAGGCAAGATAAACAAATGGGACTATATCAAACTAAAAAGTTTTTGCACAGTTAAAGACAATAAGAACAGAATAAAAAGACAAACCACAAAATGGGAGAACATATTTGACAGCACATCTGATAAGGGGTTAATAACTAAAATTTATAAAGAACTTATAAAACTCAACACCAGGAAGACAAACAATCCAATCAAAAAATGGGCAAAAGAAATGAATAAAAATTTCTCCAAAGAGGACATACAGATGGCTAATAGGCATATGAAAAAATGCTCAACATCACTAATCATTAGAGAAATGCAAATTAAAACCACAATGAGATATCACCTCACACCAATCAGAATGGCACTCATCAGCAAAACAACACAGAATAAGTGCTGGCGAGGATGTGGAGAAAAGGGAACCCTTCTGCACTGCTGGTGGGAATGCAGACTGGTGCAGCCACTGTGGAAAACAGTTTGGAGATTCCTCAGAAAATTAAAAATCGAACTGCCTTTTGACCCAGCTATCCCACTTATAGGAATATACCCTAAGAACACCATAGCACTGTTCGAAAAGAAGAAATGCGCCCCTATGTTCATGGCAGCATTGTTCACAATAGCGAACATCTGGAACCAGCCCAAGTGTCCGTCTTTAGACGAGTGGATTAAAAAGCTATGGTACATATAAACTATGGAATACTACTCGGCCATAAGAAACGATGACATCGGATCATTTATAACAAAATGGATGTACCTTGATAACATTATACGGAGTGAAATAAGTAAATCAGAAAAAAAGAAAAACTGAGAACAGCATGATTTCATACATAGGTGGGACATAAATGTGAGAATATGAGACATAGACAAGAAAGTGGTGGTTATGGGATGGGGGGAGGGAGGGAAGAGTAGGATAGGGAGGAGGGGAGGAACACAGGGAAAACCAGATAGAAGGTGACAGAGGAGAATTTGACTTTTGGTGACAGGTATGCAATACAATTGAATGATAAGATAACCTGGAGATGTTTTCATTGTACATATGTACCCTGATTTATTGGTGTCACCCCATTAGAATTAATAATAATAAAATATATACTTAGAAAAATGGGCAAAAGAAATGAATAGGCACTTCTCCAAAGAGGACATACAGATGGCCTATAGGTATATGAAAAAATCTTCAACGTCACTTATCATCAGAGAAATGTAAATTAAAACCACAATGAGATACCACCTCACACCAGTCAGAATGGCACTCATTAACAAATCAACACACAATAAGTGCAGGCGAGGGTGTGGAGAAAAGGGAGCCCTAATGCACTGCTGGTGGAAACGCTGACTCGTGCCACCACTGTGGAAAACCGTATGGCATTTCCTCAAAAATTTAAAAATAAACCTCTTTTGACCCAGCTATCTCACTTTTAGGAATATATCCTGAGAATACTAAATCACTGATTCAAAAGAAGATATGCACCCTCATGTTTATTGCAGCATTTTTTACAATAGCCAAGATTTGGATACAGCCCAAGTGTCAATCACTGGACGAGCGGATTAAAAAGCTGTGGTACATATACACAATGGGGCCATGAAAAAGAAGAAAATCTTACCTTTTGGGATGGCATGGATGGACCTAGAGATTATTATGCCCAGTGAAATAAGCCAGGCAGAAAAAGATAAATATAATATGATCTCATTTATATATGGAATCTAACGAACAAAGTGAACCAAGTAATAAAATTGAGGCAGAGGCCAGGTTACAGAGAGCAGAGGTACAGCTGTCAGAGGGAAGAGGGATGAAGGAATGGGATCAGAGTAGGTAAAAGGATTAGTGAAATTATATATACAAAACACATAGATCAGATAACAGGACAGCAAATCCTAGAGGGAAGTGGGGAGGGAATTAGGGGGAGGGGGACAAAAGGAATGTAATGGGCTACATGGTGATGGGGGGTGAGGGTGTTATATTGAGTGGGACACTTTAATCCATGTTAACACAATAAGTTAAAATTAATAAAAAATTTAATAAGTAAATATATAAAGAAAAGAAAAAGAAGAAAAAACCATATGCTCATATCAAAAGATGCAGAGGAGCATTTGGCAAAACCAACACCTATTTATAATAAACACTGTCAGCAAAGTGGGAATAGAGGGAATGTACCTCAATATGATTATAGGCCATATATTACAAACCCATAGCTAACATCATATTTAATGGGAGAAACTAAAAATGTTTCCCTTCAGATCAGGAACATTACAGAAATGTCCACTTTCACCAGTCTTATTCTCCATAGTATTGGAAGTCCTAGCCATAGCAATCAGACAAGAAAAAGAAATAAAAGTCATCCAAATCAGAAAGGAAGAAGTAAAACTGTCATTATTTGCAGATGACAATGTACTGCATATATAGAATCCTAAAGATTTCACCAAAAACTTATAAATGAATTCAGTAAGATAGCAGGATATAAAATATATATGCAGAAATTGGCTGTATTTTCATACACTAATAATGAAGACACTGAGAAAACAATCCCATTTACAATTGCAACAACAACAAAAAATATTCCTAGGAATAAAGTTAACAAAGGAGGTAAAAGACCTGGTGTACAGAAAATAATAAAACATTGAAGAAAGAATTGAAAAACACACAAATAAATGGAAGCATATACTGTGCTCATGGATAGAAAGAATTAACATTGTTAAAATATCCATACTACCCAAAGAAATCTAGAGATTCAATGCAATTCCTATCAAAATACCAATGTCATTTTTCACAGAACTAGAACGAATAATTCAAAAATGTATATGAAATCACAATAGACCTTAAATAGGCACAGAAATTCTGAGAAAAATGATATTAGAGGTATCATGCTACCTGATATCAAGCTATGCTACAAGGTTATAGTAATCAAAAGAGCATTATACAGACATAAGAAGGGACGTGCAGATTAATGGAACAAAATAGAGAAGCCAAAAATAAGTTCACATCTCCTTGGCCAGTTAATATCTGGCAAAGGAGGCAAGAACATGCAATGAGGTTAAAGACAGTCTATTCAACAAATGGTGTCGAAAAATTGGACAGATATATGCAAAAAAAAATGACCACCTTCTTGTACCATTTACAAGAAAAAACTCAAAATGGATTAAAGAATTAAATGTAAGATTCAAAATCATAAAATTTCTAGAGAAAACATGGGCAGTACAATCTCTGAAATTTTTCTTAGCAATATTTTTCTGAAATGTCTCCTTTAGCAAGAGAAACGAAAGAAGAAATAAATAAATGAGACTGTATATTTTTGCACAGCAAAGGAAACCATAAAAAATAAATAAAAAGACAGCCTACTAAATGGGAGAACATATTTGACAATGATATATCCAAAAGAGGTTTAATACCCAAAATTTATAAAGAACTCATACAACTCAACACCAAAAAATACCAAAGAATCCCATTTAAAAATGGGTCGAGGACCTGAATAGACATTTCTCCAAAGAGGACATACAGATGGCTAATAGACATGTGAAAAGATACTCAACATCACTAATCATCAGATAAATGCAAATTAAAACCACAATGAGATATTACCTCAGACCTGTTATAACGGCTATCATTAATAAATCCTCAAACATGTTGTGGCAAGAATGTAGAGAAAGGGGAACCTTTATGCACTGTTGGTGGGAATGCAGGCTGGTACAGCCACTGTGGAAAACAGTATGGAGTTACCTCATAAAATTTAAAATGGAACTGCCTTGTGACCCATATACTTCTGGGTATTTATCCTACAAAAGCCAAGACACTAGTTTGAAAGGATATGTGCACCCATATGTTCATTGCATTATTATTTATAATAGGCAAGATACAGAAGCAACCCAAGTGTCCATCAGCAAATGAGTGGATAGAAAAGCTGTGGTACATATATACAATGGAATTTTACTCGGCCATAAAAATGAATGAAATCTTACCTTTTGTAACAACATGGATGAACCTAGAGGGTGTTATTCTAAGCAAAATAAGTAAGACAGATTTCTCTTCTATGTGGAATATAAAGAATAAAATAAATAAACAAAATACACTGCTCAAATATTAAGGGATATCTTATCGCTTCATATTCATTTTGAAATATCCCCTAATTTTTGTGAGCAGTATAGAAACAGACTCATAGATGCAGAGAACAGATTGGTGATTGCCAGAGAGGAGGGGGTTTGGAATTCTGGGTGAAAAGATGAAGGGATTAAGATGTACAAATTGGCCGTTACAGAACAGTCAAAGGGATGAAAAGTACAGCAGGAAATACAGTCAATATTGTAATAACTATGTATGGTGCCAGGTGGGCACTGGAAACATTAGAGGGAACACTTTGTAAAACATGATGGTCGAAGTACTATGTTGTGGAGGGCCAGACAGACAGGAAGGGAGAGAGATAAGAAGCATCAACTTGTAATAGCAGCACTTTTAGTTGTTCATTGGTTGCTTTCTCATATGTACTTTGCCGGGGGGGTCGGGAGGGGGCTCCAGCTGACCCCTTGCTCCAGCCAGTGACCTTTGGGCTCAAGCCAGTAACCATGGGGTCAAGTCTATGTATGACCCCATGCTCAAGCCAACGATCTTGGGGTTTTGAACCCGGGTCCTCTTCAGCATCCCAGGTTGATGCTCTATTCACTGTGCCACCATCTGGTCAGGAGAAAAATAAAATTTAAATAAATAAATAAAATGTATCTAAAACATAGGATGGGTTGATGAAAAAACAGGGATAAAGAAATAGCAAGACCTGTTAAAGCAAATAAAACATTAATTATAAAGTCTAGGTGATGGTTCTATGGGTGCTCACTGTAAAATCCTTTCCATATTTCTGTGTTTGACAAAGTTTACAAAGAAATGTTGAGTGGGGGAAGATTGTGAGGTAAGGAATTGAAGACAGTGAGAAGAGACAACTTATTCAAAGAATTTTGCTTTAAAGAGGAACAGAGGTATGGGCAAAGCTGGTGGGAGACAAAGGAATAACAGGGGAGGGTATTTCTACAGAAGGAAGGTATTTATAGAATGTTCAATAAGAATGATCCAGGAAAAAGAGGAACTTGGATGAAGCTAATGGGAGGATACTGTGAAAGCAGAGGTCTGAATAGGCAAGAGCAGAGGATCTGGTGGGTTGCAAGTGAGAGGAACCTCAGCCAGCAGCACACACAGTTCATCCATGGCAAAAAGAGGAGGTTTGGGGAACAGAGTTACGGGTAATGCAGGAAGATTGGGTGGTGGGAGATGCGGTTCTTCTCTTTTGACTGTTTCTAGCTTCCTACTGAAATAAGCAGTGAGACTATCAGCTGAGAGAGATACAGGAGGGAATGCTGGTGGTTTGAGCAAAGAGACAACAGTGTGAATAGTCAACTGGAAGAGTGAATAAATAAATTTACTAGGAATATGGTAGGGTTGCCAGAGAGTGCTGAATGTCCATGGAGGGAGTGGAGGGGTCAACTTAATGTCATCAGATGTGTGTGCGTGAGTGTGTGTGTTTCCCAGGTTGCTCCGCTCTTTGAAGGAAAGTGCAGAGTTATGCCTTTATAACCCTGATTTTAACTAGCCTTGGATTCTGCAGGAGAGCAAAATAGAGGAAGGGAGAGGTACACAACAGTGGACCATGGAATATTGGGTCATTAGGGGGTTAAAGGTAGGGTACACAGCGCACTGATGAAAAGCAGAAAAAACACAGACTCAAAGAATTGGAAGTAAAATCGTTGTTCTGGGGATATCAGAAGTGAGCAGAAAATTGGTTGATGGTGAAGCTGGGATTTGAACCCTGATGTCTGACTCCTAACTCTACCCTCCTAACTGTAACACTCAGCATTTTGAGCACTCTGTAATTCTACGTGTTCAATTTGTGTACCATTTTGGTAATTCCAAGACTCAAGGGCACTATCTCCCCTCATGGCCTCAAGTGCAATTTTTATAGAAGTATTCTTTATTTTCATAGAATAGAAAATATCAAGAGCTAGTATGATTTTTCATCTCAAAGAACTGACTACAAGAGAAAAATATATTTTCTTGACTCTCAGCACATCCCTTTTAGTCATATATTTTCCACTACTAAAGAGAACACGTTGCTATTTGGAGCAAAACAAATACCATGTTAAGGGCATCTGAAGAAACTACACAAAGTTATTTCAAGAGAATTTTTTTAAAATTTAAGCATTAAGTCACCTCACTCAAAAAAGGAAAAAAAGATGCTAGCACTTCCTTCAGGCATTCAAATTTTAGAAGAATAGCCATTTGGGTATTTAAGATACCATTTCAAGGCACCACACCCTCACTGGCATTTAAGGGCTGCAGGAAAAAGTGCAGATTCCCTAGCTTTCCTCTCACCGTTAAAGCCCAGCCCTTACCACCCCCCTGCAAACACATCATGTCCCAGCCAAGTGAACACCCCTGTTCCTCCTCCAAGATTTCTCCTGCTCATCTCTGGCCTTTTGCTCTTGCTGTTCCCTCCACCTGCTCATCCTTTCCACTTCTCCAAGTTTTAAGGCTCCAACTCAAACACAGACTCCAAGACAAAGAGTGAGCACACTCCCCTAGAACCCCCAAAGATGTGCGCTATACTTCTTAAAATTTTCCTTATGGTGTGTCTGGTAACATAGCTATCAGTTAATGTACAGATTCTCCCCCTTAGAGAGAATCGTCTAACATTTCAATCTGAAACAGTCCATGATTTACTTTTGTGTTATTCGCCATGTGATCCATATAAAAAATATTAATGAGAGATTTTACATTTCTTTCGTACTCAGTCTCAGAAATCCAGTGTGCATTTTTCACTGACCACATACTTCCCTTTGGACTGACCACATTTCCAGTGCTCAAAATCCATGTGTTTCCATATCAAACTGGACAGCACAGATCTAGATTGTCCTTATAGGCACAGGCTGCTTTATGCTGTCCATAGTGATTTATCCATCCAGTGAGACTAAAGGCCACCAGAGTGTAAAATCAAGTGTATACAAGCATCAAGCCAGCACTCACCCCATAGATAGGGCTCAACCACTGTGGCTCCCTTCCTTTACATGCAACAGATGCTTAGTGAGTGACTCTGGAGTTGAACTGCTAAGGTGGAAACTGCTTTAGGATAAAGCTAGGATCAGGCAACCTTTACTCTGCTCTGGACTCTCCAAGAGGCCACCGTGTGATCTTCCTGAAGTTTCACGGAAGATTTTCCCATTAGAAGAATATATTAACCACCAATAAACAATCCCAGAGTACGTGGAAATAATAATTTCTCAATACAAATAAAATAGTAAACTTCATCAGTAACCAGTGAGTTTGATTTCTAGCAAATGTGTAGGGTTCATCTGCACCTGGCTGAATGAATGAAAGTGAATTTCTGGAGAAAAGACTCAGGAAGCTAGCAGCAAGGAGCAGTCACTCCTGACCCCATCTGGATATGGGTGGTCAGAACAGTTCTCCACTGCAGGGTCCTGTCCCCCCAGATCCTCTGTCCAGAGTCCACTCTGCCCAGAGCCCTGACCATTCAGAGTTGAGGTTAGCAAAGCCACCGAGTTACCAAAGCAGTTACTTGGGCCTCCAATTCTCAAGGAATTAGAAAAGGATAAATCCTTAGGAACACTAAAAATAATTTTTAACCTAATGGAATGTTATTTGAGAATTCAAAAGGAATGTCAGAATCTTTCATGCCTGAAAAAGCAACATTATAATCATAAATTTGCAGATGATGCCATAAAATTAAAATCTGAGTGTCCATGTTGTTTCAACTTTTATGTTGTTTGATTACATACTCAAAATGCAAATGAAAGGTCTACTATATGTGTTATATATATAACATGTAGATAACACAGTAACTCAACCTAACAAACTTTCAACCAGAATAGGTAACATGGGAATTGCCCCACCAATTCCCATCTCTCATGCAGATGTTCTAGCCAAGCAAATAGATCTTAAAATACATGCAATGCCTTGTAGTTGTCTCATGCTAACTCCCTTTATTCATAGGTCATCACTGCTTTCAACCTCCCAGCCTTGTCCACACACTTTGCTAGTTCCTTGTATGTTCACTCAATTCACCCATCCAGCCATTCATTAAATAAATATTTATTGAGAGCATGTCTCCAGTAGAGTTCTGGGCACCCAGCAGACGGCAAAGAATGAGAAAACACGGTCTTGGCCCTGGAAAAGCTTACAATTGAATTCTCCTGCCGATGACTTTCTGCTTTTTCATTACAGCCTAGCCTACGACTACATGGCTGGGCGGAAATACCCACTAACAAACAGGAACCTGGCTGGGGTTTTACTGACTCTGTATAGTAACTTAGGCTGTCTGGTGGATTTCCTTCCTTAGGATATGGTCATCTGTACTCAACACAGACCTGCTTTCAGGATTAGTTATATTAAAATGGTCTAACTGCACTATTTTCTCTCTTCTTTACTGAGATCAAATTACTTTTCCTTGGTAATTCCTTCAGTTGTTGTTTTTTTACACTAAATAAATACCTGGGTGCCCCCAAGTGGCTGATGCTTCTCTCACACTGCAAGAACTGGTTGTATAAGAAAAGCCTCGAAACCATAATATAATATTAACCTAAGAGAATATGTTATGAATTTACACATCAGAAGAACTAATCTAAAGTAGACTTGCATATATTGTAACTCACTTAGATGTCAACATGCCCAGAAAATGAAACTAGGGGCATATTTTCCTGTTTAAATATTCAGGTGTGGTGCGTATGTGGGGGGTGGGTATAAACAAGACAGGTCAGGGCAAGTTTCACTCCAGAGCCTCCCGATATCTTTTCCCTGATAATATGATGGAATTCAGATAACATGAGAATTAACTTGATATTTTTAATGAAAAGTAATAAAATTTTAAAGTATTTGATTGTTGGCCTCAAGAACAAAATGAAATTTTGTGAGTGCACCTGCATTTTCTCTTTTTAAGGACTGAAAGGAGGCTATGTGGACCTGTAAAATGGTCAGTCGGGTGCTAGAGAGCGAGAAAAGGGATTTTCAGTTTACCAGCTGCTGAGAAAATCAAGCCAGATTGACAAGCTCACAACACCTAGGAGGTGGTAGGGATGGATTGTTCCTAACGCATATAATTCCGGGTGGCTCATACAACTGAAATCAGTTAGTACGTCAGTAAACCTAAGAGCTTGCCTCTGGTCTTCTAACAACCTCTCATTAGCTTCCTAAATAAACACCAAAACCAACAGACAAAAACAGTACAGCAACAAATAAAATACACTTTTATTACACGTTTTGAATTGTTCTAAAAACTTTTTATGTCTCCTGAACACTGACCCAGAAAAGTACTGTCACGATGATGCTAAAACTTAGTACAGTCCTGGACCAAAGATCTTTGCCATATTTGCTAATCTGTGGTTCTTTACATTTATAAAAACACATCACTGTCAAAGACAGTTTAAGAACACTTATTACAGATCTGTTTATATACTTCCCTTGCCAAGGCCAATGATCCATCTACACTTGTTACAGATCTGTTTAGATACTTCTCTTGCCAAGGCCAGTGATCCATTTACACTTACATTCCCTACTGCCATTATAGGATTTGGTTTGCACCTGTCAATGAGACCGCTTATTGAAGTTTTATTACTTTATTTCGATATGTACTGAGTAGCCACTCTCTGCTATGCACTGTGAGGCACCGCAGAGTCAAGAAGGAGTCAGACAGACCCCGTCTTCAGAAAGCTGGCAGAATCATGGGGAGGGCAGCCTCCATGGCCCACGAGCAAAGGTACACTGTGTAGAAGCAGAGCTGTGCATGGAGGTGCAGGCCGAAGTGACTGAGCACGCAGGGAAAGTGGGTGGGAAGGGAAGACTCCAGAGAGGGAGAGAATGTTTCTCTATAAGTGGACACGGGCTGAAGGGCATTCTCTTCAAAGAGCCAGAGAGCAGGAGAGAACATGGCATGCTCTGGCACTGAAAATCCTGCAGAGACAGCAGCAGAGCTAGGGCTGGAGGGAGGCAGGAGAGAGGCAGAGAGGATGTAAGTAGACCACGGGAGCTGGAAAAAGTGGAATAACTGGGTGACAGCCATATGGAGAAGGGTCTTGCTAGGATCTGAATGTCTGTGTTTCCTTAAAATTCATATGTTGAAATCCTAATACCCAAAAGTTATGTACTAGGAGATCTTTAGAAGGAGCTTAAGTCATGAGGGTGGAAACCTCATGAATGAGATCAGTGACTTATAAAAGAGGTTCCAGAGAGCTCCTAGCCCCCTTTAACGATGTGAGGACACAGTGAGAAGGACCTGACTATGAACCAGGGCAAGGATACTCAACCTGAAGGTGAATATGCACTTGCCTTAATCTTGGACTTCCCAGCCTCCACAAGTGGATCAATAAATTTCTGTTGTTTATAAGCTGCCAGTTGGCAGGATTTTTTATAACAGCCTGAACAAACAGACATTTTGAATGCCATGCTTAGGAGTTTTAGACCCACTCTTTGGTAACAGAAAGCATAGAAGGATTTAAGCTATAGAATAACAATCTATTCTATACTTTAGAAAGATCACTCTGCAAAGCTGGAAGCAGAAAACCAGCCATATTCCAGTATTCCATGAGCTAAGAGTCTACCTGGGAAGTGGCCAAAGTGGAAATGAAAAGAAGGCATTGAGGAAGATTTTAGTGGCCAGCTGAGTTAGGGGGGCAGGGAGGCAGGAGAGTCAGAGATGGCCACATTTCTTGCTTAAACAAGGAAGTTTTGCAATGAGAAACTAGCCTCACACAATTGCCATCCACAAATTAATATATACCGGAAGTCTAGAGTATATGTTAAGAAAATTAATTTCTGTTTATATAGGGAACCATATAAACAGAATTCTATAATTTGCTCCTTCATGCACACAATAAATCTTTATTAGCGCAGACTATAATGCCAGTCATGGTACTAGACACTGAACTTGGGAGGGCCCAGCAAACAAGACAAAAGGTCTGCTCTTATTGGGGAGGTGAGGATGTTGCAGTAACACATAACTACAAAACATAGGAGAGTCAGAAGCGATAAAAAACAGAGCAAAGTGATGGAGCAGGACAGAGCTCCATTCTAGAGAGATGGTCAGGGAAGGCCTCTCTGGTACATGATACTTAAGTAGAGATCTCAAGGAAGTGAGGACACAATCCATACTGCAGTAGGAACCCTTCCATTCATACCTCACTGACTGCAGCAATATTCTCTGCACTTCTCATAATCTGTATCCACAGAAGAGATCTGCTGTGAGACCAGCCCCTAAGAAGACTTGGGTCTCTCAAGGAATGTTCAAATGTGTTGTCAAAACCTTCTTTACAGATGCGGTTACTTCCTGCAGATTCATGATTACGAGATTCCTGCATGTGGTACATACTAGAGCCGGGTGCTTTCTGCCTCCTGAGCTCACAGTCAAGAAGGCATCAGAAAGGCCCATCAGAAGAATGACTTCCATTCTCTCCACCCACCTGACCACAAGGTCGCTGAGAGTCTCATTTGACTTGGGACTGCCAGTGTCTAGCATTGAGCTTGGCACAAAGTAAAGGTTCAATAAACACTTGCTAAACAAATGAATGAAAGTTCCTATTTTTATTTTTTATTTTTATTTTATTCATTTTAGAGAGGAGACACAGAGAGAGAGAGAGAGAGAGAGAGAGAGAGAGAGAGAGAGAGAGAGATAGAAAGGGGGGAGGAGCTGGAAGCATCAACTCCCATATGTGCCTTGACCGGACCAGTGCAGGGTTTTGAACTGGCGACCTCAGTGCTCCCAGGTGGACGCTTTATCCACTGCGCCACCACAGGTCAGGCGAAAGTTCCTATTTTTAATTACATGAGGGAATAATATACTGAAACATGTTAGAAAATCCCTTAACAAAGGACTTATGTGTATTCTCTTCACAGAATTAAGACCAAATGTTGGCAACTCTGCTCTTACCAAAAGTCACTAATATCTCCTTACAAGTGAATTTAATTTAAATCAGTCAACAGAACTGAGTTTTTCAAATTCTTCATCTGTCTTAAAACAATCGCCCATATATTTAATATAAAGAATATGAAGGTTCTGAAATTAGTGGTAACCAATGCACATTGGGAGTGTGCTAAAAGTCACTGAATGGTACAGTCTACAAGGTACATAATTTATGGATTGTGAGTCATATTTCAACAAAGCTGTTAATTTTTATAAAAGAATAGACAACTCTCAATAAAAGATTAATAAGTATCTGAGTCTCATCAGCAAAAACCAATTTTCAATGCTACTAATTTCTTTTTTAATTACAAAAGCCAGTATTGGCTTGAATAAAGAGCAAAAGGGCTCATTAGTATCTCTGTATAAGCAAGACAGATACAAATGAGGAAAGAAATTGTGCCATTAAAAATCACAAAATGAACATTTACCGTTAGTTCTGAAAGCAAATTTTAAGTTGTTAACTTTGCTGAGTTCACAATGGCTGATGAACTGCAAAGCTCTTTTCTTACCTCATGAAAGCATTAAAAATAAAGTCTTAGCTATTTATGATAAATGGAGAGGGAAAACAAAGCAGAAAAAAAGTACTTTATAAAGCAGAATTACTATCATATAGGGCTTCATTTTAGCTGCCAAACATAGCTTTGGGGCATCCTCCAGAATATTAGACATGAAGAAACACTGATTTTTTTTTTCACTCTATTTCTGTAATTGACAACTAAATAATAGCCTGAAATGGCTTTGTGATGTGTCAACGTGGCTGAACTGAACTACATCCCCCAGAATTCGCTCTTGCCTGTTTCCTGTTAGAGTTGAAGGTAGGAGTAAAGGAAGGCAGCAACCATGCTGCAGCCTACGCACATTTTTTCCTAGTTATTAAATCAAATACTAATTTACTGCTATTGTAAAAGGAATTTGCAGATGTAATTAAGATATCTAATCAGTTCACCTTCATTAGTCAAAAGGGAAATTATATTGAGTGGCACTGATGCAATTAGTTAAAAGCCTTTAGAAGAGGGCTTAGGCCTTCCGAGTTCAGAAACTCCCAGCTTCAGTCCTGCCCTGGAGCTCCAGCCAGCCCATGATATTAATTTTTTGACTGCTGGACTTATGTCAAGCATTCTTAGGCAGCCCCACAATTGAGTTGATCCAATTCCTTCTTGGATTAAGCCCTGAATCTATGTAACCTACCAGCTCTGCATCAAACCCTGGCTGATTCATGCTACAATCAGTACTGTTGAGAGGACACAGAGAAAGACCTCTTGGCATGGACCATCCAGAAAGACACTAAAGAACGTCACTCTTCTATGCACTCTCTTCCAGTCTCTTGCAATAAGGACCAGGAAAACAGAAGATTGTGGGTTCAGTTTTTCAAAAACTGAGGTTTATAATATTATAGAGATGTGGAGTGAATGAAAAATGCCAGCAGCTATGTATGAACAAATACCCAACCTCTGGCCAGTGAGATGAAAGTGAAGTAGGATTCCCAGATACTTTAAAGGGAGCTGGTGTGCCCTTCTCCCCTCTCCACTCTCTGTCTGGAATGTAACAACAATGTCGTGAGCTCCTGCAGCCATCTCGGGTAAGGAGATGTCCTGGAGACGACAGTTTAGAGAGCTGTTGAGGGCCTGATGATTCCCACAGCATCCCGCTTGCTCATGGCTACCTACTTCCAGCCCACTCTTACATGAGCAATAATGCCACTATCTGGGGTCCCGGCCCCTGATAGCTATATGCAATGCCTAACTGATATAAGAACTGTTTTCTCTGGTTTTCCTATTCCCTTAGCAGTAGATTAACACATCTAAGTTGCTACATTATAAGGAATGGCTATATTGAATTTCACCGTTATGTGCTGGGAACACATTAAGTGTTTAAGAGACTTAGAGCAGACAGTCACGGTAAAAGCCCATCTTTATTTCTCCATGCTCATATGATTTGGCAAAAAATGATGAGAAAAGTTTTTAGTCTGTGATAAATGCCTTCACAAAGCCACAAACATTAATTCCCATGGAATAGAATTTCATATGGCAAAGCTGTGGTCATATCCAAATCCACTTATTCGACCAATTTGTGCTGTAGAAAATTCACTCCACTATCTCTTCAGATAGGCTCTGCCTTTTCATGTTGGAGTCATCTAATCCCTCCCAAACTGATGGCCCTTGAGCATGTCTAGGGTATATTTTTGCTGAATGCAAACTACATGGTCATTTCAAAGCCTGTAATTCGGTTCAGTAACCCTGGGCTTTCTGGGTATGTGTGACCAGAACCACCAAGAGTGGCACACACTGTGTGGTGACCCGGCCAACTTGAGCTCCACTATCATGGCAAAAAAACTGCCTGACACACAGGCAGCTGACAACTGTGAGAAAATTCTATCAGGTCCTCGAGCAACGGGAAAATGAAGTGATTAATATGAAAAGCACAGCAAAAAACATTAAACAGGAAAAAGTTGACATTTTCCATACCTTCAGCTTAAAGTAAATTTGTTTCCTTCTCATAATAACTATAAAGCCTGGATCAAAGTATTACCATGGTACAAAAGTGTCAGCTGTCTCTCTGACCCTGGGTCATTTATTGTACTGCAGTATCTTTGACTACTTTTTTCAGAGGGAGGAAGGAAGGTGAAGTTAACATAATCAAAACTCTGAATAGATAAACTTGGGAAACTGTAAGTGTGAACACAATGCACCAAACCTTTCCCAGTATGAACTACCATTGTTATGCCTTAGCTCCTTTGCTTGTACCATTTACGTCCTGTCAGGGGTCCCTGGACGTTCCTCTCTACCCAGTCCTTGGGCTCCTAACTCCCAGACACCATCCCTTAAACCAGGGGTCGGGAACCTATGACTCGTGAGCCTTATCTGGCTCTTTTCTGATGGCTGCATCTGGCTCACAGACAAATCTTTAATAAAAAAATAATGTTAAAAATATAAAACATTCTCATGTATTATAATTCATTCATTTCCTACCACTCATGTTCATGGTTGCGGGTGGCTGGAGCCAATCACAGCTGTCCTCCGGGACAAGAGCAAATTTTTATTGGATAATGCGTAATGTACACGGGTCATTGTGAGGTCAGGAAATAAACTTCCCTCCTTTTAATCAAGTAGTCAGCTAGCTAATTGCAGAAACCCTTTTGATGAAGAAGATAGCTAAAAGATAAAAAGATGAGGAATATTGTACTTTTTAGCAGGAATGGACAGAGGAATTCACCTTTGTGGAGAGAGCAGGTTCTGCAGTGTGTCTAATATGCAATGATAAAATTGCATCGATAAAATGGTCAACATAAAGTGGCACTTCGACACATGCCATACTACATTTGCATTGAAATATCCAGCAGGAAACAGCAGGAAGAAAGCATGTCAAGAGCTACAGTGCAGAGTGCAAGCTATTCAGCAGCAACTCCGTGTTTAGACCCAATAAGGCAGGGGTGCTCAATACGTCGATCGTGAAGGAAGTGTGGGTAGATCACATAACATTAAAAAGACATTTGTCTTGGAAGAGGAGCAAGATGGCGATGGAGTAGGCAGACGTACCAACTTCCAACTCCCTGAACCAAAGTTGATTATAACTCAATTTTAAGAACCATCATCTGATTAAACCAACTTTGAACTAAACTAAGTGGACTCTTCAACCAAGGAACACAGAAGAAGCACATTGAAACTGGTATTAATAGCGAAAAAGCGAAGAGGGCTGCCCAGCTCCCCGGAGTGAATGGCAGCCCGGAGAGACCCGCGTGGCGGGAGGAGAGTTTGGCGGAGAGGGAGGGACCTGGGTCCCAGGAACAAAGCCCCACCCTGCAATCCCAGAGCCTAGAAGAGGCGTTTGGACAGTACTGAGCTGTGAAACAAGTGAGGATACTGTTTGTAAGAAAGAGACAGTTTTCTCAGACCCAAGATTCTTTTTAAAGGGACAGCGCAGAAAACCTCTCTCACAACCACACGCCCAGGGATCCAGGGAACGGGGACAGAGGAGAGGACCAGAGCAGCGGGAAGAGAGTGTGGACTAAAGGCACAGGGACAAACGCTCTGAGGGACAGCCACCCTAACCCCTGGGCTACGTCACTTCCCTAATCAAAAACGAATATTTCCCCTGGAACTAGCAATACCAGCAAAGGGAGACAGGACACTAGCCAAAGAAGCTCTCCTGCGGCAATTAGAGCAGAGCTGCTTAGAGGGAGGGAGCTACCAGGACTAGAGTATGGAGACTTAAGACCCTTCCTACTCTGCTGAGGGTTGCTGAAGGGATGGTGGCAGCAGGATGCTGAAACGCGGTTCTGTCGGCGGGAGCGGTGGCCCAGCTGGTGTGAGCTCGGTCTAGCCCAACAGGGGCGGAGGGGACGTGTGAAAGCGGTCCTGCAGCTGCCGGCCCACCTATAACCCCACCAGCGGGGAAAAAGCGGGAGGCCAGGAACGGGCAGAGATCTGCTCTGCGAACCTGCGCAAGCCGGCCCTGACCGCGGGAACGGGGCTAGGACCAGGGACGGGAGGGGGTTCGTGGCTGAGCTCACGCCAGCAGCTACGCCCAGCCCAATAAACTTCAGTTTGCCATCCTGCATGTTTGAGTTGCCTCTGAACGCGGGGGCGTCATAGAGCCCTGGTGGAGCGAAAGTTCACAGCTGAGCGCATGCCAGCAGCCACGCCCGGCCCAATAAACCTTAGTTTGTGACCCTGCGAGGAGGGCCCTGGCATCAAGGGCGTGGCTAAAGCTCCCGTCGGGCAAAGGCTCACAGCTGAGAGCACGTAGGAAGCCTCGCCCAACCCGCGAAACAATGGCGAGCAGGCTCTAACCGCAGATGCTGGGCGGAAGCCAGGAAACAGGCTGGGTCTGCAGCTGAGCAAAGGTGCTCACCTCTATCCTTGGTGCTGAGGCTTCTGACTTGAGTGAAAACGCCTCCCGTGGAGGAGAGGCGGAAATCAGAGTAACAGCCACAGTGGGCCGGCGCTGGCAACATCCATACCCAACCACCCTAGGCAGTGGCAGAGGGGGTGGAGGGCCTGCAGACAGACCACGACTAGAGAACAGAAGGCAACAAATACAGTATCAGAACTGAAGACCACAATGGAAGGAATTAAAAACAGGATGAATCACGCTGAGGATAGAATCGGCGAGTTAGAGGATACAATAAACAAAGGCATAGAAGCAGAGAAGAAAGAGGAAAAAAGACTCAAAAAAAGTAAGGAAACTCTAAGGGAGCTCTGTGACAACATGAAGAGAAACAACATTCACATCATAGGGGTACCTGAAGAAGAGGAGAGAGAACAGGAAATAGAAACTTTGTTCAATCAAATCATAGCAGAAAACTTCCCTAAATTAAGGCTGGGAAACATTCCACACGTTCAAGAAGCACACAGAACTCCATTAAAGAGAAACCCAAAGAAATCTACACCAAGACACATCATAGTTAAAATACCAAAGCTAAGGGATAAAGAGAAAATTTTAAAAGCTGCTAGAGATAAAAAGGCTATCACCTACAAAGAAGCCCCCATAACGATGACATCGGACTTCTCAACAGAAACACTTGAGGCCAGAAGGGAATGGCAAGATATAATCAAAGTAATGCAGAACAAGAACCTACAACCAAGAATACTCTATCCAGCAAGCCTAACGTTTAAAATTGAAGGAGAAATAAAGAGCTTCCCAGACAAAGAAAACCTCAAGGAATTCATTAAAACCAAACCAATTCTGCAAGAGATACTAAGGGGCCTGTTGGGAACAGTTCAAAGGGAGGAAAGAATATAGCAAAAGAAGAATACAGCTTTAAAGAACAAAATGGCAATAAACAACTACATATTAATAATAACCTTAAGTGTAAATGTATTAAATGATCCAATCAAAAGACATAGGGTAGCTGCATGGATAAAGAAACAGGACCCATACATATGCTGTCTACAAGAGACATACCTTAAAACAAAAGATGCACATAGACTGAAGGTAAAAGGATGGAAAAAAATATTTCATGCAAATGGAAATGAAAAAAAAGCCTGGGTAGCGGTACTTATATCTGACAAAATGGACTTTAAAACAAAGGTTGTAGTAAGAGATAAAGAAGGACACTACATAATGATAAAGGGAACAATTCAACAGGAAGATATAACCATTATAAATATCAATGCACCAAATATAGGAGTCCCGACATACATAAAGCAGACTTTGATGGATGTAAAGGGCGAGATTAACAGCAATACTGTCTTAGTAGGGGATTTCAATACCCCACTAACAACACTGGATAGATCCTCAAGAAAGAAAATTAATAAAGAAACAGCAGACATAAAAGATACACTAGATCAACTTGATTTAATAGATATCTTCAGAACTTTTCACCCTAAAGCAGTAGAATATACATTCTTCTCAAGCGCTCATGGTACGTTTTCTAGGATAGACCACACCTTAGGACACAAAAATGGTCTCAATAAATTTAAGAAGATTGAAATCATATCAAGCATTTTCTCTGAATACAATGCCATGAAACTAGAAATTAACCACAAAAGAAAAACTGAAAAATACTCAAACACTTGGAAACTAAATAGCATGTTATTAAATAATGAATGGATTAACAATGAGATCAAAGAAGAAATAAAAATGTTTCTAGAAACAAATGATAATGAACATACATCAACTCAAAATTAATGGGACACAGCAAAAGCAGTACTGAGAGGGAAGTTCATTGCACTACAGGCATATCATAAGAAGCTAGAAAAAGCTCAAATAAGCAACCTGACCCTGCATATAAAAGAAGTAGAAAAACAACAGCAAATAAAACCCAGGACCAGTAGAAAGAAGGAAATAATAAAGATCAGAGCAGAAATAAATACCATAGAGGCTAAAGAAACAATACAGAGGATGAATGAAACCAGAAGCTGGTTCTTTGAAAAGGTAAACAAGATTGATGAACCTTTAACTAGACTCACCAAGAAAAAAAGAGAGAAAACTCAAATAAATAAAATTAGAAAGGACAGTGGAGAAATAACAACTGACACAACAGAAATACAAAGCATTGTAAGAAAATACTATGAAGAACATAATGCCAAAAAATTAGACAACCTAGGTGAAATAGACAAATTTCTTGAATCATATAATCTTCCAAAAATTAATCTGGAAGAATCAGAACACCTAAACAGACCAATTACAATTAATGAGATCGAAACAGTTATCAAAAACCTCCCAAAAAAGAAAAGTACTGGGCCTGATGGCTTCACAAGTGAATTCTATCTAAAATTCAAAGAAGAACTAACTCCTATCCTCCTCAAGCTATTTCAAAAAATTCAAGAGAAAGGAAGACTTCCAAACACATTTTATGAGGCCAGCATAATTCTGATCCCCAAATCGAGCAAAGACAACACAAAAAAAGAAAATTATAGGCCTATATTCCTGATGAATTTAGATGCTAAAATTCTCAACAAAATATTAGCCAACCGGACCCAGCAATATATGAAAAACATCATACACCATGATCAAGTGGGATTTATTCTGGAGAGGCAAGGCTGGTTCAATATTTGCAAATCAATCAATGTGATTCATCACATAAACAAAAGGAAGGACAAAAATCACATGATAATTTCAATAGATGCAGAAAAGGCATTTCATAAAATCCAGCACCCATTCATGCTCAAAAGTCTTAGTAACGTGGGAATACAGGGAACATTTCTTAACATGATAAAGGCCATCTACGACAAACCCACAGCAAACATCATACTAAATGGACAAAAATTAAAAGCAATCCCCTTAAGATCACGAACCAGGAAGGGATGTTCCCTTTCACCACTTTTATTCACCGTAGTTCTGGTAGTCCTAGCTACAGCAATCAGACAAGAAGAAGAAATAAAAGGCATCCAAATTGAAAAAGAAGAAGGAAAACTGTCATTATTTGCAGATCATATGATATTGTATATAGAAAACCCTAAAGTCTCAGTCAAAAAGCTACTGGACCTTATAAATAAACTCAGCAAGGTGGCAGGATATAAAATTAATACCCAGAAATCCGAGGCATTTCTATATACCAACAAAAGAAATTAAGGAAACAATCCCCTTCACTACTGCAGCCAAAAAAGTAATGTACCTAGGAGTCAATTTAATCAAGGAGGTTAAGGACTTGTACTCGGAAAATTATAAAACATTGATAAAAGAAATCAAGGAAGATACAAACAAGTGGAAGCATATACTGTGCTCATGGCTAGGAAGAATAAACATCATTAAAATGTCTATATTACCCAAAGCAATTTATAAATTCAATGCAATACCAATTAAAATACCAATGACATACTTCAAAGATATAGAACACATATTCCAAAAATTTATATGGAACCAAAAAAGAACACGAATAGCCTCAGCAATCTTAAAAAGAAAAAATAATGCAGGAGGCATCACTCTTCCGGATATCAAGGTTTACTACAAGGCCATTGTACTCAAGACAGCCTGGTACTGGCATAAGAACAGGCACATAGATCAATGGAACAGAACAGAGAACCCAGAAATAAACCCACACCTTTATGGACAACTGATATTTGACAAAGGAGGAAAGAACATACAATGGAGTAAAGACAGTTTCTTTAACAAATGGTGTTGGGAAAATTGGACATCTACCAGCAAAAAATTGAAACTAGACCATCAACTTACACCATTCACAAAAACAAACTCAAAATGGATAAAAGACTTAAACATAAGCCATGAAAGTATAAGCATCTTAGAAGAAAACATAGGCAGCAAGCTCTCTGACATCTGAAGCAGCAATATTTTTGCCGATTTATCTCCACGGGCAAATGAAATAAAAGGAAGATAAACAAATGGGACTATATCAAACTAAAAAGTTTTTGCACAGTTAAAGACAATAAGAATAGAATAAAAAGACAAACCACACAATGGGAGAACATATTTGACAGCACGTCTGATAAGGGGTTAATAACTAAAATTTATAAAGAACTTATAAAACTCAACACCAGGAAGACAAACAACCCAATCAAAAAATGGGCAAAAGAAATGAATAGAAATTTCTCCAAAGAGAACATACAGATGGCCAATAGGCATATGAAAAAATGCTCTATCAGCATCACTAATCATTAGAGAAATGCAAATTAAAACCACAATGAGATATCACCTCACACCAGTCAGAATGGCACTCATCAGCAAAACAACACAGAATAAGTGCTGGTGAGGATGTGGAGAAAAAGGAACTCTCCTGCACTGCTGGTGGAAATGCAGACTAGAGCAGCCACTGTGGAAAACAGTATGAAGATTCCTCAAAAAATTAAAAATCGAACTGCCTTTTGACCCAGCTCTCCCACTTTTAGGAATATACCCTACGAACTCCATAGCACTGTTTGAAAAGAAGAAATGCGCCCCCATGTTCGTGGCAGCATTGTTCACAATAGTGAATATTTGGAAAAAGCCCAAGTGTTCGTCAGAGGACGAGTGGATTAAAAAGCTTTGGTACATACATACTATGGAATACTACTCAGCCACAAGAAATGATGACATTGGATCATTCACAACAAAATGAATGGACCTTGATAACATTATACGGAGTGAAATAAGTAAATCAGAAAAAAAAATAACTGAGAACAGCATGATTTCATACATAGGTGGGACATAAAAGTGAGACTCTGAGACATGGACAAGAGAGTGGTGATTAAGGCGTATGGGGTGTAGGGGAGGGTAAGATAGGGAGGAGGGAAGGGGCACAGGGAAAACCAGATGCAAGGTGACAGAGGACAATTTGACTTTGGGTGATGGGTATGCAACATTATTGAATGATAAGATAACCTGGAGATATTTTCGTCTTACATATGTACCCTGATTTATTGGTGTCAACTCATTAAAATTTAAAAAAAAAAAAGACATTTGTCTTTTGATCGGCATACAGGGTAGCCAATCTGACGTCTGAACTTTTGACACCCTACGCATGCGTGTTAAACGTTAACTTGTTTAGTTATATTGCTGCGTAGTTAGCCTTCAATTTATTTAAACTAAATACAACAAAGAGTATAAAAATGAGTGCTGTAGCTGGTCCGAGTAAGAAGCCTAAAACCTACCACTTTCATACAGAATGGGAGGGGATTTTTTTCACTATGTCATATTCTAAGTGTGTTTGCCTCATCTGTCCGTGTGCCATTGCTATTCCAAAGAAGGGAAATGTGGAGCGGCTTTTTCGGACTGTTCATAAAAACTATGACATTGCCTGAGCTGTGGCTGCGCAGTGGATAAAGCGTCGACCTGGGAACACTGAGGTCGCCAGTTCAAAACCCTGCAGTGGTCTGGTCAAGGCACATATGGGAATTGATGCTTCCAGCTCCTCCCCCTTTTCTCTGATTCTCTCTCTCTCTCTCTCACTCTGTGTCTCCTCTCTAAAATAAATAAAAAAATAAAAAGAAATTAAAAAGAAAAACAAAAAAAAACTATGACATTGACTTTCCTCCCAAAAGAGAGCTGCGAAGGAGAAAGGTGAAAGAAGAATACACAACGTTAAATAGTAATAATAGTAACTTAAATAATGATAATATAGTAGAAATAAATATATGTTTTGCATTTTTATTGTAGGTAGATCATTTTGATTTGGTCATCTTATAAGTAGCTCACAGCTGTAAAAGTGTGGGCACCCCTGCAATAAGGTGACTGGAATTCAGCTAGCTTTGCTGGTGCTTTAGCAATTGTGAGAAATCGAAAGCCATTCACAGATGGGGAGTATGCCAAAACATTCATGCTTGATGTTGCCAATAAACTTTTTGACGACTTTTCGGATAAAGACAAGATAATCAAACAAATAAAAGACATGCCTCCATCGGCAAGAACTGTTCATAATCGTACCATCATGATGGCAAATCAAATTGAGGCAACACAAGTGAAGGACATAAATGCAGCACCATTCTTTTCTCTCGCTTTGGATGAGTCAACAGACGTAAGCCATTTATCCCAGTTCAGCGTGATTGCAAGGTATGCTGTCAGTGACACACTATGTGAGGAAAGTCTTGCTGTTTTGCCTATGAAAGAGACAACAAGAGGGGAAGATTTATTCAAGTCTTTCACTGAGTTCACTAAAGAAAAAAGTCTACCAATGGATAAACTTATTTCAGTGTGTACTGATGGTGCCTCACACATGGTGGGGAAAAACAGAGGATTCGTAGCACTTCTTTGTGAATATGAAAAAAGACCCATCCTAAGTTTTCATTGCATCCTACATCAGGAGGCGCTTTGTACTCAGATGTGTGGCGAGCAGCTTGGTGAGGTGGTGTCGCTGGTCTTCAGGTGGTCAACTTTATTGTTGCCTGTACTTTAAATGATCGCCAGTTTAAAACACTGCTGGGTGAAGTTGGGAATAATGATCCTGGTCTGCTTCTGCACAGCAATGTGCGTTGGTTGTCAAGAGGGAAGGTGCTCAGGCGTTTCATGGCTTGTCTGAGCGAGATCCGGATTTTCTTGAAATAAAAAATGCTGAGCATCCTGAGTTAGCTAACACTGAGTGGCTCCTGAAGTTTTACTATCTTGTGGACATGACTGAACATCTGAACCAGCTCAATGTGAAAATGCAAGGTGTTGGAAATACAGTCTTATCCCTTCAACAAGCAGTGTTTGCATTTGAAAACAAGCAGGAACTCTTTATCACCGACATTGAAACAGGTCATTTACTACACTTTGAAAAACTGGGAGAGTTTAAAGATGCATGCACAGCAAGTGACCCTGCTCAACATCTTGATCTCCAGCAGCTAACAGGCTTTACATCTAATCTCCTGCTGTCATTCAAAGCTTTGGAGAATTTTGTGAGTGCACTCGTTTTTTTAAGTTCATCACCCATCCACACAAGTGTGCAGTGGACAGCGCCAACCTGAGTTACATCCCCGGTGTCTCCGTCAGAGATTTTGAGCTACAAGCTGCTGACCTGAAGGCCTCAGACATGTGGGTGAATAAGTTCAAGTCACTGAATAATGATCTGGAAAGACTTGCACGACAGCAAGCAGAGTTGGCAAGCAAACACAAGTGAGGAGAAATGAAAAACATCAACCCGTGGACCAGCTGAGTGTCAAAACTTGGAATGCACTTCCCATCACATACTACACACACCAGCGTGTGAGTATTGCTGTAGTGACAATGTTTGGCTCTACATATGCATGTGAGCAGTCTTTCTCACATCTAAAGAATGTTAAGACCAACCTACAATCACGTTTAACAGATGAAAGTCTTAACGCCTGCATGAAGCTTAACCTCACCACGTATCAACCAGACCACAAAGCCATCAGCAAAGCCACGCAGCACCAGAAGTCGCACTAACGGTAAGAAGTACTTTATTCAGCATTGGTTAGCAAGAGCATAACAACATTATTAAAAAGAATTCAGAGACTTATTGTACTTTAAATGTGTTGTTCTAACATAAAATGCACACATTTACTTGTATTTAGTGTTAAACATATTGTCTGGCTCTCATGGAATTACATTTTAAAATATGTGGCGTTCATGGCTCTCTCAGCCAAAAAGGTTCTTGACCCCTGCCTTAAACACTGTTGCTCCTCAGGGTTCTGAGGTCTGGCTGGTCTACCTATTGACTCTCATTCTACAGCCTCATGGGGTGGGGGCCTGATAAACATTCATGGTTTTGCCGACTTTACAACTCTCAGTCCACCTATTTCTTTCCCTCCTTTGTCCTGAATGCCCAGAGCTCACTGAACTTTCCCACAGACACCTATCATCTCAAGTTCAAAACTGAACATGATTAAGCTTCTCTGCCTTGCATCTCAATTCCCTCCTCTTTCCCTTTCCCACAGCCCAGCCACACATATACCACCCTCCATACTCCAAACATCAGTTACTGGCTCCACCGTGTACCAAAGGTCACGTCCATTCATCTATTTACTTCATTTTCTCTACCACGAGTAGTGCGGGCTGCCTGACCTCCAAATTACATTCCCACAGCCAGGAGTGCAGACAGACCAGGGACTCCTGGCTTTCGGCCATTCATCGGTACCAGCTGATGTGCAAGGGGAGAAGGAGGCCTTCAGACAGAGACATCTGGGATTTCCGATGGCCAAGCCCCAGAGGGAAGAGGGGCTGTAGCCCTGCCCAGCACTAGTCTGCTGCAGTCAGCAGCTGCAGGAGGAAACGTAGGGCTGCTTCTTCCTTGCCTCTGTGGTTCCCAGAAAAGCCAACTCAGAAACTTCAGGCTCCTGGAGACACATTTCTGTGGGGCACACAGTAGGTTCCAACTTCCTTCTGGAGCTCCATTCCCCAGTTTAGCAAACGTGAAAGAGCAAGGCCTGGCAAGTGGCTTCCTTGGCACAAATCCCATTCTCTAGGAAGTTACCGGCAGCTCTGGCAGGTGGGGCCTCACCCCCACACCTCTCTTTTATATGGTCACCAACAAGGAAGCCAAAGCAGAAGATGAGAAAGGGGGTGGGGCTCTGTAAGCACAGGTAAGATATCTCAGAGACTCCAAGAGTCCCTGGAGGGGACTTTCATTCAAGGTCCTACACATCCACATTTGAACCAGTGAAATGTGCATTATGTCCATTAACCTGACTATTCAAACCCTTGTGCTCGCAGGGCCTGAAGACATTTCCTCAGTCTGTCTCCTCCTTTTCACCCCTGTCATAACTCAGGTACTTTTTCCTGCCTCCTGAACACACCCTTCCAAACATTTCTATAGACTGAAACCCATGACCTTTTAGAAATAGAACTCCAGGAGTGTGCTGGGCTAGCTCATCCCAGCTCCTGAGAACTGATTTGTAAATTTTTAGGTGTTTTATGAATCAGTTGTTAAATACAGAAATCATTTCAAATTAAACTTACAACTAAATTATAATAAACCCAAGAGTAATAAATTCTCAAAAGTAGTCACTTCTTTAATACGGTTAGTACACGAGTAATATCTATGCTTTTAAGGGTTACTGATGTTTATTTTACCTGCAGGTGGAAATATTGTATAATGTTGTGCAACTGTGTCTCCCTATAACCTGAAATCAGCCATAGTGAGAGTACTTTCACATAGAAATGAAGAAACCCTACGAATCACAGCTTGATTTTTGTTTTGTTGATTACCTAGGCTTATGAAAGTGATGGAGAAAATAAAATGTGTGGTGCCTATGCAACACTTTGAATAAAACAAAGTGTTGAGGAAGTTTCCTTCCATTACCATCCAATTCAGAAAGAAGATGCTTCATGAATAAATGAAGTTCCGGGCTGCACCTTTCCCTGTTTCACTTTCTTTTACTCCACACAGGAACAGGAAAACATCAAATACTTCCTTTGTCAATTATAACCATAGGTTGGCTACGGATATAAAAGTTCAGCAAAAAACAACAAAAACCTTTCAGAATCAATTAACTATATGGACTTTATGATACAGTATTGTATATTTTATTATTATTTGTAAACTGAGTGCTGCTACACATCCTTCATATAAGTAAATTTTTTAATAGACATATATATAGTGTTGTCACTTAATGTCATTAGTAGTTTCTTGAAAATCCAATTTTACCTGAGGCTAATTGATACAAACAAGAGTTAAATTTTGCCTGACCTGTGGTGGCGGAGTGGATAAAGAGTCGACCTGGAACGCTGAGGTTACCAGTTCAAAACCCTGGGCTTGCCCAGTCAAGGCACATATGGGAGTTGATGATTCCTGCTCCTCCCCCCTTCTCGCTCATTCACTCTCTCTTCTCTCAAAAATGGATAAAATCTAAAAAAAAGAGTTTATATTAAAAAAAAGAGTTAAGTTTCTACAGCACATTGCTAGTCATAAAAACATCACCAAACTTCTAAATAAAGACATAAACACTTCTAATTTTAAACACTGAAATAAATATGAGCTACAGATACATTTAAGAAAGATTAATAAAACAAGTAAGAAAATTCTTTTCCACCTCACTTATTCTAGTTCAGTGTCAAAGGTGGTCCAGACCTTTCCTGGTATCTCAGAACACAAGGTGAGACCCACCCTCGACAGGATGCCCTGCCACCGCAGTTCCACTCACACACACACCCACACATCCTCACACCCTCACATATTCAGACTTGGACAAGGTAGACAGACCGGTTCCCCCGTGTGCACGTCACTGGGATGTGGGAGAAAACCAGAGCACCTGAAGAAAAGCCACACAGGCGTCGGGAGGACATGCATACTCCACACAGCAGTGGCCTGGCTGGGAATCAATTGTTTTTTCTCATCAACATTATAAAAAACAACTTTAAATAAGATGATGTATTTGAGGACTTGCTGTATATGTACATATACACATTTTTCTGGAAAGCTGGTTGTTAAACATTTACCAGAATACCACTGTATAAATTTGATTAGGTGGTTGCTTTGTTAAGACTCACTCAAAATCTCTTTAATTGGTCACCTTTTACGCATGACTTCAAGTCCTCTCAGATTCACCTGGTGTTGCTGCCATTGTTACGGTAGCCAGTCCATGAAGAGTCCAGCCTGCTTCATACCAGCGCAACTTAAGAGGACTTCTCCCGCCCAGGCTCCTCTGATGTGCTTCCCGTGGCATCCCCGGCAACCTGCCTGGCAATCAGACACACAAAGTCTAAAAGCGGGGCTGCCTTTATTTAGTGGGAAAAAAAAATCTGGATAAAAGCTTCTCCCCTTTATTCTCTATGAAATGCGCTGAGATGCATTTCATAAGACTTCTCCTGAAAGGATCCTTCAGTAACCAGATGCCTTTGGCAAAAATCAATCCTGTAACATCTCTTTCCCCATGTGACTGTCTCTGGTCCTTCACTCCTGCTCCCCAGGTGGCACTCCCTGGCACAAGACTTTCTTATAGGGTAGAGTCCAAACTCCTTGTCTTAGCACAGGTGACCCACTGAGACCAGCCACCACCCCTCTCAAATGCTTTGCTCATGCTGTTCCCTCTGCCTGGACTTCTCCTCAAAAGAGTATACAGAGGGTTACGAAAATCTGTAAGTTACCCCTCCACAACTTTATAAATTGAGAAAAATTGCAGCCCAGAGTAGAAAGGTCTGGCTCAAGATTTTCAATGGCTAATTTTAAGGCAAAAGCTAAAGACACTCTCTTAGTTTTTATGGGCTTCTGGTTCTGGGTACTAAAGTGTTTGTGAATATCTCTATTCTGGTCTGGAATGTCTACTAAATTAACTGTTTCCTCTTTCTACCTCCCAAGATACATGCATTTCCTTTTCTCTTTAAACTATTACTCTGTATTACCTGGATAATTCCACAAACACTTGCTGGCCACTTTGTACAAGCACTTATGATGAGTGCAGTGAGGAAGACAACAATGGATAACATGTTCTTTACTCAGAAGAAGTTTGTAATCAAGCGGGAAGCCACATTGTATACTAATGACTCCGTACGTGGTATGATTATTGTGATGAAGAGTCAAAGAGGTTCAAAATATCTGCTACACCTGTTTAAAATACATAGACCGCATGATCTAAAACTGTGCACATGCATAAAATGGAAGGAAGACATACTAAGAAAACTAAAAGCAAAATGAAGAAGAGCTCAAAAAAGAAGGCTACTTATAGGTGTAAATATTTTAGAACTTATGATTAACGCTGATCAAGCAATCAACACACATATGAATGCCTGCTACACATAAGCCATTTACTTTCTGTACAAATATATCCTGTAATAGTTCAGGCTAGCAAAAACCATCAAAACAATGACTATAGTCATACAAAAAGAGAGTTTTAAGAGAATCTTGCCCTAAAGCAACAAAGGTTCCAAGAGGTTTGTTTTCTTATCCAATCTATGCCCCTGCCCCCACCCCACCCCTGGAATCCTGCTGCCAACATTCTTCTCCAACAACTCAGACCTGACTCCTCAGAGTCCCTTGACTTTTCCCTCTCCCTCAGCCCCAGGAACCAACCAAATCTGTACCTCCCTGTGCAGACTCATCCCACATCTTCAGGCTCCTCCCCCCCTGCAGGCTCTTTTTTTCAGCCTAGTTCCCATCCAACTCTCCCAATAGCACTCATTCTCTTCTGAGGCCGTCCATCACAAAGCCAGAACTGCCTGTCTTAAGCATGGCTCTGATCATACTGTTCCCTCGCTGCAAAAATCCAAAAACCAAGAACATGTTTAGTTTGATGTTCCAGCTCTCTCATTCTCAGTTCCATCTGTTTCTAGTTGTTCCTCCTTGCACCCCCACACCAACCCTCCACCCACGGGTATTAGACTGTACCCCTGCTCCCATGTACACTCTGCAATCTCCTTCCCATCAGAAGGCTGAGATGTTATCATTCCGCCAAATGCCCTTTCTGTTAAAGAGGTTTCCACTTGTCAAGATCCTGCTTAACCTCTCCCTCTCCCATTAGAGCTTCTCAGGTCTCCAACTGCTCATTAATCTTTTTACCCATTTCTCCATTCTGTTTCCCATTGCATATTACTTGTACTCATTTCCTGGCATTTAATCTTTGAACTGTGGTTATTGATATGTCAGCTAAACCATTAGATCAGTGGTTCTCAAATCACAGTCCCCAGACCAATAGCATCAGCCCCATCTGGGAACTTGTTAGATATACAAATTCTTCACCCAGCAGAGATACTGGGCAGGGGTTGGGAACCTATGGCTCGCGAGCCAGATGTGGCTCTTTTGATGGCTGCATCTGGCTCGCAGACAAATCCTTAATAAAAAAAATGTTAAAAAAATAAAACATTCTCATGTATTACAATGCATTCATTTTCTACTGCTCATGTTCATGATTGCAGGTGGCTGGAGCCAAACACAGCTGTCCTCCAGGACAACACCAAATTTGTAACATACACAAGTCATTGTATGGCTCTCATGGAATTACATTTTAAAATATGTGGCGTTCATGGCTCTCTCAGTCAAAAAGATTCCCGATCCCTGCTGTAGGGTGAGGCCCAGCACTCTATTCTGTTGAGCCTTCCAGGGAATTCTGATGCATGGTGGCCTCTGAGAACCACTGCACTAGACCTTAAATCCCCCGAATACAGCTATTTTTAAAAGGATTAGGGTTCAATAATCCTGGCTTCAGAGCAGGGCCTGAAACAGAGAAGAGCATTAGTGGAAATTTCTGAAAATAAATTACCCAGGGTCACACTAAGACAGTAGCAGAGACCACACCAGACCTTAGGTTACCCCTAATATCACACTAGAGTTCTTTCTAGCAGGTCCATAGCTTTGAATAGTGAACGTAAACCATTTAATTCATGCATAAGCATAGTAGACAGTGAGCTTAAATTACCTAATATGACAAATTGTACAATTAACAAATCCGGTCATTTCTTAACTGTAACTTCAGCTGGATTATTTCAGCGAGCCAGGAAGGCTTACTCAGAGAAGCGCTCTTTGTACGAAAGCAGAGATGCTGCAGGAGCTGAAGAACAATTGGCCACTGAACTGGCATTGTTCAGACTTCTTACAGGACTCACTGTGCAAGTAAATTATACTTACAGGATGGTTTTAGAGGCAAACCAAAAAGGTTATCTTTTTAAAAATATATCTTGAATGAATATTTTTAAAGCAACTTTTAACCAAATGTATGCAAATATCTTAATAAGAAGAGAACTAGCAGGTACTGATGGAAATAAGTTTTAAATTTATCACTTCTTTATTTTGGGCCTATTTAAAATAAATAAATAAATAGAGTTGGCTAAATATTTTGAAGGTTTCTTCTTTTTCTCTCAATCTTTAGAATTTTTAGTCTTAGTACTCCTCAAATACCATTCTTCCTTATTGTGATGACTGTTGTGTGAGGTTAATTTTCAAATTCACTTTCCACGTTTTCATGGTTCATTTATAAAACAATAGATAAGTGATAGATAAATGTAAGTATCACTGGCCCTTAAAATGTTAAACCTAAGGAAACTCTAAAGGGTAGGAAAAGTGCTCAGGGCACTAAATCCAGGTAACACTCATCTAGACTTGCTATGTAATCAGCAACAGCAGGAAAGCAGTTGAGACTAGGTCAAAGCACACTGGTTAAAATGCTGTGGGATGCAGCACGGGGTGAAATAAAGAGGGTGTGCTCAGTGAATCACAAGCACGCAACGTCTTCTGCTAACATTATTCTAAACCCATCTCTGCAGCACTGAGCAGCTGATCTACACTTTGATAGAAACCAAACTGCTGTTTTGGGAAACAATTTCCTACAGGCCACATTGAGAAGGGGCTCCAGGGTGGATTGTGGGCCCAGAGGTGAAGTTAGGGCCAAAGGACCCTCAGCTGGGTGGGTGGTCACCATCCTCTGGGCCCCGGAGCTATACCTCTCTTGCTCCAGATCAGCTCTGGGACTGTGGTGAGGAGGACCTCCCGACCAAAGAAGCCCAGGCCTTATCCAAGCAATACCTTTCCCTTCCTGTCCCAGACCCAGCTTGGTTTGTGCACCATTACAAAGAAGAAAAAGTATATTCATCTTTTCTGCTGATTCCAGCTCAAACATATAGTTATTTAAAATTATGTACAAGTTTTATAGCCCCCTGAGTCCTTTGCCCTAGGAAATCAAAGTGTTAAGAAATGTTCACTGCATAAAAATCATCAGATTAAAGGTCTATGACAGTGAATTGAGGGGAAGCAGAGTTTGCCACCCCAAAATATGCCTTTAAGAGGTTATTCTTAAGAGTATATTTTTAAGAAGCAAAAGACTCAGAAAGAAACTCTGACCTTCCCTTAAAGAATTTAGCTAGAGGACCTGCTCCAGGAAGGGAGCTCTCATCACAGATTACTACAGTTTAATATGAACTAGTGTGTAACAGGGAGGAACCTCCCAGGTCCATTGGATCAAAGTCCTCTCTGTGTCCCATTGTTAAAGATGGCTTAACAAACATTTATTTACCAAATGTTTGCTTTTCGACCTCCACATGAATTGCCTTTCTGCCCTTTGAAGTTCCTAACCCAAATCCCTCCTTTCTCCTGAGTTTAAGATGGCACATAAGCTTTAACTTTGACATCTGTCCTCATGTTTGTCTTATGGAAGCCCCATATGTATATACATTATAAACTTAAGACATTTTCTTTTTTTAATCTCTCTGATGTTAGTTGAATTATTAGCCCAGCCAGAAGAATTTAAAAAGGTAAGAGAAAAATTATTTTTTCCTCCCCTACAGAATAGACAAGTAAATTGAGAACAAAATCCCAGGTAGTATCAGGAGAGAATATTCTAATTACAGTTAATTAAGTAAAGTGTTTATTCTTCATGCTTAATTTGTGCTTAATTACTACGCAAAACAATAATGACTTCTCAATACATCCTAAGTTAATACTGATACCCTTTATTTAATTGCAATAGTAAACTCTTTCAGGCCTGTGCAGCCAGATCCAAGGCCCAGTTCTGGGTATATTACTAAGGCTCCTAGGAGCTGACCCATAGGCCAAGTTTACTTGGCAACTTATGAAGTCAGCCATGCTAAAATGGGCCTCATCCTCCTTTTAGGAGGATTGAGTCCTCAATGGGGCACCAGAGCACTAGGGCTGCGTGGGCCACCTCACACACACTAAGCCACTAACCAACACGTAATTCACAAGCATCTTTCTGGCCCAAAAGGCCAGGTAATCTGGTCTCTGAGTGTAACTGTCTGCCCACAACTTCAATTTAAAAGAAAGAGGGATCTGCCTGCATCTAAAATCACTCTTCCAAATTTCAGTGTGTATAAACTAGCACAGAAACAAGAACACCTAAAAGCACTGGATTTTAGAACAGAATTATTTAATGAAATACAAAGAAAATCTATAATATTGAGAAAAAAAAAGGGAATGAAATATTTTTAGCATGTGTTCTATTTTAAACCAGGTCAATAAGTATGCTAGAATCTGCTGTATGTTAGACTTGTAGATGCTTTTAAAAGAGGTGAGATAGAAGTTTTCATGTAGTTTATTTAATTACATCCTTTAGTAGAGAAAACACTGCCCCAGGAAGATTTATTTTAGAAACAGGAAGCGTGGAAGGCTGATGGGGGTTCCTGTGACAGGTCTACCATTCTCCCAATGTAAGAATGAAAAAAGTATATTGAGTAGCATTTTCAAAGTTTCTATTTAATTTAAGGAAAATCTGAAGAAAAAAGAAAAGAAGGCCAAAGATTATTCCTAAACCCCTGTGTGTTATTACACTCCCTAAGGAGTTTTAGGAAGACAGATAACTATAAATCTCCCTATAGGTGATCTCAGCAATAACTGAAAGTTCTTAGTACAAACTCAGCTTTCAAAAGGGGCAAAGTACCTTTTGATCTCTACTACTCAAAAAATAACTTAAATGCTTATATTTTGACTCCTGCAAAAAAGAAAAAGAAAAAAAAGCATAAATAATAACTTGCTTTTTATTATCCCAAGTGAATAAATGCATAAATAGAATTTAAAAGAAAGAGGGAAGGATTTTTAAAACCATGAATGAAGTTTTCTAACATTTTTAGTCATCAGTATGTTTGTATTTAATAAAATCTTTAAAAATCCAAATATAAGTAAATAACATAGTATTGGGTTATAACCCAAAGTATGAGATAAATATCCATGAGCCCATACCGATACGTAAATAACTGAATAAATAAACAAGTGGAGATAAAAAGCCAAATCTCCCATATAGAAGAATTCCAATAGTTTATGTAGCTATGTATCCCTCTCTAGGAGGTAAGGCATAACTCTGACCTCCATAGCGTGGGCTGCCCATACTGACTTGCTTCCAAAGAGTACAGTACTGAGAGGGAGGAAAAGTGTAAATTCACAATGGAGAAACCTTACAAACATTACTCCAGCTAAGTGATCAAAGTCAACATCAATAGCAGTAAGTCCTTCCTGTTCACAGTAGGCCCCTTGATATGATGTGATGAGAATGGTATTTTACCTCTGTGGTCTTCCTCTCAAAACCAGTTTTATCAGAAGAAAAAACATCATAAAAGTTCTAAATGAGGAATATTCCACAAAATACCTAACAGTAACCCCTTTACACAGTCAAGGTCATCTAAAACATAGACAGTCTGAGAAACATAGCAAGAAATATCCCAAGGAGACATGACTACTAAATGCCATGGTGTAACCTGGATGGGATATTGTAATACAAAAAGGACGTTAAAAAAAAACTAAAGAAATCTGAATGAAGTATGGACTTTAATTAACAATCATGTATCAAAATGCTTCATTAATTGTAACAAATTTACCAACCTAATGTAAGATGTTATAATATAGGAAACCATAATTTACCCATGTATACTATCTTCACAACTTTTCTGTAAATCTAAAGCAAAAAGTTTATTTTTAAAAAGTCAAATGAATAAAATTATATATATATATTAATGAGATGCTCCTGTTAAAAGTGTAATTTAGAGATGCTTCAGAGCTCTGCTCTACATCCCTGATCCCAGCCTCTGCACCAGTTCTAGCCTGCCCCAAAAGACAGAACAGTTTGAAAATCACTGTCAAGAAAACTGGAGCCTGTTGTCATTGCAAAATACAAGCCCATGGCAGGTGGTCGGTCTGGCAGGACTCGAATGCATGACTTGGTCCAGCCTTTATCTGACTGTATTAGATAGACCACAATCTCTACGCAGGCTAAAGCACATCGTAGAAGCAGTACGACAGTCTGAGCACTGTTGGCACCAAGAGACTGTGCTTGATAATTTCTCCAACACCAGCATGAGCAGAAACTATTGCAAACACAGGGTGACAGCGTTCACTGCCATCCCTACTGACCTTTCCTTGCAACAGATCTGCCAAAGTTTCTTCACCATTAGTCAAGCCTACTCTATGTCTTGCAGTGAAATCAGACAAGATAATCATCTCCAACATGCATTTCTGGCCTCCTGGTGTCTTACAGAGTGCTGCATACCCCTCTAACCCTGCCAAAAACCGCCCAGATAGAACTCACAAAAGGGAGGAAACAGGAGCTTCCAAAAATTGATTAGGTTTATTTTACATTACTTTCATGCTTAATTGAAACATTCTATCACAGATTAAATAACCACAGGACAAAGAGGTGCAGCTGAATCAAGTCCTTGTAAGCTCTCTGAAAATGAAAGGTGCAGGCTCACTGGAAAGCTATGGATTTCACTTCTCATTCTTTGAGAGTGGCCTTTGTTCCAAATGGCAGTAATATCTCAGCAATGAATCACTGTCATGAGCATGGTGACATCTGTAAAGTCTGGAAAGAATGGTTAGGAAAATCGATGAATCACTTGGGAATCCAGGGTTCACACTAATATCATATACTTATATAGAAATTGGAGAGGCATTCATTTTAACAAGTGAGGGCTTACTACATTTCAGGCAAGTTCTACTCTTATGGAGCTAATGCTCTCATGAGGAAAACTCAATATTCAAGAAAACAAGACATGAGGAAGAATTAGGATGATGATAAGTGCCAGGATGAAAACAACCTATTATAAAAGGTTAGGATGAATGAGGTGGTGGGAAAAGCTACGTAGGCTGAGTGGGGAGGCAGATGTGATGGTCAGGAAAAAGCATTTCCAGGGAAGTAACATTTGAACTTTTTGTCATTGACCCAAATGTCAAAAAGATGCCAGCCATGCAAAGACTTAGGAGAAAGGTGTTCTGGACAGAGGGGAGAGCACAATACAAAGGCCCTAAGATGAAATGTAGCTTGGTGTTTTCCAGAAAGAGAACCCTCCTGACTTAGGAGAAGGGTGTTCCAGAGATGGGCAACTATAATTAAGGTGAAAACTGAGGTTAACATAGAAATAAAGCCAGCACGCCCAAATCCCCTGCTCCTCTCCAGGCACTATAAGGGTTGTCTCCTTGTAGGAACCCAGACTCCAAAGAACGGAGCTCAGGGAATTGGGCCCTGGTATGAGGAACAAGTTCATGAGGCAAAGGGCTGGGTTCTAAATGCTAGGTTTCTCAGTATGAGAATTTGAATCTAAATATAAAAATAAAGGCTCCTGTGCACTGTGGCAAGGGTCCAACAGCTAAACTGACCTGACAGTAAACAGGGCACATGTAGCACCAGAGCTAGGCAGCAAGGCCCACAGGAGCATATACAAACAGGTGCATGGGATGATATTCAAAATCCCAGAGAAACTTACAAACTACTACATTGAGTCCTCTCCACTAGAATGGACCCTGAGGAAAACGATTCCCACTGACAAGGGTTCCCGGTGGCTAACTGGGCTCAAATTTAAAAAACAGAGCCCAGTAGTGATTTCTACAAAGGGGCCTCTCATGCAAACTGCACGTCAGGGAGAAAGCCTGCACTGAACTGTGCCTGCACTGTGTCCCTGTCATCTACTCAAGACCTTATAAAGGAGTTTCTGGAATCGTATTTTATCCAATAGAACTGAAGCTTTTTCTGCCTACACTGAGCCGTGCAGCTTTAGTCTCATCAGTATCTTCACTGACCAATCAAAGCAGCTCCATTCTAACCAGTCAGGATAGTGTCTTGTGGACCAATCAAACTACAAGGATTTGGAGTCCTCGTTTGCATGAGGACAGACCAATCAGGGACCAGGGACAGGGTCTGCTCACTATATAAGTCTTCTACCCTCTGGCTCAGGGAATGCAGTTTCCATTTCTACGGAAGACTGAAGGCTGCATTTCCTGGGCTGGAGCTGAAACACTGAAGATGTCTTGCTAGTCCAGAGTAGTTGGAGCAGGGTAGAGCAGAACAGGGCAAAGCAGATCACAGCTGACCTGAGCAAGCAGAGTAGAGCTATCTAGTTAGGAAAGGGGCCTTGCCCCAGGGTCACTTCATTAGCTGTGCTTTTTCACAATTGAACTATAACATGATTGAGCTGTTTGTTCCACAGCCTGCTGTTCTCATGCTGTGTCACAATTGAGCTGTTTGCACTGAATAAAGTTTCCTTCTTCACCACACTCCAAATAGGAAATTCCTGTTAGCACTGAATTGGCACCAATGACCATCAGTTGATAGCAGGTATGTGACAGATCTGGGAATATGAATCTAAATAAGTTCCCAGGTGATTTTGCTTATCCAGACCTTAGAACAGTGGTTCTTAACCTGGGTTCTATCGAACCCTAGGGGTTCAATGAGTCGGTCTCAGGGGTTCGGAGAAGCCTCTGCCGTGGAGGCCAGAATAAAGTAATACCGTAATTTGTTGTGAGTTCATGCACTTTGTTGGTTTTGTTCTTTGAGCAAGGTGATGTTCAAGCACGGCTCATTTTGTGCACCAGTAAAAAAACATGTACCTATGTCTTGAATTCAGAAAAAAAAAATCATATTTTATTTATCACTGAAGAAGGGTTCAGTAAATGCGCATATGAAACTGGTGGGTTCAGTACCTCAAAAAGGTTAAGAACGACTGTCTTAGAGTTACTGTGGTTGGAGGTGGGGAGAGGGCAAGTTCTTTGGGGACAGGAGGGTAGAGTCAAGAAGAATCCTATTTCTACAAAAAAAAAAAAAAAGGATCAGGGATTAAATTGAAATCTAAAACGTTTGAAACCTATCTGTACCAGCTAATAGGAAAAGACAGATAAAAATAATGCATAACTAAGTGTATTCTTTTCCCCCAATTCACATCCCCAAATTTAGAACCACTGTGACAGCTGAAAGAAAAAAATTGGGCAAATCTCATTGGTCACAATAAGAAAGGAGGGAGTATACTCTATTCTTCTTAATTCTAAACATAGTTTTAATATATACCCTTATACATACACCATCAATAAAGAACAATGACTCATGCTTCTTCTATTAAATGCTATGCTATGGTTATACATTAAGAAAAAGCAAATTCTAAAAAACAACAAAAAAGAAAAACAGGAAAAAAAAGAAAAAACAAACAAAAAAATAAAATTTTCTAGCTCACGTCAAAACACATACCCTGAAAGTATAAGTACCATAATTGTCAAAGGTATACAGTTAGTTCATTCTCTCAGATTGTAACCAGTTTTGTTGCCAGAAATCTTTCTATTGCTTCTCATCACTGGGGTCTCATGGAATCCTCTTGTCACCCAAGAATTCCTCCTGGGAAAAATGCATATGTCCTTCCTCTATATTCCCACGGACCACTCTACTCTAGCACTAATGTCATTTTACTTTATTTATAGATGTTGCTCCTGCTGGGTTTGAGGTGGAGAGGGGAGGGTGATGTGTAAAAGAGAGGAACCTAACATTTACTGTCACTCCTATGTTAAACATTTTACAGGCATTTTCCTGCAATCCTCACAATAATCCTCTGAGAGAGGCATTATTTCCCCGTTTTACAGATGGGGAAATCAAGGCATAGAGGATTTTTAAGCTACTTATCGCATACTACATGGTACTAGAGCGCTCAGTATGTGGATCCCAGTTCTCCGGCTCCTAGGCTGAGACCCATACTATTATTCTACCAGTGAGGATCTGCATGGCCCAATGGTATCTTACAAGCCGCACAGACCTGCTTTGGTTAGCCACTGCCCCGTGACCCTGCATTTCCAACCAGGACAGTGGCAGCTTTGGGTTGGAGCTGGGGTGAGGTGAGAGTTGGGGTTAGTCTTGCTCCATGTTCCTATCTTTGCAATATTTACTGTCCACATTATCCTACCAGGTGGGTTTTCGCTTTAGGGTAATCGGATTCTGGCTGGATTTTCCCCTCTCCTTTTCTTGTTTTTAAATCCTTCTGACATCACAATCATATTAACACCAAAAAGATATTTTATCCCAAGTCCTATTCTCTTACCTTAGTTTATATGCTTTTATTCCAAAGTGGGGATAATGGTGAGATTTAAAAAAACAATATCTAAACTTCATCTATAATTTTTTTTTAAATTCTACTCTTAGGCCCTTTTATCAAATTTCCCACTTTGGGTTCTGCATATCCACACCACCACTCTGCTCCAGGCACTGTAACTTCCATCCTAATCCACTGCTACCTCCCAATCACTTTATTTCAAAGGACTTCTTTATCAGAACTAGGGTAGAGAACACTGCAGAAAAGGGACAATGAAATGAGGATAGCTGCTAATTAATTCCACAGACTGGCAAGTCCGCATCTACATGTCTATTTGTAAGAATTAACAGCACAGTAAACAAATAAATAAGTAAAACACTGGCCATAAAAACGTCCTCTTCTGGAAATGTTTATATATTTGGAATGAAATGAATTGCACCATCTTCTCTCATTCATCAATGCACCCTTTCATTCAGTTTACATCTGTTGTACATTACAATGGACAGGGCAGTCACAAAAATGACAAAAACACAGTCTGGGACCTCAGGGGCCTTGTCCTCTCACAGGGAAGATGGATGATAAACAAAAGAATTGCAAATACAATTTTAACGAGGATGCTATATATGAAATCCATTAATATAAACGTGATGTAAACACAAATAGACTAATTGTTATGTAGATCCCAAGCAGGGGTTAAGACAGGGGTCCCCACACTTTTTACACAGGTGGCCAGTTCACTGTCCCTCAGACCGTTGGAGGGCCGGACTATAAAAAAAACTATGAACAAATCCCTATGCACACTGCACACATCTTATTTTAAAGTAAAAAAACAAAACGGAAACAAATACAATATTTAAAATAAAGAACAAGTAAATTTAAATCAACAAACTGACCAGTATTTCAATGGGAACTATGGGTGCGGATGCATCCTGTGCTCCTCTCACTGACCATCAATGAAAGAGGTGCCCCTTCCAAAGTGCAGTGGGGCAGATAAATGGCCTCAGGGGGCCACATGCGGCAGCGGGTGGGGCGTAGTTTGGGGACCCCTGGGTTAAGAGTTCCCAGGTCACTCCTTGTCCCCAGGTTTTGCTGATTAGCAATGGTTTTAAGCAACATTAAGATCACATAGATAAACCAAATGAAAAATCATTTTCAACCTCTTTGGTATATCAAAGGGTTTTGTTGGGGAGTAGTAGTGCATCAAATTTTGTATCAAGACCTGACAAGGTTTTAGCACCCTGACTTTTCCTTCTATGCCCCCTCTTCAACTTCCTGTTCTCTCTGCAATTGTTTCTCCTTCCCTTTCCACTGCTTTCCCCCCATGTTTATTTATTTTTCTCCTTCACCTCAAATGTACTGTCTGTAAAAGCTTACTTTGAAAAAAAATCACTGTTTAATCCTGAACTTTGATTTTCCTGTTCTTAATATAAACTTTGTCAGTTTATGCTCTTAGAAGTCTTTCTCTCAACAAAAGAATCAACTAAATGAAATTATTTTTATTTCCATGTTGCTCTTGACTGATTTTCTTATGTGCATCAGAAGCTTTTAAAAGGTTCCCAACTCTAGATCCAGAAAGCTCAAAAAATTATTGAAGACAGAATAAAATATTCCCCTCATCCAGCAGAGAGCCCAGGGTCACAGTCCTCACCAGCTATTGGGGAAGGAATCTGGGATTGTGGAGGCTTGAGCAGTAAAACTTTCCATGGTCCACAATCTGCCACAAGCTCTACTCTCTCTGCCCCTGACGTAACCCGGGTCCTCATTAAGCTGGTTAGCTCCACGATGGTATAACAATTGGCAAGAACCATCCACTCCTAAATACACACCCTGGATCTCCAGACCCCCTCTCCCCCGCACCAGGATTCCTGTCCAACCTACTCACAATTAAGAGTTAAGGCTTGGCCCAGGAGAGGGTGGCCAGGACCCTGCCCCAACACTCTTAACCCGGGATATAACCATACTCCACCTTAATTTCCTCTTCTGAAAAAACGAGGGAGTTGAACTCATTGTCTGTGTTACATTCCGACTGCAATTATGTCAAATTTTTTTTTATCCCTATGGACAAGGACAGGATAGGAATAGAACAACCTGAAAAAAAGTTGTTGGGGGGGTGGAACTTCAGGTTTTATTTTTCTGGTGAGCTAGAAGTCCAAAATTCTGGGTTCAGGCTGCCTAGAATGAAATCCCAGCTTTGCCTTGTGCCAATTGTACAGTCTTACTGTGTTTCAAATTATTTCATCTGTTAAATGGGGATGAGCACATTTAATTCTCAAAACAACCCTGTGTTAAATGTGTTAATGTTGTAAAATGCTTAATGTAGCACCTGACATATAAGTGTTGATTAAATAAACAAATCATTTTATTCTTTCACTGCAATGTTTGCTCCATAAGTTCAAAAATTAGAAAACATTCACAACAAAAGGAAAAAAAGAAAGAATGGTGACTCTGTGAAACACTTATACAACATGCACTGTCTGTTTAATGACCCAGCACTAAAACATCTGGAAGCCAGAATTTAGGGAAACTCACACATTGGAATGCGTTTCCACTGCAGCATAAGATAACAATTTGTATGATTCCTTTTCTAATCACAGTGCCACAAGGTTATGGGAAATTTAGGTTATGAGTTTCTCATTTTAACCCTGCAACAACACCCAGCAGGAGAACACATTTTATTTTGTGGTGCTAAGACTTAAAAGATTGTAAACATAAAACCAGGCCTAGCACAGATACACTTCTTTTCTTTCTAATTTTTTTTTTAAGATTTTGTTTATTCATTTGAGAAAGGAGAGAAAGAGTCAGACACAAGGGGGGAGGAGCAGGGAACATCAGCTCCCATATGTGCCTTGACCAGGCAAGCCCGGGGGGTTGAATCAGCGACCTCAGTGTTCCAGGTCCAGGCTTTATCCACTGTGCCACCACGGGCCACAGCTACACTTCTTTAGTGAAGACAAAGACTAAGACCAACTGGGTCTTGGTCATGGATTTCATATATAGCTTATGTGCTGGGTCCCCTACCATGAATCTAGCCAACTCCTAGAATGGAGACGAAACTGTTGCACCCACCAGCTAGCTGGATCAAACTGTTTTTGCTTATTAAATAGGTGTCACAACCTAAACTCATGCATAATTTCAATAAATGCTACTGCACGGCTAAAGGAGACAAAGTGTTTCTGTTAGCTACTAAGGGGAGGAAACTATCAACAAGTCCCTTACCTGTTTCTCCCTCTTAAGGACTAAATCTCACAATACCTTACATACAAATTTAAATAGCTCACAAGCATATCCTACAACAGCAGGGTATCAGAACTTTCCAGATGGAGATAAGATTCACTAAACACAGTCTGGTTATGGTTTTTCAACTTCCTCATTAAAAGTGCATTTCTCTAAAGCTATGGGAAGGAACTCAAGCCTTGCTTAGTGAGAAAACTAAAGCCTGCAACACCATCATTATCATTAAAATGTTATTAAAACCCAACGAGAAAGATGGAAAGAATGGTGGTGATGGCTGAACAATCATGTGAAAGTACTTAATGCCATTGAACTGTACGCTTTAAAGTACTTCAGACGGCAAATATTATGTTTATTGTGTATTTTACAGCAATAAAATGACCTCTTTAAAAACGCTGTAAGAGTTCAAGACAAATGAATTTTTATAACAAAAAATTTTTAATTAAACACACAGTACTCAACTTTCAAGGAGCAGATCCCCAACAAACGTTTCTAAATGAGCACCATAGTTCTTAACTATTCTGACATCAGGGGTAAATATAGTAAAGACACATCTTCCTCAAAGCCTTAACTTTACCCACTCACACTTTTGGTATGGCTTGTGAATTACTATATTGAATCCTGAGAAAACACATTGGGAGCTCAAACAATTAATTAAAAGGCTCCAAACAACACTGAAAGGCTGTGTACAAATTCAAGCTGAAAGCCTATGCACAAACTCACTTGTATGTGTGTGACAGAATATTTACTACTTAAAGAGATCCTTATTCTAATAGTGTTTAAATTCGGTCTGTTGACAACTACACACTGTTGACTCTTCAGGCTTTCATGGTACCACCATTCATTAGCCCATCTAATACAGCACAAAGGTCTTTGATGGCTAGTCTCTCACCGGCCCTCAGCCCTCCGAAGGCTCACTGAAACTGGCCTGCTAGATGAGGTTAACCGAACTCGCCATTGCGGGGAAAGACACAGGGACAATCAAACGCAGAAACCCTGGTGGTCCTTAAGAATCTACTTGCATGTAGAACTTCAGAGAGGAAGTAAAGAAGGCAATAATCTGAGATGAGGAGGAGCAAATATAGGCGTGGCGGGAGCTCTGGACTACGTCTACAAGGCTAGTTCTGAAGGGCGTCACAAAATCCTGTCCAAACTCAGAGCACTGCGCTCCTGCAGCTGAGATCTAGGTCCCAAATAACTTTAAGTTTGGGCGAGAAACAACCTCCTTAACACACGCCCCGCTCCAGGCTCCCGTGTCCTTTGCCCCACCTTGGAGTCATCACCTCCTGGGGCCACAGTGAGCAAGCTGTTGTCCCTACGCCCGGGACCGCGCATCTGGCAGCCTGGGCTCCAAGCCACGGGACGCAGCACTGCCCATTGCGCCGCCATCCCTGTCACCCCGGAGCGCGCGAGAGGACACGGGGGTGACCGACGGGTTGCACTGCGACAGGGCAGCGGCGCCCAGCCGTGGCCCGGGCCTGCGTGGCCCCGCGAAAGTGCGCGCCCGAGCCGTCGGCGTCCACTGCAGGGTCGAGACCAGAGGGTGTGCGCCCAGGACCCCGAGAGTCGCCGGGGAGGCGAGGCCGCCTGGCGCTGGCGCCAGCCGCCGCTTCTGGCAAGGTCCCGTCCGAGTTGGGCGGGGAGCGGCCAGCAGCCCGGGGTTGGCGGGAGGAGGGACGGAGGGCGAGGACCGCGGAAAGCAGGCTCTCGCGGGAGCCCTTCGCAGTTCCTACCTGAAGGACCAGTCGGCCGCGGGCACCCGCGCGGTGGCAGCGGTTCTCTCGGGACCCAGGCGTAGCTGGCACAGCTGGAGGCGCGGGAGGAGGTGGGGAGGGAGGGCCCGAACGGGGATCGCGCTGCGCTGCCGCCCGGAACTCGCTGCCCGGACTCTCCCGGGCAGGGGTGGGGCGAAGCGGTTTTCAGTCCTCGTGGTGCCGGCTGCTGCCCCTGTGGGGCTTAAAGGCTCCAGCCGCTAGGCCTCGGCCCTGGTCCCGGTGTCCCAGTCTTTCTTCTCCCAGTGTTTCATTAAGTCAACCCTGTCAACCTAGGGAATGACCACCTGCATTAGTAGCATTATGATCAGGTACTCAAGTGCCCAGGCACTGTTCTAGTAGCTTTGCCTATGTTACCAAATTATCATCTACTGCAGCTGATAGCCGTGATTGACCCATTTTACAAGCAGGGAAACAGCTGATCACAAAGGTGCAATGACTAGCCTGAGGTGACATGATTTAAAAGTAGGAGTATTGCCAACTTCCAGGAGTAGATGTTATGGCTAATTGACAGATAAGGAAAAGTACCCAGCCTAAGTGAAGTGCCCGGTTTAGAACGTCGGAGACTGGAAGTTGCGACTCTATGTCGTTAAAGCTCAAGCCAGGGATAAATCAGAAACCTCGACAGGAAAATATAAGTCGGGAGTGAAACATGGAAGGTCCCCACAGCACGCATGGGACTGTCTAAATACAGCACTTCTGATGTGTTTAGTTAGAATAGTCTTAAGGAAAAAAGAACCAGTTGTCATGTGGCTTGACTAGCAGCCCTTTTGGAGTACAGTTTTGAATAGAGGCCAGCTCGAGCCTCATTACACAATGTTGCATTTTGCCAAAGCCGAAGGAGGCCATCTCTTCCACATACAACAAACTGTTAGTAACGATGGCCACTTTATAGCACTTAGTACATATTGCACAGCCAAGACTGATGGAGTTACATAATGTCTTACTGCACACATGGAACTGCATGAAATGAAAAATATAATATCTCAGTCCAAAGTGGGGGTGGAGGGATGACCTTATAGTCTGAAACTCCGTTTTCCTGTAACCTATAGTTGCTCAGCCCTCCTTGGACTACATTTTTCTCTCTTGAGCACATCTTTTCCTAATGATAGAAAAGTCACACGGCCATCACTCCTTCCTTGTTGACAGACGTGATTGATGTCTTTTGAATCCTGTGATACTGACAGATTTTTACAGTTAAACACATGGCCCCCTGAGCATAGAGAGTATTGCTTAAGAGAAGTTTGGCAAATGTAAGACGAGCATGTTACTGGAAGGCTGAAAGCCCCCCCTTCTTTCTCAAGTTTTATTAATCACAGATGATTTGGTACCTTACACACAAGTAACTGCACTCTTACAAGCTTGCCTTCAGAAATGGTAGTGCTTTTGATTGAGAAGCAGCTGGCTATCAAATAGAATCCCAAACTCCTAAATGTCATCATTAAAATGTTTGGCACTAACCTACAACAATTGGTCTTTCTGTTACCTATAATCAGAGTTATAATTAAATGCCTTCACAATAATTGAATTTCTGCTTTCTTAGAGGAATAAAATTTTAAAAGGTCATATGTTGCTTAGAGATAAACTTAAGCTATGGGCTGCCACCAATACGTTTCAGATATAGTATGTAATTATTTCTATTTCCTGAGAGATTTGCTGATTGCTGGGAGTTGTCATTTTTCCAAATCTTACATATCTTCAGAGATTTTGCCAATGTAAGAACACTCAAATCTGTAGAGAGTGTTGATAAAAATATATTGGAGCCAGACAGAGGATCTTCCTAGGACCACGCTGACTGCTACATGCAAAATAAACTGCATTGGTTGAGGGTAGAAGCATGAAGAGGAAGCCATGGTCCATGCAAGGGCGGGCTTCCCGCGCTGCTGCTGGAAGCGGTAAGGCTCCGCACCTCAGTATGAATAGAAAGAAACCAATACTCAGGAAAGCCAAAGAAGGAGATTAAATATTCAGAATGAGCCTTATTCAGCAAGTGCATCAGTTATGCCCTGACAATATCAAGCTCATGGGGAGATGACTTAGTGAAGACATCACTTAATGGGGCCAATCATTTGCATTACTGTTGTATATTTTAATCTTTAGCTAGGCAAATGTATTGTTGATGAAATATAAGTTTGAGCTCTTGCAATTTTGCCTTCTAGAATTCTGTTCCACCGCCCTTAAACCACTTTCTATACCATGAATATTCTTATTTCAAAATCAAAGACAAATTTCCTTCCCATCAAGTTTTGACTCAGCCTTCCCCAAAGTAAACATACAACCAATTCAGCATTTTAGTTCATACCTGTAGTGCTGGTTGAAGTTGTGTATTACACCTTTAGTCTCAAATTCATCTGGCTTCAGACTCCATTACACATTATCATTCTTTGCATTTTGCAAGTTAAATGTTTCTACAAACATTTGTTTCAATTTATACTTTTTTATTTCAGTTTAGATTTAGAAAGTTATGTTTGTTATACCAGCAAATGTTTATAACTTAGACTAGAAATGGAAGGACTTGTTATAAAAGTTTTCTTTAATAACAATAAGACTGGCAAAACTTCCTGGTGAGAGCCACTAAATCCCTGCCCATGTGCTTTCTAATCTTTTAGACCCTCCAGAGAATTATGGAAGTGTTTCCTTGGCAAACATTTGCTAACAGCTAAGGAGTTTGAAACATTTTCACCCCCCTGCATAATTTTTCATTTTCCAGTAGAAATGTAATCCGATTGACACTATTACTAAATTGTTGCTGGTATAGGTTTTCACACTTGTGCAATCTGGCACATTAAAGGTGCACTTTCAAACTCATACCTCAGGCTATTTGTAAGGCCAGTCAAAACACACCTACCCTCATACCACCCATATAGCAAAAGCATCTCTCAGAAACCTCTCCGCTCTCAGCTTCAGTTGAGCTCAGAGTGTTCTCAGAAGTCAAAACTCCTCTGTAAGGACAAAGTGGAAAAGGAAATATATATGTATGTGTGCATATGTGTGTGTATACAAATATGTTTCATAATTATATGTTATATATTATAAAATAGAAATGTTTTATATATAAATATGTTTTATATTTATGCTGTAGAGTATAAGAGATAAATATGTTTTACATATATTTATATATAACATATGCTGTAGTTTTTGCTCCATAATACACACTTTCTTTTCCCCAAAAAGTGGAGGGGAAAATGCCCGTGCGTCCTATGGAGCAAAAAAGACAGTATTTTATTAAATATTTTAACACACCATTTGGTTCAGAATATTTTTTCTTATTTTCCTCCTTAAAACCCCAGGTGTGTCTTATAATCAGGTGAGTCTTATGGAGTGAAAAATACGGTATATGCTATATATTATTTATATATGTTTTACGTATGCATATTTATATTTTTGGTGGAACAATCTGTTTGACTTCCACGGTAACTTCTGCCTAAAGATGTAACTCCACTATCCTTATAACAATAAAAATTTAGGGAATAAATTTTGGAATTATAGAACCTTAACTTTAAAATACAATGAAAAAGTCATCTGCATGTCAGCAAGAATACTTTGCAATTCTTTACTCATCTTCTATCAACTCCTGGAAATCTGTATAGGTGCAGAATCTTTGGGGCCAGATGAATTTTGGACATTCAGAATTATATGAACGTTGGAAAATTCATATAGCTTATATTATAAAGAACCCCCAGGGAGGCCTGGGGCAGCACTCCATAATTAAACACCCTCATATTTCTGCAGCAAAGGATGTGAATAGACACAATGCATGAGGAAATAAAGACTGCAAATGGCATCAAGTTAGTTCTGGGCAGGCTTTGCTGCTATATGAGTTTCATATGAAACTTTTGGTTTTTAGAGCTTTTTGGATTTTAGAATTGTGGGCAGAGCATAATGGGCCTGAGTTTAAAAGCCTTTACGTACTGCTACCAATTCATTCAATATCATAAAGATACATTTATTTATATAACTATATGTATATTTCTTATATAAATATTATATATATATTTGCCAACTAATTAGAGGTGTTTCATTTTTATATATTTTAAAATGCATTTAACAAGTAGATTCAAAACTCATTTGAGTGTCATTTTGGAGATGATTTTTAAAATGAATTAGAAATGTCTACCTCTAAGCTCTTTAAAGTGGGCAGATAAGAGAATTGTTATAAGTGATACATGTTTTGGGAAGTCAATCAGCTAAGAAGGAAGCATTTCCAAAGGTCTCTTTTCACTGGCTCTCACCATAGCCCAAGTTTCCTTTAAAAGCAGAAACTTTCCCACTGGTTATTAAAGTGCAATTTTGTTTTGAAGGGACAGTGTTAATTATTTTAAGATTCCGGTTTACGCCTGACCTGTGGTGGCGCAGTGGATAAAGTGTCGACCTGGGAACACTGAGGTCGCCAGTTCAAAATCCTGCACTGGTCTGGTCAAGGCACATATGGGAGTTGAGCTTCCAGCTCCTCCCCCCTTTCTCTCTCTCTTTCTCTCTCTCACTCTGTGTCTCCTCTCTAAAATGAATAAAATTTAAAAAAATTAAAAAAAAAAGATTCCGGTTTACTATCACAGAATTGATAGACATTTGTTATCATAGAAAAGACAGAATGTGGAACACTAGTGTTTTTAGAAAATAAGAATGTTCTGTTCATTTAAATTTGAAAGGTACTCAGTTATGCTAAAACCAGTGAACTTGTCCGTGATACCAAATATCTTCATCATTATTCATCATCTCTACCCAGAACAGTGAATAGTCCACTGTAGTTTAAAGGCCTGGCTTTTATACTGTTATCTTTTTCTTTCTTTCTTTCTTTCTTTCTTTCTTTCTTTCTTTCTTTCTTTCTTTCTTTCTTTCTTTCTTTCTTTTTTGTATTTTTCTGAAGTCAGAAGTGGAGTGGCAAAGAGACAGACTCCCACATGTGCCTAACCAGGATCCAACTGACATGCCCAACAGGGGGCGATGCTCATCCCATCTGAAGCTTTGCTCATTGTAACAAGAGCCATTCTAGCACCTGAGGCGGAGGCCATGGAGCCATCCTCAGTGCCCAGGCCAACTTTGCTCCAATGGAGCCTTGGCTGCAAGAGGGAAGAGAGAGAGAGGAACGAGAGAGGGAAGGTGGAGAAGCAGATGGGCCCTTCTCCCGTGTGTCCTGGCCAGGAATAGAATCTGGAACCTCCACACGCCTGGCCAACACTCTACTGCTGAGCTAGCTGGCCAGGGCTGGTATACTATTATCTTTATCAGTGACAACTCAGCATTTGGTACACTTCTAGCTTTACCTTCTTTGCCTCAAGAACTTCTTGCCTCTGAATGATGCAATGACTAAATTTATATTCAAATCATCTCTGTATCTTTAGCCCAGAATTCAAATTTTATTCCAGCCAAAGAAGCTCTTTCATCAATGGTTACATTGACACTGTTTTCCCATAAATGTTTTGTTATGTAATTCATATGGAATTTTCTTCAGTACATCTTTCCTTTATTCAATAGCTCTAGACTCAATTAGAGCAATATACCCTTTTTATTATAAACATATAATAAACATTCCACTTATTATTCTTGAAATAAAATTAATTCATAATTTCAAAAATTACCTATAACATTGACAATAACAGAGAAATAACAGGAAGTAAAGTATAATAAAGTAGATCTCAATGTGTAAAATTCTCAAGCAAACCACACTAGAAAAAATAACAAATGAGTTAGATGTTGGTACTTTCTATAATGAATACAGTTTTTCTAAAGGCAAATGTTCATCTAATTATTGTTTGCACATTGCTTTTCAAATTTCAAGTGCATACAAGTCACCTGTGTCTTTTTAAAAATGTGGATTCTAATTTCACAAGTCTGGTGGAGGGGACATTTCTAGCAAACTTGAGATTCCAATGCTGATCTGTATGCGTCTAATATTAATTTATATTTTTGGTCGACCACTGTAAAATAATTCTTATAGGCGTGAATCTTATGAAAATATGTTGATTAATATAAAATATATACAATAAAAGGAATCTTTTCTCATAACTTTGCAAATTCAGAAATTAAACGAATCTCTTAGGCTAGCATTTAAAATAGATTGGCTCTTGTAATGAATGTTCAAACGTTTTAGTTTCAGTAGTTGTAAATGAGGAGTGTACTAATTTATTTTTCCCCTTTGGGTTTTTGTTTTCATTCAGTTCAGCTAAGTACACCAGTTATAGCATATGGATAGTAAGCAATGTAAATTTGTAATCATACACAAATCATATATGTATGCTTATAATTTTGCATATAAATATTGAAGACAACAATGAATGAGTTAAAATCTTCAAAAAATAAAGAGAATAGAAGACTAACTCTTGAACTCTCTAAATTAAGAAACCATACAGTTGTAGGGAGTATGTGAGCCAAAAGAAGGGGATGAGAGTAAGAGGAAAGAAAGAGAAAGAAGTAACGATTGTTTTAGGAGTAAATTATAAATTACCTGGCTAGCTAGAGTCTGGATAATGTTTTTCCGTCACAGATAACTGAACTATGGCTCACAACAAGACAGAATGGCAATGTCCCCAGCAATTCTTGTTCTGATAGAAGGATATTACCATTCTGTCTTGCTTGTAGGCCACAGTTTGATCATCTATGACAGGATACAAGTTGTTGATTTTCCTTCCTCATAACTTTTTGGCAATGAAAATATTTGTTACTTGGGATTTAATTCTGAGCCACAAGAAGAACTGGTTGGTAAAATAAGAATGAGGAAAATCTTTGTAAGAACTATTTTCTTCCATTATTTTATTATGGTGAAGTATCATAACAAAATTTACCACCTCAACTATTTTTATATGTACAATTCAGTGATATTAAATATATTCACATTATTGTGCAGCCATATTCACCATCCATTCCTATCCTATCACTCTTTTCATCTTGTAAAACTAAAACTCTATACCTATTAAACATAAGTCTCCTTTCTCTCCACCCACCAACCCCTGGAAATTACTATTATACTTTCTGACTTTACCATTTTGACTATTCTAGGTAACTTACTTAAGTAAAATCACACAGTATTTGCTTTTATGTGTCTGACTTATTTCACTTAACACAATGTCCTAATTTCATCTATATTATAGCATATTGCAAAATTTCCTTTCTTTTCATGACTGAATAATATTCCATTTTATGTTTATACCACACTTTGCTTATCCATTCATCGGTAAATGGACAGTTGGATTGCTTCCACATTTTAGCTATTGTAAATAATAATGCTATGAACATGGTTGTAAAATATCTCTTTGAGACCCTGCTTTCAATTCTTCTGGGCATATACTCAAAAGTAGAATTGCTGGATCATAAAAACTAAACATATGTTTTATTTTTTGAGAAACCACCATACTGCTTTCCACAGCAGGTAGACCATTTTACATGCCCACCAGCAGAGCGCAGGACTTCTAGTTTCTCCACATCTTAGCCAACGCTTGTTATTTTCTACCTTTATTTATAGTAGATATCCTATGGATGTGACTTGGTATCTCATTGTAGTTTTGATCTGTGTTTCCCTAATGGTTAGTGATGTTGCCTATCTTTCCTCATGCTTATTGGCCATTCTTATATCTTGGTCTTAGTTGGGACCCCACTTGGTTATAATCATTATAGTGTGCTGCTGAATTCTATTTGCTAGTATTTCACTGGGGATTTTTTTAAACAATGTTCATCAGGGATATTGATCTGTAGTATCCTTGTAGTGTCTTGTCTGGCACTGATATCAGGGTTATGCTGGCCTCATAGAATGTGTTAAGCAATGTTCCCTGCTCTTCCATTTTCTGGAAAAGTTTGAGGAAAATTGGTATTAGTTCCTCTTAAGTGTTTGATAGAATATACCAGTAAAGCCAGAACATCCAAGATTTTTCTTCGTTGGGAGATTTTTGACTATTGATTCAATCTCCTTAGCAGTTATAGGTCTATTAAGGTTTTCTATTTCTTTGTGGTTTAGTCTTGCCAGGTTTTGTGTTTCTAGCAGTTTGTCCATTTCATCTAGGTTATCCAATTTTTTGGCTGCAATTGTTTGTAGTACTTTTTTAAAGTCATTTTTAAATTTTTAATTACAGTAAACATACATTTTTATATTAGTTTCAGGTGCACACCCAGAGATTAGACATTACTTAACCTACTAAGTGATTATCCCAATAAATCTCACACCCATCTGACACCATACGTAGTTGTTAGAATGTCATTGACTATATTCCCTATGCTGACTTTACATCCCCATCACATTTCTTTTTTTTTTTTTTTAACAGAAACAGCGAGAGAGAGAGTCAGAGAGAGGGATAGATAGGGATAGACAGACAGGAACGGAGAGAGATGAGAAGCATCAATCATCAGTTTTTCGTTGCGACACCTTAGTTGTTCAATTGCTTTCTCATATGTGCCTTGACCGTGGGCCTTCAGCAGAACGAGTAACCCCTTGCTCAAGCCAGTGACCTTGGGTCCAAGGTGCTGAGCTTTTGCTCAAACCAGATGAGCCCACGCTCAAGCTGGCGACCTCGGGGTCTCGAACCTGGGTCCTTCTGCATCCCAGTCCAATGATCTATCCACTGTGCCACCACCTGGTCAGGCAATTCCCCATCACATTTCTGTAATTTGTTTTTCTTAATCTCTTTATCTTTTTCACTAGCTGATGGAGAGAAATGCTAGGGAAGAAGAATGAGGATAAAACAGACAAAAGTTTCAGAAATAGAATAGTACATTCAGGGAATTTCAAATGAATCAAAATAACCTATTTAAAAACTATGGGCAGAGGTAAGAAAGGCTGAGCAGAGCCATAACCAACGGGTCTTGTGTATATGCTATTAATTTGAGTTTTATTTTTTAAGACAACAGCCTTTAATCTGGGTCTATAAATTCCCTGAAGTTTCATTCATGATTGTATATGTGTAAATACATTAATGCCAGTGCCCTAGAGTTCATCATTCTGTATCTATAAAATACAATTAATACCTCTTTTCTTAGTTTAATTACTGTCCATGTTATTAACCCCTTTGATTTGAAGTTTTGCTGTTTCTTGGACTATTACCTTTACCTTCTTTTACCAACTAGGATTGTCACTCTTTTCTTTGTGCCCCTTCACACGGCTTTAGATTTACAGCTGCCCCAGTCTAGCTGGCCACAGATAAACCTGAGCCATGAGAGTGGGTGGCTAAAGCCACTTAGGACTCTAGGCTGGTTGAAACTGAAGAAATGAACTGTGAAGCTGAGGGATTTGATGCGTCATCTATCAGTGGTAGTCAACCTTGTCCCTACCACCCACTAGTGGTAAATTTTATAAAGTTACTTCCCTACTTTATAAATCACCATTACTGTGGAATCAATGGGCGGTTAGAAAATTTTACTACTAACAGAGATACAAAAGTGGGCGGTAAGTATAAAAAGGTTGACTACCCCTGATCTACATGGATACTAATGGCAATAAAGATGATGGTAAGTGTTGGCATTATAAGACTTTCAGTTTTATTCTAAAGCCCATACTCAAAGTACAATATTAATCTGGAGGTCAAGAATTGAACATGAGAAGGAGCAAGATTATGGTGTGTAGGGTATTTAAATAAAGTTGAAAAAGTAGTTAGTCATTGGGGAATGAGAGTATGAATCAAGCAGTGTTCCAACACTGCCTTGACACCATTTAGTATAGTTCCAGTAGCCTCCTGATTAAGCAGGAGCTGGCAATGAGGCCCAGGGACTAGAGTGGCCAAGATCTGGAGTGGCACTCTTCCAAGTACTGCAGAGCTAGGAAGCCGTAGTTGATCTTTGAAATACCATGGGGGGAGAAGCAAAAGTACAAGACTGATAGATAATCTAGAGAGCCCTTTTAAAGGGGCTGAGAAGAGCAACCGAATTCAGATAACAGGAGCAAGGGATTCAAGTTTGACACAAGGGATAGCAAGCCAGAAGAGGCACAAAGTTGGAAACGCTTGGATAAGTGGTTGACAAGGGCCTAAGTTTTTAAATCCTACTGAAGTTTATTTATTGCTTCCTCTTTAACAGTCAGTTTTCCAACAAAGTTTTTTTTTTAAGAATTAAAGCAGAGACAAAAGGCACCTTCCCCCATTTCTTTTTACTCCTAGAAGGAGATAGAGAGGAACAAGCAGCTCACTTTGTGTGGTGAGTGTGAAGGGACCCTCAAGGAAGAAAGAACAGCCTGGACAGCTTTCCCAGGGTTACCAGTAGATGAGCAGACCGCGGGAGAACTCCTCACTGTGTTCCCAGGTGAAAGCTTAAGGAACTTGAAGGGGCTTGTTCAAGGTTTTAAATGCCTCTGTTGGGTCTATTGTGATAGATGGGTCAGAAGCCCAACTTAAAGGGCCAATTTTCAGACCCTTCTCTATTGTGGAGGTACAGGGTCTTTCCTTATCACACATCTAAGGACCCCTCATCCCACCTCCTGCATACCTTGAGCCCTGCCTTGGTCCACTGATTGTACTTGATATTATAGATCTGGGTCCCATCTAAGCCCACAGCTTATTCTTAACATTTTTAGGACCTGAAACTGGTTCATACAAGTATTTCAATTAATTCAACAACTATTTATTAAATGTTGCCTTTTTTATAAATGTAACTTTTATATGTAATTTATAGTACAAACAGAAGAGCCACAAACATCTCTAAAATGAAAATAAAATTATTTCCAAGAGTTGTTGGCAAAAACGGAGAGATAAACTTTCATTATCTGAAGATATGTTCCCTAAACTTCACAGTAGTCTTCTTCTAGCAGGCTGCACTGAATGAGGTAGCATCACAGGAGTGCAAAGCAGAAAGAAAGAAAGAAAGAAAGAAAGAAAGAAAGAAAGAAAGAAAGAAAGAAAGAAAGAAAGAAAGAAAGAAAGAAAGGAAGGAAGGAAGGAAGGAAGGAAGGAAAAGAAAAAAGAAATAAAGAGAGAAGAAAGAGAAGGAAGGAAGGAAGGAAGGAGAGAGAGAGAGAGAGAGAGAAAGAAAGAAAGAAAGAAAGAAAGAAAGAAAGAAAGAAAGAAAGAAAGAAAGAAAGAAAGAAAGAAAGAGGGAGGGAGGGAGGAACATAAAGAAAGAAAGAAGAAAGAAAGAAAGAAAAAGAAGGAAAGAAAGAAAGAAAGAAAAGAGAAAGAAAAAGAAAGGAAGGAAGGAAGGAAGGGAAGGAGAAAGAAGAAAAAAGAAAGAAAGGGAGAGGAAGAAAGGAAGAAAGAAAGAAAGAAAAGAAAGAAAGAAAAAGAGAAAAGAAAAGAAAAAGCAAGCATGAGCCGGGAGGCTCTGGTGCGGCTACATGGAGGGGCTGGAACCCCGCATTGCTGGGAGTATGAATTGGATTCCCTTTTATGGTCTTTGTAATATATAGATATCAGAAATATTCTAAAATTACTATTCGTGTTTGTTGGACTGTGATTCTTTGGTCATGACTATTAGAACTGAGCCACAAAGAGTCCCAGGATTTATTAGGGTTTCATGATTTTTGTGAAGAAGTTACTAAAGTGGGGATTCCATAGGTAGTCAAGGGGAAGACATAAGCCAGATATATATATATATATTTGATTTCTGAACTCATTGAGAAAAGGGTTTGTAAAATAGGGGCACATAAAAGAAAGCAAACAGAAAAATGAGCTACATAGTCAGCCTGCAAAAAAGAAAAAATTAAATGGCAAATAAGTAAATGAAAAAGTATTTTACCTCACTGGTAGTTTTAAAATATATATTTTAAAAATATGCAATAATATATCAAAGCTTGTGTGGAGCTGAAGATGAAAAGCTGTCTGGAACAAAACCGCTGGCTATCCCAGTGCAGTTTGAGTAGATGTTGGGCTGCAGGGACTGCAGAGCTGTGATGCTGGGCTGCCAGGACTCAGGGCAGTGAGATAGATTGATTCTCATGCGTACAGCCTTGGCACAGATTTCCAGCTGTGGAGACAATGGCAGTGCCTCACTTTGGCACAGACCAGGCAGCTACATTGGCAAAACCTTGGGTTGGTGGTACACAGAGGTATATAGGTATAGTTATAGATGTACAGGTGTATAAAACCCTATATATATGTTGAAGGGGTTATGTTGGAAGGCAGATGGTAATGGTTTACTTGGGCCTTGAATTCACTTAAAACAGGTAGGGTTTTGAGCTTGAGTTGATTTATCTGTTCCTCTGATATTATTTGGGGCCATTGAAGAGAGGACCATGTCATGTGGTGACCACAGAAGGGTACAAGTTGCAAGACAATTGGCTGGCCACTATTGATCAGTGGTTTCCACTGCACAGCAGTAAGAACACTGGGGCGCTGACTTGACACCCATGTGGCTCCTTGGCGCAGATGACTGGCTGAGGCTGTGTTCTCTTGGTCTTGAGCTGCTCCTGGCTATGATAACTCCAAATCTATCCTGCAGCCTTCCTTGTTTTTCTTTGACCTGTTTCAAGAATAATTACTCTGTAAGTAGGCATGTAGACATTTGTATTTTACAGTTAGTCTTGCAGCTCTTGGTAAAATTCTCTCATCCCCCGCCCCTTTTTTACGGTTTTGTTGTGCCTATATCTCTTCAAAGTGCCCGGTGATTATTGTGCAGTTACTTCAGCTGAGGAAAGGAAAGGAGCAGGGCTAACATGGAGGGGACTGAGTCAGGTGTGCATGTGGGAGGGGAGCGTGAGAGAGGAGTGGACAGAGAGGGAAAGCAAATAAACCAAACTGTTTACAGTAATAGGAATTATATTTTGAGGCTTTTATTTTCTTCTTTATACATTTACTTTGAAAAACCTATTTTTTAATTGATTTTAATTTATTGTGTTTACATAGATTCTAGTGTCACCCTAAATGCATCCCCCCTCCCCCATATTCCCCTCAACATCTCCCTTGCCCCCCTCCCTATTGCACCCTCTCCCCTTCCCTTCAGGATTATCCCATCCTATCATCCCCTTTCCCTCTGTCCTCTTTTCCTCAGGAAAAAAGAGCCAATTATTACTTTTATAAACAGAAAACTACTCACGAATATTATTATTTTTCTCAGATGAGGAAGAATCACAGTGAGCCAGCAGGAGTGCCCTAGTAATCAGTTACTATGACTATGCCTTGGGATGGTAAATTGAAAGAATATATATATGTGTGTTGTTTTTTTCTTCGGATCATTTTATTTATGTGGAAACAAACTTGATTGAATAATCATATCCAAAAAATGTTTATTATAATGTGTGATGATCTACCTGGTGCAATGACTTGAGTGGGTTGCCACAATAGTCCAGGTATCTTCATCTATTTACTTAGATGTACATAACAAATTTGTGTTTATTACATTTAAAGATGGAAACTGATGGCATGTATCAGAATCAAGATCCACAATGACTGCAGAAGAACAGGAGAGTGGATTCTAGCCAAGAAGTTAAGCAGTGGTTAGTGTACAGTTCAACAGATCAACTCTGCTTTTGTGGATGGCCGGTGACTAGGGAGTGACACAATAGAAGCTCAGTACGGCGCCTGGCCCGAAGCCACTGTGATTTTAGGTAGCACTAATAACAGTGTCACACCTAGAACAAGGTAAATGTTCCCCCATTCTTTGATTAGATGACAACCTTTATTACTTGTATATTTGTGCCCTTATGGGTCAATTTTATTGAGTTGGAGAAGGGAGAAAAGAGAGATGTTTCTTATCCCAGAGAATTTTGGAAACATCCCTCAACTCCAACATAACCACACTATGGCTGCTGGTGTTCTTGAAGTTCACACTCTTCTTTGGACCTAGTACTTAGATTGACTAAGGAGCAGATAGCTTATGCAATTTCCCTATCTTGTAACTTCCTTCCCCATGAGAGTATTTGTAAAAATATATTGCATAAATTCTTTCAAAAATTGTTAGAGCTAAGCTTGTTTCTGATGTCCAGGCTACAAATGGATTTAAGATTGATGGCTAGAAGTGTTCTACTTTCACTTGTTAATACCATGAACTTGGATTTGGTCCTGGGTGGAGGAAGGGTTTTCTTGCAATGACATCTATAAGAGGAACTGGCTAGTTGGATTAATGGATGTTAATTGACTGTTTGCCAGAAGTTTTTTAGCTGGCATCAGGATAGGCTCTCTGATTAGTCATCTCAGTATAAAATTTACAGTCTTTTTTTTTCTTTCTCTCTCTTTCTTTCTCTCTCTCTTTCTTTCTATCTTTCTTTCTCTTTTTTCCCTCCCTCCTTTCCTTTCCTTTCCTTTCCTTTTCCTTCCTCCCTTCCTTCCTTTCTCCCTCCCTCCCTCCCTCCCTCCCTCCCTTCCTTCCTTCCTTCCTTCCTTCCTTTCTTCTTTCCTTCCTTCTTTCCTTCCTCCCTTCCTCCCTTCCTTCCTTTCTTTCTTCCTTCCTTCCTTCTTTCCTTCCTTCTTTCCTTCCTTCATTTCTTCCTTCCTTCTTTTCCTCCCTCCCTCCCCCTTCCCTTCTTCTCTCTCTCTTTCCCTCCTCCCACTCCCCTCTGTATTTTTCTTTCTTCTCTATCCCTTTCTTCCTATCATTTTCTAAAGTCAGAGTGCTAAGCACAAAATAGTTGGTAACTGATAGTAATAGCTTCAATCTTTATATAACTGAGGCCCAAAGCCCACCCTAAATTATTGCAGATTCAGACAAGCTTAGGGAGGTTCCAGGGCCAGCTGGCTGAGGACTTCCCTGGGGAAGAAAACTCCCAAGGAAAGAGAGTCAAGGCCAGAGACCTGGTCCAAAGATAATGTGCTAGACCAGACTGGGACCATCTGCCAAGGACACACAGCAGCACAATTACTTCAGCAGCTGGAGGAAGTCAAGGGGCACAGGGCCACCTAGAGGCAGCTGGAGGAAATGAGTGTGGGAGCCTGAGCTGCAGCAATGGCAGACTCCCAGAAAGACACGGGACATTCTCCTGGAGAACTGGGACAATCCTATAACTAACTGCAGGTGGGAGTAAGGCCAGAGGAAAATGGTGTGGTCTGGGAATCAGAGTGTTTTGAACTATTATGAAAAATCTGAAGAGAAAACTGATGTACTTCAACAATCATCTTTCCTTATAAGGAAAAAAGGCAACTCACCTGGGCAAAGCAGCATCCTCTATTTACAAATACCGCCTTTAGGTTAGAGCAGTGGTTCTTAACCTTTTTTGAGGTACCAAACCCACCAGTTTCATATGCGCATTCACCAAACGCTTATTTAGTGATAAATAAAATATAATTTTTTTTCCAAATTCAAGACATAGGTATATGTTTTTTACTGGTGCACAAAATGAGCCATGCATGAACATCACCTTGCTCAAAGAATAAAACCAACAAAGTGCATGAACTCACAACAAATTACGGTATTACTTTATTCTGGCCTCCATGGCAGAGGCTTCTCCAAACCCCTGAGATCGACTCATCGAACCCCTAGGGTTCGATAGAACCCAGGTTAAGAACCACTGGGTTAGAGTGACCAGCTGATCGCTCATTCTAAAGTTACTGATATGGGTATTCAAAAGGAAGACATTTGCTCACTACAGTGAACCAGAAAATGTTGCAAATCTCCCCTCTAACAAAATAAGAGCACAAGGTTTGCCGAACTGAAATAATTACACTTTTCAACACATAATTAAATCTATGTTGTAAATACTTCCTGTTTTTGACGAAAAACATATGTGCTTATTAAAATGTCTCTTATAATTACTACCTTTTCTAACCCAGAATTAACAAGAAAAAAAGGAAACAGATTTGGGGAAAATTTGTATTGCCATTATTATTATTATTGTAAATACATAAAAATGAATTCTTCACAGTATGTGTGGGTTAGGCAACCACAGCCAAACATTTCTAGTACTTTAATAATGTTAGACTTCCATAAGCTTTTTAGAAGAATCTTGTAATAATGTGGTCTGCCCTCATCACTGTGTCTTCTTGTTTGTGGCTGTCACACAGGCTTCAGCTAGGGCTCTCTGGGTCCCTGCTGTGGGTATTAAAAGCCCGTGGTTTATCACTTGCCTAAAAATGCATATCATTGGGAGTATTAAACCCCGTTTTATTTTTATTTTTTCTATATCAGGAAAGGAGAAGATATAAGTTGAGTTGTCTTCTGGGGAACCTGACTTGCATTAACTGTGCGTGGCTTTGTCTCTGGGACTCAAGCCACGTGCTCATTTCAATATTTACAAAATGTATTATTAGGAACACAAAATAATAAAACATGAAATGGGGCAAAAGGGTAATAATTTGGTTTTTATTTTGCCTTTTGTAGAGCAATTTGTCTCGATCTTGGTATGAACTTGAGAAATAGAGGTTGTTAAGCTAGGCTGGAAACAATTTTAAGCAAGAGCAGGACCCATATTCAACTTTTTGGAACTATGAAAATGAAACCTGCTTGGAGGATAGAAAGGAATGGTAAAGATTAGTACGTGACATTAGAGGAGCCCACAGAGCAGTATTTAAAAAAAAAAAAGTTTGTCAATTTAACATTAAGAAAAACAAAGGGTAAGCATTTTGTGATTTGTGTATGTCTGTCTGTCTGTGTGTGGGTGTGTATAAATGTTAAGTCTGCTTTCAGAGCTCTTACTATATCTTACTCCCTACACACACCGCCATAGACTCACCTTCCAATGGTCCAGATAGAAGGAGTCTGACTAAAGATGGCAGAGACTGCCTCAAGGCTACCATGTTGTGCTGCTCCTTCCTGCCATTCATTAAACACTGATTTCCAAAATGGAATCCTTCAAAAATTCTTCCCCTTCTCCATTATAGGAAATAATTGTCCTCACACTTAAACACCTCACCCCAGGTTTACAAGAACATGGATCAGGAATTTGACCTATGACTTCTGAAAAGTTGCCCACTTTAATATGGAACCTAACAAAAAGAAATGCTCAAATAACAGTGTATACTACATTACTTGTCATTGAGGCTCTAAGGGGCAGGGAAAGGAGAATCTTTGTGAAGAAAGAATTGGGAGAAAAAGTAGAGTTCACTCTGTTTTTAAACATTTTAAGTGAATCTGGTATCAAAACCACAAAGCATAGTTGTATCCTCAAAGGATGTAAAGGAAACAGAATCTTTAGAAAAGAAGATCTGTGTTTGGGCTGAAAAGAACATTTTGTAAGAAAGTGAAACTTCAGCCAAGTACTTAGTGTTTTCAACTTAAAACCAAAACTATAAAAATTAGAATAAACTTTCTCTTTAGGACCAGATTGAAGGATTTATATGATAGATGATCCTATGAACTAACTTGACATGAACTATTTCTCTCCCTTTACTCTGAGCTCTGGCAATGTGATTTAGAAGCTTCCACTCTTGGCTTCTGCCCTTCACTTTCTTTTCTGCTAAAACCCTATGTTGTTATCAGCATCACTGCCTGAGTATTAGTATTACAAATAGTTATTGGTAAATAACCCCCAAAATTTCATGTTTAGCAACAATATAGGAGACATTGTTTTGTTACACATATCTAAAAAATTTTAAAGGCAGTAAAAGATAATTATAACATATGTGACTTGTACAACTTGAACATTTATGCTGAAAATTTACCAAGTTGAAAGAACCGAGTAATGATGTTTAAGATTTATATTTTATCACTAAATTTTATAACCTATAAACTGAAAGATGAATTGGAAATTTGCTCTCTTCTTAAAACACAAACTGGTGTAAGCATGACCTGTTTCTTCCTGTGGTGTTACCATTCACATTGTGAGCTACTGAACCAATCTAATGGCTCATCTGTCACTAGAGGGGGTTAAAGCATTTCCGTCCTCATTTGCCATGGGGAAAGAAAAGTTCTAAGAAGTTGTCCTTTCTCCCACTTTGTCTGTGTGGAAGTATTAAATCCCCAATAGAACAGTGCTAAACTTTTTTCTCTATTTTGTTTTTCTATAAACAAACTTTATCTGTGGCCTTGTAACAGTCAGTTCCAGTAAACACACAGCTAACAATGTCATTCCCCTTGCACTGCACATAATATAAAAACAGAGTTTAAGTAAATATTTGAATTAGGACAATTTGAAAAATTTAACTTTGGAGTAGCCTTTCCCTGGCATATATCAATCACTTTCCAGAGCAGCTGTTTCAATGGGTTCAGTATTTAAATGAAGTTAGTTCAATGGAACAGGTAATATTCTAGCAGACTATAATCTTAAAAACAACTCAGCATTTGCAGACTAGAACTCAAATGAGCAGGTCCAGTTCCTGGTGCATATCAAAGGAACACTGGTCTATAAATAGCAGAAGAGCAGCACCTAGTGCTAAGGGCAGATATAGCAGAGAGATCTTTGGCCACAGCTGATTTATTCTATTTTAGGTTAATGTTACCATTAAATGGCTTTTTCCCCTTGGTATTTTTACAATGGAATTATTCTGTGAAACGTCAGGTGAGGACTGGCTGATCTCTCAGGTCCTTTCAGCTGTTTGTAACTCTCCAATTAGGTTATTCCTGTGCACTTGTCATTCTCATTGCCCCACCGTCTGTTTAAGTGAACACGTCCATTAGATAAGGGAAATTTACTTAGGCCTAGCTTTTCTCTTTCATGTCGATTAGATCTTGTGGAACGTGAGGAAGAACCAGACAGGTTTATGTACACTGGGACAATGTGATGGGAAGTCACAAGAAAGTCCCTTCTCTCCTACTGCGCCTCTTTAAAAAAAAAAAGAAAAAAAGTAAATAAAAGCCAGAGCAGGATATCTGTGTATCTGCATTGTTGCGAGGGAAAAGAAAAGTGTGGGACTTTATACAGTATAAAACTTTTGCCAATGATCTGCAGAGAGTAGGTGGTGTTTATGCCATGCTACCCCATTCCTATGTCATAGGGATGCAGTCCATTTATTGGGGTGGTCTTATCTCAGAAAAGATCACAATGCCTATATGGAAATACAATAGGAACATACGTTTGCAAAGTAAAGTTATCCCAAGTAAAAATTTTAATATCTTTATTATTTCATTTTTCTACAGATTTGGGGAAAGTACTTTTTATAAAAAGTGGTCAGATGAAAAAATGTACAAAAGTATGTGAAAAAATAAACACCAGTAAATTAGATAGATACCATGAACATGAACTTTTTTAAGAGTTAGTATTATCAGTGCATTAAAAAGGTACACATCAGAACTTTCTCCCAGAAGTGGAAGTTCTCGCTGGATTCATGCGGTTAGTGTGTGACCTGATGTCTTCCTCTCTTTAACACAGAATCACACGGCAGTATGTCACATGCAAGACCAAAATAATGCCAGAACAAGGTGTTTGAGTCCAATTCTCCCATACATCTACATACAATGCTCATGCATTTACAGTGCAAATCTCACCGCTTGGTAACCTAACCTGGGAAACCATCCTTGTGCTTCTGTGTGGATTTTCATGGAAAATTTAAGGTACCAAGATATTAACTGTTTCTAAGTGAAGTCCTGAAGAGCTAGCTTTCATAGCAAAATACCGCAGATGAATTAGAGATTGTGATAAACAGTGACCTCCTAAACTCATTTCTTCGTTCATCAGTACTCCCTAGGTTCCCACTATTGGCCAGGCATTGCTTTTGGCTCTGTGATGTAGTCCTTTCCTTCATGGAGACTTCATTCTAGCTGAGAAGACATGTAGTAAACATATAGCCAAGATCTACACAGAATAAAGTCAGGTAGAAGATTGAGGCTCCTGATATTTTAACAATTGCTTATAAAACACAGAGTAAGGCCTTTGTTTCCTTAACAATCAGAAACTGGTTTAGAGAGGTTCACTCTACCTGGTCACTTGTGGCCAAGGGATGACGATTTATTTGTCTGTGAATTCTCTGCCATGTCCAGAGCCTCACTGAATTCTCACCTCTCCGTTCATCTACACCAGGGGCTCCAGGCCTGGAAATGCCACCAGCTCCTTTTCAAGAAGCTGGGTAAGAGGAGTGACTCATTTTTATGTTCCTTCAATTCTTGCCCTCCTTGGCCTCTGCTATGTTTGTAGGTAAGTTTTAATTATTTTATGGCATTGTTACCAGAGCTGGACTGAGATCACCAATTTGTTATTCAAAGGCTATTAATTATTCAGCTGGTAGATGCTGGCCCCTGGTTGCGGCCTATTTTTGTGCCATGAGGGTCAAAATGAGGCCACCTTTGAGGAGCCCTAGTTGAAATCTCTCCAGCAAGAATCCAACTGGGCCAATATACAGTGAGCAGTGCTTATTATGTATGCATTGCTTGTACCAGATAGAGGGGGATCTAGTTGGCAGTCTGGCCCTGAAGGAGATTATATTCTTACTGATAACGTCTTCTTAGAAATAGGCATTTTGGCCACATGGGCATGTTTGCTCTTTGGGATTTATTTTAGGTCATGAAATCATAGATATAGAAAGAGCCTTAGAAATTGTACAGTCTACCCTCTACATGTTTCTGAAAAGGACTACAAGATTATGAGAGGTTTGGATGTACTCAAGCCAAACAGCCCAGCTCTCTTTCTACTGTCCCAGGCTGCTCCTCATATTCCTTTTGTTCTAGCTCATGCGCCCCTGCACCCCAAAACAGCCATCCAGCACGTGACAGCCAGCCAGCCTGGTCCACCTCCATATTTTGGGAAAGAGCCCACGCATGAATTACTAAAAAATGGAAAAACACCGCAATGCACTCGCTAGGAATTCTGGAATTTTTAACATCAATACGCAGAAATGAAACTTTGGTTTTAGTTCTCTTCTTTGTTCTAATTTTAAAATAGAAATACCAAGAAGTCTGTTGTTTTTTCTTTTCCTTTGTAACTGGGAGTAGAATCAGCAGTTCTAATCATGTCTCTTTTGTTCATATGCAGCATCATCTCCATTCCTGTATGTTCTTGGTTTGAGTACAGCTCTGTATGCTTTGGTTCAATTTTCAGGGTACCTGTGTTTAAAGACATAGTACACTTGTGTACTGATTGAGTAAAGAAAAATATTACAGACTTTGGAGTTAAGCATTCCTAGGTTCAAAATCAGGATTCGACACGCATTTGTTGTGTTATCTTTGTCATTTAGTATCTCAAAACCTCAGTTTTGTCATCTTGTAAATAGGACTGATACAACTATAAAGAACCTCTACGAATGTACCTTTGCCTTCTTACCGCCCTGTGCCTTTTACATAATTGGATCAAAAAATGTGCTTAAACAATATTAGCCTCATAATTCTCAATGATTCTCAAGGATTATTGAGGCAACATTACTGCCTGAGTAAAAGTTTAACCTTTTATTTTATGTAATTAATAAAGCTAATCTTTACTTCCTTTCTGTTCTCTTACTTATTAATTTGAGATTTTCAAACCTAGAGAGAGGTTGAAAGAAAGCAATTTTTGGTTCTTCTCTTTCTTGAAAATGTCCAGAGAAGGAACTAAATGAATATATTATTTTCTGTATGAGAGGACTTAAGGTTTGTCCCTAAAAAGGACTTAAAAAAAGTGTAATCTGAGAAGAATTCAAGATACTTAGAGCTTCTTCTTCTCATTCTACCTTTTTTTTTGTCAGTTCCTCTATTTATTTCTCTTTTGTTCTCCCTACAAACATCTTGTATAAAACGTACATGAACAACCCATAGCCCCCATTGCTCCTCTGTCCCAGAATCAACCCTGTCCAGACCCAGGCTTCGGATCTGTGAGTGATGCAAGAAGCTGTTTTTGGCTTCAGAAATGTTTTCCTCTGTGTTTCCACTCCTCTCTTGTTGTTCTTCTCTCTCCATCTTTTCTACCCCCCCCTTCACCAGATTCCCCCACTGTTTCTCTCTTCCTGTTTTCTTAGTTTCTCTCCTTTCCCTGGTTGCCAAAGCACCAATCAATCACAGCTACTGTCACAATCACAGTTCTCTCTGTGGCTCCTCTGTCTCCGTGATAAAACAAGAGAGGAGTGAGTAGCCCTTCCAAAAGACAGACAGTAGCCTGTGGGAGACTGCCTGGCACACTCAGGTCTGCCAATAAGAGCATTTCCTTGCAGCTGCGAGGCTTGGGAGAGCAAACCAACAGCTAGCTGTACAAGTTTGTCGGTGACACACTTAAGTTGTTTTGCTTTGCATAAACATGGGAAAATTCTGATAAATTCCAGATGATTTCAAAACACATCTGAAGGTCAGATATACAAAATGCAGATAAAATCTGAATTAGGTAAGTCCAAGCTGATGCACAAATCTCTACTTAGGCCCAAACATCTTGCAGATTGGAAGGCTTTAAATTTGACAATTCCCAGTTAGGGATGATAAAAATTGAACTTTCCTCTCCTTAAACCCAAGCCATTATGGAAAAAGAGGGTTCATTCAGAGTTGAAGTCCAACGGCCAGTAAAAAACTGAGGGAAACTTGCATTATGAGCAAGCATTGGAAAGGCTTTTCATCCAGTTAAGAAACTGGAACTGGAATATTGGAAAGGCAAAAAAAAAAAAAAAGGAGCTGAACAGGATAACCTAACACAACTGTTCCATTGCTCCTGCTGTAGGAAGACAGTTTTTTTCCAGCACTGAGGGAGAACAGGGCAGCCTCTGCCTCGCCTTCCTGACACTGCGACCTACATCCGTCAATATTCCCAAGGGTCACTGAGCCACCACTGCTGTATGACTGAGGAAAGGTAGACTATTCACTTTATGTAGTTAGTAAAGCTACATCTTTTCCCCCTTTTGTTCTCTCACCTTTTAACTTTACATTTTCAACCCCATTTGTATGTCCCATCTCCTTGGAGGACCAGCTACTTATTTTTGTGTGGCTGGATGAGTGAGTGTTGGAATCAAACTGTCAGTTTGTTGGGGGCAGGGTGCTGTTTGTGTATGTGGCAAAGAAGGATTGCCTGGTTCTAGGCTACTCTTGCATAATTACAATGGCATTCAGACTCTCAAGGTACTTAACATTGATACACTAGTGTTGTCTAATATTAATGTCATATTTAAATTTCCCCGACTATTCCTGTAACTTTCTAATTATCTTTTGTGACATGGACATTTTGACTAATCCAGGCTAGTGTGTTGTCAAATGTTCATGTAATCTGCATTTGTCTGATTGCTTCTTTGAGATTGGATTCAGACTAAACATTATTTCCAAAAACACTATATGGATGACAGTGTGTACTTCCATTGCATCATATCAGGAGGCAATGATGTCAGTTTGCCTCTACATGTGAAATTTGATCACTTGGTTAAGACGGTGGCTGCCATGTTTTCCATTGTAAAAGCATCCTTACGCATTGTGTTTCAATCAGTTATGTACTGAGGGTAGCAGAGTTTTGATTTTCTAGGTTTTTTTATTTTATTTCTTTTGTATAGATTAGATGTAATCCTCAATATCAAACCCAGGTCTTTCTAAGGTCAAGCTCACACTCTTTCTACTACAGGTAGCTCTTTGATGTGTGAAGAAATAAAGTTAGCCATCTGAAGCTGCTAGGGAAATAAAGCTTCTTAATTTTATCTCTTGTTTGGAGCTTTATTTTCTTTTATGTTGGCAATTAAAATGGACCTCTTTTGTAGCTTTGAAACTTAATTTTTTAATAAAAGGCTATAGCACACCCAGAGCTCTTGTTTCTAGGGTTCACAGATGAAGGAACATAAAGAGGTAGAGAACATCCAAATCTGCTTCTTTCCCTCAGTTGGTATTGTCCCATCTCCTTGGGGGACCAGCTACTTATTTTTGTGTAGCTGGATGAGTGAGTGTTGGAATCAAACTGTCAGTTTGTTGGGAGGTGGGTGCTGTTTGTGTATGTGGCAAAGAAGGATTGAAGAGTTTGGTGGAACTTCTATCATTCTTCTGTGAGTCCAGATCATGGGGCCCCTAAAGACTGGGGCCAGTAGGGTCTGCAAAGCAGCCTGCAGAGTCCTTGACTCTATCACGTCCACCAAGATTATAGTCCCCCCTTTCAGGAAATTAGTGTCAACAGGAGGGAGGGGCCCTGGAAGGGACAGGGGCCCTGTGAACCTTGCTGGCTGCTGGACACTGAGAACAAAGATGTGAGAGGAAGCCCCAGCCAGGGCAGAATGACACTTTCTCTTCTTGCCTATTCGCTGCCCTCCCTAAAACTCACCTTGCTTTTGGGAACGCATGGAAAGATTCCTACAGATAAGTGCAGCTAGAGAAACAGACAAAACTCCCTAGTTCTACCTGTCCCTTCTCTTTGTTATGTTATGTTAGTCTGTCAGTATTACAAACAATAATTGAGCCCCCCTCCAAATTAAAACAAAAATATTCTCTTTGTTTGCCATCTTTGTACTGTTTAACATGAGTATTTCAACAGTCTTTATTTTCCAAATATGCAAACAGGATGAAGTGATCTGACCCACACAGTATATTGACATACTATGTAGCTATAACCTTGAGATAAAAGTAAAGGAAAAAGTCAAAACAGCTCAAATCAAATACTAACACACACAAGTCTTCTTCAGTACAGACCGCTTCCGTGTATACCAAGCAAATGTACTAACAGTATTAGCACACCCTGGTGACGGTGGACACACAAAGACAGATCCACCCCTGGCAGACCCATAGGACACCAAAAGTATAGCTCACAAGTCTGATGCATGAACTCACTAGTTCAACAACTGTATACTGCTCTGGGCTGGACACGATTCTAGGTGTTGGAAATGTCATGTACATCTAGGGCAGCAATTTTCAACCAGTGTGCCACAAGAATTTTTAAAAGATACTATTGAGTCAGGGCAGAGATCTTTTCCCTTAGGTAAAAAATGACAATGGCCAACACAACAATAACCATCTGGTATGAATGAATCAAAATCATACCTATTATTTTTGTCAGTTCAACAAAAAAAAGTTTTTGGTGTGCCGCAGAATTTTAGTTTTAATTAGTTTATGTGTGCCGTGACACAAAAAAAAAGGTTGAAATTGCTGAGCTATGCAGTGTATGAGGCTTGTAAGCATCTGCCTTTGCGGCATTTATCTAGTCGCCTTAGGAAAATGTAAAGCAGGGAATGTGCTCCCACAATGTAGAGAGAAGATGGAAAATAACAGTGACAGTAGAAAGCCTAGGCTAGTTTCCTGGATTCTGTACCTCCAGTAATACAACTGCTTCAGAATCTGGGTTACCCTGTGGAATGGCTATTAAAGACAAACAGAAAGAAACAAAAGTAGGAATCAAAGAAGCTCTTCTTCTCACTATACATGGAGGTCCCTTTGGGAGCTTCTACCAAACTGATCAGGAAGAGTCAAATCTATTGTTTATTAGATGATGGTTAAAAGCAACATAATAATTGTGCTTCTGTCCCATGCTGAAATAATTCCAAAGGTGAAATTCTCAACACAAGAACAAGAAACTGAGTATCTTTGCTCTGTAAGGCTCAGTGCTGAGCATTTTACATGTTTTGTCTTATTTAATCTTCTCAGTCAATGCCTAGTGAGATGAACACTGATTTATTCCCACTTCTGATATGAAGAAACAGCCCTGGATAGTTAAGTACATTGACCTTGTCCAAGGAAACATACCTGGTAGAGAGTGGGCTGAAAACATGATCCTAGCTCTGTCTGAGACCAAAATCATGTTCTAAACCACTGTATTTCTATCCATAAAATTATTTTTCATCATTTTATCTAAATAAAAAGGTATTCATATTGAATAGAAAAATAATTTTGATAGCTTCAGAATAAAGTCTGTGTTTTCAAGATGTTATCTTGGAAGAGACAGCCAAACACGCCTCCCAGTCACAAACACACATGCACCATCTTCTTAAATGCAACAAAGAATTGTGCAATTGCTTAAATGTACGGAAGCCCACCTCTAAATTTTAAATTATGACTTAAGAATAAATGGAGGTCAGTCCTTTCTTTAACTACTAAATCACTCATCAAAGTTTATTTTACAAATGCATACATTTCTGTCTTTGCAGCTTACTTGATAATTGAATTACCAATAAAAGAATTAAGATGAAGCCAGTTTAGTGAAAACAATGTAGAACTGCAGAATGAAGTGTATGCCTATTTAGGCATAAATTCATACAAAAATTTCTATTAGAAAATAAAAAATAATTATAATAGAATTGAACTTTGAGGGAAGGAGAGGTCTTATTTTTGCTTTAAATCATTTATATTACATGGAATGGAAAGTGATCAAAGTGCTTTTTGTTTGGTGGGAAATTGTGCTGGGAATGTGGATCTGTTGTGCACAGGATGTTGGCTTTATGCTGGAGCCACCAGGCAGGTTGAGTTGAGAAACAGTTAGCTCAGTCAGCAAGATTTTGAATATGATTAAGCCAGGAAGTGGTCACTCCCCAGGACAGGGCAGGACGAAGGGAATGAAGGCAGTAACCCAAACGAGGAATGATCTCTCTCTCTCTTTAAAGTAAACTATTAGGAGAATTTATTGTGTCAAATATATTTCAAGGATTATTTCATTACATTTTATTATCATAGGTCTAATAAGTCAGAGTCTTCTTTCCGAGTAGATCAATAGTCCGTGTGTGTCGTGGCTACTGTCTCTAAGAAACTTCTGTTTGTTGAGGGCTGACATACCCTCATATTTTGGTAACAGAACATCATTGAGACCAAGGACCTAAGTCACAGCAGAAAATGCAGGGCCTGTACCAGGCTGCTGGCAGAGTTCTCATTACTTTGGGGGCTCTCAGAGTTTTCTCTGGAGTCATTGCTTTCTTCCCTGTCTTCTCTTATAAGCTTTGGTTCATGGGATGGGGTGTCTGGATTGCTTGTCCCCTTTGGAATAAAGCTTTGGTAGGAAAACATTTTATTACATATATTGAGGGAATATAAGAAGGAGGGAGAGAAAGAGGAAACAGGATAACATGTCCTTTTTAAGTTTTCCAACAATATAAAAAAGTCAAAATTCTACGGAAAATCAGGACTTACCCTAGGACATTAATTTCTTTTAGCTGCATTTTAAATATAGAATTTTTCTTAAAATCATTTTATCATGTGTTATGTATACTATAACATAAATACTGTTCAAGAAATTCTTACAAAGTTATTTTATTTTATCCAAACAGTGGCGCAGTGGATAGAGCATCAGACAGGGATGTGGAGGACCCAGGTTTGAGACCCCAAGGTCACTAGCTTGAGCCCAAGGTCACTGGCTTGAGCAAGGGATCACTCAGTATGTTGTAGCCCCTGGTCAAGGCACATATGAGAAAGCAATCACTGAACAACTAAGGAGCCACAAAAAAGAACCGATGTTTCTCATCTCTCACCTTCCTGTCTGTCTGTCCCTAACTGTCCTTCTCTCTGACTCTCTCTGTCTCTGTCACAAAAAAAAGGAAAAAAAAAGTTATTTTGTTTTAATCCCCTCACCTTGATATTCTGAGAAATTTAAATCTTTTTTGAAACTGGAATTTAATATGTATATTATATATATACATATATAATTTTATTTTAAATACATATATTTGATTATAAGATATCTATATAATAATATATATATCTCAGGAGGTGGGGACAGGTAGAAGAAGATTGTTGGGCAGATGAAATGTATTATGCTCACTTTGTTAAAGATGGCGCTGCCCACATTGAAGCCCATCACCCAGGTGATATTAGTTGCTCTTATACTTGGGATGGGCGTAATTATATTATTGTGTGTGTGGGACAGGCTGTGAGCAGGCCAGGTCATTATAACCTAAGGCTTAGTTTTAAGAGTAAGCTTTTCCCACACCCTTGACTGATTGGATGATGTAGGGTGGTGCACTCCTGAGGAATCCCATTATGCCTCAGATGGGTGACTTTGTACTAGAGACTTTCTTGTTTGTAGATTAGATTAAGGGTTTGGATTTCTACATTATAAAGTGGGACAGACCAGTAGCTTGCTCTCTTGGTTCCTGAGGTATTAGAGAGGAGAGCAGATTAAGGCCACATGGAGGCCAGGAGAAGCAGTCAAGATGGTAGAGTGCTGAGAGAGAAGCGAGTTTGTTAAGAGTTTGTGCTGGAGAAGGAGATGGGAAACGGTGGTGAATAAATCTGGTGAGCTAGAAACCTTTGATGCTAGGAAACTCGGATAAGTCAGTAGCTTTGTGAGCACTGAATGTGTGGGTTTTGGAGCCCAGTGTGTGTTTTTGCTTGCCCGCCGGGTGCAAGCTAGAATTAAAGCTGATGGCTCACCAGTTCTTGGCTCCGTTGTTTCATTAGCAACTGTTCGAATCTAATGTGAACCTGCATAGGTCAGTTGGCTGTGATCCTGACCCCGGCTACTGGCTTTACAAGGATAAAGAAGGATACATGGTGATGGAAGGAGACTTGACTCGGGGTGGTGAACACACAGTACAATATACACATGATAACCCCGGCTACTGGCTTTACAAGGATAAAGAAGGATACATGGTGATGGAAGGAGACTTGACTTGGGGTGGTGAACACACAGTACAATATACACATGATATATTATAGAATTGTACACCTGAAACCTATATAATTTTATGAGCCAATGTCATCCCAATAAATTTAATAAAAAATATCAACCATGAGAAAGAATTTTAAAATGGAAAACAGAGTCAAATAACTTTCAGACTTATACTTTCATTAGAAACTCTGGTATTTGTCTGCACAACCCAGATTCACAAGCCCAAAATCTTACTTCTCCCTCCTTCTCTGCACACAGCTGTTTGACCTGAAAATAATTCAAGAAGTTGAGTGACGAATTTCACAAACTTCCCAGTTCCCTAGGAAGGTGTGTATGCCAAGTACAAGTTAGCACCAAGCAGGTACTCAGTGTCTGCTTAGTGACTGACCGCACAGATGACGATCAGACTGGTAGGCTGGCTCCGTGGGTCATAGAAGTGAGCGCATCTAGCCCTGGCTCCAAGGTAGTCAGTCTAAGGAATTACAGAGGCACACAGGCACAACAAATCCTTTCCTCATTATTTCCGCAGTTACCTGATGTAAGGCCAGGAGCCGCCATTGTGGGCATTCACATGCAGGTTCCCATTGGATTCGGGCTGACGGTGAAGAAATGGCAGAGTCGGAGGATGGTAGGCCATTCTGTTTATTGGTGTCTCACCAATACAGGCAAGCCACAAGAGAAGACAAGGGAGAAGCAGAAAACCAGCTTTTCCCATGGAGGTCAAAGGATCAGGGAGGCCCCTGCAATGGCAATAACACGAACCGAGAGAGCTCAAGCTACTGGTCTCTCCCACTTTATACTGTAGAATCAAAACCTTTAATCCAATTATACAAACAAGGAAATCTCTGTATAATGGGATTCCTCAGGAGAGTGCACCACCCTACATCATCCAATCAGTCAAGGGTGTGGAGAAGAGCTTACTCTTAAAGCCAAGCCTTAGGTCATAACGACCTGGCCTGCTTACATTACAGCCTTTCCCCCACACCTATCCCAAGCATAAGGGCAAATAATATCACCTGGGTGACGGGCTTCCATGTGGGCAGCACCATCTTTAACAAAGTGAGCATATTACATTTTATCTGCCCAACACCTGACATTCATCACTGAAGAATTCAACTGAGGAGCTTTTGATCTTAAGAAGTTTTCTATTAAAATGTAGTTACTCTTTGGAGGGAAGACATTTTAAGTCTTTTAAAAGATCAGACTTTAACTGAGATATTACCTAAAAGTGAGGCTTTGACGTTCTTGGTATGTGGTCAGGAGCAGAACCTCCACTTAGCCAGTTCCCCATTGTTTTTGCCTATAAAATGTGGGTATTTTACAGGTAAAGAAAGCCCATGAGAAACTGTCTAACTCTAAGACACTCAGAATGAATACAGTTTGAACATAGATTGTATGATCAAGAGCTTTGCCAATACTAAAGCCCTATACAAGTGCATTGTGACCATGCCTTTCAGCAGTGCTATCTCTCTGTCCAAACCCTTTGCTGCTAATCCTGTGCTGCCTGGAGTGCCTATCCCATTCCCTGGTGACTCGCTGAATTCCTCATCCTGTTACCTCCTGGACCTCATCACCTTCCACTCTCCTTTAGCTCATTTCTTCCCCATCACATTGGCTTCTTATTCTTTTCAAAGATGCCAAGGTGTGCTTCTGCCTCAGCGCCTTTGTACTGCCTGTTCTCTGCCTGAAGTCTTCTGCCATATGTGGCTGGGCTGGTTCCCAAACCTCTTTTAATTCTTTGAACAAATGCCACTTTCTCAATGATGACTTCCCTCATTACCCTATTTAAAATTGCAAACCTCACTCACAATTGGCATTTCCTGTTCTATTTTTTCCCCATAGCCCTTACCACCATCTAATATACTATATAATTTACTTATTTATTGTTTGTTTGCTCTCCTCCAATGTATATTGTACAAGTTCAGGGATTTTTTAAAATTTTTGTTTATTGCTGTATTTCCAGCACTTGGAAAACAATGAGTCACATACTAGATGTTCAGTAAATATTGTTTGATAAACATTATTGAATAAATGAACAAATTCCATGCAATCTATGCTAGTGATACAGAATTATTTATATGGTTGAACTCTGATTAGGTTGCAAAAACTAAAGATCAAGCTGGTATTTATACTAAAGCAGGAAAAAAATCCTCATGAAAAGGAAAGTATTAAGAGTGCTCACTCTTTTAATAATGTTTAAATGCAACACAATTTCTTTTCCCTAGTGTGAGTTTCCTACTGAACCACTGCTATGTATCTGATCAGGGTCAGCCTCAAAAGGTCTCTGACTCATTTTACAACCTTCCTTGCCAGTCACTTTTCAACTTACCTGCAAAGTGTATCTTCCTCTGGTAAAAAGATCATTATACACTTCAATCATATTGACATTTCCCTTTGTAAATAACTCCATATCTCTTTGGAGACTTGCAAGAGATTTTTACAAGTGGCACAGCTCTTTGAATTTGTTTGGTGCCTTTTATTAAAGGCTTCCTAAATTCTTCACAAATGTTGATCCTCAGACTCTCCTAGTACTAGTCTGCCAGCCACGTGATAACCAGTTTTCCTAGAATTTCTGAACTAGTTATTTAAAGTCATGATCTGCTAGAAAGCATGCAGCAAGGGGACCATAACACCTTAACTACTGAGTTCTACTTTAATCCAGAAAACCTGGCTTTTGAACCAAGCCTGATGAAGAAACCAAAGTACAGTGAGTTTCACAAGATCTGAAACTGGAGGGTCCAGTGACTTGATTAATGGTGAGTAAAAGTGCTTCACTCAGAACCCTGCATTGAGATGGGAAGTTGGAAGGAAAGTGGGGCTGGATCTCCCCATGCCGTTCCAGGTTCCTCCTCTGCTACAGAAAGGACTCAGTTTCACCATGGATCAAGTCTCTTACGCTACAACGGCCCTGTTATTTTTAACCACCTGATGATCAATTTCCCAAATAAATATTCTAAACTTCTTTAAGTTCATTGTAAGGCCAGTAGTCGCCTGGTCTTTGCAGGTTTGCTTTTGATTCGGACAGATGGTAATAAAACAATGGAGCCAAGAACTGGTGGGCCATTAGCTTTAATCCTAGCTTGCACCCAGTGGGCAAGAAATACACACAGTGGGAAAACACTTCCCTTTCCATTCAGGCCTCCCAAAGCCACTGACTCATCCGAGTTTCCTAGAATCAAAGGTTTGTACCTCACCAGCCTTATTCATCTCTATTTCCCATCTCCTTCTCTCTGCACAAAATGGTTTCTCCTTCAGCACTCCACCATCTTGGCTGCCTCTCCTCTGCAATGCTGATGGCAGGAACTGAGAGAGAGAGAGAAAGCGAGAGAGCGCCCAGTCTGCCTTATTTTATAGTGTAGAAATTAAAGCCTTTAAGCCAATGTAAAGCCAGTAGCCGAAGCCACCATCACAGCCGCCTGACCCGTGCAGGTTCGCATTTGATTCGAACAGTCGGTAATGAAACACAGGAGCCCAGAACTGGTGAGCCATCAGGTTTAATTCTAGCTTTCACCTGGCGGGCAAGCAAAAACACACACTGGGTTCCAAAACCCACACATTCAGTGCTCACAAAGCTACTGACTTATCCGAGTTTCCTAGCATCAAAGCTTTCTAGCTCACCAGACTTATTCACCTCTGTTTTCCATCTTCTCCTGCACAAACTCTTCCTCAGCACTCTGCCATCTTGGCTGCTTCCTCTCCTCCATGTGGCCTTACTCTGCTCTCCTCTCTAATACTAATCTCAGGAACCCAGGAACCGAGAGAGAGATCAAGCTACTGGTCTCTCCCACTTTGTACCGTAGAATCAAAACCCTTAATCCAATTATACAAACAAGGAAATCTCTGTATAATGGGATTCCTCAGGAGAGTGCACCACCCCACATCATCCAATCAGTCAAGGGTGTGGGGAGCTCACTCTTAAACTAAGCCTTAGGCTATAATGACCCAGCCTGCCCACAGCCTGTTCCAAAACACACATTAACATCAACGAACTTCCACGTGGGCAGCGCCATCTTCAACAAAGTGAGCATAATATATTTTATCTGCCCAACAGCCAATATACAAATAAGGATGTCTCTGATACAAAGCCACTTGTCTGAGGTATAAATGAGATTCCTCATAAGAGTGCACCCCCCCAATCGTGCAACAGTCAAGGGTGTGGAGAAAAGCTTAGATTTGAGAAGATCTTAGTATTAGAATGATGTTGAAAAGACCTTAGTATTAAAAGGGAGAGAAAGGCTTAGTCTTAAAACTAAGCCTTAGGCTATAAGGACCCTGCCTGCTTACAGCCTGTCTCCCACACCCAATGCAAACTATAAGCAAGTAAACATATATGTTGGGCAGATGAAATATGTTATGCTCACTTTGTTAAAGATGGCACTGTTCACATGGAAGCCCGTCATCCAGGTGATATTATTTGCCCTTATGCTTGAGATGGCTGTGGGGGAAAAGCTGTAATGTAGGCAGGCCAGGTCATTATAGCCTAAGGCTTAGTTTAACAGTAAACTCTTCCCCACACCCTTGACTGATTGGATGATGTAGGGTGGTGCACTCTCCTGAGGAATCCCATTATGCCTCAGATGGGTGACTTTGTATCAGAGACTTTCTTTATGTATAATTGGATTAAAGGTTTGGATTTTCTATGCTATAAACTGGGGCAGTCCGGGAGATTGCTCTCTCTCTTGGTTCCTGAGGTATTAGAAAGGAGAGCAGAGTAAGGCCACATGGAGGAGAGGAGGCAGCCAAGATGGTGGAGTGCTGAGGAAGAAGCCAGATTGTTAAGAGTTTGTGCAGGAGGAGATGGGAAACAGAGGTGAATAAGTCTGGTGAGCTAGAAACCTTTGATTCTAGGAAACTCGGATAAGTCAGTAGCTTTGTGAGCACTGAATGTGTGGGTTTTGGAGCCCAGTGTGTGTTTTTGCTTGCCCGCCGGGTGCAAGCTAGAATTAAAGCTGATGGCTCACCAGTTTTTGGCTCCGGTGTTTCATTGCCAACTGTTCGAATCCAGTGAGAACCTGCACGGGTCAGGCGGCTGTGATCCTGGCCACGACTACTGGCTTTACACCAATGTTCAGCTTATCCAAAAAAAGAAATTTTCTTAACCACCACAAGCAACTATTTCTTCTTCTGACTACCTTGTCTTTGAACCCAATTTTAAAGCTTGGAGCAATGTTTGACTCAATCCTTTCCTCTAAATTAGTGCTTTTGAACTGTAATGTGCATGTGAGTCACCTGGGGATCTTGTTAAAATGTAGACTCTGATTCAGTAAATCTGTGGGAAGCCTGAGATTCTGCATGTCTGACAAGTCCCCAAGAACTCATCCTGCTGTCTCAGGACTGTGCTGTGGGTTACACTGCCTGGAACCTCTGTCCTGCTCCTGCCCCATCGTGTCTAGTTTTCACTGAAGGACAATAATGAAGTTCACTCTGTCTGCACACTCTGGCCAAAAAGTGCACACAAGCGGGGGGTTTGCAGTGAAGAAAGAAATTCATTTATTAAAATTGACCAATCTGGAGATAGGCAAGCTCATGTTCTGAGAAAGCCAACTCCCTCATGGCACTGTAGACTACAGATTATATAGGGGTAAATCACAGGACACTATGGGTTAGAGTTCCAGGTCTGTTAGGATCTGATTGGTCAGGGATGAGATAAGGGTAATAAATCATTTTGTCAGGTCTTGAGGACAACTTAGAGGTCAGCTCTGGGATCCAAGCTGAGATAGGAGAGATAGCCGAGGGAGTCATCCTGCCTTATTGGCTCAGGAGCTAAAACACAATTTAGATAAAGATGTTATCCTTTTTAGCCTGCCAAGGGCTTAAACCTTGTGACTATGAGTCAGAACCCAGCTATTGTTTTCTGCTACCTCAGGGGTCAATTATCATCAAGGTGAGAGACTGTGGTCCTGTCACAGGAGTAAGTGTACTGAGAGAGAAAAGGAGGGAAAAAATGACTGCTTTAAAACTACAGCGTAACTTTAAAATCAGTTTAAATCGAATTAGAATTGCGAGGATCCTCAGTTTCACAATCTGTTTCCTAGGAACTTTTATTTTTAATGAGGCATGTGCCTCACTGCTCACTTCTCTTGTTGTCACTGTGCACCCACCCACCCCCAGCTCCATACCACTTCCTGCCCCTGCCTGGATAACTCTGGGAGCCCGACTGCGGTGCTCTCACCATTGGTGAGTTATAAAATCAGTTCATTGTGTAGCTAACAGCATTTATATAACATGAATCAAATAGAATAGTGTAAAGCCATTGGCCGCGGCCACCATCACAGCAGCCTGACCCACGCAGGTTCACATTAGATTCGAACAGTCGGTAATGAAACACTGGAGCCAAGAACTGGTGAGCCATCAGCTTTAATTCTAGCTTGCACCCGGCAGGCAAGCAAAAACACACACTGGGCTCCAAAACCCACACATTCAGTGCTCACAAAGCTACTGACTTATCCGAGTTTCCTAGCATCAAAGCTTTCCAGCTCACCAGACTTATTCACCTCTGTTTCCCATCTCCTCCTGCACAAACTCTTAACAAACTGGCTTCTTCCTCAGCACTCATGCATCTTGGCTACTTCTCCTCCACATGGCCTTAATCTGCTCTCCTCTCTAATACTAATCTCAGGAACCCAGGAACCGAGAGAGAGCAAGCTCCCGGATTGCCCCAGTTTATAGCATAGAAAATCCAAACCTTTAATCCAATCATACATTCAAGAAAGTCTCTGATACAAAGCCACCCATCTGAGGCATAATGGGATTCCTCCCTACATCACCACCCTACATTATCCAATCAGTCAAGGGTGTGGGGAAAAGCTTACTCTTAAAGCCAAGCCTTAGGCCATAACAACCTGGCCTGCTTACATTACAGCCTTTTCCCCACACCCATCCCAAGCATAAGGGCAAATAATATCACCTGGGTGACGGGCTTCCATGTGGGCAGCGCCATCTTTAACAAAGTGAGCATACCATATTTTATCTGCCCAACAATCCACCCTTATGCTCACTTTACTACCCACAATCTACACCACCGGCATCCCTGTACAAAGAAATTAAGTACATTACACAAATTACAGCAATAGCCCAAATCATACAGTTTCAACAATTACAAAGATACATTTCACCAGTCTCTGAGCACTTTGCCAAAAGCGCAAAATGTCCTCGGCCTTTTCTCTAGCCATGGGAAAAGCTTCCCGGGGCAGGAGGGCCTCCAGCAAAGCCACCCCCACCCCCATCAGGATATTTCACATTGTCCAAAATCCGTAAGTCCATTCAACAAAGGAGCCAGTGCTCACTCAGGTCATAGTCCAGGAAATCAGTCCACACACATGGGGTGTTAGCCTCCCCCCTCATCTCTGCCATCCTGGCAGCTCATACAATGTCCCAAAAAGGAGCACGTGGCCATGGCAATCAGAATTTCCATCTCTGCTCTGGGGAGCATGACGGCTTCCACCCCTATGTCCCAAAATCGCAGACCTACCAGCAGCGTAGCTACTCCTTGCTGCTGGGCTCTCACCTTCTGGAGGCTGCGGATCACAATTCCAGCTGGATTCTCCTCATCCTCCAAAGAGGAACTGGAAACATCAGCTCCTGCTGCTGGGCTTGAGCCCCGGGCCACTGTTTCCTTCTGCTCAGCAGGCCTTGCAGCTCCAACCCCGGCCTCAGCCCCGGTCCTGGCCTCAGCTCCGGCCCCGGCCTCAGGCCCAGCCTCATGCCGCTGCTGGCTCTCCACAACATCCAGGGCAATCTCCAACTCACGAACCTGTGATTCCTTCTCCAGCATCTGCTCCATTTCCAGGTGAATCTTGCAAACCTGGTCAGCCTCCTCCTCCAGCGCTTCCTTCAGCTCCAGGGTCAGCATCTGTTTCTCCCACATTTCCTCCAGCTCCTTCCGCTGCTCGTCCTGCAGGTCCTGGGCAGCCTCTTCCATAGAGCTCTCGGTTTCCTCACGCATGGCTGTAAAAGTCAGCCATCCAACAGTCCCCCAAAAAACAGCTATGGGAAACCAAAACAGCAACCAGTCCTCTACTCCACCACCCAAAAATGGTGGTGGCTCCATGCCGAACTGTATCGAATCCTGCCACAGACTACGCCAAATGTAAAGCCAGTAGTCAAGGCCACCATCACAGCAGCCTGACCCACGCAGGTTCACATTAGATTCGAACAGATGGCAATGAAACACTGGAGCCAAGAACTGGTGAGCCATCAGCTTTAATTCTAGCTTGCACCCGGCAGGCAAGCAAAAACACACACTGGGCTCCAAAACCCACACATTCAGTGCTCACAAAGCTACTGACTTATCCGAGTTTCCTAGCATCAAAGCTTTCCAGCTCACCAGACTTATTCACCTCTGTTTCCCATCTCCTCCTGCACAAACTCTTAACAAACTGGCTTCTTCCTCAGCACTCATGCATCTTGGCTACTTCTCCTCCACATGGCCTTAATCTGCTCTCCTCTCTAATACTAATCTCAGGAACCCAGGAACCGAGAGAGAGCAAGCTCCCGGATTGCCCCAGTTTATAGCATAGAAAATCCAAACCTTTAATCCAATCATACATTCAAGAAAGTCTCTGATACAAAGCCACCCATCTGAGGCATAATGGGATTCCTCCCTACATCACCACCCTACATTATCCAATCAGTCAAGGGTGTGGGGAAAAGCTTACTCTTAAAGCCAAGCCTTAGGCCATAACAACCTGGCCTGCTTACATTACAGCCTTTTCCCCACACCCATCCCAAGCATAAGGGCAAATAATATCACCTGGGTGACGGGCTTCCATGTGGGCAGCGCCATCTTTAACAAAGTGAGCATACCATATTTTATCTGCCCAACAAATAGAACGGAGAATATTAGAGTGTACCACACTGTTGGGCAGATAAAATATATTATGCTCACTTTGTTAAAGATGGTGCTGCCCACATGGAAGCCCGCCACCCAGGTGATATTATTTGCCCTTATGCTTGTGATGGCTGTGGGGGAAAAGTTGTAATGTAAGCAGGCCGGGTCATTATAGCCTAAGGCTTTGTTTTAAAAGTAAGCTCTTCTCCACACCCTTAACTGATTGGATGATGTAGGGTGGTGCACTCTCCTGAAGAATCCCATTATACAGAGATTTCCTTGTTTGTATAATTGGATTAAAGGTTTTGAGTCTATGCTATAAAATGGGAGAGAGCAGTAGCTTGATCTCTCTCTCTTGGTTCCTGAGTTCCTGAGGTTAGTATTAGAGAGTAGAGCAGAGTAAGGCCACATGGAGGCCAGGAGAAGCAGTCAAGATGGCAGAGTGCTGAGGGAGAAGCCAGTTTGTTAAGAGTTTGTGCAGGAGGAGATGGGAAACAGCGGTGAATAAGTGGTGAGCTAGAAACCTTTGATTCTAGGAAACTCGGATAGGTCAGTAGCTTTGTGAGCACTGAATGTGTGGGTTTTGGAACCCAGTGTGTGTTTTTGCTTGCCCTCCGGGTGCAAGCTAGAATTAAAGCTGATGGCTCACCAGTTCTTGGCTCCTGTGTTTCATTACCGACTGTTCAAATCTAATGCGAACCTGCGTGGGTCGGGCTGCTGTGATAGTGGCCTTGACTACTGGCTTTACACACACAAAATAAAGATATTATTATTTTGGATAGATATAAAAATATTTATAATTTGGCCATGATGCAAAATATATTTCTTAATGTGAGTAGATTGTGAAGACCAAGATCCTACAGTGACCTCGCATCCTCACTCCATTCCAATCCAGTATGCTTGCGGCAGTGTTGGGCCAACCAATGTGTTGTGACCTCTGTAAAGCCAGTAGCCAGGGTCAGGATCACAGCCACCTGGCCCACGCAGGTTCACATTGGATTCGGACAGATGGCAATGAAACACCAGAGCCAAAAACTGGTGAGCCATCAGCTTTAATTCCAGCTTGCACCCGGCGGGCAAGCAAAAACACACACTGGGCTCCAAAACCCACACATTCAGTGCTCACAAAGCTACTGACTTATCCGAGTTTCATAGAATCAAAGGTTTCTAGCTCACCAGACTTATTCACCTCTGTTTCCCATCTCCTCCTGCACTAACTCTTAACAAACTGGCTTCTTCCTCAGCACTCTGCCATCTCGGCTACTTCTCCTCCACATGGCCTTAATCTGCTCTGCTCTCTAATACTAACCTCAGGAACTCTGGAACCAAGAGAGAGATCAAGCTACTGTTCTCTCCCACTTTATAGCAGACTCAAAACCTTTAATCCAATTATACAAACAAGGAAGTCTCTGATACAAAGTCACCCATCTGAGGCATAATGGGATTCCTCCCTACATCACCACCCTACATCATCCAATCAGTCAAGGGTGTGGGGAAGAGCTTACTCTTAAACTAAGCCTTAGGCTATGACGACCCGGCCTGCCCACAGCCTGTTCCAGAACACACATTAGTATCAACAAACTTCCATGTGGGCAGCATCATCTTTAACAAAGTGAGCATAATATATTTTATCTGCCCAACAACCTCGCATCCCCACTCCATTCCAATCCAGTATGCTTGCAACAGTGTTGGGCAAACCAGTGTGTTACAAGAGTGCTAGGTTTGCTCGCTTGTACGTTCCTGACTGGTACATGAGCAGGGGCAGCGCCAGGGGTGTACAGTCTCTGTAAGGCTGTGGGGGCTTGCCCTCAGGGCAGCAGACTGTAGATTGTGGATTGACTGCCACCATTGGGAGGGGTCATTGCTTGCTATTGTTTGCCGGAGAAAGGGTATTTTCCCCCAGCCAGTTTGCCTGGGAGTCCTGAGAGAGGAGAGCAGTTTTCCCTGCCTGCTTCATCCACCATTGTGAGACTAATAAACAGAATGGGCCACCATTTTCCGGCTCCACAGTTTCTTTACTGTCTGCCCGAATCCAGTGGGAACCTGCCTGGCCATGGCCACCGGCCTTACAAACAGCAAGCTCAACTTACTGAACCTCAGCTGTGTCAGTCTACCTCCTCCTTCAGAAACCTTTAGTGTTGCTTCATTGTCTGAAGTTTATGTACGTCAGCCTGAATGGCAAGGCTCCTCAACCTGGTTCTACACGGCTTCCAAGCCTGATTTCCTTCTCTTCCCTGCTAATATCCCTGCCGCAGGGCTGGACTCCTGTCTGACTGCTCCCCACGTGTGACTGCCACTTTCCTGCCTGTGCTCCTGCTGCTCTGCTGCCTGCACGCCCTTCCTTTTGATTCCCACTGAAATCACATCTATCTTTCAAATTTACTTCAGGTTCTGGGTGCCTGTAAAGCCAGTAGTCACGGTCAGGATCACAGCTGCCTGACCCATGCAGGTTCGCATTGGATTCGGACAGATGGCAATGAAACACCAGAGCCAAAAACTGGTGAGCCATCAACTTTAATTCTAGCTTGCACCCAGCGGGCAAGCAAAAACACACACTGGGCTCCACAACCCACACATTCAGTGCTCACAAAGCTACTGACTTATCCGAGTTTCCTAAAATCAAAGGTTTCTAGCTCACCAGACTTATTCACCTCTGTTTCCCATCTCCTCCTGCACTAACTCTTAACAAACTGGCTTCTTCCTCAGCACTCCGCCATGTTGGCTGCCTCCTCTCCTCCACGTGGCCTTACTCTGCTCTCCTTTCTAATACTAACCTCAGGAACTCAGGAACCAAGAGAGAGATTAAGCTACTGTTCTCTCCTACTTTATAGCAGACTCAAAACCTTTAATCCAATTATACAAACAAGGAAGTCTCTGATACAAAGTCACCCATCTGAGGCATAATGGGATTCCTCCCTACATCACCACCCTACATCATCCAATCAGTCAAGGGTGTGGAGAAGAGCTTACTCTTAAAACAAAGCCTTAAGCTATAACGACCGGCCTGCTTACATTACAACTTTTCCCCCACAGCCATCACACATAAGGGCAAATAATATCACCTGGGTGACGGGCTTCCATGTGGGCAGCATCATCTTTAACAAAGTGAGCATATTATATTTTATCTGCTGAACAGGGCTAAAAAGAATAATATTTTTCCTCCTACTAAGTTCTTCTTGCTGAGCTAATAATCAAATGAACAGAGAGAGAAAATCAAATTTGAGCACATGTACATGGGAAACTGAATGGGCAAGAAAATTTCAAAAACAGTGAGGCCACATTGGGTACATATGACATTTCGGACAGAAGAGAAAGGCAGGGGAGGTGGTGAAGAGTTGGGAAACAGGACCTTAGATTCCTGAAGTGAGAACTGGCATTTCACAGGCAGTTGAGGAAAAGTTAAACTCACAGGACAGACATATAGTGTGTCCGTAAAGTCCTGGTGCACCTTTGACTGGTCACAGGCAACCCAGAAACAATAGGACACATGGGGTTTTCTAGTAACAGGCCCCTGTCAAAAGCCTTCCTATTTACTACACTTAATTTAAACTAAGCTAAAGGGAACATCCTATGCTTTCCTCCTGAAGCAGGCTTTTCTATCTGAATCTCTTGGCAGAAAGGAGGGGGATGAGCAAGTTTCTTCTTGAGTCTTGTATTTCTTAATAGCCCCCCTTAAAAATCAAGATTCCAAAGGGCAGCGTCAGGGTGGAAAAACTCTGGTCCCTTTCCAAGTCCTATTTCCTCCACGGTGACCCCCCAGCTACGACAGTTCGCCCCGGAGGGGGTATCTTGTGCTCCGCACACAAGAAGCACCCATTCCTCTTGCCGAATTTGTGGACATTCATAATGTACACTATTTCCCCATCTGGACTATAAATTCCATCTAGAGTGGGAATCATTATTTATATAACTATTACTTGGTGAGCTTGTTCATCTTATTTAGGTTCTCTGTGCTTCATTTTAAAAGTGCAGCAATTCCTGACCAGTGGTGGCACAGTGGATAGAGCTTTGACCTGGAACCCTGAGGTCCCAGATTTGAAATCCCAAGGTTACCAGATTGAGTGCGGGGTCACTGGATCATCGACATGATCCCAAGGTTGCTGGCTTGAGCCCAAAAGTCACTGACTTGTAGCCCAAGGTTGCAGGCTTGGCCTGAGCCCCCAGTCAAGGCATGTCAGAGAAGCAGTCAATGAACAACTAAAGTGAAGCAACTATGAGTTGATGCTTCTCACTCTTTCTCCTCCCTCCCTCTCTCTCTCTCTCAAAATCAGTGAATTCAAAAAATAAAACATACAGAAATTATTTTTGCCTTTAAATTGGTCATCTGGACAGCCATGATTGACTGTGATCGGGGTGAAGAGAAAGGAAAAGAAAGTTTAATAATATAAAATTGGATAAAATTATGATTATTTCAAGTTATAGTTATAGAAACATTATAGTAATTATTATAGTACAATAAATGTCATAGCTTCTATCTATCTATCTATATAGATATAGATATATAGATATATATATTAGATGATCTATATCACAGGGTCATAAAGTGAACACATGTGAAGTATTTAGGATAGTGCTCAATAAATGTTAACTGTTGCCATTATTCCATCTGCACAGTATCTGTCATATCCCTTGTTCATGGTAGCCTATATTAAAATGACTCCTCTAACAGTTTCTATTCCTGTTGTGACTGCTGCCTGCTTCCTTCAATTCATCTGCTACTAAGAACTGCATCCTTTATTGCACAATTTAAAGATTTAGTGGGAGGGCTTACAATTACCGTGCAATCAGAATGTTAGCAGCAACTGTTGCAAAACTCAAGTACTGTCCCTAGAACTGCCCAGTGCACACTTAGCAGCAGCCCGTCGAGAAGAGCTGAGGGAGGAGAGTGCACCCTCAGCAAGCACACCTCCCTCTCAGTCCTTCCTCACTGTGTGACTACGCTGTTCTGCCCAACCTCTCAGACACACCCTTCCTCCCCTTTCCTTTCCCTGTTGACCTCTTCCATACCTAAAATCTCTTCCTTTTTTATTCTTTGCCTCTCCCTATTTAAAAACAAAAAACTTTTAAAGAAATAAAAGGGGAGAGCTGTGACTCCCGGGGGAACACCCCCACTCTATTTCCCATGCACAGTTGGCACCAGGCACCAGTAAAGACCAGTGTGCGGGCTCGGGTGTGCAAGTGTACAGCTCTGGCTCCTGAGCCACGTCTGCAGGGTGGATTTAACAAGTTACTGGTGTTCACACACCAGCCTACTCCATGAAAGGTCTTTTTCAACATTTTGTGTAAACAAAGCAAAATTCAAGCTGGCTGCTACAGCAGCATTTTTCAACTTTTGAAAGGAAAGAAACCGTACAAAGTAGTTAAGGCAACCTGGAATCAAGCATCTGATAACATGGGCTATCTTCTCTGAGTTAAACCAGGAGGGGGGCGTCTCCTTGGCTTTCACCTCCTCTGCTTCTGTGTTTCTCACCCAGGAGTGACTCGTCATTTGAGCACCTTGCCCCTGAAAACATAGACTGGCCCGCAGTGCTATAGTTGCTCTTAATAATTCTCTTGTTCGGTTGTACTATTTATGCTGGCCTAACCCCCCTACGATCCCTTGGAAGCTTTCCTCTTGCAGAATCAAGCCAAGCTCTTTTGACTACAGATGGTTCCGTTTTTATCCATGGGTGTTTCATGGTATGGCGATGCCAAGTCTGGAATTTCAGGCTTATCCACACAAGAAGTTAGTTGTTTTTTTGTTTGTTTGTTTGTTTGTTTTTGTGTGTGTGTGTGTGTGAAGTCCCTCCCCTCAAATTCTCTAAATACAACATTCAAAATAAAATATGCCAGGAAAATAAAAAGCTAGGTCTCGAAATAATAAACATGCCAGATCCGGAGCTACAAAAGCAGCATACATACCACAGAACCACATTGGTAAAGGCTCTGATTCTTTTGCCCTTAAATTTGTTGATACTATATATACATTCATGTTTATTTCTCTGTCAAAAACCTAAAGGATACTATTTTTAGTCCTGCCTTCATTCTGTATCTTAGTACAGGCATATCTCTTCCTGCTTTTTTCTCTCAGTCCCAAAACCTGTCTTGACTAGAAACAAATGATGCACGGGTTAGGAATAAGTGATTTCCAGGCTCTACGACCACAAAGGTCTCCTTTATAAGACCTTCTGCTGGATCAAGGATGAGCCCAGAATGTTTTTTCTTTCATTACCTATTGCTCAATTCTAGTGACACCATTCCCTTCTTTGTTTAAACTATTTTTATTCTGCACTTTGAGCCTTTTTACTTCAATGGAGACTATAAAGAACTCTCTTTTGAAAAGCTTGACACCACTGCACCCAGAACAATAAATGCCCCATCATGCATTCATTCTAATGATAATCTTTGTTACTTGAGAAACAAGGATCATGTATTTGTATCCCACCAGCAGGCTTTTTCAAGAGAAAGCAAATAGTAAAAGATAGTGCTGCTGCTGAGAAAGTTTGCAGGGATTTGTGGCACATTTCATTCCTGTTCTCCCCATGTGCGGTTTCAGCAATCAGTACGAAGGATGAACAATAGACAGACAATTAATCAAAACAGAGCAGACGGCAAGGGTTATAAAGCCAAGCTTCGGTCACCATGACACCTTACTGTAGCAAAGGTTGTAACTGATGGCAGAGGCAACTCAGAAAAAAAAATTTTAAATGAACTTTCATGAATCATGTCTTTATGAAACTGATGGCTTCTTTCCCTCATTGTCATAACAGATGAAGAGAAGATTGGAGCCTTAAATCCATTTAGCCATTTGCTGTTCATTCTAGTTCAAGATAAAGTTATCAGATTGGGAGACAGATGGAGCTCTTTCCAGAGGTACATACTCATATAGATGTGATTTTTCCGTCCTTCTTTTACAGGCCTTCACAGCTGGTGTATTCCTCCTGCTGGCTCAAAAGAGTGGACCCAGAGATACTGGGTAAGCATGTGAGACATGTCCAAACTTGTAAAGAATTTTTTTAAGATTTTATTTGAGCCAAAATGGATGACAATTGCCAAGAAGCAAGATCTAAAGCTCTTCAGAGAGTGACAGTTTTGCAGTTTCTTTTAAGCATTTGAGATTAAGGAGGGTCCATAAGAAAGGTGACATGGAGGTGGGAGAAAGCCAGCTGGGGACTGGATTACAGGGTAGCTCACAACACTACATGCTCTCTTGAAGATGGCTATATCTTAACAAAAAGGGGGGTCTGAAAAGAGACATTTCGAAAGTGTGTTAACCCAGATACATAATGTAAAGCCAGCAGCCAAGGCCAAGGCCACCATCAGAGCAGCCTGGCCCATGCAGGTTCGCATTTGATTCGAACAGATGGTAATTAAACAATGTAGCCAAGAGCTGGTGAGCCATCAGTTTTAATTCTAGCTTGCACCCTGCGGGCAAGCAAAAACACACACTGGGCTCCAAAACCCACTCATTCAGTGCTCACAAAGCTACTGACTTATCTGAGTTTCCTAGCATCTAAGCTTTCTAGCTCACCAGATTTATTCACCTGTTTCCCATCACCTTCTCCAGCACAAACTCTTAACAAACTGGCTTCTCCCTCAGCACTTTGCCATCTTGGCAGCTTCTCCTGGCCTCCATGTGGCCTTCATCTGCTCTCCTCTCTGATACTTCAGGAACCAAGAGAGAGCAAGCTCCTGGTCTGCCCCACTTTATAGCATAGATTCAAAACCTTTAATCCAATTATACAAACAAGAAAGTCTCTGATACAAAGCCACCCATCTGAGGCATAATGGAATTCCTCAGGAGAGTGCACCACCCTACATCATCCAATCAGTCAAGGGTGTGGAGAAGAGCTTACTCTTAAAACTAAGCCTTAGGCTATAACGACCCGGCCTGCCCACAGCCTGTCCCAGAACACACATTAATATCAACGAACTTCCATGTGGGCAGCACCATCTTTAACAAAGTGAGCATATTATATTTTATTTGCCCAACACATAAGAACAATAGACAAGATTTGCTTAAGGCAGGGGTCCCCAAACTACCGCCCGTGGGCCGCATGCAGCCCCCTGAGGCCAATTATCCGGCCCCACTGCACTTTCGGAAGGGGCACCTCTTTCATTGGTGGTCAGTGAGAGGAGCACAGGAAGCATCCGCACCCATAGTTCCCATTGAAATACTGGTCAGTTTGTTGATTTAAATTTACTTGTTCTTTATTTTAAATATTGTATTTGTTCCCGTTTTGTTTTTTTACTTTAAAGTAAGATTAAAGTCCTGCCTTCCAACAGTCAGAGGGACAGCGAACTGGCCCCCTGTGTAAAAAGTTTGGGGACCCCTGGCTTAACTCAAAGATAAACCTTTTACTAAAGAAGTTATATGACTGGGATGTAACTACCTACCACATCTGCCCAGTTAGTTATTTATTATCAGATTACCCTGTTAGGTTACTTCCCATCACTGGACTTGTCAGTTTTATTACAGAATCCCTTTTACAACATCAAGGAAAATGGTGGTGTTGGGCAGTTAAAATATATTATGCTCACTTTGTTAAAGATGGAGCTGCCCACATGAAAGCCCATCACCCAGGTGATATTATTTGCCTTATGCTTGGGATGGGTGTGGGGGAATCGCTGTAATGTAAGCAGGCCAGGTCGTTATGGCCTAAGGCTTGGTTTTAAGAGTAAGCTTTTCCCCACACCCTTGACTGATTGGATGATGTGGGGTGGTGCACTCTCCTGAGGAATCCCATTATGCCTCAGATGGGTGACTTTGTATCAGAGACTTCCTTGTGTGTAGATTGGATTAAGGGTTTGGATTCTACATTATAAAGTGGGGCAGGCCAGGAGCTTGATCTCTCTCTCGGTTCCTGAGATATTAGAGAGGAGAGCAGATGAAGGCCACATGGAGGGGAGGAGGCAGCCAAGATGGCAGAGTGCTGAGGAAGAGTTTGTGCAGGAGGAGATGGGAAACAGAGGTGAATAAGTCTGGTGAGCTAGAAACCTTTGATTCTAGGAAACTCGGATAAGTCAGTAGCTTTGTGAGCACTGAATGAGTGGGTTTTGGAGCCCAGTGTGTGTTTTTGCTTGCCCAGTGGGTGCAAGCTAGAATTAAAGCTGATGGCTCACCAGTTGGTGACTCCTGTGTTTCATTACCGACTGTTCGAATCTAATGCGAACCTGCATGGGCGAGGCGGCTGTGATTGTGGCCGCGACTATTGGCTTTACAGGTGGCATAGGTTTAAAGATCAAATCTCTACTAGTTCAGGGTAGAACATAAAAAATGTGGTTTCCAATTATAATTGAATTCTTTCTGATCGATGCCTTATTATGGTGAATTTTAGTAATAAACTGTTCTCAATTAAAATTTTTAAACCTGATTCCTGCTCCAAACCTTTTCTACAAGTTTCTCTGGTTATTGTATGTGTTGTCCTTGGCTGAGGGGGGGGGGGGGGGCGGGGGGGCAGCCAGTGTTAGTGCTCCTGGATCTCATCTTGAAGAAACAGATTTTTAGGCTTCTCTGCTTTCAGTATGCATTTTCAAGTCTTAACTCCGCACTTTGAAATCTCCTTCCAACTGCCCATATTCTTTCTCCTTAAAAAAGAATGAAAAGTCTTAAGATCTTGAATTTTAGTAGTATAGGACCAAGTAATCCCACAATATAGAAAAACTGCCTTGGCCTGACCAGGTGGTGGTGCAGTGGATAGAGCATCAGCCTGGGACAGTGAGGACCCAGGTTTGAAACCCCAAGGTCGCCAGCTTGAGCGTGGGCTCATCTGGCTTGAGCACGGGCTCACCAGCTTGAGCGTGGGCTCATCTGGCTTGAGTACGGGCTCACCAGCTTGAGCGTGGGGTCATTGGCTTGAGCGTGGGACCAGATACATGATGCCATGGTCACTAGTTAAGCCCAAAGGTCACTGGCTTGAAGTTCAAGATCACTGGCTTGAGTAAGGGGTCACTGGCTCAACTGGAGCCTCCTAGTCAAAGCAAATATGAGAAAGCAAACAATGAACAACTAAGGTTCCTCAACAAAGGGTTGATGCTTCTCGTCTCTCTCCATTCCTGTCTGTCTAAGACCTGAAGTTCTACGTTTCTAACAATGTCTTAAGGGATGTCAGTGGCAAGATCCTCGGACAAGGCAAGGATTCTATTTACTCATCTGTTTTTACCACCCCAGACTGGTTTTCAGCACATGACAGGAGATAAATAAGTATTTGTTAAATGGTTTCATTCTTTGCCCAGTTGGCTGATGGTATTCTTCTGTAGTGTAGATTGGAGAGAACACAAGGTCAGGACCCATTTGTCCTTCATTTCCCAGTAAGACAGATTAAGACCTAGCTTCTTTTTCTTCACATTGCTAAAAACCTTTTGGAAAAATCTAGTTCCCAAAAGTAACAATTTGTTCCTGCTTTATTTGCAGTAGAAAGCTAGTTTCACTTTTGTGATTCTGAGCTTTATGGTATGTTGTTGGGCAGAAAAAATATAATATGCTCACTTTGTTAAAGATGGCGCTGTCCATATTGAAGCCCGTCACCCAGGTGATATTATTTGCCATTATGCTTGGGATGGGTGTGGGGGAATCGCTGTAATGTAAGCAGGCCAGGTCGTTATGGCCTAAGGCTTGGTTTTAAGAGTAAGCTTTTCCCCACACCCTTGACTGATTGGATGATGTAGGGTGGTGCACTCTCCTGAGGAATTCCATTATGCCTCAGATGGGTGGCTTTGTATGACACTTTCTTGTTTGTAGATTAGATTAAGGGTTTGGATTTCTACCCTATAAAGTAGGACAGACCAGTAGCTTGCTCGCTCTTGGTTCCTAATGTATTAGAGAGGAGAGCAGATTAAGGCCACATCGAGGCCAGGAGAAGCAGCCAAGATGGCAGAGTGGTGAGGGAGAAGCCAGTTTGTGTAGAGTTTGTGCTGGAGGAGATGGGAAACAGAGGTGAGTAAGTCTGGTGAGCTAGAAACTTTTGATGCTAGGAAACTTGGGTAAGTCAGTAGCTTTGTGAGCACTGAATGAATGGGTTTTGGAGCCCAGTGTGTGTTTTTGCTTGCCCGCCGGGTACAAGCTAGAATTAAAGCTGATGGCTCACCAGTTTTTGGCTTCATTGTTTCATTACCGATTGTCTGAATCTAATGTGAACCGGCACGGGCCAGGCGGCTGTGATAATGGCCGCAACTACTGTCTTTACATTTGGTGTAGTCTGTGGCAGGATTCGATACAGATTGGCATGGAGCCAGAACCACCTTTGAGCGGTGGAGCAGAGGACTGGCTGCTGTTATGGTTTCCTGTGGCTGTTTTTGGGGGGACTGTTGGCTGGCTGACTTTTACAGCCATGCGTGAGGAAATTGAGAGCTCTATGGAAGAGGCTGCCTGGGACCTGCAAACTGAGCAGTGGAAAGAGCTGGAGGAAGCACTGGAAGAGGAGGTCAACCAGGTTTGCGAGATTGGCCTGAAAATGGAGCAGATGCTGGAGAAGGAATCACAGGTTCATGAGTTGGAGATTGGCCTGGATGTTGTGGAGAGCCAGCAGCGGCATGAGGCCGGGGCTGAGGCAGGGGCTGGAGCTGCGGCCGGGGCTGGAGCTGCAAGACCTGCTAAGCAGAAGGCGACGGCAGCCCGGGGCTCGAGCCCAGCAGCAGGAGCTGATGTTTTCAGTTTCTCTTTGGAGTATGAGGAGAATTGGGCTGGAGTTGCAATCCGTAGTCTCCAGAAGGTGAGATCCCAGCAACAAGGAGTAGCTACGCTGCTGGTAGGTCTGCGATTTTGGGACATAGGGGTGGATGCCATCATGCTCCTCAGAGCAGAGATAGAAATGCTGACTGCCATTGCCACATGCTTCTTTTTAGGACAGTGTGAGACCTGCCATGATAGCAGTAATGAGGGGGAGGCTAACAACCCATGTGTGTGAACTGGTTTCCTGGACTATGACCCAGTGAGCACTGGCTCCTTTGTTGAATGGACTTATGGTTTTGAACAATGTGAAATACCCTGATGGGGGTTGGGGCGGTTTTGATGGAGGCTCTTCCCCAGCCCCAGGAAGCCTTTTAAATGGCAAGATAGAAGGCCAAGGACATTTTGCGCTTTTGGCAAAGTGCTCAGAGACTGATGAAATGTGTGTACCTTTGTAATTGTTGAAATTGTATGATTTGTCATGCTGTTGTAATTTGTGTAATGTGCCTAATTTCCTTGTACAGGGATGCCAGTGGTGTAGATTGTGGGTAGTAAAGTGAGCATAGAGGTGGATTGTTGGGCAGATAAAATATTTTATGCTCACTTTGTTAAAGATGGAGCTGCCCACATGGAAACCCATTACCCAGGTGATATTATTTGCCCTTATGCTGGGGATGGGTGTGGGGGAAAGACTGTAATGTAAGCAGGCCAGGTCGTTATGGCCTAAGGCCTGGTTTTAAGAGTAAGCTTTTCCCCACACCCTTGACTGATTGGATGATGAAGGGTGGTGCACTCCTGAGGAATCCCATTATGCCTCAGATGGGTGACTTTGTATGACACTTTCTTGTTTGTAGATTAGATTAAGGGTTTGGATTTCTACCCTATAAATTAGGACAGACCAGTAGCTTGCTAGCTCTTGGTTCCTGAGATATTAGAGAGGAGAGCAGATTAAGGCCACATGAGGCCAGGAGAAGCAGCCAAGATGGCAGAGTGCTGAGGGAGAAGCCAGTTTGTGTAGAGTTTGTGCTGGAGGAGATGGGAAACAGAGGTGAATAAGTCTGGTGAGCTAGAAACCTTTGATTCTAGGAAACTCGGATAAGTCAGTGGCTTTGTGAGCACTGAATGTGTGGGTTTTGGAGCCCTGTGTGTATTTTTGCTTGCCCGCCGGGTGCAAGCTAGAATTAAAGCTGATGGCTCACCAGATCTTGGCTCCATTGTTTCATTACCGACTGTCCGAATCTAATGCGAACCTGCACTGGCAAGGCGACCCTGATAGCGGTGGCCCTGACTACTGGATTTACGTATGTCCACTTTATTTTGAGTTGCCTTAGAATCGGCTCTCCTTGACCCGTATTGCTTCTACTCATTTTCAGGGGTTGCAGGGACCAATTATCTTGGATATACAGTTGCCTTTCCTTTTCCAATGCAAAATTCAAATCAGTTTGTGTGGACCCAACACACTGACGAGTACCACCTGATGCTTCAGACCTTTGACCTGTGCCTGAGCTTTGCCATGCTTTGTGTGACCCTGACCGTGTTCCTCCAGCTCTCTGCAAGACTCACCTTGAGTGGACACATAAAGGAAAGTTTTGAAGAAAGGGGGAGCTGGTTCTCATTTCATTCTGAATGCCACAGTGGAAAGTTTGGTATATTAATATTTAATCTTTCTTATTCACCACTGTATCCTGTATCACTAAACTAGTCATTGCCTAGCTCATAATATATGCTGAATAACACTATTTTTGTCTACAGTTTTGAAATAAAACATATTAAAACACTTATTTTAATCATAAAATTTGTGCAAAACTTACTTAATTTCTGTTCAGGCAAAAATTTCTGTTACATCCACGAAAACACTTGTTTTTACCTAATTATAGTGTGCGGATATCAAATCTGACATTAGTTTTTCTCTGGAAGCTACAGTTGTTTTGCAATTCCAGACTTTAGGTTTTCATCTTATTATAAAATTTTCAACATTTAGTTTAACATAATGAAGTAGAATGTCTTCTTGGGTATCAGCTTTGTGAAGATATAATAATTTATATAATGCAGTAAATACACTAATACATTAAAAGATATGATTGCATCAGAATTTGTCTACAATTTTGAAATAAAGCATATTAAAACACTTATTTTAATCATAAAATTTGTGCAAAACTTACTTAAATTCTATTCAGGCAAAAATTTGTGTTTGTAGGTCTTGCGTTTGTGTACTTGTTGAGGACAATCTCGTTTGATGTTCCAACAGTAGTCTGCCATCATATTTCTGTCCCATTGCCCCTGATAATGCTCTTCCATCATCTTCAAATCTTGATGAAAGCATTCTTACTGCTCGTCACTAACAGCTCCAAGATTTTTGGGAAACTTATCAAGGTGACTGTTCAGGAAGTGAATCTTAACTCTCAAGTTACATCCAATGTCTTGGAAAGCCAACAATATCCTTTGAACCAGAAGTTCATTTTTCTGCCTTTTTTGTTGCCAAGGAAGTTCTTAGTAAGTGCCACAGAAGACTGCCATGATGCTTTCTCCTCCTTATTCATCTTCCTGGAAAATTCTTCATCACGTATGAAGGTTCGAATTTGAGGTTCATCAAATACACCTGCTTTTATCTTCTCGAAAGAAAAGGCAGAAAAAGCAGAAATAATATGTTGAAAGCATTCACTTTCTCTATTCAAAGCCTGAACAAACAGCTTCATTAAGCCAAGTTTGATGTGAAGTAGGGGGAAAATGATCCTATTTCTATTAACTACAGGTTCATTCATAATATTTTGCATCCCTACGTCCAGAACTTCATGCTTTGGCCACTCCTTCTGTGTCCAGTGTTTCTCCCGAGCTCGGCTTTCCCACAAACACAGAAAGCAAGGATATTTTGTAAAACCTCTCTGTTGTCCTAGCAGAAAATTTACGATTTTAAGATCCACACAAATGATCCAGTTATGCTCCTCATACTTCAGGAAGTCGAGGACAATTTTTATGTCATTATAATCTTCTCGCAGATGAGTTGAATAACCAATTGGAACTGCTGAATAAACATTATCATTGTGTAGGAGAACACATTTCAGACTCCGTTTAGAGTTGTCAAGAAATAGCTGCCATTCTGTTGGACTGTATGTGGCACCACCTAGCTGGCTGAGAAGACTACTGATATCATGACAGTGAACAAAGTGTTTGTCTTTGGGAAAAAAGTCCACAAAAATTTGTTCACGCTTCATGAAATGGGATAGTTTAGCTGACCGGTGAAGTACATTCTTTTCTTGAAGACTGGAGGCTAATAACTCAGCTGCTTTCTTTGATAGGCCCAAATCTCTTACTAAGTCATTCAATGCAGGTTGGCTAAACTGCTGAGGGGTTAATGACTGCTTGGCATCAGAAGAAAACCCTTCAGATTCTACAACCATTTCCTCATGCATCTTAACAAAATACACTTGATCACCATGTTCACTTTCTTCGTCCTTAGAAGAAATAAAACCATTGAAAACTGGAACTGAAAGTATCTCAGAGTGTAGGATAGGTTCTATTGCTGAAGGAATATTAGGATATGCAATCATATGCTGTTTTTTTCTTGCCAGTGCCCTTTGTATGGATCAGACAGAAATAACAGTCACTGCTGTGGTCCTTAGGTTCAAGTCAAACCATGGGAATACTAAAAGGCACTCCTTTGTGTTTTCCTTTTGTCCAGTCCCGAAGCATTTCCTCACAATTGTGACACACAATATGAGGGGCCCAATTCTTGTCTTGATCGCCAAGGGGAACTTGAAAACAAGCAATATATGCACGTGTTACAAATGATTAAATATTGTGCCTTTGACTTCGAAGTGTGTAACAGCCACATATATAACAGAAGGTGTCAGGACTATTCTTACATTTATGCTTACTCAAAGAAGCCATGATTCAATATTAAAATAAAATAAGAGGGTATTTTAATAATATAATGGGTAGAAAAAGAATCATGCCCTAAATGAAAAAACAGTAGAAACTGCTAGGAAAAGAGCTAAATGAAATGAAGGCAGACAATCTACCAGCTATACAGTTCAAAACAGTAATTATAGGGAGGCTGAAGAAACTAAGTGAGGACTACTACAGCATAAAAATGGACATAGAAACCATAAAAAAAGAAGCAGTCAGAAATGAAGAATACAATCTGAAATAAAGAATACACTGGAATGAATCAACAGCAGATTAGATGAAGCAGAGGAATGAATCAGAAATTGGAAGACAAAGCAATAGGAAACACCCAATCAGAACAGCAAAATGAAAAAAGAATCCAAAAAATATGAGGACAGTTTAAGGAACCTCTGGAACAACATCAAGTGTAACAACATCCACATCAGTGAGCTACCAGAAGGAGAAAAGAAGAAGTGAGGAATCAATAACTATGTTCCTCTATATAATTACATTAAATGTAAATTGATTAAATGTTCCAATAAAAACATACTAGGTAGCTAAATGGATAAGTAAAAAAGACCCATATATATACTGCTCACAAGAGACCAACTTCAAACTGAAATACACACAGAGAGTCAAAGTAAAGAGATGAAAAAATTATATTCCATGCTAATGGAAATGAAATAAAAGCTATGGTAATAATATTTATATCAGACAAAATAGATATAAAACAAAAATTATAATAAAAGGCAAAGAAAGACTCTACATAATGATAAAGGTATAAATCCAACAACAGGATTAACCCTTGTAAACATTTATTTATCCAACATAGGGACATATAAGTATATAAAGCAAATACTGATGGACATAAAGGGAGATTGAAAGTAATACAGGCACAGTAGGGGATTCTAACACCCCAATGACACACACTGGATAGACCTTCCAGACATGAAACACTAGGGAACAAAATTTTTGTTGCATCCACAAAAACACTTGTTCTTACCTAATTCGAGTGTGCTGATATCAAATCTGACATTAGTTTTTCTCTGGAAGCTACAGTTGTTTGGCAATTCAAGATTTTACATTTTCATCTTATTGTAAAATTTTCAACATTTAGTTTAACATAATGAAGTAGAATGTCTTCTTGGGCATCATCTTTGTGAAAATATAATAATTTATATAATGCAGTAAATACACTAATACACTAAATATATGACTGCATCATAATTTGTCTACAATTTTGAAATAAAGCATATTAAAACACTTATTTTAATCATATAACTTGTGCAACACTTACTTAAATTCGATTCAGGCAAAAATTTGCGTTTGCAGCTCTTCCGTTTGTGTACTTCTTGAAGACAATCTTGTTTGATGGTCCAGCAGTAGTCTGCTCATCAATAAAAGCTCCAAGATTTTCAGGAAACTTATCAAGGTGACTGTTCAGGAAGTGAATCTTAATGCTCATGTTACATCCAATGTCACAGAAAGTCAATAGCTTCCTTTGAACCAGAAGTTCATAGTTTTCTGCTTTTTGTTGCCAAGGAAGTTCTTTGTAACTGCCACAGAAGGCTGCCATGATGCTTTCTCCTCCTTATTCATCTTCCTGGAAAATTCTTCATCATGTATGAGGTTTTGAATTTGAGGTCCATTGCATACACCTGCTTTTATTTTCTTGAGAGACAAGGCAGAAAAAGCAGAAATAATATGTTGACAGCATTCACTTTCTCTATTCAAAGCCTGAACAGCTTTATTAAGCGGTTTGATGTGAAGTGGGGGAAAATGATCCTGTCTCCATTAACTACAGGTTCATTCATAATATTTTGCATCCCTACGTCCAGAGTTTCAAGTTTCAGCCACTCCTTCTGTGTCCAGTGTTTCTCCCGAGCTTGGCCTCCCACAAACACAGAAAGCAATGATACTTCGTGAAGCTTCTCTGTTGTTCTGGAAAGAAATTTACCACTTTAAGATCCACACAAATGATCCAGTTATGCTCCTCATACTTCAGAAAGTCGAGGACAATTTTTATGTTATTATAATCTTCTCGCAGATGAGTTGAATAACCAATTGGAACTGCTGCATAAACATTACCGTTGTGTAGGAAAACACATTTCACACTCTGTTTAGAGCTGTCAAGAAATAGTCGCCATTCTGTTGGAGTGTAAGTGGTAATAATTAGCTGGCTGAGAAGACTGCTGATATCATGGCAGTAAACAAAGTGTTTGTCTTTGGGAAAAAAGTCCACAAAAATTTGTTCGTGTTTCCTGAAATGGGATACTTTAGCTGATCCGTAAAGTACAGTCTTTTCTTGAAACCTGGAGGCTAATAACTCAGCTGCTTCTTTGATAGGCCCAAATCTCTTACTAAGTCATTGTAAGGCAGGTTGGCTAAACTGCTGAGGGGTTAATGACTGGTTGGCATCAGAAGAAGACCCTTCAGATTCTACAACCATTTCCTCATGCATCTTATCAAAATACACTTGATCACCTTGTTCACTTTCTTCGTCCTTAGAAGAAATAAAACCATTGAAAACTGGAACCGGGAGTATCTCAGAGTGTAGGATAGGTTGTATTGCTGAAGGAATATTAGAATATGTGATTATATGCCTTTTTTTTTTTTGCCGATGTCTTTTGTATGGATCAGACAGAAATAACAGTCACTGCTGTGGTCCTTAGGTTCATACCAACCCATGGCAATACCAAAAGGCATTCCTTTGCATTTTTCTTTTGTCAAGTCATGAAGCATTTCCTCACAATTATGACACACAATATGAAGACATGTGAAAATAGGCAATATATGCACGTGTCACAAATGATGAAATATTGTGCCTTTGAAGTTGAAGTGTGTAACAGCCACATATATAACAGAAGGGGTCAGGACTATTTTTACATTTACTCCTACTCGAATAAGTCATGATTCAATTTTAAAATAAAATAAGAGGGTGTTTCAATCATATAATAATTTTTTACATTTAGAAACAACTACAATTATGTAAAAGTGATGTTTGTAAAACATTAATTGCCTTGTGTTTATGTTCAATCCAAGAGTCATTGTCCTTTAACTCCAATTTAAAAACCAATGCATGCCATTAACTGTAACAAAAAGAAATTAAAATTGCATAAAAACTAGAGAATGTACCGAAAAACAGATTTCAGATTTGGAATCAGCGATGCAGGAATATATGGAAACAGTTCTAAAGCTCATGCAATAGGAAATAATAAAAAACTTATTTTTCAGTGTAATTGTTTTATAAGAAGGAATGAAAATGTGTTGAGGTGAAATGACTGTAGGTAATACCAACTAATTTTTATCTCAACCCACAATTTATTTTTTAATTTCTTTTTATATAAATTTTATTGTGTTTTATATTATTTTATTATTTAGTGACAGGAGGGGAGGCAGAGACAGACTCCTGCATGCAACCCGACCTAGATCCACCTGGCCACCCCACTTGGGGGTGATGCTGTGTCCATCTGGGGCCCTTGCTCCATTGCAAACAGAGCCATTTTTTAGCACTTGAGGTGGAGGCCTCAGCACCTAGAGACCACTTGCTCTAATCAAGCCATGACTGCAGGAGGGGAAGAGAAGAGAGAGAAAGAAAAGTGAATGGGGGAGGGGTGGAGAAGCAGAAGATCACTTCTGTGAGCCCTGACTGGGAATTAAACTGAGGACATCCACATGCTGGGCCAACACTCTACCACTGAGCCAACCAGCCATGCCATCAACCCACAGTTTTAAAATATTACTAATTGAGAGAAAGACTAAGAGTTTTGTATGAAAATTGAAAGTAGCACCCTTAATATTTTTAATATTACTCAAATACAGATATCTTAATTTACCTTGTATCCCATTCAGAAAAATACACATGCTCTTTGGTTAGAAAAGACATATATGAAATTCTCCTACTCTTTCTACTCCTACTTCAGCAGAGAGGCTCATATAGTGTAACATCAAATTTATTTTTCTAACTTTTTCCAGGAGGGCTAATAATATTAATATGATAATAATATAAAATAAACTATGTTTATTGTGTATCAGTATACTTCTCATTTCACAAATAGTAAAAGAGTTTCTATACTTCTTGAACCAAGGTCATGCTAATGAGTCTAGATTCAGAACCCAGAGCCATTTCTCTTAATCAAGCCAGATTTACTCTGTGCCTCATTGTCACCCAACCTTTCCTCCTCTGCTGACCATTGATATGTATGGCTCTGACCTCCTGGAGGATTAGAGTAGGGTCACTGGGAAAAGAACACAGTGATTTCTGAAAATAAATTTCTACAGGTATTAATACGGGGTCACAGGTTTGTGGGTTGAACAGCATCCCTCTGGAAAGAGCTATTTCCCAGGGCAAGCTCTCATCCTAGCTTTATGATTCAAGTTAGTATTATATTCAAATTAAGTGAATTTAAGTAATGTTAGCCATTTGCCCCCCAATTTCATCCTATCAACACTAATCATCAAAGCTGAAAGACAAGACTTGATGCTCTCAATGCCGTTTGAGGTCAATTTTGTCCTTGTGAACTTCTACATAAGTCTGCAAAGGAAATTCTGTACATTCTTCAGAATGGAGTTGATTTTACCAGGAAGCTCGCCAAGAATTGAAATGAACAGACCAAAATTTCCACCCCTATTGTATTGCCAGGACATCTAGAAGATTTGTATTTGAGATTTCTCTCTTGTGGTGAACACCTCTAATTTCTGGAGCTCTTTGTTAAAAGGATCATATATCTAGGAGAAACGCAAATTAAAGTACTGGCAATCATAACCCCTCAGCTTAGATGGTTAATCAGACACCTGACTGTCATTTTAGGCATGACATTTATAACATTTAGGATTAACATAGGATAGAAAGCAGTGAGAAAATAAAATAAAATTTTACAAAGAACAGGATAAATCAGGCCCATGGAGAACCAATCATGTGAGGCCACCTAAATTGCCTGAGAATAAAGAAAATTAACTGAAAACAGGGCAAAGTTCTCCAATTTCAGAGTTTTGCGATGGCCTATCTCGCTCAGGATACAGTTCTTGGTATATGACTTTTAAGCTAGGTATAGGACCCAACACAACAACAAGGTGGGGCAGCAATAGGTTTATAGTTGTTCACATGGAAAATAAAGCAATAATTAATAAATAATAATATAAGAATAAACTCTGTGTTTTGCATACTCACAACTGTAAACCGACTTTTGCCACACCCTGTGCAGCATGTTTCTCCAAGGGGACCAATGACATCAGAATCACCCAGCTTTCTTATTAAACCAGATTTCTGGATCTAATCCAAGATCATTGTTACTAGGTCAGAAACTCTGGGATTAGAGGCAGGGAATGTGCATTTTTAATACATGACCCAAGAGATTCCTATGAAAATTCTTTTTCTAGCACAAGATTATCTTAGTGTCACTTTTGTACAGAATTGCATTTTTCCCATCTGCATAGAATGCAGCACTAGTTTGGGTAAAGTTTCAGATAAATTTAATAAGCAGCATGTCTTTGTTGAGTGTTTCTGGATGACTTGACACCACTTAGTTCACAATGATGGCAGATCATGTTTCACTAGGGAGGATGAGTAGCTGACATAATGGGATATGATGTTAGGCATTAATAAACACACCGCTGCACCGAGCCCACAAAGAGCACATGAAGCTTGAACAAACCTTTGTTACCATGTAGAAATTTTGACTATATTAGGCAAAATTCCCAGCAGTGAAATGAATGTACTATTTTACAAAATTCTAGAAAACACACAACTTTCTTAAAAGGAAAAGTGTATTACTTGTTGGGATACAGAGTTCTATAGAGTGGTTCTGCATTTATTGAACCTTCATATAGTTACATTGTTAGATTCCTCACATGCTAAAAAGAATAAGTAACATTTTAAAAAGTTATTAAAAACTATAAATATTATAAAATATGCTAATGATTTTTATTTCTTTCATATATAAACAAAACATTGAAAATGCTTTTAAAAGCTGCACTTTTAAGTACCTAAATTTTTCATTCTTTTATATATAGTACATATTAGGAAACTCAAGAACTGTGAACATTTGTGAAAAAAGTGATGGTTTAAAAATAGATTTGGGAAAAAAATTGTACTTTATTATATTGTAGAGCAAAATCATTTTTTTTCAGATTTGTATGTAACAGTCACTATAATAGATAATATTTACTTCTAAGCATTCCAGGATGGCAGCAGAGTAGGCAGACACACAGAGTGCCACTGCCCACGACCAAACTGGATTACAAATTAATTTAAGAACAATCATTGTGAATAACCAACTGGACTAAAAGAACAGGACTTGAAAACCAAGGAGCACAGAATAATCCACACCAATCATGGTAGAGAGTGTGGGGGCACGGTGGAGGCTCCCCCACTCCCAGGAGTGAGTGGAGGCTGAGGCTAAGAGTCCAGAAGGGCTCTCATTACAAGGAGAGAGATACCGAGAGTCAGGGGTCCTCAGTATCAGAACTGGAGACCCAGTCTAGAAACCCAGGGTCTGGAGGAGATAGCCGGACAGCATTGAGTGGGGAGAAGAGTGAGAGTTCTGTCTCTGGGAAGCAGCTGGTGAAAGAAAAAGCAGCCTTAAAGGGACAGAGCAGAAAATAACACTCACAGCCACTTGTCTGGGGTTCTGGGGGCAAGGAGGGCTGGCTGGTTTTGCATGAGGAAAGTGGGGAGAGCAAGACAAGGGGACCTGACATGAGCTGAGCTGACTCATTCTCCAGTGCAGAGGCGACCATAGCTGGGGGAGGGGTCACTCCCTCTGCCCAGCAAAAGCCTAGAGTGGAACCAGGTGACCCACCCCAAAAAAGCTCTCCAGCTCTAATCAGCATGAAAGACCTTCCAGAAAAAAAGAAATAAGGTAGAGGGGAAGTGACTCAGGTTTCCAGGGTGACCTGAGCTTCATCTCCCCTTCATACTGAGAATGTGCCCCGCCCTCAGAGAGTAACTGGGTAGAACACACCTTCAGATTTTCAGAGGTCACACCCACCCCATTCCTGGATACAGTTTCAACTAGGGCCAAAAACAAGATATGCCTATTTCCCCTCTCCTAAACATAGAAGCTTCCTGCTGAGATCAGCAAACAGAAGCTCCCTGCTAAGTTCAGCAAACAAACAGCAGGAAAATCAAGGCTTTAAAGTGGCTCTACTAGTTAAAGTGAATTAAAATCCAAACAATTCAAAGAGGCAGAGGAATAAAGGTCTGGAGGAGAAGTCGAATTAAATAAATCAACCTCAGACCGACAAATCTAACAAGCCTGCAAACCACACACAGAAACAATAGGAAGACAGAGGAACGTAAACTATATAAATCAACAAGAAAAATCTCCAGAAAAAGAACTTAATGAAATGGAAGTAATCAAATTAATGGATGCAGAGTTTAATATGATGATTGTTAGGATGCTTAAGAATCTCAAACTTACAATGGATGGACTTAATGAACACCTAAATAAAGAAATTGTAAGCATCAAGAAGGACACTGAAATCACAAGAAGAACCAGACAGAAATGACAAACACAATATCAGAAATGAAGGAATTAAAAGCAGGCTTGATGAAGTAGAGAATCGAATCAGCGATTTAGAGAAAAAGATAAGTGAAAGCACGGAAACAGAACAGCAAAAAGAAAAGAGTATCAAAATGTCTGAGGAGCCTGACCTGCGGTGGCAAAGTGGGTAAAGCGTCAGTCTGGAATGCTGAGGTCGCTGGTTCAAAACCCAAGCTTGCTTGGTCAAGGCACATATGAGAGTTGATGCTTTCTGCTCCTCCCCTTTTCTCTCTCTGCCTCTCTCTCTCTCTCTCTGTCTCCTCTCTCTAAAATGAAAAAATAAAAAAATAAAAAAAATAATCTTAAAAAAATGTCTGAGAAAACTCTAGAAGAGCTCTGTGACAACATGGAGAGAAACAACATCTGCATGATAGGGGTTCCTGAAGAAGTAGAAAAAGAACAAGGGATAGACAACCTGATTGAATAAATCACAGCTAAAAATTTTCCAAAAGTTGATTCAGGAAACAGTCACACAGGTTCAAGAAGCACAGAGAACCCCATTAAAAAGGAACCCAAATAGATCTACACCAAGACACATCATAATTAAAATACCAAAGCTAAGAAATAAAAAAAGAATACTAAAAGCTGCAAGAGAAAAGCAGTCAATCACCTACAAAGGAGCCCCAATAAGAATGACATATGACTTTTCAACAGAAACAATGCAGGCCAGAAGGGTATGGCAAAAAATATTCAAAGTAATGCAGAACAAGAACCTATAATCAAGACTTTTTATTCCAGCAAAGCTATTGTCTAAAATAGAAGGAGAAATAAAAAGTTTCCCAGACAAAAAAAAATAAACTCAAGGAATTCATTACAACCAAACCAATGCTGCAAGAAATGTTAAGGGGCTTTGTTCTGTAAACAAAACAAAGGAGGAAAAAAATCTAGTAAAAGAGGAATGTAGATTTAAAGAATAAAATGGTAATAAACAACTACATATTAATAATAACCTTAAATGTAAATGGACTAAATGCTCCAATCAAAAAACATAGGGTAGCTGCATGGATAAGAAAACAGGACCAGTACATATGCTGTCTACAAGAGACCCACCTCTAAACAAAAAAAACCACATAGACTTAAAGTAAAAGGATGAAAAATATATTTCATGCAAATAGAAATTTAAAAATAAAGCTGGGGTAGAAATACTTATATCTGACAAAATAGACTTTAAAACAAAGGCTGTAGTAAGGGATAAAGAAGATCACTACATAACAATAAAGGGAGTAATCCAACAGGAAGATATAACCATTTTAAATATTTATGCACCCAATATAGGAGCACCTAAATATATAAAGCAGACTAAATATATAAAGCCTAAATATATAAAGAGCGAGATCAATAGCAATACTATAATAGTAGGGGATTTCAATACCCCACTAACATCACTGGATAGATCCTCAAGTAAGAAAATTAACAAAGAAACAGCAGACTTAAAGGACACACTAGATTAACTGGATTAAATAGATATCTTCAGAACCTTTCACCCTAAAGCAGCAGAATATACATTCTTTTCAAGTGAACATGATACATTCTGTAGGATAGACCACATATTAGGGCACAAAAGCGATCTCAACAAATTTAAGAAGATTGAAATAATATCAAGTATCTTCTCTGATGGTATGAAATTAGAAATCAACTACAATAGAAAAACTGAAAAACACTCAAATACTTGGAAACTAAATAGCATGTTATTAAATAATGAATGGGTTAACAATAAGATCAAGGAAGAAATAAAAAATTTTCTTGAAACAAATGAAAATGAGCATACAACAACTCAAAATTTATAGAACACAGCAAGAGCAGTCCTGAGAGGGAAGTTCATAGCATTACAGGAATAGCTTAAGAAACTAGAAAAAGCTCAAATAAACAACTTAACCCTACCTCTAAAATAACTAGAAAAAGAACAGCCAGTAAAGCCCAGAGGAAGTAGAAGGAAGAAAATAATACAGATCAGAGTAAAAATAAATGACATAGAGGCTAAAATAACAATACAGAGGATCGATGAAACCTAGAGATGGGTCTTTCCAAAGGTAAACAAGATTGATAATCCTTTAACCAGTTTTACCAAGAAAAAAAGAGAGAGGACTCAAATAAATAAAATTAGAAATGAGAGTGGAGAAGTAACAACTGACACAGCAGAAATACAAAGAATTGTAAGAAAATACTATGAAGAACTGTAAGCCAAAAAATTAGACAATCTAGGTGAAATGGACAAATTTCTTGAAACATGTAATCTTTCAAAAATCAATCTGGAAGAATCAGAAAACATAAACAGACCAATTACAACAAGTGAGATAGAAACAGTTATCAAAAAAATCCCAACAAAGAATATCCCTGGGCCAGATGGCTTCACAGGTGAATTTTACCAAAAATACAAAGAACTAACTCCTATCCTTCTCAAGCTATTTCAAAAAATTCAAGAGGAGAGAAGACTTCCAAGTTCCTTTTATGAGGCAAGCATAATTCTGATTCCAAAACCAGGCAAAGACAACAAAAAGAAAGAAAATAGGCCAATATCCCTGATGAATTTAGATGCTAAAATTCTCAACAAAATATTAGCAAACCAGATTCAGCAATACATAAAAGAAATCATACATCATGATCAAGTGGGATTTATTCCGGAGAGGCAAGGCTGGTATAATATTGCAAATCAATCAATGTGACTCATCATATAAACAAAAGGAAAAAAAGCAAACCACATGATAATATCAATAGATGCAGAAAAAGCATTTGATAAAGTCCAGCACCCGTTTATGATCAAAACTCTCAGCAAAGTAAAATACAGGGAACATACCTCAACATGATAAAGGCCATCTATGACAAACCCACAGCCAACATCATACAAAATGGGCAAAAATGAAAAGCAATCCCCTTAAGATCAGTGTAAAGCCAATAGCCGGGGTCACCATCACAGCAGCCTGACTCGTGCAGGTTCGCATTAGATTCGAACAGTCGGTAATGAAACACAGGAGCCATGAATTGGTGAGCCATCAGCTTTAATTCTAGCTTGCACCTGGCGGGCAAGCAAAAACACACAATGGGCTCCAAAACCCACATATTCAGTGCTCACTAAGCTACTGACTTGTCCGAGTCTCCTAAAATCAAAGGCTTCTAGCTCACCAGACTTATTCACCTGTTCCCCATCTCCTCCAGCACAAACTCTTAACAAAATGGCTTCTTCCTCAGCACTCTGCCATCCTGGCTGCTTCTCCTGGCCTCCATGTGGCCTTACTCTGCTCTCCTCTCTAATACCTCAGGAACCAAGAGAGAGAGCAAGCTACTGGTCTCTCCCACTTTATAGTGTAGAATCAAAACCTTTAATCCAATTATGCAAACAAGGAAGTCTCTGTATAATGGGATTCCTCAGGAGAGTGCACCACCCTACATCATCCAATCAGTCAAGGGTGTGGAGAAGAGCTTACTCTTAAAACCAAGCCTTAGGCCATAATGACCCGGCCTGCTTACATTACAGCCTCTCTCCCACACCCATCCCAAGCATAAGGGCAAATAATATCACCTGGGTGATGGGCTTCCATGTGGGCGGCACCATCTTTAACAAAGTGAGCATATTATATTTTATCTGCCCAACAATCCACCCTTATGCTCACTTTACTACCAACAATCTACACCACCGGCCCACCTGTACAAGGAAATTAAGTACATTACACAAATTACAGCAATAGTACAAATCATACAATTTCAACAATTACAAAGGTACATTTCACCAGTCTCTGAGCACTTTGCCAAAAACACAAAATGTCCTCAGCCTTCTTTATAGTCATGGGATAAGCTTCCCGGGGCAGGGGGAGGGCTTCCATCAAAGCCACCTGACCCCCATCAGGGTATTTCACATTGTCCAAAATCCGGAAGTCCATTCAACAAAGGAGCCTGTGCCCATCCGGTCATAGTCCAGGAAATCAGTCCACACACATAGGGCTTTAGCCTCCCCCCTCATTCCTGCCATCATGGCAAGTCTCACACTCTCCTAAAGAAAAGCATGTGGCAATGGCAGTCAGCATTTCCATCTCTGCTCTGGGGAGCATCATGGCATCCACCCCTATGTCCTCAAATCGCAGACCTACCAGGAGCATAGCTACTCCTTGCTGCTGGGCTCTTACCTTCTGGAGACTGCGGATTGCAACTCCAGCTTGATTCTCCTCATCCTCCAAAGAGGAACTGAAAACACCAGCTCCTGCTGCTGGGCTTGATCTCCAGGCCACCGCTGCCTTCTGCTCAGCAGGCCTTGCAGCTCCAACCCCAGCCTTAGCCCCGGTCCTGACCTCAGTTCCGGCCCAGGCCTCAGGCCAGGCCTCATGCTGTTGCTGGCTCTCCACAACATCCAGGGCAATCTCCAACTCACGAACCTGTGATTCCTTCTCCAGCATCTGCTCCATTTCCAGGTGAATCTCGCAAACCTGGACAGCCTCCTCCTCCAGCGCTTCCTTGAGCTCCAGGGTCAGCATTTGTTTCTCCCACATTTCCTCCAGCTCCTTCCACTGCTCAGCCTGCAGGTCCTGGGCAACCTCTTCCATAGAGCTCTCGGTTTTCTCACACATGACTGTAAAAGTCAGCCAGCCTACAGTCCCCCAAAAAACAGCTATGGGAAACCAAAACAGCAACCAGTCCTCCACTCCACCACTCAAAGGTGGTGGTGGCTCCATGCCGATCTGTATCGAATCCTGCCACAGACTACGCCAAATGTAAAGCCAGTAGTCACGACCACTATCACAGCCGCCTGGCCAATGCAGGTTCATATTAGATTGGAACAGTCGGTAATGAAACGCAGGAGCCAAGAACTGGTGAGCCATCAGCTTTAATTCTAGCTTGCACCTGGCGGGCAAGCAACAACACACACTGGGCTCCAAAACCCACACATTCAGTGCTCACAAAGCTACTGACTTATCCGAGTTTCCTAGCATCAAAGCTTTCCAGCTCACCAGACTTATTTACCTCTGTTTCCCATCTCCTCCTGCACAAACTCTTAACAAACTGGCTTCTTCCTCAGCACTCCGCCATCCTGGCTGCTTCTCCTGGCCTCCATGTGGCCTTACTCTGCTCTCCTCTCTAATACCTCAGGAACCAAGAGAGAGAGCAAGCTACTGGTCTCTCCCACTTTATAGTGTAGAATCAAAACCTTTAATCCAATTATACAAACAAGGAAGTCTCTGTATAATGGGATTCCTCAGGAGAGTGCACCACCCTACATCATCCAATCAGTCAAGGGTGTGGAGAAGAGCTTACTCTTAAAACCAAGCCTTAGGCCATAATGACCCGGCCTGCTTACATTACAGCTTCTCTCCCACACCCATTCCAAGCATAAGGGCAAATAATATCACCTGGGTGATGGGCTTTCATGTGGGTGGCGCCATCTTTAACAAAGTGAGCATATTAGGGAGGAGCAAGATGGCGACGGAGTAGGCGGACGTACGAACTTCCAACTCCCAGAACCAAAGTGGATTACAACTCAATTTTAAGAACCACCACCTGGATAAACCAACTTTGAACAAAACTAAGTGGACTCTTCAACCAAGGAACACTGCAGAAGCCACATTGAGACTGGTAGGAATAGCGAAAACGCGAAGAGGGCTGCCCAGCTCCCCGGAGCAAACGGCAGCCCGGAGAGACCCGCGGGGCGGGAGGAGAGTTCGGTGGAGAGGGAGGGACCTGGGTTCCAGGAACCAAGCCCCAGCCTCCAGTCCTAGAGCCTAGAAGAGCGTTTGGACAGTATTGAGCTGTGAAACAAGTGAGGGAGCTCCCAGGCCTACAGTGTGGAGTATTAGGTTCCGTCCTACTCTGCTGAGGGCTGCTTGGGGTTTTGGGGCGACAGGACGCTGAAAGGCGGTTCTGTCGGCGTGGGCAGAGGCCAAGCCGGTGGGAGATCGGTCTAGCCCAGAGGGTCAGAGGGGACCGCGAAAGCGGTCCGGAAGCTGTGGGCCCGCCTTTAATCCCACTTACGGGGACAAAGCGGGAGGCCAGGAACGGGCAGGCCCTGCGCAAGCCGGCCCTGACCGCCGGGACCAGGCTAGGACCAGGGACGGGCAGGGGCTCGCGGCAGAGCTGACGCTACCAGTCCCGCACCCCCCCCAACCCACCCCGGGGCCGGAGAAACCGCGGTTGGCCAGTATACGTGCGCGAGCGGGCTCAGAGCGCGGGAACGGGGTGGACCCCGAGACAAGTGGAGGCTCGCAGCTGAGCCCACACTACTATCCCCATCCGGCCGGAGAAACCCCGGATAGCATTCATACGTGAACGAGCGGGCTCTGAACGCGGGGGCGGGGTAGAGTCCGGGACGAGCGGAAGTACACAACTCAGCGGAAGCCAGCAAACACGCCCGGCCCAATAAACCTTGGTTTCCGACCCTGCGCAGAAGGGCCCTGGCCTCGAGGGCGGGGCTAAAGCTCCGGACAGGCAAAAGCTTACAGCTGAGAGCACGTCAAAAGCCCCGCCTAACCCGCAGAACTGTAGCGAGCAGGCTCCGACTGCTGGTTCTGGGCGGAAGTCCGGAAATAGGCTGGGTCCGCAGCTGAGGAAAGGTGCTCACCTCTACCCTTGGTGCTAATCTTGTGGCTTCAGTCACAACCCCTCCCACGGAGGAGAGGCAGAAATCATAGCAAAAGCTACAGTGGGCCGGCGCTGGCAACGCTCATACCCAACCACCCTAGGCACCAGCAGAGGGGGTGGGGGGCCTGCAGATAGACCACACCTAGAGAACACAAAGGCAACACCTACTGGACTCCAGTGGCCACAACTAGCTTATACACAGAAAAAATGGGCAGGCAGAGGAATGCAAACCAAATGAATCAAGAGAAATCCCCAGAGAAGGACCTGAATGAACCAGATATAACCAAATTACCAGAAGCAGAATTTAGAATAATGATAGTTAGGATGTTCAAAGAAATTAGAGCAACAATGGACAGTCATTATGAACACCTAAATAAAGAGATAACAAGTATAAAAAATGAAATTGAAATAATAAAAAAGAATCAGACAGAAATGACAAATACAGTATCAGAATTGAAGACCACAAAGGAAGGAATTAAAAGCAGGATGGATGATGCTGAGGATCGAATAAGCAAGTTAGAGGACACAATAAACAAAGGCATAGAAGCAGAGAAGAAAAAGGAAAAGAGACTTAAAAAATGTGAGGAAACTCTAAGGGAGCTTTGTGACAACATGAAGAGAAACAACATTCGCATCATAGGGGTGCCTGAAGAAGAGGAGAGAGGACAGGAAATGGAAACTTTGTTCAATCAAATCATAGCAGAAAACTTTCCTAAATTAAGGCTGGGAAACACTCCACACATTCAAGAAGCACACAGAACTCCATTAAGGAGAAACCCAAAAAGATCTACACCAAGACACATCATAGTTAAATTACCAAACCTAATGGATAAAGAAAAAATTTTAAAAGCTGCTAGAGAAAAAAAGACTATCACCTACAAAGGATCCCCCATAAGGATGACATCGGACTTCTCAACAGAAACACTTGAGGCCAGAAGGGAATGGCAAGAAATAATCAAAGTAATGCAGAACAAGAAACTACAACCAAGACTACTTTATCCAGCAAGGCTAACATTTAAAATTGAAGGAGAAATAAAGAGCTTCCCAGAAAAAGAAAGCCTGAAGGAATTCATAAAAACCAAACCAATTCTGCAAGAGATACTAAGGGGCCTCTTGTGAACAGCTTAAAGGGAGGAATGAATAGAGCAAAAGAAGAACACAGCTTTAAAGAATAAAATGGCAATAAACAACTGCATATCAATAATAACCTTAAATGTAAATGGATTAAATGATCCAATCAAAAGACATAGGGTAGCTGCATGGATAAAGAAACAGGACCCATACATATGCTGTCTACAAGAGACACACCTTAAAACAAAAGATGCTCATAGACTGAAGGTAAAAGGATGGAAAAAAATATTTCATGCAAATGGAAATGAAAAAAAAGCAGGGGTAGCAATACTTATATCAGACAAAATGGACTTTAAAACAAAGGCTGTAGTAAGAGATAAAGGAGGACACTACATAATGATAAAGGGAACAATTCAACAAGAAGATATAACTATTGTAAATATCTATGCACCAAATATAGGAGCCCCGACATACATAAAGCAGACTTTGATGGATATAAAGGGCGAGATTAACAGCAATACTATCATAGTAGGGGATTTCAATACCCCACAAACACTGGATAGATCCTCAAGAAAGAAAATTAATAAAGAAACTGCAGACTTAAAGGATACACTAGATCAACTTGATTTAATAGTTATCTTCAGAACTTTTCACCCTAAAGCAGTAGAATATACATTCTTCTCAAGCGCTCATGGTATGTTTTATAGGATAGACCACATGTTAGGACACAAAAATGGTCTCAATAAATTTAAGAAGATTGAAATCATATCAAGCATTTTCTCTGATCACAATGCCATGAAACTAGAAATTAACCACAAAAGAAAAAATGAAAAATACTCAAACACTTGGAAACTAAATAGCATGTTATTAAATAATGAATGGATTAACAATGAGATCAAAGAAGAAATAAAAAAGTTTCTAGAAACAAATGATAATGAGCATACATCAACTCAAAATTAATGGGACACAGCAAAAGCAGTTCTGAGAGGGAAGTTTATTGCACTACAGGCATATCATAAGAAGCTAGAAAAAGCTCAAATAAGCAACCTGACCCTGCATCGAAAAGAACTAGAAAAACAACAACAAATAAAACCCAAGACAAGTAGAAGGAAGGAAATAATAAAGGTCAGAGCAGAAATAAATGACATAGAGGCTAAGGAAACAATACAGAGGATCAATGAAACAAGAAGCTGATTCTTTGAAAAGGTAAACAAGATTGATGAACCTTTAACTAGACTCACCAAGAAAAAAAGAGAGAGGACTCAAATAAATAAAATTAGAAAGGACAGTGGAGAAATAACAACTGACACAACAGAAATACAAAGCATTGTAAGAATATACTATGAAGAACTATATGCCAAAAAATTAGACAATCTTGGTGAAATGGACAAATTTCTTGAATCATATAACCTTCCAAAAATCAATCTGGAAGAATCAGAACACCTAAACAGACCAATTACAGCAAATGAGATCGAAACAGTTATCAAAAAACTCCCCAAAACGAAAAGTCCTGGGCCTGATGGCTTCACAAGCGAATTCTATCAAAAATTCAAAGAAGAACTAACTCCTATTCTCCTCAAGCTATTTCAAAAAGTTCAAGAGGAAGGAAGACTTCCAAACTCCTTTTATGAGGCGAGCATAATTCTGATCCCAAAACCGGGCAAAGACAACACAAAGAAAGAAAATTATAGGCCTATATCCCTGATGAATTTAGACGCTAAAATTCTCAACAAAATATTAGCCAACCGGATCCAGCAATATATGAAAAAAATCATACACCACGATCAAGTGGGATTTATTCTGGAGAGGCAAGGCTGGTTCAATATTCGCAAATCAATCAATGTGATTCATCACATAAACAAAAGGAAGGACAAAAATCACATGATAATTTCAATAGATGCAGAAAAGGCATTTGATAAAATCAAGCACCCATTCATGCTCAAAACTCTCAGTAAAGTGGGAATACAGGGATCATTCCTTAACATGATAAAGGCAATCTACGATAAACCGACAGCAAACATCATACTAAATGGACAAAGATTAAAAGCAATCCCCTTAAGATCAGGAACCAGGCAGGGTTGCCCACTTTCACCACTCTTATTCAACATAGTTCTGGAAGTCCTAGCTACAGCAATCAGACAAGAAGAAGAAATAAAAGGCATACAAATTGGAAAAGAAGAAATAAAACTGTCATTATTTGCAGATGATATGATATTGTATATTGAAAACCCTAAAGTCTCAGTCAAAAAACTACTGGACCTTATAAATGATTTCAGCAAGGTGGCAGGATATAAAATTAATACTCAGAAATCAGAGGCATTTCTATACACCAACAATGAAATATCAGCAAAAGAAATTAAGGAAACAATCCCCTTCACTATTGCAGCCAAAAAAATAAAGTACCTAGGAGTAAATTTAACCAAGGAGGTTAAGGACTTGTACTCGAAAAATTATAGAACATTGATAAAAGAAATCAAGGAAGATACAAACAAGTGGAAGCACATACCGTGCTCATGGCTAGGAAGAATAAACATCATTAAAATGTCTATATTACCCAAAGCAATTTATAAATTCAATGCAATACCAATTAAAATACCAATGACATACTTCAAAGATATAGAACACATATTCCAAAAATTGATATGGAACCAAAAAAGAACACGAATAGCCTCAGCAATCTTAAAAAGGAAAAATAAAGCAGGAGGTATCACTCTTCCTGATATCAAGGTTTACTACAAGGCCATTATACTCAAGACAGCCTGGTACTGGCATAAGAACAGGCACATAGATCAATGGAACAGAACAGAGGACCCAGAAATAAACCCACAGCTTTATGGACAACTGATATTTGACAAAGGAGGAAAGAACATACAATGGAGTAAAGACAGCCTCTTTAACAAATGGTGTTGGGAAAATTGGACATCCACCTGCAAAAAAATGAAACTAGACCATCAACTTACACCATTCACAAAAACAAACTCAAAATGGATAAAAGACTTAAATGTAAGCCGTGAAACCATTAGCATTTTAGAAGAAAACATAGGCAGCAAGCTCTCCGACATCTGTAGCAGCGGTATATTTGCCGATTTATCTTCATGGGCAACTGAAATAAAAGGCAAGATAAACAAATGGGACTATATCAAACTAAAAAGTTTTTGCACAGCTAAAGACAATAGGAACAGAATAAAAAGACAAACCACACAATGGGAGAACATATTCGACAGCACATCTGATAAGGGGTTAATAACTAAAATTTATAAAGAACTTATAAAACTCAACACCAGGAAGACAAACAACCCAATCAAAAAATGGGCAAAAGAAATGAATAGAAATTTTTCCAAAGAGGACATACAAATGGCCAATAGGCATATGAAAAAATGCTCAACATCACTAATCATTAGAGAAATGCAAATTAAAACCACAATGAGATATCACCTCACACCAGTCAGAATGGCACTTATCAGCAAAACAACACAGAATAAGTGCTGGCGAGGATGTGGAGAAAAGGGAACCCTTCTGCACTGCTGGTGGGAATGCAGACTGGTTCAGCCACTGTGGAAAACAGTTTGGAGATTCCTCAGAAAATTAAAAATCCAACTGCCTTTTGACCCAGCTATCCCACTTTTAGGAATATACCCTAAGAACACCATAGCACTGTTCGAAAAGAAGAAATGCGCCCCATGTTCGTGGCAGCATTGTTCACAATAGGGAAGATCTGGAACCAGCCCAAGTGTCCGTCAGAAGACGAGTGGATTAAAAAGCTTTGGTACATATATACTATGGAATACTACTCAGCCATAAGAAACGATGACATCGGATCATTTATAACAAAATGGATGTACCTTGATAACATTATACGGAGTGAAATAAGTAAATCAGAAAAAAAGAAAAACTGAGAACAGCACAATTACATATATAGGTGTGACATGAAAGTGAGGGTATGGACATGGACAAGAGAGTGGTGGTTATGGGATGGGGGGAGGGAGGGAAGAGTGGGATAGGGAGGAGGGGAGGGACGCAGGGAAAACCAGATTGAAGGTGACAGAGGACAATTTGACTTTTGGTGATGGGTATGCAACACAATTGAATGATAAGATAACCTGGAGATGTTTTCATTGTACATATGTACCCTGATTTATTGATGTCACCCCATTAGAATTAATAATAATAAAATATATATAAAAAAAACAAAAAACAAAAAACACAGAGCTATGAGGCAGGTGCCTTTATAACAGGAGTTGATTTCTGCTCTTGTCCTGAGTTTAGCTAAGAGGTTGATACATGTGTGAAATCCAGTTCAATGTTCAAAGCTCCCTACGCCTTGGATTTCCTCCTCCATGTGATGTCCAGAAAGCTGTGCAGTAAAAGCACTCATATCTATGAAAAAAAAAAAAAAAAAACAAAGTGAGCATATTATATTTTATCTGCCCAACAATCAGGAACCAGGCAGGGGTGCCCACTTTCACCACTCTTATTCAACATAGTTCTGGAAGTCCTAGCCACAGCAATCAGACAAGAAGAACAAATAAAAGGCATCCAAATTGGAAAAGAAGAAGTAAAACCATCAGTATTTGCTGATTATATGATACTATACAGAGAAAACCCTAAAATCTCAGTCAAAAATCTACTCGACCTGGTAAATAAATTCAGCAAGGTGGCAGGATATAAAATAAATATTCAGAAATTAGTGACATTTTTATACACCAACAATGAAAGAGAAATTAAAAAACAATCCTCTTTACTATTGAAAAATAAATAAAGTACCTAAGAGTAAATTTATCCAAGAAGGTTAAAGACTTGTACTTGGAATATTATAAAACATTGATAAAAGAAATCAAGGAAGATACAAACAAGTGGAAGCATATACCGTGTTCATGGATAGGAAGAATAAACATCATTAAAATGTCCACATTTCCCAAAGCAATTTATAAATTCAATGCAATTTCTATTAAAATACCAATGACTGCCAGACCTGCGGTGGCGCAGTGGGTAAAAGTATCAACCTGGAGCACTGAGGTTGCCAGTTTGAAACCCTGAGCTTCCCTGGTCAAGACATATATGGGAGTTGATGCTTTCTGCTCCTCCATTCCTCCCTTCTCTCTCTCTCTCTCTCTCTCTCTCTCTCTCTCTCTCTCTCTCTGTCTCCTCTCTCTAAAATGAATAAATAAAATCTTTTTAAAAATAAATAAATAAACTACCAATTACATACTTCAAAGATAGAGAACAAATATTCCAAAAATTTATATGGAACCAAAAAAGAACACGAATAGCCTCAGCAATCTTGAAAAAGAAGAATAAAGTGGGAGGTATCACACTTTTTGATATCAAGTTATACTACAAGGTCATTGTACTCAAAACAGCTTGGTACTGGCATAAGAACAGGCATATAGATCAATGGAACAGAACAGAGAACCCAGAAATAAACCCACGCCTTTATAGACAATTGATATTTGACAAAGGAGGTAAGAGCATACAATGAAGTAAAGACAGTCTCTTTAACAAATGGTGTTGGGAAAATTGGACAGCTACCTGCATTAAAAATGAAACTACACCATCAATTTATACCATTCATAAAAATAAACTCAAAATGGATAAATGACTTAAAAAAAACTCAAAGTGGATAAATGACTTAAATGTAAGCCATGAAACCATAAGCATCTTAGAAAAAAACATAGAGAGTAAGCTCTCTGACATCTCTTGCAGCAATGTATTTGGTGATTTATCTCAACGGGCAAGTGAAATAAAGGACATAATGAACAAATGGGACTGTTGGGCAGATAAAATATATCATGCTCACTATGTTAAAGATGGTGCTGCCCACGTGGAAGCCCATCACCCAGGTGATGATATTAGTTGCCGTTCTTGCTTGGGATGGGCAAGATTATATTAATGTGTGTTGGGGAACAGGCTGTAAGCAGGCAAGATCCTTATAGCCTAAGGCTTAGTTTTAAGACTAAGCCTTTCCCAACCTTTTAGATGTGGGGTGATGCATTCTCATGAGGAGTCCTCCCATTATGCCTCAAATAAGTGACTTTGTATCAGAGACTTCCTTGTTTGTATATTGGATTAAAGATTTTTGAATTTACACTATAAAGTGGGGCAGACCAGGAGCTTGCTCTCTCTCAGTTCCTGAGATTAGCATTGGAGAGGAGAGCAGAGAAAGGCCACGTGGAGGAGGCCAGGAGAAGCAGCCAAGATGGTGGAGTGCTGAGGAAGAAGCCAGTTTGGGCAGAGTTTGTGCAGGGAGAAAGAGATGGGAACCAGAGGGTAATAAGGCTGGTGAGGTAGAAACCTTTGATTCTAGGAAACTTAGATAAGTCAGTAGCTTTGTGAGCACAGAATGAGTGGATTTTGGAGCCCAGTGTGTGTTTTTACTAGCCTGCCAGATGCAAGCTAGGATTAAAGCTAAGCCCACCAGTTCTTGGCTTCATTGTTTCATGTCCATCTGTCCGAATCAAATGTGAATCTACATGGGTCAGGCAGCTATGATGGTGGCCATGGCTACTGGCTTTACAGGGACTATATCAAACTAAAAAGATTTTGCACAGCTAAAGACAATATGAACAAAATAAAAAGACAAACTACACAATGGGAGAACATATTCGTCAATACATCTGATAAGGGGTTAGTAACCAAAATTTATAAAGAACTTCTAAAACTCAACAGCAGGAAGATAAAAAATCCAATCAAAAAATGGGCAAAAGGAATGAATAGACCCTTCTCCAAAGAGGACATATCGATGGCCAATAGGCAGATAAAAAAATGTTCAACATCACTAATCATTAGAGAAATGCAAATTAAAACCAAAATGAGATATCACCTCACACCAGTCAGAATGGCGCTCATTAACAAAACATCACATGATAGGTGCTGGTGAATATGTGGAGAAAAGGGACCTGTTGGGCAGATAAAATATATTATGCTCACTTTGTTAAAGATGGCGCTGCCCACATGGAAGTTTGTTGATATTAATATGTGTTCTGGAACAGACTGTGGGCAGGCCGGGTCATTATAGCCTAAGGCTTAGTTTAAGAGTAAGCTCTTCCCCACACCCTTGACTGATTGGATGATATAGGGTGGTGATGTAGGGAGGAATCCCATTATGCCTCAGATGGGTGACTTTGTATCAGAGACTTTCTTTATGTATAATTGGATTAAAGGTTTGGATTTTCTATGCTATAAACTGGGGCAGTCCAGGAGCTCTCTCTCTCAGTTCCTGGGTTCCTGAGGTTAGTATTAGAGAGGAGAGCAGAGTAAGGCCACGTGAAGGCCAGGAGAAGCAGCTGAGATGGCAGAGTGCTGAGGAAGAAGCCAGTTTGTTAAGAGTTTGTGCTGGAGGAGATGGGAAACAGAGGTGAATACGTCTGATGAGCTAAAAACCTTTGATTCTAGGAAACTCGGATAAGTCAGTAGCTTTGTGAGCACTGAATGTGTGGATTTTGGAGCCCAGTGTGTGTTTTTGCTTGCCTGCTGGGTGCAAGCTAGAATTAAAGCTGATGGCTCACCAGTTCTTGGCTCCCGTGTTTCATTGCCATCTGTCCGAATCCAATGCGAACCTGCATGGGTCAGGCTGCTGTGATAGTGGTCTCGGCCACAGGCTTTACAGGATCCCTCCTGCACTGCTGGTGGGAATGCAGCCTGGTGCAGCCACTGTGGAAAACAGTATGGAGATTCCTCAAAAAATTAAAAATTAAACTGCCTTGACCCAGTCATCTCACTTTTAGCAATATATTCCAAGGACACTACATCACTGATTCAAAAGAAGAAACGCACCCCTATGTTTATGGCAGCATTGTTTACAGTAGCCAAGATCTGGAAACAGCCAAGTATCCGTTAGTGGACAAGGGGATTAAAAAGCAGTGGTATATATACACAATGCAATACTATGGGCCCATGAAAAAGAAGGGAATCTAACCTTTTGCGACAACATGGATGGACCTGGAAACTATTATGTTGAGTGAAATAAGCCAGGCAGAGAAAGAAGAATATCATATGACCTCACTCATTTGAAGAGTCCAAAGAACAGTGAGAACTGAGGAACGGAATTGAGACAGAGGAGGGATCAAAGGGACCAGAGGGAAAGAGGACAGAGGGAAAGGGGGGTGATCAGATAGGATAATCCTGGAGGGAAGGGGGGAGGGCGTTGTGGGGAGGGGGCAAATCAGAGGTTGAGAGAAACACGGGGAGGGGGGATACATTCGGGGGGGGGGACACTAGAATCTATGTGAACGCAATAAATAAAATCAATAAAATAAAATAAAAAATATATATTCACTTCTAAGAGTTTTGTTCTATAAGTTTAAAAACATGTTTTCAAAAATAAATTAAACACCCTTTTAGGAATTACCACACTCATTATTTCTTTCTACTCCTATGCCTTTCAGTTTAGTAGAATTGAAGTCATCTTGTGTCCTAGCCAGCTTGAGCTGCTATAACAAAAATCTATAGATGGGATGGCTTACCGAACATACATTTTGTTTTTCAGTTCTGAATGCCGGAAGTTCAAAATCATGGTTGGTTTTTGGTGAAGCTTCTCTTCATGGTTTTATGGATGGCTGCTTTCTCACTATGTGCTCACCTGACCTTTTTTTGTGCCGGTTCCTGAAAAGAGGAGGATCTAATCCTGTTATGGGGGTTCCATTCTCATGACCTCTCCTAAACTTTATTACCTATCTAATGATACATCTCCAAATATCATCACAATGGTGATTAGGGCTTTGATATATGGATATGGAAGGGGAGACACAAACATTTGAGAGCATCTTGCTGAAGGTCACACAGTGTTGGTATGTGAGCATGCAGTGTATGAGTTTCCAACCAAAACCACAGTGAAAAATGCTGGAGTCATAAAGGGCTTGACAATTTTGATAAACACTCACAAAGGCATTGTGTGAGGCCTCCAGGTGTCTGTGTCACAAACCAACCAAATTCATGTTGAAGCACTAACTTCCACTGTAATGGTATTAGGAACTGGGGCCTTTGGAAGGTAATTAGGTATAAATAAGTGGTTCTTAACCTTTTTTGAGGTACCGAACCCACCAGTTTCATATGCGCATTCACCGAACCCTTCTTTAGTGATAAATAAAATATGATGTTTTTTTCCAATTCAAGGTATATGTTTTTTTACTGGTGCACAAAATGAGCCGTGCATGAACATCACCTTGCTCAAAGAACAAAACCAACAAAGTACATGAACTCACAACAAATTATGGTATTACTTTATTCTGGCCTCTGTGGCAGAGGCTTCTCTGAACCCCTGAGACCGACTCATTGAACCCCTAGGGTTCGATAGAACCCAGGTTAAGAACCACTGGTATGGCCTCACCAGGCGGTGGCGCAATGGATACAGCGTCGAACTGGGATGCGGAAGACCCAGGTTCGAGACCTCGAGCTCGCCAGCTTGAGTATGGGCCCATCTGGCTTGAGAAAAAGCTTGTCAGCTTGGACTGAAGGTCGCTGGTTCCAGCAAGGGGTTGCTTGACCTGCTGAAGGCCTGTGGCCAAGGCTCATGTGAGAAGGCAATCAATGAACAACTATGGTGTCGCAATGGCAACGAAAAACTAATGATTGATGCTTCTCACCTCTTTCTGTTCCTGTCTGTCTGTCCCTATCTATCCCTCTCGCTGACTCTCTCTCTGTCCCTGTAAAAAATAAATAAATAAATAAATAGATAAATAAATAAATAAAATAAACATTCTGCATTTAAAAAGAAAAAAGAAAAAGAACCACTGGTATAGATGAAGTCTTAAGGATATAGCCCTGTTGGGCAGATAAAATATAATATGTTCACTTTGTTAAAGATGGCACTGCCCACATGGAAGCCCATCACCCAGGTGATATTTGCCCTTATGCTTGGAATGGGTGTGGGGGAAGGTTGTAATGTAAGCAGGCCAGGTTGTTATAGCCTTAGGCTTAGTTTTAAGAGTAAACTTTTCCCCACACCCTTGACTGATTGGATGATGTGGGGTGGTGCGCTCCTGAGGAATCCCATTATGCCTCAGATGGGTGACTTTGTATCAGAGACTTTCTTGTTTGTAGATTGGATTAAGGGTTTGGATCTCTACACTATAAAGTGGGGCAGACCAGTAGCTTGCTGGCTCTTGGTTCCTGAGGTATAAGAGAGTAGGGAGGAGAGCAGATTAAGGCCACATGGAGGCCAGGAGAAGCAGCAAGATGGGGGAGTGCTGAGGAAGAAGCCAGTTTGTGCAGAGTTTGTGCAGGAGGAGATGGGGAACAGAGGTGAATAAGTTTGGTGAGCTAGAAACCTTTGATTCTAGGAAACTCAGATAAGTCAGTAGCTTTGTGAGCACTGAATGAGTGGGTTTTGGAGCCCAGTATGTGTTTTTGCTTGCCCGCCGGGTGCAAGCTAGAATTAAAGCTGATGGCTCACCAGTTCTTGGCTCCGTTGTTTCATTACCGACTGTCCGAATCTAATGCGAACCTGCATTGGCCAGATGGCTGTGATGGTGGCCATGGCTACTGGCTTTACAAGCCCCATTATGAGATTAGTGTCTTTATAAGACATTAACGAGACCAGACATAGCTCTCTGTTTGCCATGGAAGGATAAAGCAAGAAGGTCGTCATCTTCAAACTAAGAAATAGGCTCTCAACAACCACTGAATCTGCTGGCACCTTGATGTTGGACTTCCAGCTTCCAGAACTATGAGAAATACATGTTTGTTAATTAAGCCAAGTTTATGGTAGTCTGTTATAGCAGCCTGAGCTAACTGAGGCAGTGAGCCCTTCCAAATTTCAAGGGCCTCATGGGAAAGGGCGGAGCTGGGAAAGGAGTAAAACGTCCCTGCTTGTGTGGCTGCACACACACAGGCTGAAGTGGCCCTGTCAGTTTAGGACACACGGAGCAAGTGCGCACAGCAGACTTTAAGTAGAGAAACTGAAGTACAAAACAACCATAGCCAGGATTGTCTGCATTCTTGGTTCAGTAAGTAATAAAGTGACAGGAAGAAAAGAACTGGGACGCCAAATGCACTGCAGCTGTCCCCTGCAGCTACTCTGCCCCTCCTCCCCAGAATGGAATGGCTTCATTTGTTTTCCTTTCATTATTCATTGTTATGTTTGGGTTTTAGGTGTGTGTTTTTTAATGAAAGGGGGAAAGAAAATATTTCCCCCTTATCATGTGAGACAGTGGTTTTATTTTTTTGAATGAATTGAAAAACATTTGCTTTCCATAAAAGTTGTAGGTAACTCTTTTAAATGCAGTTCAAAACATATAAGAGCAGAATATTTTTCAGTGGAGGACTCTCTTCTTCCAAAATGAAGATATAGCAAGCAGCAATATACTGGCTCTAAATCGCCAGTGGCCCTACCTGCAGTGGTTCTTAACCTTTTTTGAGGTACCGAACCCACCAGCTTCATATGTGCATTCACCAAACCCTTCTTTAGTGATAAATAAAATATGATTTTTTTCCCAAATTTAAGACATAGGTATATGTTTTTTTACTGGTGCACTAAATGAGCCGTGCATGAACATCACCTTGCTCAAAGAACAAAACCAACAAAGTGCATGAACTCACAACAAATTACGGTATTACTTTATTCTGGCCTTCATGGCAGAGGCTTCTCCGAACTCCTGAGACCGACTCATTGAACCCCTAGGGTTCAATAGAACCCAGGTTAAGAACCACTGCCCTACCTGTATCATTAGCAATATAAATATGGTGTGTGTAAAGACAGTGGCCGAGGTCAGGTTCACAGCTGCCTGACCCGTACAGGTTCTCATTAGATTCGAACAGTCGGTAATGAAACAACGAAGCCAAAAACTGGTGAGCCATCAGCTTGAATTCTAGCTTGCACCGGCTGGCAAGCAAAAACACATACTGGGCTCCAAAACCCACTCATCCAGTGCTCACAAAGCTACTAACTTATCCGAGTTTCCTAGAATCAAAGGTTTCTAGCTCACCAGACTTATTCACCTCTGTTCCCCATCTCCTCCAGCACAAACTCTTAACAAACTGGCTTCTTCCTCAGCATTCAGCCATCTTGACTGCTTCTCCTGGCCTCCATGTAGCCTTAATCTGCTCTCCTTTCTAATACCTCAGGAACCAAGCGAGAGAGATCAAGTTACTGGTCTCTCCCACTTTATACCGTAGAATCAAAACCCTTAATCCAATTATACAAACAAGGAAGTCTCTGTATAATGGGATTCCTCAGGAGAGTGCACCACCCTACATCATCCAATCAGTCAAGGGTGTGGAGAAGAGCTTACTCTTAAAACTAAGCCTTAGGCTACAACAACCTGGCCTGCCCACAGCCTGTTCCAGAACACACATTAATATCAACAAACTTACATGTGGGCAGCGCCATCTTTAACAAAGTGAGCATAATATATTTTATCTGCCCAACAGTGTGGTATTTTTTGTTTGTATTTTTGTGATAGACAGAGAGAGAGAGACAAATAGGGACAGATGGAATGGCAGAGAGATGAGAAGCATCAATTTGTTGTGGCATCTTAGTTGTTTATTCATTGCTTTCTCATATGTGCCTTGACCAGGGGGTCTACAGCAGAGTGAGTGACCCCTTGCTCAAACCAATGACCTTGGGCTCAAGCCAGCAACCTTGAGCTTCAAGCCAGCAACCTTTGGGTTCAAGCCAGCCACTATAGGGTCAAGTCTGTGATCTCATGCTCACACCAGCAACCCCACGCTCAAGCTGGTGAGCCCAAGTTCAAGCCAGATGAGCCCATGATCAAGCTGGTGACCTCACGGTTTTGAACCTGGGTCCTCTGTGTCTCAGTCTGATGCTCTATCCACTGCGCCACCTACAGGCTGGTCAAGCTATAAACATGTTTTGAAATGAGTTTACCTCTAACTCATCCTCAAAGTGTGAGGCCTCAGGTTGGGCTAGTAGATATTTCTGGTGCTTTTGAGAAATAAATCCACTTAGATTAAACTCAATTAAAATTCAAGCAGGACTATAGAACAGTAAGAATCCATTGTATTTTATTTTATATATATTTTTTAATATTATTAATTCTAATGGGGTGACACCAATATATCAGGGTACATATGTAAAATGAAAACATCTCCCGGTTATCTTATCATTCAATTGTGTTGCATACCCGTCACGAAAAGTCAAATTGTCCTCTGTATCCTTCTATCTGGTTTTCCTTGTGTCTTTCCCCTCCTCCCTATCCCACTCTTCCTTCCCTCCCCTCATCCCATAGCCACCACTCTCTTGTCCATGTCTCATAGTCTCACTTTTATATCCCACTTTGTATGAAATCATGCTGTTCTCAGTTTTCCTTTTTTTCTGATTTACTTATTTCATTCCGTATAATGTTATCAAGGTATATCCATTTTGTGATAAATGATCCGATGTCATCGTTTCTTATGGCTGAGTAGTATTCCATAGTATATATGTACGATAGCTTTTTAATCCACTCATCTTCTGACGGACACTTGGGCTGTTTCCAGATCTTCGCTATTGTAAACAATGCTGCCACGAACATGGGGGCGCATTTCTTCTTTTCGAACAGTGCTATGGTGTTCTTAGGGTATATTCCTATAAGTGGGATAGCTGGGTCAAAAGGCAGGTCGATTTTTAATTTTCTGAGGAATCTCCAAACAGTTTTCCACAGTGGCTGTACCAGTCTGCATTCCCACCAGCAGTGCAGAAGGGTTCGCTTTTCTCCACATCCTCGCCAGCAATTATTCTGTGTTGTCTTGCTGATGAGTGCCATTCTGACTGGTGTGAGGTGATATCTCATTGTGGTTTTAATTTGCATTTCTCTAATGATTAGTGACGTTGAGCATTTTTTCATATGCCTATTGCCCATCTGTATGTCCTCTTTGGAAAAATTTCTATTCATTTCTTTTGCCCATTTTTTGATTGGGTTGTTTGTCTTCCTGGTGTTGAGTTTTATAAGTTCTTTATAAATTTTAGTTATTAACCCCTTATCAGATGTGCTGTCGAATATGTTCTCCCATTTTGTGGTTTGTCTTTTTATTCTGTTCTTATTGTCTTTAGCTGTGCAAAATCTTTTTAGTTTGATATAGTCCCATTTGTTTATCTTGTCTTTTATTTCATTTGCCCATGGAGATAAATCGGCAAATATACTGCTGCTACAGATGTCGGAAAGCTTGCTGCCTATGTTTTCTTCTAAAATGCTTATGGTTTCACGGCTTACATTTAAGTCTTTTATCCATTTTGAGTTTGTTTTTGTGCATGGTGTAAGTTGATGGTCTAGTTTCATTTTTTTTCAGGTAGATGTCCAATTTTCCCAACACCATTTGTTAAAGAAGCTGTCTTTACTCCATTGTATGTTCTTTCCTCCTTTGTCAAATATCAGTTGTCCATAAAGCTGTGGGTTTATTTCTGGGTCCTCTGTTCTGTTCCATTGATCTATGTGCCTTTTCTTATGCCAGTACCAGGCTGTCTTGAGTATAATGGCCTTATAGTAAACCTTGGTATCTGGAAGACTGATACCTCCTGCTTTATTTTTTCTTTTTAAGATTGCTGAGGCTATTCATGTTCTCTTTGGTTCCATATAAATTTTTGGAATATGTGTTCTATATCTTTGAAGTATGTCCTTGGTATTTTAATTGGTATTGCATTGAATTTGTAAATTGCTTTGGGTAATATAGACATTTTAATGATGTTTATTCTTCCTAGCTATGAGCACGGTATATGCTTCCACTTGTTTGTATCTTCCTTGATTTCTTTTATCAATGTTCTATAATTTTCTGAGTACAAGTCCTTAACCTCCTTGGTTAAATTTACTCCTAGGTACTTTATTTTTTTGGCTGCAATAGTGAAAGGGATTGTTTCCTTAATTTCTTTTGCTGACAGTTCATTGTTGGTATATAGAAATGCCTCTGATTTCTGAGTATTAATTTTATATCCTGCCACCTTGCTGAATTCATTTATAAGGTCCAGTAGTTATTGACTGTGACTTTAGGGTTTTCTATATACAATATCATATCATCTGCAAATAGTGACAGTTTTACTTCTTCTTTTCCAATTTGGATGCCTTTTATTTCTTCTTCTTGTCTGATTGCTATAGCTAGGACTTCCAGAACTATGTTGAATAAGAGTGGTGAAAGGGGGCATCCCTGCCTGGTTCCTGATCTTAAGGGGATTGCTTTTAATTTTTGTCCATTTAGTATGATGTTTGCTGTGGGTTTGTCGTAGATGGCCTTTATCATGTTAAGGAATGATCCCTGTATGCCCACTTTACTGAGAGTTTTGAGCATGAATGGGTGCTGGATTTTATCAAATGCCTTTTCTGCATCTATTGAAATTACCATGTGATTTTTGTCCTTTCTTTTGTTTATGTGATGAAGCACATTGATTGATTTGTGAATATTGAACCAGCCTTGCCTCTCCAGAATAAATCCCACTTGATCATGGTGTATGATTTTTTTCATATATTGCTGGATCCGGTTGGCTAATATTTTTTTGAGAATTTTAGCATCTAAATTCATCAGGGATATCGGCCTATAATTTTCTTTCTTTGTGTTGTCTTTGCCTGGTTTGGGGATCAGAATTATGCTCACCTCATAAAAGGAGTTTGGAAGTCTTCCTTCCTCTTGAATTTTTTGAAATAGCTTGAGGAGGATAGGAGTTAGTTCTTCTTTGAATTTTTGATAGATTTTACTTGTGAAGCCATCAGGCCCAGGACTTTTCTTTTTTGGGAGTTTTTTGATAACTGTTTCTATCTCATTTGTTGTAATTGGTCTGTTTAGTGTTCTGATTCTTCCAGATTGATTTTTGGAAGGTTATATGATTCAAGAAATTTGTCCATTTCACCAAGATGTCTAATTTTTTGGCATAGAGTTCTTCATAGTATTTTCTTTCAATGCTTTGTATTTCTGTTGTGTCAGTTGTTATTTCTCCACTGTCTTTTCTAATTTTATTTATTTGAGTCCTCTCTCTTTTTTTCCTGGTGAGTCTAGTTAAAGGTTCATCAATCTTGTTTACCTTTTCAAAGAACTAGCTTCTGGTTTCATTGATCCTCTGTATTGTTTCCTTAGCCTCTATGTCATTTGTTTTTGTTCTGATCTTTATTATTTCCTTTCCTCTACTTGTCTTGGGTTTTATTTGTTGTTGTTTTTCTAGTTCTTTGATATGCAGGGTCAGGTAGCTTATTTGAGCTTTTACTAACTTCTTATGATATGCCTGTAGTGCAATAAACTTCCCTCTCAGAACTGCTTTTGCTGTGTCCCATTAATTTTGAGTTGATGTATGCTCATTATCATTTGTTTCTAGAAACGTTTTTATTTCTTCTTTGATCTCATTGTTAATCCATTCATTATTTAATAACATGCTATTTAGTTTCCAAGTGTTTGAGTATTTTTCAGTTTTTCTTTTGTGGTTAATTTCTAGTTTCATGGCATTGTGATCAGAGAAAATGCTTGATATGATTTCAATCTTCTTAAATTTATTGAGACCATTTTTGTGTCCTAACATGTGGTCTATCCTAGAAAATGTACCATGAGCGCTTGTAAAGAATGTATATTCTACTGCTTTAGGGTGAAAAATTCTGAAGATATTTATTAAATCAAGTTGATCTAGTGTCTCCTTTAAGTCTGCTGTTTCTTTATTAATTTTCTTTCTTGAGGATCTATCCAGTGTTTTTAGAGGGGTATTGAAATCCCCTACTATGATAGTATTGCTGTTAATCTCGCCATTTATATCCATCATAGTCTGCTTTATGTATGTCGGAGCTCCTATATTTGGTGCATAGATATTTATAATAGTTATATCTTCCTGTTGAATTGTTCCCTTTATCATTATGTAGTGTCCTTCTTTATCTCTTACTACAGCCTTTGTTTTAAAGTCCATTTTGTCAGATATAAGTATTGCTACCCCTCTTTTTTTTCATTTCCATTTGCATGAAATATTTTTTTGTATCCTTTTACGTTCGGTCTATGTGCATCTTTTGTTTTAAGATGTGTCTCTTGTAGACAGCATATGTATCGGTCCTGTTTCTTTATCCATGCAGCTACCCTATGTCTTTTGATTGGATCATTTCATCCATTTACATTTAAGGTTATTATTGATATGTAGTTGTTTGTTGCCATTTTATTCTCTAAAGCTGTGTTCTTCTTTTGCTCTATTCTTTCCTCCCTTTGAACTGTTCCCAACAGGCCCCTTAGTATCTCTTGCAGAATTGGTTTGGTTTTGACGAATTCCTTCAGGCTTTCTTTTTCTGGGAAGCTCTTTATTTCTCCTTCAATTTTAAATGTTAGCCTTGCTGGATAAAGTAGTCTTGGTTGTAGGTTCTTGTTCTGCATTACTTTGGTTATATCTTGCCATTCTCTTCTGGCCTCAATTGTTTCTGTTGAGAAGTCCGATGTCATCCTTATGGGGGCTCCTTTGTAGGTGATAGCCTTTTTTTCTCTAGCAGCTTTTAATATTTTTTCTTTATCCATTAGCTTTGGCATTTTAACTATGATATGTCTTGGTGTAGATCTTTTTGGGTTTCTCTTTAATGGAGTTCTGTGTGCTTCTTGAACGTGTGGAGTGTTCCCAGCCTTAATTTAGGGAAGTTTTCTGCTATGATTTGATTGAACAAAGTTTCCATTTCCTGTCCTTTCTCCTCTTCTTCAGGCACCCCTATGATGCGAATGTTGTTTCTCTTCAGGTTGTCACAGAGCTCCCTTAGAGTTTCCTCACATTTTTTGAGTCTCTTTTCCTTTTTCTTCTCTGCTTCTGTGCCTTTGTTTACTGTGTCCTCTAACTCGCTTATTCGATCCTCAGCGTGATTCATCCTGCTTTTAATTTCTTCCATTGTGGTCTTCAGTTCTGATACTGTATTTGTCATTTCTGTCTGATTCTTTTTTATTATTTCAATTTCATTTTTTATACTTGTTATCTCTTTATTTAGGTGTTCATAATGACTATCCATTGTTGCTCTAATTTCTTTGAACATCCTAACTATCATTATTCTAAATTCTGATTCTGGTATTTTGTTTATATCTGGTTCATTCAGGTCCTTCTCTAGGGATTTCTCTTGATTCATTTGGTTGCATTCCTCTGCCTGCCCATTTTGTCTGTGTCTAAGCAAGTTGTGGGCACTGGAGTCCAGTAGGTGTTGCCTTTGTGTTCTCTAGGTGTGGTCTGTCTGTAGGACCCCCAACCCCTCTACCGGTGCCTAGGGTGGTTGGGTATGAGTGTTGTCAGCGCCGGCCCACTGTGGCTTTTGCTGTGATTTCTGCCTCTCCTCCCCAGGAGGGGCTGTCACTCAAGCCACAAGCCTTAGCACCAAGGGTAGAGTTGAGCACCTTTGCTCAGCTGCGGACCCAGCCTATTTCTGGACCTCCGCCCACAACCCGCAGTCAGAGCCTGCTCGCCACAGTTTCGCGGGTTGGGCGGGGCTTTTGACGTGCTCTCAGCTGTAAGTCTTTGCCCGTCCGGAGTTGTAGCCCCACCCTCGAGGCCAGGGCCCTTCTGCGCAGGGTCACAAACCCAGGTTTATTGGGCCGGCGTGTTTGCTGGTTTTCGCTCAGCTGCGTACTTCCACTCGTCCCGGACTCTACCCTGCCTCTGCGTTCGGAGTCCGCTCGTGCACGTAGGATGGCAATTGCGGTTTCTCCGGCCGGGCGGGGATAGTAGCGTGGGCTCAGCTGCGAGCTTCCACTTGTCTCGGGGTCTACCCCGTTCCCACGCTCGGAGCCTGCTCGCGCACGTATAATGGCAAACCGCGGTTTCTCCGGCCGGGTGGGGCTGGTAGCGTGAGCTCAGCCACAAGCCCCTGCCCGTCCCTGGTCCTAGGCCTGTCCCTGTGGTCAGGGCCTGCTTGCGCAGGGTCGCAGAGCAGATTTCTACCCGTTCCTGGCCTCCCGCTTTGTCCCCGTAAGTGGGATTAAAGGCGGGCCGCAGCTTCCGGACCGCTTTCGCGCGTCCCCTTTGACCCTACTGGGCTAGACCGAGCTCACACCGGCTTGGCCTCTGCCCACGCCGACAGAACCGTGTTTCAGCGTCCTGCCGCCCCAATCCCTTCAGCAACCCTCGGTAGAGTAGGAAGGGACCTAATACCCCACACTGTAGGCCTGGGATCTCCCTCACTTGTTTCACAGCTCAAAACTGTCCAAACGCCTCTTCTAGGTTCTGTGACTGCAGGCTCGGGCTTGGTTCCTGGGACCCAGGTCACTCCCTCTCCGCCAAACTCTCCTCCCACCACACTGGTCTCTCCGGGCTGCCATTTGCTCCGGGGAGCTGGTCAGCCCTCTTCGTGTTTTCGCTATTCCTACCAGTCTCAATGTGGCTTCTTCTGTGTTCCTTGGTTGAAGAGTCCACTTAGTTTAGTTCATAGTTGGTTTATCCAGATGATTGTTCTTTAAATTGAGTTATAATCCACTTTGGTTCTGGGAGTTGGAAGTTGGTACGTCCGCCTACTCCGTCACCATCTTGCTTCCGCGTCTATTGTTCATTTTCAAATATTTTCAGAAAATTTCCTTTCTGATGCTGTAGAGTCAAATGGACTACTTCATCCATGTGAGCTTTGGGCCTGTCTCCAAAAACTGTAGCCGAGTCTATAACTGGTGCCTCCACCTCACAAGAGAATCAGCTGAAACTCTCCATTGTATTTTTTTCTTACAAATATCATTATGTGGTCTTTTCAAATTGGTCAGGAGGAAAAAAAATCAGAATCTAGAAAAATAATCACAATTCATGGTATTACTATTTCTGTGAACTCATTATTTTGTCTGGAATAGTAATAGCCATGACACAAAACTGGATAATAGAAGGATAGTTGTAGGTACTATTTACTGGGCAGTTACTGCATTTCAGTGCTTTACCTCCTTTATTCTCCACAAAACTTCAAAGCTTATTCTCTGCATTTCACAGATGAGGAGCCAGGATTCTCCTCCAGCTCTTATGGGGTCTGGAGCCCAGGCTCTGTGTGATGGGGCCACATCTCTTAGGTGATGTATCTTCACTGTTATGTATTCCAAGTGATCTTGCATGGTTTTGCTTTTCGTGGACAATCTTTCTTATGTTTCTCACAGAAAAAAATGAACTCATATTTTAGAAGTAGAAGCTAGTTTTTTCAGAATATTTTAATTATATTCATTAGGGGAACCATGCTAAGGGTGACAGCAACTTACTGAGGAATGGAGAAAAACTGAAGTAATATATTAAAATAAGCTTGATATTTTTTCAAAGAGAAAACTATAGGTAGGAAGGAGTTAGTAACCTGAGAACAGCTCTTTGTCAATTTTTACTTTATAAATTACTGTCAGCATATTTTCCTTTTGACATGAAGTCAATTTAGTCTTTTAATATAAATTATCCTAATGGGTTTTTTACTTGCTCCTTACTCGTATTATAAGATGTAATTATTAATAATATATTCTCAATCAAAATTTAAGTGTTATATTTAAAACAAATAAGAAATTTTTGTTTTTTGAAAAGACAAGATATTGAGTAGAACTCAGAAGTCTCCATTCTCTCTAATGTACAAATTGAGTTTTTAACAAAGAAAACTGAATTTATTCTGGTGACTATTTCAGAATGATTATAGTGGTGCTAATATGTAAGCACAAAACCATTTAAATGTAACAGTGTTACTTGGGGACTTTAACATTTATTAATTAAAGAGGAGAATACTTAATGGCTATCATTAGATGCCTGAGTTCATACCCCATTGGAAAGAAAGGAGAGAAACAGAGGAATTAATTGGAGTGAAAAACAATGGGGCTTGTGTGGAGTGGGGAATAACACAATAATACTCTCCCTTCCAGACTGGCTCAGGAGCCAACAGAAACTGTGGACAAGGCAGCAGTCTACCACTACACACATCAGTAGACGTGAACGCGAAACTTCATCTCTAAGACCACAGGGTTTGTCCTGCCAGCCTCTTAAGACCTTTCCAAGCTGTCTCAGCCTGTGATTTTAAAATACAACTTTATTCCATTGGAGAAGATAACCATTCAGAAGGGGGAAATCTGAGCAGCCATGACTGGCTCTTCACCTGTCCTATGCCACACTGATGTGTTGTTGGGGTACACCACATAGCCTTACTATGGTAGTTCAAGAAGTCACATATGCCGGCAATATTACTCATGAGAGACAGTCTGAGAGCTGTCACAGATTCACCCCCACTTTGACCACTTTATAAAAACACCTTTCTTTGCTCAATATTCAATGTGTCACCTGACCTGTGGTGGTGCAGTGTATAAAAGCATGAACCTGGAACACTGAGGTCACCGGTTCAAAGCGAATGTCAGAGATATTTAAGAGGTAGAATCAATGCGACTTGGCAACAGTTAAAATGTGGGACATTGGAGGGGCCCAAGAAGATGCAAAGGGTTCCCTGACCATGAAGACAAAACAGAGCAACTGGAGTCAATGTGAAAGTCTTACTCTTTTTATTTAGGGTAAATATTCAGTTTCACATCTCATCATTAATTAAAAACCACTGTGAGAACTCATAAGAAATCAGAGGACTTAAGCTTGAGAGTCTAGCTCAGGGATAGTCAACCTTTTTATGCCTACTGCTCACTTTTGTATCTCTGTTAGTAGTAAAATTTTCTAACCGCCCACCGGTTCCACAGTAATGGTGATTTACAAAGTAGGGAAATAACTTTACTTTATAAAATTTATAAAGCAGAGTTACAGCAAGTTAAAGCATATAATAATAATTACTTACCAAGTACTTTATGTTGGATTTTTGCTAAGTTTGGCAGAATAAATCTTTATAAAACAACTTACTACCACCCACCATGAAAGCTGGAACACCCACTAGTGGGCGGTAGGAACCAGGTTGACTACCACTGGTCTAGCCAGTGAGGTACTGGAGCTTGCCATTGGACATATTATGACTTTTGTTGGTCACATATCAGATGTTAATGATGACTTGCTTTGTGTTTATAATACACCTAGTATTGAAGGACATGGGCTATAAGACAGTTTGAATCTATTTATTAGCAACTTTGCCTTCCTTCCGCTGAATCTCCTGTGGCAAAGACTGACCTGTGGATAACTATGCCAAATGAACTTTTCTCAATCCACATCTTCCTTGACCTCTCTACAACCTTTGAAACGATCAACCACTTTTTTCATGAAACCTTCCCTTTGACTTCCATGCACCTTTTGTAGTGGTTCTCTTCCTTCTTCATAGTTTTCCTCCTCAATCTGAGAAAGCTCCTTTGCCTTGCTCACCCTTTAAAGGCTGGTAGCCTTGGTTACCACTTTGGGGCTGGTGCCTAACACATATGTACCTGTAACCCAGTTTCCTCTTCTGCTCTAATGAGCTGTACATCTGACTACTTTTTGGACACTCTCCTGGGTGTCCTCAGAAACATCAAACTCAAGGTGTTTATGGAGCTGATCATCTCCTTGTCTGCCATACCTGCTCTTCTTCCTGCATCTCTAGCTCAGTCGCCAGCACTCAAAACACTCAGGAAAAACTTAACACCTGGAGTCAACTTTGACTCCAAACCTAAGTCAATCACCACATCCTGATAACTGCACCTCTTAAACATTCCTCCATTGTGTCTCCCATTCTCTGTGCTAACCATGGCCCTAGTTCTGCCCTCCAACTTCTGTCATTAAGATGTCTTTGCTTCTAGTCTTGCCATCCTGTCTTTCTTTTTTCTTTTTTCTTTCTTTTTTTATTTTTGACAGAGACAGAGAGAGAGTCAGAGAGAGGGACAGATAAGGACAGACAGACAGGAAGGCAGAGGGAGATGAGAAGCATCATTTCTTTGTTGTGGTACCTTAGTTGTTCATCTTGTCTTTCTTAAGAAGTATCCTACACCTGGGCTCTAAAATGAGCTCCCTGAAGTTCAAATCTGCTCCTATTACTCCCCTGATTTCTATCCTTCTGTGGCTCCCCTTCACACTCAGGTTACAGCCAACCTCCTTCTTGTTACATCCACATGTCTAACTAGCTTCTCTTCAAGAATTTGAGTTCCGTGAGGACAGAACTGTGTAAGGTAAGCAGGAAAGGTGGGACTAAGAGTAGAGAATTCAAGAGTAGCAGAGTAGTAGACTGCAATACTAAATATCATTTTTAGGTCTTCCTAGCCATGGCTAAATGCTTACCTAAACCTACAGCAGGAGTATTTCCAACTTAAAAATAATTCAAATTTACTGTGGTGATTGGAATCCAAGAAGAATCTCCAGGAAGGAATGCACAGGAAAAAGGAGATTTGAATTCCCATACCAAGGAGCAGTGGTTTATTGAAGAAAAATTGCTTTCAGCATTATTTATGGCACACGGGGAACCTGATATGCCACAGTACTTTCAAAATCAGACAGTTTGAGGTGTAATTGTTTCATCTATCACCTACTATCTGAGCAGCCTTGTGCAAATCAATATTGAACCTCTCTGAGCTTAAGATTCCTCATTTGTAAGATGGAAATAACATCTATCTCACATGCTGCAAAATGAAATTATGTAATTAATGCTAAGAGCCTTACCTTACACTGGGCATGGGCCTTGGTAAGTACTCAGGAAACGTTTGCTATCTTCCCATTCTTTCTAATCAAATTTAAATTCTTGACTGCCATCCAAAGATTTCGGAAAGTGCCCTTTACCTTTTCTATTAATTTTCAAAAATCCCCAAACCAGACAAAACAAACAGCAAATGACCAAAAGAGATATTGAACACAAAGTTTCCCCACTTCCTTAGATGACCCCTGCCCACAAAATTAACAGTTCTTCCTGTTTTGCACTCATGTCACATATTTTATTACACATATATATATATTTTTTTATCTGTCTGCCATCCCCCTTTACCAGTATCACCAATTTTGTTCTTTCTGGGATTCCTCTTAAATTCTTAAGTGGTACCCTGGTGCTTTTACTTCTGTCACCCTTCACTGGGTTCCAGTGACATAAAAAAAAAGACTAAATTAAATGTCAGAAGTGACACTCTGTTCTCTTTGATAAATTGTAGAAATAAACACTACTTTATTTTTCTTCTCTTCCTAGGGTCAAAAGAATGAACAATAAATTTGAAGCAACGTTCCCATTAAATTTGTTATGTCTGTGGCCATTATTTTGAAATATTTACTAAATTATTTTGATCTTTGAACATTTTTCCTCTATGTTCTTATAAAAAAAAAACAGTTGAAATAATTGTACATTTTAGTCCTTTTTAATTGTTAACCTTGTTTTCTTTCTGATTTACATGTTATCATTGAAAAACTGAAATTTCATCATTGTTGGCATAAAAATGTTAAAACCTGAGATAAAAATTTGTAGTGAATAAATGTTTTCTTCAAATTTCTCTTGTTCCTGGGTGATGTTTCATTAAACTGTAATTTCATAATATCTAAATTAAGGGAACTTTTTTTTCTTTTTTTGCATTCTTCATTGCCATTACCAAAGTGACTTTAGATCTTCAAACACAATCAGAACATTGAATAACAGCCAGAATGAGACAGGTCCCCTGCGAGAAGAGTCTAACCTTCCCTCCTGGCCTCTCTGAAGCCTGTCTTCGGCACTCCCGACAAACAGTTTAATAGTTGGAAGGAATCTTAGACATCCTTTACTCCAACTTCTCATCAAATACCTCAAGATCCATATGACAGTTCAGCCACTCCCCAGAGGCAACCCCCTCCAGCTGTTGAATGTCTCTGAATGTAAGAAGTTTTTATTGAATCTGGCTAGAGATCTGCTCTTATCTTCTCTATGTCTTGGTCCCACCTGTAGCTCCTACCAGCACAGTGCAGTGGTTCTCAGATGTGATCCCCAGACCAGCATCATTACCGTCACCTCTGGGGCTGGGTCCCAACAGCCTTATCTTAAGAAGCCCTTCTGATGCATGCTAACATTTGGGAAGCACTGGTGTAGTGTAGCAGAAAGAGGTAGGGGCTTTGGAATAAGAAACCCCTGGATTCAGATCCTTGTCCTCCGTCATTTTAAGCCATAGCCTCAGTTCCTCCCTAGTCAAATGGAGCTAATTTCCAGACTTGCTGAGAGAATTCAGTAATACGATATAAGTAAAGCACATAGCAGAAAATCTAACACACCTTAAGCACTCAAAAATAGTGTCTAGAGTTATGGATGGATTCATTGAACACACTTATTAGATTCCTTTGAACATCAGTGTTTTTGAGAATGGACAAGTACAGAAGAAAAGTTTTAGATATAACACTTTAGGTATATCATAAAAAAAATACGATCCTCAGAAAAGCTGAACGACATGCTCAAGGACACACAGCTCAACTATTGGTGTCTGGATGTCCTATAGGTGTCTCCGAGGCCTCAGCTCTTCAATCAATATGTTTTTCTGTCACTTAATGTAGCAATATGACATCTAGTCCTGGGCCTGGCGATCAGATAGGTAGGGACTTCAAATTTACCAGTATACTGTCTGAATTAATTTTAATATTATTTGAGCATTCCCACCTAATATTGGACACCCTGGCTATTTGTTGACTTACTTACATTTTTCTTTCTTACTTATATTTCACTTTGCTCTGAAAGAATTTAAGGTGACTGTTGGGCATTCTACTGAGAGTTGAAGTGCCAACTCCTATGGCACCAACTACAGGACCCGTGAAGTTCAATAGTCACCTCCCGGTACTTGAGCAAGAAGCAAATGTGCAAAACTCTGAGGATCTCAAATGTAGACTGAGTAAAGTAATCCAGTACCAGGTGCTTTAGGCTAACTGGAGTCCTATGTATAAGCTGTTCAAAAGTATAGTCAGATATCAAGAAATATAAGGGGTTATTTCTTAATTTTGTGTTCACAAAGAAATGAACAGATGACCCTGGGCGGTTGGCTCAGCGGTAGAGTGTCAGCCCAGTGTGTGGGAGTCCTGGGTTTGATTCCCGGCCAGGGCACATAGAGGTGCCCATCTGCGTCTCCACCCTTCCTCCTCTCTCTCTGTCTCTCTCTTCCCCTCCCGCAGCCAAGGCTCCAATGGAGCAAAGTTGGCCCAGGCGCTGAGGATGGCTCCATGGCCTCTGCCTCAGGCACTAGTATGGCTTTGATTGCAGTGGAGCAACACCCCAGATGGGCCGAGCATCGCCCCTGGTGGGCATGCGGAGTGGATCCCAGTTGGGCCCATTTGGGAGTCTGTCTGCCACCCTCACCCCGCTTCTCACTTCAGAGAAGAAAAGTAAAAAATTAAAAAAAAAAAGAAATGAACAGACATTTTGCTATGCACTTGCCCAAAGAGAGCTAAATGGTTAATGCTTACTATCCTGTGCCAAAATGTTTGCTTTACAGACCAGGAGGAATAAGGCACCTTTACTCTAAACAGCCTGTTTCCAGTTTTGTGTGGCTGCTGATATTATTGGACGAGTGACAGAATCCAAGGCTGAAAACTGGGCTGGTTACTTATAACTCTTTGAATGTGAACACATCAGCTTGTGGGAAGGAAGCTATTTGAAATGGGGCTTAGGAAAAAGGGGGGAAAAATCCCCTTTCCCCATATGAGATTCTTCCATGATGTTGTCATGCAATTTTGAAAACCTCCAAAGAACAGTAGATCGTTCTCATTGGATGTATGCAAATTATCTGAGACCCAGTGGTTTCCTGCCAGGGAAAAACTTATAATAACAGAGCAAGAATGCAATCTGAGCCCTTGTTCTCTGAAACCCCTGAAAGAACAGAGTCGTTCTTGACAGGTCAATTTCAGCCCTTGACATTCCAGGAAATAGCTTACTAATGTCATTTAGGCTGAGGTTTTAACCAATCCTGAGACATACAGACCCAAATGCAATACTTAAGATTTAAAAGATCAGTTTGGGGATCATTATTTACAAAGAGTTGAATAACAAAAACTCCCACCACTATTTAAACGAAGCAAGACATCCTAATTAAATTGAACACTGTCCCTTCTAATTAAAGCCGATATAGGGAAAGGAAGGGTTTCTGCCAAGAAAAGACAGATACATCCTGAACACCATTTCCTCCCCTTCCTCTTCTAGATGCTGGGTCCGTGCCATGTCCAGCATGTGACACCCAAACAAAACTGTACTTTAATCATTAATATTTATGCAGAAGCAAGCCCCAACCTGGACCTCACAGGCCTTTATGAGAGAGACATGCTGGCCTTTACATTTCAATGTGTTTCATTTCTCTGGGTGCAGTACAGCTGAAAAAGGTTACAAGACTCAGGTTAAAAGTCAGGAAATGGATCTGGGCCCCACACTATGACATCATTTTCTTGCAATGCAATGGAGCAATCACATTTCCTGTAGGAGAAATGATCAGAGCGGACAGGCAGCCCCGTTAGGGCAGTGTTCTCCCAGGGAGGTTGCAGGCCAGCCTCCCTCCAGCCCCGTGCTCCTCCCGCTGTTCCTTGGCTGGGGCTTCTCCAAGGTCAGTGAAAGAGAGCCAGGCCACTTTATTTGATGACAGTCTTGATATCTTTAAAATGAAGGTGTGTTATAACTTAATTACCAAAATTGTGGAAGTTTTTATTTGTTAAAACAATTACTACTTTAAGACAAAAATACATAATTTGTTGCTTACAAAAGAGTTTTCAGATTTATTTTTGAAAGTAGCATATAGATAGAGCCCCCAGGAATGATTGTGCAGGTAAGTCAAAGGGAAGAGCAGATACTAATATCTGCCTCACTCTCTGTGGCCAAACCATGCTTGCTAAGACAGTGCTGCCTTTCTCGGATTCACATAAAGGTCTCATGAGAAGAGATGGGTGGTCTTGCAATGGCACATGGTCTAAGTTGAATAATGAACCCATCTCCTGCTTTCAGTTTGAGGTGTCTCCATAGCTGAAGCTATAACACCTTTTGGAGCTTATCTCCAGAAGTGTAAATGAGAGGACCTGTCTGATTGTGAATCATCCCTGGCATGGTTACCCCAGCATGTAGACAGCCCTATTGGTGATTTACAAACAGGTGCTGCAAAGGCACCAACACAGGCTGTGTGGGCACATGGTTCAGTGAGTAGGGGCTTGGGGCTAGGGTTCATCCCTGGTCGGGTGATTTTGTGCACACGCTGCATAACTGCAGAGGCGCTACTGGTCCCCCAAATGAAGGCCCCGCTCAGATTCCACATGCAGACAGACCTGCTCCAGCTGGTAGTGCAGACACCTGAATCAAAGTGAGAAGGATTTAGGGCAGGGGTCCCCAAACTACTGCCCCGTGGGCCACATGTGGCTCCCTGAGGCCATTTATCCGCCCCTCCTCTCCCAAACCCCCGCCCCCCCGCTGCACTTCAAGAAGGGGTACCACTTTCATTGGTGGTCGGTGAGAGGAGCACAGGATGCATCCTCACACATAGTTCCCATTGAAATATTGGCCAGTTTGTTGATTTAAATTAACTTGTTCTTTATTTTAAATATTGTATTTGTTCCTGTTTTTTTTTTCCACTTTTAATTAATTTATTTTTTTTAATGAAAACATCTCCAGGTTATCTTAACATTCAATTGTGTTGCATACCCGTCACCAAAAGTCAAATTGTCCTCTGTTACCATCTATCTGGTTTTCCCTGTGTCCCTCCCCTCCTCCCTATCCCACCCTTCCCTCCCTCCCCCACCCCATAACCACCACTCTCTTGTCCATGTCTCATAGTCTCACTTTTATGTCCCTCTTATGTATGAAATCATGCTGTTCTCAGATTTTCTTTTTTTCTGATTTACTTATTTCACTCCGTATAATGTTATCAAGGACCATCCATTTTGTTATAAATGATCGATGTCATCATTTCTTATGGCTGAGTAGTATTCCATAGTATATATGTACCATAGCTTTTTAATCCACTCGTCTTCTGATGAACACTTGTGCTGGTTCCATATCTTCGCTATTGTGAACAATGCTGCAAGGAACATGGGGACGCATTTCTTCTTTTCGAACAGAGCTATGGTGTTCTTAGGGTATATTCCTATAAGTGGGATAGCTGGGTCAAAAGGCAGGTCGATTTTTAATTTTTTGAGGAATCTCCATACTGTTTTCCATAGTGGCTGAACCAGTCTGCATTCCCACCAGCAGTGCAGAAGGGTTCCCTTTTCTCCACAACCTCGCCAGCACTTATTCTGTGTTGTTTTGCTGATGAGTGCCATTCTGACTGGTGTGAGGTGATATCTCATTGTGGTTTTAATTTGCATTTCTCTAATAATTAGTGATGTTGAGCATTTTTTCATATGCCTATTGGCCATCTGTATGTCCTCTTTGGACAAATTTCTATTCATTTTTTTGGCCCATTTTTGATTGGATTGTTTGTTTTCCTGTTGTTGAGTTTTATAAGTTCTTTATAAATTTTAGTCATTAAGCCCTTATAGGACGTGCTGTCGAATATGTTCTCCCATTGTGTGGTTTGTCTTTTTATTCTGTTCTTATTGTCTTTAACTGTGCAAAAACTTTTTAGTTTGATATAGTCCCATATGTTTATCTTGTCTTTTATTTCATTTGCCCGTGTAGATAAATCGGCAAATATATTGCTGCTACAGATGTCGGAGAGCTTGCTGCCTATGTTTTCTTCTAAGATGCTTATGGTTTCACGACTTACATTTAAGTCTTTTATCCATTTTGAGTTTGTTTTTGTGAATGGTGTAAGTTGATGGTCTAGTTTCATTTTTTTGCAGGTAGATGTCCAGTTTTCCCAACACCATTTGTTAAAGAGGCTGTCTTTACTCCATTGTATGTTCTTTCCTCCTTTGTCAAATATCAGTTGTCCATAAAGCTGTGGGTTTATTTCTGGGTCCTCTGTTCTGTTCCATTGATCTATGTGCCTGTTCTTATGCCAGTACCAGGCTGTGTTGAGTATAATGGCCATATAGTAAACCTTGATATCTGTAAGAGTGATACCTCATGCTTTATTTATTCTTTTGAAGATTGCTGAGGCTATTCGTGTTCTTTTTTGAATCCATATAAATTTTTGGAATATGTGTTCTATATCTTTGAAGTATGTCATTGGTATTTTAATTGGTATTGCATTGAATTTGTAAATTGCTTTGGGTAATATAGACATTTTAATGATGTTTATTCTTCCTAGCCATGAGCACAGTATATGCTTCCACTTGTTTGTATCTTCCTTGATTTATTTTACCAATTTATTTTATAATTTTCCGAGTACAAGTCCTTAACCTCCTTGGTTAAATTTACTCCTAGGTACTTTATTTTTTTGGCTGCAATAGTGAAGGGGATTGTTTCCTTAATTTCTTTTCTGACAGTTCATTGTTGGTATATAGAAATGCCTCTGATTTCTGTGTATTAATTTTATATCCTGCCACCTTGCTGAATTCATTTATAAGGTCCAGTAGTTTTTTGACTGAGACTTTAGGGTTTTCTATATACAATATCATATCATCTGCAAATAGGGACAGTTTTACTTCTTCTTTTCCAATTTGGATGCCTTTTATTTCTTCTTGTTGTCTGATTGCTATAGCTAGGACTTCCAGAACTATGTTGAATAAGAGTGGTGAAAGGGGGCATCCCTGCCTGGTTCCTGATCTTAAGGGGATTGCTTTTAATTTTTGTCCATTTAGTATGATGTTTGCTGTCGGTTTGTCGTAGATGGCCTTTATCATGTTAAGGAATGATCCCTGTATTCCCACTTTACTGAGAGTTTTGAGCATGAATGGGTGCTGGATTTTATCAAATGCCTTTTCTGCATCTATTGAAATTATCATGTGATTTTTGTTCTTCCTTTTGTTTATGTGATGAATCACATTGATTGATTTGCGAATATTGAACCAGCCTTGCCTCTCCAGAATAAATCCCCCTTGATCATGGTGTATGATTTTTTTCATATATTGCTGGATCTGGTTGGCTGATATTTTGTTGAGAATTTTAGCGTCTAAATTCATCAGGGATATTGGCCTATAATTTTCTTTCTTTGTGTTGTCTTTGCCCGGTTTTGGGATAAAAATTATGCTCGCCTCATAAAAGGAGTTTGGAAGTCTTCCTTCCTCTTGAATTTTTTGAAATAACTTGAGGAGGATAGGAGTTAGTTCTTCTTTGAATTTTTGATAGAATTCACTTGTGAAGCCATCAGGCCCAGGATTTTTCTTTTTTGGGAGTTTTTTGATAACTGTTTCGATCTCATTTGTTGTAATTGGTCTGTTTAGGTGTTCTGATTCTTCCAGATTGATTTTTGGAAGGTTATTTGAATCAAGAAATTTGTCCATTTCACCAAGATTGTCTAACTTTTTGGCATATAGTTCTTCATAGTATTTTCTTACAATGCTTTGTATTTCTGTTGTGTCAGTTGTTATTTCTCCACTGTCCTTTCTAATTTTATTTGAGTCCTCTTTTTTTCTTGGTGAGTCTAGTTAATGGTTCATCAATCTTGTTTACCTTTTCAAAGAACCAGCTTCTGGTTTCATTGATCCTCTGTATTGTTTCCTTTGCCTCTATGTCATTTATTTCTGCTCTGATCTTTATTATTTCCTTCCTTCTACTTGTCTTGGGTTTTATTTGCTGTTGTTTTTCTAGTTCTTTTCGATGCAGGGTCAGGTTGCTTATTTGAGCTTTTTCTAGCTTCTTATGATATGCCTGTAGTGCAATAAACTTCCCTCTCAGAACTGCTTTTGCTGTGTCCCATTAATTTTGAGTTGATGTATGCTCATTATCATTTGTTTCTAGAAACTGTTTTATTTCTTCTTTGATCTCATTGTTAATCCATTCATTATTTAATATCATGCTATTTAGTTTCCAAGTGTTTGAGTATTTTTCATTTTTTCTTTTGTGGTTAATTTCTAGTTTCATGGCATTGTGATCAGAGAAAATGCTTGATACGATTTTAATCTTCTTAAATTTATTGAGACCATTTTTGTGTCCTAACATGTGGTCTATCCTAGAAAACGTACCATGAGCGCTTGATAAGAATGTATATTCTATTGCTTTAGGGTGAAAAGTTCTGAAGATATCTATTAAATCAAGTTGATCTAGTGTATCCTTTAAGTCTGCTGTTTCTTTATTAATTTTCTTTCTTGAGGATGTATCCAGTGTTGTTAGAGGGGTATTGAAATCCCCTACTATGATAGTATTGCTGTTAATCTCGCCCTTTATATCCATCAAAGTCTGCTTTATGTATGTCGGGGCTCCTATATTTGGTGTATAGATATTTATAATAGTTATATCTTCCTGTTGAATTGTTCCTTTTATCATTATGTAGTGTCCTTCTTTTTCTCTTACTTCAGCCTTTGTTTTAAAGTCCATTTTGTCTGATATAAGTACTGCTACCCAGGCTTTTTTTTCATTTCCAGTTGCATAAAATATTTTTTTTCATCCTTTTACGTTCAGTCTATGTGCATCTTTTGTTTTAAGGTGCGTCTCTTGTAGACAGCATATGTATGGGTCCTGTTTCTTTATCCATGCAGCTACACTATATCTTTTGATTGGATCATTTAATCCATTTACATTTAAGGTTATTATTGATATGTAGTTGTTTATTGCCATTTTATTCTTAAAGTTGTATTCTTCTTTTGCTATATTCTTTTCTCCCTTTAAACTGTTCACAACAGGCCCATTAGTATCTCTTGCAGAATTGGTTTGGTTTTTATGAATTCCTTCAGGCTTTCTTTTTCTGGGAAGCTCTTTATTTCTCCTTCAATTTTAAATGTTAGCCTCGCTGGATAGAGTAGTCTTGGTTGTAGATTCTTGTTCTGCATTACTTTAAATATATCTTGCCATTCTCTTCTGGCCACAAGTGTTTCTGTTGAGAAGTCCGATGTCATCCTTATGGGGGCTTCTTTGTAGGTGATAACCTTTTTTTCCCTAGCAGCTTTTAATATTTTTTCTTTATCCATTAGCTTTGGTATTTTAACTATGATGTGTCTTGGTGTAGATCTTTTTGGGTTTCTCTTTAATGGAGTTCTATGTGCTTCTTGAATGTGTGGAGTGTTTCCCAGCCTTAATTTAGGGAAGTTTTCTGCTATGATTTGATTGAACAAAGTTTCCATTTCCTGTCCTCTCTCCTCTTCTTCAGGTACCCCTATGATACGAATGTTGTTTCTCTTCAGGTTGTCACAGAGCTCCCTTAGAGTTTCCTCACATTTTTTGAGTCTCTTTTCCTTTTTCTTTTCTGCTTCTGTGCCTTTGTTTATTGTGTCCTCTAACTCGCTTATTCGATCCTCAGCATGATTCATCCTGCTTTGAATTCCTTCCATTGTGGTCTTCAGTTCTGATACTGTATTTGTCATTTCTGTCTGATTCTTTTTTATTATTTCAATTTCATTTTTTATACTTGTTATCTCTTTATTTAGGTGTTCATAATGGCTATCCATTGTTGCTCTAATTTCTTTGAACATCCTAACTATCATTATTCTAAATTCTGATTCTGGTATTTTGGTTATATCTGGTTCATTCAGGTCCTTCTCTGGGGATTTCTCTTGAGTCATTTGGTTTGCATTCCTCTGCCTGCCCATTTTGTCTGTGTATAAGCAAGTTGTCGGCACTGGAGTCCAGTAGGTGTTGCCTTTGTGTTCTCTAGGTGTGGTCTGTCTGCAGGCCCCACACCCCCTCTCCCGCTGCCTAGGGTGGTTGGGTATGGGCGTTGCCAGAGACGGCCCACTGTGGCTTTTGCTGTAATTTCCGCCTCTCCTCTGTGGGAGGGCCTGTCACTCAAGCCACAATCCTCAGGACTAAGGATAGAGGTGAGCACCTTTACTCAGCTGCAGACCAGCCTATTTCCGGACTTCCACCCAGAACCAGCAGTCGGAGTCTGCTCGCCAAAGTTTCGCAGGTTGGGCGGGGCTTTTGACATGCTCTCAGCTGTAAGCCTTTGCCCGTCTGGAGCTTTAGGCCTGCCCTCGAGGCCAGGGCCCTTCTGCCCAGGGTCAGAAACCAAGGTTTATTGGGGCGGGCGTGTTTGCTGGCTTCCGCTCAGCTGCGGACTTCCTCTCGTCCCGGACTCTACCCCGCCTCTGCGCTCAGAGCCCGCTCGCACACGCAGATTGGCTAACCGCGGTTTCTCCGGCCGGGCGGGGCTGGTAGCGTGAGCTTAGCCGCAAGCCCCCCGCTTGTCCCTGGTCCTAGCTCGGTCCTCGCGGTCCGGGCTGGCCTACGCAGGTTCGCAGAGCAGATTTCTGCTCATTCCTGGCCTCCCGCTTTGTCCCCACAGGTCGGACTACAGGCGGCCCGCAGCTTCCGGACCGCTTTTGCGCGGCCCCTCCGACCCTGCTGGGCTAGACCGAGCTCACAGCGGCTTGGCCTCCGCCCACGCCGACAGAACCGCGTTTCAGCGTCCTGCCGCCCACCATACCCTTCAGCAACCCTCAGCAGAGTAGGATGGGACCTAATACTCCACACTGTATGCCTGGGAGCTCCCTCACTTGTTTCACAGCTCAAAACTGTCCAAACGCCTCTTCTAGGCTCTGGGACTGCAGCCTGGGGCTTGGTTCCTGGGACCCAGGTCCCTCCCTCTCCGCCAAACTCTCCTCCCGCCACCCGGGTCTCTCTGGGCTGCCGTTTGCTCCGGGGAGCTGGGCAGCCCTCTTCGCGTTTTCGCTATTTCTACCAGTCTCAATGTGGCTTCTGTGTTCCTTGGTTGAAGAGTCCACTTAGTTTTGTTCAGAGTTGGTTTATCCAGGTGATGGTTCTTAAAATTGAGGTATAATCCACTTTGGTTCTGAGAGTTGGAAATTGGTACGTCTGCCTACTCTGTCGCCATCTTGCTCTGCCCCTGTTTTGTTTTTTTACTTTAAAATAAGATATGTGCAGTATGCATAGGGATAGGGATTTGTTCATAGTTTGTTTTTTTTTATAGTCCAACCCTTCAACGGTTTAAGGAACAGTGAACTGGCCCCCTGTGTAAAAAGTTTGGGGACCCCTGATTTAGGGGTTGGGGCCAATATACTGGGACTCCATATCAAACGGTAGTTGCTTCTGCATCTGTGGCCTGGTGACTTAGTTCTGATAACTGGGTTTCTGTCTTGTATGTGGGTACAGAAGCTGGGTGCCCGGTGAGTACTACCTGGGACTAAAGATCTATTCCATTGAGTTACCATCAAAGACTGGAGAACTGCCCGATAAACAATGGAACGAGGGGTCTTAGGATCTTCTGCCATTTTTCTTCTTCTGATCTCCTTGCTTGGATTCTCCTGGGAGTTAGCAGAACCCACCAAGCAATGACTGATTGCAGATAGGACAGAAGAGAACAGCATACTAGTGCTTCTTCTGTCCATTTCAAAACAAATGAAAGGGACAAATATATGAGTGAAGGGCACACAAAGCAATCAACACTTCAAATGCCATGGAGATGTTCACCTGAAACCTGTGTACTCTTATTGATCAATGTCACCCCATTAAATTTAATTTCTAAATTTAAAAAGAGTACAAAAAAAAAAAGGAATTCTGAGTCACTTTTTCATCAGTGGAAGAGAGTGAGAAAGAATGAAAAGTTCCTACTCAAGAAAATAATAAATAAAATAGTTATGACTTCAGAAAGGTAAAACCCAAGTGTCTGTCATGGATCTACCCACTAGAAGCAGTGTTTCTAAATATTGTGTCGGGTTTGCCTCCTTGGAAGTTGAGTGGGTGGTGTCAAGGTTGTTCACAGGCACTGTTTACACAGCTCTCACAAACCAGCAGTGTTTCCACAAATCATTACGCAGTAACTGGATGGACCTCGCAGAGACAAATATGCTATCTCTGGAGAAATTAGCAAATATCTGAAGGGCTTAACATTTCCCTAGCATGAGTCAAAGCACAAGCATAGTTGTCACACCTTTCCTTTACTGTCCTGTGCATGTTCTCTCAAAAGCTTGATCTTCATAAATGATCCACTATTCCTCAGGTCTTCCAAAGCATCCGTGGCTGCATGTCTGGGAAGCATAACAAGCTTAGAAAGAACTATAGAACTTTAAATTATGAACAAGAATATAAACTGTCCGAAATTACTAGGGTTTTATTACTCAGCATTCTTTTTTTTTTTAAGATTTTATTTATTGATTTAAGAGAAAAATGAGAGAGAGAGAGAGAGAGAGACGGGGTGAGGGGGGTAAGAAGCGTGAACTCATTTCTTCTCTCATGGGCCTCGATCAGGCAGTACCAGGGCTTTGAACTGGCAACCTCAGCATTTACCCACCATGCCACCACAGCCCGGGACGCTCAACATTCTCATGGTATCTAATCACTCCTTTCTAAGGACACAACATTTCCGATCGTTAAACCTATCTTTTCTGTTTATTTTCCATTTGGTATATTTTTACAGTCACAAGATCAGCACCCTGTGTTTTTCACCATTTGAGTAGCCCTTCCACCTGCCCATACATGTTGAAAGTGTCATTGAACTTAAATAGACAGACTTGTTTGAGACGCTGCCCTTTCACCTTGCTCCAGGCATGGAAAAAGACCAAAGCTTTCTGTATTGTTTAAGGATGGCCCTTTCTTTGTTCTGAACACTTCTCACATCTCCTGTTTGTAGAAGTTTCTGAAAAGACTGAATTGTTTTTGTATTTTTTAAATCTACTTCTTACATACAAGACTCTCATTGACTTGGCATTTTAGAAGAGGGAGTTTACTTTTATAGATAGATTCTTTACATCATGGTGACTTTTGAAATTCATAATATTAAAACAAATCTTTTTAGTAGAAAGAATTGTCAGAATTAAATCATTTTTAAAAAGGTATTTGTAATTGATACTCTATAATAAGGCTGATTTAGAACAATGAGAAAACTCATCAATTCTGCCATAAAATATCACGACCAAAAGGTTTTATGTATTTTATTTTTACTTTAAAGTGACTCTAATTTATGTACTGATTCATTTTTTTTTGGTTGAAATTGAATATAAAATAAATGATGATGATATTATTTCACTTAATTCATTCATTTAGTATCAATTAAAAATAGGTTGAGTGCCCTTTACGGTACAAATTACAATGAATTGGGAAATAAAACTAGTTCACAAAACAGCAATGATATAGAAATAAACAGCATGAACAAGTTTGAATAGGTTCAATACTTACCAGGCTAAGGACTGCAAAGCATATCTTTTATTTTTTGAGGGTTTTAGTTTTCTCATGAGTAAAATGCAAGAGCTAAAACTAAGTATAAGGTCCCTGTAGTTCTAAAATTCTGGGACTAAAAGCAATACATGCCAGTGTGAAAAGTAAATTTAAAGTGCACAAAATCTCCCATGCTTTGTTTGGCAAATATCATGAGGAAGATAAACTCAGATTTGAATTATGGCTGCAGATAAAGTGATAGATGCTATTATAGACCCAGCAAACAACAGTAGAGAAAACATGGAGCTTGGCTGTAACTAAGAGAAAAGACCTAAATGGAATGGACAGATCAGGCAGGAGGGAACCGGAGCAAAGAGCTGTAAGTGTACTGTGAGTCTCAGATCAATCAATCACCAAGGATTTTATTCTACTCAGGTTACTTTATTTGTGAAGGGATTCTTAAGGGGGCGCCTGAGATAATGTGGCCAAGGATTATAAGCCGTGCTAAGTATAGCAGACTGCAAAAATATCCTAGCATATAACTCTATAAGACTAGGGGAGGAAGGGCATTTGTAAGGAAATAGGACATAGAAAATATTTTAAGAATGCTCTGAGGCTCAGCTTCAAACAGTGGGTCCTGGCTGAGGATCATGCAGAAACAACAGTCACAGGCAGACAGGGGATGATAACAAAAACTGAGTTATTCTCTTTAAGCAGAGACTTTGGACAACCAAGGGGTATTACCAATCTGTTACAAGCAATCACTTTGGCTGCAAACCAAGGAAGAACCTTCACAAGTCCTCAAGACATAAGTGACACTTGTGTGTAGTAGAAAGATTCCCCACATGCCTCATTTCTCTCAGAAATAAGAAAACATATGACACCCTGGATTCCTGTGTTCCCCACAGTAAAACAAAGTGAAGCCTACTGCATTACTCTGTTTGCCTTGCTTGCCAGGAAGCTGGAAACAACCTAGATATCAATCTCCGGACTTAAATTTAAATAGCTAACCCCCTATTAAACATTTTTTAACTTGTCGCTTGATCTTTTGCTCTTAACAAGTTTGCTACATCTGTACCTTTCGTTACATGACACCTCATTGATTCACTTATTTCACAGATATTTATTAAGCATGTACTATGTGCCAGGCGGATCAAGTACTTCTGGAGGGCAGGTGCAATGTGGCCTGACCTGGCAGGCAGAAGTTTGCCTCCGGCTTGTGCCATGCTTAAGTCATAGGGCTTGATGTTTCTATTTGGGATACAGTTCCAGCATTTTCCAGATGAATAAGGATTCTGGGGCATATAGTTGGTTTGCCTAATAACTCACCCTGTCTTCATTTCAGTGGATTTTTCCCCTGAGAGTCTTTGATCCTACAGCTGTAGACATTCTGGCACCAGGGAGCCTTACAGGTCAAGGCTCTAGGACACACAGAGGTCAATGAAATCAGGGGACTTTTTAGCAACTGCTGTGAACCTGTGGGGGTGAGCACTGTGGCTTCCAAGATGTATGGTTGATCGTTTGTGGTATAAATAAGTGCACACTCACTAAGCTCTGACTGGGATCCAATACGTACATTGCAGAGAAGTGCTGTTTGGGAGAGACCCTCAGAAGAAAAACAGTCAATAAAGTTTATGTTTCCTTTAACTTGTCTCCTTGTTTATGTCAGCTTCCCCAAAATTGAGCATTGTGGGATACAAAGGCAACAGTGTGAACCGGAACCTCAGTTTCCCCATTTGTAGAATGAAGGAGCTGGACTCACTAGTCCATTCTACTTCCAGCCTTTTGTCCTCACCACTCCACAGAGAGTCATCATTATCATCCTCTTCAAAAATAACAAAAAATATGCAAACAAATGAAAACATCTATATAAAGGACAAGATTGAGATCTACTTAAGAATTATTGAGCTATAGCCAAGACTTATGGATAAATGTGGTTACTTTCCAGACTAGATCACTTTCTTCATAGCATATCCAAATCCATGGCCAACTGCATTTACACAGACTTTTAATATATAAGTATATGTGCACCCATATTTATATATTTCTTAGCACAGTGATGTCTGCAAAATAAATGTGAAAAGAATATCTTTTAAACTTAAGAAATAGTTTACAAGTATTTTTATTTCATATCAGTGATATATATGTAAAACAAATAACTGGAAATGTAAAAGACACAAATGTAAGGAAAACACAGTTTCTGCCCAAAGAACTTATGATTTAGTGGAAGTGCTTAAAACCATAAACAACATTGTGTGCAAAACATTTTGGTTTGGGAGTATTTAAAAGATGTACATATGAAAGGTACAAACGATTTTACAGTCAAAAATCAATTTGGGTATGTCAACAGATGGTTTTGGGTGCCCGTTCAACAGCAACAGAAATCCCCAATCTGGGGTGCAGTGAAGATGGAAACTTGATGCAAAAAGCTCAATTGTGATACAGTATGGGCTGTGAAAACAGCTTGGCTGTGAGGTGGCCCTGAGGCCCAAACCCTTTCTGGCTATATATCTCTGCTCTGTTCCTCCATGGTCAGCTCTGCTCTGCCAGTCTACTTTGCACTCTGTGGGTCTACTTTGCTCTGATCTGGCAAGATGTTATCAGTGCTTCAGCTCAGCTAGACAGACACAGACTTCAGCAGAAAGGAAATTGCACTATCCAAGCTAGGGGGAGCTGACTTATAAAGACAGAGGTCCCCACTCTTGTCCCTGATTGGTCCATTCTCAAGCAAAGGAGGACTCCAAATCCTCACAGCCTGATCTGTCCAAAAGGCAATGTTGGTCAGAATAGAGCTGCTCTGATTGGTTGGAGCTGCACTGCTCCAATTGGATGGAGAAAGCCTTGCTTCTATTGGTTGAAATAGAATTCTAGGAACTCCTTTATAAGGGCTCTCTCAGATGGCAGAAGCACAGTGCAGGCAGGCAGTTCTGTGTGGAGGCAGGCAGTTGAGCACAGGCTCCGCCTTGAAGTGCAGTTTGTGTGACAGGCCCCTGTGCAGAAATGACTGCCAAGGCTCTGCATTGTTTATTTTTTTTAATTTGAGCCCAGTTAGCTGCTAGGAGCTCTTCTTAGTAAGTGTCTTTTTTACTCAGGATTCTCAGATACTACCCACCATACTGAAGTATATTAAAAAGGTAGCAAAATTTCATATACTTCACAATCCTATAATCTGTTAAATATATTCATTCATTTATTCATTCATTCTTCAAACAATTATAACAATTATCAAATGCTTACTATGGGAAAAGCACTGAGGTGGGCACTTTTGAGAACAGGAATAAGTTCTTAATGGTTCCGGCCTTCATGGACCTTACTGTTTAGAAGGAGTGAGGAAGCAGCTAACAAAGCAGAATGGAAAGCAGTATCAGTAAAGGGTTATTGAGAGCACTTAGAGGATAGACTATTATACCCAGGGAGTAAGAAAGGCTTTACAATTGAGGTGGTCCTTTATTACAACCTGGAAAATTTTAAAAGTATTTTAAGAGTAGAGACAAAGGGAAAGGTCATCTTTGAAAGAAAAAACAGTGAGAACAAAGATCAGAGGCCTAGAAATTAATGCATTCTCTGGGAATAGCAAGTATACTGGTATGGCTGGAACATGGAATTCAAAAAGGGTATGAGGCTCAGCAGTAGAGCATTGACCTGGCATGTGGAAGTCCCTGGTTCGATTCCCGGCCAGGGCACACAGGAGAAGCGCCCATCTACTTCTCCACCCTTTCCCCTCTCCTTTCTCTCTGTCTCTCTCTTCCCCTCCCACAGACAAGGCTCCATTGGAGCAAAAGTTGGCCCGGGTGCTGAGGATGGTTCTATGGCCTCCTCCTCAGGCACTAGAATGGCTCTGGCCACAACAGAGCAACAGCCCAGATGGGAAGAGGATCGCCCCCTGGTGGGTATGCCAGGTGGATCCCAGTCAGGCGCATGTGGGAGTCTGTCTCTCTGCTTCCCCACTTTTATCTTCGGGGGGAAAAAAGGGTATGGGGCCATGAGGTCAGGAAGTGAGAATGGAACCAGCGCATGAAGGACTCCAATGCCATGTTAAACCTACTGATTCTGTTCAACTAGTAGTAGGGAGCCAGTACAGGTACAGTACAGTAGTAGGGAGCCAGTACAGGGCAAGAACAGATAGGAGGGACGTATACAATATACAACATGTAACTTCCGAAACAAACAACTACTAAGGAGCCATCAAGTAGGGAAGAAAGAAAGGGTCATCTAAATAAAGAAATCTGGGGGCAGCAGGATAACTGGAAGAAGTCTTGAGTAGAAATGTATTGATACCTTTCACTTACACAACATAGTCTGTAGGTCCCAAAGTGAACATTTCTTCCTCAGGGAAGACTCCTTCATTGAAGCCTCTCTCTCAGATGTGGCACCAGAGAGACTCTTGTATCTTTCCTTGGTAGCACTTAATAAAATTTATAAATACTTGCATTTGATTAATGTGTGTGTCACTCATTGGACTGTAAACTCCATAAGGAGAAGGTGTTATGCTTCTGTTTTGTCCTTCAATTTTACTGTATGTCTGACAAGAGTCGGGACTAATATATTTGGTGAAAGAGAAATATATAGAGGGAGGGGAAGGGAGGAAGAGGGAGAAGGAGGAGGGGAGAGAGGGAGGAAGGAAGGGGAAGAAAAAAATAGAAAGAGATGAAGGGAGGGAAGAAAGAAGAAGGGAATGGACACACTGTTAGAAAAGAATAATGAGAAATAATATTTGGGACCTGATAAATAGGTGTAATGGTGTTAAAATAATTGTTTCAAAATCCTTTGACATTGCCCTCATCAAAAGGTGGAATCTATATCCTTTGCCTTTGGACCCTGGCAGTTTGTGACAAATGGATGCAATGAGAATGATGGTGTGTGATTTCCAAAACAAGGTCAGAACCACTTGGTTCTCTTGGTATGCCCATCCTGGGAAAAGCCAGCTGTAATGTAACAAGTTTGAAGGCCTGGGAACCACCAGGCTGGAAAAGCTACCATGATGGAAAAGCTAGGTGCAGGTGTTCCAGTCCACAGATTGAGCTCATCTCTGCCAAGAAATGCAACTAAGTTGTCTTAAACCCTCCAGACCATTTCATCTGCCAGCTGAGCACCTCACGGAAAGGAATTGCCCAGCTGAGCCCTGCCTGGCTATCTAACCCATGTAATCTGTTTACATAATAAAATCGCGGTTGTTTTATGCCAGTAAATTTGGAATGATTTGTTACATAGCAATAGCAACAGACATTAACCAAAGTCTCATAGACTCCTCCTCAACAAGCCCCTGTAACAGCTGAGGAAACTGAGATCCAAAGAGAGTAACTAAGTTATCCATGGTTCTAAATTGGTAGCAGTAAAGCAAGACTTAAGAACCAGTCTTCTGACCACAGGACATTGCCTTTTTCCTTCTAACATATGATAATATGTTAAAAATATTTCTGTATGGGCCAGGTTGCTGTGATGGTGTCCTGTAAAGCCAGTAGTCGCGGCCACTATCACAGCCGCCTGGCCCATGCAGGTTCGCATTAGATTTGAACAGTCGGTAATGAAACACAGGAGCCAAAAACTGGTGAGCCATCAGCTTTAATTCTAGCTTGCACCCGGCGGGCAAGCAAAAACACACACTGGGCTCCAAAACCCACACATTCAGTGCTCACAAAGCTACTGACTTATCCGAGTTTCCTAGAATCAAAAGGTTTCTAGCTCACCAGACTTATTCACCTCTGTTTCCCATCTCCTTCTGCACAAACTCTTAACAAACTGGCTTCTTCCTCAGCATTCTGCCATCTTGGCTGCTTCTCCTGGCCTCCATGTGGCCTTACTCTGCTCTCCTCTCTTCTATCTCAGGAACCCAGAGTGAGAGCTACTGGTCTGTCCCACTTTATACTGTAGAAATTCAAACCCTTAATCCAATCTACAGACAAGGAAGTCTCCGATACAAAGTCACCCATCTGAGGCATAATGGGATTCCTCAGGAGAGTGCACCACCCCACATCATCCAATCAGTCAAGGGTGTAGGGAAAAGCTTACTCTTGAAACCAAGCCTTAGGCCATAACCAATGACATGGCCTGCTTACATTACAGCCTTTCCCCCACACCCAACCCAAGCATAAGGGCAAATAATATCACCTGGGTGACGGGCTTCCATGTGGGCAGCTCCATCTTTAACAAAGTGAGCATATTATATATTATCTGCCCAACATGGCCCTAACTACTGACCTTACAACAACATTTCTTCTTAATTTTGTGGCATTCTAATTCTTAGCTGACTAGGTTTTCAAGGTTCTCAGTTCCAAATTCACTAAAAGATCTTTCCACTGAAAGAAAAATACTGCCTCTATTAATATAAACTTCTCTTCCTTGGAAAAACTGCTTGCTGGCAATTTATTTTTTACCTACTTATTTGTTTACTTTTTGATGTTCAATCAACAAGGCTTTATTTACTCTTCCAATTAAGTTCGAGAAACAATCTGATGTAATGTGCAGCAGCCAATACTGTACAACGTAGCACATCCTGCTGCCTAGAGGCAGTCTTATGCTTAACACTAACTCACAAGCAGCTAATTCAAGTTTTATAGATAGATGCTTTTACACACAGATTCCTTCCAGCCTCAGTCACATGTATGTCAGCAAATGACTCAGGCCGATAATGATGGCAGAGTCTTCTTGAGACTTAGTTTACAATTAAAACTTTTCCCAGGAAATTTGTTTCTTCTTTCTGGATCCAGTGAATCACAGAATTCTATAAGCAACTTATATTTTATTTCAAAATGTTCATGGAGCCATCTTCTCATATAAACCTGTTTTTCTGGGACATCTTTTTTTTCTATACAATTAACATGAATATGAATTTTGGGACATTCTTTGCAGAGAAATTCAACCATGGATGGTGCTTCATTTTGCTGCCCTGTATGGTCCACAGTCTCTTCGAAAGCCACTGCAGTGTCATAAATTGTATCTAAATAATTTTTCATAGAATCAAAAGCAACATGAGTGCTCTTTATTCTTGGTGTCAGCACATTTTAATACTGCAAGGTCTTCTCAAGCAATGGCTGGTGATTTATTATGGACAAGCTGCTTCCTGCTCCTTTTGAAAGTTAGATTTAAAAAAAAAATTCTTCAAGAGGAAGACTTCTTCATCTCTTGTCCCCGGGGCAATTCAGTGAAGGCTAACCTTCAGGAGAGAGCTGGGTATTTACAACTCACAAATTGATGCTTCCTGATACCACACAAAAGAGAAAAGGGTCGAACTGCTGTGTCTGATGTCAATTGGGAACTAATCCAAAAACAAATAAAGAAGACCAGCTCATGCAGCGTGTGTGGGAGAAGTTTCTTTTCGATTGTAGAACTTTGCAATTATATCATAAAAATTTCTCCCTTAAAAAGATCAGAGATACTAATTATCCTTTGTCTTACTGGCAATGCTGTTATTTTTTTTAAAAGGCTCCATTTGAGGAAAACAACTAAATAATCTGTTGCTTATGTTTCCCACAACTATATCTTCAAGAAAACAATGTAAAATGATGACTCAAAAGTTAATGCTCATATTATTACATTTTTTCTGTTCCTACAGTGAAACCCATCAAATCTAAGGAAAGACAAATGTTCAATTTAATTCTGTTCAGAATTTCTCATAATCAAAGCTTCACAGATTTTAACAAATGTTAATTTTTTTTAGATCCTGCTTGTGATGTAGAAGGTTTTTGCGCAGGGTATGTGTATGTGGCTTTTGGTGACTTTCGCTATTAGGACTCTCCCGGTTACAAATGGCAGAACACCCAACTCAAACTAGTTTTATCAAAAAGTGAGATTGATTGGCTTACCTAACAGAAATATATGGTTTAGAACTTGATTCAGGCACAGCTAGAAGTGGGCCACACTGGGACTATCTTTATATTCTGTCTCTCTCTTTTTTTCTCAGTGTTGGTAACACTCTTAGGCAGGTTCAACCCATGTAATGGAAAATGGCCACTGGCAGCTCTCAATTTAAATTTGGCCAATTTCCAAACCCAGTAGAAGAATTCTGGATCACTGCAGACACGTCCTAGGGCTGATTCCATCTTGGCCTTCTTGAATCACGTGCCCACTCTTGTGAAATTCTGCCTGGCCACACCTATAAAGTACTGAGGATATAGAATTTACCAAGAGTTGTAGCCAAATTTTAGCAAAATTTATTTTAAATTAAAACCTTGCCCTAAGGAAAGTATATAAGAATAACATGCCAAGGTATACAGCTAAGCCTTCCAGAAATTTTCTCTTAAGCTATTTTCCCATACATATCTCACCATCTTTTCAATCCAAAATTTACCAAAAGCATAATCTATATTTGCTTCGTCCTTTTTTTGCCATAATCTTCCTGCTGTTTAATCCCACGTCTTTGCTAAAATGTTTTTCCCAAACAGCACTAGTTACCCCTCAACAGCCAAATCCAATGTCTCTTTGTGTTGCTCCTTCTGTTTGTCCACTTGGCACTGGGAGGCACTCTGAGCCACTCTCCTCTCCTTTGGATTTCTCTACTCCTGAATCTTGCTCTCCTTTGTCTCTGATAGATTTCTCTTGGTTTTCTTTACTAGCTTCCATTATGTTCAGCATGCTCCCTAAAGGGAGATGTTTTCCAGAGTTCAGTCTTTATTCTTCCTTATTATAATAAATCTCCAACTTATTATTTTATCTAAATCATCTAAATTAAAACACACGTCTAATACCCTCAAAATTGTTGATTGCATTTTATGCTACAAGTCCAAAATGCTTAATTTTCAAAGCTTTCTATTACTAAACTCTATCCTTTTTTCTAATCTCATCTCCCACATGTTCATTTAGGCATTCTCTAATTAAGGCACCTTTGCATGTCTCTGTTCACATTATTCCTTCAGTTTCAACAGTGTTTTTTCTTTCCCTGTCAATACCCTACTTATCCTGTAAAATTCACCTGTGGTAGACAGCAGTGCAATTCATCAAGAATTTATGGTTCTCCTCCTGCTAAACACGTGGTAGATTGCACTCTTCCTATACCCCGTTGCATCCCACAGAGTCATGTGAGTTGCTTTGATAGGTGAAGCTTTAAAGATGTCAGCAGTGCAACATCAAAAAATGAAGTCAGTCTTTTTAATTACATGAAGAGAACCTACATTTTTTTCTTGTTCCTGCTATTTATCCATCATGGTTTGAATGGGGCCTCTGGTCCATTACATCCTTTTTTTTTTTTTAATTGCTTGTTTGGAAAGAGAGGTCGGGGAGAAAGAGAAACGGAAACCCGCAACCTTTGCATATCAGGCTGATGCTCTGGCCAGTCCAACCATACCGCCAGGGCTGGTCCATGACAGCTTTTACTCTGGTGTCAGAGCAGCCACTAACAAAGCCAATCTTGTTCAACTGTAAAGCTTCTTCCCAGAAGTGGCTGGAGAGGAGACAGCATTTTTGGTAGTATATCAGTCAGGGTAGGTGAAATTATGCTGCATAACCATTATTATGATTTCCAATACCATTGCTATCTATAAGTCTTGGCTGCCTTTGAACTTCATATAAAGAAAATCATACGGTATGCATTCTTTTGAATCTAACTTCTGTCCCTCAACATTATATGTATGGGATTCATTCATTTTGCTCCAAAACATTGTAACACATTCTTTCTTATTGCTCTGTAGTATACATTGTATAGATATATCCACAATTCATTTCTTTCTTTTCCTGTGATGGTCAATTGGGCTGTTCTCAGTTTTTGACTATTATAAATAATGTTGCTCTGAACATGTCTTTTGTAAACATATGAATGTTTTTCTATTATATATTCCTAGGAGTAAAATCATAGGATATACACATGTCTTGCTTTAAGAGAAACTGACAAACTGTTGTCTAAAGCCATTGTACTAATTTACATTCCTACCAGAAGTTGTGTGTTACTCTGTATCTTTGCTGGTTCTTGGTATTGTCAGCATTCTTAATTTTAGCCATTTCAGTAAAGGTGTAGTGAAATCACATTGGTATTTCCCTGATTACTAATAATATTTATTGAGTATCTTCTTTTGTGGCATCTCTGCTCTAGTCTTTTGCACACACTTTATTACTGGATTGTCTATCTTATTTCTAATTGATTTACAGAAGGTCTTTAAATATTGTGGCTATAAGTCATCTGTAAGTTCTATGCATTGCAAATATATTCTTCTATTTTGTGAGTGCCTTTTTAGTCTCTTGAAGGTGAGTTTTGATGACAGAAGCTCTAAATTTTATCAAAGTCCAATATACCAGTCTTTTTCTTTCTTGTTAATATTTGTTGTACACTGTTTCAGCAATATTTTTCTACTCCAAAGTTACAAAGATATGTTTCTATGTTAATTTCTAGAAGCTCTATTGTTTTTTCCTTTCACATTTTGTCACATAATCCATCTGTAATTACTTTTTTGATATGGTGTGAGGTAAGTCAAGATTAATTTTTCACATATATATAACATAATTTGACCCATTATATGCATTAATTATTTCTAAAATCTCAACTTTCTTAAGGTGATTATATCATTCTTGAAGTTCTTAAACAATTGACTGTCAGGTAGTGTAAAGCCAGTCGCCAAGGCCACCATCACAGCCGCCTGGCCCATGCAGGTTTGCATTAGATTCGGACAGTCGGTAATAAAATAACGGAGCTAAGAACTGGTGAGTCATCAGCTTTAATCCTAGCTCGTACCTGGTGGGCAAGTAAAAACATACACTGGGCTCCAAAACCCTATCATCCAGTGCTCACAAAGCTACTGACATATCCGAGTTTCCTAGAATCAAAGGTTTCTAGCTCACCAGACTTATTTACCTCTGTTTCCCATCTCCTTCTCTCTATACAAACTCTGCACAAACTGGCTTCTCCCTCAGCACTCTACCATCTGGATTGCTTCTCCTCTCCTCCACGTGGCCTTAGTCTGCTCTCATCTCTACTACTAATCTCAGGAACCCAGAGAGAGCAAGCTGCCGATCTGCCTCATTCTATAGTGTAGAAATCCAAACCTTCAATCCAATCTACAAACAAAAAAGTCTGATACAAAGTCACTTATCTGAGGCATAATGGGAGGATTCCTCATGAGAGTGCACCAGCCCACATCATATAATCCAGTGGTTCTTACCCTTTTTTTGAGGTACAGAATCCACCAGTTTCATATGCGCATTCACCAAACCCTTCTTTAGTGATAAATAAAATATGATATTTTTTCCAAATTCAAGACATAGGTATACGTTTTTTTACTGGTGCACAAAATGAGCCATGCATGAACATCACCTTGCTCAAAGAACAAAACCAACAAAGTGCATGAACTCACAACAAATTACGGTATTATTTATTCTGGCCTCCATGGCAGAGGCTTCTCCGAACCCCTGAGACCGACTCATGGAACCCCTAAGGTTCGATAGAACCCAGATTAAGAACCACTGATCTAGGGACTACAAGATGGCTATGGAGTAGGTGGATGTACCAACTTCCAACTCCCAGAACCAAAGTGGATTATAACTTAATTTTAAGAGCCATCATCTGGATAATCCAACTTTGAACTCAACTAAGTAGACTCTTCAACCAAGGAATACTGAAGAAGCCACGTTGAGACTGGTAGGAGGGGCGAAAACGCGGAGAGGGCTGCCGAGCTCCCAGAGCTAATGGCAGCCCGGAGAGACCCGCGTGGTGGAGGAGAGTTTGGCAGAGAGGGAGGGACCTGGGTCCCAGGAACAAAGCCCCAGCCTGCAGTCCCAGAGCCTAGAAGAGGCGTTGGGACAGAATTGAGCTGTGAAACAAGTTAGAATACTGTTTGTGAGAAAGAAACAGTTTTCTCAGACCCAAGATTCTTCTTAAAGGGAGAGCGCAGAAAACCTCTCTCACAACCAGTCACCCGGGACTCCAGAAAACGAGGACCAGGAGAGAACCAGAGCAGCAGGAAGAGAGTGTGGGCTGGAAAGCACAGGGAGAAACACTCTGAGGGACAGCCACCCTAAACTCTGGGCTGAGTCACTTCCCTAATCAAAAATAAATATTTACCCTGGAACTAGCAATACTAGCAAAGGGAGACAGGACACCAGCCAAACAAGTTCTCCCACTGCACTTAGAGTAGAGCTGCTTAGACGGAGGGAGCTTCCATGACTACAGTATGGAGTGTTAGGGTCTGAGCTGCAGTGCACCCACACACACTGCTAAGGGCTGGCTGGCTGGATGCTGGAGGCGGGATGCTGAAACGCGGTTCTGTCAGCAGGGGCAGAGGCCCAGCCGGTGTGAACTCAGTCTAGCCCAGAAGGGGTGGAGGGAACGTGCGAAAGTGGTCTGGTAACTGCGGGCCCACCTGTAGCCCCACCTGCGGGGAAAATGTGGAAGGCCAGGAACGGGCAGAGATCTGCTCTGTGACCCTGGAACCTGTGCAAGCCGGCCCTGACTGCAGGGCGGGGCTAGGACCACGGACAGGCAGAGGCTCACGGCTGAGTGCACGCCAGCTGCCCCGCCCACCCGAGAAAACGTGGTTTGCCATCCTGCGTACATGAGTTGGCTCTGACAACGGGGGTGGGGCTTGAGCCTGGGTCCAGCAGAGGCTCACAGATGAGCGCACACCAGCAGCCCCGCCTGGCCCGAGAAACCACGGGTTGCGATCGTGCACAGGCAGGCCCTGGGCTTGGGGGTGGGACTAAAGCTCCGGACAGGCAGAGGCTCACAGCTGAGTGCACGTCAGCAGCCCAGTCCAACCTGAGAAACTGTGGCGAGCAGGCTCTAACTGCAGGGGCTGAGTGGAAGCCTAGGAACAGGCTGGGTCTGCAGCTGAGCAAAGGTGCTCACCTCTACCCTTGGTGCTGAGGCTTGTGGCTTGAGTGCAGTGCACAACCCAACCTGTGGGGGCGAAGCGAAAACCCAAGCAGGCTGAAGCTTGTACAGCTGGGCACCAGAACACAGCCACTCCCACGAAGGAGAGGCAGAAATCACAGCAACAGCCGCAGTGGGCCGGCACTGGCAATGCCCATACCAACCGCCCTAGGTAGCGGCAGAGGGGGTGACGGGCCTGCAGACAAACCATACCTAGAAAACACAAAGGCAACACTCATGAATTCCAGTGACCTAACTCTTCTTATACACACACAAAATGGGCAGGCAGAGAATTGAAACCCAAATGAATCAAGAGAAATCCCTAGAGAAGGACCTGAATGAACCAGATATAACCAAATTACCAGATGCAGAATTTAAAATAATGATAGTTAGGATGTTCAAAGAGATTAGAGCAACAATTGATAGTCATTACGAACACCTAAATAAAGATATAACAAGTATAAAAAAGAAAATTGAAATAATGAAAAAGATTCAGACAGAAATGAAAAATACAGTATCATAACTAAAGACCACAATGGAAGGAATTAAAAGCAGCATGGATGAAGCTGAGGATCAAATCAGCGAGTTAGAGGACAAAATAAAGGCACAGAAGCAGAGCATAAAAAGGAAAAGAGACTCAAAAAATGTGAGGAAACTCTAAGGGAGCTCTGTGACAACATAAAAAGAAATAACATCCTCATCATAGGGGTTATGAAGAAGAGGAGAGAGAACAAGAAATAAAAACTTTGTTCAATCACATCATAGCAGAAAACTTCCCTAAATTAAGGCTGGAAAAAATTTCACACATTCAAGAAGCACAGAGAACTTTATTAAAAAGAAACCTCCAAAAAACTACACCAAGATACATCATAGTTAAAATACCAAAGCTAAGGGATAAAGAGAAAATTTTAAAAGCTGCTAGAGAGAGAAAGGCTATCACCTACAAAGGAGCCCCATAAGGATGACATCTGACTTCTCAACAAAAACACTTGAGGCCAGGAGGGAATGGCAAGATACATTCAAAGTAATGAAGAATAAGAACTTACAACCAAGACTACTCTATCCAGCAAGGCTAATGTTTAAAATTGAAGGAGAAATAAAGAGCTTCCCAGAGAATAAAAGCCTCAAGGAATTCATTAAAACCAAACCAATTCTGCAAGAGATAATAAGGGGCCTGTTGTGAACAGTTCAAAGGGGGGAAAGAATATAACAAAAGAAGAATACAGCTTTAAAGAATAAAATGGCAATAAACAACTAAATATCAATAACAATCTTAAATGTAAATGGATTAAATGATCCAATCAAAAGACATAGGGTAGCGGCAAAAATAAAGAAACAAGACCCATACCTATGCTGTCTACAAAAGACACACCTTAAAACAGAAGATGCACATAGACTGAAGGTAAAAGAATGCAAAAAAATATTTCATGCAAATAGAAATGAAAACAAAGCCGGGGAAGCAATACTTATATCTGAGAAAAAGAACTTTAAAAGAAAGACTATAGTAAGAGATAAAGAAGGACACTACATAATGATAAAGGGAACAATTCAACAGGAAGATATAACTATTATAAATTACTATATACCAAATATAGTAGCCCTGACTTACATAAAGCAGACTTTGATGGATATAAAGGGTGTGATTAACAGCAATACTATAATAGTAGGGGATTTCAATAACCCACTAACATCACTGGGTAGAACCTCAAGAAAAAATATTAATAAAGAAACAGCAGACTTAAAGGATACACTAGATCAACTCGATTTAAAAACCAAAAAATACTCAAACACTTGGAAACTAAATAGCATGTTATTAAATAATGAATGGATTAACAATGAGATCAAAGAAGAAATAAAAAGGGTTCTAGAAACAAATGATAATGAGCATACATCAACTCAAAATTTATGGGACACAGCAAAAGCAGTACTGAGAGGGAAGTTCATTGCACTACAGGCATACCATTAGAAGCTAGAAAAAGCTCAAATAAGCAACCTGACCCTGAATCGAAAAGAACTAGAAAAACAACAGCAAATAAAGCCCAGGACCAGTAGTAGAAGGAAGGAAATAATAAAGATCAGAGCAGAAATAAATGACATAGAGGCTAAGGAAACAATACAGAGGATCAATGAAACCAGAAGCTGGTTCTTTGAATAGGTAAACAAGATTGATGAACCTTTGATGAGACTCACCAAGAAAAAAAGAGGAATCAAATAAAATTAGAAAGGACAGTGGAGAAATAACAACTGACACAACAGAAATACAAAGCATTGTAAGAAAATACTATGAAGAACTATATGCCAAAAAATTAGACAATCTTGGTGAAATGGACAAATTTCTTGAATCATATAACCTTCCAAAAATCAATCTGGAAGAATCAGAACACCTAAACAGAACAATTACAACAAATGAGATCGAAACAGTTATCAAAAAACTCCCCCCCAAAAAAGTCCTGGGCCTGATGGCTTCACAAGTGAATTCTATCAAAAATTCAAAGAAGAACTAACTCCTATCCTCCTCAAGCTATTTCAGAAAATTCAAGAGGAAGGAAGACTTCCAAACTCCTTTTATGAGGCCAGCATAATTCTGATCCCCAAACCGAACAAAGACAACACAAAGAAAAAAAATTATAGGCCTATCTCCCTAATGAATTTAGACGCTAAAATTCTCAACAAAATATCAGCCAACCGGATCCAGCAATATATGAAAAAAATTGTACACCATGATCAAGGGGGATTTATTCTGGAGAGGCAAGGCTGGTTCAATATTCGCAAATCAATCAATGTGATTCATCACATAAACAAAAGGAAGAACAAAAATCACATGATAATTTCAATAGATGCAGAAAAGGCATTTGATAAAATCCAGCACCCATTCATGCTCATAACTCCCAGTAAAGTGGAAATACAGGGATCATTCCTTAACATGATAAAGGCCATCTACGACAAACCCACAGCAAACATCATACTAAATGGACAAAAATTAAAAGCAATCCCCTTAAGATCAGGAACCAGGCAGGGATGCCCCCTTTCACCACTCTTATTCAACATAGTTCTGGAAGTCCTAGCTATAGCAATCAGACAAGAAGAAGAAATAAAAGGCATCCAAATTGGAAAAGAAGAAGTAAAACTGTCACTATTTGCAGATGATATGATATTGTATATTGAAAACCCTAAAGTCTCAGTCAAAAACTACCGGACCTTATAAATGAATTCAGCAAGGTGGCAGGATATAAAATTAATACTCAGAAATCAGAGGCATTTCTATATACCAACAATAAACTGTCAGAAAAAGAAATTAAGGAAATAATCCCCTTCACTATTGCAGTCAAAAAAAAAAAGTACCTAGGAGTAAATTTAACCAAGGAGGTTAAGGACTTGTACTCGGAAAATTATAAAACATTGGGAAAAGATATCAAGAAAGATACAAACAAGTGGAAGCATATACCGTGCTCATGGCTAGGAAGAATAAACATCATTAAAATGTCTATATTACCCAAAGCAATTTATAAATTCAATGCAATACCAATTAAAATACCAATGACATACTTCAAAGATATAGAAAACATACTCCAAAAATTTATATGGAACCAAAAAAGAACACGAATAGCCTCAGCAATCTTAAAAAGAAAAAATAAAGCAGGAGGCATCACTCTTCCGGATATCAAGGTTTACTACAAGGCCATTATACTCAAGACTGCCTGGTACTGGCATAAGAACAGGCACAGTGATCAATGGAACAGAACAGAGAACCCAGAAATAAACCCACAGCTTTATGGACAACTGATATTTGACAAAGGAGGAAAGAACATACAATGGAGTAAAGACAGCTTCTTTAACAAATGGTGCTGGGAAAATTTGACATCTACCTGCAAAAAAAATGAAACTAGACCATCAACTTACACCATGCACAAAAACAAATTCAAAATGGATAAAGGACTTAAACATAAGCCGTGAAACTATAAGCATCGTAGAAGAAAACATAGGCAGCAAGCTCTCTGACATCTGTAGCAGCAATTTATTTGCTGATTTATCTCCACGAGCAAATGAAATAAAAGGCAAGATAAACAAATGGGACTACATCAAACTAAAAAGCTTTTGCACAGCTAAAGACAATAAGAACAGAATAAAAAGACAAACTACACAATGGGAGAACATATTCGACAGCACATCTGATAAGGGGTTAATAACCAAAATTTATAAAGAACTTATAAAACTCAACACCAGGAAGACAAACAATCCAATCAAAAAATGGGCAAAAGAAATGAATAGAAATTTTACCAAAGAAGACATACAGATGGCCAAAAGACATATGAAAAAATGCTCAACATCACTAATTATTAGAGAAATGCAAATTAAAACCACAATGAGATATCACCTCACACCAGTCAGAATGGCGCTCATCAGCAAAACAACACAGAACAAGTGCAGGCGAGGATGTGGAGAAAAGGGAACCCTTCTGAACTGCTGGTGGGAATGCAGACTGGTGCAGTCACTGTGGAAAACAGTATGGAGATTCCTCAAAAAATTAAAAGTCGAACTGCCTTTTGACCCAGCTATCCCACTTTTAGGAATATACTCCAAGAACACCATAACACTGTTCGAAAAGAAGAAATGCGCCCCCATGTTTGTGGCAGCATTGTTCACAATAGCGAAGAGCTGGAAACAGCCCAAGTGTCCGTTAGAAGACGAGTGGATTAAAAAGCTTTGGTACATATATACTATGGAATACTACTCAGCCATAAGAAATGATGACATCGGATCATTTATAACAAAATGGATGTACCTTGATAACATTATACGGAGTGAAATAAGTAAATCAGAAAAAAAGAAAAACTGAGAACAGCATGATTTCATACATAGGTGGGACATTAAAGTGAGACTACGAGACACGTACAAGAGTGTGGTGGTTACGGGATGGGGGGAGGGAGGGGAGGGTGGTTTTGGGAGAAGGGGAGGGACACAGGGAAAACCAGATAGAAGGTGACAGAGGACAATTTGACTTTGGGTAATGGGTATGCAGCACAATTGAATGATGGGATAATCTGGAGATGTTTTCATTGTACAAATGTACCCTGATTTATTGGTGTCACCCCATTAAAGTTAATAAAAAAAAATGTCTATATTACCCAAAGCAATTTATAAATTCAATGCAATACCAATTAAAATACCAATGACATACTTCAAAGATATACAACACATATTCCAAAAATTTATATGGAACCAAAAAAGAACAAGAATAGCCTCAGCAATCCTAAAAAGAACAAATAAAGCAGGAGGTATCACTCTTCCAGATATCAAGGTTTACTACAAGGCCATTGTACTCAAGATAGCCTGGTACTGGCATAGGAACAGGCACATAGATCAATGGAACAGAACAGAGAACCCAGAAATAAACCCACACCTTTACGGACAACTGATATTTGACAAAGGAGGAAAGAACATACAATGGAGTAAAGACAGCCTCTTTAACAAATGGTGCTGGGAAAATTTGACATCTACCTGCAAAAAAATGAAACTAGACCATCAACTTACACCATTCACAAAAACAAACTCAAAATGGATAAAAGACTTAAATGTAAGCCATGAAACCATAAGCATCTTAGAAGAAAACATAGGCAACAAGCTCTCCGACATCTGTAGCAGCAATATATTTGCCGATTTATCTCCATGGGCAAATGAAATAAAAGGCAAGATAAACAAATGGGACTATATCAAACTGAAAAGTTTTTGCACAGCTAAAGACAATAAGAACAGAATAAAAGACAAACCACACAATGGGAGAACATATTCGGCAACACGTCTGATAAGAGGTTAATAACCAAAGTTTATAAAGAACTTATAAAACTCAACAACGGGAAGACAAACAACCCAATCAAAAAATGGGCAAAAGAAATGAATAGAAATTTCTCCAAAGAGGACATACAGATGGCCAATAGACATATGAAAAAAATGCTCAACATCACTAATCATTAGAGAAATGCAAATTAAAACCACAATGAGATATCACCTCACACCAGTCAGAAAGGAACTCATCAGCAAAACAACACAGAATAAGTGCTGGCGAGGATGTAGAGAAAAGGAAACCCTTCTGCACTGCTGGTGGGAATGCAAACTGCTGCAGCCACTGTGGAAAACAGTATGGAGATTCCTCAAAAAATTAAAAATCAAACTGCCTTTTGACCCAGCTATCCCACTTTTAGGAATATACCCTAAGAACACCATAGCAGTGTTCGAAAAGAATAAATGGGCCGCCATGTTCGTGGCAGCATTGTTCACAATAGCGAAGATCTGGAAACAACCCAAGTGTCCATCAGAGGACGAGTGGATTAAAAAGCTTTGATACATATATACTATGGAATACTACTAAGCCATAAGAAATGATAACATTGGATCATTTACAACATAATGGATGGACCTTCATAACTTTATACGGAGTGAAATAAGTAAAACAGAAAAAAACTGAGAACAGCATGATTTCATACATAGGTGGGACATAAAAGTGAGACTATGAGACATGGACAAGAGTGTGGTGGTTACGGGGTGGGGGGAGGGAGGAGAGAGTGGGAGAGGGGGGAGGGGAGGGGCACAAAGAAAGCCAGATAGAAGGTGACAGAGGACAATTTGACTCTGGGTGACGGGTATGCAACATAATTGAATGAAAAGATAACCTGGAGATGTTTTCTTTGAACATATGTACCCTGATTTATTAATGTCACCCTATTAAAATAAATTTTTAAAAGAAAGAACCACTGATCTAATCAGTCAAGTGTGTGGGGGAAAGCTTACTTATAAAACTAAGCCTTAGGCTATAACAACCCATCCTGCCCACAGCCTGTCTCCCAACACACATTAATATCAACAGACTTCCATGTGGGCCGTACCATCACAAAGTGAGCATAATATATTTTATCTGCCCAACAGTTAGCAACTCTTGTTAAAACTCCTCACGATTTATTGAAATTATTTTACTGTTGGGAGTGGGGAGAAAGCATGATGCCTCCTGTTGGGCAGATAAAATATATTATGCTCACTTTGTTAAAGATGGTGCTGCCCACATGGAAGTTCGTTGATATTAATGTGTGTTCTGGAACAGGCTGTGGGCAGGCCGGGTCGTTATAGCCTAAGGCTTAGTTTAAGAGTAAGCACTTCCCCACACCCTTGACTTATTAAATGATGTAGGGTGGTGCACTCTCTTGAGGAATCCCATTATGCCTCAGATGGGTGGCTTTGTATTAGAGACTTTCTTTATGTATAATTGGATTAAAGGTTTGGATTTTCTATTCTATAAACTGGGGCAGTCCAGGAGCTTGCTCTCTCTCTTGGTTCCTGAGGTATTAGAGAGGACAGCAGAGTAAGGCCACGTGAACGCCAGGAGAAGCAGCCAAGATGGTAGAATGCTGAGGGAGAAGCCAGTTTGTTAAGAGTTTGAGCTGGAGGAGATGGGAAACAGAGGTGAATAAGTCTGGTGAGCTGGAAAGCTTTGATTCTAGGAAACTCGGATAAGTCAGTAGCTTTGTGAGCACTGAATGTGTGGGTTTTGGAGCCCAGTGTGTGTTTTTGCTTGCCCGCCGGGTGCAAGCTAGAATTAAAGCTGATGGCTCACCAGTTTTTGGCTCCTGTGTTTCATTACCGACTGTTCAAATCCAATGCGAACCTGCATGGGTCGGGCTGCTGTGATGGTGGCCTTGACTACTAGCCTTACACCTCCTTATTCTAGGTACTGACATTTCTACCCTGATCAGCAATTTTATGGATTCAAGAAAATAATAACTTTTTTCCACCAAAATAAAGAAACTCTGCTCTTCTCTTTTGTTCCTTTCAGCACACCAGGATACATATATTCTTTATGATAAATTAAATTTCACTCTCTTCCACAGTATTTTGTGAACCCATTTTTTTCCATGAGTTTATGAGTTTTGATATTCTAAATAGAATGAGTGTTCAGCAGACAGTGGACTACAGCCTATTAGCTATGGAAAGATGTCCTCTAACTTCTCTAAATACTGACCCAGAAACAGCAACTGGATGAAGCTTCTGGAAGGTCCAAGGACCTGCCTCTGGTTAAAACTGTCCAGGTTCTTATTCCAGCTCTATTTCCCATGCAATTCCCTTATCCGTCTGTGAAGTCAATAGTCGCGGCCATTATCACAGCTGCCTAGCTCATGCAGGTTCACATTAAATTAGGACAGTCGATAATGAAACAACAGAGCCAAGAACTGGTGGGCCATCAGCTTTAATTCTGGCTTGCACCTGGTGGGCTAGTGAAAACACACACTGGACGCCAAAACCCACTCTTTCAGTGCTCACAAAGCTACTTACTTATCCTAGTTTCCTAGCATCAAAGCTTTCTAGCTCACCAGACTTATTCACCTTTGTTTCCCATCTCCTCTCTGCACAAACTCTGCACAAACTGGCTTCTTCCTCAGCACTCCGCCATCTTGGCTGCTTCTCCTCTCCTTCACGTGGCCTTAAACTGCTCTCCTCTCTAATGCTAACCTCAGGAACTGAGAGAGCCAGCAAGCTCCTGGTCTGCCCCACTTTATAATGTAGAAATTCAAACCTTTAATCTAATCTACAAACAAGAAAGTCTCTGATACAACGTCACCCATCTGAGGCATAATGGGATTCCTCAGGAGAGTGCACCACCCCACATCATCCAATCAGTCAAGGGTGTGGGGAAAAGCTACTCTTAAAACTAAGCCTTAGGCTATAACGACCCGGCCTGCTTACAGCCTGTCCCTCACACCCAATAATATAATTACACCCATCCCAAGCATAAGGGCAAATAATATCACCTGGGTGATGGGCTTCCATGTGGGCAACGCCATCTTTAACAAAGTGAGCATAATATATTTTATCTGCCCAACATCGTCTTAAATTCACTCTCGTGCATCTGCTCATTCAAGATAATATTACCCTGAGCCTGACCTGTGGTGGCGCAGTGGATAAAGCCGTCGACCTGGGAACACTGAGGTCGCCAGTTCAAAACCCTGCACTGGTTCGGTCAAGGCACATATGGGAGTTGATGCTTCCAGCTCCTCCCCCCTTTCTCTCTCTCTCTCTCTCTCTCTCTCACTCTGTGTCTCCTCTCTAAAAAAAAAAATGAATAAAATAAAAAGACATTTGTAAAAAAAAAAAAAAAGAAAAAAGATAATATTACCCTGAAAGTATCCTGGGCTTTGTATTAGTATTTCATAGGGTTGTTGTACATGTAAAGTCGTTGTGTCACTGCCTCTCACACAGATCACAGCCGATTAATGTCACTTATTACTTCTGCTATTAATAGAAACCCAACTAATCTTTATCCCAAGAGTCCTTCATAATAGGAAGTTAACAAACCTGATATGAGGAGGTGAGATGGCTGGTTTTTATTAGTGTACATATAGCCAAATGCCCTGCCATATGTGCTCAGGTTTCTTCCTCACAGTCCTAAGACATAGTTTGGTAAAAGGAAAAACATCTTTAATGTCAAGATAATTGATATTTTTCCAGAGATAGACAGAGTGAAATAAATTGGGAATTAACATGTTAGCTGTGAAATGAAAAAATAATGTGTTCTATGGTTACACTGTGCTTGAATTACCAGAGTGACATTGTTTTGGGAGGTCACTTTCTAAGTGACTTTTTCATTTGACTTTTAAGTTCTTAGGGCAAGAAAGTCCTCTTTAATTGAATAAGCCCTTAATGATATGTAGAAGAAAAAGAATAATAATAGTTATCAAAAATAAGTCAATATTAAGATTACAATGTCTTTTAGATGTTAATTAATATAATAACAAGTACTAACGGTCATAGTTCTAAAGACAAGGCTGTATGCAGACATATGATGCATGTAGCTACAGAAGCGCTAGACAGCTCCTTGTACATTTTCTTCCACATAAGTTCTAGAAATCACTCTGGAAACAGATCAGATAGGAGCTGGTGACCTTTACCAAGATCCTCCACCCAATCCCAGTATTCTGACACTAACCCCTCACTTCTCTCAATGTACAAAATTATTTCAAAAATAAAAATAAAAATCATGCCAATAAAGTGTTTTTAGCAAAGAAGAGCTTTATCATTAGCTTTTAAATTGAGGTTTGTGACTAGTTGGCTACTGTGATTAATAAAGAAAAAGAAAAAAAAATCCTATCGAAACTTTATCTGCACCTCTATAACATAAAATGAATTTCTTCATTTTAGAACTCCTTTAAAGGCCCTTCTAATCTCTTAACAAATGAAAACCACGAATCAAATACTTCCATTATCCTACAAATTAGTGGCTAGTGGGTAGCTCTAGGATTATATTTGCTTTCAAAATTGGGAAGAAAACATGGATAACACTTTTCACTCAGGAATTGTGGAGCATTGATACTGGAGCACTATTGGCAGCATACTATCAAATTTCAGGCAAGCCACTTAACCCCTCTGCCCTTTTCCATCTGGAAATTCAGAAGATAAGCAGTCCACATCAACAGTATTCTTCCAAAGGCAAACTGGTAAAAGATTGATAAGAACTTTACAAATATTAAGTGCTCCATAACTACTACTTGTTGTGACAAATTCAATTTCCATACATGTCCAGGATACCAAAAAATACCCCCTGACTGCTAATCTAAGCAGAATGATGTGATCTGCACTAAAAACAGCAGGAAGGAAAATTAGTCCAAAGTAGACTTTACTACCATGAAAAACGGTGCTTCTGGAGAGAAATCTGAAGAAGGAAATTTTGATGTGTTGGAGGAGATGTGAAAACAGAAAATCCACTACTCCAGCAACTGATTCCTATGTTTTCTTCTGTTTAACACAGAGCGCCTCAAGAACGCTCTGTTGGGCAGATGAAATATATTATGCTCACTTTGTTAAAGATGGCGCTGCCCACATGGAAGCCATCACCCAGGTGATATTATTTGCCCTTATGCTTGGGATGGGTGCAATTATATTATTGGGTGTGAGGGACAGGCTGTAAGCAGGCCGGGTCATTATAGCCTAAGGCTTAGTTTTAAGAGTAGCTTTTCCCCACACCCTTGACTGATTGGATGATGTGGGGTGGTGCACTCTCCTGAGGAATCCCATTATGCCTCAGATGGGTGACTTTGTATCAGAGACTTTCTTGTTTGTAGATTAGATTAAAGGTTTGGATTTCTACGCTATAAAGTGGGACAGACTGGGAGCTTGCTCTCTCTCAGTTCCTGAGGTTAGCATTAGAGAGGAGAGCAGATTAAGGCCACATGGAGGAGAGGAGAAGCAGCCAAGATGGCGGAGTGCTGAGGAAGAAGCCAGTTTGTGCAGAGTTTGTGCAGAGAGGAGATGGGAAACAGAGGTGAATAAGTCTGGTGAGCTAGAAACCTTTGATGCTAGGAAACTCGGATAAATCAGTAGCTTTGTGAGCACTGAATGAGTGGGTTTTGGATCCCAGTGTGTGTTTTTACTTGCCCACTGGGTGCAAGCTAGAATTAAAACTGATAGCCCACCAGTTCTTGGCTCCGTTGTTTCATTAGTGACTGTCCGAATCTAATGCGAACCTGCATGGGCCAGGCGGCTCTGATAATGGCCTTGCCCACTGGCTTTACACCCTCTTTTGTTAAAATGCATAACTTGAAATGGATACTACAGCAAGAGTGGGTAGTTTTCTATAAAAGGTAAGGCATTACTAGAAGAGCAGAATTAGAATTATCCTCAACCTCCCATCACACAAAATGAAACCTTGAAGGACTTTGGTTCTCCATAAAGATTTCCTGCTCATGAAGATTGTTAAACCTTGTTCTTTTAGCCAACAGAGTGATCTTTAAAAACATCCTATTTTCTCAACTGTTTAATCAATCAACAGATTGTTATTGAACATGTTTAAAGCACTGTACTCAGCTCCCATGTAGGATACGATTTAAAACAAAAAGAACAAAAAAACATAGTAGTTTTTGTTCTTAAGAGCTCTGAATTTAATTGGACAGATAAGACATACACATGGGACAAGATAAGTGGCACCACCAGGCTGTCATAGATATGGGTCAAATGGCTAGTTCAAATAGTAAGTTAGAGACCAAGGGAGCAAACTGCCCTGGGCGTGGCTGGTCAGGGAAGGCTTTGAGGACTATAAGATAAACACCAGATCCTACTGTTTGGGTGGTCAGAGGTGGGGGGAGGGGGTACATTAAGGAGAGCTAATTTAAAAGTGACTCTGTGAAGTGAAATGAAGATTATAATACAAACTAATTATACCCATTATCTTCTTCTCCCCTCTCTTTCTCTTCTTCCTTTTCCTCTTTCTCCTTCTTTCCTCTCCTCTCCTCTCTCACACACGTGGGTGCACACACACACATGCGCATAGAACGTAAGGAGAGAAAGTACTCAAGAGATAAGTATGCCAACATTTATGGCCTTTAAATATTAAACAAATTTCTGTTGCCTTTTTTTTCTCTCCTCTTTCCTCCCTCCCTCTCCTATCTCTTTCCCTACTCCTATTTCTTCCTTCTTTCCTTTAACCCTAATCTCTTTAGAAATCAGAGTACCGGTCCCTTTGAACTGTCCTTAGGCACTACAAAAAAATGCAGAAATTCTTGTGGCTGCTCCTGAGGAATTTCAAGCCTTCCAGATCTCAGAATCACAGAATCCTATCAACAATGATGCTCAAAAAAGACACTTAGTTCATGCTCCTCTGAATCAGGCCTCACACTGAACTCTTGAAACAACTAGCATGAGTTTTGGGCCCACTCCTAATATGGTTGTGATGCTGCTAGAAGAAAATACCTCTAGGATCCTCCAACTTACTCTGTTCAGAAATTACATCTAAGTCTCTCAGATTGTGATCAATGTTTCTGTTGTTGCCATTCATTGCTTGTATTAAATGAGTTATTACACATCAGTAAAGTATTTCAGTAAAATGCTGATAGCACAAATAAGAAGATCTAATTTCAATTGAAGAGCCAATTGCAGGTCAGAAGAAAGTAACTGCATATATATAGTGTCTTCCTTAATTCTGTCCAGTAGACAGCAAGGAAGAACAGGAGAGGAGGGCACAAGGCAGAAAGTGAATAACTTTAATTAAGGGCTCCCTTAGGAAATTACCCAAGAACTAAGTTGAGGTCCATGTCTGCAATTTCAGATGTACAGAATGTTATGCTTACAAATAACAACTGAGTCATTGTAAAGCCAGTAGCCAGGGCCACCATCACAGCTGCCTGACCAGTGCAGGTTCGCATTAGATTCGTACAGTCAGTAATGAAACAACGGAGCCAAAAACTGGTGAGCCATCAGCTTTAATTCTAGTTTGCACCCGGCAGGCAAGCAAAAACACACACTGGGCTCCAAAACCCACTCATTCAGTGCTCACAAAGCTACTGACTTATCCGAGTTTCCTAGAATCAAAGGTTTCTAGCTCACCAGGCTTATTCACCTCTGTTTCCCATCTCCTTCTGTCTACACAAACTCTGCACAAACTGGCTTCTTCCTCAGCAGTCCACCATCTTGACTGCTTCTCCTGGCCTCTTCCTGTGGCCTTACTCTGCTCTCCTCTAATACCTCAGGAACCAAGAGAGAGCTCAAGATACTGTTCTCTCCCACTTTATACTGTAGAATCAAAACCTTTAATCCAATTATACAAACAAGGAAGTCTCTGTATAATGGGATTCCTCAGGAGAGTGCACCACCCTACATCATCCAATCAGTCAAGGGTGTGGAGAAGAATTTACTCTTAAAACCAAGCCTTAGGCCATAATGACCTGGCCTGCTTACATTACAGACTTTCCCCCACACCCATCCCAAGCATAAGGGCAAATAATATCACCTGGGTGAAGGACTTCCATGTGGGCAGCACCATCTTTAACAAAGTGAGCATATTATATTTTATCTGCACAACAGTCATCTTGCTGAGCTTTTAAATTTGGGGAACAGTAGTCTGGCTCTTCCAGATTTGACTATTTCTCAAGTTGTAATGTGCTCCTTTAATTTCAAATAAAATAAATAACTTAGACATAACTGACCATATTGTTTCCTGTCTGTTGGGCAGATAAAATATATTATGCTCACTTTGTTAAAGATGGCGCTGCCCACATGGAAGTTCGTTGATATTAATGTGTGTTCAGGGACAGGCTGTGGGCAGGCTGGGTCATTATAGCCTAAGGCTTAATTTTAAGAGTAAGCTCTTCTCCACGCCCTTGACTGATTGGATGATGTAGGGTGGTGCACTCTCCTGAGGAATCCCATTATATAGAGACTTCCTTGTTTGCATAATTGGATTAAAGGTTTTGATTCTATGGTATAAAGTGGGAGAGACCAGTAGCTTGATCTCTCTCTCTCTCTCTCGGTTCCTGGGTTTCTGAGGTTAATATTAGAGAGGAGAGCAGAGTAAGGCCACATGGAGGAGAGGAAGCAGCCAAGATGGCAGAGTGCTGAGGAAGAGTTTGTGCAGGAGGAGATGGGAAACAGAGGTGAATAAGTCTGGTAAGCTGGAAAGCTTTGATGCTAGGTGTAAAGCCAGTAGTCGCGGCCACTATCACAGCAGCCTGACCCGTGCAGGTTCATATTTGATTCGAACAGTCGGTAATGAAACACAGGAGCCAAAAACTGGTGAGCCATCAGCTTTAATTCTAGCTTGCACCCGGCGGGCAAGCAAAAACACACACTGGGCTCCAAAACCCACACATTCAGTGCTCACAAAGCTACTGACTTATCCAAGTTTCCTAGAATCAAAGGTTTCTAGCTCACCAGACTTATTCACCACTGTTTCCCATCTCCTCCAGCACAAACTCTTAACAAACTGGCTTCTTCCTCAGCATGCTGCCATCTTGGCTACTTCTCCTCCACATGGCCTTAATCTGTTCTGCTCTATAATACTAACCTCAGGAACTCAGGAACCAAGAGAGAGATCAAGCTACTGGTCTCTCCCACTTTATAGCATAGACTCAAAACCTTTAATCCAATTATACATAAAGAAAGTCTCTGATACAAAACCACCCATCTGAGGCATAATGGGATTCCTCAAGAGAGTGTACCACCCTACATCATCCAATCAGTCAAGGGTGTGGGGAAGTGCTTACTCTTAAACTAAGCCTTAGGCTATGACAACCCGGCCTGACCACAGCCTGTTCTAGAACACACATTAATATTAACAAACTTCCATGTGGGCAGCGCCATCTTTAACAAAGTGAGCATAATATATTTTATCTGCCCAACACTAGGAAACTCGTATAAGTCAGTAGCTTTGTGAGCACTGAATGTGTGGGTTTTGGAGCCCAGTGTATGTTTTTGCTTGCCCGCTGGGTGCAAGCTAGAATTAAAGCTGATGGCTCACTAGTTGGTGGCTCCTGTGTTTCATTACCAACTGTTTGAATCCAATGCGAACCTGCACGGGTCAGGCAGCTGTGATTGTGGCCGTGACCACTGGCTTTACACTAACCATTCCCCTTGCCCCATAAATACGGAGGGAGAGAGAGAGAAAAGGGGGGGAAATAAAGTTTATCACCACGACACATTGTATGTATGGGAGATCCTAGTTTAGAAAATGAAGAAACTGAGACATTGCTAGAATAACAAAACAATATAATTCACTAAATAATAGATAAGTCACTTTTTGTAATTGTGTTCTTTAATGTAAGAGGTTTTCATAAGAGATATCCTTTGTTCCTTAAGCAAAGCATTTCAATCCTCAAAGGGGATTTGTGGGACCTTGTGGTTTTAAGGACAATTTCTAAATTGGCATAACCCTGGAGAAAAGTTTGGATTAAAGCTTAGTGATATACAGAAGATTTTAAATTTAATTTTAGCTGTTTGAATTTGTGGCATTTGAAAAAGAAGTTTATTAAAAGCTAGAATTAAGCCTGGCCATTTCCATAACACTTGGCAGAAACTGAGGACATTATAAATTGTTGTTTCTTTCTAATTATTAATTTACTGGACTTAGCAGTTTTTATTTTTTTAGAAAAATTCAACATGTGAAGCTAAAATTTAAAAATCAAGAGATTGCTACATTACATCCAGTAATATTTTTCATTTTAAAAGCCTAGTCAAAATAGTGTATTTTGAAGAATTTTTATTAGGTTATTGCTGAAAAGTTAAAATAGTCAACATGTGTTTGTGTCAGTCTTTTTTTCAATTTATTTTCCCAAGTATACTCATTATCTTAATGAAAAAGACTGTGATTCTCTATATATCCCAAAAGTTTGTAAAACTGTCTTTTCCATTTTTCTTTTCTTTTCCTCTCTCTCTCTTTTTTCTTTCCAGGCAACTGTCCTGAAATGCCCAAAGCAAAAGGGGGTTATTGATGGCTTCCAGGACTTTAATGGCAAGAACAGCTTTATCTCCTAGGCAGACACCACACAAATGTTTGGTTTACTGCATATCACTTAGTTAACAAGGTTCTTATAGTTTCAAGGAAAACAGATTGTATAAGACTTTGCCTGGAGGACTTATTAGCATTCTAGAAGGAGAAAAAAAAAGGACCTAACAGATAAGTCTGAAGAGACTAAAATTTTAAAACAACTTAAATTTACACATAATCCTACAGGAAAATGTAAACAATAGAGTGGGAGTTTTTAGCAAAGATGGAAATAAATGTAAAGGGCGAAGAAAGAGGTGTTTGGTTTTATTTTTTAATTCCTGTCAGTAAGATCATCTACTCTAAGAAGATGGCCTATGCATTACAATTGCCGTTTTTTGTGACCTAACAATTCAATCTTGTTATTCCAAATTGTTCCAACCCTAGGAAAACCTGATGAAAATAGCTCTTTCGTCTCACTGGCATGTTTCAGGTGAATGTTAAGTACGTCTTTCAGCTCAGCTTTAAGAACGCAGTTCATCCGTAAGTTGTGCAGGTTCTTTCCACAGCTCTGTCTGCCCACTGTCACCATGAGAAGGAGGTAGTGAAGTGCTTTAATGTGTTCATCAGGAGCGTGCATCCGCCTGCTTTGACTTACCAATTGGCTTTGTTTGTGAGGAAGTTAACAAGACTGACATTTACAGCTCTCTGGCAAATGACAGCAGAGAGGAGATTCTGAATCTTAAAACTGTTTCCCAGCTGCTAGAAAAGGTCGGCTTTGGGCACCAGCAATCCATACAAATCCGAAGGTATTCAAGCTGTCGCTTCTCCTCTTCTCCTGTCTAGCTGTAAAGAACACGAAAGCGGCACAATAGCTGCGATATATTGCCAAGCTAAATGAAGGCATGAGGAAGAAATTACATGTACTTCTGTGAGAAAAGGAGTCTCAAAAGGCCAGTTGTTTGCTCAGATCCCCTGAGTTAAATTGCTTAAAAGCAAACGTTGAGGTTATGGTTCCCTGCCGTGTTGCGTCCATTGCAGACTCACTGAATGTCCAAAGCACGGAAGCCAAAGGCTTAGGACATCTTTGGAGGCCATAATTTGGAAAAAACAACTTTATCTTTGTGGGCAACACAGGACACATACAAATATTTGTTGGATTCTTTCTGTCTTCTTTGACAAGGAGCTTATCAAACTGTCCTCAAGCAAATTGTTACGAAAGTAAATGATTTCATGAAAAAGAATTTTTGTGGTTGAGAACTCTAGGCTACAGGCTTTAGTCAGACAATGCTCTGGGTTTACTGGGAACGGAAGGCAAGTTGGGACACAGCTTATCAAAAGTCACAAAGGTTCAGGTCATACATCCTGCATGGGACTTGCAGGGGGACGCCAAACGGTTTCAGATGTGGATATGAAACAACAGCAGAGGGCTAAGTGCTCCAGGCAAATGGGAGAGAGGTTGGAGGAGTGGTCAGCTAGTGCCTAGACAGGAGTTTTTTAATCCAAGAACTACTCCTCAGGTTGGAGAATTTCTTTTATGTCAAAGGGATTACTTAGGCCATAAGTACTTGAAGGGAACAATGAGAACAATGAAATTTTAGATTGACAGGGATGTAGAAATATTCACATACCATACATGTGTCATCTCATCTCTACTTAAAATCCGCCAAGGGCTTCCCACTGCTCTTCAAATGAATCCATTGCCTGGCCTTCCCACGTTCACATGTCCCACAGTGTCGCTCCACAGGGCAGACCCTTCCGCGTCACCTCCCACTGCTGTCCCCAGCGTCTCCTCTGCCGGCAGTGCCCGTGTTCAGCCATCCTGCCAGCCTCAGGGTATCTCTCTGGTCATCAACTTGCTTGACCCTAAATGCCCTTTCTTCACCTATCTGTTGGACCCACCATCATTTGAAATTATTTCTTTCCGTTGTTTGTTTTTGGTCTACTTTCACTATACAGTTAGCATCATAATGGTAAAGACTGTTGCCCTCTTGTAATCTGTTTCATCATCACGATTTATCACAGACCTAGCTGACAGGCAGCATACAATACTTTGCTAAATAAACAAAAGCATACAAGTGAGGGCACTGAGGTGATTTCCTGGAGTTCTCTCAAATCATTAATAGCAGAAAGTGTCGAGCACTCAGGTTTTCTGAGAAATTCTGCTTTCTAAGGGTAATGGGAATATTCTCAGGTAAGAGTCATTATGATGTTTTTTTATACAGTTGTTGTGTCTTCAGTTGAAAGTTACGTTGTTTGCGAGATCACTGGGAGAAAAGGTTTTGAAGATGAGATTGAGTGAAGCCAACTATCCTAGGGTGGTCAAGAAGGTGCACTGGGTTATAGATTCAGTTCTTCTTTCTTCTTGACCCTGTGCCACCACCTCCCACACCTACCTCCTCCCAGAGCTGCTCTTCATATATGATGCTTGTTGGTCTTCTCTCTCTCTCTGGTTTCTGTTCTTTTCTTTTTTTCAAGTACATGCACTGTTCTGCCCTTTGGAATGTCCTATCTTTGATCCACAGCCATTGCTTTGAGGTGGAACTTAAGCTTTTAATTTCCAGTACTAACTTGGGGTGGGCTGTGGGCAACATGATGGGAAGAAGGGGTAGGATGGTTAAATAGTGTAGGTGTAAAGCCAGCTATTTATCAGACTGTATCTTATGTGAAGAAGGGAAAGATCCTATCTACATTAGGAAGAAGATACTATATTTATTTACTTTTTTGTTAATATTTTAAAGGAAATCTCAATCTTGGTTTTGTAACTCTCCAGAGAACATTCAGTGGCACAAAGTTCAAAGTCTCAAGAAGCTAAATTACTTAAACTAATAAACATGTCACACAATACTCCATGGAGCCCAGAGAAGGGTAATATCATGAAATCAAGCAATGATCAGCTTCTAAAACTCCCCAAAGGACAGTCATAACAGGCTAAGTGATTTTTTTGTTGGTACTACTTTTTTTAACCTCTTCTTTCCTCCCTAATTATCCTGTTCAGGCTCATAGACCTTTCCACAGGCAATACTAATACTAAAAAAACCTACCCTGTACTGAATTCCTACTGTGTGCCAGGCACTTCACACTATTGTCTATCCTTACAACAAGCTTAACAGGTAGGTATGGTTAGCAGTACTTAAGTGAGAAAATTAACATTTAGAGAAGTCAGGTGAAGTGAAGTGAAGCTCAAGATCATGTGACAAGGTCTGTTAGACACTCCAGACCTGTGCCTATAACCAGTGCCTGTGCCTTAGATGGCTGGGTGGGCTTTAATCCTGCCTCACACACCCACTCTCCACCAACCAAATACACAAGCTAAAGAAAAATGTCTTGTGTTTGCTATGCAACTCTGCTTCAGAATAATTTGCTTGATCTCCTCACACCCCCAGCCCCATCCAACAAGTTTGCCACATCTGAGATCATTCTATATATATAGAAATTCTAGAAATGGTAGTGCTTTGCATTATGTCATAGTACAAGCAAACAAAATTAAGTGGCATGGAAATTTGAACTTGAACCATTGGATTCAAAGTCTAGTGTACTAGATGTCGCATTATGGCCAATCAACTAAATGTTTTAAAAATTAAACCCAGCCCTGGCTGGATAGCTCAGTTGGTTAGAGCATCACTGAGAAGCACAGAGGTTGCCAGTTTGATCCCTGGTCAGGAACAGACCAATATTCCTCTCTCTCTCTCTCTCTCCCTTCCTCTCTATTAAAAAGAAATTACATTAACTGAGTCTTTTTACTTATTTTCTACAGCTCTCTGTGTAGCCAAAATGCCTTAGTTAATATTATCCATTCAGCTATGAACTGCATTAGAATATGGGGAACTTGTTTGGTCTTTGAAAGCATCAGCCTCTTGGGGAAGCACATAACTATATAGAAACAGGACTAGAAACCTAAGCGAAACATGTTTAATTTACTATCTCTACTATGTTCACATCTCTAAAGCCCTGTCGCTAGCAGCAATAAGTCGAGGACCTCAGTCCCCTTGGATCCTGAGCCTCCCGTTGCCCTGTCTTGAAGCTGGCCGCATTCCAGCATGCTTCACCTGTTCACCTGTCTCTTTAGACCAGAGAACACAACAAACCCCACACCATCACAGAATTTAAGCAACCTATTAGGCAAGTGCTAAAAATTGTCATTTAAACACTATGTGATAGTATTTAACCTGCTTATGGTCAATACAAAAAAGCAGAAAACAGAATTTTATCTATGCTATTGTGTCAGAAGAGCATTTTTGAAATATTAACAATTTTCCCTGGTATTCCTTTTTCTTCCTTGACCCTTCCCTCTATTTAAACACCAAATTAGACCTTTGTGTCAGGAAAAGGTCAAGATAGCATCAAGCAGAGAAAAGAAGTATTTTCAAATGTCTGAGTCTAGTTCCTTAAGAGAAAAGATAGAACTCAGACTAGAAAAATATTGGGAAAGGAGAGTTGGACAAGCACAGAGAGCAGAGACCCTACCAGGCATCACAGAGAGGGGTTGATGCTTCACTCCACAGGCTGCGCTCTGGAGAGCGGCAAGATCCCAGAGAAAAGAAGGTGACATGGGAAATGGCTGAGAGCTCTGCAGAGTCCCCCAGCCCTGTCATGGTGAGAGAGTTAAACAATGATCCCTCCACACTCAAAACTGGCACAGAGGGGACAGTAAAGTAAGAAAAAACTGCATAAGTTGTTACAATGGGGCTTTCTTCAGTGGCTGACATTAACCAATGCTCAAGGGACAATCAGGGTGGCTAGATGACATTGGGTATCCAACACAAGCTCCCTAAAACATAGATGTAACCCAGGAGAAGGGAGAGAGGTATGGAATATTGATGAAATTTCCACCACAACCAGAAAAATGGGTCAGAAACAGAAATGAATAAATTGAGTCAGAGAAAAGTGAAGAAAAGTATTTTGTTCTTCTGAACTTGAGAACTAAATTTCATACCTTCTAACCTGCGATTAAAATCGTGACATCTGTGAAGTAACACACACAAAAATGAGGAAACGTGATTTCTTTGAACCTTTTTGATTCTTCTTCTTCAAAGGCAGCAATAATAAACATGTCTGTGACTTAGAATTAGTATGTACATAAAAAAATAATTAATTACTAATAAATGAAACTACATAAAAAGGTAATTATGCAGTGGGGTGGTTGGATTGTGATTTTTTTTCTTTCATTTTTATTTCCCATGTTTCTAGGGTTTATTGCTGTTATTACTACTGTTTTAAGAAATTCGAATAAAAAGAGAATGAGAAAAGGGAGAGAAAAGGAAGAAAGGGGAAAAAAAAGGATTAAAAAGGAAGGACCTTTCAGTAATATACAGCTTGAACATGGAGCCTATGGTACAAGATGAAGAGGGAAATAAGGACAGGGAGAAATTTTAGAGGGTCTTAAATCTCAGACTAAGACATTTAGACTGTATCCTATAATCCTTGAAGAGCCACAAGAGGTTTAAAACATAAGAGTAACATGGTCAAACCCATTTAAAAACACCACTTTGGTAGTTTGGGGGTGGGGTTTCTCAGAACAGAGGCAGGGAAGTCAATTCCCAGGCTATTGCAAAAACTAGACAGAAAATCATGGAGCAGCGCAGGCAGTGGTAGTAGAAACACAGAAGCCAGGGTGGATAAGAGCTCTTTGGGAGGTAACATTGTAGTGGACAACTGGTTCTGGGGCAGAAATAAGTCATGGCTGAGAATACACTGAGATATCAAATCTTCAATCTCCTCTTGACAGAGCTGGGCTTTTAAGAGGACAAAGAGCAGTGTAAGTGTCATTTTGAAACTGGACAGAACTGAAGACTGTTAAGGAATGCCGGTCACTTAGTTAGCAACTGCCACGTTGGCAACCTTAGACCACAGCTACAGACATGCTATCCTGGGACTGTGGCCTCCTACTCCCCCATTACTCCAAGCTTCTTGACAGCTGGTGGAAAATGCCTCCTGTATCCAGAATGAAAATAAAGCACTGAAGCCTCAGTTCCTCACCGGGGGACATCCTCCCAGGGGGAAAGGAGAGCTGAGCTGAGGGCTCTCTGCTCCATGCCTGTCAGTTCATGCCCATCTGGTGGTTTCTCCTTGTAAAACATTCTAGTCCTGGAAGCGTAGCTGTCCCCAAGAATGGACACAATAAGCAGAAGTAAGGCCAGTGTGTTTGAACAAGATTTTATTGAAGGCTTGAGGATTAGAAACAGTAAACACAGAGAACAACATGAACCCCAAAATTTATAAGGTCCAGATCACCCTTCATGATCACACAAACCAGCTCCACTTCAGGACTCCCCCAAGAGAGTACTCTTCATCCTTGGCCTCAAACGTCTTCTTCGTGGTAGATGCCTGTCACTAACTCCCACCACCGCAAGTCAAAGCATCCTGTATGAATGACTGGTTTGTGTTCTGGATTTATTCTTAACTATATGCTCAGACCCCAGAAATCCTGAAAAATTATATAATGATATCATTTTTAATATATTTTAAGTTTTAAAGTGAATAGAACAATCATGAAGAAAGGTTAAAATTTAGAAAAAATTTTAAAAACTGCTCATACATTTAAAAAGCCCTTCAAAAGGGTGTCATCACCAGCACCTGCCAAACCAACCACATGAAGGGCTCAGCATGGGGAGCCGGGATGCTGAGCTGCTGCAAGCACCCCACAAGGAGGAGGCCATGCTGCTTGGGTTGATGGCCGCACTGCCTGCCCAGCTGAACCGGCTCAAGGGTTAAGAACTGGTCCTCCAATCAATGACTTGTTCTGGAAGAGGGGATGAGTTACTGTCTTCTTAAGCTGCACATGAATAGTCAGATAAGATATTGGTACATGTAGACAATGAAGTATCTGTCGACCAAATTGCACTGGACTTGAGCAAAAGGAGTTCCGGACCAGATGAGGGGGAGGAGGAATAAGAATCAGAGTCCCGAAGTGGGGAGAAAGCCAGGGTCAGTTATACAAGTTAAACCTCTAAGTCTCCTAAATAAATAAATACCTTCAGAAGACATTAACTATTAATGTTTTGGCATATTCTCTTTTAGTGTCATATTTACTATGCCATAACCATGTTTTCATATTGATTTGTTATACATTTTATTTATCTTTATTAATGGTTCTTGGTTCTTTTTTTTTTTTTGTAGTTTCTAAAGTGAGAAGTAGGGAGGCAGAGAGACAGATTCTGGGTGTGCCCGACCAGGATCCCGACCAGGATCCACCCAGCATGTCCACTAGGGGGTGAAGCTCTGCCCATTTGAGGCATTGATCCTTTTCAACTGAAGCCATTCTAGCACCTGAGGTGGAAGCCATGAAGCCATCCTCAGCACCTGGGCCCACTTTGATCTAATGGAGCCTTGGCAGCAGGAGGGGAAGAGTGAGAGAGAGAGAAAATAGAGGGGGAAGAGTGGAGAAGCAGATGGGCACTTCTCCTGAGTGCCCTGGCCAGAAGTCGAACCCGGAGACTTCCACAAACCAAGCCGATGCTCTACCACTGAGTCAATTGGCCAGAGCTTTTTTAACGGTTCTTAAAGGTCCATAATTATATTACCATTTTTATATTTGGAACTATTATATTGCTTTCATTATAAAATGAACTTTAACTCATTCTTTTCTGATTATATAAATAAATATACTAATTGTGAAAAGTTTGGGATATAAAGAATAAATCAACTATACATGCAAGTGTGATATACAGATGCGCAGATTTGATTTTAACTTTTTTCTTCTACTTTAGCCTTATATGGGTATGGCTTATATGGTTATAAGGATTTAACCTTACATGGTTATTTCTCATACAGGAAATGTGTTCTAAAGTTATTGTAAGTTATTTGATCCTGCTAAGGCTCTTAGCTCAGTACCATTCCTCAACTCTCTACCACTTTGAGGCAAGCTCAAATCTCAGTTTCTAAATAGTCCTCCAGCCACCAGCAGCCACTCTGTGGCAACTCTGTCCTCCCAGTGGCCTGCCCTCCAAACCACAGCTGTCCCCATCCCCCATTTCTTTTCTTTCTTTTTTTGGAAGAAACTGGTTCTTGCTGATTTCCGTCCCTCTTCTGAGACCAGAACAATCTCCAATGTGTCCTCTCCAGACTACATGGTCTGTACTGAGAACTCGCATAGAAGCTCAGACTGGAGCTACCATAATACTCAAAGCAAGGATTGACAGATTTCTGAACAGCAAAGGTCTGAAGTTTGGAGAACAGACAGATGAAGAAACTTTGTATATTTTTTTCTTAAGTGTTTTATAATTGCTCTACTCAGTAAGCCAGGGAAATATATAAGCAGTCATCAGTTTTATAGATGTGGGAATTAAGGTTCAGCAAGGTTAAATGGCTTGCCTTAAGTAGTCACAAAATTGTATCATTAAAGAGAAAAGTGAGAGTTCTCTTTTCTATCAGAATTATACTCTTCTTGGGGTAGAGGTAAATGGTACTATAACAAAGAATATGTATGTGTTGGCACAATGGAAAGGAGCAAAACAGCAGAGAGAATGAGGTAACAGGAGAGTAGAAGAGCACAGAAGAGATCCAACAAAAGCCAAAGTTTATAGAAAAAAAAATTGTAGACCTAATAGCATAAAAATGCTTATTGTTTGTGTGTTTTGGGAGGTGGACGTCATGGTTCCTGATCTGATCTACACATTTGCTAATTGGCTCACCTCTATTCTTGTAAGAGTAAGATGCAGTCTTCCCCCCTACCCCCTTATTTCAAGGGTCAGTTTTCAGTTATACATTTGGAGAGTGGAGTTTTAGGCTCCCATCAGATTGTCAGTGCACATTGCAACCTGAGCCTTCACTGTGCTCTTAATGGCTCTCTGAGCCATGCCGTGGTCTTCTACTTGGTGCTATCTCAAACTGCTAGACAACTATAAGCACCCCAAATTATGCTGCCACTACCAACCTGGCCTCAAAGGAGGAGATGGGCTGAGAAGGCCATGCTTTTCATCATTAGGTCCTCTCTGTACCATTGAACAAGGCTGTGGGGTGTAATATGCTCTAGTCAAGGTTTGAAATTGATCCAAGAAAATGTCTCTGGGTAACTAAAGGGGAAGTGGAGGGGAAGACTTATTTTCCCTATGTGCCTTTTGTGTAGTTTAAATTTTTGTTCTTAGTGTGTTTATTACCTACTCAAAAACAGAAACTAAGATAAAGCCATGAATGCTATATATAACTTTCCAGAGTCCAAGTAAACAAAGGAAACCTCTTAGAGAATTCCACTCATAAGAATAGTTCATTTCTGGGTCTGGATTTTTGTCTTGGGGTCATCTCCCTACTCTTTCCCTCCTCTAGAAAGAGGCACATTTCAATTCTTCATAATGAGAATCTTGATTCATTCAAAGAAACACCAACTTTCTGGCCACATTGGTATGTCTTATCCTACAATCTGTCTCAACAACCAGAACAATCCATAGGACACAGTGATTACCAGGACTTTAGTTCTAAAAATCTGAATAAGTTAATCTAGAATAACTATTGCAGAATCATTACTTAGAACAATAATCCAGGATGGCCTTTGCTTATCTATTTCCCAGTACCTTTGGGGGTCCCTATGCCAGGGTCAGGTGGATGCACGACTCCTTATTCTCTTGTTGAATTTATAGTCTTGATTCTGGAACACTCACCCATATATTTCTGAAAGATGCAAGACCAAGAGGAGTGGGGTGAGGTGGAATTCTGAAGGTATGGAGGCACAAATCCTTTTATCTTTGTTAAAAATCAAGTCTATGACCAAGGAAAAAAGAGAAAAGACTTAAATTACTAAACTTATGAATGAAAAAGGGGATATTACTACTGACCTTACATAAGTAAAAAAGAATTATAAGGAAATACTATGCAAACTCAATTGCCAGCAAATTAGATAGCCTACATAAAGTTGATAAATTCATAAAAAGATACAAAATTCTAAAACTGACTCAAGAAGAAATAGAAAATTTAATGAACTTATAACAAGCAAAGAATTCACTGATTAAGCTATTTGTAATTGAAAAAATAAAATAACTTCCTACAAAATAAATCGCAGTCCCAGATAACTTTATTGGTAAATCTCACCGAATAGAGAATAACACAAATACTTAGCAAAGTCTTTCAAAAATAGAGAAGAGAATAATTCCCAACTCATTCCATGAGGCCAGTTTCGTCTTGATACCAACACTAGACAAAGACATCACAAAGAAAGAAAACAAAAGGCTAATATTCTTTGTGAAGGTATATATATATATAAATCAACAAAACACTAACAAACCAAATCCAGCAACATATGAAAAGGATTATATATCATGACCAAGTTAGTTTTAGCCAAAAAATGCTAGGTTGACTCACCATGTGAAAATCAATTAATGTAAAATACCACATTAATAGAATAAAGGACAAAAACCACACGAGTATCATAATATATGGAGAAAAAAATTTTTTGAGAAAAAAACTCAACACATTTCATGATAGAGACATTTGACAAACTAGTAATGGACAGGAATTGCCTCAACCTGATGAAGAGAATTTTCAAAATCCTGGACTTTCCAGATCTGGACTCCTCAGCAGCTCCTGAGGTTTTCTGCTGCTTCTTCTGCCCTCTTCTTAGTCATATATGCTACCATGCAGCAATGGCCAGTAGAGAGGAAAGGGTTTATTATAAGGAATTGGCTCCCACAATTATGGAGACTGTCAAGTCCAAAACCTGCTGCCTGTACCAGCAGGTTCAAGATCCAAGAGAACTGATGGTGTAACTCCAGAATGAGAGGGGCAGCCTGGAGCTCTGGGAGCACTGATGGTGCAGATAAAGTCTGAAGAAAGGCCACTGGCCAGTGACGGTGAAACAGACATCTATCTGACTTGAATTGTGGGAGAAAGAAATGATTAGCATGAACAACCACAGCGTGTCCAGCTGCCCAATCTGCAGAACCAAGCACCAGGGTGTTTTGAGACCTTCATTATGAATCTCAGATTCATCAAATGCCAGGGGCAAATGCCAGGAGGTTCCAGAGTGAAGAAATCTTATCACTGGGCAGGAATCAGAAGGGGAAAAAACTCACGGGGCTGATGAAAAACTGTCATGTGATTTCATGTATGTGAGAGGCGATTGCAAATCAAGGAACCAATGTAATTGCATTTAGATAACCTGACAGCAGATTGTTAAAATTTTAAAAGAACAAGAAATCCCTGCATCAGGCCCGGTGCGAAGAAGCAGCCATCACAAGAAACTGTTGTTGGAAGCCTCTTCAATTTGGAATTGCTAATATTTTTACCTAGGCTTATCCTTTCACCAGCAGTCCCGTTTCTTGGTGTCCATCTCCAGCAGGGGCTTAGTTATGTATTGTGAGCTGAATTGCCTCACCCAAATTTCCATGTTGACTTTTGAACCCCTGGAAGTTTAGAACACGCCTAAAGTTGGGTTTTTGGTCTTTAAGAAGTAATGAAGGTTAAGTGAATTTGTTGGTGTGTGTCTTAACCCATGATGAACAGCATCCTTAGAAGAAGGAGGACGCCTGGAAGCCCAGGGGGAAGGCCCTGTTAACACAGCGCTAGCGGATAGCCACCTAGAAGCCAAGAGACACTCCTCAGGAGGAACCAACCTTGCTGACACCCTCAGCTCACACTGGAAAGTCTTCAGAATTGTGACAAAATAAATGCCTAAAGTTTACACCACCCAAAGTGGTAATATATTATGTCTACAGCCCCTTAGGGCACAGTTAAGTATTCCCGATGGCACTGCTGAAACGGCACCTGCATTGAACTGCATCAACTATTTCAATCCAATAGCATTGAAAGGCTGCGTGCTGTTACAGAAGGCCTGTCTTATGGGATGTTATGCATACAATTCACAGCTCCTCACATGGCAGGTCCCTGTGATTTCAGAAAAACACATTGAATAGCTTAATCCCATCTACTCTCTTTGTATGAATTTCGCTATCGAGTGTGATGATGGCTCAGAAGAAATCTTAAGGACAGTCAAGCTGATTGCTGCACAAGATACCTGGGGTACTTTGTTAAAACAAAAATAACAAAGTGCATAGATGCTTATGGTCTACTGTGAAGTAAAAAGAACACAATTATTTCTCTAATATTCCTAGAAATTTGTGAGAAGTGTCTTTCTACCCTGCTGTGTAGCTGGAGGAGAAGAGTGTAGGTCCAGATTCCTTTGGAACATTGGAACAATCTAGTGAAAAAGCCCCAGGAAACCCCTGGGGATTTCCAGAGTTGAGTTTGGGCTCTGAGCTGGCCCTGGTCATCATGGGTTCTGGGTGTGGAGACCCCTCTGAGTTACCTCTCACGTCAGACCAGCCCTGGTCATTGTTGGTTGCCTTTGCACCTGCACTATGTCTGAGGACATGGAGTGGCTGTTCCCACACACCTGCTATTCTGTGATCTCTGGGGTGGAAGTTCTGGAATGACAGTGCACAGTGGCTGATCCAGAAGCCATCTGTAGACTGCTTGCGCATTGCCAGAGGAGATTCAGCCCACCACAGATTCTGCCGCCAAGGTCAGGAGCAAAGGGGCATCTGCCTAGAACTCTAGCCAAGGAAAGAATGAGATGGCACTTTGAAGAGCTCCAGACTAATGAGTGGGTTGAGTAACTTGGTCCCCAGGGCTTGCTTTCCCATTCTCCAGACATGGCCTGGGGTAGGAACGTGACAGACCCCCTAGGTCCTGCACAAGATGGGCCCCCATCCCAACCTTTTTCTCCCGCCATCCAACACACATGCGCGTGTGCATGTGAACACACACACACGTACACACACAACAAGGAGTAACAGGTGTGGGGCTGCCCAAGTGGGATCACTCTTGTGGCCTAGCCTAGGTTGGTCTGCCCTGAGCTTGCCTGTGTTGTCTGAGCTTGCCTCGTGCCAAGTCGCCTGAAGTATTGCAGGTGAGGAGTGAGCGACCATCTACAGCAGCAGAAACATCTCTCAGTCTGGTCTCTTCTCAGTGCAGAGCCTCGGAAAGTTGGGAACTACAAGAAAGCATCTACTCTCTCGAATGTCTCTGGTCAAGTGAGTTGTATAGGGGGCCATCTATAAAATATGGGTGCCTGTTACCAAAGTTCTAATTTCTGTTGAGGTCTGTCACCAAGGAAGTAAAGTCACTTCTAGGTTTAATTACCTGGGCTCTGGCTCCAACCAGATCCACCCAAAGTCCCCTCTGGGTTTTTAACTGCTCATCCTCCTTGCCCATTTCTTCTCCTTAACTGTACACCAATATCCAACACAGTCCTCCTAACAGTTTTCTGCAAATGTACCAGGTTCTCATTTTTTAGTTTAGACTTCTTTTTTTCTTACCAGTTTTGTTTTCTCAGAAGGTTTTGTGCCTCTCAGGGCCTTCTTAGTCCCCCAGCCTGCACAGTGGGGATAGAAAACCATTTGCTAAGGACAATGTCAAATGTAGGTAATACCTATAACACTTGTGGACTGTTCACATAAATTTGATACACAAACACAGAAATGGAGGACTTAAAGGAATGAGGAAGTTCTAGCATGGAACACCACTCAAAACAGATGCAGTTTCCTGTTGTGTGATTTGGGAAGGTCACTGACAATCTTGGCCTCATTTTCAGGTCAGTACTTTTAAGGGGTAGAAATTAGAGAAAATCATTCTTGCATTCTTCAGTTATTTCCCTTTCTTGTCTATTTCTCTTTCTCTCCCCTCCCCCCTCGCTCGTTATACCACTGGACCTGGGAGAGTAAGTACCAATAATTTGAGTTCCCCTACGCTGAAGCCTATGGGAGAGAGAATCAAGAGAGTTCCCAGGCCATCAAGCAGGAACTCTGGCTTTCAGTCCAAGCTGAATCCCTTACAATAACCACTTAAAATACTTGGGAGCAGCCTGACCAGGTGGTGGCGCAGTGGATAGAGCGTCGGACTGGGATGCAGAAGACCCAGTTTCGAGACCCCGAGCTTGCCAGCTTGAGTGTGAGGTCCATCTGGCTTGAGCAAAAGTTCACCAGCTTGGACCCAAGGCCTCTGGCTCCAGCAAGGGGTTGCTTGGTCTACTGAAGGCCCGCGGTCAAGGCACATGTGAGAAAGCAATCAATGAACAGCTATGGTGTCGCAATAACAACGAAAGACTAATGATTGATGCTTCTCACCTCTCTCCATTCCTGTCTGTCTGTCCCTATCTATCCCTCTCTCTGACTCTTTCTGTCCCTGTAAAAAAAAAAAAAAAAAAAAAATTGGGAGCAGATCCACCCCCAATCAATCCCCAATTGAAACACACCCGTGCTTCACAGAGACCTAGTGGCAGAAGCACCCACCAAGCCATGCCAGATGCCGGGTCCACAGTAATTGTGAGATATTAATATATACTTTATAGGCATAAGGTTTTAGAATATTGTTGTTTGTACCTCAGTTTCTCCATAAGACTGTTGGCAATAACAATAAACACAACCCGTCTAAGGTTGTGAGTAGTATTAAATAATTAATATTTGAAAATGGTTGGAACACCTGGCATATCACAATTGCTGGTATGTTATAAATATGTTTTAAAATATTCTTGCAGTGTGTGTGTGCTCCCAAGGGTGGGGACTAGCATGTGGCCTAATGTCAAAAGCACCCCATAACATTCAATGAATAAAGGAATTGTACTATTAAAAGTCTTGCAAATTTCCTACCCTGAATGAGCATCAAGTCACATATTTGAGGAGCTAGGTAAAGCCATGAGTCTTCAAGGACCTTGTCATGGTTTGAGACCACAACTTCTCAGTATCCTGGGAAATTCTGAGAGACAGATATGGGAATCCCTAGGTGAGAGTTGAATGGTTGTCAGGTGAACCTTTTCCGTGGAATGCCAGGAGCATTTAGCTGAGGACAGAACCTGACCCAGCCCAAGGCCAGGAAGCCGAGGCTATGGGCAGACACTGCCCAGGAGACTCAGCTGGAGTGGGCAGAGACCAGGAGGAGAATCTCAGGGTCCATTTCACCAGTTGCTTCTGATGCACTGTGCTGAGATATTTGAATGACTCCTTTTGACTCTAGAAACTCAATTTCTATTGTTTAAAATTATATCTGTGCATAATATTTAAAACAGTAGACCTTTTTTGCTAAGTGTCAGGTGCCGGACTATTTGTAGGACCAGATGAGGACCTCATCTTCCAGGTACAAATGGATCTCTCCTCCTAATTCCAGGATGAGAATTTTTGGTGTTCTGGACATCTGTCACTTCTGGGAAAACAAAGCCTCAGATTCCAAAGAAGCCTCAAACAGCATTGTGGGGAGGAGGCTGCCAGCCACTTCACTCTCTGCAACCTCAAAACATTTTTTATAAACTTGCTGCTAAAATATTATTCAGCCTTCAAAAGGAAAGAAAATTTTACACATGATACAACAAAATGCATGAACCTTCAAGACCCTGTGTTGAGAGAAATAAACCAGTCACAACAGATTAAGTACTGGACAACCCCATTTATCTGATGTTTTTGGAGCAGTCATATTCCCAGGGAAAGGAGGCAGAACTTTGTCGGAGGATGGGTATAGAGGGATTGGGGCAGTTAGCGTTTTAGTCTGACAGAATTAAAGGCGTTCTGGAGATGGGTAGTGCTGATGGCTGTGTAACAGTATGAATGTGCCTAACAATACTGAACTGTGTGACAGAAAATTACTATGACACTAAAAAAATTCCATTTACAGTAGCATCAAATAAAATAAAATACTCAGAAATAACAAAAGAAGTAAAGACTTGTACATTGAAAACTATAAAACTTTATTATAAGAAATTAAACATTTAGCCCTGGCCGGTTGGTTCAGTGGTAGAGCGTCGGTCGGTGTGTGGAAGTCCCCGGTTTGATTCCCAGTCAAGGCACACAGGAGAAGTGCCCATCTGCTTCTTCACCCTTCCCCCTCTCCTTCCTCTCTATCTCTCTTTCCCTCCCGCAGCCAAGGCTCCATTGGAGCAAAGTTGGCCAAGTCACTGAGGACAGCTCCATGACCTCCACCTCAGGCGCTAGAACAGCTCTGGGTGCAAGGGAGTAACACCTGAAATGGGCAGAATATCGCCCCCTGGTGGGCATGCCGGGTGGATCCCGATTGGGCGCATGCAGGAGTCTGTCTGACTGCCTCCTCTCTTCTAACTTCGGAAAAATACACTCACACACACACACACACACACACACACACACACACACACACACACAAGATCTAGGCCCTGGCCAGGTGGCTTTATGCATAGAGCATCCCCATGACACACCAAAGTCACAGATTGGATCTCCCCCTGGTCATGGCCCATGTGAGAAGCAACCAATGAATGCACAACTAAGTGAAACAAGTTGATGCTTCTCTTCCTTTCTCCCTTCCTGTCTCTGTCTCTCAAATCAATAGGAAGTTTTTAAAAAATCTAAATAAGTGGAAAAATATCCCATGTTCCTGGATTGGAAGTCTTAATATTGCTATAACTATACTCTCCAAATTGTTGTACAGATTCCATGAAATCCTTATCAAATTCACAGGTGTTTTCTTTTGTCTAGAAAAAAAAAGTTGTGTAATAGTAGCATAAGGGTAAACATAGAATAGAACTAAAAATTCAGAAATAAACCCTTATATTTATGATCAACTAATTTTTGGCTACAGTGCCAAGATAATCCAATGGGGATATAAAAAATTTTTAATAAATGGTGCTTGGACAACTAGAAATCCAATGTAAAAAAATGAAGTTGGATTCCTGCCTCACACCATATACAAAAATTAACTTTAAAAGGATTAAAGAAAAAGTAAATAGAACTCAAAAAAACTTGATTTGATGAACAGTTCTATTACCTTGATTGTGGTGCTGGTTTAATGGGTATTTGCTTATGTTCAAATTTATATATTAAATATGTGCAGTTTATTATATATCAATTACACTTTGTTAAAGCTATTTTTTAATGGAGTAAAGACTTAAATATAAGAGTTTAGCCAGACCTGTGGTGGTACAGTGGTTAGAGTGTCAGCCCAGGATGCTGAGGGCTCTGGTTTGAAACCCAAAGTCACCAACTAGAGCCGGCTCTTTGGCTTGAGCACAGACTTGCCAGCTTGAGTGTAGGATTATCAACATGATCCAAAGGTTACTGCCAAGAAGCCCAAGGTTGCTAGCTTAAGCCCAAGATCACTGGCTTGAAGCCCAAGTTTACTGGTTTGAACCCCAGGCCTCTGGCTTGATCAAGGGGTCACTGGCTCGGCTTGAATCCCCTGGTCAAGGCACATATGAGAAGCAATCAGTAAACAACTTAAAAAAAAAAAAGAGCTTAGCCTGACCTGTGGTGGCGCAGTGGATAAAGCGTCGACCTGGGAACACTGAGGTCGCCAGTTCAAAACCCTGCACTGGTCTGGTCAAGGCACATATGGGAGTTGATGCTTCCAGCTCCTCCCCACTTTCTCTCTTTCTCTCTCTCTCTCTCTCTCTCTCTCTCTCTCTCACTCTGTGTCTCCTCTCTAAAATGAATAAAATAAAAAATAAAAAAAATAAAGAGCTTAAACCACAAAACTTCACAGAAATTATAGGTGTAAATCTTTGTGACCTTTGATTAGGCAATGGTTTTTAAGATATGACACCAAAAACCACAAACAACAATAACAAAAAAGATAACATGAACTTCATCAAAAATAAAAGCTTTTGTGCTTCAAAGCACACTATCCAGAAAGTTAAAAGACAGCACACAGAATGGGAGAAGAAATTTGTAAATCATATGGCAAAAGTAGGTTACAGTTGTTTGTACAAAAAATAATGCAATAATTATTAATTATACAAGAATCAATTCTGCTGCCTAACCAGTGGTGTCACAATGGATAAAGCATCAACCTGAGATGGTGAGGACCCAGATTTGAAACTCTGAGGTCACCTGTTTGAATGCAGGTTCACTAGCTTGAGTGCAGAATCACTGGCTCGAGTGCAGGATAATGGACATGATCGCATAGTTGCTGGCTTGAACAAGGGGTCACTGGCTTGGTTAGATTCCCCCTGCCCCCATCACGGCACATATGAGAAGTAATTGAAGAACAGCTAAAGTGCCTGAACTATGAGTTGATGCTTAAACTTAGAGTTTCAATACAATCCAGGAACTCTACTTAGTTATAGAGCCAAGAGAAATAAAAACATATGTCTACTTGAAACAAGTATCCATAGCAACATTATTCATAATAGCCCCAAATGGAAACAACTCAAATGTTTATCAACTGATGAATGACCAAACAAACTGTGGCATGTCCATACAGTGGAATATTATCTGGTCATAAAAAAGAAATGAAGTGTTGATAAATGCTATAGTATGTTTAAATCTTGAAAACATCATGATAAGTGAAATAAGCCAGACATAAAAGGCCACATATTGTGTGGTTTCATTTATATAAAATATCTGAAATAGAAATAAACCTGTAGAAACTGAAGTAACTTAGTGGTTGCCACAGTCTGAGGGTAGAGAGAATAGGGAGTGACTGCTCGTAGATATGAAATTTCTTTTCAGATAATGAAAATGTTCTGGAATTAGATAGCGGTGATGGTTGTAACACTTTGTGAATACACTAAGAAACACTGAAATGTATAGTTTAATATAGTTAAATGATACGTGAATTATATTCAAATTAAAATAAAACGAGCATCTAGGTGAGTGTTGAGGAAAGGTAGTCAGAAATATTCTCTCACAAGAAATAGTTCTGCAATAATTTATGCAAATGCAATAAAATCCCAATTTTATTTAAAAATGACATAGGAAACATAAAAACTAGAACATGTATTCAGCAATGCTAACCTCTGTCTGGACTATGAATCATTTAAATTAGCTTTTTCATACTTATTCTTTATAATAAGCCCAAGCTTACATTACATATCATGTAAAGAAATGGAAAAACATAAATAAAAAGAAACCCAAAACCCCAATTCGTGGTTGCTAGGGGCCTTTTCTACGGGGTGGAATGGGTGGTAAGGACCCCATTTTACTTGTACAGCAGTTGGTGTGATAGATACCCCGCCTAAAAATTCAACTTGGCCCAAGTATAATCTTGTGAATTCCAAGTGCAGCCAGTTTTTTTTTAATGTTAAGAATAAAGATGGGGGTGAATGTGTCTTTTGTTGGAGCAGTATTTGTGATGGGCAGTGTCTTTGTCACCTGTAAAGCGTTGGTCCACAGTCTAGAGTTGGAGGTTGAAGAAGGAAAAGTATGATGGCACTGTAGATGAACACTAAAGTTTCTCCCATGTCTTGGCTGTTGTAAATAATGCTACAATGGACATAGGAGTACATAAATTTTACAAGTTAGTGTTGTCATATTTTTCATGTAATTACCCAGAAGAGGAATTGCTGGATCATAAGATAGTTCTAGTCTTACAATTTACATTCCTACCAACAGTATATGGAGGGTTCCTTTTCTCCACATCCTCTCCAAAATTTGTTATTTCTGGTCTTGTTAATTACACCATTCTAGCCTAATCTGTGATGGCTCAGTAGATGGATCATCAGCCTGAAATGTTGAGGTCGCCATTGAAAACCTTGTACTTGCCTGACAAGGCGGTGGCGCAGTGGATAGAGCGTCGGACTGGGATGCGGAAGACCCAGATTCGAGACCCCGAGGTCACCAGCTTGAGCAAGGGCCCCTCTAGCTTGAGCAAAAGCTCACCATCTTGGACCCAAGGTCGCTGGCTCCAGCAAGGGGTTGCTTGGTCTGCTGAAAGCCAACGGTCAAGGCACATGTGAGAAAGCAATCAATGAACAACTATGGTGTCGCAACAGCAATGAGAAACTAATGATTGATGCTTCTCACCTCTCTCCATTCCTGTCTGTCTGTCTCTATCTATCCCTCTCTCTGATTTTCTCTCTGTCCTTGGAAAAAAATAAAGTTTAAAACGAGAAAAAAAACAAACAACCTTGGGCTTACCCAGTCAAGGCACATATAAAAGAGAAGCAACAACCACAAGTTGATACTTTCTGAACCTCCCCACCCCCTCTCTCCTCTCTCTAAAATCAGTTTAAATTTTTTTTAAATAAAAATAATAGCCATTCTAACAGGTGTAAAGTGATATCTCATTCTGGTTTTGATTTGTATTTCTTATATAATTAGTGACGCTGAACATATATCTACTGGTCATCTGTATATCTTTCTTGGAAAAATGTCTATTCAGGTCCTCTGTCCATTTTTTAATCAGATTTTTTTCCTGTTGTTGAGCTGTATGAGTTCTTTATATATTTTGGATATTTTCCCCTATAAGAACTATCATTAGCAAATATCTTCTTCCAATTGGTTAGTAGGTTTTTTGTTTTGTTGATTGTTTATTTTGCTGTTCAGAAGCTTTTTAGTTTGATTATACATAATTTTATTGAATGTCAAATATATGCAAAGAACCCATATCATATACCATAACTTAACTCCCTCAGCACCCATTTCTGACTCCTTGGATTTTCTCCTTCAGTGACTGAAAAGCTAGTAATCCAAATTCCAGCCTCCCCCATGGTTATGGGTAGCTGTGTATGATGAGTAAGACAATTAAATGGAAGTCTGATGATGGGAGAGGGGTACAAAAGCCTCTTGCTCTATCGCCTTTTTAACTATCTGGAACAAAATTTCTGATGTTAGAGTAGCCATTTTAGCATCAAAGTCAATATGCTAAAGATGATAGAGCATAAAAATCAACATAATTGGTTCTTTATAACTTTGTAGAGTAGCTGAACCAACATAAGTAATTCATCCTTTAAACTTCGGTGAGAAAGAGGAAAATTCCATTTGTCTCTTGGCCATTGTCAGTCAGCTTAACACATTCCTAACTGGTACAAAATTATATTAAGTCGTACAATGATATAAATAGAAATGAGACCAAAAAGAATAAAAACAACCCTATGACCTTATGATGCTAGATGATTACAGAGTAGGGAGATAAAATTATCTATATAAAGAGCTAAAATGTAAAGAAAAATGTTCAAGTGCCAGAGGCAGTTCATGTCCAATTCAGAAAGGTATTCCTTTCAAAGGAGGTGGCGTCTGAGTTGACCCCGTTAGCCCTGACAGAGGGAACCACGTTGGAAGCGGGGGGGGGGGGGGGGGGGGGGGGGGGGGGGGACTGACCCCATTAGCCCTGACAGAGGGAACCACATTTTGGGGGGGAAGAGTGACCCCGTTAGCTCTGACAGAGGGAACCACATTTGGGGGGGGGGGAAGAACTGACCCCGTTAGCTCTGACAGAGGGAACCATGTTATGGGGGGATGGGGGGGAACTGACCCCTTTAGCCCTGACAGAGGGAACCACGTGTCAGGGAGGCGGGGGTAGGACACCAGTGAGCAAGTGAAGAGGATGCAGGGCCTGTCAGGGACCCAAGTTTACAGTAAGCAAAATTAGAGTAAAAAATAAATTGAGAAAATAAAATTGGAATTAAAACAGGTTTTTAGAAAACTAGGACAAAGGGTATTTTTATTTTGAAAGGCTTTTTGTGGTGACAGTGTAAACAACATGGAAGTTTATGAGTAAATGTAGCACTCTCCCTGGGACGCTGACGGCCTCACATGTGTTTTCCCATAAGTTTCCTTTGTTTGTACAAATAAACATAGATGTGCCCACATATACAAGTGTTTGTTTAAATGGATTACAACACATGTATCAAATATAAATGATCAATAACATGGATGATTGCTCATAGTACAATAAAAAGCTTTATAAGGAATATATGAAATTTGATATACAGCAAGATTTTAATTACATTTCAGAGTACCTAGAAAAAAGACGAATAAAATATATAATAAACGAATGTGTAAATAAATGAATATTAAATTCGAATTGTCAATATTAATAAGGAATGTTTACTATTAAAACAAATAATATTTTCTCCTAATATAACAAAGGTTTCTCCACAATCCCCACAAGATTAAAAGTAAAAAAAATAAAACAACTCTTATTACATTTCAGGAAAATATGGGAAGCTAAGGACACATAGCTGAACCATCTGTTTGCCAGTCCCATCTAAAATGACCTAGAAAATTTTAAATATGTAAAACCCTAAATCAGCACTGGAAGCTAGGGAAGGAAACCGTACAAATGCCAGAAACTTCAAAGAATTTTTCTAAATCTGGTGCTTTGGGGGCCAGATTTAAAAAAGATATCCAGGTCTCATTTACCATCCACCAAAGGAACAGCCTGAGCTGGAGGCCGGCTGCAAACCCCATCATTGATTCTTTTGGCTCCTGAAGATTATGTGAGTCTGAGGGTGGCAGAGGTGGGAATGTTTCCAGAAGAAAGCCGATGTATGGTGACAACGGTTATGTTATTGGATGGTAGCCTCAAGCTTTGGGGACTGTCACTGCCTCTGTGGAACTGGACATAAAGTTAAGGCCTATGTGGCTCCCCTAGCCAGCAGGCTCTCACTGGCGGCGACATTCTCTGATTTTGCAGAGGGCACCTAGACCTTGGCTTGGGAGCCAGGATCAGGGCAGCTATATCACATGCCGGCAGTGAACTTGGGGGTGCCTGTGGAAGAAGCGCTAGACAAGAAGCCCACCACAAAGTGTCACACAGCACAGCCCTTTCACCCAATACAAGAAAGAAACTTTACAAGTTGAAGTTTCAATAACTATTATTTTTTAAAGTTTGACCTCACCATCACACAATCCATAAGAATTTCTTTGAGATGGATAATAGACTTAGATGTGAAAAGTAAACCAATATAAAACTTCTAGAGGAAAACGTAGTGTCTTCATGATCTATTTGGGCAAAATTTCTGAACTAGAACACTAAAAGGGCTAACCAGAAAATAAAAGATTGAAAAAACAATGAACTTTACTAAAATGAAGAATTTATGTTTATCAATAAACAAAATTAAGAGAATGATAAGGCAAGCCACAGACTGAGAAAAGGTATTTGTAATAGTATAACAGACAAATGACTAAATAAAGAATTTCCACAGATTAACAGGAATAAAACTGAAAAACCAACTAAAAATGGATAAAATACTTAACAGTTACTTTAGAAAAATGTATAGACAAGTGACCAATAAGTGTGCATATTATTAGCCACAGGAAAAGGCAAATAACTAACAATACCAAGTGCTGGTAAAGATATAGAGCAACTGGAACTCAGACACTGATGGGTGGGAGTGTAAACTGATTTTTAAAAATCACTTTAGGGTTCTTGCCAAAATTGGACAACACAGTTTATACGGAAATGAGAAATATAACCACAGAATTACAAATGTTGTCAAAGGCAATAAACAGCAGATTGACTCCTATCAAAGATAGAATTAATGAATAAGAATATAAATAAGAAATTCATTCTGACATCACAAGGATAAAGTGATAAAATGATGAAAGAAAATAAGGAAAATATGAAGGAGAGATCCAGGAAATCAAATCAGTATGTCCTAAGAATCCTAGAAAGAGAAAATTAACTGTATGTAGATGCCATATTCAAAGGAGTAACTGGAGGGAAATAATGAGTTTATAGAATTACAGGTTACTAGGAAGCAATGAAGACACATGGACTCCTAGACATATTCCATTGATTAATTCAAGATTTAAGAAGAAATAAAACCTCTACAAGCATCTGGGCAAGAAACATCAGCTTATTTCTTAAGCAGCAGTTCTCAACCCCAGCTATGCATTAAAGTGATTGAGTGAGCCTTTCAAACTAGTAGTGTCTGGGTTCTGTCTCTAGACATTCTGATTCAATTATTCTTGGATGGAGCCTGGGCAGTGACATTTTTAAAAATCTCCCCAGTGAGTTGAATGTGCAGCCAGGGTTGAGAAACACTGTCCCAAGGGGGAAAAAACCTCCAAAGAACCAAACAGCAGCCCTAAATGAAGACTAACTTTCAAGCTGGGGAGGGAAAAATAATGCACTTAGTCAAGAGGTCATTTGTAAGAAAGACCAACATTCTCCAGAAAATACTGCCCTTTCAGGTTAGGAATTTAATCCAACCAGCCTAGGGATGACCAAGATAAAGAACTCAAAAATGAGGGCTCCATAAGAAAAAGAGGTGGTAGAAAGCAGTGGAAACCTTATGGTTAAACCTAGAGTATTAATGTCTTAAAAGCTGTCATTAACATTATGACTATAGGAAAAAACAGATTCCAAAAATAAGTCTCCAAAGACAAGTTAATAATATAGAATAACAATAATAATTTAGATCTAAATTCCAGATTACATCAATCAAATTTGTAAAGTGAGGAAAGACAATGAAAGATGAAAATTTTGTCATTTTACACTGATGATAATAGGTACAGTAACGTTCTTTAACCTTGATAAGTAGAGATAAAAGTATTTCAAACTGCTTTTAATAGCAAAAGGATAACCATAAATAGAAAACAATGTAATTATACCTTCCAATTGACTAGAGAAACAAAAGCTATGAAAAAATAGTTGGTGAAAATATAACAGGATATAGAACTATTATACAGTACTTTGATCTTGTTTCACAATATAAATATGTATAGAAAAATACAAAAAGAAACACCTCCAAATTATAAAAAGGGTTGTCTCCAACAGTTGAATTATGGGCTTATGGTTTATTTTTGTAATATATTTCAACTTTTTCTCCTTTTTTTGTGACAGAGACAGAGAGAGAGACAGAGAGAGGGACAGACAGACAGAAAGGGAGAGAGATGAGAAACATAAATTCTTCGTTGCAGCTCCTTAGTTGTTCATTGATTGCTTTCTCATATATGCCTTGACAGCAGAGTGAGTGACCCCTTGCTCAAACCAGCAACCTTGAGCTCAAGCCAGCAACCTTGGGCTTCAAGACAGTGACCTCTGGGCTCAAGCCAGCGACAATGGTGCCATGTCTATGATCTTACACTCAAGCCAGCAACCCCGTGCTCAAGCTGGTGAGTCTGCACTCAAGCCAGTGACCTCGGGGGTTTCGAACCTGGGTTCTCTGCATCCCTGACAGATCCTCTATCCACTGCATCACCACCTGGTCAGGCTCAACATTTTCTAAATAGTCTACAATTAGAACAATATTTTTTGTAATTCAAAAAATTTAATAAACATTAAAACTTTAAATTAATATTCATCTTCTTTGCATTTCCCTGTGTTTATTTACTGCAAAGGATAAAAGTTAAGTTCCTTAATGTGCTAATTTTAGCAATTGTAAGATTTTTAAAAATCTGATCACGTTTTAAAAGACTAAACACCTATGAATACTACAAAGTGTTTCTATTAACATTTCTTACAAAGTCACTTTCTGAAAGTAACATGTTTGTGTAAAATCTTGCCAAAAACAAAAATATTAAAATCTGTTTTGCATTAAGAAGAAATCCACATCATAAGTATATTAGAAGTTAACAAGATTTGGGAGTAAAATACATGAAACCAAAAGAACTCAAAAAAATGTGCTTGCTACTGTACATTCTGTAATTAATTTGCTTCACAAGTTTTTTGACAGGCGGGGATACTCACCACTATACAATGAGGGAAACCATACTTCACAAGTTTTTTGGAGATGCTAGGTCACCCACTGACATCTTGGATTTGCTTTTTATTCAGTTAAAACATACAAAACATATATTACTTGTGGTCAGATTGTGATCTAGATATATTTTTCATCCAACTATCCAGTTTTGATATAAAGAAAAGTACACAAAATCATGTTGTTCTTTAATTTCACCTAAAACCGTGATGGCGAACCTATGACACACATGTCAGCACTGACACGCGTAGCCATTTTTGATGACATGGGCTGCATACCAGAGAAGTATGGGGTCGCATGCCGAGAAGGACGTTTCATCCTTGGCTCCTGCACGACCAGGTGCAGTAGCCAAGGATAAAACATTTGCTGTAGTGTATACACTCTGTGCCGGAGGTCTGTAGGCTAAAACAGTTTTGTTATTTAAACTATAAATATTACAAAATTATGGTTTTTTTCTCGAAGTGACACACCACCCAAGTTATGCTCGGTTTTTTGGCGAATTTTGACACACCAAGCTCAAAAGATTGCCCATCACTGACCTAAAACATTTCTCACTTCTGTCTCAGTACAGAACTCAGGACTTTATTTAATATATATTTCTCCAGGCTTCTATAGCTTGAGAGGAGTAACAAAGTCACATTAATGATAAAAACCCAAATTCCACAGGCCCCTCCCCTCCCCTCCATGGTAACCTTTTGCAGGAAGGTTGCCTATACTCGCAAGTACTTCTGCATGTCCCTGGAGGTGCACTGCATGCATTTTTAGAGACGTCTGGCTGCTGGTTGCATTTCCTGTTGTGTCATCACTTTTGTGCAACTACAACATGTCACATGTCAGTGGGTCTCACCGTCTTTTGCTATAACGGAGTCAACAAAACTTTTATATCAAAGGCTTAAAGCTTTAGAGTGCTGTGTTGGGGAGTAGGAAAAATGTTTCATTCTTCTTTTGCCATAGTACAGTCAGCCAGTTCTGCCCCTGCCTCAGCATCATGTTATTATTATTATTAATTAAATTTATTTGGATGGCCTTGGTTCACAAAACCATACTGGTTTCAAATGTACAACTTAATAAAATACCATCTGCATACTGCCCATCTCCCCATGCAAAGTCTCTTTTGGTCCCTATTTCCCCCTTTGCCCACCTCTACTTATCCCCAATCCCCTTCCCTCTGGCTATCACCACATTGTTATTTGTGTCTGTGTGTTATATATATGTATTTTTTACTCATCCCTCCACCTTTTTTCATCAAATCCCCCTACCTCCCTTCGCTCTGACAGTTGTCAGTCTGTTCCCTGTATCCATTCCTGTTTCTATTCTGTTCCTCAGTTCACTTTGTTCATTAGATTCCACATGTAAGTGAGATCATATGGTATTTGTCTTTCTCTAACTGGCTTATTTCACTTAGCATAATAATCTCCAGGTCCATCCATGTAATCACAAAAGGTAAGATTTCCCCCTTAAATCAATCTATAGATTTAATGCAATTCCCATTAAAACACCAATGGCATATTTCACTGATCTAGAAAAATATTTCAAAAATTTATATGGTACCAAAAAAGACCCCAAATTGCCTCAGCAATCTTGAGAAAGAACAAAGTTGGAGCTATCACAACCCTGATATCAAACCACAAGGCCATTGTAATCAAAACAGCCTGGTACTAGCATAATAACAGACATGTAGATTGATAGATCAGCATCATATTTTTAAATAAAGCTGCTCCTGGTTTTTATTTCTGACAACCCTGCTCTCTCTCTATGATACTCAGGTATAATTCCAGTAGTGTTTGTGCCTGGTGTTAAATCAAAGTGACGACCACCCAGCGAAACTCAGAATTGCCCCTCCCTTATAAAGTCTAAAGTTTCTTATTGTCTAGTTCTTTCCTTCTTTTAAGGTGAAGCCTCTATCATGATGCTTCTCAGACCACATCGAAGCAGGCTGCTGGTGGGCTTTTTTTTTATAAGTTAGCCAGACATACTTACTTAAATTCAAGCTGGAACTCCTGTTGCATACATATTCCAAAGGGGATATATACTCCATATAAAGAAATGATTAATACTCTTGGAGTTGCTTAAATTTATTTTAATGAATCTGTTGTGAATAAAGATAAATCTGGTTGCCCTGGCCAAGTGGCTCAGTTGATTAGAGTGTCAACCCAATACGCCAAAGTTCGGGGTTTAATCCCTGGTCAGGGCACATACAAGAAACAGCCAATGAATGTATAAATAAGTAGAAGAAAACTCAATGTTTTGCTCTCTCTTTCCGTTCCTCTTTCTCTAAAATCAATACATAAGTTTTAAAAAATTAAGGATAAATCTGGTCTTTTTAAAAATAGTACCTTATTAAACTATTGATCCAATCATTATCAATCTGAAGAGGTTAATTGGAATCACCTGAGGTGATCGATATCACCACAGATCTCTTTTATACTAGAGTAACTCAGGAGATAGTCTCATTGAGAATCGAGAAGAAAAAGGTATTATCGAGGAACAAGTTTGAAAACTTTCAGAAAGATGCTCAGTGGGGGTAGGATGTTTTTAATTAAAAAATCACAGAATTTGAGGGAACAGTTGGTTTCTTTTAGAAAAGTTTGACTTCAGAAAGACGGTTCTTCAGGCAATAAAAACATTTGCTATTGAGGAACTTAAGGAATAAACAAGCCACAAATGTTCAAGACTTTGTGAGGCTGGGCATGGGAACAGGGAGACCCTGTGAATCTCTGTACAGTAACGAGTAATAGTGCAATTTTATGATCTTAATATGGAAAGAGTGTGAGATTTTTTATTAATTAGACTACAACTGAAAAACAATGTGTTTGAGAGAGAATAGAACCAATTGTTTTATTTTAAATCCATATGCTTCACAATACTTTTTTGTTTGTATAAGGTATTTGAGGGCCAAAATCATCCGTCACCCTTTCCAGGATTTTTTTGTTTGTTTCTCTATTTTGGCATTACATCTATTTATATTGATAAGAAAAACTACCTAAATATCCAGGTTACTAAAATGCACTTTGACCCCAGCGACTTTATCCCCTGCTATGCTGATCTTTTAGTTATAGACAAGGTAGCAATCCTCACCAAAATGGAAAACAACAGAGACTAGAGTCCAGAAAAGAAGTGACAAACAGCTCCCAAGAATGATAGAGGAGTATTTTGCTATAATCATAATGAGATATTACCCCACACCTATTTGAATGGCAATTACTAAAAAAACAAGAGATAACAAATGTTGGCAAGGATGTGAGTAAAGGGAATCCTGGTGCACCGATGACAGGCTGCCAAATGGTGTAGCCACAATGGAAAAACAATACAAAGTTTCCAGAAAATAAAAATGAAACTTCTATATGATCCAACAATCCCACTTCTGGGTATATATCTGAAGGACAGAAGTCATTATCTCAGAAAGGTATCTGAACCCTCATGTTCATTGCAGCATTATATATACTAGCCAAGATGTGGAAACAACCTAAGTGCCCATCAGTGGATAAAGAAAAAATACAGATAAAATTAATATTATTCAGCAATTAAAAAAGAAGGAAATCCTGCCATTTATGCTACATGAATAGACCTTGAGGGCATTATGCTAAGTGAAATAAGTGAGACAGAGAGAGACAAAAATAATGTATGTTCTCACACATAATGAAATCTAAAAATGTCAAAATAATAGAAACAGGAAGTAGAATGGTGGTTGCTAGAGACTGGGGGTTGGGAAAAATGTTGATCAAAGGGCTCAAACTTTCAATTGTAGGATGAATAAATTCTGAGGATCTAATGTGCAGCATGGTGACTACAGTTAACATAAGGTGACCAACTTTTTTACAATGAAAAGGAGGACAAAAATAAATAGAAGAACACAATACCGTAAAAAACACATTTTATTAATTGCAACAATAATACACTACCATATGATAAATGCATAATAAAAACATTTGTAATATTTTATACTATAATTATGTTTACATGCCTATTAATTTTTATAATAATTATAAGAAAAAAGTACTCATTTAGTAAAACTAAATATCAAACAAAACCACTAATTTGGAGAGATATTTGGGTGTATTTATCATTTTCTAATTTAAAAATGTCTGTTTTATGCAACTACTTAATCAAAATGCATTCTTAATGGGTATAGTTTGAGGTTAGATTTCCACTCAAATTTTGGGCCTGACCTGTGGTGGCGGAGTGGATAAAAGCGTCGACCTGGGAACACTGAGGTTGCCAGTTCAAAACCCTGCACTGGTCTGGTCAAGGCACATATGGGAGTTGATGCTTCCACTGTGTCTCCTCTCTAAAATGAATAAAATAGAAAAAGAAATTTTAAAAAACCTCAAATTTTGGGAAAACACTTGTAAATAAAATTATACATATTTGGAAATTATTAAATAGATAATGAATAAATAAATTGTGAATTGTGCTTACCTATCTATGATTAAATACTCACTGAGAAAGAAATAATCATGAGTCTACAATGTTGTATGTGCCGTGTCGTGTTTCAGTATGAAGTACACAAGACCATTTGCATACTCGGTTTATCGCTTGCTCTCTCAAGGTCTCCCGTGCGGAGTGCATGCGTCTCATAATCACGTCTCGCTGCACTGTACTGATCCTTGACAAATCGTCATGTCAAATACAAATACATCACATCACACGTAACGGATCGACTCTGCATGGATTGAATACGGACATTTACAAATTAGTCTTCCAATATCAAAAAGGAGAACATGTAGGAGGAAAACACTTTTCAAGGGAGGACGGGACTTACAAAAAATGGACTGTCCTCACTAAAGGAGGATGATTGGTCACCTCAGTTCACAGTATTGTTTTGTATAACTGAAATTTGTCAAGAGGATAGATATTAAATGTTCTTAGAACAATAACAACAACAACAAAAGGTAAGCACATGAGGTGATGGATGAGTTAATTAACCTTATTGTGGTAACCATTTTATAGTATATAGACACATCTAAACATCACATTGTACACCTGAAGTTTATACAATGTTTATGGCAATTATATCTCAGTAAAGCTGGAGGGAGGAACATTTTACTATAGTTTCTAGGATAAAATATCTCAAAGTTATAAGAGCTTTTTAGCTTGCAGAATGAAATACCAAAAAAAGTATAATTTTAAAATTATATTTACTCATTCAAATACTTTCCAACACCCATTAATTTTCTGTGAACATAAGGTCTGAGACCCTGCCTAGGGTTTCAGGGAGCTCAGAGTCTATTGGAGCTTATGATATACACCAGGGGGAGTGGCCTCCAGCATGCTAGGCTCAGTCCCTCCTTAAAGACTCGTGATCCATCCTCACTTCTGTGTATAGCTTTCCTATCATCATGCTTTTGAACTCCATTTAAATATCACCTCCCTTATTTATTGATTGATTTATTGATTTATCTTTTAGTGAGAAAGAGAGATGAGGTGTAGGAAGAGATGAGAAGCATCAATTTGTAGTTGCTTCACTTTAGTTGTTTATTGATTGCTTCTCATATGTGCCTTGAGCAGGGGGCTCAAGCTGAGTCAGTGACTCCTTGCTCAAGCTAGAAACCTTTGGACTCAAGTCAATGACCTTGGGATCATGTTGATGACCCCATGCTTATGCTGGCACACCGCCTCAACCCTAGGAGACTATGCTCTAACCAGGGACATTGAAGTTTCAAACTGTGGCCCTCAATGTCTATATTGATGCTCTATCCACTGCACAACCACAAGTCAGGCTGAATATCATTTCCTTTAGAGGTCCCTTCCCTGATTCCCACCAACTCACATACCCTCAACACTACCCAATCAACATTTCACCCAATTTATTCCCTTCCCAATAATGTATTACATTTTTACTGGAAAAGGTATTGCTTGTGCATTTACTATTTGTCTCCTCTCACTATACTACAAGCTCCACAAGAGCAGGATTTTTTCCTGGTTTATTAATGAACATATGTGTCTCTAGCATCAAAAAGAGTGCCTGGTGAGCACACTATAACAGTATTGAATAAGGGAATAAATAAATGGAAGTTGGATTGAATGAATGCTGTAATTAGCTCATTACAATTCAATATGCTTATTATATGGTGGAGGAAAATCTGGGTATTCCCTTGGAGCTAACAAATGGAAGGCTGGGGTATAGGAAACCATACTAAAAAGACACAGTGATTACTTCCTAGAGAACATGAAAACATGGACTTGAGAGAAGGGTTTGATCTGTAACTTCATGTTGCTCAGTATTTCTGGAAATAAAAGGAGATAGGGAGTGGGGGGAAGAGTTGGGGAATGAAAAAATGGGCAGAGCCTGACCTGTGGTGGCGCAGTGGATCAAGCATCAACCTGAAATGCTGAGGTTACCAGTTCAAATCCCTGGGCTTGCCCAGTCAAGGCACATATGGGAGTTGATGCTTCCTGCTCCTCCCCCTTCTCTCTCTTCTCTAAAGTGAATAAATGTTGGGCAGATAAAATATATTATGCTCACTTTGTTAAAGAAGGCGCTGCCCATGTGCAAGTTTTAAGAGTAAGCTTTTCCCCACACCCTTGACTGATTGGATGATGTGGGGTGGTGCACTCTCATGAGGAATCCCATTATGCCTCAGATAAGTGACTTTGTATCAGAGACTTCCTTGTTTGTAGATTGGATTAAAGGTTTTGAATCTACGCTATAAAGTGGGGCAGACCGGGAGCTTGCTCTCTGGGTTCCTAAGGTTAATATTAGAAAGGAGAGCAGATTAAGGCCCCGTGGAGGAGAGGAAGCAGCCAAGATGGCGGAATGCTGAGGAAGAAGCCAGTTTGTGCAGTTTGTGCTGGAGAAGGAGATGGGAAACAGAGGTGAAAAAGTCTGGTGAGCTAGAAACCTTTTGATTCTAGGAAACTCGGATAAGTCAGTAGTTTTGTGAGCACTGAATGAGTGAGTTTTGGAGCCCAGTGTGTATTTTTGCTTGCCCGCTGGGTGCAAGCTAGAATTAAAGCTGATGGCCCACCAGTTCTGGGCTCTGTTGTTCATTACCGACTGTCCGAATCTAATGTGAACCTGCACTGGCCAGGTGGCTGTCATAACGGCCGTGACTACTGGCTTTACAATAAATAAATAAAATAATTTTTAAAAAATGGGCAGAGAGCAGGGACCCACCCTGAAAGGTAGTGAGCTCAAATAGGAAATTCAGCCTTTATCCAGAGGGCAGTGAGGGGCAGATAGACCCTAAACAATGGAAGTAGGACAGGGAAGGACAGGGAATGGAAACAGATCTGTTTTAAGAAGTCTCACCCCAAGGCTCTGACTGGTTGGCTCAACAGTAGAGCATTGGCCCAGTGTGTGGAAGTCCCAATTTTGATTCCTGGCCAGGGCACATAGGAGAAGTGCCCATCTGCTTCTCTACCCTTCTCACTCTCCTTCCTTTCTGTCTCTCTCTTACCCTCCTGCAGCGAAGGCTTCACTGAAGCAAAGCTGGCCCAGGCGCTGAGGACAGCTCCATGGCCTCCGCCTCAGGCACTAGAATGGCTCTGGCCACAATGGAGTGAATCCCCAGATGAGCAGAGCATTGCCCCCTGGTGGGCATGCCGAGTGGATCCCGGTTGGGCACATGCGGGAGTCTGTCTGACTGCTTCCCCACTTCTAACTTTGGAAAAATACAAAAAATAATAATAAAATAAAATAAGTAAAAGAAGTCTCACCCCAGAAGCACTGTGTAGATGGAAGAGGCCAGCAAGCCTGGCAATTCAGTAATTCAAGAAAGAAATGGTGAGGAATTGAACTAAAGCCAAGGTGATGTGAACAGCAAAGAGGTGGGCCTGGGGAGACCATCTGAAAATAAAATCAATAGCAGAAACAGGAGGCGGGTTCAATTCCTTGAGTAGCTATCGTTCCTTAACAGAATTCTCATTTTTCTATAAAGCCATCCCAGGGACTGCAGCCATGTTCTTTGGAGACCATACTGAGGCTGGGGGCACACCTTCTAGATCATGTGGTCTGAGAGGACAGCCTTAAGGGTCAACCACTCCTGCTGGAGGCAGAAAATAAAGACCAAGCCTCTCTGTTTCTGCCCACAGGTCAGCTTTATGCTTGGCCACGTATGTTCTGATAAACACAGTAAGGTAGAATTCCAGAAGCTTCTGCCTTCTCCCTGATGAAAACCTTTCCAGATAAGGATATCTATTCACATCCATACTTATCATATAACAAGACTTACAATGTGCTGGGTTCCAAAAACAAAACCTTGCTGTCAAACAACCTATAATTTAGTGAAGGAGACAATTAAAATGTACTATAAGTACTGTAGTAGAAGTAGTTAAACAAAAGAACAAAGAGCAGAGACCTCTAAGCCAAAGACAAGTTTAGGAATGGGGGTCTTAGATCAGAAAGGGAGGAAAATGGCTCCTCAAAAACGAATACAACTTCTAACTAAAGGAAGGTAAATAACCATTAAAAAATAGCACCAGCTATAGTATAAATAAAGAAAAGTGTATCATAGAAAACATCCACAGTTAATAATAATAAATGACATTTATTGGGTGCATAAAATGTACCAAGAGCCCTGGGTCTTGTACATTTTTTTCTCATTTCATCCTCATACCAACCTTATGAGAGTAACACTGTTCACATTTTACAGGTGAGAGAGGTCAGGTTCAGAAAGGTTAAGTCAGTGCTTGCCCCCAAGTCACAGAATAGTAGTAGCAGAGCTGGGAATCCTACCTGGACAATCTGAATGCTGCTCTTGCCTCCCACGAGGAAAGGTCTTCCAAGTGTTTAACAGACTTGCCCAAGGTCTCACAGGGTCGGGGTGGGAAGTAGAATCCAATGACTGAACTCCTGTGTATCTACTCTGTTCCACAGTCAAATCTTCAGGCTAAATATATAGTCTCCGTTGAGAAAAAAATAATAAGAAAACACAGTTGTAGGAAATTTACTTTTTGCTCATTTTCTTTATTGTTTCAATTTTCTAAAGGATAAGCCAAGCCCCTTGTTGGGCAGATAAAATATATTACGGTCACTTTGTTGGAGATGGCACTGCCCATGTGGAAGTCTGTTGATATTAATGTGTGTTGGGGGACAGGCTATGGGCAGGCCAGGTCGGTATAGCCTAAGGCTTAGTTTTAAGAGTAAGCTTTTCCCCACATCCTTGACTGATTGGATGATGTGGGGTGGTGCACTCTCATGAGAAATCCTCCCATTAAGCCTCAGATAAGTGACGTTGTATCAGACACTTCCTTGTTTGTAGATTGGATTAAAGGTTTGAATTTCTACACTATAAAGTAGGGCATTAGCATTAGCGGGAGGTTAGCATTAGAGAGGAGAGCATAAAAACGCCACGTGGAGGAGAGGAGAAACAGCCAAAATGGTGGAGTACTGAGGGAGAAGCCAGTTAGTATAGAGTTTGTGCTGGAGAAGGAGATGGGGAACAGAGGTGAATAAGTTGGTAAGCTAGAAACTGATTATAGGAAACTTGGATAACTCAGTAGCTTTGTGAGCACTGAAAAAGTGGGTTTTGGAGCCCAGTGTGTCTTTTTGCTTGCCCGCCGGGTGCAAGCTAGGATTAAATCTGATGGCTCACCAGTTTTTGACTTCGTTGTTTCATTACTAACTGTCCAAAGCTAATGCGAACTTGCACTGGTCAGGCAGCCGTGATGGTGGCTTTGGCCACTGGCTTTACATTTGGCATAGTCAGCAGGATTCAGAGATCTGTATGGAGCCACCACCACCTTTGAGCAGTGGAGTAGAGGACTGGCTGCTGTTATAATTCCCATGGCTGTCCTGTTACAGCTATGCATGAGGAAACCGAGAGCTCTGTGAAAGAGGCTGCCTGGGACCTGAAAACTGAGCAGTGGAAAGAGCTGGAGGAGAGGCGGACCAGGTTTGTGAGATTTACCTGGAAATGGAGGAGACAGTGGAGGATGAATCACAGGTTCATGAATTGCAGATTGCCCTGGATGCTGTGGAGAGCCAGAAGCTGCAGGAGGCTGAGGCTGAGGCTAGGGCCTGGGCCGAAAGGCCCGCAGAGCAGAAAGCAGCAGTGGTCCGGTGCTCAAGCCCAGCAGTGGGAGCTGGTGTTTCCAGCTCCTCTTCGGAGGATGAAGAAAATCGGGCTGGAGTTGCAATCAACAGTCTCCAGAAGATGAGAGCCCAGCTGGAAGGAATACATGCTACACTCCTGGTAGGTCTACGATTTTGGGACAGAGGAATGGATGCCACCATGCTCTCTGGAGCAGAGATGGAAATGCTGACTGCCATTGCCGCATGCTTCTCTTTAGGACAGTGTGAGACCTGCCATAAGGGCAGAAATGAGGGGGGAGACTAACACCCCATGTGCGTGGACTGATTTCCTGGACTACGACTGGAGTGAGCACTGCCTCCTTTGTTGAATGGACTTATGAATTTTGAACAATGTGAAATACCCTGATGGGTATGGGAGGCGGCTTTGCTTGAGGCCCTTTCCCTACCCCAGGAAACCTTTCAAATGGCAAGAAAGAAGGCAGAGGACATTTTGCACTTTTGGCAAAGTGCTGAGAAACTGGTGAAGTTAAGAGTAAGCTTTTCTCCACACCATTGATTGATTGGATGATGTGGGTGGTGCACTCTCATGAGGAATCCTTCCATTATGCCTCAGATAAGTGACTTTGTATCAAAGACTTCCTTGTTTGTAGATTGGATTAAAGGTTTGGATTTCTACACTATAAAGTGGGACAGACCGGGGGCTTGCTCTCTCTCAGTTCCTGAGGTTAGCATTAGGAAAGAGAGCCAATTAAGGCCACATGAAGGAGGCCAGGAGAAGCAGCCACGATGGCGGAGTGCTGAGGAAGAAGCCAGTTTGTGCAGAGTTTGTGCAGAGAGAAGGAGATGGGGAACAGAGGTGAATAAATCTGGTGAGCTAGAAACCTTAGATGCTAGGAAACTCAGGTAAATCAGTAGCTTTGTGAGCACTGAATGAGTGGGTTTTGGAGCCCAGTGTGTATTTTTGCTTGCCCGCCGGGTGAAAGCTAGAATTAAAGCTGATGGCTCACGAGTTCTTGGCTCTGTTGTTTCATTACCGACTGTTCGAATCCAATGTGAACCCGCACTGGCCAGGCGGCTGTGATGGTGGCCCTGACTACTAGCTTCACAGCACCTTTGTAATTGTTGAAATTTTATGATATGTCATGTATTTGTAATTTGTGTAAGTACCTAATTTTTTTGTACAGGGATGCCGGTGGTGTAGATTGCGGGTAGTAAAGTGAGCATAGGGGTGGATTGTTGGGCAGATAAAATATATTATGCTCACTTTGTTGGAGATGGCGCTGCCCACACGGAAGTCTGTTGATATTAATGTGTGTTGGGGGACAGGCTGTGGACAGACCGAGTCATTATACCTTAAGGCTTAGTTTTTTTTTTGTTTTTTTCTTTGTTTGGTTTTCTTTTATTAACTTTAATGCGGTGACACCAATAAATCAGGGTACATATGTACAATGAAAACATCTTCAGATTATTTTATCATTCAATTGTGTTGCATACCTATCACCCAAAGTCAAATTGTCCTCTGTCACCTTCTACCTGGTTTTCCCTGTGCCCCTACCCTTCTCCCTTTCCCATCCTCCCCTCCCTTCCCCCACCCCATAACCACCACACTCTTGTCCATGTCTCATAGTCTCACTTTTTTGTCCCACCTATGTATGAAATCATGCTGTTCTCAGTTATTTTTTCTGATTTACTTATTTCATTCCGTATAATGTTATCAAGGTACAACCATTTTGTTGTAAATGATCCGATGTCATCATTTCTTATGACCGAGTAGTATTCCATAGTATATATGTACCAAAGCTTTTTAATCCACTCGTCTTCTGACGGACACTTGGGCTGTTTCCAGATCTTCGCTATTGTGAACAATGCTGCCATAAACATGGGGGCGCATTTCTTCTTTTCGAACAGTGCTATGGTGTTATTAGGGTATATTCCTAAAAGTGGGGTAGCCGGGTCAAAAGGCAGTTCGACTTTTAATTTTTTGAGGAATCTCCAAACTGTTTTCCACAATGGCTGCAGCAGTCTGCATTCCCACCAGCAGTGCAGAAGGGTTCCCTTTTCTCCGCATCCTCGCCAGCACTTATTCTGTGTTGTTTTGCTGATGAGTGCCATTCTGATTGGTGTGAGGTGATATCTCATTGTGGTTTTAATTTGCATTTCTCTAATGATTAGTGATGTTGAGCATTTTTTCATATGTCTTTTGGTCATCTGTATGTCTTCTTTGGAGAAATTTCTATTCATTTCTTTTGCCCATTTTTTGATTGGGTTGTTTGTCTTCCTGGTGTTGAGTTTTATAAGTTCTTTATAAATTTTGGTTATTAACCCCTTATCAGACGTGCTGTTAAATATGTTCTCCCATTGTGTGGTTTGTCTTTTTATTCTGTTTTTATTGTCTTTAGTTGTGCAAAAACTTTTTAGTTTGATATAGTCCCATTTGTTTATTTGCCTTTTATTTCATTTGCCGGTGGAGAAAAATCAGCAAATATATTGCTGCTACAGATGTCGGAAAGCTTGCTGCCTATGTTTTCTTCTAAGATGCTTATAGTTTCACGGCTTATGTTTAAGTCTTTTCTCCATTTTGAATGTGTTTTTGTGAATGGTTTAAGTTGATGGTCTAGTTTCATTTTTTTGCAGGTAGATGTCCAATTTCCCCAGCACCATTTGTTAAAGAGGCTGTCTTTACTCCATTGTATGTTCTTTCCTCCTTTGTCAAATATTAGTTGTCCATAAAGGTGTGGGTTTATTTCTGGGTTCTCTGTACTGTTCCATTGATCAATGTGTCTGTTCTTATGCCAGTACCAAGCTGTATTGAGTATAACGGCCTTGTAGTAGACCTTGATATCCGGAAGAGTGATACCTCCTGTTTTATTTTTTCTTTCTAAGATTGCTGAGGCTATTTGTGTTCTTTTTTGGTTCCATATAAATTTTTGGAATATGTTTTCTATATCTTTGAAGTATGTCATTGGTATTTTAATTGGTATTGCATTGAATATATAAATTGCTTTGGGTAATATAGACATTTTAATGATGTTTATTGTTCCTAGCCATGAGCACGGTATATGCTTCCACTTGTTTGTATCTTCCTTGATTTCTTTTATCAATGTTTTATAATTTTCTGAGTACAAATTCTTAACCTCCTTGGTTAAATTTACTCCTATGTATTTTATTGTTTTGGCTGCAATAATGAAGGAGATTGTTTCCTTAATTCCTTTTGCGGACAGTTCATTGTTTGTATATAGAAATGCCTCTGATTTCTGAGTATTAATTTTATATTCTGCCGCCTTGCTGAATTCATTTATAAGGTCCAGTAGTTTTTGACTGAGACTTTAGGGTTTTCTATATACAATATCATACCATCTGAAAATTGTGACAGTTTTACTTCTTTTTTTCCAATTTGGATGCCTTTTCTATCTTCTTCTTGTCTGATTGCTATAGCTAGGACTTCCAGAACTATGTTGAATAAGAGTAGTGAAAGTGGGCAACACTGCCTGGTTCCTGATCTTAAGGGGATTGCTTTTAATTTTTGTCCATTTAGTATGATGTTTGCTGTGGGTTTGTCGTAGATGGCCTTTATCATGTTAAGGAATGTTCCTTGTATTCCCATTTTACTGAGAGTTTTGAGCATGAATGGGTGCTGGATTTTATCAAATGCCTTTTCTGCATCTATTGAAATTATCATGTGATTTTTGTCCTTCCTTTTGTTTATGTGATGAATCACATTGATTGATTTGCAAATATTGAACCAGCCCTGCCTCTCCAGAATAAATCCCACTTGATCATGGTGTATGATTTTTTTCATATATTGCTGGATCCGGTTGGCTGATATTTTGTTGAGAATTTTAGCGTCTAAATTCATCAGGGAGATAGGCCTATAATTTTCTCTCTTTGTGTTGTCTTTGCCCGGTTTTGGGATCAGAATTATGCTCGCCTCATAAAAGGAGTTTGGAAGTCTTCCTTCCTCTTGAATTTTTTGAAATAGCTTGAGGAGGATAGGAGTTAGTTCTTCTTTGAATTTTTGATAGAATTCACTTGTGAAGCCATCAGGCCCAGGACTTTTCTTTTTTGGGAGGTTTTTGATAACTGTTTCGATCTCATTTGTTGTAATTGGTCTCTTTAGGTGTTCTGATTCTTCCAGATTGATTTTTGGAAGTTTATATGATTCAAGAAATGTGTCCATTTCATCTAGATTGTCTAATTTTTTGGCATAGAGTTCTTCATAGTATTTTCTTACAATGCTTTGTATTTCTGTTGTATCAGTTGTTATTTCTCCACTGTCCTTTCTAATTTTATTTATTTGAGACTTCTTTATTTTTTTCTTGGTGAGTCTAGTTAAAGGTTCTTCAATCCTGTTTACCTTTTCAAAGAACCAGCTTCTGGTTTCATTGATCCTTTGTATTGTTTCCTTAGCCTCTATATCATTTATTTCTGCTTTGATCTTTATTATTTCCTTCCTTCTATTTGTCTTGGGTTTTATTTGTTGTTGTTTTTCTAGTTCTTTTAGCTGCAGGGTCCGGTTGCTTATTTGAGCTTTTTCTAGCTTCTTATGATATGCCTGTAGTGCAATGAACTTCTCTCTTAGTACTGCTTTTGCTTTGTCCCATAAATTTTGAGTTGATGTATGCTCATTATCATTTGTTTCTAGAAACTTTTTTATTTCTTTTTTGATCTCATTGGTAATCCATTCATTATTTAATATCATGCTATTTAGTTTCCAAGCGTTTGAGTATTTTTCAGTTTTTCTTTTGTGGTTAATTTCTAGTTTCATGGCATTGTGATCAGAGAAAATGCTTGATATGATTTCAATCTTCTTAAATTTATTGAGACCATTTTTGTGTCCTAACATGTGGTCTATCCTAGAAAACGTACCATGAGCACTTGAGAAGAATGTATATTCTCCTGCTTTAGGGTGAAAAGTTCTGAAGATATCTATTAAATCAAGTTGATCTAGTGTATCCTTTAAGTCTGCTGTTTCTTTATTAATTTTCTTTCTTGAGGATCTATCCAGTGTTGTTAGTGGGGTATTGAAATCCTCTACTATGATAGTATTACTGTTAATCTCGCCCTTTATGTCCATCAAGTCTGCTTTATGTAAGTCGGGGCTCCTATATTTGGTGCGTAGATATTTATAATAGTTATATCTTCCTGTTGAATTGTTCCCTTTATCATTATGTAGTGTCCTTCTTTATCTCTTACTACATCCTTTGTTTTAAAATCCATTTTGTCAGCTATAAATACTGCTACCCTGGCTTTTTTTTCATTTCCATTTGCATGAAATATTTTTTTTCATCCTTTTACCTTCAGTGTATGTGCATCTTTTGTTTTAAGGTATGTCTCTTGTAGACAGCATATGTATGGGTCCTTTTTCTTTATCCATGCAGCCACCCTATGTCTTTTGATTGGATTATTTAATCCATTTACATTGAAGGTTATTATTGATATGTAGTTGCTTATTGCCATTTTATTCTTTAAAGCTGTATTCTTCTTTTGTTCTATTCTTTCCTCCCTTTGAACTGTTCACAACAGGCCCCTTAGTATCTCTAGCAGAATTGGTTTGGTTTTAATGAATTCCTTGAGGTTTTCTTTGTCTGAAAAGCTCTTTATTTCTCCTTCTTTTTTAAACGTTAGCCTTGCTGGATAGAGTAGTCTTGGTTGCAGGTTCTTGTTCTGCATTACTTTGAATATATCTTGTCATTCCCTTCTGGCCTCAAGTGTTTCTGTTGAGAAGTCCGATGTCATCCTTATGGGGGCTCCTTTGTAGGTGATAGCCTTTTTTTCTCTAGCAGCTTTTTAGATTTTATTCTTTATCCATTAGCTTTGGCATTTTAACTATGATGTGTCTTGGTGTAGATCTTTTTGGGTTTCTCTTTAATGGAGTTCTGTGTCCTTCTTGAACGTGTGGAATGTTTCCCAGCCTTAATTTAGGAAAGTTTTCTGCTATGATTTGATTGAACAAAGTTTCCATTTCCTGTCCTCTTTCCTCTTCTTCAGGCACCCCTATGATGCGAATGTTGTTTCTCTTCATGTTGTCACAGAGCTCCCTTAGAGTTTCCTCACATTTTTGAGTCTCTTTTCCTTTTTCTTCTCTGCTTCTGTATCTTTGTTTATTGTGTCCTCTAACTCGCTTATTCGATCCTCAGCGTGATTCATCCTGCTTTTAACTTCTTCCATTGTGGTCTTCAGTTCTGATACTGTATTTGTCATTTCTGTCTGATTCTTTTTTATTATTTCAATTTCGTTTTTTATACTTGTTATCTCTTTATTTAGGTGTTCATAGTGACTATCCATTGTTGCTCTAATTTCTTTTAACAACCTAACTATCATTCTTAATTCTGCTTCTGGTAGTTTGGTTATATCTGGTTCATTCAGGTCCTTCTCTGGGGATTTCTCTTGATTCATTTGGTTTGCATTCCTCTGCCTGCCCGTTGTATCTGTGTATAGGCAAGTTGTGGCCACTGGAGTCCAGTAGGTGTTGTCTTTGTGTTCTCTTGGTGTGGTCTGTCTGCAGGCCTGCCACCCCCTCTGCCGCTGCCTAGGGTGGTTGGGTATGGGCATTGCCAGTGTCAGCCTACTGCGACTGTTGCTGTGATTTCCGCCTCTCCTCTGCAGGAGGGGCTGTCACTCAAGCCACAAGCCTTAGCACCACGGGCAGAGGTGAGCACCTTTGCTCAGCTGTGGACCCAGCCTGTTTCCGGAAGGCTTAAGCTCAGCCCCCGCAGTCAGAGCCTGCTCACCACAGTTTTGCAGGTTGGGCGGGGCTTTTGACGTGCTCTCAGCTGTGAGTCTTTGCCCGTCCAGAATTTAGCCCCGCCGTCGAGGCCAGGACCCTCCTGCGCAGGGTCGCAAATTGCAGTTTATTGTGCCAGGCTTGTTTGCTGGCGTGAGCTCAGCTGCTAGCTTCCGATCGATCCGGACGCTACCACGTCCCCACGTTCGGAGCCAGCTCGCGCACGTAGGATGGCAAACCACCAGGGTTTCTCTGGCCACGTGGGGCTAGTAGCGTGAGCTCAGCCGCGAACTTGCACTCGTCTTGTGGTCTACCCCTTCTCCGCATTAGGATCCCGCTTGCGCACAAAGAATGGCAAATCTCGGTTTCTCCGTCCGGGCGGCGTTGGCAGCGTGAGCTCAGCCGCATGCCCCTCGCCCGTCCCTGGTCCTAGCCCCGTTCCCGCGGTCAGGGCCGGTCTGCGTCGGGTCGCAGAGCCGATCTCTGCCCGTATTTTTCCCCACAAGTGGGGTCACAGGCTTGCCCGCAGCTGCTGGACTGCTTTGGCGCGTCCCCTCCGCCCCTGCTGGGCTAGACCGAGCTCACATCGGTTGTGCCTCTGCCCACGCCAACAAGACCGCGTTTCAACGTCCTGCCACCAGCATCCCATCAGCAACCCTCAGAGAGATGGCAGTGTCTTAAGTCTCCACACTGTAGGCTTGGGAGCTCCCTCCCTCTAAGCAGCTCTGCTCTAATTGCCGCTGGAGAGCTTGTTTGGCTAGTGTCCTGTCTCCCTTTGCTGGTATTGCTAGTTCCAGGGGAAATATTCGTTTTTGATTAGGGAAATGACTTAGCCCAGGGGTCAGGGCAGCTGTCTCTCAGAGTGTCCTGGTGCCTTCAGTCCACTCTCTGTTCCCGCTGCTCTGTTCCTCTCCTCTGTCCCCGTTCCCCGGAGCCCCGGGTGCATGGTTGTGAGAGAGGGTTTCTGCGCTGTCCCTTTGAAAAGATTCTTGGGTCTGAGAAAACTATCTCTTTTTCACAAACAGTATCCTCACTTGCTTCACAGCTCAATACTGTCCATACGCCTCTTCTAGGCTCTGGGACTGCAGTCTGGGGCTTGGTTCCTGGGACCCAGGTCCCTCCCTCTCCGCCAAACTCTCCTCCCGCCACGCGGGTCTCTTCGGGCTGCCGTTTGCTCCGGGGAGCTGGGAAGCACTCTTCGCGTTTTAGCTATTTCTACCAGTCTCAATGTGGCTTCTGCAGTGTTCCTTGGTTTAAGAGTCCACTTAGTTTAGTTCAAAGTTGGTTTATCCAGATTATGGTTCTTAAAATTGAGTTATAATCCACTTTGGTTCTGGGAGTTGGAAGTTGGTACGTCCGCCTACTCCATCGCCATCTTCCCCGTTCCTTAAGGCTTAGTTTTAAGAGTAAGCTTTTCCCCACACCCTTGACTGATTGGATGATGTGGGATGGTGCACTCTTAGGAGGAATCCTCCCATTATGCCTCAGATAAGTGATTTTGTATCAGAGACTTCCTTTTTTGTATAACTGAATTAAAGGTTTTGATTCTACACTATAAAGTGGGGCAGGCCGGGGGTTTGCTCTCTCTGGGTTCCTGAGAAAGGAGAACAGATTAAGGCCACGTGGAAGAGGCCAGGAGAAGCAGTCAAGATGGTGGAGTGCTGAGGGAGAAGCCAGTTTGACTAGAGTTTGTGTAGGGAGAAAGAGATGGGGAACAGAGGTGAATAAGTCTGGTGAGCTAGAAACCTTTGATTCTAGGAAACTCGGATAAATAAGTTGCTTTGTGAGCACTGAATGAGTGTGTTTTGGAGCCCAGTGTGTGTTTTTGCTTGCCTGCTGGGTGCAAGCTAGGATTAAAGTTGATGGCTCACCAGTTTTTGGCTCCGTTGTTTTATTACTGACTGTCTGAATCTAATGCGAACCTGCATGGCCAGGCAGCTGTGATCCTGACCCTGGCTACGGGCTTTACACCCTGTTTTCTACCTCTGTACCTCAGTTTCACAAGGGACTTTGTCAGACGTTATAAGGCCGCGGGCAGGAGGGTTGGGAGCTAACTCACCTCCACATACTACTTACACCATTGCCCGGAGGGTACTGGAAAAGCTGACAGTCCCTGATAACCTGATTCTCAATGCACATTTGCCTGGAACTGCTATACTATTTGGACAAATAAATACTTTTTTTCAAAAATAATAATTGGAAATGTGTAACTATTATATTGTTTATAGAAAACTAGAAGGTTAGCCAAAATTTATGTTGAGATCCTTCAATATTTGTATCACAGCATTCCAAGAGCCAGCTAATCATGGTAATAGGGCTTATAATACCATGGACAGTTGCCCCTTACCAGAAAGAGCCCTCCTGTACAACTGCAAGATCTAGGTTATTTCCCTGCATAAAATGGACTCTGAGTTAACCTCAATGGGAGTCTGCATGTCTCACATAGTGTCCTGTAGTTCTTTCACTTTCAGACCTCCTACCTCTGGTTTCCTGGGTGTCAGCTGTTCTCGTGCCCCTTCCTGCTGCTTCCCTCAAAGGCCCAAATGAGACAGGCTCCCTTTAATCTCTCTCTGCAAGAAGACCCCTCTCTCCACACCTCTTCCTCACACCTTACCAGCTGGGCCCTGAACCATCATTGATTGCATCAGGAGTCTCAGGAAGTCACTTGGGAAAACAACACCCTTAGCATCTGCTCCCAGCCTTTTCTCCACCGAGGTCGAACTGAGAAGAGATCTCAGGATTCCTTCCCCAACCTCCTCCTCCCCACCTCCTTCCCTATTACCTGCACTAGGAGACATTTGTGCACATGCCTATCAACTAGCCCAAAATGGCTTTGCTCAAAGTGGAAACCCAGCCCGCCTAGCCACTCAGTCTACACGCTAGCCTTAGCCTCGGTGCTGCCTTCTCTAATAAATACAGTATATAAAAATTATTGAGAAGTTACTGTGTTATCTTGTAGTAGGGCTAAGGTTGTCACATGTAAGGCCAGTAGCCACGGCCACCATCACAGCCGCCTGGCCCATGCAGGTTCGAACTTGATTCAGACAGATGGTAATGAAACAATGAAGCAAAGAAATGGTGGGCCATTAGCTTTACTCCTAGCTTGCTCCTGGAAGGCAAGAAATACACACAGAAGGAAAACACTTCCCTTTCCACTCAGGGCTCCCAAAGCCACTGACTTATCTGAGTTTCCTAGTATCAAAGGTTTCTAGCTCACCAGACTTAATCACCTCTGTTCCCCATCTCCTTCTCTGCACAAACTCTGCACAAACTGGCTTCTCCTTCAGCACTCAGCCATTTTGGCTGCTTCTCCTCTCCTCCATATGGCCTTCCTCTGCTCTCCTTTCTCTCTTCTCCTCTCTAATGCTAATCTCAGAAACCGAGAGAGAGCAAACTCCCAGTCTGCCCCATTTTATAGTGTAGAAATCAAAACCTTTAATCCAATATACAAACAAGAAAGTCTCTGATACAAAGTCACTTATCTGAGGCATAATGAGATTTCTCATGGGGGTGCACACACACACACACCACATCATGCAACAGTCAGTGGTGTGGGGAAAAGCTTAGTCTTAAAACTAAGCCTTAGGCTATAATGACTTTGCCAGCTTACAGCCTGTCCCCCACACCCAATGCAAACTATAAGCAAGCAAACATACACATCATATTTACAAACTAATTTGACCAACATCACACAATGGGAAACAAGAGTGAGATAACATGAAAAACTATATATGTATAAAATCTCATTTGCAAACTGGCTTAAGCGTTGCTTTCTTATTTCAGAAAACAGAGTCAAAAAGAAGCTCTCTCACATTATGCAGAGCCTGTGGCCAGCCCTGAGACGCCTGGGTAGACCGCTACACAGGCGATACGATGGCCCGGGTAGTCGCAGAGTCTGCAGCGTGGATGGTGGGAGCCCCACCTGCAGAACAGGAAGACATGAATCCATCGACTACCCTGCAACCTGAACAAGCCACTGAGCTTTGACCTTTGTATTTGTTTTAATGCTAAAATGGCAATTTTTCCATCCTGACAGGGTTGTTTGGGTTCAATATAAAGAGCTGTGTTTTATAAACTGCAAGTGCCAAAAAGTATTAGCCGTTATGATATTGTGTGCATGGAAGAACAAAAGCAGATGTTTTGATGGCAGCAAGGGTGAGGAAAGGGCAGGAGGTTGAGACAAGGGCTGGTCACTAAGGATGATGGGACACACCTGGGTAGCAGGCCTGGAGGTCATGCAGTACAGGCCAGGGGAGGTACCACAGGAAAGAGGAAGAAGTACCAGGAGATAAAGGGAAGAGTAAAGGATGCAAAAAAGCCTAAGACACTCTTTATCCAGACTCAGAATTTCTTAGGAGTCCTAGGCACTCTTTCAAATGTTCCAGTGCCATCTCAGGCTTGAGATGAGAGGTAGTTCCTGCCTAGCACACTGCAGAAACCTGACGTCAGACTTGTAATTGGAAATATAAGTCAGAAGTGTGAGTCATAGCACTCAGACTTCTGAGCTGAGAGTTAGGGAGTCTGTGTGCACCTGTCTCCTACGTGCAAGCTTCAACCCCAAGTCGAAGCTGGACTAAACTGACAAAGTAAGGACTCTGCACTTCACCTCTAACTACTGAGGGCTTTTTTAGTATTGTTGGGGTAATATTAAAAAATTCCTTTGTAAAAAGCCAGTGTGATCCTGGCAAAATACCCAGTGTTGGTCAGATAGGTTCGTAAATATGATATATTTCTTTGCTCACTTATAGTTTGCATTGGGTGTGGGGCTTAGTTTTAAGAGTAAGCTTTTCCCCACACACTTGACTGTTGCATGATGTGGGTTGGTGCACTCTTATGAGGAATCCCATTACGCCTCAGATAAGGAACTTTGTATCAGAGACTTTCTTGTTTGTATATTGGATTAAAGGTTTTGATTTCTACACTATAATATGGGGCAGACCAGGAGCTTGCTCTCTCTCAGTTCCTGAGATTAGCATTAGGGAAAGGCCACGTGGATGATAGGAGAAGCAGCTAAGATGACAGAGTGCTGAGGGAGAAGGCATTTTGTGCAGAGTTTGTGCAGAGAGAAGGACATGAGGAAGAGAGGGGAATAAGGCTGGTGAGGTAGAAACTTTGTGTAAAGCCAGTGGCCACGGCCACCATCAGAGCTGCCCAGCCAATGTAGGTTCACATTAGATTCGGGCAGTTGGTAATGAGACAACAGAGCCAAGAACTCATGAGCCATCAGCTTTAATCCTAGCTTGTCACAGCAGGCAAGTAAAAACACACACTGGGCTCCAAAACCCAATCATTCAGTGCTCACAAAGCTACTGACTTATCCAAGCTTCCTAGAATCAAAGGTTCTGAGCTCACCAGTCTTATTCAATCTCCCGGTCTGCCACACTTTATAGTGTAGAAATCCAAACCTTTAATCAAATCTACAAACAAGGAAGTCTCTGATACAAAGTCACTTATCTGAGGCATAATGGGAAGATTCCTCATGAGAGTTTACCAACCCACACCATGCAATCAGTCAAGGATGTAGGGAAAAGCTTACAATTAAAACTAAGCCTTAGGCTAAACTGACCTGGCCTGCCCACAGCCTGTCCCCAACACACATTAATATCAACAGACTTCCATGTGGGCAACGCCATCTTTAACAAAGTGAGCATAATATATTTTATCTGCCCAACAATTTACCCCTATGCTCACCTTACTACCACAATCTATACCACCAGCATCCCTGTACAAGGAAATAAGGTACATTACACAAATTACAAATATATGACAAATCATACAATTTCAACAATTACAAAGATACACTTCACCAATCTCTGAGCACTTTGCCAAAAGCGCAAAATGTACTCGGCCTTCTTTCTTGCCATTTGAAAGCCTTCCCGGGGCAGGGAAAGGGCCTCCAGTAAAGCTGCCTCCACCCCCATTAGGATATTTAACATTGTCCAAAATCCGTAAGTTCATCCAACAAAGGAGCCAGTGCTAACTCGGTCATAGTCCAGGAAATCAGTCCACGCACATGGGACCTCAGCCTTCTACCTCATTCCTGCCATCCTGGCAGGTCTCACACTGTCCTAAAGAGAAGCATGTGACAATGGCAGTCAGCATTTCCATCTCTGCTCTGGGGAGCATGATGGCATCCACCCCTATGTCCCAGAATCGCAGACCTACCCGGAGTGTATCATGTACTCCTTCCAGCTGGGCTCTCATGTTCTGGAGACTGCAGATTGCAACTCCAGCCCAATTCTCTTCATCCTCCGAAGAGGAGCTGGAAACACCAGCTCCCAATGCCGAGCTCAAGGTCCGGGCCACTACTGCTTTCTGCTCTGCGGGCCTTGTGGCCCAGGCCTCAGCTTCAGCCTCCTGCCGCTGCTGGCTCTTCACAACATCCAGGGCAATCTGCAACTCATGAACCTGTGATTCATCCTCCAGTGGCTGCTCCATTTCCAAGTGAATCTCGCAAACCTGGTCGGCCTCCTCTTCCAGGGCTTCCTCCAGCTTCAGGGTCAGCATCTTTCTCCCACGTTTCCTCCAGCTCCTTCCACTGCTCGGTTTGCAGGTACCTGGCAGCCTCCTTCATAGAGCTCTTGGTTTCCTCATGCATGGCTGTAAAAGTCAGCCAGCCTAAAGTCCCCAAAATAACAGCAGTGGGGAACCATAACAGCAGCCAGTCCTCTACTCCACCGCTCAAAGGTGGTGGTGGCTCCATACCAATATGTATCGAATCCTGCTACAGACTACACCAAATGTATAGCCAGTGGCCAAGGCCACCTTCACAGCCGCCTGGCCAGTGCAGGATTGCATTTGATTTAAAGAGTCAGTAATGAAACAACGAAGCCAAATACTGGTAGGCCATCAGCTTTAATCCTAGCTTGCACCCGGCGGGCAAGCAAAAACACACACTGCGCTCCAAAACCCACTCTTTCAGTGCTCACAAAGCTTCTAACTTATCCGAGTTTTCTAGAATCAAAGGCTTCTAGCTCATCAGTCTTATTCACCTCTGTTCTCCATCTCCTTCTCTCTGCATAAACTCTGCACAAACTGGCTTCTCCTTCAGCATTTTGCCATCTTGGCTGCCTCTCCTCTCCTCCACATGGCCTTTCTCTGTTCTTCCACAGCATGGGCTCCTCCTAGAACATAATCACTCTTTTTTTAAAAAACTTCTTGTTTGAAAGCCATCCCCCAACACACATTAATACAATCATGCCCATCCCAAGCAAGAAGCACAACTAATATCATCCATCACCTGGGTGACGGGCTTTGTTGGGGAGCTAAAATATATTATGCTCACTTCGTTAAAGATGGTGCTGCCCACATGGAAGCCCGTCACCCAGGTGATATTATTTGCCCTTATGCTTGGAATGGCTGTGGGGGAAAGGCTGTAATGTAAGCAGGCCGGGTCATTATAGCCTAAGGCTTAGTTTTAAGAATTAGCTTTTCCCCACACCCTTGACTGATTGGATGATGTTGGGTGGTGCACTCTCCTGAGGAATCCCATTATGCCTCAGATGGCTGACTTTGTATCAGAGACTTTCTTGTTTGTAGATTGGATTAAGGGTTTGGACTTCTACATTATAAAGTGGGACAGACCAGTAGCTTGCTCACTCTTGGTTCCTGAGGTATTAGAGAGGAGAACAGAGTAAGGCCACATGGAGGCCAGGAGAAGCAGCCAAGATGGCAGAGTGCTGAGGGAGAAGCCAGTTTGTGCAGAGTTTGTGCTGGAGAAGGAGACGAAAAACAGAGATGAACAAGTCTGGTGAGCTAGAAACATTTGATTGTAGGAAACTCGGATAAGTCAGTAGCTTTGTGAGCACTGAATGAGTGGGTTTTGGAGTCCAGTGTGTGTTTTTGCTTTCCCAGTGGGTGCAAGCTAGAATTAAAGCTGATGGCTCACCTGTTCTTGGCTCCATTGTTCCATTACCGACTGTCCGAATCTAATGCGAACCTGCACTGGCTGGACGGCTGTGATGGTGGCCCTGTCTCCTGGCTTTACAGGCTTCCATGTGGGCAATGCCATCTTTAACAAAGTGAGCATCATATATTTTATCTTCCCAACACTCTCGCACAGCCATGGCTCAGTTGAAGCAAGTTTGCCCCAGGTACTGAAGATGACTCTATGACCTCGCTTCAGGTACCGGAATGGCTCTGTGGCTGAGCAACAAAGCATCGGTCACAGAAGGGCAGAGCAACCCCCCGTAGGGGGCTGTTGGGCAGATAAAATATATTTTGCTCACTTTGTTAAAGATGGTGCTGCCCATGTGGAAGCCCATCGCCCAGGTGATATTAGTTGCCCTTCTTGCTTGGGATGGGCGTGATTACATTAATGTGTGTTGGGGGTACAGGCTGTAAGCAGGCAGGATACCTATAGCTTAAGGCATAGTTTTAAGACTAAGCCTTTCCCACCCTTTTAGATATAAAGTGGTGCACTCTCATGAGGAATCCCATTATGCTTCAGTTAAGTGACTTTGTATCAGAGACTTTCTTGTTTGTATATTGGATTACAGGTTCTGATTTCTATACTATAAAGTGTGGCAGACCGGGAGCTTGCTCTCTCAGTTCCTGAGATTAGCAATAGAGAGGAGAGCAGAGAAAGGCTACGTGGAGGAAAGGAGATGCAGCCAAGATGGCAGAGTGCTGAAGGAGAAGCCAGTTTGTGCAGAGAGAAGGACATGGGAAACAGAGGTGAATGAGGCTAGTGAGGTACAAACCTTTGATTCTAGAAAACTCAGATAAGTCAGTAGCTTTGTGAGCACTGAATGAGTGGGTTTTGGAGCCCAGTGTGTGTTTTTATTTGACAGGTGCAAGCTAGGATTAAAGATAATGGTCCACCAGTTCTTGGCTCCATTGTTTCATTACCAACTGTCCGAATCAAATGCGAATCTGCATTGGCCAGGCCACTGTGATGGTGGCCGTGGCTACTAGCTTTATAGGGGCTTGCCAGGTGGATCTTGGTAGGAGTACATGGGGAGTCTTTTTCTCTGCCTCCCTGCTTCTCTGTTAAGAAAAATTAATAATAAAAAAAAGAAAAATTGTTTTGAAGAGATGGTTATAACTTAGTATTGGTAGGAGTGTAATATTCAAACTAACAGATTTAATTAATTTATAATGTTTAAGATAAGTCAATAAATCTTCTTTTGAGGTGTTGGGCAGATAAAATATATTATGCTCACTTTGTTAAAGATGTTGCTGCCCACATGGAAGCCCGTCACCCAGGTGATATTATTTGCCCTTATGCTTGGAATGGGTGTGGGGGAAAGGCTGTAATGTAAGCAGGCCAGGTCATTATGGCCTAAGGCTTAGTTTTAAAAGTAAGCTCTTCTCCACACCCTTGACTGATTGGATGATGTAGGGTGGTGCACTCTCCTGAGGAATCCCATTATGCCTCAGATGGGTGGCTTTGTATCAGAGACTTTCTTGTTTATATAATTGGATTAAAGGTTTTGAATCTATGCTATAAAGTGGGCAGACGAGTAGCTAGCTCTCTTGGTTCCTGAGGTATTAGAGAGTAGAGCAGAGTAAGGCCACATGGAGGAGGAGAAGCAGCCAAGATGGCGGAGTGCTGAGTGAGAAGCCAGTTTGTGCAGGAGGACATGGGGAACAGAGGTGAATAAGTCTGGTGAGCTAGAAACCTTTGATGCTAGGAAAATTGGATAAGTCAGTAGCTTAGTGAGCACTGAATGAGTGCGTTTTGGAGCCCAGTGTGTGTCTTTGCTTGCCCGCCGGGTGCAAGCTAGAATTAAAGCTGATGGCTCACCAGTTCTTGGCTCCATTGTTTCATTACTGACTGTTCAAATCTAATGTGAACCTGCACGGGTCAGGCGCCTGTGATCCTGACTGCGACTACTGGCTTTACATTTGGCGTAGTCTGTGGCAGGATTCGATACAGATCGGCATGGAGCCACCACCACCTGTGAGCGGTGGAGTAGAGGACTGGCTGCTGTTATGGTTCCCTATGGCTGTTTTTTGGGGGACTGTTGGCTGACTGACTTTTACAGCCATGTGTGAGGAAACTGAGAGCTCTATGGAAGAGGCTGCCCAGGACCTGCAAACCGAGCAGTGGAAGGAGCTGGAGGAAATGTGGGAGAAAGAGATGCCGACTCTGGAGCTGGAGCAAGCACCAGAGGAGGAGGCCGACCAGGTTTGCAAAATTCGCCTGGAAATGGAGCAGAGGCCAGAGTAGGAATCACAGATTCGTGAGTTGCAGCTTTCCCTAGATGTTGTGGAGAGCCAGCAGCGGCAGGAGGCTGGGGCTGAAGCCGAGGCCGGGGCTGATGCTGAGGCGGGGGCTGTAAGGCCCATGGAACAGAAAGAAGTGGCAGCAGGGGGCTCGAGCCCTGCGTTGGGAGCTGATGTTTCTAGTTCCACTTTGGAGGATGACGAGAATCCAGCCGGAGTTGAAATCCGCAGTCTCCAGAAATGAGAGCGCAGTTGAAACGGCAGGGAGTGCCTGCCAAGCTGCTGGTAGGTCTACGATTTTGGGACATCATAAGGGTGGATGCCATCATGCTCCCCAGAGCAGAGATGGAAATGCTGACTGCCATTGCCACATGTCTCTCTTTAGGACAGTGTGAGACCTGCCATGAAGGCAGGAATGAGGGGGAAGGCTAACACCCCATGTGTGTGGACTGATTTCCTGGATTACGACTCAAGTGAGCACTGGCTCTTTTGTTGAATGGATTTATGGAATTTGGACAATGTGAAATATCCTGATGGGGGTGGAGTGGCTTTGCTGGAGGCCCTCCTGGCCCGGGAAGCTTTTCCCATGGTTAGAAAGGAGGCTGAGGACATTTTGCACTTTTGGCAAAATGCGTAGAGACTGAAAAGTACCTTTGTAATCTTTGAAACTGTATGATTTGTGCTATTTCTGTTATTTGTGTAATGTACTTAATTTCCTTGTATAGGAATGCCAGTGGTGTAGATTGTGGGTAGTAAGTGAGCATAGGGGTAGATTGTTGGGCAGATAAAATATATTATGCTCATTTTGTTAAAGATGGAGCTGCCCACATGGAAGCCCGTCACCCAGGTGATATTATTTGCCCTTATGCTTGGAATGGGTGTGGGGGAAAGGCTGTAATGTAAGCAGGCCAGGTCATTATGGCCTACGATTTAGTTTTAACAGTAAGCTCTTCTCCACACCCTTGACTGATTGGATGATATAGGGTTGTAAAGCCAGTAGCCGAGGTCAGGATCACAGCCGCTTGACCCATGCAGGTTCGCATTTGATTCAAACAGTCGGTAATGAAACAACGGAGCCAAGAACTGGTGAGCCATCAGCTTTAATTCTAGCTTGCACCAGGCAGGCAAGCAAAAACACACACTGGGCTCCAAAACCCACTCATTCAGTGCTCACAAAGCTACTGACTTATCCGAGTTTCCTAGAATCAAAGGTTTCTAGCTCACTAGACTTATTCACCTCTGTTTCTCATCTCCTTCTGCACAAACTCTTAACAAACTGGCTTCTTCCTCAGCACTCTGCCATCTTGGCTGCTTCTCCTGGCCTTCACATGGCCTTAATCTGCTCTCCTCTCTTCTACTAACCCCAGGAACTCAGGAACCAAGAGAGAGATCAAGCTCCTGGTCTCTCCCACTTTATAGCATAGACTCAAAAGCTTTAATCCAATTATACAAACAAGGAAGTCTCTGTATAATGGGATTCCTCAGGAGAGTGCACCACCCTACATCATCCAATCAGTCAAGGGTGTGGTGAAGAGCTTAATCTTAAACTAAGCCTTAGGCTATAATGACCCGGCCTGCCCACAGCCTGTTCCAGAACACACATTAATATCAACAAACTTCCATGTGGGCAGCGCCATCTTTAACAAAGTGAGCATAATATATTTTATCTGCCCAACAAGGGTGGTGCACTCTCCTGAGGAATCCCATTATGCCTCAGATGGGTAGCTTTGTATCAGAGACTTTCTTGTTTGTATAATTAGATTAAAGCTTTTGAATCTATGCTATTGTAAAGCCATCACAGCCGCCTGACCCGTGCAGGTTCGCGTTGGATTCGAACAGTCGGCAATGAAACACAGGAGCCAAGAACTGGTGAGCCATCAGCTTTAATTCTAGCTTGCACCCGGCGGGCAAGCAAAAACACACACTGGGCTCCAAAACCCACACATTCAGTGCTCACAAAGCTACTGACTTATCTGAGTTTCCTAGAATCAAAGGTTTCTAGCTCACCAGACTTATTCACCTCTGTTTCCCATCTCGTCCTGCACAAACTCTTCACAAACTGGCTTCTTCATCAGCACTCTGCCATCTTGGCTGCTTCTCCTGGCCTCCATGTGGCCTTACTCTGCTCTCCTCTCTTCTACCTCAGGAACTCAGGAACCAAGAGAGAGATCAAGCTCCTGGTCTCTCCCACTTTATAGCATAGACTCAAAAGCTTTAATCCAATTATACAAACAAGGAAATCTCTGTATAATGGGATTCCTCAGGAGAGTGCACCACCCTACATCATCCAATCAGTCAAGGGTGTGGGGAAGAGCTTGCTCTTAAACTAAGCCTTAGGCTATAACGACCCGGCCTGCCCACAGCCTGTTCCAGAACACACATTAATATCAATGAACTTCCATGTGGGCAGCGCCATCTTTTAACAAAGTGAGCATATCATATTTTATCTGCCCAACAGCTATAAAGTGGGCAGACCAGTAGCTAGCTCTCTTGGTTCTGAGGTATTAGAGAGGAGAGCAGAGTAAGGCCACATGGAAAAGGAGAAGCAGCCAAGATTGCGGAGTGCTGAGAGAGAAGTCTGTTTGTGCAGGAGGAGATGGGGAACAGAGGTTGTTGGGCAGATAAAATATAATATGCTCACTTTGTTAAAGATGGCGCTGCCCACATGGAAGCCAGTCAACCAGGTGATATTATTTGCCCTTGTGCTTGGGATGGGTGTGGGGGAAAGGCTGCAATGTAAGGAGGCCAGGTTGTTATGACCTAAGGCTTGGCTTTAAGAGTAAGCTTTTCCCCACACCCTTGACTGATTGGATAATGTAGGGTGGTGCACTCTCCTGAGGAATCCCATTATACAGAGATTTCCTTGTTTGTATAATTGGATTAAAGTTTTGGATTATCTATGCTATAAAATGGGAGAGACCAGTAGCTTGAGCTCTCTCGGTTCCTGCTATTGCCATTACAGGGGCCTCCCTGATCCCTTGACCTCCATGGGAAAGCTGGTTTTCTGCTTCTCCCTTGTCTTCTCTTGTGGCTTGCCTGTATTGGTGAGACACCAATAAACAGAATGGCCTACCATCCTCCGACTCTGCCATTTCTTCACCGTCAGCCCGAATCCAATGGGAACCTGCATGTGAATGGCCACGATGGCGGCTCCTGGCCTTACAGAGGTGAATAAGTTTGGTGAGCTAGAAAGCTTTGATGCTAGGAAAATCAGATAAGTCAGTAGCTTAGTGAGCACTGAATGTGTGGGTTTTGGAGCCCACTGTGTGTTTTTGCTTGCCCGCCGGGTGCAAGCTAGAATTAAAGCTGATGGTTCACCAGTTCTTGGCTCCATTGTTTCATTACCGACTTTTCGAATCTAATGCGAACCTGCACGGGTCAGGCGCCTGTGATCCTGACCACAACTATTGGCTTTACATGAGGTTTCTGTTGGAAACACTGAGTCTTACCTCAGGAAGCATTTAAGGTTATAAAGTATTTTAATTATAAAAGTTGCAAGAAAAGGCATATAAAATATACAGAATGATTGGCACTCTCTCAAATCCCTGGTGCAACTCTGTTTCTTACTGATAAGGCAACAGTTTATATCTGGTAGCCCCCATATAAGAAGTGGTTTTGCACCAAAAATGAGGATCAATGTTTTGACAGTCTTGAATTTCCATCCTGGCAGTGAAGCTCTAAGGAATTCCAGGTGAGTCCATTCTCACAATCTGGAAGCAGACAACACAGAGAATCTAATCTCTACCCTTCACTTTCTTACTCACCTGGAGAATAATTTACTGTGTGTCAGGAAATAACATTACACAACCTCCTTAAGAAGCAAAAATAAGGAAGAGTTGGTAGTGATAGATAAAATGGCTACTCAGCCACCACTTTTCTTAAGAACAATGCAGGCCTGAAGGAGGAGGAAGGACTTGCCTACTCAGTAATCTGGCTCAGACCTCCCTCGCATCTGGATGCTGATAAGGGACAATTGGATCAAGGTGAAGACAGTTTTGAGGAACTGTGGTGCCACTCCCAACCACAAACAGAAGAAGTTACCTTCCTTGCAGCTGCCTTTGCCCAAGGCCCTTTGACGAATCCATATAACCTCTGCCCCATCACTCTCTCGGGGCTGACACCCTTTTCTGGTTTGAGACCTCCTACACTCAGGCATTTTTAAATAATTTTTCCTTTTGGAACACACTAGCCTCATTTTTTTTGGTTCAGCCTGTGGTTTCTGCCTTTCAGGTAGCAGCAATGAAGAGTGCATAAGATTGAATATCACTCTTTCTAATTTAAACTTTTCCCTTATGGATCCCTGTGTGTGGAAGAACCAGATCTCAGGTTTTCATACAAAAGAGCCTTGGATAAAACTCCACAACACCTCTGTTGGGCAGATAAAATATATTATGCTCACTTTGTTAAAGATGGCGCTGCCCACATGGAAGCCCATCACCCAGGGGATATTATTTGACCGTATGCTTGGGATGGGTGTGGGGGAAAGGCTGTAATATGAGCAGGCTGGGTCATTATAGCCTAAGGCTTAGTTTAAGAGTAAGCTTTTCCCCACACCCTTGACTGATTGGATGATGTAGGGTGGTGCACTCTCCTGAGGAATCCCATTATGCCTCAGATGGGTGACTTTGTATCAGGGACTTTCTTGCTTGTAGATTGGATTAAGGGTTTGGATTTCTACATTATAAAGTGGGACAGACCAGGAGCTTGAGCTCTCTTGGTTCCTGAGGTATTAGAGAGGAGAGCAGATTAAGGCCACGAGAAGTAGCCAAGATGGTGGAGTGCTGAGGGAGAAGCCCGTTTGTGCAGAGTTTGTGTAGAGAGAAGGAGATGGGAAACAGTAGTGAATAAGTCTGGTGAGTTAGAAATCTTTGATTCTAGGAAACTCGGATAAGTTAGTAGCTTTGTGAGCACTGAATGAGTGGGTTTTGGAGCCTAGTGTGTGTTTTTGCTTGCCCGCCTGGTGCAAGCTAGAATTAAAGCTGATGGTTTACCAGTTCTTGGCTCCGGTGTTTCATTACCGACTGTCCGAATCTAATGTGAACCTGCACTGGCCAGGTGGCTGTGATGGTGGCCCCGGCTATTGGCTTTACAACCTCTATTTCCTGTAGTTAGTTAACTTTTTCTTTTTTTTAAGAAACTTAATGGTAAGTAAAATTCTGACTATAAAAGAAAGAGCCAATAATGGTTAAACTTGGGCACCCAGACAAGCAGTCTGAGAAAGTTTGGAATGATTTCCTCAGCTCCTTCCACACTTCAGGCAACTGCCTGACATACAGACCGGCCTCTGCATATAGATGTGTATCTGGTATATAGCGGGAAGTTTGCTTTGGCTGGGCTTGGAGGGATTCATCTGTCTAGGGAGATCTAGAAGGCCAATGAAGGCCTTGCTTCCCTTGCCATCAGAACAACTTTTAGAGGGTGTAGTATTTTTCTCCAAGGCCAGGGTTGGCACAGAGAACTTCCTTACTGAAATTTTCTGCCAATCTGAGTTGCTTTGCTTGCATTATTCCACCCCCTACTCCAACAACACCCTCCCCCCACCCCCCCGCCCGCAGCCTTTGGTCAAGTTTCTGGGATTTTGGCATGTCTTGGTGGGGTTGTATCTATTCCTTCCTGATGCAGTGGATGCAGAGATATGCTTTCTCTTGGGTGAAATTTACAAGCACATCTTCTTCCTTGACAGGAACAAAGAGCCACAACTATTTCTGAAGGGGAGAAAAGAGTTTCCAGATGCATGCCTTCAAATGTGAGTGTTTCTTTTTACTTTTTCTCTTTGGCATTTTTTTAAGTTTAATAATTGCAGTGGAAAAAAATAATTACACTGGACATATTTATCCTGAAGAATGCCCCCAATCTTCATCCTAATAGGGACTTCACTAAAATCTCCAAGTCACAAATGCAACTGCATCTCTGTTACTCTTTCTTAAAATACTCACCATGGAGATCTTGAGTTTCAACTTTGTCTAGAGAATGAAGAAGATAGGATTTCCTTTCATTTTACTTAGCTATGGTGGCACAGACCACAGAATAATAAAAGAAAAATAAAACCATTCCCAACTTTTGAACTGTTAATGAATTACTTTTAAATTGTTTTTAATTAAAGGGCTACAGGGAAATATAAATGTCAAGAATATCTTTCAACAAACTTATACCCACCACATATTTTTATATTTTAAAAACTAATTAAGAGCCTGACCTGTGGTGGCGCAGTGGATAAAGTGTCAACCTGGGAACACTGAGGTCGCCAGTTCAAAACCCTGCACTGGTCTGGTCAAGGCACATATGCGAGTTGATGCTTCCAGCTCCTCCCCCCTTTCTCTCTTTCTCTCTCTTTCTCTCTCTCTCTGTCTCTCTCACTCAGTGTCTCCTCTCTAAAATGAATAAAATAAAAAGAAATTTTAAAAAAATTCTTTAAAGAAAAAACTTTAAGCTTAGAAGACCTATATATAATCTAAACATTTTCTTTCACCATGATCAGAATAATAATTGTGGGAGGGACTTAGCTTAAATGTGGAAAATTACTAGCACCCACAATAAAAAAAAAAGGTTTGAAGAAATAAGCTAACTTATACTTGATTAGAAAAACATTTCTCTTTTAAGTGTAGACAAAGAATAAACTAAGTCCCAAGAAATCTTATAAGTAAAAATGGAGACATTTAATACAGGTAATTGGCTTCAGATCATTTTTAGTTTACTAGGGATGAAGCAAACATGTATGTCAATCAGATTCTGTTTCATTGGATCTGGGCTGCAGTGGTATTCTACATGTCTAACAAGTTCCCACGAAATGCAGCTGCTGTTGGTCCATGGAGCACACTGTGCAGAGAGGATGTAGAGGGCCACATCTTCCTCTCTGTGAGCCTACACTCTGGGGTGAGATAGGTGGATACTGGCATCACACAGCTCCAAGAATACTGGGGTAGTGACTGGACCCTCTAGAGGTTACCTTGGTATGTTCGTACAGTGAGGTGCAGGTAGTTTGATCTGAGCTATCCAAAAAATAAGTGCATCCCTTCTAATTCAAAGCCCTGGGCTAGCTACTATATAAATATAATATAATATAATATAATACTATATACTACAAACATAATAACCACCTTAAATTGAACACCTATGTCCAGATTATTACCTATTTAAGGACTAAATATTTTTCCATTGCTTTTTCTTTCCCCCCAACTTTATGTTTTGAAAATTTTCAAACCTACAGAGAAGTTGAAAGACTAAAAAAATGAACAATTTAAAACCTGGATGAACCAATCCTTAACATGCATAGCACAAATGGGACCAGGCTGTGACTCTCAAAGAGACCCTGTGGAAGGTTTGAGGTTCATAGAAATACAATACAAGTAACAGGTACATAACATAGAACCACCACTAAGTCTGCTAATGTTCAAACTTAGAGACCCCATCCCTACCTAAGAGTCTCTAATACCCAGCAACTTCCATGTAGTATGGAATAACTGAACTTCCATCAGAGGAAATCCACACTCAACTGCCCTCTCAGCCTTATGACAGGCTGTCCTTCCCTCCAAAGCTTTTTCATTCTCTGCCTCCAGATTGACCTCCCCGAGGGATGAATGACAGTGGGCATATAAATTATCCTCAGGAGAACATAGATCCTAATTGGATGTGTACTAGCTAGTTGGCCCAGGTAACTTAATCACAAAATTAGCTGAATATCTCCCCAAGTCAACAACATGGGCTGATCCAAGCCCATTTTAATTTCTTTTCAAGTTTTGGTTTTCTCCAGGATGAGTTAAGTCTGCTCAACTTTCTGGTGTGGTCCAGTTTTGGTTCTATATCTCTAGACACTGACAAAATAAGAAAATAATTTCTAAATAAACGTTTATTTTTCAGATGTAGGAGAATCTAGATTCAGGTATTGGTTTAAAAAACAACTCAGGCCCTGGCTGGTTGGCTGAGCGGTAGAGCATTGGCTCAGCGTGTGGAAGTCCTGGGTTTGATTCCTGGCCAGGGCACACAGGAGAAGCACCCACCTGCTTCTCCACCCTTCCCCCTCTCCTTTCTCTCTGTTTCTCTCTTCCCCTCCCTCAGCAAAGGCTCCATTGGAGCAAAGTCGGCCTGAGCGCTGAGTATGGCTCCATGGCCTCCACCTCAGGCACTAGAATGGCTCCTGTTGCATTGGAGCAATGCCCCAGATGGGCCGAGCATCACCCCCTTGTGGGCTTGCTGGGTGTCAGGGTGAATGCAAGAGACTATCTGTCTGTCCTCCTCCACCTCCTCTCCCCCTGCCATTTCTCACTTCAGAAAAATAAAAAACAAAAACAATAAAATCTCAAATTACCAAGGATAGTCTTACTGATGCACCCAATTTATATTCCAAAGCAGAACATGAAAGTGCGCCCACTCTGGCACCTGCTCTGCGTGACTTCCCTGCCTTCAGTTCTGACCCAAGTGCAAAATCAGCCTGGGTAAGAAGGATTACAAAATTCAGTTTTTATCCCATAAACCATGTGCCACCTGCAGAACAGCAGCCTAACCACTTCAAAATCTCAAGGTACTGTCCCTTCTGAGCTCCTCACTAAATTTATTTAAAGTTATTGAAGGTTTCTCTAATATTCTGTAGTAGTTGTTTTCTAAACTCCACTAGTCAGAATTGGTATATGGCCATAGACTCCGTGTCTCAGAATGGATATTAAGGGAACCGCTGAAAAAAAGAGACATTTATTTCTCTGGAAGCAACAATTCATTTTCTTTCTTTGTTATCATATTTAGAAAATCACAATGAGGCCAAATAGTTCATTAACACCAACAATCAAAATATGGGGGGGGGGCAAGCTGGCGATGGAGTAGGCCAACGTACCAACTTCCACTTCCCAGAACCAAAGTGGATTAAAACTTACTTTTAAGAACCATCATCTGGAAAAACCAACTTTGGACTAAACTAAGAGGACTTTTTAACTAAGGAACAAGCCACATTGAGACTGGTAGGAAAAGTGGAAACACAGAGAGGGCTGCCCAGCTCCCAGGAGCGAACGGCAGCCCAGAGAGACTCGCTTGGTGGGAAGAGAGTTTAGCGAAGAGGGGAGGGTTCTGGACCCCAGGAACAAAGCCCCAGCCTGCAGCCCCAGAGCCTAGAAGAAGCGTATGGACAGTATTTAGCTGCAAAACAAGTCAGGATACTGTTTGTGAGAAAGAGACAGATTTCACAGACCCAGGATTCTTCTTAAAGGGACTTTACAGAAAATCTCTTTTACAACCACTTACCTGGGGATCCAGGGGACGGGGAGAGAGAGGAGGACCAGAGTAGCAGGAAAAAGTGTAATCTAGGATGCACAAGCAAAAACACTTTGAGGGACAGCCACCCTAACCCCTGGGCTGAGTCACTCCCCAAATCTGAAGTGAATATTTCCCCTGGAACCAGTAATACCAGCAAAGGGAAGCAGGACACCAGCCAAAAAACCTCTCCTGCGGCAATCAGCGCAGAGTCACTTAGAAGAAGGGAACCTTAAGGAATACAGTATTGAGTGCTAGGGTCTGAGCTGCAGCGCCCCCAACCACACTGCTGAAGGCTTGTCCGAGGATGGGTGGAGGTGAGACACAAGCGTGGTCCTGTCAGCAGGGGCAGAAGCTAGGCTGGCCACAATTTAGGCCTGGCATGAGCTCAGTCTTGCCTGGCAGGGGTGGAAGGGGTGTACAAAAGCAGTCCGACCAGCTGCGGTCCTGCCTGCAATCCCACCTGCAGGGGAAAGGTGAAAGCCTGGGAACTGCACAGACCCACAGCTGAGTATGGGCATGCAGCCCCGCACAGCCCAGGCTTGCAGCCCAATGCGTGAGCACAACTCTGCCCACGGGGGTGGGGCGAAAGCCTGGGAACAGGCAGAGACCTGTGGCTAAGCAAAGGTGCTCACCCCTGCCTATGGTGCTGAGGTTTGCAGCCCTAAGCACAGCACGCAGCCTCACCCGCGGGGCATGGGCGAAGGTGGAGGCTTGTAGACCTGGGTACGTGAACACAGCCCCTCCTGTGGAGGAGAGGCAGAAACCACAGGGACAGACAGCTGCAGCCGCTGGCTTCAGCAACGCCCATACCCAAACAGAGGCAGCAACAGAGGGGGTGGTGGGCTTGCAGACAGACCACACCTAGAAAACACAGAAACCACACCCATTGGACTCCAGAGGCCACACTATTCTTATACACAGACAAAATAGGAAGGCAGAGAAATGCAACCCAACTGAATCAAGAGAAATCCCCAGAAAAAAACTTGAATGACTCAGATATAACCAAATTACTGGATGCAGAGTTTAAAATAATGATTATTAGGATGCTCAAAGATCTTAGAATAACAATAGATGGTCATAATAAACAACTAAATAAAGAGATAGCAAATATAAAAAAGGAAATTGAAATAATGAAACAGAATCAGTCAGAAATGACAAATACAATATCAGAAATGAAGACCACAATGGAAGGAATTAAAAGCAGGATGGATGAAGCTGAGGATTGAATCAGTGAGTTAGAGGACAAGATAAAGGAAGGCACAGAAGCAGAGCAGAAAAGAGAAAAGAGACTCAAAAAGTTTGAGGAAACTCTAAGAGAGCTCTGTGACAACATGAAGATAAATAACATCTGCATCATAAGGGTTGCTGAAGAAGAAGAGAAAGAACAAGGGATAGAGACTTTGTTCAATCAAATCATAGCTGAAAATTTCCCTAAACTGATGCAGGAAAATGTCACACAAATTCAAGAAGCACAGAGAATTCCATTAAAGAGAAACCCAAAGAAACCTACACCAAGACACATTATAATTAAAATACCAAAGCTAAGTAATAAAGAGAAAATATTAAAAGCTGCGAGATAAAAAGGCTATCACCTACAAAGTAGCCCCCATAAGAATGACATCCAACTTCTCAACAGAAACACTTGAGGCCAGAAGGGAAGGGCAAGAAATATTCAAAGTAATGCAGAACAAGAGCCTACAACCAACACTACATTATCCAGCGAGGCTATCATTTAAAATTGAAGGAGAAATAAAAAGCTGCAAGATATGTTAAGGGGACTGTTGCAAACAGATCAAGGGGGAAAAGAATATAGCAAAAGAGGAATACAGCTTTAAAAAATAAAATGGCAATAAACAACTAGATATCAATAATAACCTTAAATAACCTTAAATGTAAATGGATTAAATAATTCACTCAAAGGACATAGGGTAGCTGCATGGATAAGAAAACAAGACCCATACATATACTGTCTACAAGAGACACGCCTTAAAACAAAAGATGCACACAGACTTAAGGTAAAAGGATGGAAAATATATTTCATGCAAATGGGAATGAAAAAAAAAGCTGGGGTAGCAATACTTATACATAATGATAAAGGGAGAAATTCAACAGGAAGATATAACCATTATAAATATCTACACACCTAATATAGGAGCACCTAAATATATAAAGCAGACCTTGATGGATATAAAGGGCAAGAACATTACCAATACTTTAATAGTATGGGATTTCAATACCCCACTAACATCACTAGATAGATCCTCTGGAAAGAAAATTAACAAAGAAACAGCAGACTTAAAGGACACACTAGATCAATTCGATTTAATAGGTATCTTTAGAACCTTTCACCCTAAAGCAGCAGAATATACATTCTTTTCAAGTGCTCATGGTACATTCTCTAGGACAGACCTCATGTTAGGGCACAAAAGTGGTCTCAACAAATTTAAGAAGATTGAAATCATATCAAGCATTTTCTCTGATCACAATGCCATGAAACTAGAAATCAATCACAACAGAAAAACTGAAAAATACTCAAACACTTGGAAACTAAATATCATTTTATTAAGTAATGAATGGGTTAACAATGAGATGAAAGAAGAAATAAAAATATTCCTAGAAATGAATGATAATGAGCATACAACAACTCAAAATTTAAGGGATACAGCAAAAGCAGTACTGAGTGGGAAGTTCATACCATTACAGGCATACCTTAAGAAGCTAGAAAAATCTCAAATAAACAACTTAACCCTGCATCTAAAAGAACTAGAAAACGAACAGCAAATAAAGCCCATAGGAAGTAGAAGGAAGGAAAGAATAAATATCAGACTGAAAATAAATGACATAGAGGCTAAAGAAACAATACAGAAGATCAATGAAACAAGGACTGGTTCTTTGAAAAGGTAAACAAGATAGATGAAACTTTAACCAAACTCACCAAGAAAAAAGAGAGAGGATTCAAATAAATAAAATTAGAAATGAGAGTGGAGAAATAACAAGTGACAAAACAGAAATACAAAGTATTGTAAGAAAATGCTATGAAGAACTGTATGCCAAAAAATTAGACAACCTAGATGAAATGGACAAATTCCTTAAAACATATAATATTTTAAAAATCAATCTGTAAGAATCAGAAAACCAAAACAGACTGATTATAACAAATGAGACCAAAACAGTTATCAAAAAACTCCCCACAAACAAAAGCCTGGGTCCTGATGGCTTCACAAGTGAATTCTACCAAAAATTCAAAGAAGAACTAGCTCCTATCCTCCTCAAACTATTTCAAAAAATTCAAGAGGAAGGAAGACTTCCAAACTCCTTTTACAAAGCGAGCATAATTCTGATTTCAAAACCAGGCAAAGACAACACTAAAAAAAGAAAATTATAGGCCAATATCCATGATGAATCTAGATGCTAAAATCCTCAACAAAATATTAGCCAACCAGATCCAGCAATATATAAAAAAAATCATACACCATGATCAAGTGGGATTTATTCTAGGGAGGCAAGGCTGGTATAATATTTGCAAATCAATCAATGTGATTCATCACATAAACAAAAAGAAGGAGAAAAACCACATGACAATTTCAATAGATGCAGAAAAAGTATTTGATAAAATCTAGCACCCATTTATGATCCAAACTCTCAGTAAAGTGGGAATATAGGGAACATTCCTTAACATGATAAAGGCCATCTATGACAAACCCACAGCCAATATCATACTCAATGGGCAAAAATTAAAAGCAATCCCCTTAAGATAAGGAACAAGGCAGGGGTTCCCCCTTTCACCACTCTTATTCATCATAGTCCTGGAAGTCTTAGCCACAGCAATCAGACAAAAAGAAAAAATAAAAGGCATCCAAATTGGAAAAGAAGAAGTAAAACTATCATTATTTGCAGATGATATGATATTGTATATAGAAAACCCTAAAGTCTCAGTAAAAAAACTACTGGACCTGATAAATGAATTCAGCAAGGTGGCAAGATATATAATTAATACTCAGAAATCAGAGGCATTTTTATATACCAACAATGAACTGTCAGAAAGAGAAATTAAGGAAACAATCCCCCTCACTATTGCAACCAAAAGAATAAAGTACCTAGGAGTAAATTAAACGAAGAAGATTAAAGACTTGTATTCAGAAAATTATAAAACATTAATTAAAAAAATCAAGGAAGATACAAACAAGTAGAAGCATATACCGTGTTCATGGTTAGGGAGAATACACATCATTAAAATGTCTATATTACCCAAAGCAATTTATAAATTTAATGCAATACCAATTAAAATACCAATGACATACCTCAAAGATATAGAACACATATTCCAAAAATTCATATGGAACCAAAAAAGAACACGAATAGCCTCAAAAAATTTGAAACGGAAGAATAAAGTGGGAGGTATCACACTTCCTGATATCAAGTTATACTTCAAGGCCATTGTATTCAAAACAGGTTGGTACTGGCATAGAACAGGCATATAGATCAATGGAACAGAACAGAGAACCCAGAAATAAACCCACAGCTTTATGGACAACTGATATTTGACGAAGGAGGTAAGAACATACAATGGATTAAAGACAGCTTCTTCAACAAATGGTGTTGGGAAAATTGGATAGCTACCTGCAAAATAAAAAATGAAACTAGACCACCAACTTATACCATTCACAAAAATAAACTCAAAATGGAAAAAAGACTTAAGTGTAAGTCGTGAAACCATAAGCATTTTAGAAAAAAACATAGGCAGTAACCTCTCCGACATTTATCGCAGCAATATATTTGCTGATTTATCTCCACAGGCAAGGGAAATAAAAGATAGGATAAACAAATGGAACTATATTAAACTAAAAAGCTTTTGTACAGCTAAAGACAATAAGAACTGAATAAAAAGACAAACTACACAATGGGAGAACATAGTCCACAATACGTCTAATAAGTAGTTAATAACCAAAATTTATAAAGAACTTATAAAACTCAACACCAGGAAGATAAACAATCCAATCAAAAAACGGGCAAAAGAAATGAATAGACACTTCTTCAAAAAGGACATACAGGCCAATAGGCATATGAAAAAATGCTCAGCATCACTAATCATTAGAGAAATGCAAATTAAAACCATAATGAGATATCACCTCACACCAGTCAGAATGGCGCTCATCTGCAAAACAACACAGAACAAGTGCTGGCGAGGATGTGGAGAAAAGGGAACCCTCCTGCACTGCTGGTGGGAATGCAGACTGGTGCAGCCACTGTGGAAAACAGTATGAAAATTCCTCAAAAAATTAACAATCAAACTGCCTTTTGACTCAGCTATCCCCCTTTTAGGAATATACCCCAAGAACACCATAGCACTGTTTCTAAAGGAGAAATGCACCCCCATGTTTTTGACAGCATTGTTCACAATAGCAAAGATCTGGAAACAGCCCAAGTGTCCGTCAGTGGATGAGTGGATTAAAAAGCAGTGGTACATATACACAATGGAATACTATGGGGCCATGAAAAAGAAGGAAATCTTACCTTTTTCGACAACATGGATGGACATGGAAACTATTATGTTAAGTGAAATAAGCCGGGCAGAAAAAGAAAAATATCATATGACCTCACTCATTTGAGGAATCCAATGAACAATGTGAACTGAGGAATGGAATTGAGACAGAGGAGAGATCAAAGGGACCAGAGGAAAAGAGAACAGAGGGATAGGGGATGATAGGATTGGATAAACCTGAAGGGAAGGGGGAGGGAGCTGTAAGGAGGGGCAAAGGAGATGTTGAGGGGAATAGGGGGAGGGGGAATGCATTTGGGGTAACACTAGAATCTATGTAAACACAATAAATTAAAATCAATAAAAATATATATAAGAAGTTGTTTTAGTATAGATACATCTTATGAGTAGAATAAAAAAATATGTTACACATAAAGACTGGTCTTGATAATGCAGAATTTGAAACTTATAAAACCTGAAAAATAAAACTTTTAGCCTTTAATTTGGAATTACTTTGAGGCAAAAGTAGATGAGCAAAGCTTGAAGAGGAGTAAATTTTTTGTATTGGATATTTACATATGTATGTAGAGGAAAATAACCCTATCTGTCTAGCCACTGCCTTATTTGTAAGAATGTATGTTGATACAATGTTGTAATGCTATTTTGATGATGCTTTCTTTTCAACTGATTTAATCAACACAACAGCACAGTAGTTTATAAATGTGGAATAAAGTAAGACAATATATTTATAAATGGCTTAACTACAGCTACTTGGCTAAAGATTTTATAGAATCCACTGAGTTGCAGTAAATGAAAAGCAAGGTTTTATTTGGTCACGATTCTAGCCCCTATCTGTGAAAGAGGACACTAAATTTATCATTTTCAGCTAATTGGCAGTAAGCAGCTGCTCAGACCAAAAAATAAGGAGGCTTCTAAAGGTATATCTTTAAACTCTGAGTTGCAAACTCTTAGTAGTCATAAAATCAATGTAGTGAATTATACCCAGTATTTTTTATACTGAAATAGAATTTAAAAAATTAGAAACAAAATGGAAAAAATTAGCATAGTTTGTGAAACTTTTACATTTTATTTCTGTTTATATTCATTATAAATTATTATATATGTATGTATGCACGTATATATACCTTGATATATAAACCATTATATATATGTATGTGTATAAAAACCATGGTTACTTTGAATAATGCATTTCTTACTGTATGTCGCAATCAAAATAATTTAAAAGTTACTGCTTTAATGCTAGTGGGGGAAATCATGACCATCAAATTTTCTCTAATCAATGCAAAGCATTTTAAATAAATACCAACCATTTTCTTTGTTCAGCCTTGGATTGTCTTCCCAATGTTATTTTCCACAGGCCCTGAGAACTACACAAAAAAATCCTCTATCTGCGAAACTGTGATGTCAACATCCTCAAAAGTAACATGTCTCAACCCGTTTACCCCTAGAACACATGCAAGAAATGACGTTCGCTTGTGTCTAACCCACACAACCCTCTGGCTGTACCTAGATTTCAGGGGAAGACAGAGATAAGGCCCCATGATTATCAGAAATTCCTTGAGCACTCTACGTACCTGCATCTCTTTATCTCCAAGAAAGCACAAGGAAATAAAAATTAGTGATAGTGGTCAGGACTGTGGACTTAAGGAACATCCTATCCTGTGGAGAATTTTTACTTTTATAAGAGTTTATTTGAGCCATACTGATTACCTATGCTGAGGGGCAAGATCTCCAATGCTCCAGAGAATAAGTTTTACAGTTTCTTTAATACATTTGCAACTAAGGAGGGAACAGAAGGAAGATTACATGGAGGTAGGAGGAAGGAATGGCTGTGGTTGGATTCCAGAATAGTTAACAAGATTATGTGCTTGCTTGAGTGTTAGTTATCCTTTCTGAGGGGTATTACTTCTGGTATTCCAAAGGAGTGTTCACCTAGACCAGTGATGAGCAATCTTTTGAGCTTGGTGTGTCAAAATTCACCAAAAACCCGAGCATAACTTGGGTGGTGTTTCACTTCGAGGAAAATGACCTAACCGGAAGTCCCAGAACTAGACGCTCTGTGCCGGACTTCTGTTGTTTTGGCCTATGGACCTCTGGCACAGAGTGTCTACACTGCAGCAAATGTTTTATCCTCAGCTACTGTACCTGGCCGTGCAGGAGCCGAGGATAAAACATCCTCGGCATGTGGCCCCATACTTCTCTGGTATGTGGCCGCATGAGGTCACGTGTCATCGAAAATGACTACGCGTGTCATAGGTTTGCCATCACAGACCTAGATGCACAAGAACAATGGACAAGATTTGCTTAGGCAGAGATAAACCCTGTTATAAGCCTGAGGTGGGCCTACCCAACATGGAATGCACAGTTAGAAATTTATAAGCAGCTCACCCTGAAGTAATTTTCCATAGAACCCTTTTTTATCTATCCATGGGATAAACTTAGATTCACTCATTTGCAAAGTCCAGTTTATGATAAATCTTATTAATAACAAAGATTTGTAACATGACTGACAACTACAGTATATCACTGAGATAACAGTTGAGAATGCTGTAGAGAACTGAGAGTATATCTGTATCTCTCTACCCTCCAGCACACAGTTTTCCATAGAAGTGCCCAATTCATTGTCCTTTGCGGAGGCCATCCGGGTACCCAACTGAGGGCAGTGTTCCTGAGTAGTCCCTCAGAGCTGCAAGAACAGTGAATGGTCATGATAAAGAAACCTCCTAAAAGTTTATCAGCGCAAATGACTTTCCTTTTGTTTTGGATTAAAATCAGTAATGGAACATACATGTCATCCTCATTGGTTTGTTTCATTTTATTCTCCCTCTTTACATTAAGGGCGTTGGATAGAGTAGGTTCGGGGTTTGAAGGTTTGGAGGTGATAGAAATGGAAAGAACAGATTGGGACAGCTGAAAAACACCCAGAACTCAAACTGCATCTGTATTTGAAGGGAAATAGAAATTCAGGGAGTTGAGGGGACCTGCCAAAAGTCACAAGATTCAACTGCAGCAGAGACCAAAGAAGCGTGCTAGTGCTGACATTTCTACCACTGTGGTAGCATTTCCCCACAGATGGTTTTGGTTCTGGCCCGCATGACTTATTAGCGACTCTCCCTACTGATAGTAGTTATGCCTCTCAAAGTAAGGAGTGTCAGGGCTGGTGGCTACTTTGGAAGAAGATATAACATAAGGAAAATGTTAAGAACTAAAGATGTGCTACCTAATTTATTCACTTGATCAAACATATGGATTACAGGCACACAGAATACAAAAATGGACAAGACCAATCCTGCTGTTATAAAGGATACACTGTAGAACAGAAAAAGATTATCTATACAATTATAATACAATATTGGGAGTGTATGACCAGTAGCTACAGCCACCATCATAGCTGCCTGGTCCATGCAGGTTTGCATTTGATTTGGACAGATGGTAATGAAACAATGGAGCCAAGAACTGGTGGGCTATTAGCTTTAATCCTAGCTTGCACCCAGCGGGCAAGAAATTCACACAGTGGGAAAACGCTTCCCTTTCCATTCAGGGCTTCCAAAGCCACTGACTTATCTGAGTTTCCTAGAATCAAAGGTTTCTAGCTCACCAGCCTTATGCACCTCTGTTCCCCATCTCCTTCTCTCTGCACAAACTCTATACAAACTAGCTTCTCCTTCAGCACTCACCCATTTTGGCTGCTTCTCCTCTCCTCCACGTGGCCTTTCTCTGCTCTCCTTTTTAGTGTTGAAAAGATTTTAGGATTAAAAGGGAAAGGCATAGCCTTAAAACTAAGCCTTAGGCTATAACAACCCTGCCTGTTTACAACCTGTCCCCCACACCAAATGCAAACTATAAGTGAGCAAACATATATATCATATTTACAAATCCATTTGAACAATATTCCACCCCTTTTTCTTGCTTCACAATCTAAAGCACGGGTATTCCTGCACAAGAAAATTAGGCATATTATACAAATTACAACAACATGACAAATCATTCAATTTTAACAATTACAAAGGTACATTTCACCAGTCTCTGAGCACTTTGCCAAAAGCGCAAAATGTCCTCTGACTTCTTTCTAGCCTCCAAGAAAGCCACCCTCCACCCCCTTAGGGTATTTTACATTGCCCAAAATCCATAAGTCCATCCAACAAAGGAGCCACTACCAACTCCAGTCATAATCCAGAAATCAGTCCACACACATAGGGCCTCAGCCCCACCCCTCATCCCTACCATCCTGGCAGGTCTTATACTGTCCCAAAGAGGAGCACGTGGCAATAGCAGTCAGCATTTTCATCTCTGCTATGGAAAGCATGATGGCATCAACCCCTACGTCCCAAAATTGCAGACCTACCAGGGGCATAACAGGTATTCCTTGCTGCTCAGCTTTCACCTTTTGGAGACTGTAGATCGCAACTCCAGTCCAATTATCCTCATCCTCCAAAGAGGAACTGAAAACATCAGCTCCTGTGGCTGGCCTTGCATCCCCAGACCTGGCCTCAGCCCTGACCTCAGCCCCAGCCTCCCACTGCTGCTGGCTCTCCACAACATCCAAGGCAATCTACAACTCATGAACCTGTGATTCCTTCTCCAGCGGCTGCTCCATTTCTAAGCGAATCTCACAGACCTGGTTGGCCTCCTCCGGTGCTTGCTCCAGCTCCAGGGTCAGAATCTCTTTCTCCGATGTTTGCTCCAGCTCCTTCCACTGCTCGGTTTGCAAGTCCCAGGCAGCCTCTTCCACAGAGCTCTCGGTTTCCTCATGCATGATTGTAAAAGTCAGCCAGCCTACAGCCCCCAAAAGGACAGCCATTGGGGAACCATAACAGCAGCGAGTCCTTTACTCTACTGCTCAAAGGTAGTGGTGGCTCCATGCCAATCTCTATTGAATCCTGCCACAGACTACACCAAATGAAATACACACAGTGGGAAAATACTTTCCTTTCTATTCAGGACTCCCAAAGCCACTGACTTATCCAAGTTTCCTAGAATCAAAGGTTTGTACCGCACCAGACTTAATAACCTCTGTTTCCCATCTCTTTCTCTCTGCACAAACTGGCTTCTCCTTCAGCATGGGATCCTCTGCCCCATTTTATAGTATAGAAATGAACATCTTTCATCCAATACACAAACAGGGAAGTCTGAAACAAAGTCACTTATCTGAGGCATAATGGGATTCCTCAAAAGGGTGGGAAAGGTGTAGCTTTAATACTAAGTCTTAGGCTATAACAACCCTGCCTGCTTACAGCCTGTCCCCTACACCCATTGCAAACTATAAGTGAGCAAACATATATATCATATTTACAAACCCATTTGACCAACAGGGAGATTATAGTGATGGAATAAACCAGTGCCATGTATAAAGAGAAACAATGATTAATTTTGCCTGTGACTTAAGCTGGTATAGGAGTGTGGGGATGAGTGTGGATAGTGGGCTCATCCAGGAGCCAAGTCAGAAGATGACCATTTATGTCAGTGGTCTGCTTGAGAGGCTGCATGGTCTAGTAAAAGATTCTCAGATTTTAATGTGGGAATCCACATGATGATTGTGGGCAGATAAAATATATTATGCTCACTTTGTTAAAGATGGTGCTGCCCAAGTGGAAGCCCATCACCCAGGTGATAATATTAGTTGCCCTTGTTGCTTGGGATGGGCGTGATTATATTAATGTGTGTTGGGGGATGGCTTTCGTGCCAAAAGTTTTTAAAAAGGAGGAGAGATCACGTTGTTCTGGGGAAGAGTGATTACGTTCTAGGAGAGCAGAGACAGGAGAGCAGAGAAAGGTCACGTGGAGGAGAAGAGAAACAGCCAAGATGGCAGAGTGCTGAGGGAGAAGCCAGTTTGTGCAGAGTTTAAGCAGAGAGAAGGAGATGGGGAACAGAGGTGAATAAGACTGGTGAGCTAGAAACCTTTGATTCTAGGAAACTCGGATAAGTCAGTGGCTTTGTGAGCACTGAATGGAAAGGGAAGTGTTTTCCCATTGTGTGTATTTCTTGCCCGCTGGATGCAAGCTAGGATTAAAGGTGATAGCCCACCAGTTCTTGGCTTCGTTGTTTCATTACCGTCTGTCCGAATCAAATGTGAACCTGCATGGACCAGGTGGCTATAATGGTGGCTGCGCCTACTGGCTTTACAATGATTTAGTAAGCAAAGGGGTGGGGCTTGGATCCTGAGGTCCAGGTGATTCTCTTGCTGCAGACCACACAGTGAAGAGTAAAGGTCTAGCAAAATGAGCTAGGATTTCAAATCAGAGGGAAGGTTTACTCACAGCTCTATGCTTTGAAGCTGGAGATCTTTGGATAAATTATTGAGTCTCAGCTTCTTCAATCTGAAAATGGCTATAATGTTACATATATCTCACAGCTTGAAAAGACTGAGACTGTGTTGGGCAGATAAAATATAATATGCTCACTTTGTTAAAGATGGTGCTACCCACATGGAAACCCATCACCCAGGTGATATTATTTGCCCTTATGCTTGGGATGAGTGTGGGGGAAAGACTGTAATGTAAGTAGGCTGGGGTCGTTATGGCCTAAGGCTTAGTTTTAAGAGTAAGCTTTTCCCCACACCCTTGACTGATTGGATGATGTGGGGTGGTGCGCTCTCCTGAGGAATCCCATTGTGCCTCGGATGGGTGGCTTTGTATTGGAGACTTTCTTGTTTGTGTAATTGGATTGAAGGTTTTGATTTTACACTATAAGGTGGGGCAGGCCAGGAGCTTGCGATCTTGGTTCCTGAGGTATTAGAGAGGAGAGCAGATTAAGGCCACGTGGAGGCCAGGAGAAGCAGCCAAGATGGCCGAGTGCTGAGGGAGAAGCCAGTTTGTGCAGAGTTTGTGCTGGAGAAGGATATGGGAAACAGAGGTGAATAAGTCTGGTGAGCTAGAAACCTTTTGATTCTAAGAAACTTGGATAAGTCAGTAGCTTTGTGAGCACTGAATGAGTGGGTTTTGGAGCCCAGTGTGTGTTTTTGCTTGCCAGCTGGGTGCAAGCTAGAATTAAAGCTGATGGCTCACCAGTTCTTGGCTCCGTTCTTTCATTACCGACTGTCCGAATTCAATGTGAACCTGCATGGGCCAGGCAGCTGTGATGGTGGCCTTGACTACTGGCTTTACAGACTGTAATTGCAATGCTCAAGACAAACTAAAAGCTCAATTAAAGTTAGTTTCTTTTCTATTTTGAATATATAATAAATAATTTCATCATACAAAAATTTGTCTTCAAAGAACAAAATTTACTTAGAAAACCTCTAGTCTGAACCCATTCAAGTCTCATGACCTCTTTTCAGAGCAAATATCTCTGATAGGTATTTGTTTTTACAGCAAATTAAGGCATTAAGATTTTCCTAAGGCAGTAACAAACCAATGGCCATGTCAGATAAGAATACAGGAACTATTACGCCTAGTGTCATAACTGAACCGCTAATTCATCTATCTTCATCCTTAATTAAGTAAGGTAATTGATGGGTGAAACATGTGAAAACTTAGAACTTCCCAATATAGCCAAGGGAAAAGGACCTGCAATAATGTGGTCTCATAAATCTAAGCTTTCTTTAATGTACTTGGAAAATAGATTGTCTGAAATAAACAGTAACTATATTTGCATAGAATTTTAATGTTTCTTTTTCACATACAGTTAGCCTGTTGAGCCTTAGAAAAATTGTCAGGAGGATCCAGTATTTTCACCCGTTTTACAAATGAGGAAACTGAAGCCAGTGGCTGCCTAACTCAACAGCAACTTGTTAGGTAACAAAAAGGCCTGGACCAGATAGCTTGCCTTCAAGCAATCTATGAACTGTTTTGTTTTGCAAGGGCTGGAAGGTGAGGGTAGGGAAGGAAGTGGGAGTGAGGGGCTAGAGGTTTGTGTTGGGGAAAGTCAGTGGCAGAAAGGAGTTCTGAAATAGAATGCTTCTTTTACCAAGCCTGGTCAACTGTGGTTTCAAAGATTTAGTGCTTGTGTTGTCAGCGACATTTGTCAGGCTGGGTGAACTAAATCACATGGAAGGGGAACAGAATCTCACATGAGCTTTTGCAACATTTTGGCAATTTCACAAGTAGTGCTTTTTGGGATTCGCCCAATTCTTTCTTGATTAAAATATGCTTTTCTTTTGGCTTCAGTTTCTTCCTGTTTTCTCTTTTCTTTCTGATAATATTCCAATTTAAGGGACATGGCATATTATTAAAACATTTATAGGAATTTAGATTTTTTTATATATTTCAATATTAATATCTGAGAAGCATAAAGTTATTTTAATAAGGAACATTTAAGTAATGGAATTAGCACTTTATATTTTAAGTAGAATTACTATTTTGTACATTATAACCAGTTATTTTGATTGACTTTTTTTCAGATGAAATTAAGTGTTCTGAAATTGAAAGATGAACTAAATTAAAAAAACTATAAGCAATACTTTAGAAATCTTAATAGTCTATACCACTAGAAGATAAATTAGTTTGACATTCTACCACCCAGGGACCTTTATTACTTGTGGACTCCATGATCATAGATGTTTATAAAAATGACTCGAGCCTGACCCGTGGTGGTGAAGTGGATGGGACACTGACGTCCTAAGTTCAAAATGTCAAGGTCACCAGCTTGAGCATGGGCTTATAGATATGATCCCATAGTTGCTGGTTTGGGCCCAAGGTTGCTGGCTCACCTGGCGCTCCTCCCCACCATCAAGGCATGTATGAGAAACCATCAATGAATAACTGAAGTGCTACAACTACAAGTTGATGCTTCTCATCTTTCTCCCTTCTTGTCTCTCTCTCTCTCCCTCTCTCTCAAAAAAAAAAGACTTGAAGGAACAGTAAGATTTATTCAACAAATACTCTTGATAAATGTTCACCGGGCATTGCTGAAAGCTTCATAGAGAAGGCCCTGCTCTTAAGAAGCTGACATTTCAGTTCTTTCTCAAATATTTTCTTTTCTTGGAATAGCCTGCTTATATCTTTGGAGTTGAATATTTTATTGTATTTCGTTTTAAAAAATTAAATTAGCAACTGATTCTAACATGGTAAATGTCTATCCTTCACTATGAATCAAATTCCTTGAAGGCAGGAACTCTGTCTTGGCCATCCTTTTATATTTCTGAAATGACCAGAAGAGTGCTTTGTTTATAATAGACACTTAGTAAACATTTGTGAATTCAAGTTTTGGTTAGAATTATTCAGAGAATTTGTTGAACTGACTGCATTAAGTAGAAGAATTCATTGGATAAACATATTTTTCATCCTAAATTCTGTTGCTTTGCAGGATGACACATGAGACCAAAATGAATAGCCAATTGATCTCTTTGAAAGCTTATAAATAGTCCTCTCCTAGCTTTAAAGAAGAAAGAAAAAGATTATGTGAAACATTTTTTCATAATGACAGCTCTGGCCCTAGTTCCTGATGGTTACAAAGCAATAAAACCCAGTCAAACATACAAAGGTGCCTGCAGGTCAGCACTTGTCAAAGCTTAGATCCTAAATAGATTATAAGTGTCATTAGGTTAGATTTACATAAATAATAATATTTCAGAATTCCCTACAATCACAAATGTTACCCACTGGTAAAGCACCAAATAGCCAGGTAATGGAAATGCTTCTACCTTCCCTGATAAAAACAACTCTCTGTGAAGGTTTGTTATCTACTTCTCCTCTCAGTGTGGAGACCACAGCCCAATATTTGCTTCTGTTGTCTATTACTCCCAAGGCCTATGCGGATCAGACAAGTCATAGAGTTTATTAAAGCCAGTGTTGTTAGGGTTATACTTTATAACAGAACTGACCCTGTAAACTCTAGCTTCTTTTTTGGTGAGCATATTTCCCATCTATTTTTGTCACCATTGCCCCAGTAATTTAATAATTAATCTGGATTAGCTGGATCCCAATAAAATGTAAGTAACAAACCAAGCTTTCTCACCTCACTAGTTGTGATAAGCACTCACTGACCAACTGCGAGAGGCGACATTTCTTAGGGAAGCAGCCACAGGTGGTGGCAATTGAAGCTGAGACCTGCGGATGTGTCTAAAGAATCTGATGCAACTACTGGTGTGCTGGTAAACATTTAACAACCAAATTTCTGAAAAGAAAATAGCCCTGATGTATAGTGTTTGTTGATTTCATGGTATAAATATTCCCACCAAGACCATTTTCAAGCTGACAACAGGAAGTCACTGAACTCAGGGTTGGGAAGAGTTGCCACAACCAGCTGCACTACTCAGGAGAAAATTCACAACATGGAATGGCCTTTTCACAAAACTGCTAAACATTTTTTCAAAGTCTGATCTGATAGAATGATTGACATGCGGAAGAAATGCATTCTAAGACATGTCTAAATATATAAAGCCCTTATGGAATAAGAGGGATGACATTTTCACAGACTACTTTTGGAAAATAAAGAATTGAAGGCATCAGCTTTGGTAAATGTTATCATTATTTTTCTATTTCAAGATATTATTATCTAATGTATGATTTTGATGGGTCAACCTGCACTAGAAATATAAAGAAGTAAAAAGTTACAGTTGTCAGGGAATAAGTACTTTACGGAAGCAATCTTTTAATAACTACAGTTGATTCCTCTAATCTAGCATATTTAAATATATTATGTTAAAATTTGGAAAAACCATAGCCATTCTCTGACTTCTTAGGAAATGTATAATGGATGCCATCACATTCCTGGTTCTTCTTTCAGGGCATTAAAAAAGACGAGGCTGATCTGTAAAACACTGCAGTGCGTTCAGGACTTATTTAAATAAATTGAGCTGCAGGGGTCCCCAGCTTACTGTTGTGTGCTTGATTATTTAGGTTGGCTTTTTATATTTCTTCCTTCATTTCATCCTTCCTGCCTGCTGTGAGCTGTCACTTGCTGTCTGAGTGATGGCCTCTGGCTATTTCACTGCCTCCTCCCCATTTCTAATTTGCTGCTTCTAACCTGCTGAGCTCTGGGAAACAAAGCAGCTAGCCCACCTTCTTTGCCTTATGTACAAAATAGACTGTGAAAGAAGGCCTGGGGGAAGTTAAAGGGCAACGATTTCAATCCATCATATTTGCCATCTAATTTCCCTACTAGAACCTAATCTGTACATTTCTTAAAACAAGGGGGAAAAATGTACCAATGTGGCCATGATATTTACAATTGAAGTTTGGGCTGAGATCTATATTGTCTGCAAATTGACTAAGATATTACTCTGGTCTCTCAACTTACAACTCTTTGAAATATTGAGTGATTTTATCTTCTCTCAGGACATCTCAGAGAACAGCCCCGTCCTACTAATCATCATTGGATTTCTGACGTCAACTCCGTTATCTTGGCCTTCTATTCAGAATTCTCTACTGCCTCTAAATTGGCATCTGTAGTCACACAGAGAAAGATAATTCTGTTTACAATTTGAGATTTCTTTTCTAGGCTTTCCTTTCTTCCCAGCTTAGGTAAAGTGTTTACATACAGAAATGCACAAATCTTGAGTGTATGACACAGTAAAACAAATTTTGTTTTACATGTACGCCTAACTCTCATCAACCCACCACGATATAGAACATTCCATCAACACAGAGAGGTGAGCAATGCCCCTTCAGTTAATTCTCACCCCTCACAGGCGACCTCTGTTCTGGTTACCTGTTCCTGAATTTTGTCTTTGATTTCTTTGGCTTACCATACAGTTTTAGGGATTTGGCCATCCTGTACCTATCAGTGGTTCATTTCTTTTTATCAATAAGTAGCACTCCTGTGTATAAATGTACCACAATTTGCACATCCATATTCCTGTTGATGGACACCTGGGTTGTTTCCAGTTTGAATCTACTATGAATGATGCTGCTGTAAATATTCTTTTATATGCCTGTGTGCAAACATATTTTTTCATTTCTTTGGGGTAAATATCTTGGAGTGGAACTTCTAGGTAATACGGTAGGTATATATTTAACTATGTTTCTTTTTCCTCAACATTTTTTTAGAGAGAGAGTGAGAGCAGGGAGAGAGATGAGAAACATAAACTCGTAGTTGCTTTCACTTGAGTTGTGCAGTGACTGCTTCTCATAAGTGCCTTGGCCGGGTCAAGTCGGTGTCCCCTGCTCAAGAGAGCATCCTTGGGCTTTTTACACCAGCGACTTTTGGGCTCAAGCTGGTGAGCTTTGGGATCAAATGGAGGGCTCCCCTGTTCAAGCCAGCGCCCAGGGCCAGCAGCCTCAGCGTTCCCAGTCAATGCTTTCTCCACTGCGTCCTCACTGGGAAGGCTCCTTGACATTTTTAATGAAATTTTTAAGCACAAAAAAGATGCAAGAACTATGCACTAGATCTTTGTCCCAATATTCACCACCAAATTCTGTAAGTACCATTTTGCTAATTTGCTTTTATCACGTATTTATTTCTTTATCTATCAGTCCATCAACGTTTTTAATGCATTTCGAAGTAAGTTGCAGACAGCAATACACTTACTCCTAAACATTTCAGCATGGATATCACTAATTAAAGTTCAGTGTTTCGTTACAGATTTTTAAGTAAAATTTATATATAATAACATGCACACTTCTTAAGTATACTTTGATGAGTATGGGAGAATCTAACCCAAACTCCAACCCAAGATATATAACATTCCCATCATGACAGAAAGTTCCCTCAAGTTCTTGCCCAGTAAATCCCCACCACCTATTCACTATATTAACTCCTGTTACATTTTTTATTACTGTAAATTACTTTAGTCTGTTCTAGAAGTTTACATAAATGAAAGCATATAGAATATACTCTTCGGTGCAATGCTTCTTTGAGCATAATATTTCTTACATTAACCCATATGGTTGCATGTTTAAGTAGTTTGTTACTCTTTATCACTGAGAGGTATTTTATTTAACAGCTATGTTACAATTGTTTAGTCATTCTCCTGTTCATGGGCACCTGGGCTGTTTCCAGTTATTACGAATAAAGCTGCTGTAAATATTCTCTTTTATTTTCCTTTTTATTGAATTTATAGTGGTGGCACTGGTTAACAAATTACAGGTATTGCTCAACTTACAACCTATGCAACTTATGCCCATTCAACTTTACGACCACAATCGCTAGCCACAACTGCTCTGTGTCTGGAGCAGTTTTTGTATGCACCTGTATTTTGTAATTTTGTATGTTTTGCAAATATTAAACCAGTTGTACTGGTAATTCAGTATTTTACTTAAACCTGACAAATGTAAAAATAAGAAACAAAATGGTGTAGGATAATACAAATGGCATAAAATGAACAAAGAAAATGATGATATATAACAATAATGGAAGAAAATTATGATAAAATATGACTTAAAGATTTTTATAACATCATTTCACAGTACTGTATATATAGCCAACTCAACTTATGACCAAATCATGTTACGACTGGTCTGTTGGAACAAATCATGGTCGTAAGTTGAGCACTAGCTGTATACAGGTTTCAGGTGCACAATTCTACAACATATCATCGATACACTGCATTGTGTGTTTACTACTCCAAGTCAAGTCTCTGTCCATCACCATTTATTCCCTCTATAAACTCCTCCACCTACCCCTCCCCTGTAAATATTCTTCAGAAAATCTTTTTGTTTTTGTTCCTCTTGGGTAAGTACCTATAAATGGAATTGTTGGTGGTATGCTTAGTTTTACAAGAAAGTATCAGACTGTTTTTAGACTGGTTGGTCCATTTTATACCCCTACCAGCAATGTATGAGAGTTCCAGTTACTCTACATTCTCACCAACACTTGGTATAGTCAGTCTATTAAAGTGTAGCTATTCTAGTAGGTATGAAATGGTATCACATTGTGGGTTTTATTTAAATTTTCTTCATGATTGATGATATTGAGCATCCTTTCATGTATCTTTTGGATTTATCTCCCTTTGGGAAGTATTTGTTCATGTCTTTTGCCAATTTTAAAAATTGAGTTGTATTTTTATTGTTAGATTTTATGAGTTCTTTACATATTCTGCCAAACATACATATTTAAATATTTCCTCCTAGTCTGTGGTTTTCTTTTTCTTTGTTTTATATTTCTTTTTTTTACAGAGACAGAGAGAGAGAGTCAGAGAGAGGGATAGATAGGGACAGACAGACAGGAACGGAGAGAGAGATGAGAAGCATCAATCATTAGTTTTTCGTTGCAACACCTTAGTTGTTCATTGATTGCTTTCTCACATGTGCCTTGACCGCATGCCTTCAGCAGACCGAGCAACCCCTTGCTTGAGCCAGTGACCTTGGGTCCAAGCTGGTGAGCTCTGCTCAAACCAGATGAGCCCGCGCTCAAGCTGGCGACCTTGGGGTCTCGAAGCTGGGTCTTCCTCATCCCAGTCCAACGCTCTATCCACTGCGCCACCTCCTGATCAGGCTCCTTTTTCTTTTCTTAATAGTGTCTTTTGATAAGCAAAGTTTTTATTTTAATGAAATCAAGCGTATTGCTTTTTTTATGGTTAATGCTTTCTGCATTGTGTTTAAAAAACCTTTGCCATTTCCAAGGTCACAAAGATGTTCTGTATTTTCTTCTGAAAGCATTATAATTTTAGCTTTTACATTTAGCACTGTGGTTTTAAAAGCATGTTCTAAATTTCTGAAACACTGTTAATATATGTATTGTTAATATACAAAAGTGAGAACCAACAGCTAACTTCTTTATCTTAATTTTAAATCTTCTCTCTTGAACTATTTGTTTATAATTCCAAACTTCACTCTAACTTCTGTTATTGTAAATGACAAGAAGGAGTTGGTTTACACCTTCCTAGCACCAGAAGAAAATCCTTTATTCCTAACACCAGAAGAAAATCATTTTGTAGACCTTCCAACCGTTTGAACGAATGTTTCCTGGTTAGTGAGCTGACTGGCAGTGGAAGTCCTCGCTGGGTTGGTCACAGAGCCCAGGGCAATGTGCAGTATGCTCAGATCTGGGATTCGTTCAGGAACATTATCATTAAAAGTGTTGTGTGACTAGTTTGCCTACTTGGAGAAGCAGAATCTTGACTAAAATGGTCACTCAAAACTCTGAGATCAGCAGTGTCTCCTAACAAGATTTGTCTTAAAATTCAAAACCTTATGAAGTTTTATTAACTGAGAATGATGACAGCACACTAAGGAATGTGTTTCATAAATAGCGTGTGTGTGTTCACAGTAAAATACACAAACGGTTTCTTCAGCAAGGTCTCCAGCCTTCCTCACTGACAAACTGGGCAAGACCTGGGAGAGTCTCAGGGAACTCTCTCTCTCTCTCTCAAGCAGAGCTGTTTTTCCTTTCCCATCACTCAGGTCCTGCATTGTCTTTGATCCTTCTCTCAGGACCCTGCACTGCTTGGTGCAGGAACAATTGCTTCATTGTGCTCGGTCATTTAACCCCAGTGGCAGAGAGGCTGCTGCTATTTGTGTGCAGGTGCTCAAAGCTCAGGTTTTCACTTCTTTTTTGTTTTTGACTCTTCACCAGCCTCTTTTCTATCACTCTAGCTAACCTTGTATTAATATTACAGAGCAAAAGGAGTTTCCCTGGGCTTCCAGAACACTCCATACAATTGCTGACGGTGATTTTTTTTTTTTTGGCTCCCAGCAGAGCAGCTAGGTTCTTGAGCTATTCCATAGCCTTCTGCTCATTTCCTCACAGTATGGCTGTGGGAAGGGCTATGCATCTCACTGTGGCCTTTGACAGAGACAGTTTCTGCATATTGCAGGTTAAACGTGGTTGGAGAGAGCCCTTGGACTTCAGTGTTCATGAGTGTCACCCTTAGTACCTCCTTGATCCCAGTGGCTCTGCTCTTTACTGTACTCCAGTTAATTTCCTGAGTACACCACCTGTGTAGATTAGTATGAGTTGCCCAAAATTAGATAAATATTTAATTTAAAGTGTATTTCCATATTTTTAGGAAATGGGATTGACACGAGGTCAACTGATCAGCTGAACTCAAATTTTCACTTTTTAACAGTTGTTTTGGCTTATCAATGCAGCCTTTGTTGAAATGCTTACCAACTTTAATGTATGCAAGTTAGTAATTCTCACTCCACAGCTGGTTTACTCTGAAAATATGGACATTTAATTAAGCTGAAGTCAGTAAATACAATAGATTTTTTACATGAGCATTCCTGGGAAAATATTTTAACCATCTAAAATACCATTAATTTAAAAACTAATTAGATTAAATGACATTTGGCAAATTCCTATCCTAAAGAAAAATCAGTCATATTTTTCTTAATTTGTTTGTGTATGTCACCATGGAGACAGTGAAGTCAAAACACACTAGTGAGTGCATTGTTCGGCTCTCCACTTCCTACTATGGATTTGATTAAGTAATTCTGGCCTTTCATTTTAAGAATTTGAGAAAATAGCATTGTTTCTTTAGTTTAAAAAATATTGTCAGAATGCAGACATGATCAGTAAGGCAGTAAGAACCAAGTCTTACTTGTAATCTTTGTTCTTTTTGCTGTAATAAAATAAGAAAGAGGTACATAGCTTTCTTCAATTAGTTATTTTTGTGTTAAATATAATGCCTCTGATTCATCCCTCAGAGCAGCAGGGCTTGATCTCATAAAAAGGCTGAAAATAAACTGCTTATTTGGTGAACAAAGCAGGTGTCCTTTTTGACTAAAGCACCAAATAAGGTGATTTGGGGGCTCATTTCCTTTGCAGATGCCTTGAATATTTTCCTCCATCTTCCTGTTCTAAAGAATACTTAGAACAATAGAAAATTCACCTCTTCTTCAATGAGGTATATTTGTGGCCTTGAAATTTTGCCTTTATAAGATCCATTCATGATGTACTCTCTCATAAGAATATTGCTTCTTCCCCCACTGGGTTCATCTAGAAAGTCAATATATTTATTATTTCTATATTCTGTTCCTTTTGCTCTGAAGACTGGCAAAAAAATAAAATCCTGCATTCCTAAATGCTTTAATTTATTCTATTTCAAGAAGGATAAATGAATCAGTCAGTGGCTGCGAAAGGTAGGTTCTGTATATGTTAAAGTCCCTTTCTCAGCACTTCAGGAGGCCATGGAAAGAGAAATGTATTAGATTTGTTTTGTTTTGTTTTGCTCTTTAAATGAAATTCTAGAATCCTGAGAATAATCAGAAACCATCTTGTTTTGCCCTCTACCCATCACTAGCAAAATAGCAGTGGTCCCTTTTAGGGAATCTCCAATTTTTTTGTACCCAAACACTCCCGTGGAATTTTGAAGCTGACCAATAGTAGCAATTTGGCTTCCTAGCAAGAGTTTTGTTTTATTCCGTATGGTCAAATCACTCAGGCAGCTGAATAATTTCAGTTATTGTATAAAAATGTTCCTGCTGCAACCAACAATGAAATTATTTTGTTGCAAGGACTCTTTAGGTTTTCCTACTTGATTCTCTATGGAAACTTTTTCAATAACTGTTAATTATGTATTCCTTTCCAATAATTAAAATATGGTCATTTAACTATATAATTACGTTTCATTCCAGCAGAGAGATTCTGTGTATAATTTCTACACTGATTCGTAGAGTAGGGCCCATGCTTTGCAACCTCAGAGATGATGTGTTACACAGTGCTTCACTGGGAGCACCGACCATACATCTATGGCTTACATCGAGGCTGTGATCTATAAATATCAGCTTTGAGTCTGGGCTAATGGGAAAGAAACTATCATTTGACTCTGCCCAATAAAATGGTCTGCTGGAGAGCACAGAGCTGGAGCGGGCCTCCTTCCCTATTCTTGCTGGCTTGTAGGTGGACGGATGGAGGACTATTTCTCTGCCTTCAGGAAGCCCTGGTCTTCCCCTCCAAGGAGAGCCAGGACAGATGGGCAGTGTATTTGACAAGGAATCCCTGCATCCTTGCTTCAACATCTTTCTACTCTACTTTAAAAGCAGTACTGTATTTTTTAAGTGTTGGAACTGGCAGCTCCACTGGTCACTGGCTACACCGAACAATCCCCCATTCAAATCCAGCAACCCAAACCCAGATTCAGTGGCAAGCTGTGACGGAGCACACAGAGGAGGCCTCTCTGCCTCCCATCGTGTGGAGGGTGAGGTTATGTCAGGCGCCCCCAGGATTCTAGAGGGGAGAATTCAGCAGGCTTCTTATACAGCATCTATTATACCAGTTTCACAGGGAGGATTTACGAACTGAGGGGGAAAAAGTTTACCTTAGTTGGCTTCCTTTCACTGGTGCCACCATGGGCAGAACCTCCCAAATCTCCTTCAGGTCGGAGACCTCCCCAGCCATGCCAGATTTTGTAGTACTAGCATTTCTAAGTAAACATCAGAATAAAATGTTCCTTTTAAAGGTGCCAACGCAGGGCTGGAGAGAGGAGGTGAGGGAGGGTTTGAGAGTAGCTGCAAGTCAAGAAAGGGAAGAAGAGTGAGCCTGACCTGTGGTGGCGCAGTGGATAAAGCGTCCACCTGGAACACTGAGGTCGCCGGTTCAAAACCCTGGGCTTGCCTGGTCAAGGCACATAAGGGAGTTGATGCTTCCTGCTCATCCCCCCCTTTCTCTCTCTCTCTCAATCTCTCTCTCTTGTCTCTCTAAAAATGAATAAATAAAATCTAAAAAAAAAAGAAATAAATAATTTTTAAAAAAAAGAAGAGTGAAAAGGGGAGCTGAAGCTCTGGATTAAGGTAGGAGGACAAACAGGTAAGCCTTGTTTCTCGGGCACCCTGAGATACAGAGACAAAACCTCCAGGAAAGAATGGAGCCCTCGCCTCTGGAGGCCTCACTGTGCACTAGGCCTGTGCTGGGCACGTTCAAGTCATCTTGTGTCTGAACAGCAGGTTCACTCAAGTCCTTCTCATTGTGCCTTTTCCTCAAACCCCTTCTGAGCATTTCTGTCCCGTGGGAAACCCTGAATATTTCCTACAAAAGAACATCACCTAGGGCAATTTCTTAATTTTCTAGATGAAGAAACTGAAAAGGTCAGAGAGGCCCAGTAATATCTCCAAAGGTGCACAACTAGTTAGTATTCCAGCTAGAGCTATTGTCTAATTGTATTGGCTTCCACTCCAGCAGTTCTTGTTTCGGTGTTACCTTCTTATTTAACTTGACTTTATTTGCAGACTGGCAATAACTTTCACCTTAGTTAACTCCTGGACTTTGAGGGAGGTGCAGGGGCTCATACCACTTCCTTGTTATGTGACTCCAGGACAGAAGCAGATCACATATGACCAGAATATACTATGCATGTCTTGCACCCAATGAACTCTGCCTTTGCCAGGACCTGTGTGAAGTCGGGAATTCTGGGAGGAACCCATACAGCCCCTGACTTCAAGGAGTGCAAAGTCTTGTGGAGGTACAAAGATGTAAGAAATTAATCTGACTCTAATGAAATAGCATTACGGTAGAGACTTTGTTTAAGCACAGGAGACAACTCGATGATTGCGATAATTGTGTGGGGATCCCCAGTGGACTTTAGCTGGCATAATCGATGGGATGGGTGGGTCCAGGAAGAGAGCCTGTGCCCGGGCAGCCAGTGTACTGGGGACCAGCAGGGTTTGTGATGGCAACCACGTGAGATTCCCTGGCGCAAAGGAGTCATGAATGTCAAGAAAGAAGAAAGGAAAGGTCTGTGGGAGCCTGTAATGAAAGATTCTTATATGCTCTACTAAATAATTTATACTTTGTCTAAGTGTAATAAAGGCCAGAAGTTGATTTCTAAGCAAAGGAATGGTGAGAATCAAATTTCTCTCTGAGGAGACAAGGTATGTCTGGGACCAATGAACGCTTGGAAGTGCTAAGCCGCCCCTTCATCATCAATGCCAAACATCAGCCCAGGGCCCTCAGCTTGAAGTAAGGGACATCAGGAGACACCCCCACTCGCCATTTGGGTTATAGCTCACACCCAGGACTTCCCAGGGAAGCAGAAGCACCTACTGAGTGCTGCATACCCAGTTCACCTGTGGGAAAATCCAGTCCAGTACCACAGAGAAAAGCCCCTGCCCTGTTGTTGGCAAAGACTCAGCAGCAGGGAGTCCCTGACATTTCAGAAATCCCTTTTCCCCTCTCTTTGTCCTCCCCAGTCTGGGTCATTAATTTCCAGGCCGTCTCCATAGCAGAGTCCAAAGCACACCTCGGTATGTGTGTGGGAGTGCGAACTGGCAGAGCCTCTTAGAGCCGTAGGTATGTATGGCTTGAGTTAGCTACCCAAGTCAACTTTGAGAGGTCCATAAAGCCGCCTTCCCCAAAGGTTAAACGTAATAAGACTTTCTTTGTGCCTTTGTGATTTGACTTAAACTCAAGCTATTATGAAGGGGGAGAGGGGATTTGCATGTTAATGTTCTAAAAATAGTCTCTGAGAAAAAAAAAACACATTTTAAAATATGCTTCCTGGGAACACTTTAATTCTTACACTCCAAGTGCCTAGCGGTTCAAAAAAAGACATCAACTCATTTCAAATTAATTTTGTTTATGACAAGCTTTTAGAGATTAATAGTTCTATTTTGAGTTTCAGTAAGACATTATATTTATATGCTTCTTAAACCCAGATTAAGGAAGTTCAAGAAGAGAGTCTTTCAAAATTTTCCATTCTTCTCTTCCCTTTTTCAATAAACATGTTCAGCCACATGCTATGGGCGCCGGCCTGGGCTGGATACCGGGACTCCTCATCTTGCAGCACCTCAGTATCCTATGAGGAACGGAAATAACATTGGGATGGGCTTATCATCAGTTCTCATAATAATAAAAGGGAAAGAAACCATATTGCAAGGTCAAATTCATAAGAAATTTTCTGATCTATGTGAATCGAGATATGAAATATTTCCTCTAATAGGGAAGACAGAAAATTCATCTTGAGGAAAGCAGTGTGGCAACTGGGAGTATGGTCTCTCCTCTGAGACTTGTCTGGCAGGGTGAGCCTTTCGAGCATTTCCGTGGAGTGGCTTGAGAGAAACTGCTGTTACCTGCTGAATCACCCTTCCACATCCTGGCCCCCTCCCAGTCCCTGGGGGGTGTCTGCCCTTTCAGTAATAGCCACACTTGCTCCGAGAAAGATGAGATCACCACCTGCATGCGTTTCATGGATGTCCAGAGAATGGCTTCCTCAGATGAACTGGGTCCACCCTCAGGAGGTAGGAAGACACCCCTTTCCTGTGTACTTAACCTATCCCTGTGGGCAAATAATGAATATAACTTGGAGGTTCTTCAATTTTCTTCACAATTTCCATTCCCTTAATGTCTTGCAAAAAGAAAACTTTTCAAGTCTCTCTCTCTCTAAAACATCGGGGTTGGGGGAGCAGTGTTAACCCATGAAGCTTTAACAAAAACAATAAAAACAACAATGAAAGTGGAAACTAGTGGGAGACACTGGTCAGGAGGTCTAGATGCTGGGTTTAGTTTGGACCTTTCTGAGTGACCGGAGGGGCATCAGTTGAGCACCTCCACATGGGAATTGTCCATTGATCCACAGGGACATGCATAGCTGTTATAGGTAGTGGAATAAACTCTTTTTGATATCAAAGACAGAAATGGACTTTGGGAAAGGCAGAGGCTGGGCAGAGAAGACCTCAGGTAGTGTACCAGTGTACAGAAGAAGAGTGTGAGCAGTAAAAGGGACTGTCATCACAGAACCAATGGTAGGATACTGATGCAATTTTGCCCCAGCTTTACCCAGAACCAGAACAAGGACTTTTCTTCTGCCATGGGATCAAAGCATGAAGAAATATATATATATATATGGTAGAAATGAATTAAAACAGAAAAATTCAGGACCCAACAGGTCCTGAATCTTTTTTGAAGCCATATTGATACTGTGCACTCAAATCAGTTGACTTTTTCATGTTGGTGGATTCATCTGGCAAGAACACCCAGCTATCCAAAGTCCACACTAACCCATGGGCCTCTTTAACTAAAGATATTTATGTATTTTGGATTTTCACCCCAAGAAGCACTGAGAAATGATACGTTTGCATTTCTTCTTTCCTGTTTCAGAACAACATACATTGCAGTTCTTATCTGAGGTTCTGAGTTATGTGCACATGTCAAATATAGCAGTGACAGATATTCAAATCAATAAACATTCATTGGACAGTCTTTGGGTTTTAGTAAGGTGAATAGTCGTCCTCCTCTAGGGACAATTGTTTTTGTAAGTTCTGTCCTCCCTTGAAAAGTGTCCTCCTACATGTCCTTTTTTTTGATATTGGAAGACTAATTTATAAATGTCCGTATTCAATCCATGCAGAGTCAATCCGTTACGTGTGATGTGATGTATTTGTATTTGACATGACGATTTGTCAAGGATCAGTACAGTGCGGTGAGATGTGATTATGAGACGTGTTCACCCCACACAGGAGACCTTGAGAGAGGGAGCGATATACCGAGTGTGCAAATGGTCTTGTGTAATTCATACTGAAACACAACACAGCACATACAACATTGTAGACTCATAATTATTTCTTTCTCAGTGAATATTCAATCATAGACAGGTAAGCACAATTCATGTTTTATTAATTCATTATCTATTTAATAATTTCCAAATACGTATAATTTTATTTACAAGTATTTTCCCGAAATTTGAGTTTGAAAGTGGAAATCTAACCTCAAACCATATCTATTAATAACGCATTTTGATTAAATAGTTGTATAAAACAGAAGTTTGGTGTTTTTTTTTTTATTTTTATTAACTTTAATGTGGTGACACCAATAAATCAGGGTACATATGTACAATGAAAACATCTCCAGATTATCTTATCATTCAGTTGTGTTGCATACCCATCACCCCAAGTCAAATTGTCCTCTGTCACTTTCTATCTGGTTTTCCTTGTGTCTCTCCCCACCTCCCTATCCCACCCTCCCTTCCCTCCCCCCATCCCGTAACCACCACTCTCTTGTCCATGTCTCCTAGTCTCACTTTTATGTCCCACCTATGTATGAATTCATGCTGTTCTTAGGTTTTTTTTTTAATTTACTTATTTCACTTCGTATAATGTTACCAAGGTACCACCATTTTGTTGTAAATGATCCGATGTCATCATTTCTTATGGCCGAGTAGTATTCCATAGTATATATGTACCATTGCTTTTTAATCCACTCGTCTTCTGACGGACACTTGGGCTGTTTCCAAATCTTCGCTATTGTGAACAATGCTGCCACGAACATGGGGGCGCATTTCTTCTTTTCAAACAGTGTTATGGTGTTCTTAGGGTATATTCCTAAAAGTGGGGTAGCCGGGTCAAAAGGAAGTACGATTTTTAATTTTCTGAGGAATCTCCAAACTGTTTTCCACAGTAGCTACACCAGACTGCATTCCCATCAGCAGTGCAGGAGGGTTCCCTTTTCTCCGCATCCTCGCCAGCACTTATTCTGTGTTGTTTTGCTGATGAGTGCCATTCTGACTGGTGTGAGGTGATACCTCATTGTGGTTTTAATTTGCATTTCTCTAATAATTAGTGATGTTGAGCATTTTTTCATATGTCTTTTGGCCATCTGTATGTCTTCTTTGGAGAAATTTCTATTCATTTCTTTTGCCCATTTTTTGATTGGATTGTTTGTCTTCCTGGTGTTGAGTTTTATAAGTTCTTTATAAATTTTGGTTATTAACCCCTTATCTGACGTGCTGTCGAATATGTTCTCCCATTGTATGGTTTGTCTTTTTATTCTGTTCTTATTGTCTTTAGGTGTGCAAAAACTTTTTAGTTTGATATAGTCCCATTTGTTTATCTTGCCTTTTATTTCATTTGCCGATGGAGATAAATCAGCAAATATATTGCTGCTACAGATGTCGGAAAGCTTGCTGCCTATGTTTTCTTCTAAGATGCTTATAGTTTCACGACTTATGTTTAAGTCTTTTATCCATTTTGAATTGTATTTGTGAATGGTTTAAGTTGATGGTCTAGTTTCATTTTTTTGCAGGTAGATGTCCAATTTTCCCAACACCATTTGTTAAAGAGGCTGTCTTTACTCCATTGTATGTTCTTTTCTCCTTTGTCAAATATCAGTTATCCATAAAGCGGCGGGTTTATTTCAGGGTTCTCTGTTCTGTTCCATTGATCAATGTGTCTGTTCTTATGCCAGTACCAAGCTATCTTGAGTATAATGGCCTTGTAGTAGACCTTGATATCCGGAAGAGTGATACCTCCTGCTTTATTTTTTCTTTTTAGGATTGCTGAGGCTATTCATGTTCTTTTTTGGTTCCATATAAATTTTTGGAATATGTGTTCTATATCTTTGAAGTATGTCATTGGTATTTTAATTGGTATTGCATTGAATTTATAAATTGCTTTGGGTAGTATAGACATTTCAATGATGTTTATTCTTCCTAGCCATGAGCACGGTATATGCTTCCACTTGTTTGTATCTTCCTTGATTTCCTTTTTCAATGTTTTATAATTTTCTGAGTACAAGTCCTTAACCTCCTTGGTTAAATTTACTCCTAGGTATTTTATTTTTTTGGCTGCAATAGTGAAGGGGATTGTTTCCTTAAGTTCTTTTGCTGACAGTTCATTGTTTGTATACAGAAATGCCTCTGATTTCTGCATATTAATTTTATATCCTGCCACCTTGCTGAATTCATTTATAAGGTCCAGTAGTTTTTTGACTGAGAATTTAGGGTTTTCTATATACAATATCATATCATCTGAAAATAGTGACAGTTTTACTTCTTCTTTTCCAATTTGGATGCCTTTTATATCTTCTTCTTGTCTGATTGCTATAGCTAGGACTTCCAGAACTATGTTGAATAAGAGTGGTGAAAGGGGGCAACCCTGCCTGGTTCCTGATCTGAAGGGAATTGCTTTTAATTTTTGTCCATTTAGTATGATGTTTGCTGTGGGTTTGTCGTAGATGGCCTTTATCATGTTAAGGAATGTTCCTTGTATTCCCACTTTACTGAGAGTTTTGAGCATGAATGGGTGCTGGATTTTATCAAATGCCTTTTCTGCATCTATTGAAATTATCATGTGATTTTTGTCCTTCCTTTTGTTTATGTGATGAATCACATTGATTGATTTGCGAATATTGAACCAGCCTTGCCTCTCCAGAATAAATCCCACTTGATCATGGTGTATAATTTTTTTCATATATTCCTGGATCTGGTTGGCTAATATTTTGTTGAGAATTTTAGTGTCTAAATTCATCAGGAATATAGGCCTATAATTTTCTTTCTCTGTGTTGTCTTTGCCCAGTTTTGGGATCAGAATTATGCTCGCCTCATAAAAGGAGTTTGGAAATCTTCCTTCCTCTTGAATTTTTAGAAATAGCTTGAGGAGGATAGGAGTTAGTTCTTCTTTGAATTTTTGAGAGAATTCACTTGTGAAGCCATCAGGCCCAGGACTTTTCTTTTTTGGGAGTTTTTTGATAACTTTTTCGATCTCATTTGCTGTAATTGGTCTGTTTAGGTGTTCTGATTCTTCCAGATTGATTTTTGGAAGTTTATATGATTCAAGAAATGTGTCCATTTCATCTAGATTGTCTAATTTTTTGGCATAGAGTTCTTCATAGTATTTTCTTACAATGCTTTGTATTTCTGTTGTATCAGTTGTTATTTCTCCACTGTCCTTTTTAATTTTATTTATTTGAAACCTCTCTTTTTCTTGGTGAGTCTAGTTAAAGGTTCATCAATCTTGTTTACCTTTTCAAAGAACCAGCTTCTGGTTTCATTGATCCTCTGTATTGTTTCCTTAGCCTCTATGTCATTTATTTCTGCTCTGATCTTTATTATTTCCTTCCTTCTACTTGTCCTGGGTTTTATTTGTTGTTGTTTTTCTAGTTCTTTTAGCTGCAGGGTCAGGTTGCTTATTTGAGCTTTTTCTAGCTTCCTATGATGTGCCTGTAGTGCAATGAACTTCCCTCTCAGTACTGCTTTTGCTGTGTCCCATAAATTTTGAGTTGATGTATGCTCATTATCATTTGTTTCTAGAAACTTTTTTATTTCTTCTTTGATCTCATTGTTAATCCATTCATTATTTAATATCATGCTATTTAGTTTCCAAGTGTTTGAATATTTTTCAGTTTTTCTTTTGTGGTTAATTTCTAGTTTCATGGCATTGTGATCAGAGAAAATGCTTGATATGACTTTAATCTTCTTAAATTTATTGAGACCATTTTTGTGTCCTAACATATGGTCTATCCTAGAAAACATACCATGAGCGCTTGAGAAGAATGTATATTCTACTGCTTTAGGATGAAAAGTTCTGAAGATATCTATTAAATCAAGTTGATCCAGTGTATCCTTTAAGTCTGCTGTTTCTTTATTGATTTTCTTTCTTGAGGTTCTATCCAGTGTTCTTAGAGGGGTATTGAAATTCCCTATTATGATAGTATTACTGTTAATCTCGCCCTTTATGTCCATCAAGTCTGCTTTATGTATGTCGGGGCTCCTATATTTGGTGCATAGATATTTATAATAGTTATATCTTCCTGTTGAATTGTTCCCTTTATCATTATGTAGTGTCCTTCTTTATCTCTTACTACAGCCTTTGTTTTAAAGTCCATTTTGTCAGCTATAAGTACTGCTACCCAGGCTTTTTTTTCATTTCCATTTGCATGAAATATTTTTTTCCATCCTTTTACCTTCAGTGTATGTGCATCTTTTGTTTTAAGGTGTGTCTCTTGTAGACAGCATATGTATGGGTTCCGTTTCTTTATCCACGCAGCTACCCTATGTCTTTGATTGGATTATTTAATCCATTTACATTGAAGGTTATTATTGATATGTAGTTGTTTATTGCCATTTTATTCTTTAAAGATGTATTCTTCTTTTGCTCTATTCTTTCCTCCCTTTGAACTGTTCACAACAGGCCCCGTAGTATCTCTTGCAGAATTGGTTTGGTTTTAATGAATTCCTTGAGGTTTTCTTTGTCTGGAAATCTCTTTATTTCTCCTTCTTTTTTAAACGTTAGCCTTGCTGGATAGAGTAGTCTTGGTTGTAGGTTCTTGTTCTGCATTACTTTGATTATATCTTGCCATTCCCTTCTGGCCTCAAGTGTTTCTGTTGAGAAGTCCGATGTCATCCTTATGGGGGCTCCTTTGTAGGTGATAGCCCTTTTTTCCCTAGCAGCTTTTAATATTTTTTCTTTGTCCATTAGCTTTGGCATTTTAACTATGATGTGTCTTGGTGTAGATCTTTTTGGGTTTCTCTTTAATGGAGTTCTGTGTGCTTCTTGAACGTGTGGAATGTTTCCCCGCCTTAATTTAGGAAAGTTTTCTGCTATGATTTGATTGAACACAGTTTCCATTTCCTGTCCTCTTTCCTCTTCTTCAGGCACCCCTATGATGCGAATGTTGTTTCTTTTCATGTTGTCACAGAGCTCCCTTAGAGTTTCCTCACATTTTTTTAGTCTCTTTTCCTTTTTCTTCTCAGCTTCTGTGCCTTTGTTTATTGTGTCTTCTAACTCGCTGATTCGATCCTCAGCGTGATTCATCCTGCTTTGAATTCCTTCCATTGTGGTCTTCAGTTCTGATACTGTATTTGTCATTTCTGTCTGATTCTTTTTTATTATTTCAATTTTGTTCTTTATACTTGTTATCTCTTTATTTAGGTGTTCATAGTGACTATCCATTGTTGCTCTAATTTCTTTGAACTTCCTAACTATCATTATTCTAAATTCTGCTTCTGGTAGTTTGGTTATATCTGGTTCATTCAGGTCCTTCTCTGGGGATTTCTCTTGATTCATTTGGTTTGCATTCCTCTGTCTGCCCATTTTATCTGTGTATAGGCAAGTTGTGGGCACTGGAGTCCAGTAGGTGTTCCCTTTGTGTTCTCTAGGTGTGGTCTGTCTGCAGGCCTGCCACCCCCTCTGCTGCTGCCTAGGGTGGTTGGGTATGGGCGTTGCCAATGACAGCCTACTACGGCTGTTGCTGTGATTTCCACCTCTCCTCAGCGGGAGGGGCTGTCACTCAAGCCACAAGCCTTAGTACCAAGGGCAGAGGTGAGCACCTTTGTTCAGCTGCGGATCCAGCCTTTTTCCGGAAGGCTTACGCCCAGCCCCCGCAGTCAGAGCCTGCTCGCCACAGTTTTGTGGGTTGGTCGGGGCTTTTGACGTGCTCTCAGCTGTGAGCCTTTGCCCGTCCAGAAGTTAGCCTCGCCCTCGAGGCCGGGGCCCTCCTGCGTAGGGTCGTAAACTCTGGTTTATTGGGCTGGGCGTGTTTGCTGGCGTTTGCTCAGCTGCTAGCTTCGATTGATCAGGACTCTACCACGCCCCCACGTTCAGAGCCAGCTCGCACACTTAGGGTGTCCAGCTGTCGGGATTTCTCTGGCCAGGCGGGGCTAGTAGTGTGAGCTCAGCTGCGAAAGCCAGCTGCGTGCACGTAGATTTGCAAACCACCAGGGTTTCTCTGGCCGGGCGGGGCTAGTAGCATGAGCTCAGCCGCGAAAGCCGCTGGCGCGCACTCTCGCACAATTTCAAACCACCGGGGTTTCTCTGGCCAGGCGGGGCTAGTAGCGAGAGCTCAGTTGTGAAAGCCAGCTCTCGCACACAAAGGATTTCAAACCACCGCGGTTTCTCCATCCGGGCAGGGTTGGCAGTGTGAGCTCAGCCGCGAGCTCCTCACCCATCCCTGGTCCTAGCCCCGTCCCCGTGGTCAGGGATGGCTTGCACAGAGTCGCAGAGCCGAACTCTGCCCGTATTTTTCCCCACAAGTGGGGTCACAGGCGGCCCGCAGCTGCCAGACCGCTTTCGCGCGTCCCCTCCGCCCCTGCTGGGCTAGACTGAGCTCTCATAGGTTGTGCCTCCGCCCACGCCGACAGGACCGCTTTTCAGTGTCCTGTCGCCCCAAACCCTTCAGCAACCCTCAGAGAGATGGCAGTGTCTTAAGTCTCCACACTGTAGGTTTGGGAGCTCCCTCCCTCTAAGCAGCTCTGCTCTAATTGCCGCTGGAGAGCTTGTTTGGCTAGTGTCCTGTCTCCCTTTGCTGGTATTGCTAGTTCCAGGGGAGATATTCATTTTTGATTAGGGAATTGACTTAGCCCAGGGGTCAGGATGGCTGTCCCTCAGAGTGTCCTCGTGCCTTCAGTCCACTCTCTGTTCCCGCTGCTCTGTTCCTCTCCTCTGTCCCCATTCCCCGGAGCCCCGGGTGCATGGTTGTGAGAGAGGGTTTCTGCGCTGTCCCTTTGAAAAGATTCTTGGGTCTGAGAAAACTCTCTTTTTCACAAACAGTATCCTCACTTGCTTCACAGCTCAATACTGTCCATAAGCCTCTTCTAGGCTCTGGGACTGCAGTCTGGGGCATGGTTCCTGGGACCCAGTTCCCTCCCTCTCCGCCAAACTCTTCTCCCACCAGGCGCGTCTCTCTGGGCTGCCGTTTGCTCCGGGGAGCTGGGCAGCCCTCTTTGCGTTTTCGCTATTCCTACCAGTCTCAATGTGGCTTCTGCAGTGTTCCTTGGTTTAAGAGTCCACTTAGTTTAGTTCAAAGTTGGTTTATCCAGATGATGGTTCTTGAAATTGAGTTATAATCCACTTTGGTTCTGGGAGTTGGAAGTTGGTACATCCGCCTACTCCATCGCCATCTTCTCCTCCTCCAAAACAGAAATTTTTTAATTACAAAATGATAAATACACCCGAACATCACTCCAAATTAGTGGTTTTGTTTGATATTTAGTTTTACTAAATGTGTACCTTTTTCTTACAATTATTATTAAAAATTAATAAGCATGTAAGCATAATTACAATATAAAATATTACAAATGTTTTTACTATGTGTTTATCATATGATAGTTTCTTATTGTTGCAATGAATAAAATGTTTCTTTTATTTATGATATTGTTTTCTTCTATTTATTTCTGTCCTTCTTTTAATTGTATAAAGTTGGTCACCTTAGTTTTAGGCATCACTCAGAGCTAAAAAGAAAAATAAGACAGGGCTCTAAACTCCAAAAGAGGCCAATATGTAAACAAATTATGACATAGCATCCTAAATGCTAAGACACACTACAGCCAAAGCAGGAAAGAGGAGGAAGTGGTTAACTCCTTCTGGGAAGATTTCATAGGGCTTACAAAAGGTGGGGGAAGGGGAGATTGTATTCTACTGACTGTTAGAGGTGTAATCTTAGGCAAGTTTCTTGAAGTCTCCATACCTTCATTGCCTTATCTCTAGACGAGTGATAATAGAACACACCTTATATCATTACTGGGATAATTGTAAGATAGGTAGATAGATAGATAGATAGATAGATAGATAGATAGATAGATAGATAGATATAGATATATAGATATAGATAGATATATATAGATATAGATAGATATAGATATAGATAGATAGATAGATATAGATAGATAGATATAGATATAGATAGATAGATAGATATAGATATATATAGATATAGATACACATGTGAGTGTGTATGCGCACAAACACATACACCTCTAACAACTGGTGTAGCCTATGCACACACACCAGGAGACACCCAGCAACATGATAATTAGGGCTTGTGTGAGATGAAAAAGAAGTACAAGAACAAAAGACGACAAAGGTTTTCCCAGCAGCGAAGTGGTATCTCAAATCTTCTCATTTCCCAGAGGGAAAAAGGAAATCAGTAGAAAGAAAAGAATATCTTTGTGGCATATGTCAACTGGAAAAGAAATGTCAATAAATATATATTGAGTGAATTCCAAAAAGTCTTCTGCAAGATCAGATTCAAAGATGAAATCAATGGTGCCTCCATTTTTATGGAAGAATAGGTAGATGACTGGGAATAAACACATAACATTTTGCAGGGTTTTAGATGCAGGTATTACGTGAGCTTTAAGAGTGCAACCTTAAACACCTGTATACTTATGTTAACTAGCATCACCCCAATAAATTAAATTTAAAGAAGAAGAAAAAGAGCAGGACAGTTTCTTATTTTATAAGACCCTGAATAGAAAAATTAGAACTCTTGTAGCTCTGGCCAGTTGGTTCAGTGGTAGAGTGTTGGCCCGATGTATGAATGTCCCGGGTTAGATTCCCAGTCAGGGCACACAGGAGAAGCGACCATCTGCTTCTCCACCCCTTCCCTTCTCCCTTATCTCTCTTCCCCTCCCACAGCCATGACTCAATTGGAGCAAGTTGGCCCTGGCACTGAGGATGGCTCCATGGCCTAACTTCAGGTGCTAAAATAGCTTGGTTGCCAAGCAACGGAGCAATGGCACCAGATGGGAAGAGCATCTCCTGGTAGGGGGCTTGCTGGGTGGATTTCGGTGGGGATGCATGTGGAAGTCTGTCTCTCTACCTCCCCGCTTCTCACTTAAGAAACTTTTAACAATTAAAGTAAAAATAAAATAAAAATGAGAACTCTTGACTGTATTTTATAGAAATACTCTTGAGTAAACTAAGGCTAAATTTCCACCAAAGTTTTAGAAATTAAATGTTGCTGATTCTAATAGAACAGCATGAGCCTGACCTGTGGTGGCGCAGTGGATAAAGCATCGATCTGGGAACACTGAGGTCGCCAGTTCAAAACCCTGCACTGGTCTGGTCAAGGCACATATGGGAGTTGAGCTTCCAGCTCCTCCCCCCTTTCTCTCTTTCTCTCTCTCTCTCTTTCTTTCTCACTCTCACTCTGTGTCTCTTCTCTAAAATGAATAAAATAAAAAGAAAAAAAAGAGACTTTTAGAATAGCATGAGCCTACTTCAAAAACGAGATTTTAATATGAGTAGCTTTCATTTAATAATTGCCTAACAGTTGGCTCACTGGTTTGGAGCCAGATATGCCCAGCAGTTCAAATCCCAGCTTTTACTCCTATAGCTGCATGATTTTAGACAATTTACTCTCTGCCAGTACAGACTTCAAAAAAGATCATCTGAGCATTTAATAAGCTCACTCATATAAAGTACTTAGCATAGTACCTAACACCCACAAAGGCTAAAATTTGGCTATTTTTATAATTATTGTGCTATACATTCTTGTGAGAACAGAGAAGAGGGAAGAATTTATTCTTCTCGGGAGGAGAAAGATGAATGTGCAGGAGAAAAATATTTGTGGTACCCATTTGAATAACTATCATTTTTTTAAAGGCAAAATAGGTGTTGACATGACTGTGGAGAAATTGGAACCCTCATATATTACTGGGGGAAATGTAAAATGGTGCAGCCACTTTGGAAGACAATTTGGCGGCTCCTCACAAAATTAAACTTAGAGTTACCATATGACCAAGCGATTCCATTCTGAGTTATATACCCAGTATAAATGAAAACATACCTCTATAATAAAGTAGTATACATTATTAGAAGTGTTATTCATAATAGCCAAAAAAGTGGAAACAACCCATATGCCCACTAGGTGATAAAAATATAAACAAAGTGTGGTGGGCATATTCATACAATAGAATATTATTCAGCCATAAAGATGAATGAAGAGCTGTACATGCTACAACATGGATGCACTTTGAAAAGATTATACTAAGTGAAACAAATCAGTCACAAAAGGCTACATGTCACATGATTCCGTTAATATAAAATGTCCAGAATAGGGAAATTCATAGAAACAGAAAATAGTGGTTGTCAGGGGCTGGGGACAAATGGGAGTGTACGGAGTGACTGCTAATGAGCACGGGGTTTCTTTTTTGGGGTGATAAGAATGTTCTGGGATTAGGTAGAGTGATGGTTGCACAACATTGTAGATATACTAAAATCCATTGAATTTTACACATAAAAATGATGAATGTTATGTTATGTGAATTATTCTCAATTTTAAAAAGATAGGCCTTCAAATTTGAACAAGGATAAGCCACGCAAAGCTAGGAAGCAAAGGCACTCAGCAGAGGGAACACATAGGGTCAAAGTTCAAAAAGCAGAAACTAATTTTGAAAGATTTGTTCAAAAACTGGTAAGAATCTGATGAGGACAGAGCCTATAGCTAGGCTCCTCAAAGTGTGGTCTGCAAACTGTGAATCGTTGGTTACATTCTGTGACTCTGTAGGGAAAAAAATCTTGGGTTCACTGTAGAGACGTTAACAACTTGACATTGTATGGTCAGTGACCTCTTCTCCTTGGACAGGATATAGACCAGGTGTGGTCATGCCGGTGTGGTGGGTGGCGAGTCTCTCACACTGCACTCTAGTCTTGCACAGTAGGCCCACATATCTGACCTTGACAGATGGGAAGTGGAAACAGCTGGTACTTCCTTTAGTGCAGTTTGAGAAGCACTGCCATACGGGATACATTATAAGGAGTAACAGGCTAAAGAAACAGGTTGGAAACAGTGTGAAGGGCCATATAAGTAAAATAGTTTGGGATCACTTCTTTTTTCAGACTTCTTAACTATTGTTATGCCTAGTTATTCACCATTATTGTGACATTGTGGCACTTCTAAGCATGGATTATCTCTTAAGAGTAGAGAAAACAGTCTAATTGGGCAATTCCAGGGGTAAGAAAATCTTTAAAAACAAAACAAAAACTCCCAGGAAACAAGCAAGGGCATATCTCTTTCATCTTGGAGGTGTCAAATGAAGATGGAATAATCAAAATGGGCTAAAGGTGGCACATAGCACACTAACCAGCATGCACAGTTTTATTTGTGTTTATTGGATGAGAGTAAGCAGAACAAGCCATCACAGGCAGAGAAACTGAGTAGCGAGCTAGGTTAGCAGTGGAGAGACAAACAATGCAGGCAGGGAAGCTGCAGGACATCTCACAACTCCGGTGTTCCCACAAAGGGAAAGAGCAAAGCCAGCCGACTCCACGTGTAGGAAAACACTCAGCCTCGCAGAGGAGCCCTATATTGATTCCAGACAGTGTTATGCTGCAAGCAGGGGGGACAAAGAAAAGAAAGGAAACGAAGAAATTGACAGGAAAACCAGCTTCAGCTTTCTCAAATGTCCTGGATGTCACTATGAGGCAAACATGAGACATCTCCACTTGTCACGTTGACTCGTTCTCTTCCCAAAGCCAAGGCCATTTACTCAATGTCTAGCATCATTATTAAAGTCAATGAGATTTTGTTTCAGAATCCAGAGCAGTGCTAATGTAAATGTTTGTTTGTCCGTCCGTGTCCTACAGACTGAAGGAAGTTTGTGCTCCACACAAGTAAAGCAATGTGTCAAGTCATATTGCCAAAAGGTTGCATCATTTCTAAACTTTCCGGAAGACTAGATGGATGAGAGGTCATCTATGTTTGTTTTGTGAAGTCTGGCCTACCAGGAAATGTGTGGGTACAAGAGATATTTTAGGCCCATGAAACTCTCACTTTAGACGCTCGATCCAGAGTGTGTGCTATAGCTTCAGCTTCTGAGCAAAGCTTTGGAAGGAGTGGCAAGTTGTGAAGTACACAAGGTCTCCTGGCTGCACTTACAGAGCCACGTACAAACTCTGCTTGCCAAACAGAGACTAGAACCAGATGACAAAGACTGAAAACACACACCCTGTATTGACTTTCTCTATCAAATGCTCATTAAAACTTAATCCAGTAATATTCATTCCTAAGAAAATTGCACAAGAACTCACCAATCCATACTAATTCGGGTTGTAAATTCACCCTGAGAGAAGATTTTTAAACAGAATTTTTCATGTAGGGTTTCTTTGAGAATATATTGGAACTACTTCAATGAGGAAAACGTGTTCTAAGGGAATAATTTGTAGCATATGATTTAATGGATGTGATAATTAATGACCCATCAACAACCTTACCTAAGCCTTCTCATAGACATTTTATTTGTGTCTGTCCAGAAGATAATAATATTCTTTACTTAGAAGAAACTGTATTTCTCAATTTTTTTAGGTGGTGCTGGGATGGGGGGCTGCCAAGTAACTTATCACCAATATACACAAAGCATAGGAGAAACCCAGAAATAGGAGACAATGATACTAACATGAAGAGAAGGGCATTACCAGGAAATGGAAACAACCTGACCAGGCGGTGGTGCAGTGGATAAGGTGTCGGACTGGGATGCGGAAGACCCAGGTTCGAGACCCCGAGGTTGCCAGCTTGAGCGCGGGCCCATCTGGCTTGAGCAAAAGCTCGCCAGCTTGGACCCAAGGTCGCTGTCTCTAGCAAGGGGTTGCTCGGTCTGCTGAAGGCCCGTGGTCAAGGCACATGTGAGAAAGCAATCAGTGAACAACTATGGTGTCGCAACGGCAACGAAAAACTAATGATTGATGCTTTTCACCTCTCTCCGTTCCTGTCTGTCTGTCCCTATCTATCCCTCTCTCTGACTCTCTCTCTTTCTGTCCCTGTAAGAAAAAAAAAAGAAAGAGAGAGAGAAAAAAGAGATGGAAACACATGCCAGCTCAGGAGGGAGTCAATATGTCAACTCTGTTGTTTAAGCTATTTGAGTTGAGTTTCTTTTATTTGCAATCAGAAGAATTCTAACAATCAAAACCTAAGATTTTCATCTTCCTCATAGACAGAACTGCTCATTATAATGTTCTGGGTTGGGGAAGGTGACCTAAGTAGTGTCTATGTGACTGTCACCTCCTGGAGCATAACCCCATTTATATCAACTACATGGGATTGGTGCCCCCTGGAGTTGTGCAAATTGCATTTGGAGTGTGGTTGGATTTGCAGCCAACCATGCTCTGGACTCTTTCTTATTGATTGCAGAGAAACCTTTCCAGTTCCCTGTACACACCTCCAAGGGTCCTGAGCATTTATCAATAGATGAGGGAAGAGACCTCCTCCTTTGAAAATAATTTAATAAAAAAATATAAGGCAAACTTTATTGCCAAACCTCTGATAAAAATAAAAATAAAATAAAGCAAAGTAAGAAATAGGCAATGACAGTATCAATCAAGAGAATCATTGTAAAGAAAGAGTCATCCCTTAAAGACAGTCAGTGTGAATGCAAAAGGAAGTAAGTTGATACCTGAGAAACCAGTTCATCCATGTGTATTAAACAGTCTTCCGGGACCAGGGTGGAAACTCTCCTCACCACATCTCAATGCTTCTGCCTCCCACCTGTTTTGCATCAGTGGTTTGTCAAGTCCTATCAGTTCTATTTCCACACTAGCCATTTATTTATTCAACACATGTTTATTGAGCCCCTGCTGTGTACCGAATATCTTGATTCAGCCTTTTATAAATTACCCACCTTACTATCTTCATTTCTTCTTAGCTGGCTGATTGTAATCACTTACTACTTGCCCTCCCATTTCCTGCCTATTGTCTCATATGACTGAATGCATAGCCAGTCATTTCTCACCTCAAAAATCTCAAAATGTGCCCTGGCCTGGTAGTTCAGTTGACTGGAGCATCATCCAGCTACGCCAAGGTTGTGGGTTTGATTCCTGGTCAGGGAACATACAAAAATTAACCAAACAATGCATAAATAAGTTGAACAACAAATCAATGATTCTCTCTCGCGCGCGCCCTTTCTCTGTTTCTTTAAAAAAAAACAATAAGTAAAAAACATTTTTTAATATACAAAATATTTCAAAATGTGCCACAGTGCTGGCCACATAAAATACCAGCCCTCACTGTGCCACTGAAGACACTTATGTTGTGATCCCAAGCCCGTTCTAGGACATCTCCTACCATGTCCCTTGTGCACTTGTGTTTTAGGCAAAATCACGGGTTCCAGCCTCCTCACAGGCTTTGCTGGCTCCCTCCTCTGTCCCACAAATAGTGGAGTTCTGTATGGCTCATCCAAATGTATCTCCACCTTGAAGCCTCTCTTGATGCTCTTCTTCCTTTCTTCCCTCCAAATGCAAATATAGCTTTTCTTTCTTTGGGTCCCCCAGATACTCTATTTGTATACTCTGCTGGATTTTATTTTTAGTGTGTAAAAATACTTTCGTTGGCTTTGTAACTCAAGCCAAGAATACAACAGGAACTAATGTTCTTGAGCACTTACTATGTGTCACTTACTATGTGCTAGGTACTGCATGTACGTCATCTCTCGTCTAAGCAAGGCGACCACCAGAACAGCAAAGAGCAGACATCTCAGTGTATAAATTTATCTTTCAAAGTTCAGGACAATTTCATCTAGCAAACTATATACTATTTACTTGTTTATTTGGTTTTTATAAATATTATCCATCTTCCCCATCTCTTTTTCCTACCTAGCGCGCGCACACACGCACACACACACACACACACACACACACACACACACACACAGTACTATATTCCCAGAGCCTGGAATAGTGCTGACAAAACTGAATTGGCACTAAAAACGTAGTTAATAATCAGACCTTAATTTTTTTTCATGTCCCGAAACTTTTATCCTAGCAGTATTGCAGTTGATCCCCAAGAACAAAATGACCATTTTGAACATTTGCATGTGAAGATCACATTCTCCTTTGCTGTAAATAAAACTCAAGCATTTTTCCCCAGTGACCCAGCCTCACAGGTGTACATCCTGAGAACCAGAAACATCTGGGTGAAGAGGGAGGGGTGAAACCTGCAGTGTTCCAACTCCACAAAAATGCTTTTTAAGAGACAAAATGAGAGAAAGCCTTAGAAACAGCCAAAGCCTTTTTCAAATAGAACTCCCCTGTGGAATGATGGAAAAATTTGGAACAAAGGTTTCCCTCGGGCTGGAAGTATTATTGGCCTCAAACATCATCTGAACGAACAGGTCAGTTGCTTGAGTGAGTGTGGGTTCCAAGCTCAGCGCCTGCCAAATCTAGGATTTCTCTTCCCTGGTTCTGAAGACAAACCCGAGAGAAAATAAATCTGTTGGAGATGTGAGGTGCAAAGGAAAGTATATGTGGCTACAACAAAAAGGAGCCGTTTCCTTTTCTATTTTGATATGAGGCTGTTCTTTAGGCAGTGTTCCTTAGATTCTTGCATAATAGCATTTCATTTACTTAGGCGTGGGTGTTACTAGTAACTGAACATTCCCTTCAATCAATAAGGCTTGTGGAATATGGTCACTAGAAAATATATTGATTTGCCTTCTTTTAACTTGCAAGACAGACAAATAATAAGCCTGTTTATTTCAAGATACCCACCTAAATAAACACTAGCAAATCTGCACAGTAAGTATTTCTTAAACTTCAGTCCAGGAAACTACTGCATTTTTTTAGAGTAATTTCTCCTCTTCCATTTGAGGCTGTGCTACTTTTCCACCCAAACTGTGAAAAGAAAACCAGAAAACAATTATTTCTCTCATCCTGGCCTATCCTTCATTTCTAATGTCAGCTTTGGAAGAGCACCAGGGCCAGCAGTGGCTTCTCTAAGTGACAGTTGCTTTCCCCTTGCCAATGGGGACAAAGGGTGAAGATAAAGCAACATCTGGCTTTCTGGTCCCAACACATGATGCAAGAAGGAAAGCCTTTTTGATTCTTTACCCCTTTAAATCCATCTCTTATCTCCCTAATAATTTCCTTCATCTAAAGTTCAAATTAATATCTGTAAGTGTCCATTATACGCCATCTATGTGATATGTGTTAGTAGAATAATTTTTTCCTTTAACAACTATTTGTTGAGTTCCTAATATGCACCATGCACTATCTAGACTCTAGGGTTAAAAAGCACAAAGAAGAAAGGGCCTCTTTCCTAAAGTCTGGGGTGGTGGACAATTAAAGCATGATTGGTGCTTTGATAGAGGCAAACGCAGAGTGAGATGATCAAAGGAGAAATATCTAACTCTGTTACAAGAAGGCCATAGAACACATCATTGAAAAGATCATGAATAAGAGTTTTCATGACTTTTTCATGAAAAAAGCAAAAGAGAAAAAAACAGGGTTATGTGTTATAAAAATCCAGAGGTAAAGGACACAACAAGCAACCTTACAGAACTATGAATAGATCAGTGTAGTGGAAGGATAAGTTGAAAATGGCAGTGGTAAGACAGTGTGTGAAAGACCAGACCATGGTCTTTATATCCAGTGGACAAGAGGGAGTCAACGAAGAATTTTAAGCAGGACCGAGGAAAGGGACATGATTTGACCTTCAGCAAGATCACTGTGTTAAGGTGAAGAGTAGAAACCAACAGATCTGTTGGGAGGTGGTAATTCAAAGAGAAAAGTTTGTCCAAGCTTAGCTAGTGACAGTGCACATGGAGATATTTAGGGGAGCTAGAATGTTTAGGGTCTGGCCACCGATTTTGTGGAGGAGCCAGGGAGGGGGAGCAGGCTTTACAGGGTAAATGAAAACTCTGCTGTGACCTGAGTGGAGATGCTTACAGGACCTTCTGGTGTCAACGTCCAGATGCCCATTTTAAACTATAGATCTGAAGCTCAGGAGAACGTTTTGGTCCATTGGCATGGTTTTAAGGGTCAAGAGCATGTAAATATACATTGTAGCTATGACAATGGATGAGATTACTTAAGAGTACGTAGCAGGTGAAGGGAAGGGAACCAAGGTCAGACACTTGACACAGAGAATGCAGGAGCACAAGTGTGGAAAAGGAGACTGAGTGGGCAGGCTGGGTCTTAGGAGGGAAACTAGAAGAATGTGGTTTAATAGGAGGCAAGAGAAGGAGTGCTCTAACAGAGGAGGAAGTGGTGGCCAGTGTCAAGGCCTAGAGGTCAAGTCAGATAAGGAATGAGAATGTCTGTGAGATGTAGCAATAAGGAGGTAGTTAGTGCACTGGGTGGGAGCCGTTTCTGAGAAGTGTAGGCAGAAGCAGGCTGCAGTCAGCTGAGAGGGGAGGGAGAGAAGGAAGCTACAGAGAATATGAGCAGTTAATTCAAGAACTTGGGCTGTAAAGCGGAGGTGCAAGGTGGGAGAAAAGTGTGGGGCAAGGGAGGGAAAGGGAGAGTCAGAAGGAGGATTTTATTTTTTACGGTGAAAGAGACTTGAGGATTGTAAAGCCAGTGGCCAAGAGCCTCCTGGCCAGTGCAGGTTCTCATTAGATTCGGACAGTTGGTAATGAAACAACGAAGCCCAGAACTGGTGAGCCATCAGCTTTAATTCTAGCTTGCACCCGGCGGGCAAGTAAAAACCCACACTGGGCTCCAAAACCCACTCATTCAGTGCCCACAAAGCTACTGACTTATCTGAGTTTCCTAGCATCAAAGATTTCTAGCTCATCGGACTTATTCACCTGTGTTCCCCATCTCCTTCTCTCTGCACAAACTCTGCGCAAACTGGCTTCTCCCTCAGCACTCCACCATCTTGGCTGCTTCTCCTCTGCTCCATGTGGCCTTAATCTGCTCTCTTCTCTAATACTAATCTCAGGAACCCAGAGAGAGCAAGTTCCCGGTCTGCCCCACTTTATAGTGTAGAATCCAAACCTTTAATCCAATCTATAAACAAGGAAGTCTCTGATACAAAGCCACTTATCTTAGGTATAATGGGAGGATTCCTCATGAGAGTGCACCACCCCACATCATCCAATCAGTCATGGGTGTGGGGAAAAGCTTACTCTTAAAACTTGCACGTGGGCAGCGCCATCTTTAACAAAGTGAGCATAATATATTTTATCTGCCCAACAATTCACCCCTATGCTCACTTTACTACCCATAATCTATACCACCGGCATCCCTGTACTAGGAAATTAGGCACATTACACAAATTACAGCAACAGCACAAATCATACAGTTTGAACAATTACAAAGATACACACATTTCACCAGTCTCTGAACATTTTGCCAAAAGTGCAAAATGTCCTCAGCCTTCTCTCTTGCCATTTGAAAGGCTTCCCGGGGCAGGGAGAGGGCCTCCATCAAAGCCACCCCCAACCCCCATCAGGGTATTTCATATTGTCCAAAATCCATAAGTCCATTCAACAAAGGAGCCAGTGTTCACTCCGGTCATAGTCCAGGAAATCAGTCCACGCACATGAGGTGTTAGCCTCCCCCCTCATTCCTGCCGTCATGGCAGGTCCACACTGTCCTAAAGAGAAGCACGTGGCAATGGAAGTCAGCATTTCCATCTCTGCTCTGGGGAGCATGATGGCATTCACCCCTATGTCCCAAAATTGCAGACCTACCAGCGGTATAGTAGGAGCTCCTTGCTGCTGGGCTCTCACCTTCTGGAGACTGTGGATTGAAACTCCAGCCCAATTCTCCTCATCCTCCAAAGAGGAACTGAAAACATCAGCTCCTGCTGCTGGGTTTGAGCTCCCGGCCACCGCTGCCATCTGTTCAGCAGGCCTTGCAGCTCCAGCCCTGGCCTCAGCCTCAGCCTCCTGCTGCTGCTGGCTCTCCACAACATCCAGGGCAATCTGCAACTCACAAACCTGTGATTCCTCCTCCAGTGGCTGCTCCATTTCAAAGCAAATCTCAAGAATCAGTCGGCCTCCTCCGGTGCTTGCTTCAGCTCCAGGGTCAGCATCTCTTTCTCCCACGTTTCCTCCAGCTCCTTCCACTGCTCGGTTTGCAGGTTCTCGGCAGCCTCTTCCACAGAGCTCTTGGTTTTCTCACTCATGGCTGTAAAAGTCAGCCATCCTACAGTCCCCAGAAGGACAAGCATAGGGAACCATAACAGCAGCCAGTCCTCTACTCCACCACTCAAAGGTGGTTGTGGCTCCATACCCATCTGTATCAAATCCTGCCACAGGCTTCACATGGCCTTAATCTGCTCTCTTCTCTAATACTAATCTCAGGAACCGAGAGAGAGCAAGCTCCCGGTCTGCCCCACTTTATAGTATAGAATCCAAACCTTTAATCCAATCTATAAACAAGGAAGTCTCTGATACAAAGTCACTTATCTGAGACATACTGGGAGGATTCCTCATGAGAGTGCAGCACCCCACATCATCCAATCAGTCAAGGGTGTGGAGGAAAGCTTACTCTTAAAACTTGCACATGGGCAGCGCCATCTTTAACAAAGTGAGCATAATATATTTTATCTGCCCAACAGAGATATTCAAACAAAAAGGATTCTGTGAAAATGTTGATGTTGAAATACAGAAGAGAGTTGGCCATTGTTGGAGGGAAGTGCCTGTGGACACTCAAGGTGATGAGGGCTCAGGTTCAGGTAGAGAGCTTAGTCTTAGGGGATGTGGGCACTGCTGTAGGGACAAGGTGGTGGGAAGGGTGGCAAGGAATTGTGAACACTCTCACCAATGGGTTCTATGTTTTTGTGAAATATGGCAGGCAAGGTCATCTGAGCCTCAGGGTACGGCAAAGTGCGAAGGGCTAAAGTGGAAGGTGTGCGGTGATGGAGGAAAAGGCTGGCAATAGATGCTGCGAAGGTTGAAGGAACAACATTGAACAGGGAAGCAGGAGTTCCAGGGAAGTGCTGTTGGCCCAGGGAGGATGGCTGATTTTCTCCAGCAGTGCTATTCAGCCCAGAGCACAGAGAGGGTAGACAGCTGCCAGTGGAAGAGTTCTGCCTGAACATTGTGATGGAGAGACAACTTAAGAATGCTGGAGGTGTTACCATTCTATAATACAATGTCACCCCAATACATTCCATTTGAAATGATTAAAAGATAAAAAAGAATGCTGGAGGGGCAACACAAAGTTGAGGAGGGAGCCAGGCCTCCGGGTAGTGGAGGCCATTCGGGGAGAAGTGGAGAGTGGTATGATCACTCTCCAATAGGAACATGGAGATGCTCCGGACCAGAGGGCCAGTGGAGCTTGAGTCAGGAAGAGAAAACCCAGAGCAGGGAAGAGAACTGGGAGAGAATTGTTTTCCTGAGAGTACTGCACCTCAGCCGATGACCGGGAAAGGCAACAAGATAGAAGAAATAGTGGGCTGAACTGACACCCAAGGGTCTCCCCAAAATAAATCCCAGCAATCATCTTGTAACTAGAGAAAGCCTAGGCTGCCCAGGCCTCTGTGAAGGAGTAAGGCCAAGCTTTTATTGATGTTCCTGGTAAGGGACTCCCGTTCTATAGGCCTGTGGTAATTAGCTTGTTCTTGCTACTCTCTTGTTGGGAACTGCAGCAGCCGTTAAGGCCTGGGACACTCAAGTGTCTCTGGAAGGAGTGAGCCCTTGTGTATTTCAAGGGTGCCTTGTTCTCTTTGACTTATTTAGCTCTCACCCTGTAAGGTACCATATTTCCCAGTGTATAAGACACTCCCATGTATAAGATGCACCTTAATTTGGGGGCCCGAAATTTGAAAAAAAATATGTATTACATAGAGTTATTGAACTCAAGTTTTATTCATCATTAAATGCATACAGCTCATCATTATCAAATCTCCCATCCATTAGCTTGTCCTCATCTGTGTCTGATGACAAATCACTGTCTTCTACATTAAGTACAAAAACAAGCACTAAAAAGCAGTAAATGCAAGGAAAAAAAACCACCTACAACCACTGTCTAAGACACACCCAGTTTTTAGACCTCATATTTTTCCAAAATAAGGTGCATCTTATACATGGGGAAATACGGTAAGTAGTATTACCTCCCATTCACAGTGGAGGTTTATTAAACTATTACAGAGTTTAATAATTTGCTCCCGGCTCTCAACTAACAAATAACAGAAGAAGGATTAAGTGTGCATTTGCTTTCTCCAAGTTCAATGTCTTTCAAACTATAGTTCATAAAGTTACAAGACTATCAATGCCTTAGTCACAACAAACAATATGGGGAGATATACCGCTAGTGTTATGGTTATAATATTTTTGAAAATAACAAACTGATATCTTTTTATTCTAATTAACTCTAAAAGCATAGGTTCTCCTGACTCACATACTAGACAGGTTGTCAACCCGGGATTTCCATCCTGGAAATGTTGCAGGGGGCACTGGTGATTGCCACAGTGATTGAGAAATGCTTCTGGCATTTAGTGGGTAAAGGCATGCTAAATGTCCAACAATGCCTGGGACAGTCCTACCCCACCAAGAATTGTCTTACCTCACATCCCAAGTCTCCTCCCATGGAGCCACACTGGCAGACCAACAGTAGACAGTCTCCACAATTGCCCATGGATCCCTATATCCTAGTTTTCACACCCTCATGCCTCCCACATTTTACTAGTGTTGGTTTGTGTGACAGAGAAACACTATGTCACTCCTGAGATTAGGTTTTAAAGACTGCAGCTCCTATCTTGGTCACTGTCTCACTTAGATCCCTCTGGGGAAACACAGTCATGAGCAGCCCTATGGAAAAGCCCGTTGGGGAGGAAATGATGCCTCCTTCCAGCAGCCGCATGAGTAAGCTTGAAAACACATCCTCTAGTCCCAGTCAAGTCTTCAGAGACTATTGTCCTGGGCAACAGCTTGAGTACAACCCACCCCACTCAGCTACTTCTAGATTCCTGACCCTTAGATACTATGTGAGATTATAAACATTTGTTGTTTTAAGTTGCTAAGTTATGGGGATAATTTAGTTCACAGCAAGACTAGACTTGATAACCAAACAGTAGACTCATTCCATAGAGTGCTTTTCTCAACATGAACCACACCAGTGGGAAGTGAGGTGATGGCGTAAATGAAGTTCATGCCTATCTGAAAAGAAAGAGGAAGCAGGAACTCTTTGGGAAGGAGATGAGAAGATAAGAGAAGGAGAAGAGAAAGAAGGCTTCAGATATTTGGGTCCCAGCTTCTGTCTCCAGGGACATTAAAAGTGGTTGCACAGTTTGCTCACTACACATGGTACTTAGCCAAAGAGCCAAGAAGGGATGAATATCTAGACGTTATTCCACTCACCAAGCTTTGCAGCTTAGCCCAAGACTATATCTACCTGGAGGAAATCATATTTTAATTTTCACAAAGGACCTATATGGGCTAGCAGCCTGTCTACTTTTGGATCAAAATGATGAGAAGTAGGGAAATAGAGACAATTAGACATGTTGAGAGGTTTTTCAGAGCAAGGGGCCTTATCTAACTTCTCTGGATATACATTGTGGCGATTCCAAGTCCCTTAGAGAAACAGCTTTAACATTGTGCTGTTCAAACTGGTTGGAAATGACTGTGGGAGAAGTCCAGTGTGGAGAAGACCAGATAAGTGCCCCAAAGGTCTCCCATGGCTTCCATGTTGAAGTAGAAGGAGTTCAGAAGTTGCCAGATGACTCTGGGTGGGGATGGCCATAGGGTTGGTGAGACATGGGTTAGAATGAACTTTCCCAACCATTTTGGCTCCAGCTGCAACTAGAGAATCTGCAGCACCAGCGACAATGTAAATCTTGGCGGCATCAAGAGATTCAGTATGAGTTTCACAACCACAGTTTCAGCAGCAGATTCAGCAAGGTTTCTTGTAACCAGGAAAGATAAGGAGCATTGTCCTGGAGGTTATCAAGGACCATTTTAATCCAACAGCTCTAGGATAACTCAAGAAGCAGCAGTCTCTCCCAGCCCCACCACCTGGGTAGGGGAACGATACCCAGAAACACTAAATAGTTACCCAAAATACATGAATTACCCCAAAAGTCTGTTTTAAACTAAAATGTATTAAAATCTCTTTTCCTGACAAGTTTTTGTCTGATCCTAGCTATTCCTGTAATAGACTAGATAGCTATAGGAAATCATTTAGAGAGATTTGTTAAAGCTTTTTTACTTTCCAATTTGTAACGAATTATATTTTTGCTCCTACTAAACCATGATGTAGTAATTATAGCAATTGCCTCATTGTTTAAGCCCCCCAAAAGAAACACTAATTGTAAATACACCATTCATTTGCCCTTAAGTCAAATCCCCAATGCATTCAGTCACCTGAAAGCATATTATCTAATAGTAATATGGGCAATATTGTATATTCTATATTTTAAATAACTTGACCACTGACTGTAGTGGGTCTCCAAAAAAAATTATTGTTCTTTATAAAAATGTAGGGAAAATCTCAAAGATTAATATTCTTAAGTTGCTAAAAGTCAAATCTCTAAGTGTCTGCAAAATTGCATTCCTTTCCATAGCAGAATACAAAAAAAGAGGAGGAGGAGGACAAGGAAAACTGGGGAGGAGAATAATCCCACTTTTTAGCACTTATTCTCATTTTAATTTTGCTTCCTTTTACTCCATTTATGTATTATATTCTCCCACTTTATCTTAAAGCCCAGAAATAAACTTTGCAAATTAAAGTCAACACAGACTGTCAAGATTTTCAAATCTTTAGAGAAGGGGTCGTATTGCAGTACCAAAAAGAATAAAGGTGTGAATGGATAGGGACCTAGAGGCCCTCAAAGATGAAGAGTTCACGTTCTACCAGACTTAGAGCCCCATTTGTATCCTTCACTCCCTTTGGGACTTTGTAGGAGTTCTTGAACTTCTTTGAATATCAGCTTCCTCACCCATAAGATGAAAATTATGATGTTAGCAGCAGGAAAACAGCACCAGGCATCAGTCTCCATTCAGCAACCTCGGTAGTTGAGTTCAGTTTGAAAGAATTCAGAGTCAAGAAACTCTAATTATAAGGGATGTATTTAGAAACTAAGGAGGTTAAAGTGAGCCATAGAAGAAATGGGCTCTCAGGAAACAAGTTATATCAAAAGAAGGCCCTGGACCTTTGGGGAATAGGGGGGGAGCCACACTGGGTCCTTCACCCTGAGGGCTTTGATCTGAGGGGGGGGGTCGCAATAGAATATTCATCAGCTATTCTGGTGCAGCTCCTCAGTGTTGTGTTCTCCACTGATTGATCAATGCAAGGGGTCATTAGTCATTTCAGCTGGTCCTGCTGTCAGCCATGGTATTGCTCTACCTGAGTTTGCTGCTTTTCTGGGCCTGGAGCTGAAACACAGCTGATGTCTCGATGTCATCTCTGGGGGTTAATGTTTAAGGAGTGGTCTGCAAAGGCTTGTCATTTTGCCCATTGCTAGGCACCCTGGGCTCTCTCTGCCCTGGTGACCCCCTGCACCTGGCTCATCATTCCTGCTCTGCTTATGCCTAGCTAACTGCCTACTACAATAACATTGGTACTAACTACATCACCGAGTTGCTGTGAGAATTCAAAAAAATAACATATATGAGGCTCATACTAATTGAGGGTAATGTCCCAAACCACTGATATCATACAGAAGGTATTACGGTGCTAAGCAATTCACATATAAAGCAAGAAATAGTTCTTCTAGCCCCCTCCCTCATCTGCTACATTCTAAGCAAAACAAAGAAAACTGAAGCTTTGGAGAATTTAGTTGCTGAATCAGCATCCAAATGGTGCACAGATGAGCAACCAGCAGCTGTTCCCAGGGTGAACAAGTCGATATTAAGGACCCTATGTCATCAGAAACAAATTCCTGCAGCAAACATAGATGCCCCAGGACAGACCAGACAATAGGAGAGAATACAGGCCAGACACCCACCAGCTGAGGTTTATCAATAGTTCCTTAATGAGATGAAACTGAAGGGTGATAACAAATGTTTTGTCACCCAATCTCATTACCTTTAGACCTTGGCTGCTCAAAGTGTGACCCACGGCGCAGCCACAGCAGCCTCACCTGGGAACTCGCTGGAAATGAGGCATCTCAAGCCCTGCCTCAGACATTGAACCAGGATCTGCATTGTAACAAGTCTTGGGTAAATTGTTTGCACGTTATAGCTTGAGAAGCACTATTTTGGACTTCATTGAACAGAAGCCTGTAAGATAAAGAACATGTAGTTCTCAACATGTGTTCTGAGTGTTTGAAGGATTTCTGTTTTTAAAAAACCCTCTAGACCAGTGGTTCTTAACCTGGGTTCTATCGAACCCTAGGGGTTCGATGAGTCGGTCTCAGGGGTTCGGAGAAGCCTCTGCCATGGAGGCCAGAATAAAGTAATACCGTAATTTGTTGTGAGTTCATGCACTTTGTTGGTTTTGTTCTTTGAGCAAGGTGATGTTCATGCACGGCTCCTTTTGTGCACCAGTAAAAAAACATATACCTATGTCTTGAATTTGGGGAAAAAAATCATATTTATCACTAAAGAAGGGTTCAGTGAATGCGCATTTGAAACTGGTGGGTTTGGTACCTCAAAAAAGGTTAAGAACCACTGTTCTAGACATTATTACACATGGAAATCTCATCCAGGTGAACTTCTCTGACAATTACTGTCAAGATTCTGATACATGAATTAGCAAAAACGAATAAGCAGAACCCTTTGAAGATTTATTTTTTTTGTTTTGTTTTTGTTTGTTATTTTTATTTTTCCAAAGTTAGAAGTGGGGAGGCAGTCAGACAGACTCCCTTATGCACCTGACCGGGATCCACCCAGCATGCCCACCAGGGGGTGATGCTCTGCCCATCTGGGGCATTGATCCACTGTGGCAGGAGCCATTCTAGCACCTCAGGCAGAGGCCATGGAGCCCTCCTCAGCACCTGAGCCAACTTTGCTTCAGTGGAGCCTTGACTGAGGGAGGGGAAGAGAAAGAGAGAAAGGAGAGGGGGAAGGGTGGAGAAACAGATGGGCACTTCTCCTGTGTTCCCTGGCTGGGAATCAAGCTCGGGACTTCCACATGCCAGGCTGACACTCTACCACTGAGCCAACCAGTCAGGGCCTGAAGATTTATGTTTTGATGGATGCCTTCTCTATGTCTGGGAGATGCTGCATGCCACAGCCTAGTAAGGACCCTAAGACTTAAGTTTATGTATAGTGATCATTCACTCAAATATCACTTATTGGACATGTACTATGTGTGTAGTTCCATTCTTAGAAGAATAACCAAACCTGAATTAAGTAATATTTAAAATTTTTAAGCTTTATTTATTTATTTATTTTACAGGGACAGAGAGTCAGAGAGAGGGATAGATAGGGACAGACAGATAGAAACAGAGAGGTGAGAAGCATCAATCATTAGTTTTTTGTTGCCGTTGCGACACCATAGTTGTTCATTGATTGCTTTCTCACATGTGCCTTGACCGTGGGCCTTCAGCAGACTAAGTCACCCCTTGCTGGAGCCAGTGACCTTGGGTCCAAGCTGGTGAGCTTTTTGCTCAAGCCAGATGGTTCCGCGCTCAAGCTGGCGACCTCGAGGTCTCAAACCTTCGTCTTCCGCATCCCAGTCTGATGCTCTATCCACTGCGCCACCGCCTGGCCAGGCAATATTTTAAAATTTAAACTACAACTTTTCATTAAAGTTAAGTTCTACATGTTAATTGAGAGCTTTCCAATTAAGAACATTTAAAGAATGTACTCTTTGTGCTTTAACAGCTGTTAGCAAGAACTAAAATGTTCTTTGGAGACATACATTGCTCACAAACATCAGGGGATCAGGGAACGTGCAGATGCTCCAGGACTTTCAGCCTTTTGCATTTTCACCAATGAAATAAAAGTTGGTTTTGCATCTCATTCGCATAATTAAACAACTTTCTTTGATTTGTTGTTTGCTTTTCTGATATTCTTGTTCAATAAAAAAAAAATCAAATGCTTCATTTTCTTATTGCTTCATATTCATTTTGAAATATCTTCTAATTTTTGTGAGCAGTACATTAGAAACCATAAAATATTCACATGAAATGTACTTTTCCATAAGTTTATGTGAACAACCTGGGATCAGGAAAGGGAGAAAAATATACAGAAGAAGGAAGAGGGGGAGAAGGAAGAAGGAAGAAGAAGAAGGGAGGCTCAGGGAAAGCTGATGAAGAATGAGAGAGTAAGAAATGAATAAAAGAGAATGAGAGAGTGAGGCAGACACAGGTGCAATCTTGTGTGAATCACAGGCGAATCAGAGCGGCTTTTACACCTGACATTTGTTGGAGTTTAAGGTAGAATTCTGTATCCCTTCAAATTTTGGCTCTTCACCTGTTCTTAACAAATATTGTTGGCTCTAAAATTGAGGAGCTGCATGCAGCTGTGCTTTTGTGCCTACGGGTACTTAAGTATCACTTCTAATTGTAAGAGGAGGCTTAGTTAACTATCAATAAGGATAATTTGTGTACTTATATTTCTAAATATTCTGAATAGATATAAATATTCACAATTTTTTTGTACTCTGAAAAATCTTCTGTAAGAACCTTGTCATCTAACCCTTAGTCAGCCAAGCAATGATATAATTAAACTAGACCTGCATACTACAACACCAGGCTAGTAATCATCTATTTTTTAATAAAATATATCCAGGAATAGAAATGAACCATCAGTAAATTAATATGAAATTGACAGTCAAGGTATTCATCAAAAATCTAAAATTTATTTTAATAGAGGACCTCATCAAGCTGTCGTAAATGAAGAATAGTGGGACCTGTTTGTTTTATTAACTCAGCATAAAAAAAGAAATCTTGCTTTTTTTTTTTTAACATTTGAGTTAGAAATTTTTATGGGCTAGAATCTTCTCAGGGTTGCCAGTGCACCTAGAATCAAGTATCACTCAGAAGCCAGTTGCATAAGCTCACTCAGACCCAGCTTACATTTATTTCATGCATTGCAACAGTAATGTACATGGGAGCAAAGAGACCAGCAAATTCATAAATACAGAGCAATTTGTGATTTCTCATACAAATTATTTTAGAAATGCCAAGTATCTTGTTTATGACAAACCAAGAATTGAAATGTTGGTTGTCATGTTTGCTACCACACAGAAAACACAGCGCAAAAGGCTTTCACATTTCAAATAAACAGTGGGGAACGGGATCCATCTTGCTGAAACTCCATATGGCAAAAATATTTAGTCTGTTGTGAATGGAAATAAAATGTGCTATATAAAGCAGAAAACAGCTTTTAGGGAGATAGGCTGCTTTTTAAAAGATAAACCTGTAATTCCACAATAACATAAAAGCTGAAGTCTTACTTCTTAGCCCTTATTACATTTTAACTGTTGCTGAAACAAAAGTAATGGAGAAGTTATATTTGCATGTATAAAGTGACTATAAATTATACATTCATTACAAAACATTTTATCCCCTGTCTATTTAGATACAATTATAGTCTTGCTGCCCAGCGTTTTAGAAAACAGGATGTTGATTATTAAAAATTCCAGTTAAGTAAGTCTTCATTTGCTCTGAGTTAGTCTCTCTCTTATTTTGTCCCTTATTATTTCCTCCTAAACTGGTCAAAAAAATAAAAGGATGTGTTCCAGTGATCTAACTTTCATTTTCAAAAGTTAGCAGGAACAATAAATAACTCTCAAAGTTTCCACTGTTTTTATAGTCTCCCAACATTGCCTTTCAGTAAAAACCTTTGCACGATGGACTAGCAGATGTGCTGCATCTAGATAGATTAGTAAAATATTAGATAACAGACTTTGGCTGTGATGACACTTTAAAAAATATAGTATATATATACCTATTTTATCCATATGTGATATCCATCTCTATAATTTCTACTAGATTATAAACTCTGTAGGGTAGTGAGGGAGTCTGTCTTGTTCACTTCTGTATATAGAACATAACAGTCTTTAGTATAGAGTAAGACTATCTTTATTGAGTACCTGCTATGTTCCAGGCCCTGTTTCTACATCCTGGGGTAGAGGATTAAAGAAGAAAGAACAAAAACAAAAGGAGAAAAGAAAGTTTCTACTTTCATGGTGTTTTATTCTAGTAGAGAATACAAGCAAACAAATAAGTAAAATACATATGCTTTATTTTGAGGGGAAAAATTAGCTATATGAGGCTGGTAAGTGATCAGTATGAGATTCTACCAGCTATTGGTGGTTACTGTAGAAGCTATTCATTCAGATCCTCCTTCAGGATGAGGCAGTCATGCTCCTAGCTGCCGTGAATGTTAGCTGCTAAGGGCTCACAGCTGAGTCCTCTCTAGGAACTAACTGCTCCTTATAGGAGGAAGTTACCTTGCCCAAGGTTATGCTTTCTCTGGGGGCAGCCTGCATCCAATAACTGGTTCACCAGGATACAAATCTGTTTTGCCTCAACTACAACAATTTTGAGTATCCATCCCTGCTCCAGAAATCTCTGTAGGATCAGCAGAGGCCTCTGTTGTAATTGCATCAATATTACAGCTTCTTCCACTTCTCCATGCTGCTTCCTTCTTTATTTTTCTTTCTTTCTTTTTTTTATTCAGTGTGAAGAGGAGGACAGTCCCGCATGTTCCCTGACTGAGATCCATCCAGCAAGCCTACTAGGGGGGCAATGCTCTGCCCATCTGGGCATTGCTCAGCAACCAAGCTCCTCTTAGTGCCTGAGTTGGAAGCCATGGAGCCATCCTCAGCATGTGGGGCCAACTTGTTCTAATTGAGCCATGGCTGCAGTCAGGGAAGAGGGAGGAAGAGAGAGAAAGAACCAGATGGGCAGTTCTCCTGTGTACCCTAACTGGGAATCGAACCTGGGACATCCACATGCCAGGCAGACATTCTACCACTGAACCAACCAGCTAAGGCCACGCTGCTTCTTTCATTCTCATCCAGAACAGATGTTGGTCTAAATATTCTCCCCAATAAATCCCATGGAAATCTCTGAGTCCCAGTGTAAGCACAGGAGATAATGGCAGCTGAATTTTATTCCAAGTCGAGTTATCAAATACGCACTTGATTCTGGAGTTCAGGGATAAGTGTTGCTGAGGATAAGAATTTGAGAGTTGTAATTTGAGAGGGGTAATTAAAACTATAGGACTAAATAAGTTACCCAGGGAGTAAGTGTAAATAGAGAATAAAAGAGATCCAAAGGTGGATTTTGGAGCCTTTCAACATTTAGAGATCAAGGATGGAAAGAATCAGCAAAGAAAATTGAAAAGAAACAGGCTTTGTGATAGCACAATTGTGGAATAATGTCCTGATAACCTAGGGTCAAATGCTTCAAGAAGAAGGGCTTCATCAGCTGGGTCAAATACTATGAACAGATTAAGTTAATGAAATTGAATTGATGATTAGATTTGTCAACATAGAAGTCATTGATGATGAGTAGTTTCAGTGGAATGGTGTGTTAAGAGTATAATTTATTGAATGAATATAGCATATTTTATAAGTCAAGATTTAGTAAATATCTGTTTTGTTTACAGATACATCCAAATTAGAGAAGGTAAATAATCTATGTTCCCATTGCCTAGAATATATGGCAGATGGTGTGGGCTCAATGCATATTTTTTGAATGAATGAATTACATGGTACCATTTTTGTAAGTACACAAGCATCATTGAGCTAATGGTATAGAATTTTAAACATAAAGAGATGATCATCCTTTCTTCTAACTCAACTGCTTTTTTTTCCAAGTGAGAGAAGGGGAGATAGACAGACTCCCACATGCACCCTAACTGGGATCCACCTGTCTGGGCCCAATGATCTGAAGCAGAGACTCCAGTGAGCCATCCTCAGTGCCCAGGGCCAATATGCTCAAACCAATCAAGCTATGACTGCAGGAGAGGAAGAGAGAAAGAAAAAGGGGAGTGGAGAGGTGGAGAATCAGATGGTAACTTCACCTATGTGCCCTGAGAGGAAATTGAACCTGGGACATCCACATGCTGGGTCAACGGTCTACTACTGACCCAACCAGCCAGGTCCTCAACTGCTTTGTTTTCTAATCCAGCAAGCCATGGCCTTGGGAGATTGCCACTCAGCTGAGCTGGGACCAGATTTCAGACCTCCAGTGTTGAGTTATTTATTTTATCTACTACACTATCCTGGCATAAAAATGTTTGCTTGCTGTAACTCTGTAACCCTAAAGTCACATTTCTTTCAAAGTAGAAAATAATTCAAAGATTTTTTTATGATGTCCAAATAGTTATTCACCCGCTCCCTCAATGAGTTCAGTTAATGCTTCTAAATATATTAAATTGTATGAAAATTTATGATTTAATTTTTACTTTTTAATTCTATGTTTTTATTGATAAAATACTAAGGAGTCCAGATTGTGCTAAGAGTTGCCAAATTACTTAGAAAGTAACTCAGAAATAGAATAATAGCATGGACTTCAGGTTTTTCGTTTACTCACCCGAAGCAAAACATTTCCTTGATTCTTATCAGTGAAGTCTTGAACAGAGCAATACAACATCAACCTTATCGTTTGAAGAAACGTTAAAGCTCTTTCTTGTGAGTCTCTTGAAAAATGACTTTAGATGATGCAATTTAAACTGAGATAAATTTACATTTTGTTAGTCTTGTACTAAAAAGAACCTAGTTTATTTTCAAAGAATCAAAGTATTTAACAGCAAAACTCAGTAAAAAAAAAAGTTCAGTATTATGAAATTTCCTAATTTATTTTGTAGAGACATATTTTGAATGTCGTACTCAGAAAAATACTACTTGTGAATAATATTGCTCTACAAGCCTTTGGCAGAAACTTCCTAAAGCAGCTGTCAACTGCAGAAAAATAGAGACTGGACAAACAAAATTTTAGTCTGTTAAGTTCTACTAATCAATACTGCTGATGCAATGCCAAAAGCAAATGTGTATTTTACTTGTCTCATTGCCTAATATGTTAGAAATTTTGTTTTTTGGTGTTTTTTTTTCTGTGTCAGAGAGTCTAAGAAAAAATAGAATGTCAGCTGTATTTGGTTTGGTCATGGAGACAATGAGCAAGCCTGAAGTAAGCTTATTTATTTTGGGTCCACACAGGCCAAGTTAGAGAAAGAAAGCCATTATATAGATCATTCAGCCTTCAAAACCTGCTATGAAATGAAAACAGGGTTTAAAAATGATATGATGTATTTCAAAGAAATTTATTTTGAATAATAATGAAAAAGGTTTATTTTCAACCACCCAATGTAATAATTCATTTACACAAGGAGGCACACCATCCACCACCTTAAAGGTGTTTGTGGAACAGGATCCTCATTTGGTCTCAAAGCACCATCTCACATATTCCTTATTAATTACAGCGGGAAATGGCACTTTGACAATGGAAAGATGCAGTAGACACACACACACTTTCATACACACATACGTATAAATACATTTTTCTAAAAAAATTACACACATTTCTGAAACTCCCTTTTCTTTTTTATTGAGGTATAATTTGACATATAACTTTATATTAGCTTCAGGCATACAGGATAATGATTCAATATTTGTATACATATTGCAAAATAATCACCACAATAAGTCCAATATGTCACCATAACTAGTTAACAAATTATTTTCTTGTGATGAGAAATTTTAAGATCCACTCTCTTATCAACTGTCAGACATGAATACAGTATTATTAATTATAGTCACCATGCTGTACATTACATTGCCAGGATTTATTTATTTCATAAATGGAAGTTTGTACCCTTTGACCACCTTCATCCATTTTACCTATTCTCTATCCACTTCTGCAACTTGCTTTTCTCAGGCAGTAATACCTTGTAGAATTTTCAGATCAGCTAGTATCTTTATCTCTAATTTGCTTTCTCTTTTTCAATAACTGGAAAACTTTCCATGGTTGTAGACAAAGCTATTGACCCAATCTCTCCATGAAGGTGAGTTTACTTGGTTGAAGTAGAAATTGATACTTCATTGGTGCTTTAATTTTTCTCCTTTCATCACGCTTCAGTTTATGCATTTGAAATACGTATTTATTGACCATTCATCTTTGCTCTTTATATTTCTTGCTTATTTTTCTACTGAGTTGTTTGCATTTTGTTAATGTTTAAAATTACTTTGTATGGCCCTGGCTGGTGGCTCAGTGGATAGAGCATCATCCCAGTGTAGGGACACCCCAGATTCGATTCCCAATCAGGGCACACAGGAGAAGCAACCACCTGCTTCTCTTTCCCTCCCACTCCCTCTTCCCTTCCACCTCCCCTCCCACAGCCAGTGGCTTGATTGGTTTGAGCATGGCCCCAGGTACTCTGAGATAGCTCCATGGGAGAGTGACAGTGTCAGGCACTAAAAATAGCTCGGTACTTGAGCTTTAGCTCCAGATGGGGTTGCCAGGTAGATCCCGGTGGAGGTGCATGTGAGAGTCTGCCTCACTATCTCCCCTCCTCTCATCTAAAAAAGAGAAGAAAAGAAAAAAAGGATTACCTGCGTTACTAGAAATATTGATGCTTTGTCATCTGCTGAAAATTTTCTTCATATGTGATCTTATTTATGGCATCCTTAGCCATAAGAGTGTTTAGGATTTATATATGATATATATCCTTATGTAAACACAGAAATAGACCTTAGAATGTCTCATCTTAATTAAGAATGCCTCTCACAATCATAGAGGAAGAAAAATAACATCAATTTTCTTTATTAAGTTATTTGCTTTCCTTGTGAAATTTATTTCTAAATCTTTTGTTTTAGTGTTTATTTTTAATAGTTTTATTGAAGTAACACTTAAATGCCATAAAATATCCCAATGTAAATGTATGTTTCAGTTTTTAGTGACTCTATAATTGTGCATGCAGCACTACCAAACACATTCTTAGAGCATTTCCATCACACCAGAATGTTCCCTCATAATCACTCAGTCCATTCCTTCTTCCATCTCAGCACCTGGCAACCACTGATCTGCTTTGTGACTATAGATTCGCCTTTTTTCTAAAAAACACCATATAAACGGTATCCTGTCATGTGTGGTCTTTTTCTTCTAACTTGATTTTCCTAAATTAATATGTTGTGGTTATATTATATTCTTAAGGCTGCAGCACAAAGTACCCCAAGCTGAGCAGCTTAAACAACAGAAATCCTTTGTCTCACAGTTCTGGAGGCCAGAGTCCAACATCAAGGTGTCTGCAGCTCTGCAATTTCTCTGGAGCCTCTAAAGGAGAATCTCACCTACTGCCCTCTCTCAGCATCTGTCGCTGTCAGCATTTCTTGGCATTCTTGACGTATGGCCACATCAACACAATCTCTGCTTCAGTCTATATTACCTTCTCCTGTGTGAGGCTGTGCAGTTTTCTTTTCCGTCTCACAATTTTCCTTCTGTCTTTCTCTTAAAAGAAAGACTTGTCATTGGATGTGTCATTGAACAGCATAAAACAGGATATCCTCTCCATCTCAAGATTTTAACTGAATTGCATCTGTAAAAACCTCTTTTGCAAATAAGTTAAAACTCACAGGTTGCAGAAATAAAGATGTGAATAATTTTGGGGGGTCACCATTCAATCCACTACTAAATTTATCCATGGTGTAGCATATATTAGAGCTTTATTTCTTTGTATTGTATGGGCATACCACACTTTTTATCCACTCTTTAGGTGATGGCCATTTATGTTGTTTCTACTTTTTGGCTATGTTGAACAGTGTTGCTATAAACAGTCATGTGTAAGTTTAAATTTTTCTGTGGACATGCTTTCAATTGTCTTCAGTATCTATCTAGAAGTATACTTAGTGAGACATATTTCACTATAGTATTTTATTGAACAGTTGCATTTCTACTAATTTATTTCTTTATTTTTTAAAGTCTCATTGTTTTTTAATAACATCGCATACAAGCAAAACACCTGCCATCTTGCCATAGACAGGTCCAACAATCTACTAATTTCTTAATTTGCTTAGTTGCTATGTTGTCTTATGTATACAAACATAGAACTGTCTTATTTTCTTCCTAATGATGCTTTTTATTATTACATAGTGTTTCTCCTTTTTTCTGTTTATAAATTTAAAACTTAAATCCTATGTTCTGTGATGTTAATACTCCACACATCTTTAATAGTTTACTCTTTTACACTTTATAATTGTTACATGCTGTTTCCCAGCTCTCGTATACAAGGTGGGGCAAAAGTAGGTTTACAGTTATGAGTACACAAAACAGACTTTATTCTTATATTATTATGGATTAATTACTGTATTATTTGCCATATGAACAATTGCGAACCTACTTTTGCCCCACCCTATATAATCAAACAGGTGCTTCCCTACCGTTATATAAAAAGAAGACACCAAATTTTTCCAGTTGAATTCTATGACTTCATTGTCCCTCTCCACCCATGATATACGGCTTGGAGAGGACTTCTATTACAACTTCTTCCTTTGCTCTCTTCCCAGGTGATGAATACTTTTTGCTTGTTTCCTTTTCATGCCCCTCCCTACCACAATTCTTTGGTTTTGCTGAGGTGGTGTAGTTTTAAATTCTAGATTATTATTAGAAGTTTCCTTTTTGGTATACTTCTCTATTTCCAGGATCATTTTTATTTATTTATTTTTTACAGGGACAGAGAGAGAATCAGAGAGAGGGATAGATAGGAACAGACAGACAGGAACGGAGAGAGATGAGAAGCATCAATCATTAGTTTTTTGTTGCCGCCGCAACACCTTATTTGTTCTTGATTGCTTTCTCACACGTGCCTTGACCGCGGGCCCTCAGCAGACTGAGCAACCCCTTGCTGGAGCCAGCGACCTTGGGTCCAAGATGACGAGCTTTTGCTCAAGCCAGATGGGCCCACGCTCAAGCTGGCAACCTCGGGGTCTTGAACCTGGGTCCTCCACATTCCAATCCGATGCTCTATCCACTGTGTCACTGCCTGGCCAGGCTCCAGGATCTTCATCTAGTACTTATATTACAGATTCTCAGTCTATCATTGTCCACTTATTTTAAATTATCACAAGTTCATTGCTCACTGTGGCGTTCTCTTCAAATCTCTGTTCTGTTTATTTTGGTCTTTGTATTTTATTAATAAAGTTTTTTTAAGCATTTTTCCCAGAGGAGTAACGACATGTATGACTTCTCTGAATCCTCAGATATCTGAAAACACCCTTCTTGTACCATAACATGTAAATATATTTTTAAGTCAAAAATGTATTTCAGCCTGACCTGGTGGTGGCACAGTGGATAGGGCATTGGACTGGGACATAGAGGACCCAGGTTTGAAACCCCAAGGTCGCCAGCTTGAGCGCAGGTTCACCAGCTTGAATGCAGGATCACTGGCTTGAGCATGGGGTCATGGACATGACTCCATGGTCACTGGCTTGAACTCAAGGTCACTGGCTTGACTGAGCTATGGGTCACTGGCTCAGCAGTAGCCCCCACTCCCACCCCCACCCTCATCAAGGCACATATGGGAAAACAATCAATGAACAACTAAGGTGCCAAAATGAAGAATTGATGCTTCTCATCTCTCTACCTTCCTATCTGTCTGTTCCTATCTGTCCCTCTCTCTGTCTCTGTCTCTGTCACACAAAATGTATTTCATTGTCTTCTAGTTTTCAGTGTTGCAAAAGAGAATCCCAGTGACAGTCTTATCTTTTTCCTTTATATATGTTACAAACTTCTACACAGAAAGATTAAGGTTTTTCTTTTTATTTTTGGAGTTCAATAAATTTTAACAGGATATGTCTAGTGTGTATATATGCATATACATATAGATAGATAGATGGTAGATAGATAAACGGTAGATAGATACATGATAGGTAGATAGATAGATAAGAAAGAATATATATATATATATATATTCTCATCATTCCTGCCTGAAACTTTATAATCTTTCTTCAATCCAGGAAAACCTATATTAATATTTTTGCTTCATTCTGTCTACATGTTCTCTCCTACATGTGCTTCAATTTCTCCTTCTGGAACTGTAACTGTTCTCCTGTTGGTTTCTTAACCCTCTCTTCCATCTCTCTATTCATGACATTTCTTTTGCATCCAGTGCCCAAGCTACTAATTGGATTCCAACAGTAACTGTTTTCTTTATAATGAATATAAGTTTAAAAATAATGTTTTAATTTTATTTTTTTTAAGTCCAGAAAGTCTCTATTGTGTATCTCTGGTATCTTTTTAGGTACTTTCATTGTTTTTTCTGTCCAACTTCAAGTTATGATCTCTGTCCACCAACAACTCTAATTCCTGGGGAGCCTGATCTGAATGTTTAGCTTGTTCTTCCTCACTCTAGCTGCTTGGGCTTTGAGTGATCTGTTCATCTGGGCTAAACTCCAGCTGCTGGTAAATGTCAAGCATTGACAGTTCATGAATGGTGGCCTGCCTGAAAGTCTCTTCCCTGAGGACCCACATGGTGACATCTGGCAGCCTGTCAGTGCCCTGTGAAGGCAGAGGGAAGAAGTATGTCTGTGCCCCATCTTCTCATGCTCCCCCTAGGACAAGGATGGCTCAGTCTCCCTGCCTAGCCCCTCCTGGGGGACAGGAAGGATGTGCACACTCTGATGGACTGAAGCAATCTCTCATGCCTCACTTCACACATTTTATTCTTTTGCTTATGTGTATTTTCTTATTTTTTATACAATTTTATTTGTATATTTCTTGAAAAAATAATCTGAAATGCAACTTCCCTTTTCTTTCTGCTGCTGAGCTCTCTTCTTCCTTAAGATCAGAACAAATTATACTGGGATTTCTCTGTTGCCAATTTGCATTTAGCGAAATTAAGGGGGGGAGAAAAGGTTCCTAGAATAAGAGTAGTTTCTATTTGATATGAGGGGATATCACTTAGTAATTAAGAAATAATTCATATAAGCATGTATTTTTAGAGGAAAACATATGAAAATGATCATTGTCATGTTTACCAGTCTTGCTTTTAACATATGAATTAACATTGTAAGTTAGATTTTGAAAAAAAAAATAAAGCACAGCTTGATTGTTTTTGCTAGATTGTGGTCGTACCTACAATTCTGTTAGGAACATCAAGTTCTGTAGCTTCTAAGAAGTACTGGCCCTTTACAGAAAATACGCTTTATTGTTCTATTAGTTTTATTTAACTTGAACTTTTTTTATTGAGGTGAAATTCACAGAACGTGAAATTATTATTTTTTGTGTGTGTGGCAGAGACAAAGAGAGTCCGAGAGAGGGACAGATAGGGACAGACGGACAGGAAGAGAGAGACATGAGAAACATCAATTCTTTGTTGCGGCTTCTTAGTTGTTCATTGATTGATTTCTCATATGTGACTTAACCGGGGGGCTTTAGCAGACCGAATGACTCCTTGCTTGAGCCAGTGACCTTGGGCTCAAGCTGGTTAGCCTTACTCAAACCAGATGAGCCCGTGCTCAAGCTGGCGAGTTCGGGGTCTCGAACCTGGGTCCTCCACATCCCAGTCGGATGCTCTATCCACTGCGCCACCGCCTGGTCAGGCGAACATGAAATTATTTTAAAGTGAACAGTTCAGTGGCATTAAGTACATTCACAATGTTGTCTAACCTTTGCTTCTATCTAGTTTCACACATTTTAATCACCCCAGAATACAACTGTGTATTCATTAAGCAGTTATTCCCTATTCTATTCTTCCTAAGCCCTTCACAACTACCAATCTGTTTTCTTTCTTATAGATCTACCTGTTTTGGATACTTCATTCAAATAAAATCATGCAATACGTGGCTTTTGTGTCTGCTTTCTTTCACTTAGCTTGTTTTTTAACGAACTATAAAAATGATCCCTGAAAGTGTAGTCTTAGCATATTTTTTAAGATTTTTCTATGTTGCAGCATGTGTCAGTACTTTATTCCCTTTTTATGGTTGAATAATATTCTATTGTCACACACACATATATACATATATATATATACACATATGTCACAATTTGTTTATCCATTCATCCATCCATCCATCCATGCTGGACATTCAGATTGTTTCCACCTTTGGGCTATTGAAAACAGTGCTATTATGAAAGTTTGTGTACAAATATTGGCTTAAGTACATATTTTCAGTATTTTTGGGTATTTACAAGTAGAATTGCAGGATCATATGGTAATCCTTTGTTTGACTTTTTGAAGAATTGTATTTGGTTTTAATTTTGCTTAACTAGTATATGGGACTTAACTTGAACCTCTGTTTATTTCTATTATATCTTTGAATTAATAGTTAGTAGTATTGGATTATTAGGAAAATAATTATACTTATTCCTTACCACAGTTCGACTCTTGGAGCATTTTCTGTTTTCTCATTTTCCCTAAAATTGACTTACAAAGAATTATAGATCCCAAGAAATGCTGCTGTTTCAAAATATACATTAGAAGCCAGGTCTTCTCATACAGAACTGAGAAACTTACTAATAACCAACAAGGTACCAACAAACGCTCAAAGTACAAATTTCAGCATTGTATCAATCATCAATAACCCCAAGTGGGAAGGGGAGGAAAACAGAATAAGGAGTGTCTACAATTTACATGCAATGTTAAAATTTAACTCTTGTAGTCCAGATAGTGCCAGTTTATTTAAAATACACACTCTATTAAATCAAACCATAAACAAATGAACCTTCCAGAGCACAATTTTTAAGCAGAACATACTTCAAAAATGTTTTTAACCCTTTTTCAATGTCTCTGAGAAACATACACACACACACACAAATACATACACATCCTGTGGCTACTTCTCTTTCTGAGAGAGGGCCAGCAGTCATAAGACAATTTGGTTTGTTTTAAAGGCATCACTATTTTAAATTCCATGTTGATTTTCCTTTTTCTCTCTCTCTCTCTCTCTCTCAGCTGTTTTGAATGACAAGCTAAAAGACAAATCAAGAGTTGTAAGGAGTGCTTCAGGGGAAACTCAGGGGATATAACCACCTAATTATGAATTTCCTGAATGTGCAACTCAACTGGCAGCAACTGGATGTGATTAGTACAGTGAGCCTCATCACCAGCTGTTCTACAAAAACAAATCAGTGAAGGATTTCCAAAGCACATTTTCTTTTGGACCAGTTTTAAGTTTTAACAATGCAGACCATGCAGTGTTTCTCTCTCTTTTTTTTTTATAGGTGACCCATTGTCTGAAAAGAAGCAAGAGTTTTCCTACCACAAAAGAACTAGTATATAGAGCGTATACTTCTGCTTGAGGTAAATGTGTTTGAATCGGTGTAAGAAAATAAAAGCTGCAAATCTGTCTCCTTATATGTGGAACCAAAGCTGGAAGTGTGTGCTCTAGAGGCAACTGTAAAATCATGTTTCATTCTGTCATATGGGTCAATGACTGTATTGTATGAGTAATGCATATATGTAATCCATGTGGCAAGCTTGTGGACTGAGAAAAACGTCAGTGTTTTTCACTGAGGCCTGGCAAGCAGGAACCATTTATTTAGAAAAATTTACATGGCCTGCAACAATGTGAAAAATGTACTATCCAATTTGTCAGCTTGTGAACATAGCAAAAACCACAGCACTTCCATCAGCACAAAGACTGAGCGGGGGGTGGGGTGGGGGTGGGGGTGAGGGTGGGGGGTGGTAGGGGAGGTGTCTTGTTTTGCTGTTTTCTAGTTTACACTTACAGAAGAATGATTTCTCTTGGACAATAAGGAAATTCATGCTTAATGACTACTATCTTTTACCAAATTAAGAAATCCAAATGGACAGTTATAGAACCAGAGATCCAAAAAACTTTGGCAACATGATACACTAATGGGTAAGCCAAAAATCTTTATATATTTTATTGTCATTGTGATAAGATCAATTTTTAATTGATTTTAGCTATTGATTCTTGACTTTCAATGTAATTAAAAATCTTCACTAAGTGCATAATAGTGTAGGTTCTACACTATACATAATAATGTAGGTTCCATAGAGGTGAAAAAAATGAAGATAAACAAACTTGGAGGAGAATGCCATTAATCTTTGTGAATAGCAAGAGAGTATTTAGACATCAAAAATTTTCAAATTCATCAGCATTTAAAAAAAATAGAACCTTTAGGTCATAAAGGACCTCAGAAGTGACCTGGAATAGACAGGGGAAGGAAGTCTAAGCAATTGATGAGTGAGGGTGAATGGTACTCAGGAAGGAATTGTCTTGGTCTGGCTGAGTAACTCTGTTGGTTAGAGCATCACCTGATGTGCAGAGGTTGTGAGTTTGACTCCCAGTCAGGGCACATACAGAAAGAGATTGATGTTTTGTCTCTTTCTCCTCTCTCTATAAAATCAATATATTTAAAAAAAATGTTTTTTAAGGAACTGTCTTTTGGCATCAGTTTCTAAATGTTTCAGTCTCATCTTTCACAGTTCTTCCTCTAATGTCTTCTAATCAGTCTTATCTGCCATGTCAACTTAATGGCTTTAAACTTTTTGAGAGGGGAATTTCCATTTTCCATTATGAAGGATTAATCACCACAGGAATTGCCTTCTCACCATAAACAACTAGGAGATCAGGCAAAATATATGAAATGGCAATTTTCAAATATTAGACATTAGGTAGTGTAGAACTGAGTCTCTGAGAGAATTCAAGATGATCCCAGATTAATACCTTGAGTAAGAAGTTTCCAAGACACAGCACAGGGACAGAGAAGAGAGTGACAGAGAGAGGGACATATAGGGATAGACAGACAGGAATGGAGAAAGATGAGAATCATCAATCATCACTTTTTCGTTGGGACACCTTAGTTGTTCATTGATTGCTTTCTCATATGTGTGTTGACCGCGGGCCTTCAGCAGACCAAGTAACCCCATGCTCGAGCCAGCAACCTTGGGTCCAAGCTGGTGAGTTTTTGCTCAAGCCAGATGGGCCCGCACTCAAGCTGGCAACCTCGGGGCCTCGAACCTGGGTCCTCCACATCCCAGTTCGATGCTATATCCACTGCGCCAACGCCTGGTCAGGCAAGAAAGCCAGTTTTGTTATGAGTAGAAATAGTAAGAAACACCGTCAAGCCTGACCAGGCGGTGGTGCATTGGATAGAGCATCGGACTGGGAAAATTTATAGAAAAATACAAATTACCAAAACTTATTTGAGAAAAAATAGATCATCTGTATCTACTAAAGAAATAGACTTTGTAGTTCAAAATCTTCCCACTAAGATATTTCAGATTGAAATGGCTTCACTGGTAAATTCTACTAATAATTTAAAGAATAAATAGTATGTATTCAACAAAATAGTTTATTATGACTACATACTGCCCTGGCTAGATGCTCAGTTGATTGGAGCATCATCTTGATATGCAAAAGTTGCCAGTTGGGGCACATACACAAAGATTAATGCCTCTCTTTCTCTCACAAATCAATAGATAAAAAAAGTTTTTTAATAAAAGGCTACATATCAGTAGAAAAACCTTTAACAAAAAATATTTGGTATATCAAATTCAGCAACATATAAAAATGATAACACAATGATGCTTAGTAATTTAGTATATACAGAAGATTGTGTAATCATCACCACTAATTCCAGAATACTTTTATCACCCTTAAAAGAAATCCTGTATCTATTAGTATTTATTTTCCAGTCCTCTCTTGCTTGTCTCTGCAAACTACTAATCTGCTTTCTGTCTCTATGAATTTATCTATTTGGAGGATTTCATATCAATGGACCATACATTATGTGGCCTTTTGTGACTGGCTTCTTTCAGTTATGATAACGCTTCAAGACTCAGGCAGGTTGTAGCCTATATCCATTTCTTAATTCCTTTTTATAGCTAAATATTACTCCATTGTATTGGTATATTATTTTGCTTATCTGTTTATCATTGATTGATATTTGTTATTTTTTATTTTATTGATTATTATGAATAATGCTGCTATAAACACCATGTATAAGTTTTTATGTGCACATATTTTCCCATTACTTTTGACTATATATTAAGGAGTGTAAATGATGGGTCATATGGTAATTCTATGTTTAAGTTTTTTAAGAACTTCAAAGTGGTTGTACCATTTTACATCCCCCTCAGCAATGTGTGAAAGTTCTACTTTCTCCACATCTTCACTGGCACTTGTTCTTGTCTGTCTTTGATTTAAAAAGAATTGGTAATAAAATTGGCTTAATTTTTGAAAATGAATCTTATTATAGACTTAAAAAGAAAAAAAACTATGTAATTATCTCAATAGATGCAGGAAAAGAATTTGATAAAATTCAACATTTATCCTTTATAAATTAGAAGAAAACTCTCAGCAAACTACAAACAGAAACTTCTACACTTTGATAAAGAACATCCTCAAAGCTGGACCTGGTTGGCTAGCTCAATGGTAGAGCATCAGTCTGGTATGTGGAAGTGCTGAGTTCTATTCCTGGCCAGGGCACACAGAAAAAATACCCATCTGCTTCTCCACCTTTCCCCCTCTCCTTTCTTTCTCTCTCTTCTCCTCCCTCAGCCAAGGTTCCATTGAAGCAAAGTTGGCCCGGGTGCTGAGGATGGCTCCATGCCCTCCATCTCAGGCACTAGAATGGCTCCAGTTGCAATGGAGCAATGGCCTAGATGGGCAGAGCATCACCCCTTAGTGGGCATGCTAGGTGAATCCTGGTTGGGTGCATGTGGGAGTCTATCTCTCTGCCTTCCTCTTCTCACTTCAGAAAAATACAAAAAAAAATAAAAAGAAGAAGAATATCCCTATAACTGACATCACATTCAATGGCAAAGGACTGATTGCTTTTTTCATAAGATTGGTGAAAAGCAAGAATGTATACGTCTTCACTTCTATTTAACATTGTCTTGGAAGTCTTAATAAGTAAGAAAAAGAAATACAAGGCATACAGATTGCAAGAAAGAAGTAACATAATGTGTACTCACAGAGAACATGATCGTGTGCATGGAAAAGGTTAAGAAATATCCCAAAAGTCTACTAGATCTAATAAATTAATTTAGAAAAATTAAAGAAAACAATGTCAGCATGTAAAAAAAAATCTATTGTTATAGTAGCAGCAAACAATTATAAATCGAAATTTTTAAACACCATTTACAACCACATTACAAACAATATACAGTGTGTTTGTAAAGTCATGGTGCACTTTTGACCATGTGACCGGTCAAAGGTGCACCATGACTTTATGGACACACTGTATTTAAAGAAAGTAAACATTAACAAAGAAAGTACTAGACTTGTACACTGAAAACTGCAAAAGACTACTAAGAAAATTTAAAGACCTCTATAAGTGGAGAGATATACTATGTTCAATATATTTTTTGATGTTTCTTCTTATTTATCTGTTACTCTTAGAAAATCTCATTTTTGACTGGACTCAGACTTTGAGGTAGAAGCTTTCAGAGGGGACAGCCTATGTCTTTTGGCAATCTGGTTGTGGTGTTTTTCTTTGGCCCCCTTTATTCTCTTAGCCAACAGCTTAGCACATTCTGTGCCCTCTTTCTTATTTTTCTTAGTACATTGTTTCTTTGGAGCAATAACTGACTTTGTGTTGAAGGACATGTGGAGTAACAAGATGCTGGATCTTGGGTGCTTTGGTCCTTAATTTCTTACCTTCTTCATTTAGGGACTTTTTCACAATGTGTTGGTGAACATCCTCTTTAGGCAAATTAAAACGTTTGTCAATTCTGGTAGCTCTTTTGGGCCCCAGATGACAAGGCACAGTGCTATCAGTCAAGCTAGTAATATCTTTCTCCCTATTTTTTTTTTTTTACAACAACCAAGCTAAGAATAAAGATTGGCATCCATAATGCAACCCCAAACAGATTTGCACTTTCGCTCTCTGGTCCTCCTTGGTCCATAACAGGAATGAACCTTACTCAGCAGCAGGTGAACATGGCCATGGGTCAAGACACTGTGCTTCATGGGAAAATCTTATTTTTCATTCCCACCACTGATTGAAACCACATAACCCTTCCATTCTTCACCCAGAGCATCAGCAGCAACTTCTGTGGTCATCTGCTTCTCCTAAAAGGCATGAAGTTAGCATTTATCATCCACTTCAATGGTCATCCACTTCTGGCAGCCAGTGGCTAGGAAAGATGTTCAGATTCTTCCTGAAGCAGCTGACCACCTGCAAAATGCCACAGAAAATATTAAAATGTCAATTTCCCCCAAATTTAGCAATAGATTCAATGCAATGTTGATAAAAATCTAGAAGACTTTTTGTTTAGAAATTGACAAGTTAATTATTAATTTTATATGAAACTGCAAAAGAGTTAAATTGGAAATACAATTTTGAAAAAGAAGGACAAGGATAGACATCATAGAATAGCATAAAGAGTCCAAAGATAGACCCACATATAAAGGATCATTAATTATTGACAAAGACATTATCAAAAAAATTCAATAATGAAATAATTGTATTTTCAACAAATGATAATGGAACGATTATATTTCCAGTTGCAAAACATAAGCCTTGATTCCCTATCTTATACCATATTTGAAACTTACCTCTAAATGGATCTAGACCAGTAGTTCTTAACCTGGGTTCTATCGAACCCTAGGCGTTCGATGAGTCGTCTCAGGGGTTCGGAGAAGCCTCTGCTGCGGAGGCCAGAATAAAGTAATACCGTAATTTGTTGTGAGTTCATGCATTTTGTTGGTTTTGTTCTTTGAGCGAGGTAATGTTCATGCACGGCTCATTTTGTGCACCAGTCAAAGAACATATATCTATGTGTTGAATTTGGAAAAAAATCATATTTTATTTATCACTAAAGAAGGGTTTGGTGAATGAGCATATGAAACTGGTGGGTTCGGTACCTCAAAAAGGTTTAGAACCACTGTTCTAGACCTATATATAAGAGCTAAAATAATGACTTCTGTTAGGGCATCTGCAGCAGTATTTGGACCTCTGCATCTCAAGTGTAGGGTCTTGCTGTCTTACAGTGTTGGTCAGACTTTTTCTATTTGACTGAAGTGAAAACTGCGGCTTGGTGAGGTAAAGTGACTGCCCTTTGCCAGGAAGGGGCAGAGTCAGACTGCAAATCCACATCTGCTGACCCTGAGTTTGGGGTTTTCTCCACCATTCTACATGACCTTCCATGCACTCCACAAGCCCAAAACCCCTCTGAGAGTTGCACATGAACAATCCTTGATGGGTCATTCACCTTGCCCAGGCCCTGGGTCAGATGTTATTGTTCACAGAGGAAAGGAGGAGGAGTCAAGAGTGATGTGTGCAGAAGATGCCACGCCCCTGCCCTGAAGAAATCTAAGGAAAAATAATTGTAAGCTCCATGAGAAGCAAGACTGTAGTAATCACAGCAGTATCTCTAACACCTTGAACAGGGTCTGACACATAAAAAATCTTCGTTAAATGTTTGTGAACAAATGAACAATAAATAAATAAATAAAATGGGACTTCTAAATAAAAATCTTTGTTACCTTCAGTTACACAAAGATTTTTTAAAGATAGGTTGCAAAAAGAGAAAGAACTTTAACTGGACTTCATCAAGATTTTAAACTTTTTCTCTTCAAATGATACTGTTAAGAAAATCAGATTCACACCATGCTTTTTAATAAAATATTTATAAAACATAATCCTCTAGAAGTTATGTAAAACATAAACTTCTAGCCAGAAAATAGAATGTTATAATTAGTAAACAGCTTATAAAAAATGGGCAAAATATATGAACACTTCACCAGAGAAGCTGCATGAACAATAAATAAGCACATGAAAAAATTCTCAGAATTCAAAAACATTAATCATTAAGGAAGTGTGAGTTAAAACCATGATGGTAGAATCTGCTTCTCCACCCTTCCCCTTCTCCTTTCTCTCTATCTCTCTCTTCCTCTCCCATAGCCAAGGCTCCATTGGAGCAAAGTTGGCCTGGGCGCTGAGGATGGCTCCATGGCCTTCACCTTAGGTGCTAGAATGGCTCCAGTCGCAGCGGAGCAATGCCCCAGATGGGCCGAGCATCGCCTTCTGGTGGGCATGCTTGGTAGATCTTAGTGGGGCACATGCGGGAGTCTGTCTGTCTGTTTGCCACCCCTTGCTTCTCACTTTGGAAAAATACAAAAACCAAAACAAAACTATGATGGTAGAATATACCATTATAAACCTATAAGAGTAGCTCCAAAATAAAGACTTACAATATAATATGTTGGCAAGGGTGTGGAGCAACTGGAAATCTCAGAGATTGCTGGTAGAAATGTAAGATTGCAAGCATTATGTCAAAGAGCTTAGCAATTTCTTAAAAAGTTGAGTATGTACTGATCATTTAACCTAGCAATTTCACTCATAAGTCTTTATCCAAGAGAATTGGAAACAGGTGTTCCCAACAACATTCATACATGAATAATCATAATAGCTTCAAGATAACAAAACATTGTGGGGGAGAAGACCAAATATCTATCAATAAATGAGTGCATAAACAAATTTGGCATATTTATTCACTATGTTACTGCTGAGTGGCAAATGGAAACAAACAATTAAACCATCAACAATAGTGATAAATCTCAAAAACATCATGCTGAAAGAAGAGGCCAGACATAAAATATATCATTATATTTATATGAAATTCTAGAAAAGGCAAGATTAATCTGAATTTAGTAAGCAAAATCAAATTAGTGGTTGCCTGGGTGTGGAGTGAGACTAGGTGACTAGGATGGAGAAAATGAAACTTTGTAGGGTGGTGGAAATATGCTGTATTTGATTAGAGTAGTTACATGGGTGTATTCATTTGTCAAAATCCAGGAAAATGTACAGCTACAATAGATGCATTATATTGTATATAAACTTTAAGAGAAGTTGCTATTTTAAAGAATTGTGCAGAAGGCAATCATTTTGGAGAATGTGTTTGGAGTTGTGCCCCCTCATCCCACAACCCCAATCCCACCTCCCCACCCCCGCTTACCTCTCTTTTTCTCCCTGCTTTCTCCTCCCCCACACCCTCCTCCAGCTTCTGCTCTTAAGCCACAGCCTTCTTTCATTTGTTGGCTCTTCAAATATTTGGAGAGGTCTTCATCAATGGTTTCCTTCACCCACCCATCCCTCCAAAGCCTCCTTTCCTCCTGGTTAAACATTGCCAGTTCTTCAGCCATTCACATTTGATATCATTTCTACTCTTGATAAAAGTGGGGCTGGAAAATCCATGTGGCTTGTGCAGGGAGGCAATATCTGGAAGGGTGGTGAATTCCTCAAACATAGGAGGGTATTCAAAGGACTGGGCAACCAAACAAAGCAAACAAAAGTGTAAGTGTTTACTGTGGAGAGGTGTCCAGGGGACCCAAATCATGCAAGGTCATGTAAGCCGGGGTCAAAATTTTGTTTCTTCCTAGGTAGATTTTAGGAGGAATCTGATATGATTTATTTACTGCAAGTCATTCTCCCTGCATCAGGCCCAGAAAATTTCTGTCAATTCGTTTCCTTTGCTGTACACATCAGGATTCCACTCTCTCAGTAGCTTCACCATTCATGACACAATTTCTCTTTTCAAATTCTTTGCACTCTGTGAAGCACGGTAGTTTTAAAACAGCTTCTGCATTTTATCTCCTGTGCTCTCTTCTCTTACCCAGCGATCCTGGATATTATTTAATTTGAACACCTTATTGATCTCTCTGTTTTCTCATCTGTAAAATAAGGATAGGCATCATAATCATTTCAAAGTGTTGCTGGGAGGATTACGTATGTTAATATATGTGACATGCTTCGAATACTTCCTGGCATGTAGTGAGCACTCTCTAAGTATGTTCTGTTATTTACCCAAGGACAAAGGGAGAAAACTTACAAGCTTCCAGAGAAAATGAATAAATTATCTGTAAAGGGGATAAAGAAATAGGCTGGCAGTGAAATTCTGCCTTGCCACATTAGGAGGTAAGAAACAGTGCAACCATTTTCAAATTTACAATCCTATGACCAGGTGCTATATATTTCACTTGTCAGAATAAAAGATATTATTATGTATATGTAAAATGTATTCCCTGCCACATAGCAAATGCTCTCTCTGTAAGGGTTTTCTGTTACTATTACTTAGGGACATGACCAGTATCTTCTACCATCCTGGGCTGTAACAATGTAAAGCCAGTAGTCAGGATCAGGATCACAGCCGCCTGACCCGTGCAGGTTTGCATTGGATTCGAACAGTCGGTAATGAAACAACAAAGCCAAAAACTAGTGAGCCATCAGCTTTAATTCTAGCTTGCACCTGGTGGGCAAGCAAAAACACACATGGGCTCCAAAACCCACTCATTCAGTGCTCACAAAGCTACTGACTTATCCGAGTTTCCTAGAATCAAAAGGTTTCTAGCTCACCAGACTTATTCACCTCTGTATGCCATCTCCTCTCTACATAAACTCTGCACAAACTGAGTCAACTTATCTGACGTATAATGGGAGGATTCCTCATGAGAGTGCACCACCCTACATCATCCAATCAGTCAAGGGTGTGGGGAAAAGCTTACTCCTAAAACTTGAACGTGGGCAGCGCCATCTTTAACAAAGTGAGCATAATATATTTTATTTGCCCAACACATCTTCTACTGGTATTCCACATATTCTGTATGTATACTCCTCCTACTGGTCCATCCTCCTCTTTGTTCTTGCCCACTTCAATTTCAATTATTCCAGCCCCAGGAAGCCTGCAAGGGTCTCACATGCCATCCAAATTAATGGAGTATCTTTCCCATTTTGTCAGATTTGTGTTAGATAGCCACAGATTTCTATTAGGAGAGCAGGAAGGAAAAAACTATATATATATTTGGCCTACTCAAAATTTAAGAAAATGTAAGAATACTAGAAAATACCAAAATCAGAAAAGATTGTGCTTGTTTCATGAGGAAATCTCCAGGATTTAATTTAATTTTTAAAATCCTAACCCCATCGCCTGACCAGGCGATTGCGCAGTGGATGGAGCGTTGGACTGGGATGCGAAAGACCCAGGTTCAAGACCCCAAGCTCTCCAGCTTGAGCGCGAGCCCATCTGGCTTGAGCAAAACGCTCATCAGCTTGGACCCAAGGTCGCTGGCTCCAGCAAGGGGTTGCTCGGTCTGCTGAAGGCCCGCGGTCAAGCACATGAGAGAAAGCAATCAATGAACAACTATGGTGTCGCAACGGCAACGAAAACTAATGATTGATGCTTCTCATCTCTCTTCATTCCTGTCTGTCTGTCCCTACTATCCCTCTCTCTGACTCTCTCTCTCTCTCTGTCCCTGTAAAAAAAAATTAAAATCCTAACCCCATCAAAAAGGATCTCATTCAATTGCAAAGTTGGTTATTATTTTACTTGAATTATTTTTCTAGTAGTTTCCCCATTCATTGATTCAATTTGGTATTATTTCTTTATAATCCAAATTACTTAGTTATTGCTAAATTTGAGATTGTTTATTAAAAAATTTAAAATTTTTTAATTTAAATTATTTTGAAGAGGAGAAAAGGGTTAATAAATCTGTTAGGGTTGAAAGGGTTAAAAGCACATTTGTCAAAGTTTTATGTCTTTTTTTACATAATAATTTAAAGGAAAAAGTAATTCTTATATTTTTTATTCATTTATGCTTATATCATAAAATTGTTGTTTTTCTGAAAGCTATTTGATATTCCATTAGCTTTTGAATCCTTTAAATCTTTTTAATGTTTCTTTTTCTCCTCACTCAAGAATTTTTGCTTTTTCTGTTTTTTTTTTTTCTTTCTTTTCTTTTTTTTTTTACAGGGACAGAGAGAGAGTCAGAGAGAGGGATAGATAGGGACAGACAGACAGGAACGGAGAGAGGTGAGAAGCGTCAATCATTTGTTTTTCATTGCCGTTGCGACACCTTGGTTGCTCATTGATTGCTTTCTCACATGTGCCTTGACTGCAGGCCTTCAGCAGACCGAGCAACCCCTTGCTGGAGCCAGCGACCTTGGGTCCGAGCTGACGAGCTCTTTGCTCAAGTTAGATGGGCCCGCGCTCAAGCTGCCAAGCTTGGGGTCTCAAACCGGGGTCTTCCACATCACAGTCCAACGCTCTATCCACTGCGCCACTACCTGGTCAGGCTTTTTTGTCAGTTTTATCAGTTGACTGTATGCCTTATACCTAACCAGTAGTGGGATTCAAATAATTTAACAACCAGTTCTTTGCCCTAATGACTGTTTTAAGTATAAAAAAGATATACCAAAGGTAGTTTATTATTTCATGAATTTAATATTTAAATAAGAATGAAAGATGTACACAAAACTAGATTATAAGAAAGTTTTGATATATTAATGATGAAAAAAATATTAAATAATACCTGACAAAAAACAATAAAACTGTTAAGATATTTCCACCTGTCCTGTGGTGGCACAGTGGATAGTGTCAACTTGAAACACTGAGGTCACTGATTTGAATCCCTGGGCTTGTTTGGTCAAGGCTTATATGGAAGTTGATGCTTCCTGCTCCTCCCCCCTTCTCTCTCTTTCTTTCTAAAAATGAATAAATAAAATATTTTTAAAATTTTTAAAATAGGATATTTCTATATTGCTTCTTGGTTGGCATCCTTACTTGCACTTTTTTTCACCTATGGATAGAATGCATATTACTATGGGTGCTTAGAATACGCTGCTGCACAGATGAACATTAAAGAAGAGTAAGGAATGTAAATTTGTGATTTCCACATGGGGCGGCTGCCCAGGCACCCGCTTTAGAGAGAACCCTGATTACAAGTGCCATTTTAACAACCAGTTCACCAAACTCAACAAAAAGTTAGGTATTGGTTCTGCTGAAAGGGTGCAAACCAGCTGAATCCCACCACTGTACCTAACTGGTATTTATCAAATTGAGCTATTGCTTATACACACCCACTCGTACATCAGTGTCCCTGTACTAATGCTTTCCTCTGCCTGGAACACTTCTTCTTAGATATCTTTTTATATATATATATATATAATTTTATTTTATTCATTTTAGAGTGGAGAAAGAGAGAAAGGGGGGAGGAGCTGGAAGCATCAACTCCCACATGTGTCTTGACCAGACCAGTGCAGGGACCTGAACTGGCAACCTCAGTGTTCCCAGGTCGACGCCCCATTCACTGCGCCACCACAGGTCAGGCTTCTTAGATATCTTGATGGTTAATTTCTTTGCTTCCTTTATCTAAAAATTATCTTTTCGATGAGGCCTACCCTGACCACCCTGTTTAAAATTACAAAAATAAAATTTAATCTATGACAACACAAGTAATTGAGTAAATTACCAACAAAAGCAACTTAGCCAAGTAAACATAAAATTCTTTTTAAATGTTGAGGGACCTTCATGTTCTTCTAGTTCTAATCTTATGTTATAGATGAAGCTTAGAGAGGTTGAATGGCTTTCCTCAGATCTGACAGCCAGTTAAATTCAGAAATAGTTGTATCAAATAGATGTCTTACACTCAACATGCCCCAAACTCCTGTTGTTCTCCTAATCCTGCCTCTCACACAGCCATCCCTGTCTTCTTGGTTGATGGCAATATCTTCCTTCCATTTGCTCAGGCCAAACACCTTGGAATCACTGTTATATCTCCCTTCCTTTTATAACTCCATATCTAAATTGTCAACAGATCAAAACTAATACAAAACCCTAATACTTTCTATCACCTATGCATCTACTGCACTGCACTTGTCCAAACTGCCATCATATCACTCCCACGTTATTGCTAGTCTCCTAATGTCTTCCTTGTTTCTGCTCTCACCCCTAATGGTCTATTCTCAAGCAGTAGTCAGGAGTGACTCCTTTAAACATAAGTCAGATCATTTTAGTTTTGTGCTCTGTTTCAAATCCTGTAATAGCTCTCATTTCACTCAGGTAGTGCCCACAGAACCCTCCACCATTTTATCTTCTATTTTTCCCAAACTTATCTTCTACTTCTCTAACTTTGTTTGCTAAATATAGTGATCTTGCTATTCTTTCTTTCTCTCTTTTTTTTTTAGTAGTGAGAGAAGGAGAGGCAGAGACAGATGGCAGACTCTGGCAAGCCCACTAGGAGGTGATACTGGAGCTTTTTTTTTTAGCACCTGAGGTGGAGGCCATGGAGCCATTCTCAGTGCCCCAACCTGACTCACTCCTATCGAGCTATGGCTGCAGGAGGGGAAGAGAATACAGAGAGAGAGAAAGAAGGGAAAGGGGTGGGGTAGAGAAGCAGATGGGAACTTCTCCTATGTGCCCTGACCAGGAATCAAACCCAGAACATCCACATACTGGGCAGATGCTCTACAGCTGAGTGAACTGGCCAGGGCCTCCTTGCTACTCTTTGAATATGCCAGACATGTTCCCACCTTATAGTCTTTCACTAGCTCCCCCCTTTGTCTGCAATGCCCTTCCTCTTGATATCCTCATAGTCAACTTCGTCTCCTTTGTTCAAAAAAAATCTTCTCAATAAGTCTGTATCAGTCTTGTTGAAAATTGCAAACTGTCCTTTTATACCCTTTTATGCCTCATCTTTTTTACCTTGTTCTATTTTTCTTTTTCTTTTGGAATGTGTCATCTTCTAAAATAATATATCATTTACTTATTCATTATGTTTATCATTTATTGTTGGTCTCTTCCCTATTATAATGTAAGCTCCTCAAGGACAAGGATCTTTGTCTGTTTGATCATTGTATCTCCCGTGTCTAGAATAGTCTGGCACAAAGTAAGCATTCAATAAATAGTTATTGCAAGACAGAAAGGAGGAGAAAAAGAGAGAGAAAGAGCATGCACAGGTCTCCTGTTCCCTAAACATATTGTTACTGGAGTGCTCTGTGTTGCCTATACTAACTTCACTGAAAAAATTCTTAACAGATTGAAAATAAGTAGACTTTAGGAAAACCAAGTGTTAGGTAATACTTGTTCTTCTTGTCCTCTTTTCTGTGCCCCTTCTTCATAAAGCCAACTCCAACTCTGTATCTCTTATTGCATTCAGAGTAAGAATAATGAATGTAGCTCTTCACTTACCTTAAGTCATACAAATGCCCTCACTAGTTTCTCAATGTGCTATACTTCTGTAGGCTATTTACATTTTAAAAGAAAACAGCAAAAGGAGATCAACACTTAGCCTGAAGCAGTACTCAGGCGGTATGGTCTGTAAGTGATGGGAGAAGTCTCAGTAGTCCAAAATCAGTATCTGTTGACTCTGGGTAAAATGAGTCCATTAGTAGGGATTTGCAAAATTATTTTTTTAGAAGTAAACTAAACTGAAGGAAAGTTATAGAACAATTACAAAATGAAAATGACTTAACCCAGATATGGCAAGAGCAATAATCTGGTTTAGAAGAATATACTCAGTAAAAGGTTTGTGAAATTTAATTAAAAAAGGTTTTGAAATATACTTCTAATACCACTAAAGGTACTTAAACATAAGGGAAATGGAGGTATTAATATAGAGGGAGAAGGGGTTGAATCAAAGTATAGATGTATAAAGAGATGAAACTAAGACTTTGCTGATAAACCACTAATTATTAAATCAGTTTTCAGATATTTTAAGCAAAACAACCTTTATTACATTACATTTTTTTTTTACACCAACCTGTACATTGCAAAACATCCAGAGACAATGTCAAGTTAGGAACACAGACATCTAGACACAGAAAAGGCCAAAGTGGTGTAAATGTCTTTAAAAAAGAGATTAGGCTTTGAGTGTGACATCAGAAAACAAAAACAGTTGATTGAGTTAGGTATGAGAAAAGATTGCTTTGGGATAGTTCAACAAATTTGATTCTAAGAATAAACATAATATAATAAGTTCTTATTTGTGTAATAAATCAATTATATATTATATAATTTTGCATACACAGAAAATGTCTGGGAGTTTATACAAAAAAATTATGTGGCTCCTTTGAGGGAAAGATATGAAAGTTTTGGTTGGGCAGAATAAAGAAAACTTTACATTATATATACTTCTATATTGTTTGTATGTATTACTTTGAGGATGTATTATTATACAGAAAAAAAGCAATTTTGAAGGTCTACTTAATAAAAGCTTTAAGAAAAATATATAAGTAAGTCTTGGTACTACTTCAAATCATACTTAGTAATTATGAATAATATTTTCTTTAGTTATGTAAGTTTCAATACTGAATTTAAATTTTATCTTTAAATTGAGTATAATATACAAAATGTCAAATGGGTAAGTGCTAACATTACTTAGAATGGTATATGGATTCAACTCATTTTCATTTCTTTAATGATTTTAAACCAAGATAATAAAAAGGCTTTGGGCTTTTTGTTCATGAAGGGTAGAAAAGTAGAAGACCGTGTAGTATTAGATACTGAGGTCAAAGTAGGAGAGCTTTGAGAAGCAGGTTGTAGGTGGGTGCAAAAGAAACTGGCATTTCATACCCCATAATACAGTCATGTTTGTCAATAGGAAAGGCATTAATTTGTTAAATGTAAATATATAAAATATCCCACAATTTTTATAACTTACTTTGCTATTCTGTAATTTTTTTAGTATACCCAGATCCTCAGCAGATGAGAACACACCCATAGTTAGGTTCCACAATCAGATGGGTCAAGTCTGAAGACAAGTCTGAGCTAAGTGTCTGGAGCTGCACCACTCATTAATTGGTGGGGAAATCACTGCATCAAAAGGTCCCCCATCCCGACTCCTTAACCATTTGGCTCATGATCTGAGCACCATTGTAAAAATAATGAACACACTTGCTTCTAACAAGAACTTTCATCAAAGAATGCCACTTGGGTAGAAGGTTTTTAGCGGGTTCCCTGCTGCTCCTGCTCCCCCTTGGCTAAGGCTGTCATGCTTGAACCTCTCTTGACCTCTGGGAGGCCTTGATTGGGAGTCAGAAACCATTAATTTTTGTGGAGTGCTGAGAGGAGGGTCTGATTGCAGTAAATTGAGGATGAGGAATGATTGTGATCCGAGAGACTGTGGTTCTGAAGCACATTCTTCGGTCTAAGAGTAAAATATGTTCTCTTTAGAAAGAGAAAAAATAATCAGAAATTTTTTTTAGCTTGGCTCTCTATGTGGAAAATGTTACTGTACTATAACAATAGAAGATTTACCACATTTTATAACATTTTCTCTATCATTTTCATTTTACACTTTTCCTCTGCTTATCTGTTACTGGAACTCTTTCTCCATCCTCTCTACTTACCAAATGTCCATGACTACCAAACATCTATTCCTCTGGTTCTGGGAGTATTTCACCAAATTTCCTTTGAAAAGCTTCCTCCTCTATTGTTTGCCACTGATTTTGATGGGATTGATTCCACTCTGAGCTCTGGGGCCCAGTGGAGGGGTCTGTGTCCAGATTTGTTCCCCTTTGCCCAGGTTATCATGATTGGTTTGAAGTTTGAAACAATCTAATCAGTGAGGTGCTAGGGTTTGTTAACTAGTATTAATGTCCAAAAAATATAAGAAAGTCATACAACTTAGTAGAAAAAAAAATCCTGAACAATCTGATTTAAAAAATGGACAAGGAACTGAGTAGATATTTTTCCGAAGAGGACATAGAAAGGGGCAGCAGATACATGGGCTAAACCTTACTAATTGGGAAGTGCAAATCAATCCCATAATGAGATATCACCTCACACATGTTAGAATGGCTATTCCCAATAGGAGAGAGGGAGAGATGGAGGTAGAGAGATGAGTGTTGTCAAGAAGATGGAGTAAAGGGAACCCTTGGTGGGAATGTAAATTGGTATAGTCACTATGGAAAACAGTACTGAATTTCCTCAAAAATATAAAAATAGAACTATCCTATGATCCAGCAATCCCACCTTAGGGTATAAAACCAAAGGAAGCAAAATCAAGATCTTGAAGAGATATTTGCACTCCTGTGTTCATTGCAGCATTTTTCACAATAGCCAAGATATGGAAACATTTTAAATAGCTGTCTATAGTTGAATGGATAAAGAAATGTGTGACACACACACACAATGAAATATTCTTCAACCATGGAAAAGTAGGAAAGTATGGCTATTTCAACAATGTGGATGGACCTTAGGGGCATTGTGATATATAGTAAGTGAAATAAGTCAAAGAAAGACAAATATTGTATGATCTCACTTCTATGTGGAATCTAAAAAAGCCAAACATATGGAAACAGTGTATTATTTAATGACCATGAGATACTGGAGCTGAAGACCCTCTATTTAGTGATCCAGAGAGTGGTATCCAGAGAAAGGGAGAAGTGAGTTTGTCCAAGGGTGGCGCTGGCTCATGAGGTGGCGATAGTGGACTCTCTATGGTTCTGCCAACAGCAGGAGGCTTGGCACACAGATGAAGGTGCTGTATTAGCAACTCGGCCTGAGTTAACCAGTTACTGAAGCAAATTGAAAAGACTTGCTCATAAACTCTAGAAAGAACTGGGAAGAGTACCAGAGGAACAAGAAGTCCTACAATAATAGTGGCCGCCAGAGTCAGAGAAAGGGTGTTTATTAATGTGAATGTGATCAGAATTTAATACCCTGGCTAGTGAGACACCCAGATTAAATGTGAAATATCAAAGACTATGCTTTCATTAACTAAAAGAAATATTATGATTACTACACAAAAGATAAGAAACTATTCAAATGTAATATCAGACCCTTCACAAGACTCTGTAATAGGTTGATTCTGTTTTCAGGTCAAATTGCAGAATATTTTCTTGACTAAAATGGTTTGTATCTGAGGTATGTAGCTGGAGCCAAAGTAATTTCTTTGCTTCATTTCTCTGAAGAATGTACACACACGACACTACACACACACACACACACACACACACACATAATATGTATTTTTATCCAGAGAAAATGGTAAATTTGTTTTAGGGAGACAATATTTTAGCCCACATGTTGTGAAGAGACCCAGGTATAATACAGAGGTCTTAACCTCAGAAGAAGAAATGTCCACAGGAATATATCAGTTATGAAAGTCGGCAAGAGTGGTAACAATGACTAGAAAGTCAGACCCAGCTTGCTCCCTTATGGTTGTGTGGCTCAGAGAAAGTCAAAGTGATGGACAGATTTATAACTTTTAAATAACTTTGCCTCAAATTTGCCTCCAGTTGGAGAAAAATTACAAGTGGTAGTCCTTGGCCTTTTCTTGTTTTGTGTTTTTATGATAATATGGAAAGAATGCTTGTCATACTTATCAATGTCACAAAGCTGGGAAGGGTTGTTTGATGACAGACTCGGTATCCAGAAAGTTCCAGGTAAGCTGAAATGTGAGAATGAAACTTACAAATAAAATTTAATAAAATTAAATATTCAACCAGTTAACATTAAAATCAGTTAAGATGAAATCCTGTGCATTCTTACTGTATGCTCAGCATAGCAACTGTTCATGGAAGAAGCAGGAGTTAATAGGATGAGGAAGCTGCTAAAAATCCAGCACAATATTAAATAATAACAACATATGCCTTTTGTCCAAATGGAAGCAGGAGAGGGTACTAATCTGAAATATTGTTGAACACGTAGGCACAAAGGTGGTAGCAGAAAAGGATGGAGAGAGATCTGGAAGCTATGTGAGTAGATGTAGAGTTCAACATCTTAGAGACATTTTCCAGAAAAAGAGACTCTTTAGGGAGCATATGAGAAGTCTGGTCAATCCATTGGAAGGGGGAGTCACGGGGAAGGTGACTTGTTGTTTTGCCTGCCTCCAAAGGGCAGAAACAGGGCCAGTGGGGTTAAGATGCAAGGAGGTGATTTAAGAAGACTTGGTTTAGTGTTAGAGTCATTGAGAATAGGCAAGGAGTATTTTTGCCTTTTCCTGGTGGTGTTTGGTGGGGCTGTGTGCTTGGCTGCCATGGATCTGGGAGCAAAGATTCTACACTGGGAGGAAGAGCAGTCTGAAAACTTTACTTCCCTATCAACCTTGTGATATTATGAGCCGGGATAGTCATTCACCTTCTACCTAAATAGTTCTGATAACTGGAGGACAGATATTCTTATTCAAAATGGCTTAAACATACACATATTGAGCTGCAATTTGCCCTTGTCGTGCTTTGAACAACAAAAAAGAAGGTAAAACTACAGCTTTGATTGGTGAAATTGTTCTGGAGAAATGTGTTTATTGAAATTGCTATGTTGCTCTTAGTTTGTATTATTGACTAGGGTGGCTGTCCTTTACTCTAGTTAGTACTCCAGTGAATTCTGAACACTCTTCAAAACAGTATTGTTTTTTTGTTGTTGTTGTTTTTTGGTCAATGTTCATTTTGAAGACCATATCAGATCTGGCTCAGGACTCTGGAACAATAAGTAGATGCAAAGAGTTAATGCCCTCTATACAAGGTCAAGATTGGGTTTCAAGATTAGGGGCAAGACTGAGCCTGCCTGTTAGAATCTAGCAACTCCAGCTATAGGCAGAAGAGGTGTATTGAGACTGAACCTAGCTGGGTCTTCTACATATTACATACTATTAGCCACAGTGATCTTTGAGAAAGAGCTTTAAATTTAAAAAAGATTAGACTTATGAAAGTATTCAGGAGTTTAATTTTAATGATTTGAGACCTTTTTGATGCTAGTTTCAAAATTCATGTTTTCCAATGTGTTAAAGTTGCATTTTTTGTTGTTGTTGTAATGTAAGTTATTTGAGATCCAGAAGAATGATTTCAAAAAAAAATTTTTTTTAAATATGACTCAGCCTATATTGCATGGGTGATGAAAGGGTTTACATGTCTGTATATTTTGTTATAGACCTTAACTTTCAGGCATCTTCATCTAGATGTTAATTTTTTTATTTGAGCAAATATTAAGCTGCTTTTGACGCAAACTATATGTCATGTCTGTGGTTCCATAATTTGGGATTTAGGGTAGCAGATGACTTGGGATGTCAACACCACATAATAATACTCATTGCCTTGGGTTGAGGCCCCTCTTCCCATTACCAGAACCATCACTCTGGTCTAAATCTTTATCTTTTCCCAAGAAGGTTCAGAAAGCACGATCCCCTTATACAAGCCTTACTCTACATCAGGTTGCTAGAATAATCAACCTTGAAACTTACTTCAATCACTTCATGCCTCTATAGCACCTCCTCCCTAACCCTGCGAGGTGCTCATTGTATTATCTGCTCTATTACTACACTCCAGGAAAAACACCATTCATTCATTCACTCATTTACTCAAGAACGCACTGACATTTATTTATTGAGAAGCAGGCATTGGAGGTTTGTAATCCTCACAACCTTAGTAGAAAGACAATTTTGACATTTAATAAATAAGAACATTCAGGTTCAGAAAACTTCAACCCTTGCCCAACAGCACTGGCTTTTGTCTGATTATAATTTCCATGCTCTTTCCACTATGCCACAGCACTTCCTCCCATTTGCAAACATCTATGTTGGGTTGCTATTCTTTGCCAAAGCTGGTGTTAGGTGTTAGGATAAGAACGCAAATGAAACACTGAGATCATGTATAGGAACATTTCAGATTTTAAATTTTAAGGCATTTTGGGTACGTTGATTCTTCTTAATCAGAACAAATTCAGTCTAGGGAAAGAAATAGGCATAAATAAATTTGTCTTCTGAATTTCTCCTGCCTATTTTTTTTCACCTCATTTACCTGTTATTCAACACTTGAATTGAATGCTCCACTCTTTGAAGTTTGCCTATTTTTATCTTGTTATTCAGGTACTTCCACATACTTTACAATTAACTTATTAAACAAACATTTATATTGGGGCACTATATTCCAAGCACAATGCTAGGCTGATGCTAGGGATACAAAAATGGACAAAACCCAGTCAAATGGGAGAGATAAACAATAACTTCAGGATATATGAAGAGAACTAAAAAGAATTGTGAGATTGTAGGAAAAAGAACTATGAGACTGCAGGAGCAAGGGAGTGATTTTAGTAGGAGTTCAAAGATGAGTAAATGATCTTAAATAGGGTAGAGAAAGAAATATGCCCCTGACAAAGTAAAACCATGTACAAAGGGAAAGAGGTGTACTTAGAAGTCGTGCCAGTTCAGCTGGGGGGCATGGTTCAGGAGTTGGGAAACCACTTTTTTTCCCCTGCGTGCAAGTCTATGACCTAGGATTGGAACTATGCTTTAGAAAGATGGCTTCAGGAGCCCTTTGGGGTATATTTGGGAAAAGAAACCAGTTAGGAGGAAGAACACCATTTACCTGTATTCACCATTTCCCCCACCTCCAAAAAAGAATTGCAAATTCTACAAGGAAAGGAACTATTTTTCAATATTCTTTTATGTTCTTTGGGCTTTAATATGGTATTATGTACAATACCTTTATCTGATAAATGGTTATTATTTTTTAGGTCAATGAAATTAATACTTTACCTCTAGTCACTACTGAGTACTGCTTTGTAGCCTAATAGAGGCTGAATGTAATTATTCAGAATACCTGGGAAGGTAAGCCAGAAAGGGCCTCTTTGGGTCAACTTCTACTCTCTTATCTCTTGAAAAATTTGAGGGGTGGGGTGGGATGGGATGCAGTTGGTTAAGCATTTTGAGACTATACAATAGGATACATTTAATTTAAATACTACAATGAGTTCTATTTGGCCTATGCATTGTGCTATGATTGACAGATACAGAAATACAGATACAGTAAGCAATAGTCTCCCCAGCCTTCCCAGCCTTTGTGTGCACACAGTGATTACTGAAAAGGGGAAATAGACATCTTAACTTTGAAATACTAAAACTTGTTCACATTATGTTAGCCTGTGAACAAAGTGCTGTGGGAAAGAGAAAATGGAATGACAAAAGGACTCACAAAACTTTTGTGGAGATTTAAAAAAAAGTTAATATGTGTGTAAAAAAAATGTTACAGAGTCTTAGCTCTAATTATTACTCAGCACACGCTGCATTTATAGTGGTATTCGGCGTGCAGCCCGCCCCTGTCTTCCAGGAGTTGCCAGTTCCCCTAAACCTCAGACTTCTTTAGTCTGGTTGAACCCAAATGAGTTTTTGGAGAGTTATGCAGGCTTAGGGGGTCAAAGGAAGCTCCCACCAATCCAGCGAATCTGAGATTGTGGCGGCGGTTACACTCTGTAGTTTACGGTTGTGGGCGGGCTCCAAATCCCCATGTGGTCCCGACATCATTGACATGGCGGAATCCCCCATCAAACCCTCCTGGTAGTTATTTGAGCGGCGGCCCGGGCCAGAGGAGGAGGAGGCGGAGGAGGCGGAGGAGGCGGAGGAGGCGGAGGCAGAGGCAGACGAGGAGGAGGAGGCGGAGGAGAAGAGCGGCGGCGGCAGCGGGAGCAGCGAAGGGGGCGGCAGGGATCCTCCGGGCTGCCGGCTGGGGAGGCGTGGGCGACCCGGTGTGTGGCGCGCCCTGAACCCCGCTTTTTAGCCCGAAGGAAGGTAAGGCGTGCAGAAGCGGGAGCGTGGAGGGGTCCCGGTCCGCTGGATAGCCGCGGCCGGACGCCGAGTCCGCCAGAGTGCATTCCGGTCGTGAGCACTGCGGGCGCGCCGGGCTGCCCGGGGAAAACTTGGCGCCACAGCGCTGGGGCACCCTGCGCTCGCCTGGGCACCCCGGCAACACGGGGCCCGGGAGAGGGGCGGCCTCCGCTTCGGTGCCGCGTCTGACGGGGCTCCGGCCCCCGCCCCCGGCCCCTCAGCTTGCCAGGGCTTGAAGGAGGGAGAGAAACGGCTAGATTCTTCTTGATGGAAAATAAAAAAAATTAGGCAGTGGCTCCCGGGCTCTCCCTACCCCCCTCGCCTCCCCAGCCTTCCCAGCAGATTTTGTTCGAGGAATCCGCTCCTCCTCCCGGAATCTCCGCGGCAGGAACGCGGCCCGGAGGGGGAGGGCGGGTGGAGAGGCCGAGGAATCTTCGACGTGTCACTTTCTGAGGCTGTAGATTTCCATATGGTAGAGGGAGGAGGGCGGCCGTGCGAACTGGGCTGAAAGTTGGGGCCCGCCTCTCGGCGCCGGGCGGGGGCGGGCGGGGACCTGGGACCCGCAATGCTCGCGGGGAGGGTCCCGAGCCTGAGCCCGCGCCGGCCCCCGGCCCCCGCCCCCCGCCGGGCCTCTCCGGGACACTCCCCGCCTCGCCGCTGGCCACCTCCGGGCGCGCCACGTCCTCCCTCCTGTCCTGCCCCCCGGGCTCCCCCCGGGCTGGGGGCGGGAACCGGCGGCCGCGGCGGGACTCGGCGAGCCAGGCGGCTGGAAGCTCGGGCAGGGGAGCAGGGCGCGGCGGGAAGGAGCGGGCGAGCCGGCGTGTGGGCCAGCGCAGCTCTGGTCAGTCGGTCACCCCGAGGGGCGCCGGGGCTGGGGCGGCCGGGTGGAATCCGCGCCCCGAAGCGGCGGGGAGGGGCCGCGCGCACAGTCTGGTGCCCGCGGCGGGGCGGGGGCCGGCCGGCGTGTGAAGGGCCTGTCACTTGGGGCGGAAACTGGGGCCTCGGGCTGTGTCCGCGAACTTTCCCAAAGGTCAGGTCCCGGCGCCCCGTGGGAGCCCAAGCACCCGGACCCGGTGTCCGGGGCGACGGGGCAGGGCCGCCCCGCGGCGCTGTTGGCAGGGAGGCTTCCAGGGCTTCGCAGTTGGAGTTGGAGCTTTTCAGATCTCAACTTCTACCCTGCCATGCCCGACTAAGGGAAGCGATGGCATTTTATCCAAGGCAGTGTCGTTTTCGGACTTCCTTAAAAGTCACAATTTTTTCTTTTCTGCCCAGCATTTTTTTGAAACAAGATTTGGAATTTGGCCAGGATAGGCTGACGCTGGCTCTACATGCACGCGGTTATCTCTCCATCCTTGTTAAATCTAGTCTCTCTCCCTGTTTTCCACTCAGGCTTAATCATATTTTGGAACGGGCGATGTCTTTTGTTGGGTGGGCACCACCTGATTGCTTGTCTGTTTATTTTTTAATGTGCAGTTAATTTGATTTTCCTCCAGTCTACTGGTCCTGCTAGGGAAAGCAAAAGGAGAGGGACTAAGCCATTTTTTTTTCTTTTCTTAAAGTATGGAGAGAGGTGGGGCATTGGGAGTGGGAAGGCACGGTGGTTATGGGCAGAGTAGAGGCAGCAGACAGACCCGGAAGAAAAGGAATCTGCTCTGGAATAACACTTATTTTTTAGGCTTCAGGCCTTGGGCAAAGATACACTGCTCTATTCAGATTTCTGCTGCTTGGGTTGCTCTTCCACTCAAGTTAAAGCTGTGACTCGGGGCCTGCTCAACGCAAAGAAAAGGGGTCCGTAGCAGCCTGTGACCCTGGCTTTATGGCTTGTGTGGGGGTTCTTGGTTCTCCCTTTTTGGCAGCGAGCTATGTGGATCCAGTGTTCAGTGAATTTCCTGGCTCCCTGGGAGCAGCTGTTAGTGAGGGTAAAATCATTGGGCATGTTTCTGCCTCTGCAAGGGGACTTCACCCATGAGGCTGTTAGAATTCTCACTTTGTTTAGACACTAGAGGGTCACCCACAAGCTGATTAAAAAAGAAGTCATTAAAATTGTACTTAAACTTGCATGTGCTTTGAAAATATTTTGGTTTAAATGCTTCTAAGAGAAAAATTCATCTGTAAAGATAGTGTTCATTTAGAAGAGATGTTAAAACTGCAAGATATCATCATGGAATAGGGGGTTGTAGCTTCTAATTACAGTATATACAATTTCAGAAAGATATTCTGGTAACCTTTTAAGACAGACTTTATAAATAGCTCACATCAGGCTATATTGCAGAGCCAGTCTTCTGGGGTTTCAGGAAGAATGCTTAGGATCAGGAAGCTCTAGGGAGCTAGGTAGTAGTTTACTCAGTAGGAGTTTGGGCCCCTTTTGCTTAACATCTCATTTAACATGGTGGAATTGGATAGGATCCTTAGAAAGTTAACCAGAAGAACTTTCCCAAAGTTTTCAGTTTTAGGAAAATGAGGCCCAGGGAGGGGAAGCGACTTGTTCAGGGATACCATCATGGATTAAAGTACACGATAGGACTGTAATAACAGCTCCTCTTTCTTTGCTGTCTTCTGTGTACTACGCATGCACGCATGGGGTGTTGTGCTTTAAATGCTATCTCATTAAAATTCCAATAACAGTCTTTAGTTTAAGTGGTGTTATGGACATTTTACAGACAAGGCTATTGAGGCTTATGGAAATTAAGTAACTTGCATAAGATCATGTAACTACCAATGGCGTAATAGATTTTTCTTCCATGATGGAAATGGTTTTCTATCTGTGCTATCCAGTATGGCAGCCACCAAGCACATGAAGCTGTTGTGGTTTTGAAATGTGGCTAGTGGAGACTGAGGAACTGCATTTTAAATTATTTACTCTTAATTATTTTAAACTGCTACTTGTGGCTAGTGGTTACCATATTGAAGAATGAAATGTAGAACTTTTTGACTCCCAGATCTATTCATGATTAGCAGGGTAATGTTGCTTTTTAGATCTAGCTCAGTTTTTTTTCCATGCCACAAGCAGATGCTTAGACTCAGCTCTTAAATTGAATTTCAATGCTGAATTACTTATGGCTCAATTTTGCTTCCACATTTTGAGTGGATCAAATAAGCACATTATTTATTTATTTATTTATTTAAAATGCTGGATGTCTTGCCTGACCAGGTGGTGGCACAGTGGATAGAGAGCCGGCTTGGGATGCAGTGGACCCCTAGGTTGAAGCCTGGAGGTTGCGGGCTTGATCGTGGGCTCACCAGCTTGAACACAGTCACCGGCTTTCACCAGCTGAGCCTAAAGGTCGCTGGCTTGAGCAAGGGGTTATTCAGACTTCTGGAGCCCTCCAATCAAGGCACATATGAGAAAGCAACCAATGAACAACTAAGATGCCGCAGCAGAGAATTGATGCTTCTCATCTCTCTCCTTTCCAGCCTGTCCATCCCTCCCTCTCCCCCCTCTCGTTCTCGCTCTTGCATTTTAAAAAAATGCTTGGATGTCTTAGTAAAAACTGATGGACAAAATGTTTAAATTACATTTTCTCATTTGGTTGAAATGAATCAGCTTGTTGGTTATTTTAGTGTAACAAAGGAGTATAAAGTAGGAGGCAATATGAAAAATCACTAATGGGGAGTTTATAAAAATGACCCCATAATACCCATTGTTTGCCTGTTTACTTTTTTATTGTGTGATTCTTTTCAAATAACTTTAAGTGTCAGGCAAATAATACAGGCAAACCATTCAGTTTTCCTTTGTAACTGTGCAATTAATCTGAAAGATTAAAATCAGTACTTTACTACCAAGGATTGAAATTAAAATATAAAACACTAGATACATCTATGAACTGGGAAAATATGCTTAAGATTAAAATAAAGGGTAAGAAAGATTCTTTTGGTTGCAAATGGTCAAATAATTTTCTGATTAGAGAAATCTATTGTATTTTGTATTTCATTTGGTAAAAGGAAATTCAACAACTTTCTAATTTTGTGAGCAATAGTGAAAATTCCAACCTCTGTTAAAGTAAGCATTCATTTTATTTCATCTTAAATATCCAATAACCCAATACTTTTCTTTTTCTTTTTTTGCATACTTTCAGAAAAAGACAAATGATTCATTTTTTTTATTAGAATTTTTAAAGAGGTAACTTTCAGGTTCAGTATAAATAAATCTTGAGTCTGCCATACCTTCCATAGTTATTGTACTGCCCAGAGATTTCAGTTTTAAGTCTGACCGTTAGCTCCTGAAGACCTACACCACTAGTAAGTCAACTTCAAGTGTTCTGAATTGGTGTTAAGTGAATTGAGTGACCTTCAGCTTTTTGAAATGTATAAATTCAACTTTAGTCAATGAGGCTCTTCATTCCCATCGCTGCCATTGCTGACCATTGTGGGTATAGTTATTTTTGAGGAATGAGGATGAGAAAACAATGTTATAAATAGGATTATAGTGTTCTCTTGTATGTGACAAATATAGGAAATATGATTTCACTCATGATGTATGGTTTCATTTGTAGGACATCAGGGTGCTTAATACAAATGAGAGATAGTGAATCTTAAAAGATGAAGATGCAGTCCTAGCCGGCTAGCTCAGTTCCTTAAGAGTGCTATCTGATATGCCAAGGTGTGGGTTCAGTCTCCTGTGAGGGCACATATAAGAATCAACCAATGAATGCATAAATAAGTAGAACAACAAACTGATATCTGTGTCTCTGTCTCTGTCTCCGTCTCCCTCCTCCTTCATCTCGCCCCTTCTCCTTTCCTGCTTCTCTCCCTTCCCCTCTCCCTTTCTCTTTCCCCCCTCTCCTCCTTCTCCCTCCCTCTCTCCTCCTCTCTCCCTCTCTTTCCCCCTCTCTCCCTCCCTCCTTCTCTCCTACTCTCTCTTCCTCCTTCTCTCCCTTCCTAGCTCTCTGAAATCACTAAAATAATAATAATAATAAAGATAAAGATGTTGAAATGATGGGCAAGGATGAGAAATCTTAGACCTCCAGTGAGGGCCACATCTGAAATCTAGTTTGTCAAACACTTTACTTTTTAGCTGTGTGCCCTTGATAATCTTCTGAACCACTGTTAGTTTGGGTTTACTCTTTTTTGACAGAGACAAAGAGAGAGTCAGAGAAACAGACCAATAGGGACAGACAGAGAGGAAGAGAGAGAGAGATGAGAAGCATCAATTCTTTGTTGTGGCAGCTTATTTGGTCATTGACTGCTTTCTCAATGCGGGGTGGGGGTGCTGCAGCAGAGCCAGTGACCCCTTGCTCAAGCCAGCAACCTTGTGCTTCAAGCCAGCAACCTTGTGCTTCAAGCCAGCGACCATGTAAGGGGTCATGTCTCTGAACCCATGCTCAACTCAAGCCAGTGAGCCTTGGATGACCCGCGCTCAAGCCTGTGACCTCAGGGTTTTGAACCTGGGTCCTTTGCCTCCCATTCTAACACTCTATCCACTGCGCCACCACCTGGTCAGGCTGGGTTCCCTCATTTTAATATAAAGAGAGAACATCTTGTATTTCAAGTGGTTGTCACAAGGGATTAATGAGTTTGTATATTGAAAAGTGTTTGTAAAGCCTTATTCAAATGCCATAGTTCATTATATTCCAAAGTTGAAAACTGAGCTGTTCTCAGTGTTTGTGTTTTCAGAGACCTCCAAATTGTATTTGGACAGTTTGAAAACTCGTTTATTTATTTTCTTTATGATGAGTAAATAAAGTTTTAAGTTTTAGATTGCTGTATTTCATTTTCTGCTGACTATTAATGGAATACTTGATTAGTGACCTCTCAAAAGTTGTACTGTACATAAATTGTCCTAGCTTCATGGTTTTGGGCATTTTTTCGTTAGATGTGGCCTGTAAGTGGCTAGCATTGCGGAAGTAGACAGGTCAGTCTGCTTGACTCAGGATCATTTTTGAGGTGAATGGGAAGGGTACAGTGTCTCAGAGGGAATGCCAGTATTGAATGATAGAGGCATAGACTTTAGTCCTTGTATGATATCTTAGCCTATTTTTGAGCTTTCAAAAATTATAGCTGGGAATGGGGGAAAAGAATTACTTTCAGTGTAGGGAATCTTTGCAACCTGTTTCTACTTTAGAAATTACAATTGCCATTTAAAGATGTTACTCCATTAAAGGAGAATTTTTGTGGTAAAATTTTCCAGTAAACCTGAATTCTCATCCTTACAGCTGCTGGAAGTGTACTTAGGTGGTTGAGAAGTTTCCTTCTTTAATTTACTTTGAATGCCTTTGAATATAAGACTATTCATATGCATATATAAGTATATATTGCCTTAAACTATACAGTATTGCATTATGTATTTTAAAAAGGCAGAGAATGCTTTGAATGGGTGCTGATAAAAGCAGGCTTCTGTAGAATTCAAACACAAGCTCACGTGGGAGGAGCATTTGATGGTTGGTACGTGAACTCTACTGTCTTAGCGAGGTACAGCCAGTGAGATACAGCCCATAAGAGGTCAGTATCTCCTTATGAGCTTATCCAGAGGGGAGCTGTTTGTGGAGCAGGTTTAGTGTTAGGGACCAGCCTTTGCTGACCAAAGGGGTGTGGAGACGGGGTGGGGGGGGGTGGGGATGAGGTGGGGGGGAGGGGTTGGAGGGGTTTTGGAGGAGGGTGGAGGGTTGGGAGGTTTTCTGACCACCAGTTGTAAATCTGGTTAGATTGTGATTAGCTATTGCAGGTGGGGATGTTTCTCAATTTAAAATTAGATCAATCCTTGAGTCTTTTTCTCTTTTTTTGTCTGTCTTTGAGATATGCAAGTTTAGCATTCTGTACTTCTGGTATTGTAATTTTAATACCCTTGGGTGAGGAGATGCTCTTGGCAATACTATCAGTTCAGGCATTGGCTCCTAAAGTGTTTTGTTTCTATAATATTACAGCTGCTTGTTAGTTTTTAAATAACTGGAGGTGGAGGGAGAAGATTTTAGTAAGACGGTGTTGAGCCAAAGTTAGCATTATTTGAGATTCTAGTAAGTATCAGTGTTTGAAATGTCCCTTGTATTGAATGATTATATTTGAATTTAAAATGTAATTTTACTTCATTCATTTGTTCACTTAGAGGGCATTTATTGAGTTCTAGACTAGATTCTTTGTTAATGGAGTATTCTATTCTGTTCTGACTTTTTTTTGGCAAATGCAAGGCATTTTTGTTTACCTACAGGGATACTTTGCTCATATTTTTGGAATGTTGTGTAGAAAATGGTCTACCACCAACTCTAAGGGCATGATAGTGGCAATTTTAATTCTTTGCCTCTTTCTGAAATTTGAGATGTTAAAATTGGAGCACCTACAGACTATTTTAAAAACTAAATTTTTGTTAGATTTTAAGGCTTCTGAGACATCCCTGATTTTGACTCTTGAGAGATTTTTATAAAGGCAACCAATCTAAAAAATTTAAACTTAAGCTGATATAATGGTAACTTATACTTAGTATTGGGCACACAATGCAATCAACAGTTCAAATGCTATAGTTCACCTGAAACCTATGTCCTCTTACTGACCAATGTCACCCCATTAAATTTAATTTCTAAAGCAAAAAAGGAATACCAAAACATGTTTTGTAAATACAAACAGTGAAAAGAGGAGTGCTTAAAATTAAGCTGTAAGAATATACATTGCTTAGATGATAATTCTGCTAAAATGAAATATCTTGAGTAGTTTAATCATAAAGCAATATTAAGCAAACACATATTTGAGGAGTAGTCTAAGAAATTGCCAACCTCTCATCTTCAAAAGTGCCACGGTCTTGAAAGTTAGTGGAAGATTAAAGAATGGTTTTAGAGTGACATATATAAAAACTAAATTAAACATAAGATTCTGAACTGAATTCTTTGGCTATTAGGGACATTATTGGGTCAATTAGTAAATTTCAGTGATATCTGTGGAATAGATTAAAATAATATATTAATATAAATTTTTTGATGTTGATTATATTGTGATTATGTAGAAAATATTTTTTGTAGGATATACAGAATATTTGGAAGTGATGGAGCATCATGTGAAAAATTACTCATCTGTAAAAAAAATTTTTAACCATTCTTCAACTATGTATTCTCTGAGTTGAAATTATTTTGAAGTTAAAAAATAAAGTTATGCTAACTAAGAAAATTGTCTTTATACATGAACAACTGCATTATGTTGAGAAACAATTGAAGATTCTAAAATCCCAGGAAATAACTTGGTTTAATTTATTCTTAAGGGTCTCAGATTCTCCACAGCTGGTGAAAGAGGGGTCTATTAAAAATAACTCCATTGTTCTGGATGTAACTGATTAGGAATTTGCAATTATCTAGGCAAGTCTCGTATAAAGTTTGGCTTCCTATTCTATATGAAAAGGAACAGAGGTTTAAATACATCATAAGGGAAATATTTACCTAATTAGGAGAACAGATCACTTAAGCATCTTGGAAAAACCCATTGACTTAAAAGCAGCGTAGAACTGCAGTATGGATTGAAGCTAGTTCTAGTGCTTTTAATAGAGATGGAGAGGCCTTGGGAGTTGTTGCACCACCATGAAATAAATGTTGATTTACCCAATGTTATCACATGGACTAGGAACTGTGTACCTGTAAAAGTTAGTTCTATATTTTTGGATGCAGAATAAATCACAAAAACAAGCAAATATCTACCGTTTCCATTTTACCCCTCCCCACCAGTAGACTCCCATTTATACCTATGGATTGTTTTGAGGTTTTCTGCTGACACTTTTTTTGCAACTTCTTAATTTCTCTGTCATGTATAAACATTTGATAGCAGATTGGTGAGATCAAGTGTTAAAGATTTAAGAACATTATTATTCCTTTTAGCTGCCAATCTCTCTCCTGGGTTTGGGCAACTTAGTGGAAAGTCCTGTGAATAGTGTTTAGATAAGTTCATTATGCAGTCTCCTCCTCCACTTTTACTGGAGGAAGATCTTCCTGGGCAGGTTAGTTCCCAGTACTGTGTGAATTTACGGGTGGAAGAGTTAATATCTTTTAAAATATCTCAGGCTATTAACATCCCATTACTCAGATATAAAATTTTCTAGCGTATGACTTTTTAGGGGTTAGATTGACCAGTTTTGACAGTGCAAATTGTATGTGTAGGATATTTAACATTTTTAGGACATTATGCTCTTTTTATGTATTTTAAAATACTTTTTCAATGTGTTCTATATCTCTATTGTTTATGTTGTTTAAGAGTAAAATGCTAAAAGTCTTTAGATATTGCTGTTCCTGACTTTTCTGTTTTCCTTAGGAAAAAATAACTGATTTAGAATAATGGAGATAAATGTTCTAAATAAATAAATCAGAAAATACTTAAAAGGTATATTGAATTGGAACCCTAGAGTATTGCTGTTGGGAATGGAAAAAGATACAGTTGCTGTGGAAAATAGTTTTGATGTTCCTCAAAAAGTTAAACATGGACTTACCTAGCAATTCCATTCCTAGGTCTATACCCCAAATCATTAAAAGCAGGGACTCAAATTCTTGTACACCAGCGTTTATAGTGGTATTGGTTAGAATATCCAACTGGGAAACAACCCAAGTGCCAATTCACAGATGAATGGATGAACAAAATGTGTGGTGTATACACACAATGGAATATTACTCAACTATCAAAAGGAAGACAATGCTGACACATGCCACAACCTGGATAAACCTTGAAAATATTACGTAAGTGAAATGAGCCGACACCAAAGGATGAATATTGTAATTAATATTTGTAATATTTTTGTATGAGAATAGGAATTTACCTAGAATAGGTAAATTCAGAGAGACAGACATTTGAATAGAGATTATAAGGGGATAAAGGGGTTTTGGAGTATGCATTAATGGGTTCGGGTTTCCTTATGGGATGATGACAAAGTTCTGGAAATGAATAGTAGTGATGGTTATATAACTTTGTGAATGTACTTAATGCCACTGAATTGCACACTTAAAAATGGTTAAAATGATAAATGTTTTGTTATGTATATTTGCCACAATAAAAGAACGAAAAAGCATTGAAGGAGATATATTCCATGAGATCTGTTTGCCTCTGCTTGCTCCCCTTGATCTACTCCATACCAGTATGTAGAAGGCTTTTTATTTTCTTCTGTTCTCCAATTGCGGTGTTAAGGGAGATTTCCCTTAGGCCATTTTTGGAGATCAGAGAGTTTCCTTATTTTATTAACTGATTTGAATTTAAGAGGAGACTTTCTGAAAGTAGATTTCTGGGGGGAAAAGACATTTTAATATTTAGATGAACCAGCTAGTTTTTATCCATAGACCATGTAGGCACATCCAGATAATCTATCCTGAATTTCACAGTTATGTAAAAATTAGACCTGTTACATTTTCTAATGGTTAAATGTTCAATTCTGTCACCTTCAATATTTTAGGAAAACCTTTGATTTCCACTTAGAGAAATAGTCTGTGTATGTCATCTGAGCTAGTACTCATGTTGGAAGTCTGTTAGGTGTTAACATTTTTCTTCCTTAAACTAAAAATGAAAGGGTATAGAGCAGGGGTCCCCAAACTTTTTACACAGGGGGCCAGTTCACTGGCCCTCCAAACCGTTGGAGGGCCAGACTGTAAAAAAGACTATGAACAAATCCCTATCCCTATGCACACTGCACATATCTTATTTTAAAGTAAAAAAACAAAACGGGAACAAATACAATATTTAAAATAAAGAACAAGTAAATTTAAATCAACAAACTGACCAGTTTTTCAATGGGAGCTATGGGTGCGGATGCATCCTGTGCTCCTCTCACTGACCACCAATGAAAGAGGTGCCCCTTCCGGAAGTGCAGCGGGGCGGATAAATGGCCTCAGGGGGCCGCATGCGGCCCACAGGCCAGCCATAGTTTGGGGACCCCTGGTATAGAGTGAAAGCAGGCAAGCATGTAGTATTGTTTTATCATCTGAACTTGTCTCTAGTACAGTGGTTCTTAACCTTTTTTGAGGTACCGAACCCACCAGTTTCATATGCGCGTTCACCAAACCCTTCTTAGTGATAAATAAAATATGATTTTTTTTTCCAAATTCAAGACATAGGTATATGTTTTTTTACTGGTGCACAAAATGAGATGTGCATGAACATCACCTTGCTCAAAGAACAAAACCAACAAAGTACATGAACTCACAACAAATTATGGTATTACTTTATTCTGGCCTCTGCGGCAGAGGCTTCTCTGAACCCCTGAGACTGACTCATCGAACCCCTAGGGTTTGATAGAACTCAGGTTAAGAACCACTGCTCTAGTATCTGATAATTCCGTAGAAGTTTTTGCTTTCTGACTTTTGTGTTTGTTTTGGTTTTGAGATACGTTGAGTTTGGGTAGATCACTTGTGAAAAGATGGGGTGGGATTTTTAAGTAATTGGATATAAAGCTTAAACATCAGTTGTAAAGTGCATGTTAATACTGAAAATAGATAAAAATTCAAATGGAAAGATTTAAGTTTACATACAAATAACCAGTTATAGGGAAAATTATACACTGAGTACTTTACAGTATTTGCCATTCATAATAGTGCATTAGTTCCTGAATTCTTAGAAAACAGTATGAAGTTACAGGGATATGACACTAGTGTGTATGCATATTTTGTTGTCTATATGGGTATATATTTTTTCTGTATCTGTAAGTAGATTTTACACCATAGCAGGCCATTTTTGTGGTCTAGTAATGACTCTAGGTGTAGGATCAGTAGCAACTTATATCAAAAGTTACTGAGAATCATGACTTCTTTATATGTAGCAGAGATATGAAGTAATATAACATCATGTTGACAAAGCAGTCTTCATTGATTTTTGACCTACTCAAAAGAAGTGTCACACTCTAGTTTGCATATCCTCATTATGTTCTAGACCCAACATTTTAGGATTTTATGGAATTTATCTTTTTCTTCAAATTCTTTTAGCACTTTATACTTTTCAGAACTTGTCCCTTTCAGTGTTGTGTGATAACCACATCACCCTTACTTGAGTGTAGAGATGATTACTGATTTAACCTAGGGCTTTTCATGGTGAATGCACAGTAAATGTTCATTGGGTGGATGGAAGGATAGATGAATTAACTCCGAGGTTGAATGTACCATTTAAACTTAGTACCTCTCTTCATGCATTTCTGTAAAGTTGATCTCTCTGAAGCAGGGCCATGCTGTAGATCTTTTTGTGTTTCCATAGTTTTTCTGAGTTTTTTTTCCTTCTTATGTTTGGGATATGATAAATGTTAAGCAAATTAAAACAAAGATATGAGTCACCTTCAGTACAAAGCTAACCTTTCATTTATTGCTTTTTAAAAGAAAGTTCTGCAGAGAATACATGGACTTTTTTCATGTCTATATCAGGTTGCTAATTGATTTTGAAAATTTGAACAAATAGCTTTTATTTCTGTTCCGTAAGAATGAGGCCCTTGCTTTTGTATATTTTCCTTGTCTGTTGGAGTCAGTTGGGAATTATAAATTAAGAAATTTATTTTTTGGAAAAGGTACTTTTCATAGATTTGCGATAATTTAAAAAGATCCTTTTGTACAGAAATTCTAGAAGGGAGACATTAAGGGACAGAAAGATAAGAAAACAATGTACCTTGCTGAGAAGTTGGGGGGCCAGCTGAGAGAGCCAATTCTGTTAGACCTGAGGCCAGAGTCTTCACTGCTGAACTGAGCGTTGGAGAGGGGTCAAAGAGCATGTCATGGGAACCTGAGGTGAATGGCCTTGTCTTTGGGAAGCGGAGTTCAAGGAGGCCTGGGAAGAGAAGAAGGAAGCTCTTTGCAGCATGATCGGGGTGTGCAGGTAGGGTAAGGGTTTGGAGGCTTTTTAAACTCATTGTGTCTTGAGGGAATCTGGAAATTTGTATCCAGGTCTTCAGTGAATGAGATGACCAGACAAGTTTGGGAAACCCAGGCTCAGGAAATTGGCCTTTTGGGTAATTTGTCCTTTTCACTTTTTTGACCCAATGGCTGGAAAGAAGTGAGGTGGAAGGAGTACTAAGGAGACCAGAGGACTCTAGTTAGAAACTAGGGTAGAACTGAAGGGTTCTTAGGAGAATTTTACTGTCATCTTTGGGGTAAAACAATAATCAGTTCTTGGTAGTTTTATAGAAATGAAGACACTTGTCATTTGTGCACTGAACTTCCAAACACTCTGACCACAAGTCAGATGTAAAATGTAGTGACCAGCAATTGTTGAGTAGCTACCACATGACAGGCGCACGTGTGCGTGCGCACACACACACACACACACACACATCCCATATTCATTAAACTCTGGAAGGTAAATATTATTTCTATATGTGTTTGCAGTATATTCAGCAGAAGCTGGTACATATCAGATGCTCTATAAATGTTTGTTGAGCGAACTAAGATTCTAAGATATGTTCGTAAAGGTTAGAAAGGCTACTTAGACTGATTGCAGAACTTTTTTCGGCTGTATTACACTGCTTCCCAGCAGTCCACATTAAAACTCTTGTTTGTATTCCCAGACTTGGAACAGTGTCCTTTTGTGTTCCCAGGTAGCTGAGTGCTAAGTATTAGTTGAGCGCCTTCCATGTGTTCAACCTATATATTGCCCAGAAATCTAAACTTTATCTTTGAAGCAATAATAATATTCTGGACATCTTCCAGGAGTGAAGTTTTTCTGGATTGTTTTCTGTAATAGCAACTTAATCTTGAAATGAGAGAAGCCACAGATTAAAAGTATACTTCATAGAAAGTAATATATTAGAAACTCAATATAGTGAATGGGGAGAATCTAGAGCAGTTGGTTAAGAACTGGTAGTAGTGTTTTACTTTTTTCAGACATTTGAAAAACTCTGTAAATAAGTGCTTTTCATGTAGGGGCGATACAGTTTTGTCCATTTTGCATCCCTCTTTCATTTAAGTTAATTTATATAAAGATTCTGTACTTAGAGTAATTTGCATCTGGAGAAGCAAGTCATCCTATTGTTAATACTGACACTTTTTCTCCTGTTAAGGTTACTAGTTTGTGGTGTCTGGTTTGCACCAAAGGCAGCCCCAGGGATGGCACAGTACGGAACTGATGAGAAGGGCCTCATCTCTGAGCTCAAAGAGCAGCTCGTGTGGTTAATAAAAGGTGACCTCAGGATTCCGAGCCCAGTGCTTTCCCAGATGGCCCAGGCTAAACCTGGGGAGCTGGCAACCCTAAATGCTTCCTTTGTTAGAAATCATCTAGCTCTCTACTCCATCTTTAGAAAGTGAGTTCACTGAAGGTGAGTTAAGGACAAGGCTCTGAAGTGGGACCTGACTTGCTTTCTGTACTTGTGCTTGTGTGGGCCTGTGTGGACGATGAGACCGACGAGGATGCAGTCCCTGAGGCAGTGCTACCTAAAAACCTCCCTGAAAGGCTTCTCATGGCTGTGCAGGAGCTGTGTGCTTCTCTGGGATTACATTTTCATAGAATGGTGAGGACTGATAGAAGCACCTTCTTTTGTTTCTCAAAACCTATGTTCAGGAGGGCGGCTATAAATGCTAAGATCCCCAAAGAGGGTGGCACCCCAGAAGAGGGCTGCTCAGTGCTGAGCTGACCAGGTCTGGGAGGACATACCCTTTCAGGGCCTCCTGCTGGTGGTCCCCACAAGGCATAGTACCGTAGGGTCTGGCTAACTTGCAGTAGTGCTGAATTATTAAAAATCTACTTTATACCCTTTATAAAGATGTAAAGAAAACAAGTGTTAAGCAGCTGTAAACAAAGTAATATATATATATATTTACAGAGACAGAGTCAGAGAGAGAGACAGACAGACAGGAACACAGAGATGAGAAGCATCAATCATCAGTTTTTTGTTGCAACACCTTAGTTGTTCATTGATTGCTTTCTAATATGTGCCTTGACTGTGGGCCTTCAGCATACTGACCCCTAGCTCGAGCCAGCGACCTTGGGTCCAAGCTGGTGAGCTTTGCTCAAACCAGATGAGCCCACGTCCAAGCTGGCGACCTTGGGGTCTCGAACCTGGGTCTTCTGCATCCCAGTCCGACACTCTATCCACCACGCCACCACCTGGTCCAGCCAAAGTAATATGTTTTAATTTCAGGATTTGGATATTTTATTTGCTTCTATTCATTTTAAATTGCTTGGACCCTCTTCTTTGTAACCCTTCATATACTTTAACCTCTGTTGCCTGAAAGTGGAGATTTACTTATAATTTTGGATAAGGGACACTAAAACTTGCCCATGTGTGTACTTTTATGCTCCAGGAAATGATAAAAGTAGCAGCTTTGAGCCTCTTAGGAAGAAAGTTCAATTGTAAAAATGCTATCTTTTTTTTTTAAAAGAGAGGTACTGAAGGAGGGAGAAGGAATGGATAACACTTTTTAAGGCTTACATAGATTTCTTTATTAATGAAGAACACAGTCATTTCTAGGTTTATTTGATTTTGACATATTTTAATCCTGCTATGTGATTACTATGTAGTGGCTTTAACTGGATCTTAATGATACCTCTGACATCTGAATGATTTTAAAACGTAGCTATTTAGATTTTTGCAATTTGCTGGTTATATTAAATTTAAACATAGAAACAATGTCACTTTCTATTTGTTTTACTTTCTGATTCTCTTAAATTAGTTCAGTGTTTTTTTTTTATTTTTATTTTTTTTATAGAGACAGAGAGAAAGTCAGGGAGAGAGAGAGATAGGGACAGACAGGAACGGAGAGAGATGGGAAGCATCAATCATTAGTTTTTCCTTGCGACACCTTAATTGTTCATTGATTGCTTTCTCATTTTTGCCTTGACCGCGGGCCTTCAGCAGACCGAGTAACCCCTTGCTCAAGCCAGCGATCTTGGGTCCAAGCTGCTGAGCTTTGCTCAAACCAGAGGAGTATGCATTCAAGCTTGCGACATCGTGATCTCGAACCTGGGTCCTCCGCATCCCAGTCCGATGCTCTATCCACTGTGCCACCGCCTGGTCATGCTAGTTCAGTGTTCTTGGGAGTTCTTTCAGACCTATCAGGCATAGTAGCTGATTAAAAAGAAAAAGAATTGAGGATTCAGATGCACTTCTGTACCAAATTACCTTAGCTTCAGTTTACTTGGAGTAATTTTGGGCCCTGAGTGCTTGACATTAATTTGGAGTTACGTGGGTTTTCCTTTCCTGCTTTTGTGATGGCAGGGACTGTAGGAGTTAGTAGAGAAGGCTGGGTCAGAACTTGGGAAGGATGTAGCACCAATGAGGGTGAGCGAGTTTGTTCCTGTTTTGTCTTACGTGGGATGATAAGTTTCCCAAATTCTAGTTTCCACTGAGTCATCGGTGAGTTCAGTAGAGGGACAGTTGTATTCTGCCATCAGATGTTCAGCTTGGCAGATTAAGGAAGAACCAACCTTTAAGTGTTAGAAAAACAAAACTTTAAATACAGAGTGCTGTATTTGTATATCGTTAGTAAATTTCAGTTCTTAGCCAAGAAGTTGCTTTTATAACATCTTTCATGAAAAAGCATAGAATGATTTTCTAGAAAGTGTAATTGCAAGATGTGACATATGAAACATCTTTTCAGAGAACCCATTCCTCTCGGGAGTTCTTGCACTCTCGTCTGCGTGTTCTAACCGTATCACAGATGGGTTTGTACTTGGGTGGCATGGGGAACTAATTGCTTACCTCGGAATTCATTTATTTGGTAAGAAGGTAAGTCCTTAGTCATCATTTATAATGGGATGATTGAAGTCCATGGGCTCTGGAAACTGAAACCTGAATTTGAGGAGCAGATTTTTAACTCTGACTTTGGTTAAATTTCTCAATTTCCATGGTTTTGTCTCTTGAAAGGAATTGTTAGGACTATTTGGCTCTGTAACTGCTTTGAACAAGCCACTATCTTATTTTCTGACTATAGACAGATTTAATTGTTGGACATGTGTTTTTGTTTTTTTGTGCGGGGGAGGAAGAGAGAGTGAGAGAAATCGAGATCGATTTGTTGTTCCATTTATTTATGCATTCAGTGGTTGATTCTTGTATGTGCCCTGACCTGGGATCGAACCTGCAACATTGGCATGTCAGGACAACATTCTTAATCAGCTGAAGTATTCGATCAGGGTGGATATACTTCTTAATGGGATGATAGCTTTTTAAAATTTAAAATCGTTTCTCAGTTATTTTAAAAGTGTATGTGAATACCAGCCATAAGTTTTGTCTTGGCCTTACCACTGACTCCATGAGTGTCCTTGGTTCAAGTGACAGCTTTACAGTTCTTTGCTAAAATCTTAATTAAACTGTTTACCTTTCTAAAGTAAGGTAGTATGAGCAATAAAATGAAAGAATATATTTAAGAAGCACTTTGGAGGAACAAAAAGCATGTCTGACTGCCACATAGTACTTTAGTGCTTCTACCAATATTTTTCCTCTTCTCTGCCCCCTCAAAGGAAGATTGTCCCTTCTTAATTAGATGTATGACAACTCCAGTTCTTCTCCTAAGTCTAGGATCAAAGGAAAGTTGTAATAAAGGAGAGTCATTCCCATTCCCTCTCCTTTTTTTGTGGATGTTCTGTTTTTTTTTTGTTTTTTTTTTTTTACAGGGACAGAGAGAGAGAGTCAGAGGGATAGATAGGGACAGACAGATAGGAACGGAGAGAGATGAGAAGCATCAATCATTAGTTTTTCGTTGCCATTGCGACACCATAGTTGTTCATTGATTGCTTTCTCACACGTGCCTTGACCGCGGGCCCTCAGCAGACGGAGCCACCCCTTGCCGGAGCCAGCGACCTTGGGTCCAAGCTGGCGAGCTTTTAGCTCAAGCCAGATGGACCTGCACTCAAGCTGGTGAGCTCGGGGTCTCGAACCTGAGTCTTCTGCATCTCAGTCCGATGCTCTATCCACTGTGCCACCGCCTGGTCAGGCATGGATGTTCTGTTTTTAAGAGAGATCAGGCCTTGACATTAGTGGGTGAAACCATGTGGCTCCCAAGAGCGGCCTTTCATCTCTGGGATCCCACTCAGACGGTGTTCTTCATTGCTATAATGCTGTAGAGATGCCACTGCTGGGGAGCATGCACTGTGGTTTAGATCTCACAGTGTTTCTAGAAAGCTTAGTTACTTGTGCTGCTTATTGTTCGGATGCTCATTTCTTTTTATTTTTTTACAGGGATGGAGAAAGAGTCAGAGAGAGGGACAGATAGGGACAGACAGACAGGAATGGAGAGAGGCGAGAAGCATCAATCATTAGTTTCTCGTTGCTGTTGCGACGCCATAGTTGTTCATTGATTGCTTTCTCACATGTTCCTTGACCTTACCACTGACTCCATGAGTGTCCTTGGCCTTCAGCAGACCGAGCAACCCCCCGCTGGAGCCCTGGGTCCAAGCTGGTGAGCCCTCGCTCAAGCCAGATGGGCCCACGCTCAAGCTGGCGAGCTCGGGGTCTTGAAGCTGGGTCTTCCGCATCCCAGTTCGATGCTTTATCCATTGCACCACTGTCTGGTCAGGCTAAAGACATTCATTTAAAAAACTTGAGGCTCTGGCCGGTTGGCTCAGTGGTAGAGTATCAGCCCAGTGTATAGTCAGCTTGGTGTGTAGAATCCTGGATTTGATTCCTGGTTAGGGCACACAGGAGTAGTGACCATCTGCTTGTTCTTATATATTGTAGTCAGTGCCTTTCTGAGTTACATTTCTCACCGCTCACTTGGATTTTACTACTTTGTGTCCTTTAAGAATAAGATCTTTTAAAACTGTTTGTTTTTTTAAGAAGTTGGTATTCCTCCTGTATCTCTACTTTTTTAATAAGGCAAAAGATTTTTTATTGCTATTTTGATACTTGATTTGTTGGGATTTTCCATTGGCATGTAATTCATTCTTCTAAGACTCTCAATATCTGTCAGATCTTAAGTTGAAAGGACTTGCTGGGAATCATAGGAGTAGTCTAAGTTAGGAGTAGTTGTTTCAGTCTGTGTGTCCAAAGGAAGGAAAAGAAATCGTCCTATTGTAATGGACCTGTAATTCATATTGAACAGAACCATAATGGCGTTAGCGCCGTAACTTCAGGTTATTGTATTCATTTTGCATTGACTACTCACGTACTGTAGCTTCTTCAGAAAGAACAGTAAACCGAAGGAAGGCGTTTTATGCATACTGTCTTTTCTCTCTGTCTTAATTTCTGAAGCTTTTAGCAGTTTACCTCTATTGGGGAACATTTTGCCTCTGACATTTTGCTTCTGGTTGTCATCAATATTAACATTGTTCATAATGTTTATTTTTCTCATTTATTTGTCACTACAGTACTTATAAGAAGTGAAGCATGAGATTCTTCACTGTTATAGTAACTATAGTATATTTTAATACATACATTTTGAGCACCTGGCATAATACACATTTTGAAAATCATTTTTAAGAGATGGGGCTTTCTAGTAGCCCTTCCCATAGTAAGTGTCCCAGTGTTTCTTTTGTTTCTTTGTTTTGATACCTCCGAGATTAGTCCTCCTCAGGACTGCTGACACCATTTACACCCCATGGTACAGGAAATTTGAAACCTATATATGTATAAAAACAGTTGAAGAGATTTGAAAAATTTCACGTATTTTGTGAATGTTTGTGAGTCAGACATTTTGATTTGACAAAATTGTTTACTTGATTGAAAATTTTAGTTTGAAGTGTTTATATGGATTATTACCCTAGCTGAAATCTGTTAAAGATTGTCTAACTTATTTACTTGAAATATATCTGGTGTATTTAAGTTTGGCAAGAAATCAGGGCAGAGATACAAGTTGCCTAACTTATTATTTATTTTTCTAAGTCAGTAATGCAATTCATGTTTTATCATGGAAAAGTAATCATTGAAAACATTACACCTGATAGCCTATATAAACTTGCTTAACCTTTAGCTTAATGATATTTTTTCCAGGATGCTGACCGGATGATTGCGTACAAGGATGTTTATCTATAGTCCACTGAATTAACACTTTAGACAAATAGAGGGACTCGATCAACTCTTAGTGCTGTTCTTTTGCATGATTTGGTTAGAGAGAGTCTTCAGTTTGAATTGTTTTAAACTAGTTGGGCATCTTTTGAACTAAATCTTCCAGCTTTAGGGAATACATATTTGGATTTGCAAGAATGTGAAGACTTAGCCAGGTAGTCAGTTTCTGTTAGCTTTGAGAGGTCTTGAGCCTCAATTACTCAATGACTGATACTCGCAATACCTGCTTTTTGCAGAATGTGCTTCTATCATGAAGAGAAGACACTCAACAGTGGACAGTGACCCTCATATTGGCACTCTGTATGTTCTTTCTTAGGATTTTCAGGACTCAGTCTTGTAGTGAATCTTGGAATAAGTACAATAGTGAAAGATGGCAGATTTTAATTTGAAATGATAGATTCTTCCTTTAGGTGTCAGTCCCACTGCCCTGGGATTGAGGGGGTAGTGGTGCATCCCCAGTTGGAGATGGTTTTCAGAGCGATTGGTGGTGGTGAAGGGTAGATGGGGAATAAGACACGTTTCTGAGCTGGGTTCACACTCAAGCTTTTCTCTGTCCCACTGGTCATGAGGCTAATGACTCGCTGTGGTGAGAGAAAACCTTAGCTGCCTACTCCACGCTTTCTGTTTCCCCTTTAGAAGTAGAAGCTTGTGGGAACCACTAGGTTGCACGAAGCATTACCTGATGCTTAGGAGCTTAAGGTTAGCCAGAAGGAGTAAGTATTGAATGACTCGAAAGATGCAGCAAGGAGGGGAACAGGGGACTTCTAATTACTCTTTGTCTTCTCCATTAATATAGAAGTTCCTTGAGTGCACAGACCATGTCTTACCTCTTTTTATATGGTGTTTTTAAGGTGGTTTGTTTTGGGGGTAAGTTTTTAAGTTCATTGACTTAATTAATGACTTGATGGAGCAAGGCATAATGTTTTGACATTGAGATATATCATGTGTTTGATCCAAAAGAAAACTTGTTTGATTTTAATTTTAAAGCTATATTTTAATTCTGATTCTTGGATGTGTATGAATTTTTTTTTTTTTTTTTGTGACAGAGATAGAGACAGATGGGGACAGACAGACAGGAAGGGAGAGAGAGATGAAAAGCATCAGTTCTTTGTTGCGGCACCTTAGTTGTTCATTGATGGCTTTCTCATATGTGCCTTGACTGGGGTGGGGGGCTTTAGCAGACCTAGTGACCCCTTGCTCAAGCCAGTGACCTTGGGCTCATGCTGGTGAGCCTTGCTCAAACCAAATGAGCCTGTGCTCAAGTTGGCAATCAGGATTGCCATGTCCCAGTCCGACGCTCTATCCACTGTGCCATCACCAGGTCAGGCGTGTATGAAATTTTTGATTTTAAAATAACTGAAATGCCATCAGCCCGAAGCACAGAGGTTGCTGGTTCTAATTCCTTGTCAAGGCACATACAGAAACAGGTCTGTGTTTCCGTCTCTCTCTTCTTTCTCACTTTAAATTAAAAACAAAACAAAACACAACTGAGATGCCTGAAAGCATGTGAAGTTTCAAAAGGTTTTTGGTGTTCAGTAATAGTTGAGAATTATTTGTCTTAAAATAACTGAAACCTACTCAAATTATACTGCTCACAAAAATTCAGAGATATTTAACAAAGAAATAGAAAGCTATAAAATATCCCCTACTTTCTGTGAGCAGTGTAGTGTAAGCAGTAAAGGTTGCGTTTTTCGGACAGGAGGTGAGGGCAGTGTCCCCGGACCTTGTGAGTCTCGGAACCAGGTTGCCCTGGGAAGTCAGCGGGAGCCAGTGTTGCTTTTCTTCCTCTTTTTCTTCTTCCTTTTTTTCTTTGATACTTATTTTATATTAATGCTGTATACTTCTAAACTCATAACATTACATTAGTTTTATTCTTTCCTCCCAAAATGGCAGCACCTACACATTACTTTTTGGTAGTGAATTGAAGGTATGGATTTTAGATACATTTTCTTAGAGCCATTTTGAAGTGAATTCTTTTCCCAATGTGTCTTTACAGCCTGTCTGTGGGAAAGTTGTATAAAGGAAAAATGACTGCTATTCAACAAAATAATGATAATCTATATTTTCCTATTTCTTTAAAATGAATGGCAATGAGACATGGTCAGGTTGATTTCTTCCCTTAATTCATCTGAGAAAGTGCCCAATCCATTAATTGCTTTGTTTAGTGGGCAGGAAATGGTTATGTCTCTACAAGTTACACAACCTTCACTAAGTCAGAGCAAGGAACCAAAGAAGTCTGAGATATGTTTTTTTATTCCAGCATTGACCATTTGGTTCCACAGATTTCTTCATGATGCATGAACCAGTTTACTGGGGGATACTTAATCACTAAACTCATAATTTACTTATCAGAATGTTTAGGGATACTGACAAAAGGTGGTTGTAGGAGATGATCATGCTGGTTCTGCGGTTAAGTCTGTGCAGTTTTACTTCCTTCTTACCCATTTCTTACACCTGCAGTACAGAGATGTGCTGAAACCGGTGCACTGCTGGCCTTACCACAAATAGTCAATCCCTGCTCGCTCCTCCTCTGCCCCCTTACAGGCTGTTTATAAATGTATTCTTTTTCTTTTCTGGAGTTGGCAAGTGGTCTCTTTCTCCCCACCTGCTCTCCCATGCTTGTTACCTGTCTCTAGTACCTGATTCACCTGATATACTTTTCTCCTTCCTAAAGGTGGAATTTTTCTATTTATCATTATTTGATGATTCCTTAAGCATTATGGTTGGCATTCTGCAATTTGAGCACAGCGGATTTATTTTATTTTATTTTATTTTATTTTATTTTATTTTATTTTATTATTAAGTGAGAAGAGGGGAGGCAAAGACAGACTCCTGCTAAAACCCCTACGGAATCCACCCAGCAAGCTCCCTATAGAGCTCTGCTCTGCCCATCTGGTGCATTGCTATGTTGCTCAGCCTGAGCTGGAGGCCATGGAGCCATCCTCAGCGCCAGGGGCCAACTTGCTCCAGTAGAGCCATGGCTGCAGGAGGAGAAGTGAGGAAGAGAGAGAGAGAGGAAATGAGAGAAGTATGAGGGGCAGGGGTGAAGACAGGTGGTCACTTCTCCTGTGTGCCCTGACCTGGCATTGAACCTGAGACATCCACATGTGGGGCTGATGCTCTACCACTGAACCAACCAGCCAGGGTCAGCTGATTATATATATATATTTCTTAGTACTTTTCTGACTCTTTCTAAACAGTTCGTTCATTCATTCATCCATTCACCCATCTCTGATTTGACTTCTATTATTTCCTAAAGCCTCTGTGTCACTGAGAGAAAATATAATCTTAATTAATAGAGTTCACAATGATAGAATGAATGAAGAATTAAATGAATTTAGGTGGAGTCAAAAAATTGTGTCCCTTAAAACATTAGCTACCAGTGACTCCTTTGAAAGAAGTGGAATTGCTGTATGAGCTATTGCCACAGAATTGTTTATTAGGATTTCTCTTTTGAATGGTTCATTACTATTGTTTTCTTCCTTCCTAACTTCTTACTTTAGATTTTTGTATATTTCCCCATTTTTCTTTAAGTGTCCCATAGTTCTTTAAAATTACATAGCATTCTTGGCCTTTTCTTGCATTCTTATTTTTTTGCCATTTATCAGATCACATTGCTCCCCTTCCCCACTGTCTTCAGAACGTCCTGCCTTTCCTTGTATGTCTTCCTTCCTCCTCAGTATCTTGAGTTGTTGGTGCTCTCTTCTCCTGCTCCATCCTCCAGCAGTTTTCCTTTGATGGTGATACTTGCCTTGGAATTTCCACCAGAGCCTGTTAAAAACGCTTTGGGAAAGGTAATTCTGTCGGCCTTCACTTCTTGCTCTTCCATTCCAAAAGACTAAGGACAAAGAATCCTTATGCATTCTGGTGCTCAGGAATCTGCTCTAAGGTTTCTGATCTCATTTTTCTTACCAGGCTCTGAATTCCCTGCAGATGGTGCCTGTTAAGATAGCCCATCTCTTCCCCTTCTCGGGGTAGAACATCAGGGTTCCATTTGGAATTGGCTCTAGACACTCAAATACCATGAATTTTGTAATGATTACAGGATGCTTTGAAGGCAAACAAACAAACAAAATGGCTTCCCTGAGAGGTGAGCTGGTTAAATCAGGGTCTCTAATGACCCCCAGCTCTCTTACTCTGAATCTGTTCATCTGTCTTACTCTGAATCTATTCATCTGTCTTCAAGGAAGAGTTTGTTCATCAGAAGGGAGAAGCCCATTCTTGCCTATTTTATATTTTTTATTTGTAATGTCTTCAGTTTAATTTTGTGATCTGTGGTTAGCTCCTTTTTACTCATCTGTGAAGTTCCTTATAACTTATCTTTATAAGAAACAGTCTGCTACCAGATAAAATTTCAGATTGTTCAGTTTTAAAATGTTTTACTTGAAAGGATAAGATAGTGGAAAGTGTGCCTTCAGAGATAGCTTTCATGTCTTTGAAATGTAGAAAAAAATATTTGCAAGAAGTCTATAGCCAATGCTGGTTCACATTTTTCTACTCATTATGCTGAGGGGAAGATTATTAAGTTTAAGCCTCTGAGCTTTCAAGTTACTCTTATTATCAGTGGCATATTACATAAAATTGTCTTTGAACTTTTTGGATTTATCTTTTTGGCAGAGATGTTGAAAACTTTGATTTTTATTCACTATCATTGTACATAGCTGGTATACAGTAAGCTCTATTTGGTTTACTGGATGAAGAATGTGATCCTGCTGGTTAGTGTGGTTTATGAAGAAGTCTTCATCAACTTTATAGATCATGACTGATCACCCCTTTTGCCCTGTATATTATGTGACTCCATGCTTATTGCAACTTTGTAGAAAGCTCAGTCATTGAAGGAGACACTTGAAATTTCTGGTGGACTCCCATGTGTCATTTTTGGAGAACTGAAATATTGACATCTGTAGGTTTCATTCTAGTTTTTAGTGAAACTTGGCAAAATGTCCTACTTCCAGTCTGTGAAATAGGGTAATGGTATCACACCTGAAAAATGCTGCCTTGTTCAGAAGTGACACGATCTCTGTTTACTTTTGAGTATTGATAAGTGGGTGGATTTATTTGAAATCACTTTGTTTTTGCTACATGTGTCAAGTTCCAGGGAGCACTGAATAGGATATGAGGTGCTCCCTTTGGGCTGTGTATTAGCAATGCAGCAGTTACTGATCTGTCATTTACTTTGAAGAGGAATTACAGAGTTTTGGCCTTATGCCTAGAGTAGCTCCAGATGGTCAGAAAAGATTTTTGTACTGAAGTCAAAGAGTATATTGCACTGATAGAATTGGGCTGTCAGGTTTATATTAGAACATTGACTTCCCACTTTATTCCATTTTATTCCCTGAGGGAGTAAGGGGAAGAAAATGTCACTTTAGAGTTATAGAATCTAATATTTGGAAATACCTTTGTTCCTGGTGATAACGATGTAGAGGTATGATGTGTGGTCCATAGTGTAGCTTTGTATTCCTGATATTTAGTGTTTACAAAGGATTCATGAAGAATTGGAATGTAGAGACATGCCAAGATCATTCTGATGGATTCGGAAATAGGGAGTCAGAAGCTTCATTTGGGTTGCATGTGCTTATCTGATGAACTGGCTGTTATACCACAACTGTTGTTTTGTGGCTTTCCTTCAGTCATTTAGCCCATCTCTAATGGGAGGTAGGCCTTCCTGCCTCTCTCCTGATGTTTCCCCATGGTTCTGTGGTCAGTAGGTTAATGCTGAAGTAGAGGTGGGAGGTGGGAGACAGGGAGAGCAGCAGTGATGAGGTCATGGTATTTACCAACAGTTACCAGGCTTGGCTTTTCTGGTCAGGAGAGCTTAAGTTCCACACATGACCTTATGAACCTTCATGCCAACGTGGAAGGGGAATGATGTGATTCTTATTTTTCTAAATGCGAAAACTGAAATTCAGAGCGATGGTACTCTGCCCAAGGTGGTGACTAGGTAACTCTTGCTGCCTGCTCACATAAGAATTTGGAGAAATGTACAAGATTCCTGTCATTTTCAGGTTAGAGGTGACTACAGGCTTCAGTAAATCAAGCTCATTTTCCTCTGAGAAACTCAGGTTCACCTGAATAGAGCCTTTAGTAAAGCTTGATCACAAGGCGAAGATGAAGGCCTAACCCTACCAGCCGCGGTTCCCATACTGCTTTCGGTTACTCTTGTGGTTATTGAGTAACTGGTGAGTTTGAAGAACATTAACAACATTTTATGTCTTCGAAGAAAATGCTGCACATGAGGAAGTGACATTAAGTTGCATACCACAAAAAGAAATTTTAATCTATTTTGCGATGTTGGTATATAAGTGGAAGACAATGAATAATCAAGCTTCATGATTTTGATTATTGTAATCTTGGTAATTGTCTGGTATGTGACACAGTAGCTCTTGAAGCACTTTTAGTGAAAAGTGCAGGTTTGTGTTGTGCAGTGAGCACACATGCAGTAAGCATTCCTTTATCGTGGCTTCAGGGCGGTGCCAGCTTGCCCTCTTCCTCAGAACGGAGCTCCTCCCGAGGCCCTGCTTTGGGTGGGTCGGTTCTAAATTGGTGCTTCCTTGTGCAGACCTGAGACTTGGTCAGCAGTCTCCTGCTTCATCTGTCTTAAGAGCTATCAGACTCCTCCTCAGGGCTGTTATACTGCTTCCTAGTTTCTGTTTTAAATCGCTACTATTTAGATATTGTTCAGACAGTGTTATTTTTCTATATATATGTAGTATGGCACTGTATTTAGTTCAAGAGTTCTTTTGGGATTGTGTCCTAAACTGCAGGAACACCCTGTTCTGGTTGATGTACTTTTTGAAGGCTTGCTGCCTTTTTGTTGAAATGGATCAAAGTGGAGTGGAGGTGGGTTACTCCAGTTTAAGGTCAATCTTGCTCTTCTGGCTTTTCTACATTCACAAAGGCACCAGAGTGGGGTTCTGCTTTTTGTTGGTGTTACTTTGTTGCAATTATGAATGAAAACTTAATGCTATTATTTTATAAAAGATCATAAAATAAAGGTACCTTTTCTTAGTGTTTTATATGTTAAAAGAAAATCAACCACCTTGAGTCATAAAGCTACAATTACATGAAGAGTCTTATGTGAATGAATGAGTAGGTTTTTGGTGCAGTGTTTGCACCTGTATCAGGGGAGTGAAATGTCATCATCACCCTGGAAAAGAATGACTTAAGAGTCTTAAGAGTCAGCAGAAGTTTTATCTTCTTAGAGACTTGTGATTCAGTAGTGCTACAGGGCAGACTCTTTTTTTTTCTTTTTTTACATAGAGAGTCAGAGAGAGGGAAAGATAGGGACAGACAGATAGAAATGAGAAGCATCAATCATCAGTTTTTCGTTGCGACACCTTAGTTGTTCATTGATTGCTTTCTCATATGTGCCTTGACTGCGGGCCTTCAGCAGACTGAGCAACCCCTTGCTTAAGGCAGTGACCTTGGGTCCAAGCTGGTGAGCTTTTGCTCAAACCAGATGAGCCCGCGCTCAAGCTGGTGACCTCGGGGGGCTTGAACGTGGGTGCTCCACATCCCAGTCCAACGCTCTGTCCACTGGGCCACCGCCTAGTCAGGCAAGGGCAGACTCTTAAATAGAGCTGGAAATTCAGTGATTTTCCCTACTGTTTATCCTCATGACTTATTTTTTACACATTTTAGGGGTTTCTCCCTCCTGTTTGTTCCTCTGAGAGTTAATGGTAGAATACTTGTTTAAAGGTGTCCTTCACACAGAGGGTGTGGCATTGCCATTGTTTCAGGTTGTGCATTGCCGTATGACCCAAAGCCTCCTGAGAGCCGAGAACGTTCATCTCCCACTGGCTCTGTCCGTGTGCTCCAGGAACACCAGAAGTTTGCTGCTGAGGCAACACACCTCCTGTGTTTCCACTGCTTGGGTTGCCTCCCCACTCTTCCTCTGGCCCTTAATCATAGGGCGAGTGCCTTAACATTCGCTCTGTTCCTAACACTCAGGCCCATTCTAGTGTTGCCTTCTACACTGTTGCCATTAGCTTCCTGTCTCTTGCGGCATCAGACTCAGACTCTGGGCTCCTGTGCAGGGATTGTGGTCTCACCTTCTATATTTTCAGTGTCAGAGCTGATGCTGTGCTGACTGAGAAAGCACATGGAAGAAGAACATAAGAAATTAGTGATTGACTGGCCTGAACATGGCTGCCATCCCCTCAGTACTCATCGCTTCTGTGTCCTCAGACATTTGACTGGAGTTAGTATAGTATGTGCTTCTTTCCTTCCGAACCACCAATCATGTTTTGAGCCCCAACGTTGTTTTTTTCAGCAGGACTCACAGCAAAACTAAAAATGTTTTGTGAGGAAATTTAGTAATAACAATAGTAATAATAAAGATATGAGTGCTTGCTCTGTGCCAGATGTTGTTTTAAGTGCTTTATGCACATTTCTTCATTGAATCCTCACAGCTTCATGTGGTAGGTATTTTATCATCTCCATTTTGTAATTGAAGAAACTGTGGCTCTTAGAAAGTAAGCAACTTGCCCGAGGTTAAAAGCTAGTAAGTTATGGAGTCAGGATTTGAACCCAGGCAATTGTAGTCTTTAGGTAAGTTGTATGGGATAGGTAGGAGAAGGCGAAATAATAACATCTCCCTGTAACTGCGTGTTGCTTTGTAAATCTTTTCTGTGTTAAGCATTGCGTTGTTCCTTGTATAGTTATTCGGGTCAACCTCATACTTTTGCTGAGAAATGTTTCTGTCAACTTCTTGACCTGCTTACAGCCTGTTCAGATTTGCCATATTGTTACGGGAGGGTAATGACACTTAAGCGGCAGGAGATGGCCTTGCTATTGGCTACCTTTTCCATGTGAAGTACACAGTTTTTGTATCTTAATGAGACCAAATCAGAGTTTCCTTGGTATTTATTTACTCATTTTACTTTACTAAGCAAAATGTTTTGTAAAATTTTTCTGGCTTTTATATGGCTAAAGCAAGCAAATATAGGGTTGATATCTTCAAAGAATTAGTGATTTAATAAGTCATTATATGTGTCTTTGATCTGATGGAACTGCCTCAGTTTCTGAAATCAGAATTTTCACTCCCTTTTGCACTCACTTTTTAGATTACCGGGAGGACTCACCCAGTTTGTGTCTAGCCAGGTGGCTGATACTTCAACACGGAAAGGGTGTTGTGGAGTCTGGCTGACAATTCCATTTAGTTTTCTGACTCTTTCTCCCTTTCTGATTCTTGGTGGGTGAATAACTTGAAACCATTTTTAGAGGGACTACTAAAGCAGTTTACAGGTTGATGCGTTTTTTAAAAATAACACTATTTTCTAAGCAGTTTTCTATATATTATCTATTGTGACATTTTTACAGGATCCCGTGGAATAAACAAAGTATTTATTGTCCCAGGTTACAAATAGTAAACTGAAAACCTAACCTGAAAGTGTGTGCCTTTCCTCAGAAAATAAAAAGGGAAAATCAGGTAACAATTCCAGTTTTAGTCTCCTGATTTCAGATCTTCTTGTCCCTTTTCTTTCTAATGCATTAAATTGTCTCAGAATTGGCCAACCTCTACTGAAAGTCGGCAGGTGCATATTTCTGTACTTTTATAATGATAAGAACATTAAAATATTTTCATTATGGTAACATTTCCCAGATTGTTATTAGATGGTTTTGACATTCACTTTTATAAACGGACAGTGGAGTTAGAAATCACTCAAGTTACCATAATTGTGTGATTTTAGATGTGCTAGTACTAAACCGGGATCAATCAACATAATGCATCCTCTTGATAACCTAAAAATAAAATGGAGGCACATCTTGGAGTCAAGAATTGTAATACTAAAATAAGACTATTGGCAGTTTCTGGGTGTGTTAGCTAACCTACTGTATGGTTTTCTTTCTGTGGAATTGGTGAAAAGACAAGCAAAATCCAAAACCCAGTCACACGAGAGAATTAACACTGTCGAGTATACAGTTGTTTGGGATAATCATAAATTCTGCTGCTACTGGCGGACAGGAAGGAGGGAATAGCTGAATTATAGCACTTTTGACTGTTTTAGTCTGTTGATTGTGACACTATGCACATTGTTATGAATTTTAACCTTTATCTTTTGCTTTAAGCAAAATAAAATAAAAGCCTTATACTTTTCTTAGGTTAGCTTTTTCTTTAAGATTGTAGTTATGAAAAGTTTTAAACATATTCAAAAGTATAGAATAGTAGTATGTCCCTGTGTTCTTAGTACCAGGTTCAACAAACATCAGACCATGGTCAGTCAGCCCTGTTTCCCTTAGCCTGGACCATTCCCCACTTGCTATAATATTTTGAAGCAAATCCCAGACTTGTTATCACTTAATCTCTAATGTTTCAGTAGTTTTTCAGGTAAGGTCTTTCAGAACTATATTTTCTTTTAATTTAAAAAGATTTTACAGGCCTGACCTGTGGTGGCGCAGTGGATAAAGTGACGACCTGGGAACACTGAGGTTGCCAGTTCAAAACCCTGCACTGGTCTGGTCAAGGCACATATGGGAGTTGATGCTTCCAGCTCCTCCCCCTTTCTCTCTCTCTTTCTCTCTCTCTCTCTCTCTCTCTGTCTCACTCTCACTCTCTGTCTCCTCTCTAAAATGAATAAAATAAAAAAAAAGATTTTACAAATGAAATACGGATTTTTGAAATTTTTATTTTTGCTATATAAACGGATAGTTAGAATTATGCACTAATTGGCACTTTTCAAGTTGACACTGGTTTTTAGTTGACAAACCTTTTCTGAAACGTAGTGGGTGGAGAGTGGGCAAAAAGTTACCCATAGTAACAAAGTAATGTGTGTTTTGGTGATGCTAAAATTAGTAATTTTTTTGAGACTTAATATTTGTCAAGGGATAATAAAAGATGCTTCATAAACTTTTAAATTGTGTAAATCTATAGTGTTTTTTGGCTTTTTTTGGGGGAGATGAAAAGGGGGAGAGATGGGGAAGAGAGTGAGATAAGTATCAACTCATTGTTCCATGTAATTTTGTACCTGTTGATTGTTTCTCATGTACCTTGACTGGGCTTGAACCAGTGACCTTGGGGTTGAGCCAACAACCCTGGGGTTGAGCCTACAACCTCGGCACTCTTGGATGATGCTCTATCCATTGTCCTACTGACCAGGGTTCTTCAGCTTTGTTTTAATGTTTTTAATATTTACATTTTTTCAGCTATTTCAAATAGGTTAAACATTGGATATAACTTTAATAACAAGTTTTCATTCAAGGCATATATTTGCTAATTGCACATGGTTATTAGAATTCTCAGGTTTTATAGGATAAATAAATGGATTTATGAGCTCTATTTATATGTATATAGTTAAAATATATTTATATGCTGTGAATTTACCTGATTTGGTAAAACTAACCTAGTTTATATATTCAAATAATTGAGTCATTTGAATTTAAGTTTTATTATAAGCAATAAAAATAAAATCAGAATTATTCTTTATTCTGTCTTACTTGTGAAAGATGATGAAATTTAAAAGGCAGATTTTTGTTAATGAATCTTATCTTTTCTCTTAAATGTCCCAAGATAACACGGAGACTGGTAGTTATAGGCAGTCATGCATACTAAATGAAGTAAAATACTCATTAACTATAAAAGGCTGTGAGAGTTTTTAAGGCGCTGAAGCATACTGTAGGGCTTAATAATAATAACAGCAAATATTTGCTTAGTGCTTGCTGTTCTGAGTATTTAGCTAACTCACTTAATTCTTACACAATCCTGCGAGGATAGGTGCTGTGATTATGCTTGCTTTATAGCTGGGATATAGTGGCACAGAGACGCCGAGGAACGGTCTCAGCCCCAGAGCTAGTAAGCAGCGGGATAGAATTTGAAGTTGGGCTCTCGCGTGTTGGCTCTTAACAACTCTGCTAGAGTGCTTCGCTTGGTTTATAAGGTGAAGTGCAAATAGTGCACATGCTAAAGAAGTGTCCCTCACATTTTCATCAGTGAGAATATGGTATTTTAGAGCAGTGCTGTCCAATAGAATTTTCTGAAATGATGGAAATAGTCTGCTAGCACTATCCAATAGGATAACCCAGGCATGGCCAACATATGGCCCGTGTAATATGTTTATGCGGCCCGTGATTGAATTTTTAATATTTTCTGCTACTTTAAAATCTTAGCTACTCAGAAGCGGAAGTGTCTTTGAAATTGAGATATTTAAGAAGATAGTGATACACAGAAAAGAATTCCGTGTATCACTAATCTAGGGCTAACTTTCAAAAATTGGTCGAATGGATTCATGATACTTTATTTTTAAAAAAGATTCCATTATAGCCTGACCAGGCGGTGGCGCAGTGCATAGTGCGTCAGACTGGGATGCGGACGACCCAGGTTTGAGACCCCGAGATCGCCAGCTTGAGTGTGGGCCCATCTGGCTTGAGCAAAAGCTCGTCAGCTTGGACCCAAGGTCGCTGGCTTCAGCAATGGGTTGCTTGGTCTGCTGAAGGCCTGCGGTCAAGGCACATGTGAGAAAGCAATCAATGAACAACTATGGTGTCGCAAGGACAACGAAAAACTAATGATTGATGCTTCTCACCTCTCTCTGTTCCTGTCTGTCTGTCCCTGTCTATCCCTCTCTCTGACTCTCTCTCTGTCCCTGGGGAAAACAAATTCCATTATAAAGATTTGCAACTTTTGTACTTGTCTGTACTCGATATGAATAAACTGACGTTTAGTGGCGATGTGAAACCCACATTTAGGCGGAGTTTGCCAGTGCGCACCCAAGGTCAAACAATTTGTTATTTTTGTGGTCAGGTGTGCTGAATCAAGTGGCATTGTAGCATAGACAAGAGCTGCAGTTGATAACTGAAAACGTGTCCAGGCTGTTTATAAAACGAAATAATTGTTTTATTTGCGTTATAACCCCTTCAAGCTTATTCTATTAATTAAATATTGTTTCAACTGATTGCGATACAGTCTGGATATTTATAAGGTATGTAATTATGTTTTTATTAAAATAATATTGTATATTAAAATTTTTTTCACTCACTTACATTTATTCATAAACAAATTACATAATAAAATTTTGTTTACTTAAACAAATCGTTTTTGTATTTAACATTTTTTAATATTTCATTTGGCCAGTGGAAAAAGGTTTTCTTTCTAATATGGCCTGGGGGCAAAAACTGTTGGCCATGCCTGGAATAACCTCTAATCACATTGAGTGCTTAAAAAAATGGAAACAGAATTTTATATTCTATTTAAATTTAATAAATTTAAATAGCCTTATATAGCTCCAGTGGCTCCAGTATTGGACATAGAAGTTTAAAGAGACCTGGGATAGTTTGCAGTTTCCTGGTTTAATGATGTCTTGACATTTTATGACTGTCACTAGTGTAGTCAGTGGTTATATCATTAAATAGTAATGATTTTAATGAGTGAAAATATTTTTACAAATGAAATAATTGAATATTCAGAATTGTGATGCTTAACAAAGTCCTGTTTGATCACTGACATCGAGATCATCAACATACCACATCTGGTGGCCTCCCCTTGTTCAATCCTCTGTAGCTGAGGAAAAATTGCTTTAACAGTCTCAAGCTTTTCAGCCTTGGAGGGGAGTTCTTGCTTTGTGAGGAGTCCAGCTCCTTGGTCAAGCTTAACATCAAGGGGTGATGATAAGATAGCAACATGGGCCAGAAGCAGCCTTTAAGAAGCGGGCGTTTAGCTTTTCATTTTCCTACTACAGCCTGCCTCAGTAGACTTGCGTTGACAAAGCTCCCATCTATGAAAACACAGCAAGAAAACTCGGTGCTAATGAACCAGGTTTCATTTCAAATGAGACCACATAAACTATAGTATTGATGTGCTTTCATCTAAGCCTTTATGAGGCACTTAAACCTAATTATTTTAATCTTTTCTTTATGTTGGTGAAAAGGGCTAGAGTGGCTGGTTCCATCCGCAGTGGTGGGGATCTGAAATGCAGGCGAGAGAAGCCTCCAGATGGTGGCGGGTTTTGGACCTTAGCCACTCAGCAGACATAATTAAACATGTCTGCAGTCCCCACATTTAGCTGTTCTAAAACAGACATTTTCTTTGTTTATGTGATTGAACTGCTATCATCAGCATTTAAGTGAAGGGCTTGAAGTACTAGAGCCAGGTGCTATAATTCAGCTACTGTGCTCAGTGCTGGGTCTGGAACTCTGTTTTAAAAGGTTTGTATGAAGAGAAGTTTATGTCAAAAGTTGAGAATTAGCATAGCTGTGGGTTTTTCCAGCAGGTCCTGTTTGCTCATTTCTTATATGTAATTTTCAGATATAGCAAAATTAGAATACAGGTTGGGACAAAAGTAGGTTTACAGTTGTGAATACCTGAAACAGTTTATTCCTGTATTTTTATTGATTATTGTATTATTTTCCATACAGTTGTAAAGCTGCTCCATCCTGTATGGAGAGCCAGGACTGGATGTGAAAGTGAGTTGGGATTTTAAGGCAAAAAGTACTGAGTAGCAGGTGGAATGTATCCCCAGGTCCTGGCCCTGGTATTAGCTTCTCTAAGTGTTTAAAGTTAGGCAAATCATTTAGTTATTGTGGACTTTGATTTCTACACTTGATTAAACTTCTATTGGGATAGGAAACCACATATCACTAGAAAGTGACTTCTTGAAGAGGATGATGATTTTTTTGTAGATTGAAAGGTAACTATGATGAGGCAACTCCCATATTTACTCTAACTCCCTCATTGCCAGTAAACTCTCTTTACACTTTTAATGTTGAGTTCATTAGCAGGTGAACATTATTTAAGGGCATTTGTGATGAATTTTTCCTATGCAGGTCACTGGCAGATGTCTTCAAACTTTTTATAAAAACGGCCCACTTTTGCAGTGCTAGTCAACCTGGTTCGGACCGCCCACTAGTGGGCGTTCCAGCTTTCATGGTGGGCCAGTCGCGGTGCCGTTTGGTTGCTCCACTACTGCCCATCATGAAAGCTGGAACGCCCACTAGAGGGAGGTACGAACCAGGTTGACGAGCACTGCAAAAGTGGGCCGTTTTTATAAAAAGTTTGAAGACGTCTGCTAGAGTATGTTCTGGACTTAACTTTTGACTGAGTTGGCCTAGTGATAGGTCAGTAATTCTATAGGTTCTGTAGTTTTATTAACTGGGACCTTGCTAATGTTCTCTTCACTGAGAAACTCATTATGTTAGTCAGAGAAATAAAATCACCCCTCCCCCTACTGCTGGTTTCCTTATCACATGGTCCTTAAGAGCTGTTCTCTTTTTGGAAACTGGGCCTTCCATCATGAGTTTAGGACAGTGTTGTGCTGCATCTTCTGCAAGGGTTGTATTGTGGGATGTTAACTCTGGAGGAGCACTTGATCTGGTCATGGCTTCGCAAGATGTATTGAAATGTATTTGCCTACAAGTGAATCGACATATGTTGGACCCTGTTTTCCAGTCACTTAATTGAAGGTATGCTACTATACTGAGAAATGTCTTTGTACAGTTGGTTATATATTGGTGCTAAACTAGCCTGTGACTATGATTGACTACCACTAAAGTGACTCTCGCTGTGTAAGTGGTAGCAGCGGTTCCAAAATCCCACCAGGCCAGTATCCATATCTAATTCTTCATTTACAAATTCTGTGTATTCCATGACTTAAAACTCATCCACATGTTGTGTGCTCACACATATCAAACCAACCTGCATACACACAGAGAGTAGCATGTGCCAAGGATGTGAAATGACACTGAGCCTTGAACTCTTCCTAAAAAGGAAAAAATTAGCACAAAGTTAAAAATGTTGGATTAGTTCTGTTTAAGAGCAGCCCTTCTTCATGCTTTTGCATATTAGTAACTTGTTTTAAAGTCAATCAAGATTTGTTGCTTGTGACTATAGAATCTTGCCTTCTGGCTGTAGAGGTTGATTTCATGATAAAAGATGTTTCAGTTTGCTACTTTATAGCATGGGTTATGCTTTAAGGGCTGGAAAAATAAGGTAATTTAAGTCTGTTCTGAGACACAGAAGGAAGCTCGCTATTTTATAACTATCAGGCACGTGAAACTTGGCAGGACCCATGTCCATTAGTGGCCATGGTTACATGATTGATTACTAGTTAGGGAGCTAGTTAGCTTATTCCAGACCTGCATCTGACATAATTGATGTTGTCTTCAGTGTCAACCTACTCACCCTGTTCTGCCAACTTCCTTCCAATAACAAAAGTTTCTTGCTCATGTGTAAATGTTTGACTTTGTATGTGTAGAGAATTAGAAAATTTAAACGACGATCCAATCAAATACTTTGAACTTCTTGATTTTGACAAAACATTAGAAAAATGGAAGATCCCATCACTTCTCCACTGCCTATATTTGAGAAACCCTGGCTTTCTTTTTACCAAGTTAAGAAGAGGGAGAGATTGACTCAAACTATGTTATCTTATACCTGGGACCTAAAAGAAACAGGGACAGACAGGTCTCCACAACTGGGACAGTGACTTAAAAACCTGAAATAATATAAATTCTAAATGTTTGCTGATATTTTATGGAAATTAGTGGGTTGTTTCCTGAGGGGGTTGCGATAAGGAGCCATTTTTTTCTCTTATAAAGGAGGTGAAGGGTCATGAAAATGTGGCTGGGACTGGACAGAAGGAGTGGTGTGAGCAGGTCTTACTAATGCTTCCTTTCTACTTTGTTACAGATACTTAAAGATAAGGTGTTAACTTCTTTTTATGGGGGGCATGGAAAGAAGTGTTCCAATTTCAGACTTTATAACTTCTGCAAACTGTCTCAAGGTGGAATTTCTTTTTATTTTTTTTGTGTGACAGAGACAGTGAGAGGGACAGATAGGGACAGACAGACAGGAAAGGAGAGAAATGAGAAGCATCAATTCTTTGTTGTGGCACCTTAGTTGTTCACTGATTGCTTTCTCATATGTGCCTTGACGGGGCGAGTGGGGGGAGGCTGGCTCCAGCAGAGCGAGTGACCCCTTGCTTAAGCCAGTGACCTTGGGCTCAAGCTGGTGAGCCCTGCTCAAACCAGATGAGCTCACACTCCAGCCAGCAATGTTGGGGTTTTGAACCTGGGTCCTCCGCATCCCAGTCTGATGCTCTATCTACTGCGCCACTACCTGGTCAGGCAATTTCTTCTTTTTAGTTAAGGGTTATCCTAACTAAAAGTATCTAATACTTTTTTGTCAAAAGTATGCTTTCCTTGTCTTTATGTCTTCTAAAACTTTGAAAAATGAGATCTTTGTTATAATTTTTCCTTGATAGCTTTTATCATATTTAAAGCCCTAAACTCTGTAAATAAAGATATATATGTAAATGAAGTCCCATTATCTTTTCATCCTGAAAATCTTTAGATCTGATCTTCAAGAGACAAGTACAAAACTTTGTTGTAGTTTTGTGTCAAAGAATTTTAATCTATAGTCACCAGAGAGGTCGTTCCAGTTAGTGCCAAGAACTCCTATATGACATCTTGATACATAGTTACCAAACTGTGCTAGAGTCATTGTGACAGTTGTACTGGGATTCCGGAGACTGGCTTCCAGTCCTTATTCTGCACCTCATTACCAGTTTGGTTTTAGGTACTTCATCTTGTGATAAATGAAATGAAAGAAGTGGACCAAGTGATAACTAAGGTCTCTTTCAGTTCTTGATCTGTATGAATATCCACTGACAAACTGCTTGAACGTTAAGAAGTAGTCAGTTAATTTTATTTGACATCTCTCATTTTTATATTTAGTCCCAATTGTCATGGTTAAAGATAGCTTTAAAAAAAAAAAAATTATTATTTTTTTTTTACAGGGACAGAGAGAGAGTCAGAGAGAGGGATAGATAGGGACAGACAGACAGGAATGGAGAGAGGTGAGAAGCATCAGTCATTAGTTTTTCGTTGTCGTCGCAACACCTTAGTTGTTCATTGATTGCTCTCTCACATGTGCCTTGACCGCAGGCCATCAGCAGACCGAGCAACCCCTTGCTGGAGCCAGCAACCTTGGGTCCAAGCTGATGAGCTTTTTGCTCAAGCCAGATGGGCCCACGCTCAAGCTGGTGAGCTCGGGGTCTCAAACCTGGGTCTTCCGCATCCCAATCAGATGCTCTATCCACTGCGCCACCGCCTGGTCAGGCAAAGATAGCCTTTTTATAGCATTGTTTTTTCATGTATTTATTTTGACTGGGACATACATTGAGACATGTTTTACCTTGTATCCCAGTGAATATACATAAACAAAAGTATAGATATACACATAAAACTGAATCAAAAGTTTTATAAGTCACTACTTACCTTACCTTTATTCGTTGTGATACAATTCTATTTTATTTAAAAGAATGTCAGTCACTGACCCCACTAAATTGATTATATGACCCAGGGATGGGTCTTGACCTATGGTTGAAAAAAACACTACTCCATAGCAACCTGGAGCAAGTTTGTTTCATTCATATGTCAGCTCCTTAAAGTTAATGATAGCTGGCTTGTTTGCCTTTATGCCTTCTGTTCTAGAGTCTTAAGGTCCCCAGTTTTCAAAGCTTTTCCTTGTAGAATTTGGAATTTTGACTCACCATCGTTCTGGTCAACTGTCTTCGGATACTTAAAACAGTGTGTGTCCCTCCTGAAGTAATCAGGACCTGGAGAAATACAATCTTCAATTGAGCTCGTGCCAAACCTTTCTTCCACCTTCTTTCCTACAAATGTCTACTGTGCGTTGCATATTTTTTCTACAAATATTTGTTCCACACACACATATTAACTGAGCACTGCTTTGTGGTGTTTGGGGATATGCAGTGAGCAAAGCAGAAACCTGCTTTCAGAGAGTGTGTGTCGTAGAGGACTTATCTTGCTGCTGGAGCTTGATGATGAATCATAAGCAGGCCCTTGCCCATACAGCTCTAGCTCTAACAATGCTGAGTTGTGCGTGGTCTCTTACGGCTTTGTGTTGTCTGCTTGTTAGGCATTTCCCTTCTGAACTGTGAGTTCTTCCTGCCTTTCCACACGAATGCACATCTCAGCAAGATGAAGTGTCAGTGTCTAGGGGGAGAATGTATGTATGAAGTTTTCCTTGGATTCTTTAAAAACATTAAGTGGAAATGAGAGTTAAAAAATATCAAAGTACGAACTTAATGAAATTTTTCCCCCTGAGTTTCAGAGTGGTTAAGGGAAGGTTGCAAGTTCTCATTATATGTAACGCAAGCCTGTGAATTCTATTCAGGCTACAAGGGCATCTGGAAGGGTCTTTAACTATTTGGGACAATGAAGTGTATTTGTAAAATTAAATTATAGCTATTTCTAGAGGGACTTCGGCATGGGTAAATTTGAACCATTATTAATAGTTCTAGAGATCAAATTAACTTTTTAAAATGTCTGTTGTATATAAAGTAACATATTGGGGAGAAGAGGTTTGAGGGAACAAAATAAAGACATGGTCCCTGCCTTCAAACTTTGCATTTGAGTTAGAATAAAATCTACATGCATAAAATTATATTAACTAGTGATTAACCCACATAAGTGAAGTTGAACATGATTATAGAAAGTAGAATTAATCAGGAAAGAACAACTGGAGACCCAGCACTTGAAGTAGGTGGGAATGGATTGGTAAAAACGATCATGTTTGTTTTAAATTTAGTGTAATTTAAAGAATTCAAAGCGTTTAAAAATCTGTGCTTAGGTGAAGTTGCAATTTATTTACCTTTTAAAAAATAGTCAGGATTTCTTCTTCTTTTTTTTTTTACAGGGACAGAGAGAGAGTCAGAAGGATAGATAGGGACAGACAGACAGGAACGAGGATTTCTTCTTTTTATTTGAAACGTCTCCAAATTAGGAATTTTTCATGGAAGATGTAAATATTTCAAACATGAGAAACAAATGTTCAGAATGAAAGAGCATGGGAAGCAAACCTTAAGCATGACATCATTCAGTTAGAATGAGATTGTATTGATCCAGGGTGTGAAAATCTTTATGGGGTGGCATTTTTCACACAAGCCTTTCCCTTTACTTTATTTTGAACTACATAGACATCAATTAAAGCTCTCTAGTCCAAGTTAACAGATGGCGATTTATGCTGGACTTAATAAACAAAGCCCAGAACATAACTACATTTAATTGATGAATGCTCGCCCTCCCCAAACAAAGATTTTGGCCTTCAGTGTGGTTGTCTGAGAGAATTAATGAATTATTCTCTATGATCTCATGTAGAATAGCTCCCACTATAGAAATATTTGACTTTATTTTCCTCCACAGAAGAAAACTTGAATACTAAATTGCCTAGTAATTTAAGTTCAAAAAGGTAGACTTGGAAAGAATTTGGGAAAAATTGTATTAAAGTAACCTTTAAAAAAAGTCTTTTTTTTTGTCTTCATGCTAGAATGATACCTCAAAACTAAAAATAGTAACCAAAATTAAATACAGAGGTGAATGGGTGTAGTTATCTGATTTCAGACAAATATCTGAGTTAGATATATTCTAAACTCTTTCTGTGAACTTCCAGTTGACATTCTTTACAATGAGGTGACACTTGGTACTAGTTTTAAAAGTGACCCCCTATTTAAAAGTATGTGAAAATAGTTATTTCCTAATATTGTCTTGTAAATGAAATCTTAAGAGTTTGGGAGGGCCTGCAGCACAGGTGTCTAGATCCAAAGGAATGTCATGTGACCAGTATGACATTATATGTAGATAGTATTCATTTTCATTTGTTTGGAAATGGTTAATTTCAGGTTGTAAAGAAGTCTGCTTTTTCTTTACATCCTAGCTTTTTTAAAAGGAGCAGTAGGAAGATCAGGGGAATATTTGAATACACTGACGCATTTAGATTGTGGAGGATGGGAACGCTGCCATCTTTGGTTGAGGGCAATCTGTACAAAATCTTCTTACTGAGGATAGCTTTCTATGTGCTGCCTCCCAGCTGTCTTTAGTGTGCTTTTTGGTTTGAGGGGCATTCCCTTAAAATGAGGGAGGCAAATCAGGTAAGTTATGGAGGTTCCTGCCCAAAGCAGCTGTTCACAGGATATTCTGGTGATCAGTGTCACATAATTGCCATGGGAATGTGTTTACTTTTTCAAACAGGACATTTTGAAACAGGAGATGACACAATGACCTTTTTATTTTATTTTACTTTTTAAACTAAGCTCTGACATAGGTATTTTAGCTGCCTTTGAGATATGAGAACCCATACCCTGTAGAACGTGTTGTGTGTTGTAGCGCCTTGGCAGGATTGACACCCGTGGAAATCTGCACTCCCCAGATTCAGGTAGGAACGACATCAAAAATCCGAATCCACGGTTTGTTATATGAAGTCCTACAAGTACTGCACAGTCAGTGTGGACACTGAGACGGGGCCTCGGTGTCCTTCGTCCTGTGCTGGTCGGGGTAAAGGAAGAAGTCCTCACTGAGTTGCTGGAATCTGGAAGGTCCTGGTGCCTTTTAAGTCCAGAGTGGATCTCAGGCCTCCTCTGGTGCTCCTTCCTCTGGTGGCTATGGGAGCAGCCCTCCTCTGTTTGCCCTTGGTGGGGTTTTGTGCTGGGAACTACAAGTAACTCCAAGTATAGGAGAGACCAGCAAGAAAAAACTAGCAGGTGCACTGGGCAGATAGTGACACAAAAGGTAATAGAAGCTTGCAATCAGGACATCTTGATCACCAAAGCAGAGGTATTTTGGAATTATTCATTTGTTGCCAATGTCGGGTCTTACTTTAGTACTCATTTCTGTACACACTGAAGTTTGTGGAGGTGGTAAATAATACCCAGATAGCCACAAACTTGGACGTTGTCATTATCCTTTAAGATGATAAAATGACATTATTTAAAGAGAGCTGTTGGGTGAGGAAAGGGAGCAGGGCTGAGAGGTGATCACGGCTGCTCTTTGTTTTTTTGGGCCTCTGGTTGCCATGAGGAAAGAATTGTTCTTGGAAATGAAAAGCATGGAAGTAGAAAATCTGTTTCTTTAAAAAAAAAAAAAAAAAGGCGGAGCTGGTACGTGGCTTTGTGCACTGCTGAACGTGCTGTGACTTAGCAGTCAGTCTTGGTGGCTGAAATCTTGTCTGCGTGGCTGTGCAAAATTTCAAAAGCTGGTTTTAAATCTGAAACCACAGATTTGAAAAGAATTACATTAAATAATAGAGGGTGGAGAAAAAGAAAAAAGTTGATGAATAGCCCAGTTATTTTTTTTAATTGGAATTAGGAGTTTGTTTAAGCTTCTAAATTATAAAAACAGAACTATGGAGGGAGGAGCAAGATGGCAACGGAGTAGGCAGACGTACCAACTTCCAACTCCCAGAACCAAAGTGGATTATAACTCAGTTTTAAGAAACATCACCTGGATAAACCAACTTTGGACTAAACTAAGTAGACTCTTCAACCAAGGAACACAGAAGAAGCCACATTGAGACTGGTAGGAAAACGCGAAGAGGGCTGCCCAGCTCCCTGGAGCAAACGGCAGCCCGGAGAGACCCGCGTGGCGGGAGGAGAGTTTGGCGGAGAGGGAGGGACATGGGTACCAGGAACCAAGCCCCAGCCTGCAGTCCTAGAGCCTAGAAGAGGTGTTTGGACAGTTTTGAGCTGTGAAACAAGTGAGGGAGCTGCCAGGCCTACAGTGTGGAGTATTAGGTCCCTTCCTACTCTGCTGAGGGTTGCGGAAGGGTCTGTTGGCGGCAGGACACTGAAATGCGGTTCTGTCGGCTTGGGCGGAGGCCAAGCCGGAGTGAGTTTGGTCTAGCCCAGCAGGGTCGGAGGGGACGCGCGAAAGTGCTCCAGAAGCTGCGGGTCCGCCTGTAATGCCACCAACAGGGACAAAGCGGGAGGCCAGGAACGGGCAGAAATCTGCTCTGCGACCCTGCGTAGGCCGGCCCTGACCGCGGGGACCGGGCTAGGACCAGGGACGGGAGGGGGCTCGCGGCTGAGCTCACGCTACCAGCCCCGCCCAGCCAGAGAAACCGCGGTTTGCCACTCTACGTGCGCGAGCGGGCTCCGAGAGCAGGGATGGGGTAGACCCCAAGACAAGTGGAAGCTTGCAGCTGAGCCCACGCTACTATCCCTGCCCGGCCGGAGAAACCGCAATTTGCCATCCTACGTGCACAAGTGGGCTCCGAACCCGAGGGCGAGGTAGAGTCCGGGGCAAGCGGAAGCTCGCAGCTGAATGCATGCCAGCAAACACGCCCGGCCCAATAAACTGCGGTTTGCGACCCTGCACAGAAGGGCCCTGGCCTTGAGGGCGGGGCTAAAGCTCCAGACGGGCAAAGGCTCACAGCTGAGAGCGCGTCAAAAGCCCCGCCCAACCCGCGAAACTGTGGCAAACAGGCTCTTACTGCGGGTTCTCACCTCTACCCTTGGTGCTGAGGCTTGTGGCTTGAGTGATAGCCCCTCCCGCGGAGGAGAGGCAGAAATCACAGCAAAAGCCACAGTGGGCCGGCGCTGGCAACGCCCATACCCAACCACCCTAGGCAGCGGCAGAGGGAATGGGGGGCCTGCAGATAGACCACACCTAGAGAACACAAAGGCAACACCTACTGGACTCCAGTGGCCACAACTTGCTTATACACAGACAAAATGGGCAGGCAGAGGAATGCAAACCAAATGAATCAAGAGAAATCCCCAGAGAAGGACCTGAATGAACCAGATATAACCAAATTACCGAAGCAGAATTTAGAATAATGATAGTTAGGATGATCAAAGAAATTAGAGCAACAATGGATAGTCATTATGAACACGTAAAGAGATAACAAGTATAAAGAACGAAATTGAAATAATAAAAAAGAATCAGACAGAAATGACAAATACAGTATCAGAACTGAAGACCACAATGGAAGGAATTCAAAGCAGGATGAATCACGCTGAGGATCAAATAAGCGAGTTAGAGGACACAATAAACAAAGGCACAGAAGCTGAGAAGAAAAAGGAAAAGAGACTTAAAAAATGTGAGGAAACTCTAAGGGAGCTTTGTGACAACGTGAAGAGAAACAACATTCGCATCATAGGGGTGCCTGAAGAAGAGGAGAGAGGACAGGAAATGGAAACTTTGTTCAATCAAATCATAGCAGAAAACTTTCCTAAATTAAGGCTGGGAAACACTCCACACGCTCAAGAAGCACACAGAACTTCATTAAAGAGAAACCCAAAAAGATCTACACCAAGACACATCATAGTTAAAATACCAAAGCTAATGGATAAAGAAAAAAATTTAAAATCTGCTGGTGAAAAAAAGGCTATCACCTACAAAGGAGCCCCCATAAGGATGACATCAGACTTCTCAACAGAAACACTTGAGGCCAGAAGGGAATGGCAAGATATAATCAAAGTAATGCAGAACAAGAACCTACAACCAAGACTACTCTATCCAGCAAAGCTAACGTTTAAAATTGAAGGAATAATAAAGAGCTTCCCAAAGAAAGCCTCAAGGAATTCATAAAAACCAAACCAATTCTGCAAGAGATACTAAGGGGCCTGTTGTAAACAGTTTAAAGGGAGGAAAGAATAGAGCAAAAGAAGAATATAGCTTTAAAGAATAAAATGGCAATAAACAACTACATATCAGTAATAACCTACAATGTAAATGGATTAAATGATCCAATCAAAAGACATAGGGTAGCTGCATGGATAAAGAAACAGGACCCATACATATGCTGTCTACAAGAGACACACCTTAAAACAAAAGATGCACATAGACTGAAGGTAAAAGGATGGAAAAAAATATTTCATGCAAATGGAAATGAAATAAAAGCAGGGGTAGCAATACTTATATCTGACAAAATGGACTTTAAAACAAAGGCTGTAGTAAGAGATAAAGAAGGACACTACATAATGTTAAAGGGAACAATTCAAAAGGAAGATATAACTATTATAACTATGCACCAAATATAGGAGCCCCGACATACATAAAGCAGACTTTGATGGATATAAAGGGCGAGATTAACAGCAATAGTATCATAGTAGGGGATTTCAATACCCCTCTCACAACACTGGATAGATCCTCAAGAAAGAAAATTAATAAAGAAACAGCAGACTTAAAAGAGACACTAGATCAACTTGATTTAATAGATATCTTCAGAACTTTTCACCCTAAAGCAGTAGAATATACATTCTTCTCAAGCGCTCATGGTACGTTTTCTAGGATAGACCACATGTTAGGACACAAAAATGACCTCAGTAAATTTAAGAAGATTGAAATCTTATCAAGCATTTTCTCTGATCACAATGCCATGAAACTAGAAATTAACCACAAAAGAAAAACTGAAAAATACTCAAACACTTGGAAACTAAATAGCATGATATTAAATAATGAATGGATTAACAATGAGATCAAAGAAGAAATAAAACAGTTTCTAGAAACAAATGATAATGAGCATACATTAACTCAAAATTTATGGGACACAGCAAAAGCAGTTCTGAGAGGGAAGTTTATTGCACTACAGGCATATCATAAGAAGCTAGAAAAAGCTCAAATAAGCAACCTGACCCTGCATCTAAAAGAACTAGAAAAACAACAACAAATAAAACCCAAGACAAGTAGAAGGAAGGAAATAATAAAGATCAGAGCAGAAATAAATGACATAGAGGCTAAGGAAACAATACAGAGGATAAATGAAACCAGGAGCTGGTTCTTTGAAAAGGTAAACAAGATTGATGAACCTTTAACTAGACTCACCAGGAAAAAAAGAGAGAGGACTCAAATAAATAAAATTAGAAAGGACAGTGGAGAAATAACAACTGACACAACAGAAATACAAAGCATTGTAAGAAAATACTATGAAGAAGTATATGCCAAAAAGTTAGACAATGTTGGTGAAATGCACAAATTTCTTGAATCATATAACCTTCCAAAAATCAATCTGGAAGAATCAGAACACCTAAACAGACCAATTACAACAAATGAGATCTAGACAGTTATCAAAAAACTCCCAAAAAAGAAAAGTCCTGGGCCTGATGGCTTCACAAGTGAATTCTATCAAAAATTCAACGAAGAACTAACTCCTATCCTCCTCAAGCTATTTCAGAAAATTCAAGAGGAAGGAAGACTTCCAAACTCCTTTTATGAGGCGAACATAATTCTGATCCCAAAACCGGGCAAAGACAACACAAAGAAAGAAAATTATAGGCCTATATCCCTGATGAATTTAGACGCTAAAATTCTCAACAAAATATTAGCCAACCGGATCCAGCAATATATGGAAAAAATCAGCAATATATAAAAAACCATGATCAAGTGCGATTTATTTTGGAGAGGCAGGGCTGGTTCAATATTCGCAAATCAATCAATGTGATTCATCACATAAACAAAAGGAAGGACAACAATCACATGATAATTTCAATAGATGCAGAAAAGGCATTTGATAAAATCCAGCACCCATTCATGCTCAAAACTCTCAGTAAAGTGGGAATACAGGGATCATTCCTTAACATGATAAAGGCCATCTACGACAAACCGACAGCAAACATCATACTAAATGGACAAAAATTAAAAGCAATCCCCTTAAGATCAGGAACCAGGCAGGGATGCCCCCTTTCACCACTCTTATTCAACATAGTTCTGGAAGTCCTAGCTACAGCAATCAGACAAGAAGAAGAAATAAAAGGCATCCAAATTGGAAAAGAAGAAGTAAAACTGTCACTATTTGCAGATGATATGATATTGTATATTGAAAGCCCTAAAGTCTCAGTCAAAAAATGACTGGACCTTATAAATGAATTCAGCAAGGTGGCAGGATATAAAATTAATACTCAGAAATCAGAGGCATTTCTATATATCAACAATGAACTGTCAGCAAAAGAAATTAAGGAAACAATCCCCTTCACTATTGCCGCCAAAAAAATAAAGTACCTAGGAGTAAATTGAACCAAGGAGGTTAAGGACTCGTAGTCGGAAAATTATAAAACATTGATAAAAGAAATCAAGGAAGATGCAAACAAGTGGAAGCATATACTGTGCTCATGGCTAGGAAGAATAAACATAATTGAAATGTCTATATTACCCAAAGCAATTTATAAATTCAATGCAATACCAATTAAAATACCAATGACATATTTCAAAGATATAGAACACATATTCCAAAAATTTATGTGGAACCCAAAAAGAACGCGAATAGCCTCAGCATTCTTAAAAAGAAAAAATAAAGCAGGAGGTATCACTCTTCCAGATATCAAGGTTTACTATAAGGCCATTATACTCTAGACAGCCTGGTACTGGCATAAGAACAGGCACATAGATCAATGGAACAGAACAGAGGACCCAGAAATAAACCCACAGCTTTATGGACAACTGATATTTGACAAAGGAGGAAAGAACATACAATGGAGTAAAGACAGCCTCTTTAACAAATGGTGTTGGGAAAATTTGACATCTACCTGCAAAAAAATGAAACTAGACCATCAACTTACACCATTCCCAAAAACAAACTCAAAATGGATAAAAGACTTAAATGTAAGCCGTGAAACCATAAGCATCTTAGAAGAAAACATAGGCAGCAAGCTTTCCGACATCTGTAGCACCAGTATATTTGCTGGTTTATCTCCACGGGCAAATGAAATAAAAGGCAAGATAAACAAATGGGACTATATCAATGTAAAAGGTTTTTGCACAGCTAAAGACAATAAGAACAGAATAAAAAGACAAACCACACAATGGGAGAACATATTCGACAGCACATCTGATAAGGAGTTACTAATTAAAATTTATAAAGAACTTATAAAACTCAACACCAGGAAGACAAACAATCTAATCAAAAAATGGGCTAAAGAAATGAATAGAAATTTCTCCAAAGAGGACATACAGATGGCCAATAGGCATATGAAAAAATGCTCAACATCACTAATCATTAGAGAAATGCAAATTAAAACCACAATGAGATATCACCTCACACCAGTCAGAATGGCACTCATCAGCGAAACAATACAGAATAAGTGCTGGTGACGATGTGGAGAAAAGGGAACCCTTCTGCACTGCTGGTGGGTATGCAGACTGGTGCAGCCACTGTGGAAAACAGTTTGGAGATTCCTCAAAAATTAAAAATGGAACTGCCTTTTGACCCAGCTATCCCACTTATAGGAATATACCCTAAGAACACCATAGCACTGTTCGAAAAGAAGAAATGCGCCCCCATGTTCGTGGCAGCATTGTTCACAATAGCGAAGATCTGGAACCAGCCCAAGTGTCCGTCAGAAGACGAGTGGATTAAAAAGCCATGGTACATATATAGTATGGAATACTACTCAGCCATAAGAAAAGATGACATCGGATCATTTATAACAAAATGGATGTACCTTGATAACATTATACGGAGTGAAATAAGTAAATCAGAAAAAAAGAAAAACTGAGAACAGCATGATTTCATACATAGGTGGGACATAAAAGTGAGAATATGAGACATGGACAAGAAAGTGGTGGTTACGGGATGGGGGGAGGGAGGGAAGAGTGGGATGGGAGGAGGGGAGGGACACAGGGAAAACCAGATAGAAGGTGACAGAGGACAATTTGACTTTTGGTGACGGGTATGCAACATAATTGAATGATAAGATAACCTGGAGATGTTTTCATTGTACATATGTACCCTGATTTATTGGTGTCACCCCATTAGAATTAATAATAATAAAATATATATATAAAGAAAACAGAACTATGGAAACACTTTAACAAAAAAATAAAGTTTATCTTAAGTTCAGGTTCCACTTGTTGGCGTTTGCTAATGACAATCCGTTAACTGAAATAATTATTAAAATGGGGCCGCATTACTCAATTTCACTTACTGCCTGGTACCCTGGGCTTTGTAAGGTGATTGTATGTCTCATAATTTGTCTATTGAAGTTGAGTATGGTTCAGCTATTATCTTATTCTGAGAGTTCTCATCCTCCAAGTTCAAGACATCCTTTGAATCTTAGAATTTTTTTTAAAAATTAAGTGAGAGGTGGGGAGGCAGAAACAGTCTTCCGTATGCACCCTGACCAGTATTTATCCTGCAAGCCCCCTACCAAGTGATGTTGTGACCATCTGGGGTTGCTGCTCTGTTGCTCTGCAACCAAGCTACTTTAGCACCTGAGGTGAGGGTATGCAACGCAGCCATTCCCAGCGCCCGGGGCCAACTTGCTCAAACCATTTCAGCTATGTCTATGGGAGCAGGAGAGAGGGGTGGGAGGGAGGGAAAGGGAGAGGGAGAGATGGGAGATGGGAAGGTGGAGAAGCAGATGGCCACTTCTCCTGTGTGCCTTGACTGGGAATCAAACCTGGGACTTCCACACACCTGGTTGATGCTCTACCACTGAGCCAACCAGCCAGGTCCTGAATCATAGAATTTTTGTCAGTACCCTTGAAGGGATGGGACCTTTCCATTTGATGTTTTACTTTGGCATAAAGCCAGAAGGCCCCAGTCTCAAATGTAATTTGATGGTGGTTCACTAATATGCCCATCGCAAGTTCAGAATTGAGGTTTACTTAGTAAAAACCTTCCAGGCCCTAAATGGGGTTACACTGTGAGTCTCCTATTGATTGTGTTTACTAAGGACACCCCATGCTTACACATAAAATGTATGTATGTGTCTATTAGAGTCTCTAAATCCAACTGTTAGGTTCTTTGAAATGCTAACTCATTTTCTATGTAGTAACTTTCTTAGGAATGAGAATTAGTTAAGAACATCAGCTTTGTAAGTTTATTTCCCATTGTTTGGAAATAGTTGATGAGTGTTCTTTTGAAAGTTCATTAATTGATCATCAAGGTGTCATTTTAGTTTAAAATTTGATATGTTAACATTGAAAGTTGTGACTTATTAACTCTTTTCCAAAGATTTATCTGCCTAGTCAATTTTGTAGTTATCTGTATTCCTTTCAAGATTGGTTCAAAGACACTGGTTGTCACTAGTAGTTTTCAGTAAATATTAGAAAATGTGAAGTAAGAGTCAGATTGCCCTTTGGATTCTTCCATTCAGCACCATGGGAATTTGCTTCTGTCTTTCCCCTCTTCAGTCATCACTGTTTCTCCATTAATCAGAAGTATAACCCTGATCCCTGAGGTATTGCCTTTGTTTCAGTGGCTCTCTGATCTTTGTTCTCTTTGTTTTTTCTTTACACAGCACAGAAATCATTGACTTGATAAGGAATTTTGAGATAAGGGTAATCATGCTAATATGTATTATTATTTTTCATATTTGTGTTTTATATGTATAGGAACTACTTTAAGTCATACTTTTTTCTTTTGAGAAGAGGGGAGATAGAGAGACAGACTCCTGCATACGCCCTGATTGGGATCCACCTGGCGACCCCCATCTGAGGCTGATGCTCTACCTATCTGTGGCCATGCTCACAACTGAGCTATTATTAGCACCTGAGGTAGAGGCTTCATGGAGCCATCCTCAGTCCCTGGGGACAAGATCCTGGAGTCAATCCAGTCATAACTGTGGGAGGGGAAGAGAGATAGAGAAAGGGGAGGAAGGGTGGAGAAGCAGATGGTCACTTCTCCTGTGTGCCCTGAAGGAATCAAACCTAGGGCTTCCACATGCTGGGTCAATGCTCTACCACTGAGCCAAGAAGCGAGGGCAAGCCTTACATTTTATAGGTTAAAATCTTAGGATCTTATTCCATACATACATTTCAGTGTAGGGCATTGACTTGTTATAAAAGTTCTTTTTTTTTTCTTCTAAATTTATAATATACTGAATGCATTTTTTAAAACTTTATTTTTATTAGAGCAATTTTAGGTTCCCAGCAAGATCGAGAGGAAGGTACAGAGATTTCCAGTATACCCATCTGCCCGCCATTGTCAACACTCCCCCACCAGAGTGGCACATTGTTTTATAATTGAACTTGCATTGACACTGCATTATCACTGAGAGTCTGAATACATTTTTGAAGGTGGAAAATAAAATTGTGAGCAGTATTTTAAATTGGGAGATTGAGTGGCTGTGTTGGTAAAGTTATTAATAGGTGCCAGATTTTGTATTCATACCTGTTTGCCATTCGGCCCGCCTTTTGTCATTTATTCTTCTGAGCAATTGTTGTAGATTGGCACATTAAGGTTTTGGGTTTAAGAAATGTGCTTCAAAGTGTAAGGTGGTTAATGCTTACCTAATTGTCTAAGAAGAGCTTTTATTTCTTTTTAGGAAAATAATTTCCTCTTGTTTCATATTATCCAGCACTGGTTGAGTGAAATTAATTATTAACTTGAAACACATTTATTTTCTATGGAGGTGAATATTCCCAAAGTACATTTGACACTTTAATACTTAATTGTTGATTACGTTTACGGTTTTACGTGATGCGTTAAGATGCAAGTCAGAGGAGCCTGTTACATTTACAAAAAGTTCAGTAACAAGAAACTCATCATTTAGGATTGTGGGAAATAAAGGAAATAATATTTTGGTATTTGAGGTTTTTCTGTGTGGGAATCCTTTTCTGTACCAGTCTTGTAAATGAATATGGAAGTTTGACACACACACACACACACACACACACACACACACATACACATATTTATTTCCTTTTATAAACATTTTTCTCACCCCAAAATAATTTGAATAAAGTCAGCTTTATTTCTGTGTGCCATAGTCATTTACTTTCTATGGATAAATAGTATTCCTTGTTATTTACAAGGCTGATGTAACAACACAGCTGTTACATGCTTGGCATTTCTGCTTCTGGTGAAATGCTATTTATGCAGATTTATCTGATCCAGATGTGTGACCAGCAAGCTACATTTCTATTATAAGCACAATCATGGGATTATAGGGTCAGAAGGCATCTTGAGAGGACATCTTTTTCATTCTCTAGCTTTTCAGCAGGACTGCCCTTCATAAATTACTCCAGTACTGAACAAAGCAGCAAAGAATGTTTTACCCACATATAGGCTGAATGTAGAATCATCAGAATTATAACTGGAAAAAGAGAGGAGTCCCTCTGGTCCAGGTCTTTCGCTTTATGGATAAGCAGATTCAGGTCCAGAGAAGTGTGACCTAATCTGCACTTTTAGGACTCTGCCTAGAACTTCCTATGTTTCTTTCTAAGTGGCCTGTACTAAGGGACAGAGTGTAGAAGACTTGATTGGAGATGCTGGGCTTGCACTCTGGTTTCTTCATTTGGAAGTAGAGGTAGTGAAGTAGTGACAGCGGGCCTGACCTGTGGTGGCGCAGTGAATAAAGTGTCAACTTGGAATGCTGCAGTCACTGGTTTGAAACCCTGGAATTCCCCAGTCAAGGCACATATGGGAGTTGATGCTTCCTGCTCCCCCACCCTATTTATTTCTCTCCTCTTTTAAATGAATAAATAAAGTCTTAAAAAAAAAAAGAATTAGTGACTGCTGGATTCCATTGGAGTTTATTAACTATTTCTGAAACCTAAACAGAATGAGATATTCCGTTACAGAGTGTTTGCCTATGTTGGTGATTAAAGTACAAAAGAAATGAGCCCTGCATTTTGGGTGAGAGGGTTTGTAAGTGTATATAAGCTGAACAAGAATGACATCTCTGAATAAATCTGTGATTCTTTAACTTGATTTGACATTGCTGAATTTAGGGTTTGAGTTGAAGCTAATAGTTACCTTGTAATTGTTTCCTCAGTGATGGCAGAAGACAATGAACTCCTGCACTACCGTCAGGGACATACCAAACAGCATGAACATCAGCCTGTTTGTATTGGTTTCTCTTTGCCCCCCGAGTCCCACAGGGATGATGTGGAGTGTCCAGATGGAGCTGCACACACAATGAGATTGTGTTCCTGCTGGGGAACACGAAACTGGGGGAATCCACTATTTTTGTAGCATGCAGGAGATGAACTTGCTCTTTGTCCAGAGAAAAGACATTATTACCCATCTGTCAGGGCTTTTCACTGCAAACAGCATTTTTAGCATACCTGGCAGGACAAGAGACTGATGGAGAGTGTCTCATAATGATAATGTCCTGTAATGATAACGTTCATTTATGTACTATTAGAGATGATAAAATGGAACACAGTACAGGTAACTTCACAGAGTGAAAGACATGTAGCTGTTAGGAGGCAAATTCATTATAAGAGAAAATTGTAGGTGCCGGATAATCAGGGGGATGAAAATGGGAGGGAAATATGAAGAACTTAGTTTTAAATCTTCTGTAAATTAACATCTTATTATGATACCTCAGGGATATGGTTAGGTCATATTAAAAATGATCACAACCCAAATACCAAGAATTATAGATCTTGTTTCTACAGTGTTAAGTTAAATACATATATCTTTTGTAAAATGGAAATGATAGCCATGTAGACTCAGACATAGCTTTAGAGCTCTGTTTCCTTTCTTTTTTTAAAAAAATTAAATTTTTTTTTTATTTATTGAGAGGAGATGAAGCAGAGGGACAGACTCCTGCATGTGCCCTGGTCAGGATCCACCTTGCAAGCCCACTAGGGGACGGTGCTCTGCCCATCTGGAGCATTGCTCCATTGCTCAGCAACCAAGCTCTTCTTAGCACCTGAGGCAGAGGCCATGGAGTCATCCCTCAGCACCTTGGGCCAGCTCACTCCAATTGAGCCATGACTGCAGGAGGGGGAAAGAGAGAGAGAGAAGCAAGAGGGGAGGGGTGAAGAAGCAGATGGTCACTACTTCTGTGTGCCTTGACCAGAAATCAAACTTGGGACATCCACATGCCAGGCCGACGCTCTATCACTGAGCCAACTGGCCAATGCCTAGCTCTGTTTCTTCACTGCATGTGGCTTTAGATGTTTTTGAAAAGATATTATTACAATAGTTATTTGTGCTCTTTAAAGAAAAATAACACCAATTGGGAGGTATAAAAATGTAAAAGCTTTCTCCTTTTCACTACACTTTGACCCCTCCTACCCCAGTCAAAGTTCTTAGAGGTTGCCACAGTTCTGTGGCCTTCGGATCAGTCAACAATAGAAAGAAGAAATATTAATGATACTAGTGGCTACTTGTTACTTCTGAAGGTTCAGAATCTTATAAGTGCTAGGGACATATAAGAGGTATTCGGAATACCTAGAAAGATTTATGAAATGGTATTATGATTCTATCACTAAAATACAGTGGTACCTTGAGATACGAATTTAATTCATTCTGTAACCAACCTTGTCAGTCAACTCGTATATCAAATTGCCGATACTGGACCCGTGTGCCAACGCGCCAACTAGCAGCAGCTTCCCGAATCATGACTCGTATCTCGGAATTTTGCTTGGATCTCGAACAAAAATACGGACCAAGTCACAGCTCGTATCTTAAAAAATTGTATGTTGGTCTGTTCTTACCTCAAGGTACCACTATATTCTTATATGTGTACTTTTCTCAAAAAGTAGGCAAAGATTGTCTTATAATAGTAGGCATTAAGAAAGTTAGGTAACAGTGTCTTTATTTTAGGGATAGGGAAACTGAGGCATAGAAAAGCTAATTTTCTTTGTTAATGTTTGTCATGTTGGGCTTCTTAACTGCTTAAAAAAGATTTTGGTCCCAACACAACCTTCACAAAGACGTGAGACTAAGTTGTAGTCCTCTTAATTTTGCTTACCCTGCCTTTTTTTTTTTTTTTTTTTTGGTGACAGAGACAGAGAAAGGGACAGATAGGGACAGACAGGAAGAGAGAGATGAGAAGCATCAATTCTTCGTTGTGGCACCTTATTTTCTCATTGATTGCTTTCTCATATGTGCCTTGACCAGGAGGCTACAGCACAGCAAGTGACCCCTTGCTCAAACCAGATGAGCCCATGCTCAAGCTGGTGACCTCAGGGTTTCAAACATGGGTCCTCCGCATCCCAGACCTATGCTCTATCCACTGCGCCACCACCTGGTCAGGTCACCCTGCTGTTGTTTTTAACATTAAATAGGACTTTTGTATACACTAATTAGCTTACTTACTATGCTCATTGTTTGTTTCACCTTACTAGAATGTAAACTTCAGAAGAACAAGGGTTTGGTTTCTTTTTCTCTTGTGCATTGGTCAGTTTCCAATGTCTGAAACGGCATCTGACTTACCGTGGGTGCTCAGTAAATTTGGGTGATTAGATGAATCAACATGTGGTATATACATGGTGCTATAAATTGATGAGACTCAGTTCTTCGTTATGTTTCCCGCCTTGACCAAGTGAGCAGACATCTCTAGGTGCTGCTAATGAGATTAAATTTGTTAACTGGGCCAGGGGTGTGGCTTGCAGATTTTGTTTATGGCTTTACACAGTGTTTTTGTGTTTGTTTTTGATTGGAAGCAACATTGAAAAATTAAGGGGTTTTACATAAAACAAGATTTCTGGTTTTTCTTGAAATCTGTCAGCATGAGCCTGCGTTCTTCATGAGAGAAGTCTTGACTGGATACCGGCTCACTGAGCGTAGGGGGCCTTTGCTCCCCAGTCAGCAGCAGCCCCGACCTCTCTGTTGACTCCTAGACACTGAAGTTGTTTTTTGCCACCTCGTACATTAAATTTTAAATGTGAAGAAAGAGTTCTCTGTAGCTGTTTTCAAAAGAGGGGAAATGGAAAGGCAGACCACTTCCTCTTTCACATTACAGTATTTCCTTGGCTCTTACATGATGTGATGATTATCTAAGACCTTTCTCTGTCTTTTAGGTCAGTAGTTTTTATGACTTTGGTTATGACTGGTGATGGTATGCAGAAGGGAAGAGATACTGGCTCTGACTTACAGGAATGAACTTTTTGGTACTTTGACAGGAAGTGGTAGCTTGGAGTGTGAGTCTGGGAAAAAAATGTTTCTTTTGTTGAAGTATGAATGTATAATTGGTTTAGACATTTAGATATTCAAAGTGCACGGCCTTATTGCTAAGTGGCAGGCACAACATTAGAAGGGAACCTTAAGGTATATATTCTATTTGCACTATATCCTGTCTACTTGGGAGATCTTTTTTCCTATTGGTAATGATAGCAGGAAATGCAAATGACTTAGGAAGCATTTTATTGTTTGGAAAAAGTGATGATTTATTCAGGAAAAGTGAATATTTTAGATTTATTGCCTTAAAAGACTTGAAAAATTAAGCTTTGGATCCCTTTAACAGAAAGAACAAGTGGCATACTAGTTCTAGGAGAAATTTGAGTAACTAGACAATTTCAAACCATGTTTAATGTGGAAGCGTGTCTTATATTGTGTCGGTATAAGGTTGAATAAGATCATGCAGTCTTAGTCATGAATTGCTTATCTGATTATGAGTTAACCAGTTGAACCAGTTTTCTTTGACTCTATCTAAAAATTGGCCTAAGTTCACATGTGAAGAAGCTGTGAGTGAAGTGCTAATAACATTTTCTATTATTAGATAATCTTTGTAAAGTAAAGATTTCACCTAATTTTATTAGGAGAGTTGAAAATAAATAAGTAGCTAGAGCAGTATTCTGCAAAGAACATTGTCTGGAGAAAAGATTATGTGTTACTTTGTAGAGATTCTCAGTACATTTATTAGTTCTTTGAAGTCTAGCATTATAGAACCACTGCTGTTCATCCCAGAGTTTTTAAGCTTACTTGATAGTAGAATTCCTTTTTCACATAAGACATGTTAGCACGAAGCAGAATGTTTGTTCTGTGGCATATACTTTGGAATTCTCACCTGGATGGATTTAGGGAAAAAAACAAGGATACCACATTAGTCATTTCCTGTGTCTATATGGGTTTTTCTTCAATTTATTTGCATGGGTTGCAGTTACATTTCCTCTAGGCTGCTCTCCTGGTTGTCAGGCAGTGACATGGTTAAAATTTAGTGTAGAATTAGGATGGAATGTAGAGGATAATTTTGTCTTTCCTTTGTTTAGGAAATGAATTTATGTATATTGATTTCCTATTTTTAGATAATGTGCTTCTACTTAAGGCACATAACTTTCCATGCCTGTATTGTAAGTTGTCATCTGAGATGTGGTCGTCTTCTCCTGGTGGTGTTGCTCTTTTGGAGACTTATTGTTATTAACATAGTTAACACTTGTTTTCTCTGAGAGTCTCAGGAGTTGCCAGGGGTGGGATTTAGCAGGGAGAAGCTGTTGGACTGGAGGAAAGGCAGTGGGATAATTAACATTTTGGAAGTTAATAAGAGTGGGTGTACGTGTGTGAGTGTTGTTAAGAGCTTATAACTTTGTTAGGTTTCCTTTGTAAACTTAGGTAGGAACTACATTCTGAAATCTGAGGCAAGAGACCTTACTTACTCTTCCATTTATCAGTGATGTGACCCCTCAAAGGTAGGGATGGATTCGATAATCTTCAAGGTGCTGCTGGAAAGGAGAACTTAAAGTTTTTATTGCAAAATTGAAATGCTGGCCTTGTATTTTTGAAATTAATATAGGTTGTAACACACTGGAAGGGAACTCAAACCTTCACAGTGGAAAAGTTAATGCTAATGTAAAAATATGATTTGGAATCTTTGGTATTTGCCAGAGGCTACAAGAATTCAATGGTTTTTCCATTTGTGATAATCTTTTACCACAGAACAGCTTGCAGGAGAATTTGGGAGCCCTGTGGGCTGACCTCATTCAGAGATCTACAGGACACAGTCCCCGTTAACAGGAAATGACAATGTAGCAGGTACAGTACTACTTCTGACTTTGGGTCTTCAAGTTTTTACCATTCGTCACCTCAGCTATTCATATTTCAAAGTTATGAGAGGCTTAGAACCAGGGAAGTGCTTGCCACATCTTGTTCCTGGAAAAGCTGGCAGCCTGAAAATGCTTATCATCGAAGGTGTGACCTGAATGAGTGGTGTACTGCTATTGTAGTTTTTCTTTAAAGATATGTGGCTAAACAAGGTGCTTTCTAGGGAAAATTTCCTCTAACTTGACCTTTATTTATGATTCTGAACCCAATTAATGAAACTGCTGTATTAGGGTCACAGAATTTAGAATTAGAAGGGAATTTTCAGGTAATTAATTCATCCACATCATGTTGCAGGTAAAGCTAAGTCACACAGCTGGTACATATGATGGAACTGAAGTGAAACCCAACTTTCTAGGGCCCGTGAGAGTGATCCTCTTTCTTCACATCCGAGAGCTTTCAGGCCGTGGGTCCCGTGCTAGGATTCCTTGTGAAATAGTTTTTTAAATTGAAATATAACTTACATACAGTAAATTACACATTTTTGCATCTTCACCAGTGTATTTTAAGATATAATTGACCATTTACAACCCATTTTTAAAGTAAATTCTCCAAAGGGAGCAGCTGTGAGAGAGTGACCTCACTGTGTTGACAGCATTCCCATAGGAAATAGGTGCTGCTTAATTGACTAGCTTGTACAGAAGGCATCAAAAGGTAGTGTCTTTACTCCCTTAGTCAGCAGTAAGACTTTTAAGATGTATCGACAAGGTCCAGATAATGTTCAGGGTTTTGATTCCAGTGATAGGGAAATTAGCTTTCTTTTGGACAGAAAAGGTATTGAGAGAGAACTGAATTGTCATGGTGTTGAATTTCACAGAATTAGTTTTGAATAAATAGGATTTTCGATGTACTGTGAGCTTTTAAAACTCACAGTGAGTAACTAATACCCATAGGAGTTGCAGTAAATAGTTCAGTACAAATTATTTCCTTCACTAATATTTCGCTTAGTATATGAATCAAGAGTATACAAAAACTCTGTTAGAATGTGTTATAGGAGTACAATGTAAGATTAGGGGCAAGTTGTTTTACCACAGGATTTTCTTAAACCCTGGAAAAAACAGTAAGAATTCATGAGGGGTGAGGAAATTTCCTTAGTGACTGTTGGAAACAGGATGCGATGTGGCACAGCTGTCCGCAGAGGTTTGGAAGATTTTTCCGGGACAGCCAGTAGTGTGTCATTAGTTGATTGGGGGTAGATGGCCACACATACCACACACAAGTTGAATGTCAGGCTTATTCAGCTCTCAGCAGCATGATGATTTTACTTGATAATTTCATTCATAGCATTATCTTAATGTCTTTGTCAGAAGGATCTTGGAACATTAAAAATAGAAAGAGTCCAATAAGGCTGTCTTGTAAAAATTAAGGACATGGAGGTTTGCAAATCTCACTTCCCATTCACTGTTTAAAGGTCTGTTGAAATCTGAGCTCAATTACAAAGGTAGCCAGATGTACAAAATTGGATTTCCAGTGTCTGCACAGTGCCAGGCACATAAGATACCCAGTAAATGTTTGAACAGCCAATGGAATGAATTTCCAGATTTGTCAATTCTCTTTTCATGACTTCAATCACACATATGATTTCAACATGTATTATTCATTTATAGTAGTGCTGTGGTTGTGACATCTGTCAGATGTGATGCCTGTTAAATGAGTTGAATAGGCGTGCTTGATCCTAAAACCTTAATTGTCAGATGTTGCTCCATTTTTTTATTAGTCAATTTTGAATGCTCAGACACTAATGTTGTCTCTGAAATGCTGAATTAGAGGTACAGATCAGAGATTTGATCTCTATGATCTGTCCCTCCTCTTTTCTGCTACTGCAGTTCTTGATTGACTGAGAACCCTTGAGTGGGAGGGTCCTTGGTTGTCTTTCTAACCAATCGATGGCAAATACATGATATGGATCTCTCTCCTCACTTTTTAATCTCACGACCTTGGCAGCCATCTCTGTCTCTGAACTGCACCAGTGAATCCTCAACACTGTACTCCAGGCAGGCACTGGATGGACTGGAACGGCATGTGAGGAAAACACAGAATGCCCACACCAGACTGCCCTGTGAGATAGCTGTGGACAGATTTGAGTTTAGGCGCATGAAAATAGTTCTCGGTGGAATTAGAATAACTCTGGTTTCTTGATTCAACAGTGTAGTATCCATTATCACTTTGCTTTTTCATATAGCAGGATAGGGTTGGGAACATAAATTGAAATTATACTCTTAGAAAATGAAATAATTCTTTATCTGGTTTGATCTGGATACCGAAGATAATATGGCTAATCTGTGTTCATCTCACTCATCTCTTCTTTGGCTGTGATGCGTTTGGGAAATAATAGAGCAAAGGAAGGCTGGGGCTGGGGAACGGGGAGGGAGCAGAATTTAACAGAGCTCTTCAGAAGCACTTGGGAAAAGATGTTTTTTTTTTTAAAGTAGCAATTGTTAGATGTCTAAGTGTGCCTTATCTGTTAAGTAGAGCAGGTAGGAGCTCCACTTGGCAATGCTGTCGAAAGTTTCTGTCACAATTAAATTTGTTGCAGCAGATATTTCTTTTCATTTATTTACATGGACCTTTCCCCAAATCATTTGAATTACTAAGGTTTTATGTATCTGTATAATATTAAAATGTGAAAAATGAGACATTACAATCTGAAGAAGAGGTGGGTATTTTTCTTTAATTTGCAAACATCTGGAAAAAATATTAGAAATTACAGAAGTCAGGTGGTTTACACATTTTAGAAATGGGCATTGTAGTATCAAGCACTCTGTAATTTCCTGGTATTCTAAAGAGTATGTATGCATGTATGTATAAGAGAGAGAGAGAGAGAGAGAGAGAGAGAGAGGGAGAGTGAGACAAACAGGCTGGAAGGGAAAGAGATGACAAAAGAATCAATTCTTGCTTGCGGCATCTTAGTTGTTCATTGATTGCTTTCTCATATGTGCCTTAACCTGGGGGGCTTCAGCAGAGCGAGTGACCCTTTGCTCAAGCCAGCGACCTTGGGCTTCAAACCAGTGACCATGGGGTCATGTCTGTGATCCCACACTCAAGCCGGTGACCCTGCGGTCAAGTTGGCAACCTCGGGGTATGAACCTAGGTCGTTAGCATCAGGCCGATGCTCTGTTCACTGTGCTACAGCCTGGTTAGGCTATATGTGTTTATATTTGTTTTGGAGCGTCATAATTTCAGCCTTAGGAAGTTAACATTGTCACTACACTGGAAATACAAGAATGCATATTTGTACCTATAAAATTTGATATAAAAGTTACTAACTTCTTCAAAACATTGGCTTCTATTAATAGGAAATACCTTTTAAGATACATTTTCATGTGGATATTGTGTTACTCATCTTAACAAATGTAGTCACTGAAGAGCAATTTTCAAAACTGTGTTGCTTCCAGTAATATTACCTGGAGTGGTCTTGCATTTTACTGGCCTTGAGTGTGTGTGTGGGGATGTGGGGTGGAGGGAAGAGGGCTGGCTGTAGTGAATGGCTTCAGCCTGCCTCTGAGAATGGCAGTGCAGATTGGTCACAGGATGGGCCAGTTACCTGTGTTCATTTCCTGACCATGGACTACACCTCTACCCTGAACAACTCTTTCGTCAAATGATGCCATGAAGCCATCATTACCGACAGAAGAACCCAAACTCAATATAGGTCCTTTGAATAGGAGCAGCTACTGCTGTCTTGGACAAGAAGCAGCACTTCAGAAATGATAGGTCCCCCTATGCGAAAGTTCAGTGTTGATACCCCCACAAACCTGACAATCTGTGCATAGACTGCAGCTAAAGAAGTGACTTCTTATGTATCAAGGAATCCATCATATACCTGAGCCCCACCATATGCCAGACCCTATGCCAGTGTCCTGAGGCCCTGCTAACAGGTACATTTTCTCCAGCCTTTAAAAACATTCTTCCCTAAGTTATTTAACTTGCCCATATATTAAGCAGGGGAGAAGGTTGCACAAGACATTATTTGGATGTTAATAGTGAGTTGACTGGAGGAAAGACTGTCTAGAGTTTCTTCTGGACTTTCTTTGGCTAGTCAAACTGACATGTGGAAGAAAGTCCCGCAATTACACCCTTGTTTCACACTCGAGAAGGGGAAGGCCCAAAGGGCTCTGGAAGAGGTCATTGTGAACTGGAGTGATGTTACAGCAGCTTTAAAGAAGCAGGGAAGGCCTGGCCAGAATGGATGGATGTTCCAGGAAAGGAGGAGAGATGAACAGAGCAGAGGGGCATCTGCATGCTCCCTGCAGTCCTGTACTGGTTAGAAAGGAGCATTATGAGGGCAGAGCACTAAATACGTTTATATAGAAAGGGTGACACAGAGGATTATTTGCCCTGAGAAGTATGTTCGAGGTCCAGAATATAATAAACAGTCTACCCTTGTACAATGCAGGGGTTAGGGGTACCAACCAGTCGAAAATCCATGTAGAACTTTGGACTCCCTAAAAACTTCAGTTGTCCCTTGGTATTCTTGGGAGATTGGTTTCAGCACCCCCGTGGATATCAAACTCTGTGGATGCTCAAGTCCCTTATGTAAAATGTCATGAATCAGCGGGTGCAGTTGGGCCCTCTGCATCTATCGATTCCCAGTCATGGGTGGAAAATACTGTTTTCTAACTGTACTTAGCTGAATCCATGAACGCAAAACCAGGGATACGAAAGGTCGACTGTGTATTTCGTGAAAAACATCCATGTATAAGTGGACCGGTGCAGCTCAAACCTGTGTTATTCAGTGGTCTGCTGTATAGATAGTATGTAATGTTGGGTAAGATCTAAGGCAGTGTTAACTTGAGTGTATTCACGACTTTTCTGGGCTACTTAGTGAACATGCACATCACCTGCTCTGGTAGAGAGGGAAGATACCCAGACCTCCCAGAGGTTTTGATTTATAGTAGTAGCTTTGAGGTTGAATGGAGTGATCTGGTTTTTTCTTAAGTAGCTTTTTTGAGATAAAATTCACATATTATAGTTTATTCTTTTGAGATATAAAATTTAATATACTTTTAAAGCATATTCATAGGGTTGTACAACCATCACTGCTTTCAAATTTTGTAACATTTTTGTACAGGGGGTCCTCGTGTTACTATGGTAAAAACTTAAAAAATATTGAGAAGTGAGCGTTTTGCTTACACCGTTAACGTTGTGCTTACGGACCGAACGGGCGAACTAGCTTGGTTGTGCCCGTGGAAGAATACGCAGTAATGCCGCGTAGGAGCGAGGGAGTCGGAGTTCTCCGGTACACTGACCGTCATTTTGGACTGATAAAAACGCAGTGTTCCGTTTGTGTTAGGCTAGGGTGTGTTTCAGCTTAAACCAAAATTTGGGTTATGTCATTGTTGTAGAAACGGAACTGTGTTGTAACTTGAGGACCTTCTCTACTTTCTGTAGAAGCCCTGTACAACCTATTAGCTGTCCCTTTCCATCCACCCCACCCCTACCTGTCCAGCCCTGGGCATCCACCAGCCTACCTCTGTCTCTAAGAATTTGCCTATTTTGGACATTTTTAATAAAAGAAGTCATACAATGTGTGGCCTTTTGTGACTGGCTTTTGTCACTTAGCATAATATTTTCAGGATTTATCCATGTTGTAGCATGTATTAGAATCTTATTCCTTTTTATTGCCAAGTAATATTCCAATGTATGGATATATACTATATTTTATTCTAAAGTTGCAGGCACTTGAGTTGTTTCTACCTTTTAGGCATTTGTGAGTAATGCTGTGAACACTTGTGAGGAATCTGCATTTTGAAACAAGCTCCCAGTTAATTCTTTTGTGGTAGTTCCTGCTTTATACTGGGAGAGCAGGAACCTGAGTGGTTAGCGTTGTAGAAGGACTTCTCTGGCTGTGTGAGGTCCCTCATTCCAGTCTTCTGAGGGCTTCTTAGCCTCTCCTTGAAGAAACGCTGGTTTGGCTCAGTGCAAGTGGTGTTCCAGAATGGTCTGAATAAACAGGGTACTGTGGACAGAAGTGAGATGAAAGGAGGTCATCAGGAGAGGTTGGTTCCAGATGTTCCCATTCCCAGACTCTAGAAGTGACTTGATTTAATTCCTGAACTCAGGTGCTGCTGCTTGTGATGGTGGCAGTGGACAGGAAGGGCTAGAGGTAACAGACTTTATCAAAGGAAGAATCCTTTGAATAGCCGTGCTTTAAAAATATTCAACAATTTACATTTTTCTCTGACTCAGATGCAGTTATGTCTTATTCTGACCATATTTATTCATATCATCCTGTTATTCTAAATAAATGTATTTTTACTGAAAGAGGAAATCCTGAGATAACTAACTGAAGGATATAGTATAATTAAGAAATGTTGGGTTGTGATATTTTGGAACCTCTCGTCTATTGGGGATGTTTAGATATTGTACAAATCTGAGTCATAACTGAACTGTTCAAGGTTCCTTTTTAGATTTAGGAGTCTATGATATTATTTTGAAACTGAAAATAGCTGCCAGGAGGAGGCGGTTCCTAGTCTTCATCATCTCTCCTGGTAAGCCCAGCTGTGCCTATTTCCGTGATGGCGAACCTATGACACATGTGTCAGCACTGACACGGGTAGCCATTTTCGATGACACGGCCACATGCGGCCGCATACCAGAGAAGTATGGGGTCGCATGCTGAGAAGGACGTTTCATCCTCGGCTCCTGCACGGCCAGGTGCAGTAGCCAAGGATAAAACATTTGCTGTAGTGCAGACACTGTGCCGGAGGTCTGTAGGCCAAAACAACAGAACTCTGGCACAGAGCGTCTAGTTCTGGGACTTCTGGTTAGGCTGTTTTTCTCGAAGTGACACACCACCTGACTTATGCGAATTTTGACACACCAAGCTCAAAAGATTGCCCATCACTGGCCTAGTATAAAGGGGAAACCACACCTGTGAGCTCTTGCAGGGGGTGGGGATGTCACAATCAGGGAGCTGTATCAGGAAGTCATAAAGGTGTGTTTTGTGTAATAAGATTGTCATTGTTTCTCATTTTTCAATTAGATTATTTGACAAACATGATGAAGTTGCTCTTAAGATGCTCTGTGTTCTATATACACTTTTTCCTCCAACAAGGGCATCATAAAATAATCAGAATGTGTTGATAAAAAATTATTCAATCTACCTACCTCACCATAATCACTCTTGACACTTTGATGTTTCTTTTGTTCTATGTGAAAAATAAACACAAATAAGACTACAGTATAGACCTTCTATTGATTAACCTGTTATTCTCTGTTGTTATTGCCCTAGAAAGTGTGTTGTGATATCTTCCTTTGTTAGCAGATTGATTTCTACAGCATTTAAAATTGGCTGTATAGTCTTCCATTGAATGGGTGAGATAGCTTCCCACATTTTACTCTTTAATGCTGTGATTTATATCTTCGTGCTTTATACTAAGATAATTTAAGTCACATCATACACTTTTGCCAGTCTGGTTCTGTTAATAGTTCTCCTGGCAGCAATATGGCTCAGTGCTCAGGGGTTAAGTGTTTTGTGGCAAAGTGCCATGACTGCTATATACGTTCTGCTGAGAGAATACGGTAAGTTTATAGTTGTGAAGAAAGTGTTACGAACAGTTAAAATATGACATCCTATAGCTCTTAGGAGGTAGAGAATAAAACTTTACATTTTTTAGAAACATATACATATAAGCCTAGAAGCAAGGAATTGAATTTACAATAATTTGAAGGGACCATTCATTTTATATTTCTATATAAATACTTGTACACAATCTAAGAGTATTATGTCAAGTATTATGTAATTATAACCTGCTGTCATATAGGAAAGAATCATGTCTCTGGATGCACTTTGGGCTTGTTGGTTGAATATCATATTTTTCCTGGTCACCTGTCTTTCTGCTAAGGTCAAGGAACGTGGATTTTGCCTTATTCTCTGAAAAGGTGATTTAAGAATAAGTTCTTGCTAATAATTTTAAAGTTGTCAGTGTCATTGTTATAAAATATCAATAAATATAGGCAAATCTGTGTAATCTATAGCCCTCTAACTTTCTAGATTTCATATGGATAGAAAAACAATGAAACACATCACCATTTTAAGTGGATGTTTCTGGGTGATGTGATTATGAATAATTGAAACTTCTTGCTCTTCCTAGAGTGAACATGCATTACATGTTATAATATATGGGGTGTGGGAATAAAAATATGGGACAAATATTTTTAGAAGGTTTCGGTTGGAGGAAGGTGGGTGGAGGGAACCCAGGAAGATAAGAATGGGTAGTTACTTTTCCGTGGAGAGTGAGACCTGCTAACTCTAAGGGAGCTCTCTGGCCCCATCCTATGCTTTTCAGAGCCAGCGGTTTTTTTTTTGAAGGCCTTTGTGCTAGTTAGGGACTAGCATAGTTAGCACAGCAAGTAACAGATTTCTATTATTAGTTTATCTGTACTGAGTCTCATTTGGTTGACAGGGAATTTTTCACCCAGAAAGTATGATTTATTTTGGCAGTTGAAAGAGGATTTTTTGGAGTGCAAGTTATCTTAAAACAAGGAAGTCTGGGGAACCTGCCTTCCCCCTCCTTTCTTTAAAAAAAAAAAACAACTGTTTAGGTTGGTCCTGAGCATGCCTAATCAAGGGCTTACTCATCAAGCATGACCTGAGGGCTGGTTTTTTAATGTTACCAAGTCTGCTACTTAACCACAGATGCTCTTCTATTGTTGTATTGCACAGTCTGGCTTGAATGGTGGAAACTAGTTCCGAGAGTTAAGTAAACCCATATTCTGTAGGTCTTTGTGTTGTACAATGGTTTGAAAGGATTTCATCATAAAAATGTAAATAATCACGAGTCAAAGTAAATTGAATTATATGTTTTTTAAAAAAAATTTAATTTTTGTCATTATAAAAATCATATTTGCTCATTGTAAAATACTTTAAATATATACCAAGTGCAGAGAGGAAACAATATAAATATAACTCGCTCATCATTTCATAATACATAGGTGTTATGTATTAACATTATTAACACTTTGGTTCTATTTCAATGCAGTCTTTTTAAACAGTTATATATGCATTATATATTCTGAGTACATTTCACTAAACACTGTGTTGTAAGCCTTTCTTGTGGTATTTCTGGTTAACTTTTTCTGTATTGTAGAAGTGACTTCCTGAAGCTAGCTAGTAAGTGGTATTATTATTTATGAGTGGAATGGGTACAGATAACTTTTATTTTATGGTGATGACCTTAAATGTTAGACTTCCAATAAACCCTTCATAATTTGTGTTAATTGTGATATTTTTTGTTGCTATACCCAAATTGATTATTAGAGCTGGCAGGGACTTTGATCATGGAGTTCAGTCTAATCAGATAAATGAGGAAAAGTAAGCCAGAGGAGTTACCATTGCCTAATATCATTAAGTTATTTAATGGCCTAAAAATATTATTGTAGAAAGCAGCTGATACCTCTCTTTTTGTGGGTTGAGAATTTCATGACATTTTTGGAAGAAACAGGTTGTGTTGTTTTAACATGATCTGGGGGAGGGAGGGAGGAAAGTCAAACTAGTTGCTTGGTATTGAATTGACAAAACCTATTTATTTATTGCATTTTTAAACCACCAATTGATTGACTTGATGGCATGTGTGTCACTGTTATCTTTTTTTTTTTGTATTTTTCCTAAGTGAGAAGCGGGGAGGCAGTCAGACAGACTCCCGCATGTGCCTGACTGGGATCCACCCGGCATGCCCACTAGGGGGTGATGCTCTGTCCATTTGACGCATTGCTTCGCTGCAGTCTGAGTCATTCTAGCGCCTGAGGCGGAGGCCATGGAGCCATCTTCAGTGCCCGGGCTAACTTTGCTCCCATGGAGCCTTGGCTGCTGGAGGGGAAGAGAAAGAGAGAGAGGAGAGAGGGAAGGGTGGAGAAGCAGATGGGCGCTTCTCCTGAGTGTCCTGGCCGGAAATCGAACCCAGGACTTCCACTCGCCGGGCTGATTCTCTACTGCTGAGCCAACCGGCCAGGGCCTGTGTCACCATTATCTTTATTTCCTCAGTATTCAATATTGATATGACACTGACAGTGACCTCTTTTTTATTTGTGAAGTTAAAGTAATTATTTTTCTTTGTAGTTCAATAATATGGTCAGTATTTAAGGGACCAGTGTTCCAGTGGAGATAATGAACAGATCTTCGAAGTTTTGATTTTTTAAGCTGCATATTTATTATTATAACCCTTTATTTGGCTCTGGAAGACAATACTTTATTTAAAATATTTTATTTCAGAAAACAGTGTCATGGCTTTGTAATTGTTTGTTTTTAACAGTGCTGCCCTGAGGGATCGCTAGAGAAAGGAAAGGAATTGGTGACAGTTTTCCATCTCACCTCAGGAAGAACTGGGGGGTGGTTGTGGACAGCACCAGCTTTGTTGGCCCTGAAATAGGCTGTGGGGCTGTGAAGGGAGCAGTTACAGTGGTCCCCAGCCCACTGCCATGGAAAGTCCTCTCTGAAACAGCCAGAGGTGGCCACAAGGCCTGCTTCCTGTGTGCGTACCTGTTGTGGAGTCGTCAGCTGAACGGAAGGTCTGTGTCAAGTGCTTTCCCACCAGCACACAATGCCGCAATGTAAACACACATTCTGCACAGGCTCAGGCTAGCAGCCACTGGCCAGAACGCCCTTGCCCAGAAAGCGGTTGTGGAGTTTCATTTATTTATAGAGGCCAGTGGAAAATTAACAAACCTATTAAATCTATTTTTAAAAATGAAAGGGAAGTCTCTTATCTAACAGTGTTTGCTGAATATAAATCAATTAGTTGTGGCATATTTTGATTTTGCTAATTGTTGCTCTAGGAATTTCACCATCATAGTAATTATTCTGTCTATATGTAATACTTGAGGTTCGGCTTTTAAGGGCTCTCCTTATGCCTCAGAAAACTATTTTTGGGTTCTTTGATGAGAGACTAATAGGCTGTGGTAAAAGAAAATAAGTTAGTGACCCTAGATAATACTGGTTAAAGTCATCTGTGTATTTAGAATGGGCTCATTAACCAGTAAATGAAGGTCTGGATATTGGAGCAGATAAGATTCGTAGAAATGGCAACACAGAATTATTTGATTTTATTTTCTTGGTTGATCGTTTGCTTTGAATCCAGGGCATTAGTTTGATTACAGGAGAGATTGACAGACATCCCCATCTAATGGACCTGGGTTTACTGGACTCAGCTCCTACCCTGTCTTCTGTGCACTGGAGTTTGCTGATAGTCCTAGCAGGGGAGTACCTGACTCAACATTCCTGTTCTTTTCCCTTCAGCCTACTGCCCTGACTTCCCTCAAGATTTTACCAAATGAGTTTGTTTCACCCAAGTGCTTTATAGAGTGTAATGTAAAATCCTGGAGACAGTAGTCCGTGATGGAATTCAAATAGCTCTTCATTTGGATCAATTTGTTCTCTGTTCAGACATCGTCAGGTGAATTGTGGATATACTAGGTATAAAGTAAGGAAAACAATCTCAGTTTACTAGAGAGTGAATTTAAAATGTCCTTCTGTTTTTACATCTAAGCAGTTTGGTTTGTGGTGCTATGATTCTCCAAGTGTGGTGTGGGGGACCCTTGGCTATTCCTGAGACCCTTTAGTGGGGTTTGTGAGTTTAGAAATATTAATAGTCCTAAAATGTTCATTGTGTTTTTTATTCTCATGTTTCTGAGTTCTTCATTAACAGTAATTGAAGGATGTTTTTGTGTCTTTCGTGCTTTCACATAAGGATAAATAAGAAAATTGGAGAATATGCATTTTGTAGCAGTTGAAATTTAAAATTATTTTTCTGGAAAGATTTTAAAGCTTGTTAATAGACTTCTTAAATTTAGTATTTGTATGATTCCAGCATAAAAGTGTGCCCTGCACAGTGTAGAACCTAAATAAGTGTTTATTAAATAAATGAATGCAGCCCCCTGCATTTTCTTAACTATTTATATTAGTGTCATTAATGATGTCATCTGTAGTCTTAGGGAGTGCTTGGAAGGTAGGAAAGCGCCATGCTTCCAAATACTTAGGTTCATCTATTTGCCTATAAACCATGTATACACCAATGACCATTTTTATCTATTAAAACAGATCTTCTTAATGCTCTGTGGTATATGACAATTACTTTTTCTTGAAAGGAAGAATGTGTTTTTCTTTTAAAGAATTCACATTTTTTATGTTTTCAAAAATGCTAGTCTGAGTTAGTAATGTGGGTGCATACTTATCTCAGTAAGTTTTTAAAGTAACGGGCTCATCTGAAACAGTAACTAGAAGTTCTCCTCCTTGCTGTGTCTTTGCACCTGCTAATAATATGTTTCTTTATAAGGATTGTCACTTCATGTGAATTTTCTGTTTCAGTACCTTAGAAGCTCTAAGGAACACCTGGTATTTGCTCTGTGTTCAGTCACGTTAAGTGAAATACAGAGCTGCTTATGAGAATGTCATCAGTTGTCATGATTCTTCAAGTAATAACTTGTTTTAAGAAACATGCTGATAAAATGAATGTCAGTGTATCATATACTGTTCCCATTGACCTCAGCCCTTATAGGTGTGTAGGAAAAGCAGATTTAAAAAAAAATTGAAATAAGACCTAAAATTAGTAACGACATGTCAGAAATATGTACATATTTTAGTATAAATTGGATAAAGCATCAATGATGCTTAATGGTACAGACTGTTTTCCTTATAATAAGTTGTTTTATAATATTTATTCAGTTAAGCAAAACTGAGTTTGTAAAATACATGATTGAATTTTACATGAGCTGATTAAAGAAACATTTCTAATATCCTCCTGGCTCATCAGAAATAGACTGAGGCCGGGGGTATGGGAAGACATTTACCTTCTGGAACACTTAAGACTAGAAAACAAGCCACAGCTGGGAAACCAGATTTAGACATTGGGACTTCTCTTAGCTGAAGGGCTCCACAGAGCATAGAGGTTTGCGGACTTTCTGTCTTTTCTCAGAAGTGTCCAACATGGGTTCTGTTTTAGTTATTGAGTATACATTGTTGATGCTGTTTAACCTCAGGCCTTTTTTCTGGAATCCTAGAGTTTTGGTGTAGTGTCTGGCACACGTTGGATGCTCAGTAAATATTTGTTAAAAGCAAGGCAAGATTATCTTTGTCAGGTCTTTTTGTTTGTTGCTATTTTTGAAAGTACCTTTCAGCTAAGTCCTGTTTTTGAGGTGTTGAAAAAAGTAGAATCTTGAAACCCTTTGTACCAAAGACCTTGTTCTAGCAGTCTCCCCTCATCAATAACTTGCTAAGCGACCCTCTTTTTTTGAAGTAATTTTGCTTTTGTGTTTAATCATGGCATATCTCATTAAAAATCACCATGGAGGGATATAATTTTAGTTGTTTTAATGTGTTTTTGTTTTTTTTCTTTCCCTAACGTTTAACTCTTTGGACTACATGATAGACATGATAATATTCCTAAGTTATTTTAAAAAGTTTTAAAAATCATTAATTCTGTATTGTGGTAAGCATACACCAAAACCTCACAGTTCTTTCCTTTGTATGTTTCCTTGTAGATGCTAGACTTTCATCATTGGGTGTCAGTGCGGGGTGTGAGATTATTGTGCTGAGTGTGTGTACCCAGAGTCTAGATGTGATAAAAATGGGGCACTGGAGTCTGGATAGAAGGGAAATGTACTTTCATTGGGTGTCTTTGAAAGTTATTTTTTGAATTTTATTCCATGTGCTGCTTTTACTTAATTTTAAAAAACTCACTGACCTATGCGTTTTCATCAGCTCTTCTGCTTCTGTGTTGCATTGCTGGATGTAAAGATCTTACAACTAGCTCACTAAGAGCATTGACTTCTTACCATCACTTTCTATGTGATACTCCTTGGCCACGTTCCTTAACCTCTCTCAGCCTTAGTTGCTATGGCTGGGCTGTGAAAGGGGATCACTGCTTACTTCACATGCATGTGTGGAGGAAGGTAGTTCTGAGTGTCCAGGTGCTCCCACTGCGCCTCTGCTTGCCAGATGCAGGAGCAGCTTCCGAGTTCTTCCTCCAGACCTTTCCCAGAGGCAGGCAGTTGTATGCTGCTTGCACCACACTTTTCTTCCACTAAAGGGTGTGTGTTATGTGTGGCTGTTACGTACCCAAGTGGTTGCACATATGGGAATTTAATTTATAATAGATCTCTGAAAACAGAGTAATAAAATACATTTCAGATTGCATTGAACGGGAATCTAGAAGTCCATTTAAAGAAGTCTTATTACAGATGAGGAAACTAAGGCATAGAGAGCCTATGCAGCAGTACCTTGAACCACAGACCTGACAACAGGGGGACCTGTTAGAGTCCTGTGGGGTTCCAGGCAGGTGGACTGATAGCAGGCTGGTGCCAGGAAGGAGAGCGTGTCTTCTGACATCCTTTCTCATCTCTTTCCAGCTAGCTCCCCAAGTAGCATGGAGGTAGATTGGTAGGGAGGTGGGAAGTCCTAGACTTGGCAGAGGCTTAGAAGTGATTTTTTTGATTCCCAGATTACAGTTGTCTAGACTTTTTCTTCAACATACTATAGAAAAGGACATAAACGGCTAAACAATTCCAAATTTTACTGAAATGCATATTTGTAGTTATAGTCAGCTGTAGATAAAGTATGTGGCAAAGTTAGTTTGGATATGTGTGAAAATAAGGGCTCATGGCTTTGGAATGTTTCCTTATAGATGCTAGATTTTCATCATTGGGTGTCAGTGAGGGGTGTGAGATTATTGGCTGAGTGTACCCAGAGTCTAGATGTAATAAAAATGTCTAATCACGTCTGCAAATTTAAAACAATAAATAAAGCAAATGAACTTTTGGTTTGTAAACTTTTTTTGTAGATGGGCCCCCTTTCCCTTTTAGTTAATAGTATTTGCAAAACTGAGCTGTTATTTATGTGTGGTCTAAGGTCTAAGGTCCAAATATTGTGTATATACAGCGACATAATTATTTTCCCCTCATTTTTTGTGTTTCCTTAAAGATTTGGGAGATGTTATGAGGCTGTGGAAGTGATCTCTGTATATATATGGAAAATTATGAACACAGCCTCAGATTACATATAATGTTTATATATAACTCTTAGATATGTCGACCCTGCCTCCAAAATAGTTCCTTCCTAATATGGTAGTTTTGAGTTCAGACAGGACATGCTTTACTATTTAAGCAAAATCAAATTATAGCATAGGGAATATAGTCACTAATATTTCAATAACTATGTAGGGTGCCAGATGGATATTAGACTTATCAGGCTGATCACTTTTTATGGTATATAAATGTGTAATCACTATGCTGTACACCTGAAACAATGTAATAGTATATGTCAACTATAATGGAATAAAACACCTACGGGTTCCTGAATGCAGGACCTTATACATTAGATTATGTAGCATTCCTCCTTGCTCTCAGGAGCACAGTGGACAATTCTGTTTTTATTTGTTACTCGAACCATTTGCCATTATTTATTTTAATCCAGACTGGTGTTTTTAATTTAAAAAACTAAATTTCACAGGATTTCTCTGTTTATTTAAATGCTGCCACCTGAACCTCCTGTGTTTTAATTGGATGCAAAAAGCAAGAATATTTTTAAGGTTAAGAACTTTTTTCAGACAGCTGTGATTTAACTTCACAAATGAACCCATATCAGACAAGAAGACAAATTCCAGACTGTTTGTGCCTCAACTGACCTGCTGGGTGCATACCTCCAGGTACTGCTCATGTCTCAAGAGTTTTCTGCACAAATAGCTATCACCACTCTGGTTTTCATTCAAGTGGCAAGCCATGGCAAGAGAGCCTCCAGTTGTATAGAACTCGGCTGTAATATTATATTTCATTGGCACAGAAATACGATGATTACCAGCACTATTTGCTCAATATATTCTCTTTTCAACATTTTACTTAGATTTTTCTTTTCTCTTATGCAGACGGCTCGGGTTGTATTCATACAAGTAAGAGAAAGTACAACATTTTTGGAGTCGGTGTAAACATTTTAAAAAATAATTTAAGCTTTAGTTTAATCTGCATATAGTAAGCACTGTGTATAGTAAGTACCTTAGGCAATGGTGTCTGAAATACTGTAGTCTGTTAGCAACAGAAAGGAACCTTAAAGGCAAATCTACAATTTTGTGATTTTATAAAAGAAGAAATTAATGGCTCAAGTTCAGGGCTAATTGGCAAAACCTCGAGTAAAAACAAACAAATTCTAACACACTGGTCCATTGAGCTGTTTTTAGCAGAGGGGCTATGAAAAACTCTAATAATTCTTACTCCCTCTTCATATCTTTTTGTTTTTTGCACTTACTTGATTTTCAGAATAGCAGAGGCTAGTGTTTGTACCAAGTGTCTTTCCTCTTGGTTACTAACAGTGGGAGGTGTGGGTGAAGGGAAAACATGGAAGCCACCCCAGCTTTCTCCAGTCCAGCGCAGTGCTGCGCGCACGCATCAGGTCCATAAACAGCTATGTGCTAGTTCCACAGGGTCAGAGCCAGGGCCACAAGCATTGGTTTAGTGTTACTGGGAAGGGAAAGAAAAGCTTCTCTTACAGTAGCAAGGAAGTGACAGGCAGATGTGTGTTGATGGATGAGCAGATTTTTCTCAGTTTCAGAGGGAAAGAAGATGCATGGTGTTTTTGTTTTGTCTTAATTTTTCTATTGACATAGTTGGTGTTTCCACAGTTATTATGAAAAAGCTATTTTTAGTTTTACTCAGAAGGTTAGAAATGACAACAGTTGAGTTTCTAGATCTTGGACTATCAGTCAAGGGGTTTACCTTTTAAAACCAGCATGAAGCAGGAAGGATATTCTGATGAGGATAATAAAATAGTTTGGTAAATGGGCCCTGGTTGGGTAGCTCAGTTGGTTAGAGTATTGTCCTGATACTCCAAGGTTGCAGGTTCAATACCAGGTCAGGGCACATACAAGAATTAACCAGTGATTCATAAATAAGTGGACCAACAAATTGCTGTTTCTGTCTCTCCCTTCTGTTCTCTCTCTAAAATTAAAATAAATAAAAATAAATAAATAAATAAATAAATAAATAAATAAATAAAATGATAGGTTGACCTCCTCTTAGTTGTAGGAACGTATACAACTTTCTTTTTTCTTGTTGTCATCTCTCTTACCCTCTTTTCATATTGCACTCTTTCTCTTTCTCTCCCCCATTTGTCTTTCTAAATTTTGTGTAATAAAACTTAGAAATGACGATGACACATAAGGAAGTTGTCAGTCCTTGTGACTGATGACATAAAAGCATACAGGCCAACTTTGAGAGGTGCGGTTCATGAAAGCAGGTTCTTTTTGTGCTATATGATTCTCTTAAAATTTTGACTTTTCTATATTTTTCTTTACAACAGCCATGACACAAATATAAGTCAGCGGCACAAATGTTTGCCATAATAAACTAAGTTTTATTATGTTTAAGTTTCATATTGGAAGCCAAATAGAAACTTATTATCACTCATAACGCATTAGCTATCTGGTAGTTATATCGTTTTAAAAAGGAATACAGCCAATCGACAGATGAAAAGATGTTCAACATCACTAATCCTTAGAGAAATGTAAATCAAAACCACAATGAGATACCACCTCACACCAGTCAGAATGGTGCTCATTTACAAAACAACACATAATAAGTGCTGGTGAGGGTGTGAAGAAAAGAGAACCCTTCTGCATTGCTGGTGGGAATGCAGACTGGTGCAGCCACTGTGGAAAACAGTATGGAGATTCCTCAAAAAATTAAAAATGGATCTGCCTTTTGACCCAGTCATTCCACTTTTAGGAATATATCCCAAGAACACCATATCACTGATACAATAGAAGAAACGCACCCCCATGTTTATGGCAGCATTATTTACAATAGCCAAGATCTGGAAACAACCCAAGTGACCATCAGTGGACGAGTGGATTAAAAAGCAGTGGTATATGTATACAATGAAATACTATGGGGCCATGAAAAGAAAGAAATATTATCTTTTGCAACAACATGGATGTACCTGGAAACTATTATGTTAGGTGAAATAAGCCAGGCAGAAAAGGAAAAATATCATATGACCTCACTCATTTGAGGAATTCAAGGAACAGTGAGAGCAGAGGAACGGAATTGAGGCAGAGGAGGGATCAAAGGGACCAGAGGAAAAGAGGACAGAGGGAAAGGGGATGAGAGGATGGGATAAACCTGGAGGGAAGGGGTTGGGCTCTATGGGGAGGGTGGCTAAGGAGATGTTGGAGGGAATACGGGTGGAGGGATGGATTCAGGGCGACACTAGAATCTATGTAAACACAATAAATTGAAATCAATTAAAAAAAAAAAGGAATACAGCAATTTCTTGGCCCCCAAATACAACACAGCAAAACAAACGTCTTTTCTGTGATTCAGGAAGTTTGTCACATTGTCATTTTGACTATTGGTGGTGTTTTTCTTGCCTTATTGATAACCAGGAAAAACATTTATTTTCTTACTACTATATACAAATGACCAGAACATTTTTCTGGTATGTTGGTGACAATCTTCTGAAACGTGGCCCTTAATAGATTTTCACTATTAGAAATCAATTGGTATTTTAAATAGAGAAAGAAATTTTCTTGAAGTATGAATCCAGCTGCAATTTTACTAATGTGCCTGTGACAGTATTTTTCTTAGGCTACCGAACAAACATGTAGCAAGCAAAATGTTTAGATTATGTGAAAGTGATTGGTTAATCTGTGTTTTATTGAAAAAGATACAAGCTTTATGGAATTATAGTTAACTTTGGTGGTATGAATTCTGAAAATCTGATTTATTAGTATTTATTAGATTAAAATAATTTATTTTGACAGAGAGAGGGACAGATAGGGACAGACAGGAAGGGAGAGAGGTGAGAAGCATCAATTCTTTGTTGTGGCACCTTAGTGGTTCATTGATTTCTTTCTCATATGTACCTTGAGGGGGACACTACAGTGTGAGTGACCCTTGCTCAAGCCGGTGACCCATGGGGTCATGTCTGTGATCCCACACTCAAGCCAGCGACCCTGGGCTCAAGCTGGATGAGCCCAGTGACCTCGGGCTTTCGGACCTGGGTCCTCTGCATCCCAGTGTGACGACGCTCTATCTACTATGCCACCACCTGGTCAGCCTTAAAAATTCAGTTAATTGCTTTTAGGTCTCTGTAGTTGATGGGTTTCCATTCATTTTCCGTTCATCCCTTTGGTTTCTGCAAATACATTTTGAATTATAGAATGGAAGCAAAAAGTTAAAATTCATTTTGTCTTCTTGTTGGTTCCCTTAGCACAAGTACTTTTTAAACACTTCTCTGTGGTAGTCTAGAAGTCAGCTGGAAGCCACATTAGGGTGTAGGTGAAGTGCCCTTGGGAACCTATGTCTCAGTGCTCATTTGGGATTTCCTGAGCTGGTCCCCGTGTCCTTTTCGCCAGCTGGGCCAGCTCATTTGGTTCAGCTCATTTGGTTTTGAACGTGATACTTTGTTACTTTTTGTCTCGTTACTTTTCTTTTTCTCTTGTCATTTGAAACTAATTTGTGTGCTGTATTTCTCTTAAATTAATGTGAGGAAATTTGGGTCATCGACCCACCATGGAGTGAGGACCAGGACATTTTGTTACTAGTTTGAAGGCCAGTTTTATAGACTTAAAACCAACCCTTTGGTTTTTTCAAGTTAGAAATTCTTCATAGTATATAACTGCTTTCTCTGGCCTTTGGAAATGGATCTGTGTTTTTCTCCTGAGAATCAGGATTTTCAAGAACTTGGCCAATTTGCTTCTTACTGTAGGGTAGGGCCAAAATATCATGGAAAACCCTTTGAGACTTGGAGTGGGGGGAAGGAAAATAAGAGGAAAAAGTAATAAGCCACTTGCCTAGAGTAACGTAAAAAAACTGAGACCCTTTGTAATATTCTTTTAAAGTAAGGTGTTCTTAAAGCTCTGGGCATATTGGGGCGGAATTAGATGTTGTACTTACAGTGAGGATCTGTTCATGTTGAGTTGCAGGGTCCCAGTCCCTGTCCTGCCATTAGTGTGGGAGTTCATTTAGCAGTCCTGGGTCTTGCTCACAGGTAATGAAGGTAACAAATGACTTGTTCTCTCTTAGGAGGGAGGGAAGTTAACCACAGTGCTCACGTGGCATCCTTCCCCTGTCAGTCAAAAGAACAGAACTGGCTGGGCATGAAGCAGTTGTGGTTTTCGTGTTCGGATGTGTGGTTAGAGGGAGAGGCTGTGAGGGCCTGTGGTTGTTACCAAGTTTTTTGAAATGGAAGTATGGGTAAGAACAAAATAAAGAATAGTATCGAAATCATTGAGCTTTGTGTGATAAAAGATAATATTCAGAGAATTAGAAAAAGGCATTGTAATAGAAATAATGTATTTCATATTCTGATAAATTTTGTAGCACATTTGTTCTTTAATTGTAAAAGTACAATGGTTTAAAGAATGAATTCATTCGTTGTAAGAACTCCGTTGTGTATGAAGGGGGACAGTGTGCATGTGGACAGCCTAGACTAAGATGCGTGAGTTCTGGGATAGACTTGGTCAGCTCAGATACACATCTCTCTGTCCAAGGGAGAAGGGACCCAGACCAGGAAAGTGTTTTATTGGGGTGGTTTCTTGTGAGACTTCCCGACTGAACTGAAAAACAGTTATAGCTCCGTTATCCAGAGATCATACATCTCTATTCAGTTTCCCTTACAGCTGATAATCAGCTAGTGGTCAAGGAGAGTGATGCTAGGCACAAGGGGAACTTCTGGGACCCTGTAAGAGACTGATCCTCTCTCAGTGTGTATAGAACTAGCAGTCTGGTTTACCAGCCCAATGAAGGTGTCAGACAGCAAGTTTAGAGTATGTCCCTCAGATTTGAGGGGGCATGGTTTGTACTACTGCTTAATAAGGAAGCGAGAACAAAAGAACATAGAAATTAAACATAACAACTCAAGTTAGAGGTGAATTTTTCTGGATAGGTAAGGTCAAAATGCTTTAGCATCCCATAGTACCTCATGTTAGGGCCAAACACAGCGCTGTATTGTTGTAAACAGTGACCCTCCATCTTAAGATGTTTAAGTAAGAAATGTGTAATTTCCGTCCGCACCATTACAATGAAGTAAGTTTGGTCCTTAGAGTTAAGTTATTTGGATAGCAGACCTTCCAGATTCGTTGCTTTACCTTTAAATTTTATTTTAAAAGTTTTGTCAGCTTTTTCAGACATGTCACATTGTCTAGGTCTCCTCAGAGCAGTGGGGGTTGGGACACACCTGTTGAAGTTGAATACACCTGTAGCTTTTGTCAGGGTTCACAAGCAAATAGAGGAGACTTACTTTTTGGGGTAGCTATCACCATTGAATGATTGATGCATGGTGACGCTTCCTAAGTCTCCTGGTCCAGCCTGACCTTTTCTTATTGTCAGTGTGAGGGACAAGGGGTTTTCCCCAATTTACAACTTGAATCCTTGACTTTCTGTTTGTACTGTATTTGGAAAACTAATTACTTTTTCTCCCCTCATCATTAGGAAATAATAAAAAAGATACTGCTATGTATCTTAAGTTTTGTATTTCATATCTTTGGTTTTTATTCTTTTGTAATACTTCCTGCCTTTCCCCGTCCTTTCTGTTGTCGATAGCACTAAATTGCTTCTGTTCCATGATAATTTAAGGATAGACTGGCAGGCAAGTGTCTTGTTAATAGCTGGGCATTATCTTGCCTAGAGATAATTTACTGCTTTTTCTATGTGTTCCTTGCATTCCAGGTAAATGAAAGTATCCTATATACTATATGTGCTGGGGGTATAGAAATTGGTATTCAGACATTGTTGGCTGTATTAACCATCCCATCTAATGAATCTCTTACTATGTATTCCAATTAGAATAAAGTCTGGTTTACCTTTGGTGAAACTCTTAGGCTTAGGAAACGACCTTGAATTTTAGCCCTCTAGTGGCCTAGGGAAAAGAGGATCAACACATTTGGGTATAAGAAGTGAGACTCAGCCTGACCTGTGGTGGCACAGTAGATAAAGCATTGACCTGGAATGCTGAGGTGCCAGCTCAAAACCCAGGGCTTGCCCAGTCAAGGCACATGCAACAAGCAATCACTACAAGTTGATACTTCCTGCTCCCCCCCTTCTTTTTTTCTTTCTCTCTCTCTTTCCTTATCTCCTCTCTCTCTTTCTTTCCTTTCTTTCTTTCTCTCCTTTCTCTCCCTCCTTTCTCTAAAGAAAAAATAGTGATACTCAGTCCTGGCCAGGTGGCTCAGTGCATAGAGCTTGTCCTGGTGTGCCGAGGTTGTGAGTTCAATTCCCTAGTCAGGGTACATATGAGAAACAACCAATGAATGCATACCTAAATGGGAGAGCTAATTGGGACAATAAGTTGATGCTTCTCTCTCTCATTCTCCCCCCCCCCCCCCCCGCCTCCTCAAATGAATGGAAAAATTACAAAATAAAAATAAGAAAGAAGTGAGACTCATGGTATGGGTGATAGTGGCTTATATTCACTTTATTCATTTTGCTCCATAACTTATGGTTCAGTTGTTGGGTGGTTGAGTTGAGACATTAGACATCATAATGTTTATAAGTTCCCATTACATAAAGTTTACTTTTTCAAAAAATGTCTGATTTCCCTGTCTTCCCTTCCTTGGTCCAGTAGTCTGCAGTAATCTCTGCATCCATAAGATGGATTGTCTAGAAAAATAAAGGATCCGGGCATCGTTCTCTTTATGGTGTAGCAACATGACTCAGAGTTGCCCGTGTAGTTTTCCAGAGCACATACACTTCCTCTTAGGGCAAGTGGACTTGGTGTCTTGGGTTTTTTTGCATCTTTATGTGTGTCTTCGTACTCTCCCATCTTGTATTTGTGAGACATAGAGGGCCTGCTGGCCTAGACCCTGTCCTAACTTGCAGAACTGAAGTTGAACTCCCAGCCTATACTTGATTGACACTTCCGCTTGTGTGTGCTACCCAGGGAGTCTGGACTGCTGTATGTTGTAAATAGGACTGCTGTTCACGCCCATCGCCAAGGAGAAGTTTTCCTGAATTGAATCTGTCAGTGCTGAACTTACTGTCGGGTTGAGGCATGCTTTGGTTTTAGGAACGGGGGACCAGTGCTTGAATTTTACTTCAGATCAAAGTTATCTCTTCCTACCCAGTACCCGTGGTTTCTCCCCAAGAAACAGTGAGAGATGGGAACAAAATAACATTGTTAATTTAATTTGAATCTCAATTTCCAGTGTTGAAAACGTCAGTTACCTTGGCTGTACCGTTTGGAGCATTAATAGCTTCATCTCAAAGCAGGTTCTAAGGACCTCCATCCCACCACACCCACCCAGCCCCTAAACTTGTATCATTATTTTCTGTCTGGTTGCCTAATGGAAAGCCCTAGAGGCTGGGAGGACCTAAGGGCAGGCTGTGAAGTCGATTTACTTCTGCTGCTTGCTTGGGTGAGAAAGGAGGGAGCAGGTTCCATGCTTATGCCTCTGTGACCAGGACCACCCGTGTGGATGAGGGCCTTGGCACTCACTGACTCAGTGGAGAAGGGAGAGGAGACAGAGCCATAGTCTGCGCCCTCATCTCACCAGCAAATGCCTTGGGACCTTCCTCAGGGAAGAGTGAGGAAAACGGGGAAGGTGAGCAGGGAGTGCTTCTTTACCCCTGCGTCCTTCATCCTCAGACCGTTAGACCGTTGATAGAAACTGCTGCCCTGTTTATACAGCCTGCAGTTTTGAAGAAATATTAAATAAAACATTGCACTTAAGAAATAGGCCTGTGTAATATCATCAATCTGAGGAAAAGCAGCCATTCTTTCCCGTATACTAGTAGGATAAAATATGCCAGAACTGAAATGCACATGGACATCAGGACTCCATCATTTGACCTCCTCAGAATCAAACAGTGATGTCATGACAGTATCAATGGAATTGTCTTAGTTAATTTTATTGTGGTAGGATCTGTTTTCTACATCAGGATAAACTATTGGGCTTTGGCTTTTGTAATTTTATTTGCTTAGGAACTCAGTAATTGCCTCATAAAGCAGCATGATGGTACTATTAACACTGAATTATAAGACCTTTATTATAGAATGTGCTTCTCTAGTTGGGACAAGACTTCACTCTTTGGTACTTAAAATAATTAGTTTCTCTAAATGGGGTTAATAATGAATAGTATAAAATTTTACCTATTTAAAATAAAAATGGTTACAACCAATTGAGTGGCTTTTATGCATCATTTGATACTTTAAGGGAAGGAGTTTCTTTCCAGTGGGATGAGGGGAAGGTATAATTAATGTTCAGAATGGAGGTGGTTAAGAATGAGGAGAAATAGTGTTTTTCTATCACACCTGTTTAGGACAAGTCTGAGATAGTTATTGAAGGGCTTGCCCCACTGTTTTGCCTGATTTGGATATTGAGTATTGAAGGGTTAACTGATCATGGGATTTAAAATTTTGTGGGACTTCATTATGAATAATAAAACATCTAACTGAACTATATAACAGTAGGTTTTTGAATTAACTTTAAAAAGTGTGCATGTGTTTATTGGTTTATTATTTTTTGTCTATGCTGTTAAAACTTTTAGTGCCATAAATTTTAGCCATAAGTTAAGGATATGTAAATATTCCTAAATAATAATTTATAATTTAAAATAGGAATTTATTATTTTCCTGATACTGTATTGAAAAGCTAGATATTGGTGGCAAGTACCATTATGAAAAGAAAGTGGGATTTGTATTGTTTTGAACACTTTTATGGAAATCATTTATTCAATTGAAATAATGGAATCTGCCTTTTGGCTCAATTCTGCACAAGGTTCCATGGGTACTTGGAGACACAGGAAAGCTCGAGATGTATACAAGTGATAACGATATAAACATACAACAGGTTAAATTCAATTCAAGGAAGTGATGGGAGAGAGATAGAAAAATGATTACCACATTAATGTCAAGATCAGAAATCGCGATAGTTGCAATACAGGTAGTTAACCTTTGTTTCTTTGCTTGGATCAACTGCTTATATTCAATATTTTGATCTGAATAAAAGAGAAAAGCTGCCCTTGTTGGTCAATTGATTGTATTCTCTGTGGTTAACTTACAGATAAGAATACCATCAGTTTTTGTTTGACATTTTGCCTTCTCAAAACACTGTCATTCTATCCTGAGAAGGATCTCTGGGGTAGGGTAGTTACTAGTCTTCACATGTTGTTAAAACTTATAAATAAAGGACAGAGTCGAGGCATGGGAGGTTGCATTCACATGGCTGCTTGGACTCATCTGTGGTCTCCTAGCTCAGGCTCTCCCATGTACTTTAACCCTCCTTGGGCCTGACATAGGAATACTGTACTTGATGATAGAATACTCTGAGTTTCAGCTGACCTCAAGATAGAATACTTATGTTACAGGTGATTTTCTGTGGTCCTGATTGCTTTTTAAAAAATGGTGGTTCTTTTGCAGGGAGCCAGTTGAGTGAAGTTCTCCATGAATGTACGTCACAATGATGATGACCGACCAAATCCCTCTGGAATTGCCACCATTGCTGAACGGAGAAGTAGCCATGATGCCTCACTTGGTGAATGGAGATGCAGCTCAGCAGGTTGGTGTATTAAGAGGGAAATTTATGTCAAATTATCTAAGGGGAAGACATTAACCCAGTAACTGTTTTTTGAGATAGAAAGATCTGTGATTCTGAACATTAGTAGTTTTAGAGGTAAGCGTTTTTTGTTATAGTAGAATTAGTATATGACTTTTTAAAATATGAGAAATTGTGGCTTTTGATAATAACAAATCTTACCTCATCCAGTTAGTATTCTTGAAGCATCAAAAAATGTCTGCTTTTTGAAATGAATCATTTTGAAAATATGCACAAGTCCTTGGAATAAAATGTTACTCATATCTTGTACTTGACTGGCTTGCCTGGTTGGCGAGAGTAGGACTCGGAGGGTAGATAAGGTCTGTTGACCTCACACAGAGGGTGACTGACCTTGACAAGACGTACAGGTCCCTGTGAACCCACCCTGGCTCCTGGAGCAGTCCTTCCACATGTAGAGCTTGCTGTTACTTATCACAGAATAGACAAGTTATTTCTGAACTCATTCATGTAGGATTTAGGGAAAAAATTAAACGGTAAGTAAACTTTAGAAAATATTAGGGACTGGACTATTCTAATAACATTAAATGGTTTTCTGTTATTGACTACAAAAACTGGGTTTACTTAGTCTTATACCAACTAATTAAACATCATTTTGTCTTTGTTCATTTCTTTAAAAGTATAACAGTACAAGTCTTTTTATTATGAAAAGTAATAAGAAGTGCTTAAAGCAGTGGTTCTTAACCTTTTTTGAGGTACCGAACCCACCAGTTTCATATGCGCATTCACTGAACCGTTCTTTAGTGATAAATAAAATATGATTTTTTTTCCAAATTCAAGACATAGGTATATGTTTTTTTACTGGTGCACAAAATGAGCCGTGCATGAACATCACCTTGCTCAAAGAACAAAACCAACAAAGTGCATGAAGTCACAACAAATTACGGTATTACTTTATTCTGGCCTCCGTAGCAGACACTTCTCTGAACCCCTGAAACTGACTCATTGAACCCCTAGGGTTCGATAGAACCCAGGTTAAGAACCACTGGCTTAAAAATATTTACCCCAAATATATTAATAATTCAAATAAGTTAATCAGCCATTTTGACATCAGTATGTGCTTTTCGAATCTATCATAGTACTTTAATACTTTGTAAAGGTTTCTATTGAATCTTATTTTGCTGCTTAATAATTTGTTTATACAGTGTGTCCGTAAACTCATGGTGCACTTTTGACCAGTCACACGGTCAGAAATGCACCATGACTTTACGGACACACTGTATTTCTTTCTTCTGCATTAGACTGTGAATCTCTTAAGAATAAGGAACATCTAATAAGTACTCAGTGAACATCAGTCAGTTGAATACATTTCATCCCTCCTAACCAGTGATACAGATACCTCCCTTCCTGACTCCTTAGTCTCTCTCTCTCTGCTAGATCATTTTCACCAACATACTGTAGTATCTTTTATCTTAAACTCATAAACAGCTATACCTCTCCCCACACACAAAAGCCCTTCCCTTGACTCACACCCACTCACCATCTTATATCTCAGCTCCCCTTTGTGACAGGACTTCTCCAGATAGAACCTTTGCTTCCTTACCTTTGCTGCTTTTCTTTCTTTCATTTTTAAAAACGTTTCGATTGATTGATTTTAGACAGAGAGGAAGGGGGGGGGGCGCGCGCACACACACACACATACACACACACACACACTCACAGAAACATTGATTTCTTGTTATTTATATACTCATTGGTTGATTCTTGTATGTGCCCTGACCAGGGATCAAACCTGCAACCTTGCTGTGTGGGCACGACGCTCTAACCTAGTGAGCTACCCGGCAGGACACTTCCACTGCTTTTCAACTCTGAGTCCTTACTTGTGTTTCCTTACCTTTTTCTATCATCCTGCTGCTTTATCTGGGTGGGGATCATTTTCTGAAACTGTACTTTGCCCTGTCTACTTTATTACCACTGCTGGACTCCAGGTCAACACCTCTCCCCGGGGTAGGATGGTCCTTCGCATTGGTCTTAGTATATACCTCACAGCAGTCTTTTGAGCGATCTTCTAAACATCTATATGTGTCATGTCCCTGCCATACATTGGGCTGTCCTTTTACACCTGGACTAAAATCCAGGTGTGGCGCCCAGCCTGTCAGCAGTGTATGTGTGTTTCCTGCCTCTCTCTTCCTCCACTGCTGTGCTCTGGCCACTCGTGGGAAGGTCTCCGAGTGCCACATAGGGTCTCAAAGTGCAGTTTGGTCTCCCTTCTTTTCACTACTGAAAAGAGTAAAAAAGACTTGGAAGGCATCTTCTGCTTCCCAGATGTAGTCACTGGGCTCCTGTTTGCGTGTGTACCTAGGAGACCTGAGGCCCCACCCTGTTCTTTTAGTGTTTTGATGATTTTGTCCCTGTTTCTGTAACTCAGTTTGCACAGAACAGCCTTTTAGGATTATGAACCAGCATACATAACCCTTAGATCTAGAATTACTCAGTTTTCTCTTCAGAGGCAAATTCTTTGCACCTAGAATTGTTCAAAGATTAGGCTTGCTCAGAAAACCATGGCATCCCTACTTTGTGTGTCCGCCGAATGTCTAATTAGAAGCTACTTCATAATTTGGTTTATAATATCACATTTTTAATTCATCTGGGAATTTTTCTGTAAAGATAAGAAAGGGAAAATTTATCTGTTTTATAAACAGTCATATATCAATCTTTCTGAAACTGGGAGTACACTAACTGTAAAATATCTCATCAGAGGGAAATTTTTTGTAAATATGTTTGTGCCAAAAGCATTAAAACTTAAAGATTATGTGGGCCAATCTCTTTGATTGGCGTTAACCCTAAATTTCCCGTAGTCATAATTGTTAAGTGGGCAGAGTGTGTCTGGAAGATTCCTCTCAGCAGGACCAGCTCTCAGTTTATCATGCCTTGATGTTGCCTCTGTTGTTACTGGGGCTCAGCCTAGGCAGGGGCCTATGTGTCTGACAGCTTTCTTGCTCCTTCTGCCCCCTGAGTCCCCAGCCTGCCTCTCCTTTGATTCCTCGAGCCTCTGCTCTTCCCTTTGGGTCCTGACATTTCCCTCGGGCCCACTAAGTATGGCAGGGTCCTCCAGAACTCTGTGTAGAACCTGGGCGAAGGCAGAGGGCAGCGCTGACCCAAGGAGCACGCAAAATCAGTGAAGGAGAAATGCCAGGCAGGAGGTAGGGAAAGAGGAGAGGGATAGGAGTCACCAAAAAGGGCAAGGACCAAAGGTGAGGAGCCAAGGGTCCAGGAGTCGCGACCTGCCCAAGTTTGGTGTGCTGGCCTGGGGCGCCTATTGGTACTTGCAGCCCGCTGCTGAGAGCCTGTGTGGCGGGCATGCAGGGCATCTGTGTTGAAGGGTTAGGACACAGGACGAATCAGAGGTAATTACTGAACTAGTGTCCTCTGAGGCTTTTACTGTGCTGGTCCTCTGAGGCCACACCTTTTCATCTTAACAGGGACCCTTTGGAGGCACAGGGTTATGACTTAAGTGATGGGTGTTGCAGGCATTGTCGGACAGACCCTTGGGGATGACATTTTAAGGGCTGCAGCCCTTGAACCACCTCTCAAAGTATCCTGAGGTAAAGAGCTGCCCGCTGGCTGCGGTGCTCTCTGCATGTCTGTGAGGCACATGTATGGTGAAACCTACCTTGTATGTGGTTACAGCATTTACACTTTGCAGCTGTGCAGAAGACATCCTGAACTTTTCTCTGTATGCAGAATAACCACCACAGTCAGGAGAAACTCTTTAAGTCCCCATAGCCGCTCCCCTGGTTTCTGTCTGAGCTGCTGCCCTGATTTAATTAGTACGAGTCCTTGGCAGGCTTCTCTGCTCTCTTCTGACTCTCTAAATAAGAGACTGTTAATTTTCATTATCTGAAGTCATGTTAAATTTGAATCCTTGGTTTGTCATTTGATATACATAGCAGGAAAAGGATGTTTTTTTTTTTTTTTGCTTAAAATGCAAAACCATGCTCATTATAAATGAAGATTTAAAAAATATATTACCAATAAAATAATGAGCAAAAAACAATAACAAACACAGTATGGATAGAAGCAACTTAACAGCTTTACTTATGTAACGGCTTTATTGAAATATATCCACTTGCCAGGTAATTCACGTCCATGAAGTGTACAATTCAGTGGAATTTGCTCTATTCACAGAATTGTAACCATGACTGCAATTAAGTTTAGAACATTTTAATCGACCTAAAAGAAACCTTGTAGCAGTCACTGTCCATCCCCCCCCCCCCTCGATTCCCAGGCAACCACTGTACTTTCTGTCTGTTTTCAGTAGATGTCTCTGTGTCTGTAGATCATTTGGTCACTGTGGACGTTTTATATAAATGAAATCATGCAATGAAAAGAAATCGTAGCATGGATTAGTCCCTCATACCTTATTTGTTGCCAAATAGCACTCCATTGGATGGATGCAGGCTGAGACTTTTATAGATCCACTGAATGGATGCTACTCATTTATTAGGTGGTGGACATTTGGGTTGTTTCACTCTGGCTGTTAATGCTACTGTGGACATTGTGTGCATGCTTTCATTTCTCTTAGATATATACCTAGGAGTGAAATTTTAACAACTTTAATTATAACTATTGTTTTCTAAATAAAATACTTTTCTCACTATAGTTCTACTTTGAAAAGATAACATAGCTAAATAAAATTTGCTTCTCTTAACATGCTAGCTGTATATTACTTTTGGGTTGTAAAAATCTGGTTTTGACTTGAAATTTTTTGCGTGGCAATATAAATTATAGTGTGTTCCCTTCAGTAATTAGAATATTGGTACCTGTGTTAACACTTTTAGAACCTAATGGTATGTTAATTAATCTATCTTTGGACTTTTAGCACATTTTAGAGATTTAAAAATGTAGCAGCTAATTTTGAACATGAAAGAGTAACACATCAATCAAATTTCCAAGTTTTTCTATTGGTTTTAATAATCTCTGAAGGAGAATTCCAGCAGCCACCAGTTAAATAAGGAAATTATTAGTTATAGAAGTGTTAACATAATTTCCTAATTTAATCTGTGACACAGCCTTTCTGAGGGTGGTGAATGCCACTTTATATTCTTATGTTCTTAGTGACTCTTCTCATGTATGTATTCATTAGGGGTCTGTGGGGAAGGGATAGAATTAGATGCCTTTAGGTCCTGACTAGCATTTAGGGAATCTTAGAGGGCCCCTAGCATATGTTTTGTTTGTCATATTTCTTGTGTCTTTTTATTTTAAGCTTTCAGAATTAATTGCTTCTTCTTCAGGAAGTAGATCTCCTTAAATGTAAACAGGAAGCTGTCTCTCCTGCCATCTCAGGATGGCGTGTTACCAAGCTTGCTCCAGAAAACAGGAGGTTAAAGTGGCCACAGCATGGCCATTCTCTTGATTTTGCCTATTCCTGTTGATCAGCTTGTCATTTTTTTGAGAGTTGGGTTTTTCCCCCCTTTGTTCCTTCTTTCTGAAAGCCTTTGTTTCTTCTAGACAGAATACACAGCCAGAGTTTTCCTGGAGCATTCTTTTAGGTATGCATTTCCAGACAGCACATTAGACATATTAAAACTTTCCACGTTTAGATGGTGCTCGTCATTGGCATGTCTTTTACATCAACGGTGCTTCTGCTGCTAATCCAGTGACCTTTTCTGTTCTGGTTGATATCTTCTTAATAACTTCTCCCTGACAACTTCCTTCTTACATTCAGTAGTTCAAATCCTCTCACCACACCAGTTTACTCTTTAAATAGACTGATAGCCACTGTGTCAGAAGGACCCAGAAAAAGTTATAATTCTCAGTATGGTGTAAAAAAAATGAATAAACAGTTCTTGGGAAGTTTGCCCAGGAGAGAGAAGGGTATTCAAATGAGAATGGGATTGGCAGTTAAAATAAAGGCTGCAGCTAATACTGCTGATTAACATATAACAACTCCTAGTTAGAGAACCCTATTCAGAATCTGGGGCCTGGCTTACAAGCAGAAGGAGTTAGTCTGGTCAGTTGTTGGGTCTGGAAAACCAAGTATGGGGAATCTTAGTCTTGGGTCAGATTCTTCAGCATCAAGAAGTATGAGAAATGTATAACTTATGCAAATGTTTATTATTGCAAACTGCCTTCCATATTCTCTGTCACTGAGACTTATAAAGACCTCTGGTGTCAGGATATTGTTGGTCTCTTTTCTTTGAGATTTGGGGTAGAAAGGAAGACAGAGGGTAGGCTTTATGACTGAATTAAGGAGTGACTAAATGATAGATTTGTTCATTTTAATAAGCATTTATCAAGTGTCTTCTGTGCCAGCATTGTCCTAGGTGCTGGTGACACAAAGACGAATAAGACACTGTTCATGCCATAAGGAACAACTCATATAGTTGGGGAGCAAAATGTGGTTTAACCCTCCACTCTCCCCTTCCCCCAACCAAGAGGCTGCATTTACACATCTCTGGTGCTTGGACTAGCAATATAACGGTGTCCAGGAGCTCAGAAGAGGCGTGGGGCAGGCAGTGGGGAAGGAGTGCAGGAGAGCAGACCAGGCTAGGAAGAGTCTGGGGGGTGCAGAGCCTGGACAGAGCTTTTTATTCAAGCTTTGCATATAGTATAATCAGCTCCTGTTTTATGATTTGAGAACACTGGAGGGACAGCATGTTTCAGAGAAGAGCTAATATTAGTGGTACCCCCAGCAAACTGTCTGTACATTCTGTGACCTCTTTTCTGGAACCTTTTCTATTTAGTACTCTTGTTAGTCTTATCTGTCTGTCCTCTGAAGCATCCAGTCTGGGGTCCATCCTTGTCCCCTTGATGTCTATTTTTCAGAATTACTGAGATCACAGAGGTGCTGATCACGAGCATCCTTTAACCTGTCGCTCTCCAGGAGCACAGGCAGCTGCTTCTAAGGGCCTCCTTTCACCTGTAAAATGTTGTGAGTTTATCCTGGTCTGTAGTCTCATTTTACAATCCTGTCTGCCTTAGGTTTGCGAAGTTTGCTCACTACAAAGCCTTCCAAAAAGTCACAGCCTCTGCATAATCTGAATTTCATAAAGGAAAGTGTTGATGGCATATTATCAGAGGGTGCTATTATACGGGGCACTCACAATAATGACAACATATGACATATAATTAGGATAGCTCTGAGCTGTCTGCGTTGAGAGACACTTCAGAATTTAATTAGCCAAAGGCAATAACAATAAGATGCAAGATGCAGTCAGTAGCTTTCAAATGGTAGAAATTGAGCTTCCTTCAAAAAGAAGAGGATTAAGGAAAAACACTGGTGTGGCAAGGTTGCAGTGCAAATAATGGCAGTTTTAAACTGTATAGTGATTTTATTTATTTTATTTTATTCATTTTAGAGAGGAGACACAGAGTGAGAGAGAGAGAGAGAGAGAGAGAGAGAGAGAGAGAGAGAGAAAGGGGGGAGGAGCTGGAAGCATCAACTCCCATATGTGCCTTGGCCAGACCAGTGCAGGGTTTTGAACTGGCGACCTCAGTGTTCCCAGGTCGACACTTTATCCACTGCGCTACCACAGGTCAGGCTAACTGTATAGTGATTTTAACATTACGATTGTTTTGGACTTGGTACACTGATTGGCTACACTGCAAATTCTGGGAGAACAGAGGCTGTGTCTCTTGTTCACACTTTGCCTGGCGTCTGAGGTAGCATTCAGTAAATCCTCCAGAGTAGGTGAAGAATGAACAAAATGAACAAATTTAATTCATCTGGACCAGGGCTAGAAAACTGTCTACACGTTGCATTCATCATACAGGCATTAAAAGAAACTTTATAGTTAACAATAACAACAAAAATTAGGTGCCAGTATTTAAAAATTTACATGCAGTTCTGGACCTTTCTGTTAATTTGGAAGACCCAGAAGATCTGATCACACAGGCCAGTCGTTGTGCTTGGTAGCATTTGACTGGCAGAGGTAGGAGCTGCTCACTGTCCATGGAATGTCATCCTCAGTCCCACTGTGCTCTTCACGCAGTTTCCCAACTTGCCTGCGCTCCATGGTCATCTGAATTCGGAACCTGGAAATTGTTAAATTTTTAACCTTTGAAATTGTATCTTGTGCTCATGTATCATGTTTTACATATAACAACTATTTTAAGATTCTTTTCTGGCACACCCATTGTGTATCACACTGATGAAGTGATTTTAAGTCTCTTAGTTATTTACTTTCTTTATGACTTGTAAAATGAACTAAGTGTGGGCTTCGGTCCACGTGGTTTTGCAGATGACTGTCAGTTATGTCTTACAAGTTAGGACCCATGCATTGTTTTTTTGTCCACTGCTTTTCATTGAATAGCATTTGAACCCCTAAACAGTGCCACATTGAACAACTCACCAAAGCTTAAGAAGGACAGAAAAATCAGCCAGGCGCCTTGGTTTTACTGTTTACAGACTAGTTAGGGGACATTAAACACAGATGCGAGGTATCAGCGTTCCAAGGGCAGAGATGCAAATACTTGTTTTTATAATCTTTTTTTGCAGTTTCCAAGAAGCAAGTCTTCTAAGTACTTATTGAAATAGATTTATGTAAAGTAATCTTTTTCTGGTATTACCTAGATGAGGCATTTTTGTTTAAATCATTTCTATGTTAAGTTCCTTTTTGAATAAAATTAGATTTGGTAGAGTCCCAACCTCTAATTTCTATTGCTTTATTTTTGAAAATGTGTATTTGTCATGGTGAATGCGATGTGAAATGTGACATCCATCGAAGTATTAATATATCTCACAGGGCAGTAAAAAAACGCATATACACACGAGGGAGAAAAGACGGGACACTTCTTACACAATGTGTTAAGACATATGTTTGCACATAATTGTTTTTATGTAGCAAACTCTGCTCTTTTTTGTCTACGTGATTGACTTAAAACTATGACTATATATAAATGATATATGCTATACTCCAAATCTGGCAATAGTGAACAAATTGCATAAAATTAGTAATAAATTAATCTTTAAGTTACAGATGCAGTTGCAAAAATTAAACAGCCTGCTTAGGAGCCAGTTGTTGAAGCACCACGTTATTGTACTTGGGTGACTCTGGGTTTAGCGATGGTTAGATTAGTTTCCTCACAAAAATGGGGACTGGCCAGAATTAGTTACCTCTTAGTAATTTTTTGGCCAACTCTATTGTTAAAATTCATGGAAGCTGCAGTGTGGCGGGCCTCCAGAGGAAATAGAATTCATGTGGCCCTTTAGTGTGCCTGCCTGCCTTGGTGCTGCTGCTTAGCCCTGGTGCTGCTGCTTAGCCCTGGGCCTTTTTCCTGAACAGCGACCATCATCAGAACAGATTACTGCTGACAGGGCATGTGTTTTAGGGGCAGCAGGTGTGTTGAGCACAGTCACTAACTGGAATAATCAATTTGACCCTGCCTCCCCCGGATCCACTCTTTATTGCCCATTCTTTGTCCCTTCCAGTACAGTAGATGTACATTTGGATAAAATAGATGGTCTACATTTAGAACATTACTTTGCAAAGGGTTTCTGCTTTGCAAATAATTAAGCATTTTAGTGGGGATAGCAGAGAGCTAGAGGTCTAGTTTTGTGGGTAGGTTGACTAGGGAAGTATGTTTATAGCAGACAAGCTGTCTTTAGGGTTTCATTTCAGTCCTGTTATTTTCAAAAAATGACAATCAATTTTTGTGATCCAAGTTTAGATTTGGAATGAAATGGATTGTGCTGTTATCCAGTTATGTTGCATGGATTTTAATTTTTAGAAGGTTTGTTCAAAATGTTCCAGAAGTCATCAGTGAAGCATGTTTCTTCCTCAGAATAAGTTTCTTTGGTCTTCAAAGTGGAATGCGGAGTTGTCATTCTAGTTTATGGGAAAAGCCATGACGCACTGGAGCATGCTCTGTTAGTGATGTTTGGTAGTTAACTGGACCGGAGTTATGCATTTTTTTTCTGATCTGACCAGTTTTAAGTTTTGTTTTGTGCTGACAGAATGGGTCTGCTTAAGACCTATTTTAATTCTCATCACTGTGGCCATTAAAAGTAGCTATATAGAATGTTTATTTCTTTATAACTTACTTGGTGACTTTAGTTATGACGGAAAATAAAAGTACATAAAGTATATAATATGAATTAGAAAGGGATGGTAACAGATTTTTTACCTAATAGATGAAATGGGAAATTTTTTTTTCTAACAGATGAAATGGAAAATCAGACCCTAGACTTGCATATACCATATCTGTGAGTAACCTTTTTTGTGAAAGATTTAGGGAATCAGTTGAGGGTAGAGTTGGGCAACAGAGGATAGTATCCTGTCATAGATGGGTGTTCACATCAGTTGCCTTCTGAGAGTCTTCCCTTTTCTCTTTTAAAGTGGTGTACTCGTGGTCAGGCACCGAGAGTTTTCCCCTTACTGACTGCGTGTCCCTGTGGCGGCGCTGCTTGGAAGCTGTCTGGGGACTTGGAAGAGCCTCCATTGCGCCTCCCACCCGCCGTGTGCTCTTCTTTGAGGCAGCAGTGCGTTCTCAGTTACCCAGAAACCAAGCAGGAGGTATGGGAGACAGGGCTCTGTCATGTGGACTCTTCCAGAGATGTCAGTGCCTTCACAGTGAAAAGATGTATTAAAATTCTGATTTTTGACATTGAAAGAATTCCACGAGTCTAAATAAATTTTTGGCATTTACCTTAAACATAAGTGTTACTTTGTAAACTTGCTGATTACCGCAGGTTTTTAGTCTCAACATTTAGGAAAGTGATTATTTGTGTGAATTACGTTCAATTTTTGGAAAGAATAGTTTTTATTTGATATTTTGATTTCTTTGTTTTCTGTATGGTGGAGGGAATTAATAGTAACAATCTGAGGGCATATGAGGTACTAGGAATGGTGCTCAGCACTTATATACATCATTTCATCCAGTGATCACAACCCTACAAGGTGGTGATAATTTTTACAGGTGGAGCCAGCAGCCAGCAAGGTTAAGTACTTGCAGCTGGGATTTGAATCCACTTGTGTCCTGCCTTCCAGGAGGGGTGCAGTTGCTTGAGGTAGCATGTATCTCTGATGTCCTGAGTGGGTGAACAGTCTGGAGAGACGTGGCACGGGGCTCTCCCAGTAGTAAATGGTGAAGTTCAAAAAGAAGAGTACTCCTCCTGTTTGTTAAGGGGCCTTCACACTGACTCTGGGAGTGGGCTGGGAGTCTGACTCTGGAGCTTTCGAGAATTGCAGATTGAGCAGTCCTGGCACCGGCTGAGGCCTTGAGGCACTGGCTGAGTTTGGAGGAGGAGTTGGGAGTGAAGTCTTCTGAGGCCCAGGCCATGGAGTGGCTCCCTTTCTCCCTTGGGGAATGGTCTTGCCCTGAGATTAGCAGCAGGGAAGCAGTTCCAGTTCCATTTGGGGTCAACAGCTGCTGGGGTGGTGGTGACCAGGCAGTCCTTCTCCTTGGGAAACTCACCTTTTTATCTGCCTTCTTTTCCTTCCAGACCCCACCTTTCGTTTTCATTCAAAAATTACATCACCCCAGAGGCACAGCTTTTGTGTCTAAGAAATCTAGAAACTTGTAAGACTTGAACCTATTAAATGGTTTGTTTTTCATTCTGAATTTATAATTATTTCTCGTAAGTAATGCCAGAATAAAAAATATCCAAGTTGATCCTTCAAGGAAGAAAGAAAATGGCCACTTTGCAGAACGAACATTTCTTAAATGTCTCACCTCTGGGTATTCTGTTCTCGGGGATACAGAATTGTGTCACCCAGGATTTGGACCATGAGCTGCGATACTGCACGCACCCTTTTGCTGGCCAGTTCCTCTCCCCCAGCCCCCACCCCCCTCCAGCCCCTTTAGATCAGTGGAGGGCAGCTTGGACTTTGACTTGCCTGAAAGATGTTAATTATATGTTGCAGAATTAAATGTTCTGTTAAAAATCACTTACACATAGCTTTGGAAAGAGAACTGGAGGCAGGGAGTTGCTGTAGGGGTGCAAAATACTGTTTTGGAGGCCTCAAGAAATCAATCTTAGGACTTAGTTCATTTACCACCAAGACATACTTAGTCAGTGTATATAAACAAAAGAAGTCACAGTGTGCCTGGACGTTATTTGTCCCAGATGGAGTTTAAACTTGGCTCGTAATACTGCACTGATGTCATGTTGCATAAACGGGCCCTGAATTAGAGACGTGCTCTGAATCGGCTGTATGCCTGTACGTGCTGAGGGCATGCAAGGCAGGGAGCGGCTGGCTGGAAAATCTTTGTCATATTTTTCCTCGTTGTCTGCAGAGACTAGCGTCAGTCGTGAATTTGGACTTGGTGCAGAATGAGGGAAGAATTGGAATAATCTCTTCATTTGTACAAATCGGCATATGTATGCACTCAGGGATGTCATTCTTCCAAGACTGAGACTATAAATGCTCCGAGCTTTCCAACAGTTGCTTACAAAGCTCTAGGACTAAAATCTGGAAAGGAAAATTTTAAAGCATTACATTTTTGAAGAGTGTTTTTAATCTCTTTGCCTTGAAACCCCAAATCTGGACATTTTCTTTAAACTTTTTAATGGTCTTAAGTATACAGCTGTATAATTCTGTTTTCCTGGATTGTATGGTGCATAACCTCTCAAACTAGTTTCTAAGTGTTTGAAAAAGGCAAATGCCTGATGCCCCTTAGAGACTCTGGCCAAGTTTAATTCTTCCTGTGTGCTTTGAGAAGGCAGCTTGTGGGTCAGAAAAGGGTCCTCTCTTGGAGTTCTGAGCACTTAATAGGAAATTTCCACACACTGTGGTGTTATTTGATTACTTTTTATTGCTGACTTTCATTATGATCATCTTAATTAGAAGCATTTCCAAGTAATTCAAACCATTTTGTACATGTAAAAGGCTTAGATTTCAGAACTTTTGTGAATGGATTCCAAAGTCACTGTTGCCAGGACCCATAGAAGCTGACCGGTTGGGAGGTAGACTTAAGGAAAGCCAGAATGTTTCCCAAACAGAAAATCTGGTCAGAAGTGAGGATTTAGATCTTATTGAGAACATGAAACATGAAAGATTCAGTAAAACTTTTTCTTTATACATACTCTCTTATTGAAGGCCACATTTTTATTAACTGAGAAATTTGCCACTGGTAGAAATTTAGAGAAAAGGAAATATTAATAAAAGTTATTCATTGAGCACATATTATGTATAAGGCCTTGTACCAGGAATGTTCTGGGTTTTCTGTTTCTTAAGCACACATATGAGGTAGACATTATCTGACAGAGCTATCTGGCCAAAGAGATAGTGTCTTTTTTCCACTGAGAAAATACCAGACCAGAGCTGGGAATCAAGTGTAATCTTTCTTTTTTATTTTTTTAAAATTAATTTTATTGGGGTGTGAACTTCCTGATTTACTCTTCTCACTGTGTATCTTGGGTATCTTAGTTGACATTTAAATGATTAATTCAAGAATGAATTGATAATTAGATTAAATTGAAATTCTAGCCCATCTGAATTCTAAGCACATTGTACCATCAGGCTTCCCTGTATTTAATTGTGTAATTGTGCTTTTGCTTATTCAGTTGTAGTCTCCCGCTCCTCCTTTAAATTTCACTCTCAACTATAACTTCTCTCGGTTTCTTCAGGGCTTCTTCAGTTTCCTTATCACTGAATGGCAATTATATTTTATTTCAGTTAATTATATTTTGTATTCTTGCACCACCACACCCATTGGTAGGATTTTATCTTTATTATTTTGGTATTGTCAGTGCTTAATAAAGTGCTTGGTACATAGTGACTGCTCAGCAAATCTTTGCTGAATAAGCAAGGGTTCAATAATTGCATTAAGTATTGATTTAAATAAGTTTAATAATCAATGCAAAGGCAAGGCCTAAGTAAGGAATAATACACTCTGCAGTAGCATTGAGAAGGAAATTCTTCTCTTCTGTAAAATTCTTCCAAAACTCTAGAATATTACATATATATTTGTGTTCATTCCTGATTTTATGTTATTGGGCACAAAATAGTAGGCAGTAGTCATGTTAATTTTGAGTAACCAATAAAGCACAGTAATTATAGTAGTTCTAGAATATTTAACAACAAGGAAATGGAAACTGATTTTCTGTTAATGAGGATGACAACATTCTTCATGGGCACATTATTTCTTGATTATGTCTTAGGGGGTCGAACAGTGTTAAATGAAGAAGGTGGCCAATATTGAAATGGGTCTTAAAAATAGTAGAATATTGGAATATAGATAGTTAAATATGTTTCGTCACTGGCTTTGAGATTCTGACAGTAGAATTGTCTGTTTAGATTCAATGTACAACTTTCCATGTTGTGTGACATTAATTAACATGTCAGCGTGGATGTTGCTGTGTCTTGGCCAATCAAGACCAGACTTCAGATAGCTATATCTAAATGGAGGGAGACATCCTAGACCCAGTGTGTAAAGCACATTCAGGGGAGGGGGGAGTAGGTAAAAAGTGGCCTGAGCTGCTGATCTTCCTCAGTGTGGCCAGAGCCCAGCTTGGGAACATGGCGTGTATGGATGGAATCAAGGGTTAGAAAGGGGTTATACCTCACTTGATGGACATTTTTGACAAGTATTCACCCTGAAATGGTGATAACAAGAACCAAATTTTGTACTCAGTGAACAAAATTTTTAACTAAAGAAAGAAAAGTTATGTTTTTGGTACTCAACTCTGAAAAGTGTATTTAATAAAATGAAAAAAGAATTTATATGTAATGGTGCTTCAAATGCTCAAGGATATTTGATAGCTGTTACTCTTAGCCAGGGAAAAACTACACTTAAGCTTACTTGGAATTTTGGTCTTTTATATTCTTGGTTTTTATCTTGAAAGTGCTGTAGTTGAAACTTTAGACTCTGGCATTTGTGGTTCTCTTAAAACAGGCTTTTAAGCTAGTTTTGGTCATCTATATTACATTTTGCATTTTTTCCATTTAAGTTAATGCTATATTTTTATTCTTAGCAAACAGCAGCTCTTTTTGTAATAGAATCTCTTTATTCTAGGCAGTATACAATTAGAGGGGATAGAAATGTTCAGTTTTTACAAGTTGCCATTGCATTTTTTATAGCCCTTACCACTTTCTGTAAATGTTTATTTTTTGTTTAAACGATTCTCCCACTAGCATCTTATGCAAGTTTCATTTATCAGTTTGAGGTAGGCAGAACTTTGTGTTATCTAAGGTTCTATTCCCAATGCCTAGAGGAATGCCTGACCTGTTAATATTTCTAACCCATTAATATTTGCTGTGTTAAGACTGAGATGAAGTAATTCTTCTGAGGACACTTATTTCATGAAATTAAATTATTAAACTGTTGAATGCATATATTTTCAGCAGACAATGGTGTAATTTCAGTCTATAAAAAGGCCTCTTTTGGTTCATCTGAATTTTTTACTTTTGGTTAACTTCTAATCCATTCCTGTTTTTTTGTTTGTTTGTTTTTGTTAATGACAGGCGTCTTTAGGGGGCAGCATAGAAACTTAAGATTCAATTTTCCGAGGAGTCTTTTATTTATCTTATGGCTATTTTTGGCCCATGAGAAGTGACATCTAGTGACTGACAATTGAGTTGTTAGTTCTGTTGCTTCTGAGGATTCCAAGGGAACTCAAGGACTTGACAAAGGCTTCTACATTCCCCAGTTCATATACTCTTCTTCCACACTCATAATTGTCAGATGAGCCCTGCATGTTGCTACTAAAAGTACAAGTCATGCCTGACCTGTGGTGGCACAGTGGATAGAGTGTCAACCTGGAATGCTGAGACTGCTGGTTCAAAACCCTGGGCTTACCTGGTCAGGGCACATATGGGAGTTAATACTTCCTGCTCCTCCCCCTTTCTCTCTCCCCTCTCTCTCTAAAAATAAATAAAATCTAAAATAAAAGTACAAGTCACTGGTATGATTGAAAGTCAATCACCCCAAATTTAAATTGCACAAGTAGTTTCCCTTTTTCTCTTCTATTCAGTAAGAAACGGTTAGATTTAGATTTTCTTATCTTCAAATTATTTTTCTTGAGAGAGAGTGCTTAAGAGAGAGCAGAGATAGTAAGGGGAAGAGAGAGAGGAAGAAGAGTGAGAAGGATCAACTTATATATAGTTGCTTCACTCTAGTTGTCCATTGATTGATTTTTATACGTACCTTAACCAGAGGAGGTGAGCCCAAGCCAGCAACCTTGGGCTTTAAACTAGAGACCTTTGGGCTCAAGCTGGTAAACCCACACTCAGTCTGGTGACCTTGTGGCTTTAAACTGGGTCCTCAGTGTTCGGGGTTGACTTTCTATCCACTGCACCACCACTGGTCAGGTGAGATTTGCTTTTAAGGAAAGCTCTGTTATTCCTCTTTCAGTTGTCTTGCTGGGTAAAGCTTCCCCAGGATCCTGTTCAATTATATTTATCCTACCTCTTATTTTATTGTTTCTTTAGATTTTGGAAGAATGACCACTAATTTTTCATTAAGCCTTGATAACTATGCTTGGTTATTTGGGGCTGCTTGGTTCATGCAGTCCTCATGGATTTGAGACAGTTCTGATGCAGTAAGAGCAGCCTGAAGTATGCTCTTTTAATTTGGTTAGCATGGTTCTGTTTTAACATCCGTGAGGCAAACATCTATCAGTGGTTAAAATCTTTGTCCTTTTTTTCTCCTCTGACAAGACACAGAATGCAGCATGAATTGTTTTAATGCTGACTTTGGAAAAGTGGGAAATGCATAGTGAGTGGACAAAAAAAATGATGAGGTTTGGACAGTGATTTTATGTTTCACATTCTGTATTTAAAAGAACTTATAACAGTTATGTCTGCTTTGCAGCTAGAGAAAGGAGGGAGGAAGGAAGAGAAGTGGCCAGAGAGAGAAGACTGAGACTGACTGACTTGTTTGATACATTAGGTTACTTGCCAGGGAGCCTGCCAGGGTGTGACTCATACTCCTTAAGGCTTCATGATGCAAGGCCTTCTGCTGCCTTCTCATTCATGTCTGTTGTCAGGGACAGATCATTTGGCTGGTGTGTGTCAGATTTTTATTTTTATCTCTCCTTTATTGACAGTGAAAACGGCAAGGTCAGTCTGCTTCAGTAGAGCAAAATGCTTTCATTTAAATATCTCAGCCCTGGCCAGTTGTCTCAGCGGTAGAGTGTCGGCTCGGCGTGTGGAAGTCATGGGTTCGATTCTTGGTCAGGGCACACAGGAGAAGTGCCCATCTGCTTCTCCACCCTTTCCCATCTCCTTCCTCTCTGTCTCTCTCTTCCCCTCCGGCAGCCAAGGCTCCATTAAAGCAAAGTTGGCCTGCGCATTGAGGACCACTCCATGGCCTCCGTGTCAGGCGCTAGAATGGCTCTGGTTTCAACAGAGCAATGCCCCAAATGGGCAGAGCATCACCCCCTGGTGGGCATGCCAGGTGGATCCCAGTCAGGCGCATGCAGGAGTCTGTCTGAATGCCTCCCCGCTTCTAATTTAAGGGGGAAAAAAATCCGGGTGCCAAGGTGATTATGGTGTGCTCAAATAATGACTGGCTCTTACTAAGAACAATTGATATTGGGATATAGGAGATTTGCCTGGTTTCTGAGGTAACTTGGTAGATTATAATCTGGTTGCCATAGCAACCTAGCAGCAGGGAAAATTACAGGAATTAATTATTTGAAGGGAGATATTTTAGTAGGATGCTGGGAAGCCCTTTACCTATCATCTTTCTCCCTGAAGAAGTGGGATGCGGGTGTGGAATTGGCCTCAGCAGAAACAGAGAAAGGCATAAATGAGTCTTGGTGGCTGGATGCCTCTGGGCCATTCCTTGAGTGTGGCCTGGTGTCAGTGACAGCTAAAGAACCTTTATAGACACATTTTATGCAATGTGATAAGCAGATAATGTGACAGAATCTGGAACATACTCCAATTCAGCAATTGCTTTTCTTGTCTGGGACTTGCTATAATAGTAGTGAATTGTACTTTTAGAACCAGTATTCAGGACTCATCTGCCAATAATGAGTATGGGGGAAGAGTACATGAATTTGGGATTGTCAAAGAATATCTGGGACATAATCTTTGTGCCCAGTGATTTTTTTTCCCTCCAATTAATTAATTCTACAGGCGTACATTATAGGTCTATCACTAGAGGTATAAACACAAAGCAGATGGTTTCTGCTCTATTACCGGATGTTCAAATTGCTCTACAGACTTAAAAAAACATGGATAATTTTCTTTATTGGAGTATTATTTCATTGTAGTCATGTTATTTTCAGTGTTTATATAAAAATAAAGTTAAATAATAACTTTTCATGTTAAGAATGACTTTCGTTTTAACAAATTTTTTTTTAAATTTATTGGGTTGATTCGGTTTCAAATGTCCCACTCAATATAACACTATTGACACACTGAGGAATGACTTAAAGCTCTGTTTCAGGAAAGCAATGGAAATGTTTTAATCATTCTATAGACTTCAAGGGATTTCCTTTTGAGTTCTTAAAGTGGCACAATGTGTTTACATTGGTGAGAGTTTTGAATACTTAAGACTAAAGGATTATTGACACAGTTATGGTACAGGAAAAATAGATTGCCTCGAAATAACTGTTATAATTCAAGATAATGAGAAGCACCGGGTATGAAGTGTGAACTCCTTTTTGCTGAGTGATCCTGTTTATTCCAGTTCCGACAGTTTCTCCTATGGTGAAATTTTAGAAGAAGGAAAATACATGGATATTAAAGGCTTAGTTTTTAAAGATGAAATGCTTTTGATCTCAACAGATAAATTATGTTACATACAGTAAATAAAGTTGATCATTTAAATTATGTGTAAAGAAAGCTTAATCTCTAAGTTAAAATGATTATTTACCATCTTTTTCCTTGTTTTACAGCTTTCATTCATTCAGTGAAAGTAGTTATCGAGTACCTATTCTGTATCAGGCACAGTTTTAAGCTATTTTGTGCCAGATATTGTGCTTTTAGAGTCTCGAATGAAAAAGGAAAAATAGAAAATAAAAATTAATTAATTGCAGTTGTAAATTCTAGGAAGAAGTGGGGTGTTTTTGTTTTTTGTTTTTTAAAGAACATATTGTTGGGGAGCAGGCCTTTCCTGAGAGTCAGAGGCCTTTTGTGAGGCTGAGTGGGTGGTAGCTGGTTGAGGAAGACTAAGGCGGGCAGTGGGCAGAGATGAAGGTGTACAGGAAGAGCGGTGCAGACAGGGAACAGGATGTTAGCTGATGCTTTCAAGGCAGTGAGGAACAAGCCTTGCTACAAGGACTGTGATAGGAGATGAACGACACTGACATCTTTCTAATTTCTAGAGATATATGGTAATTATCTTATTAGTGTCAACATGACACATGATTTAAAAAAAATTTTTTTTGGTGACAGGGACAGACAGGCAGGAAGGGAGAGAAATGAGAAGCATCAGTTTTTTGTTGTAGCTCCTTAGTTGTTCATTGATTGCTTTCTCATATGTGCCTTAACCGGGGGGCCACAGCAGACCGAGTGACCTCTTGCTCAAGCCAGCGACCTTGGGCTCAAGCTGGTGAACCTTGCTCAAACCAGATGAGCCCGCATTCAAACTGGCAACCTTGGGGTCTCGAACCTGAGTCCTTGGTGTCCCAGTTTGACGCTCTATCCACTTTTGCCACCGCCTGGTCAGGCCTTGATGATTTTTAACTACTGCTTTTTATTTATTTATTTATTTATTTATTTATTTATTTATTTATTTATTTATTTATTTAACAGGGACAGAGAGAGAGTCAGAGAGAGGGATAGATAGGGACAGACCGACAGGAATGGAGAGAGGTGAGAAGCATCAATCATTAGTTTTTCGTTACCATTGCGACACCTTAGTACCTTAGTTGTTCATTGATTGCTTTCTCACATGTGCCTTGACCGTGGGCCTTGCTGGAGCCAGCGACCTTGGGTTCAAGCTGGTGAGCCTTCGCTCAATCCAGATGGGCCCACACTCAAGCTGGAGAGCTCGGGGTCTCGAACCGGGGTCTTCCGCATCCCAGTCCGACGCTCTATCCACTGCGCCACCGCCTGGTCAGGCTTAACTACTGTTTTTAAAACTTGGATTACACCCTTCAATTTATATTTACATATACCTTTGTGTTTTTGTTTCTTTTTCTTCTCTCTCTCTCTCTTTTTTTTTTAAGGTGAGAGGAGGGGAGATAGACTCCCACGTGCACCCTGACTGGGATCCACCCAGCAGCCCTGTAAGGGGCTGATACTTCAGTACCCATCTATCCTCAGTTCCTGAGGCTCATGCTTTCGGACTGACTGAGCCATCCTCAGCACCCGGGGCCACACTTAAACCAATTGAGCCACTGGCTGCGGGAGGGGAAGAGAGTGAGAAGAGGATGAGTAAGGGGAAGAGAAGCAGATGGTTGCTTCTCATATGTGCCCTGACTGGGAATCGAACCTGGAACATCCATATGCCGGGCCATCGCTCTATCCACTGAGCCACCAGCCAGGGTCTTTTTTCTCTTTTTATCTAAAGGAACTAAGTTAGATTAGAACTAATCCTCTGAGCTCTTGAAAGGACATAGTTTGCCATTGCCATGCGTAGTCCAGTATGTTGGAAATTGTCTTCTAATATTAAATAGTTATGTTCATATGACTAAAGACCCTTGACATTTAGGTAATAGATGTAAACATTTGAGTGTTTGATTTGGCCTGTTTTATAATATTATTTTTTAATTTTGTACTGTTTCATTATTATTTCTAAATCCTATTCACAGATACTTTTTCCAAACACTTTTTAAATAAATTGCTTTCTGTTTTTACACAATAGAATCATATGATCCATGTCAGTAATAGACACTTGGGAACAATATGCAACAGTGTTAGGTCAGATCTTCATTTCTCTGTGTAATTTTCTTTTATAAGTATGGTTTCTGGTCTTTCTTCTTTTTAAACTGTTGTTTCTAAATTAGTGAAAGAACAAAAGGAATTGTGTGAAAGAAGAATTCTCTTAGGTAAATTCAAATGTGTGTACTTACTTCTGCACATTTGAACCAAGTCTAAAAAATGTCCTAAGTTTTGTGTTTATATAAGATTCTGTGCCACATAATTCCTGTCTAGTACATGAATTTAGGTAATAAAACTATTGAAGAGAAATCCCATATGTTCCAGTATAAAGTTGTAACTAATGTGTTATTTTGCAGGTTATTCTCGTTCAAGTTAATCCAGGTGAGACTTTTACAATAAGAGCGGAGGATGGAACTCTTCAGTGCATTCAAGGTAAGACTTTTTTGAAGCCTTTTAATCAGTGGAGTTTTTCTTTATTATTTTAAGAAAGTGAAGTGTTTCTTTGTGACTACCTGTGGTTTCCTATAAGTAAAATTATCTTGGATAGTTTTCTTTTTGCTTGCTTTTTCCTTCTGTCAAATAGGGACTCCTTAATGCTAATGTGGGCTTGTGATACATAAGTTAAATACTTCTAGTATTTTATTGACCTTTAAGAGAATTAATAACTTGGGAAAGCTTGCAGAAGCTTCATATATTATGAAATTTGGGAGATCTGAAAAATGCAGAGATTGTTAAAGACCCTAAAATTCCAATTGAGAACAGCAAATACTTTTTCAAATTATATAAAGATTTTAAATATATATTGTGATCCTATACAAATGATGCTTTTAGAGGTGAAATCTATATTAATTATCTGTTATTTATTAGCAGATAGATATCTATTAGTGGCTTAAAACAGTATTTATTATCTTACAATTTCTCTGGGTCAGGAATTTGGGCACATAGCTGTGTTCTGTTGGGCCTCAGGATGTTAAAATCCAGGTGTGGGCTTGAGCTGCCATCATTATAAGGCATGTCTGAGGGTCTGTTTGTTTTCAGGCTTGCTCAAGTGGTGTTGGCAGGTTTTAGTTTTTTGCAGGCTGTTGGGAGGAGGCTTGCCTCAGTTTCTTGCTAAGTGGCCTCTGCAGGGGACCCTTGCATTATTGCAGCTGACTTCATCTTAGCAGCAGCTAGAGGTCAAGAGCGAGTACTAGAGTCCAGCTGACTCAAGAAGGGATTCCACAGGGTGTATCAACAGGCAGGAATCTTTGGGAGCCATCTTAGACAGCTGCCCACCACAGTCTACCCTCTGCCCCGAGTAATACAATACATATCCTTCTCAAATGCAAAATACGCCCTCCCAAGATCTTCAAAGTTTATTCAGTTATAGCATCAGCTCAGAGTCCGGAATCTTGTCATCTATAAAAGTTGTAGGTGCAGGTGAGGCTCCTTGGGTGTAGTTCTTTAAATGCGTATATCTGGTAGGGCATCTCAGTTATTTTTTAGTTTGTATAATACCAATGCCTCTTCTCTGTAGTTCACTTTGGAAAGAAATGAATTAGGTACTCTGCTCCATATGGAGTTCTGTATAGGAACATCAATCCAGATCTGGATTAACCTGTAAATGCTGCAGTGTTGGAGAGCACTGGTAGTGAAGGCTGTTTATGTCAGTGATTGGGCTTACGGTAAATTAACATGTAATTGAGTTCAATACTAGCTTATTGATTGGACTGGAATCTGATCATAGGGCTTATTTTTAATACCTAGACATGCTTAACAGTATGTAATTAACAAACAAGGGTGGAAATAGCCCTTCGTTTGGTTTTCTGTAATGAGCTGCATGGGAAAAGTTGATTTTTCTCTTGCTTTGCATAATAGGGCATGCTGTTTTTTAAGTTTACTTTTTGTTTTTGTATCTACATGAATACAAATTTAGGAATAATTTTATTTGGAGAATTGAATGTATTCTCAATCATTCAAGCCTAATGATTATTTTTATATATATATATATTATTATTATTAATTCTAATGGGGTGAAACCAATAAATCTGGGTACATATGTACAATAAAAATATCTCCAGGTTATCTTATCATTCAATTGTGTTGCATACCCGTCACCAAAAGTCAAATTGTCCTCTGTCACCTTCTATCTGGTTTTCCCTGTGTCCCTCCCCTCCTCCCTACCCAACTCTTCCCTCCCTCCCCCATCCCGTAACCACCATTCTCTTGGCCATGTCTCATATTGTCACTTTTATGTCCCACATATGTATGAAATCATGCTGTTCTCAGTTTTTCTTTTATTCTGATTTACTTATTTCACTCCGTATAATGTTATCAAGGTACATCCATTATGTTATAAATGATCCGATGTCATCATTTCCTATGGCTGAGTAGTATTCCATAGTATATATGTACCATTGCTTTTTAATCCACTTGTCTTCTGACAGACACTTGGGCTGTTTCCAGATCTTCGCTATTGTGAACAATGCTGCCACGAACAAGGGGGCACATTTCTTCTTTTCGAACAGTGCTATGGTGTTCTTAGGGTATATTCCTAAAAGGGGGATAGCTGGGTCAAAAGGCAGTTCGATTTTTAATTTTCTGAGGAATCTCCAAACTGTTTTCCACAGTGGCTGCACCAGTCTGCATTCCCACCAGCAGTGCAGAAGGGTTCCCTTTTCTCCGCATCCTCGCCAGCACTTATTCTGTGTTGTTTCGCTGATGAGTGCCATTCAGACTGGTATGAGGTGATACCTCATTGTGGTTTTAATTTGCATTTCTCTAATGATTAGTGATGTTGAGCATTTTTCATAAGCCTATTGGCCATCTGTATGTCCTCTTTGGAGAAATTTCTATTCATTTCTTTTGCCCATTTTTTGATTGGGTTGTTTGTCTTCCTGGTGTTGAGTTTTATAAGTTCTTTTATAAATTTTAGTTATTAACCCCTTATCAGATGTGCTGTTGAATATGTTCTCCCATTGTGTGGTTTGTCTTTTTATTCTGTTCTTATTGTCCTTAGCTGTGCAAAAACTTTTTATTTTGATATAGTCCCATTTGTTTATCTTGCCTTTTATTTTATTTGCCCATGGAGATAAATCGGCAAATATACTGCTGCTACTGATGTCGGAGAGCTTGCTGCCTATGTTTTCTTCTAAGATGCTTATGGTTTCACAGCTTACATTTAAGTCTTTTATCCATTTTAAGTTTGTTTTTGTGAATGGTGTAAGTTGATGATCTAGTTTCATTTTTTTGCAGGTCGATGTCCAATTTTCCCAACACCATTTGTTAAAGAGGCTGTCTTTACTCCATTGTATGTTCTTTCCTCCTTTGTCAAATATCAGTTGTCCATAAAGCTGTGGGTTTATTTCTGGGTCCTCTTTTCTGTTCCATTGATCTATGTGCCTGTTCTTATGCCAGTACCAGGCTGTCTTGAGTATAATGGCCTTATAGTAAACCTTGATATCCGGAAGAGTGATACCTCCTGCTTTATTTTTTCTTTTTAAGATTGCTGAGGCTATTCGTGTTTTTTTTTGGTTCCATATAAATTTTTGGAATATGTGTTCTATATCTTTGAAGCATGTCATTGATATTTTAATTGGTATAGCATTGAATTTATAAATTGCTTTGGGTAATATAGACATTTTAATGATGTTTATTCTTCCTAGCCATGAGCACAGTATATGCTTCCACTTGTTTGTATCTTCCTTGATTTCTTTTATCAATGTTTTATAATTTTCCGAGTACAAGTCCTTAACCTCCTTGGTTAAATTTACTCCTAGGTACTTTATTTTTTTGGCTGCAATAGTGAAAGGGATTGTTTCCTTAATTTCTTTTGCTGACAGTTCATTGTTTGTATATAGAAATGCCTCTGATTTCTGAGTATTAATTTTATATCCTGCCACCTTGCTGAATTCATTTATAAGGTCCAGTAGTTTTTTCACTGAGACTTTAGGGTTTTCAATATACAATATCATATCATCTGCAAATAGTGACAGTTTTACTTCTTCTTTTCCACTTTGGATGCCTTTTATTTCTTCTTCCTGTCTGATTGCTGTAGCTAGGACTTCCAGAACTATATTGAATAAGAGTGGTGAAAGGGGGCATCCCTGCCTGGTTCCTGATCTTAAGGGGATTGCTTTTAATTTTTGTCCATTTAGTATGATATTTGCTGTCGGTTTATCGTAGATGGCCTTTATCATGTTAAGGAATGATCCCTGTATTCCCACTTTACTGAGAGTTTTGAGCATGAATGGGTGCTGGATTTTATCAAATGCCTTTTCTGCATCTATTGAAATTATCATGTGATTTTTGTCCTTCCTTTTATTTATGTGATGAATCACATTGATAGATTTGCGAATATTGAACCAGCCCTGCCTCTCCAGAATAAATCCCACTTGATCATGGTGTATGATTTTTTTCAATATATTGCTGGATCCGGTTGGCTAATATTTTGTTGAGAATTTTAGCGTCTAAATTCATCAGGGATATAGGCCTATAATTTTCTTTCTTTGTGTTGTGTTTGCCCGGTTTGGGGATCAGAATTATGCTTGCCAAATAAAAGGAGTTTGGAAGTCTTCCTTCCTCTTGAATTTTTAGAAATAGCTTGAGGAGAATAGGAGTTAGTTCTTCTTTGAATTTTTGATAGAATTCACTTGTGAAGCCATCAGGCCCAGGACTTTTCATTTTTGGGAGTTTTTTGATAACTGTTTCGATCTCATTTGTTGTAATTGGTCTGTTTAGGTGTTCTGATTCTTCCAGATTGACTTTTGGAAGGTTATATGATTCAAGAAATTTGTGCATTTCACCAAGATTGTCTAATTTTTTGGCATATAGTTCTTCATAGTATTTTCTTACAATGCTTTGTATTTCTGTTGTGTCAGTTGTTATTTCTCCACTGTCCTTTCTAATTTTATTTATTTGAGTCCTCTCTTTTTTTCTTGGTGAGTTTAGTTAAAGGTTCATCAATCTTGTTTACCTTTTCAAAGAACCAGCTTCTGGTTTCATTGATCCTCTGTATTGTTTCCTTAGCCTCTATGTCATTTATTTCTGCTCTGATCTTTATTATTTTCTTCCTTCTACTTGTCTTGGGTTTTATTTGTTGTTGTTTTTCTAGTTCTTATAGATGCAGGGTCAGTTTGCTTATTTGAGCTTTTTCTAGCTTCTTATGATATGCCTGTAGTGCAATAAACTTCCCTCTCAGAACTACTTTTGCTGTGTCCCATAAATTTTGAGATGATGTATGCTCATTATCATTTGTTTCTAGAAACTTTTTTATTTCTTCTTTGATCTCATTGTTAATCCATTCATTATTTAATAACATGCTATTTAGTTTCCAAGTGTTTGAGTATTTTTCAGTTTTTCTTTTGTGGTTAATTTCTAGTTTCATGGCATTGGTGATCAGAGAAAATGCTTGATATGATTTCAATCTTCTTAAATTTATTGAGACCACTTTTGTGTCCTAACATGTGGTCTATCCTAGAAAACGTACCATGAGCGCTTGAGAAGAATGTATATTCTACTGCTTTAGGGTGAAAAGTTCTGAAGATATCTATTAAATCAAGTTGATCTAGTGTCTCCTTTAAGTCTGCTGTTTCTTGATTGATTTTCTTTCTTGAGGATTTATCCAGTGTTTTTAGAGGGGTATTGAAATCCGCTACTATGATAGTATTGCTGTTAATCTCGCCCTTTATATCCATTAAAGTCTGCTTAATGTATGTCGGGGCTCCTATTTTTGGTGCATAGATATTTATAATAGTTATATTTTTCTGTTGAATTGTTCCCTTTATCATTATGTAGTGTCCTTCTTTATCTCTTATTACAGCCTTTGTTTTAAAGTCCATTTTGTCAGATATAAGTATTGCTACCCCTGCTTTTTTTTCATTTCCATTTGCATGAAATATTTTTTTCCATCCTTTTACCTTCAGTGTATGTGCATCTTTTGTTTTAAGGTGTGTCTCTTGTAGACAGCATATGTATGGGTCCTGTTTCTTTATCCATGCAGCCACCCTATGTCTTTTGATTGGATCATTTAATCTATTTACATTGAAGGTTATTATTGATATGTAGTTGTTTATTGCCATTTTATTCTTTAAAGCTGTATTCTTCTTTTGCTCTATTCTTTCCTCCCTTTAAACTGTTCACAAGAGGCCCCTTCGTATCTCTTGCAGAATTGGTTTTTTTTTTTATGAATTCCTTCAGGCTTTCTTTTTCTGTGAAGCTCTTTATTTCTCCTTCAATTTTAAACGTTAGCCTTGCTGGATAAAGTAGTCTTGGTTGCAGGTTCTTGTTCTGCATTACTTTGATTATATCTTGCCATTCCCTTCTGGCCTCAAGGTTTTCTGTTGAGAAGTCCGATGTCATCCTTATGGGGGCTCCTTTGTAGGTGATAGCCGTTTTTTCCCTAGCAGCTTTAAAAATTTTTTCTTTATCCATTAGCTTTGGTATTTTAACTATGATGTGTCTTGGTGTATATTTTTTTGGGTTTCTCTTTAATGGAGTTCTGTGTGCTTCTTGAGCGTGTGGAGTGTTTCCCAGCCTTAATTTAGGAAAGTTTTCTGCTATGATTTGATTGAACAAAGTTTCCATTTCCTGTCCTCTCTCCTCTTCTTCAGGCACCCCTATGATGGGAATGTTGTTTCTCTTCACATTGTCACAGAGCTCCCTTAGAGTTTCCTCACATTTTTTGAGTCTCTTTTCCTTTTTCTTCTCTGCTTCTGTGCCTTTATTTATTGTGTCCTCTAACTCGCTTATTCGATCCTCAGCGTGATTCATCCTGCTTTGAATTCCTTCCATTGTGGCCTTCAGTTCTGATACTGTATTTGTCATTTCTGTCTGATTCTTTTTTATTATTTCAATTTCGTTTTTTATACTTGTTATCTCTTTATTTAGGTATTCATAATGACTATCCATTGTTGCTCTAATTTCTTTCAACATCCTAACTATCATTATTCTAAATTCTGCTTCGGTAATTTGGTTATATCTGGTTCATTCAGGTCCTTCTCTGGGGATTTCTCTTGATTCATTTGGTTTGCATTCCTCTGCCTGCCCAAATTGTTTGTTTATAAGAAAGTTGTGGGCACTGGAGTCCAGTAGGTGTTGCCTTTGTGTTCTCTAGGTGTGGTCTGCCGCTGCCTAGGGTGGTTGTGTATGGGCGTTGCCAGCACCGGTCCACTCTGTCTTTTGCTGTGATTTCTGCCACTCCTCTGCGGGAGGGGCTGTCACTCAAGCCACAAGCCTCAGCACGAAGGTTAGAGGTGAGCACCTTTGCTCAGCTGCGGACCCAGCCTATTTCCGGACTTCCGCCCAGAACCCGCAGTCAGAGCCTGCTCGCCACAGTTTTGCGGGTTGGGCGGGGCTTTTGACGTGCTCTCAGCTGTGAGCCTTTGCCCGTCAGGAGCTTTAGCCCCGCTCTCGAGGCCAGGGCCCATCTGCGCAGGGTCGCAAACCCAGGTTTATTGGGCCGGGCGTGTTTGCTGGCTTCCGCTCAGCTGCGTACTTCCGCTAGTCTCAGACTCCACCCCGCCCCCGCGTTCGGATCCCACTCATGCACGTAGGATGGCAATCCACGGTTTTTCTGGCCGGGCGGGGATAGTAGCGTGGGCTCAGCTGCAAGCTTCCACTTGTCTCGGGGTCTACCTCGTTCCCGTGCTTGGAGCCCGCTCGCACACATATAATGGCAAACCACGGTTTCTCTGGCCAGGCGGGGCTGGTAGCGTGAGCTCAGCTGCAAGCCCCCGCCCGTCCCTGGTCCTAGCCCGGTCCCCGCCTTCAGTGCCGGCTTTTGCTGGGTCGCAGAGCAGATTTCTGCCCGTTCCTGGCCTCCTGCTTTGTCCCCGTAGGTGGCATTACAGGCGGGCCCGCAGCTTCCGGAGCGCTTTTGCGCATCCCCTCCGACCCTGCTGGGGTAGACCGAGCTCACACCGGCTTGGCCTCTGCCCACGCCGACAGAACCGCGTTTCAGCGTCCTGCAGCCCCAAACCATTCAGCAACCCTCGGCAGAGTAGGAAGGGACCTAATACTCCACACTGTAGGCCTGGGATCTCCCTCACTTGTTTCACAGCTCAAAACTGTCCAAACGCCTCTTCTAGGCTCTGGGACTGCAGGCTGGGGCTTGGTTCCTGGGACCCAGGTCCCTCCCTCTCCGCCAAACTCTCCTCCCGCACACGGGTCTCTCCGGGCTGCCGTTTGCTCCGGGGAGCTGGGCAGCCCTCTTTGCGTTTTCGCTATTTCTACCAGTCTCAATGTGGCTTCTTCTGTGTTCCTTGGTTGAAGAGTCCACTTAGTTTAGTTCATAGTTGGTTTATCCAGGTGATGGTTCTTAAAATTGAGTTATAATTCACTTTGGTTCAGGGAGTTGGAATTTGGTACATCCGCCTACTCCGTCGCCATCTTGCTTCTCCAAGCCTAATGATTTTTAACTGCAGTTCATTTGAAATGACTTAACCATTTTGTTACTGATTTTCAGCACCATGATTGGGTTTCTCTGACCATTGGGCCCCTGAAATTCACCAGCGGTGTTCTAAATATTTAAAAACCAAATCTAGTTTTTGTTGATAAAATCATATAAAGAAACTATAGGTCAGAGAAGAGAGGGAATGAATATTTTAAAATAGTATGGAATATAGAGTCTTTTGTCTCATTGTACTTTAATAAGTTGGTATCAACAAATAAAACTCAGAATCCACTCTGTATCTTTAAAATAGTCACACCGGAGAAACTAGGTGAAAATTCACTTCACCTGTTAGAATGAAGCTGATGTTTTCAATTCAGTAAGAATGCAGTTGAGCCTCTGGGCATGGTATCATTCGAGTCTCGTGAATTGGCAGGTAGACTGTGTCCCTCTACAATGGAGCATGTAAAATACAATCTATTAAAGCAAACTGCTGAATAGATCAACATTTGTAAAATTCACACTTTTTTGCCACCTACTTTTACTTTTTGGTGTCTGGTGGGTGGAAGAGAGAGAGAGAGGGAATTCTTCTAGTTAGCCTCTCCCCCACTTTTTTCCTGAGTCCATGTGGGTAACTGGTGCACTCTGCAGGGAATGTTGCGAGTATGTTGCTCTGTTCACAATAGGAGCTTTGTATTTATTCATGACTATACTTGGAGATAAGTGACACTAACACTCCTTCCAGTGCTTTAAAAAATGCCTTTGACTAAAGCAGAATTGTGGAGCCATTTATCTTTGGCTTCCTCAGCCTTCCTATTCTTTGTTCTAATCTGAATACCCAGATACTATGGTTATCTTCTTGGTACCTGGATCAGTTAATTGAAACGACAAAAGACAGGATGAGAGGGACTAGGACCTGGAATCATGTGCTTTGCTAGGGCTTGGGAAGCATTGGGCCAACAGGATGAACTGCAGAATCTGGTGGGAACTTTGAGACTATACCCATGGATTGCTGCTAATGCATAACAGGCAGCCACTCCCTCCCCTTCACCCAGGTCCTCCTCCTAAAAGCCTTTATTTGACTAACTCCCATATGTTTGACTCCAGGAGGGTTGAGCATATCTACCCAGAGTGTGGGAATGGACAGTACGTTGACAATTCCAACACAAGTTGTTGTTATCCTTTCACTATGGTTAAAATCCCTATCCTTGTTAGTATGTATTCAGCTCTTAATGCCATGTTCTGCTTTCACTCATATTTAATGGGTTTGATAAGTCCTACACAGGAGGAAGCTGAGACCTGTAGAGGTTAATTCACACACCGAAGTCACATAGCTGGAAGGAGGCTGTCAAATTTTCATCTCTGCATGTCTGACTCCAGATTTTGAGATCCTTAATACCCTGTGCCTGGAAGCATGAACTTGAGCAGTATGGCTCCATTCCCCTCGGGCATGTGACGAGAGCAAGGCGGCTTCCTGTTCCTAGAGTGACAGGATTCTGGGCTGGAAACCAGGATGAGTACTGATGGCCAGGGTGAGATAGAGGTGGTTTGCAGAGCTAACGTGGGTGGTGGAGACTGGATGTTAACAGAGGAAGAGCAGGCGGTGGGAGGCAGGGAGTATTGATTTAGAACTCTTTAAATTATTTCTGCCCCAGAGTTGGGGTGGGCTGAGCTTCCAGGTTGGGCTTCCAGCTGCTGGAAGATAAGGGGGTACAATGGGAGAGGACTAGTACAGTGGGAAGCAGTCTTTTCCTGCCTGCCTTTAAAAAACCTGTTAGGAAAAGATTTGAAATTGAGTCATTGTAGTGGAAACTCCTGGTACAAGCATTTGTATTTTACCCTGGGTTAAAGAGAGCTGAGCTCTATTTATGTTCTTTTAACATCAGCCAGCAGGTGGGGAAAGGTTGTTGTTGGTGGCATTCCTGAAAATTTTGAAGGCATACCTATTGCTTATGCCTTGGTTGAAACTGTTTAAGAACTTTGCTATTTCAACACTAGCCTTCAAGTTAGGCATTGATGTGGAGATTAGGAGTAGGGAGTAGACTTGGTTGCCTGGCCTTCCTGGAAACTTAGAAATTACACTAAGGTTAAGTCCCTTTGCTTGTAGTTGAATTTGTTACCCTAATAATTTTTTTCTCTAAGACATTTATGGCATCACTAGAAGACTTCAGAGCTCATTGTGATGCCATGAAAATGCAGTTTGGAAATTCAGAGTCAATCAATGTAAAAAGATATGATTACTCTGGGGAAAAAACAAGATTTTGTTTTCATGGGAATGTCCTTGGTGATAATGAAGGAAGAAAAACACAGGAAACATTCAGTATGCTGTGAAAGCAGATTCATTTCTAATTGAGTATTTCTCAATATTTTCCATGAAACATGAATCAGAGGTCTGGAAGGGTCACAAAAGGTCCTAGTTTCTCACTTGGAGGCTGCGCTGTACCTATGGCATCCTAGACAAAAGATTTTTTTTTCCCCTAGGCCAGATGGAAGTGTATAAAGAACTAATTGTTATGGGGGAAAGAAGAATCTTAGCAATCAATATGAATCTTGCTTTTGCTTAAAGTCAGGAATTAACAGTGGGCAGCTGCAGGTCTCCCATTATTTTCATAAACTTGTCTGGGCTGAGGTACTGGCAGCGAAGCCTTCCTTCCTGCCTACACATGCCATCGTTTTATCTGGGCGATTCCTCTGCTCCCTGTAAAATCCCTCAGCCAAAACAAATACCACACTTCCTTTAAGGCTCTAGTCTGTCTCCTCTAGGAGCCCTCTCGGACCACTACATTTCATTCTGAACTTTCTCTGCATTCCTGGGGCAGCAGGTAGAGATAGCAGTACATACAACAGTTTGGCTCTATGTGCAAACCTTTCCTTTGCCCTTGAATTAGACTGTGAACGCAAATGTGACAGAAAACAGTATCTCCACCCCCCACCCCCCGCATGCCACCTGATGGTAATCACTGACTAGATCCTCAACTGGCTCTGGCATTATATCAAGTGTGATGATTTTTCTTTTAAATTTTATTTTTTATTATTGTTCTGGGAACTTAAAGTTGTTTAGCTTAATGCTCTGAGTGGTCTCAAAAATTTCTGTAGAAGAACTTTCAAATTCAAATACATTGATAATTGAAGCTCATATGTTTCTATAGAGAAACAAGTTTAGAGTCAAAAGAACTTTCATATTGACCCTATAGTAATGCTGCAGTTTTTCTTTGTGTTTTAAGAGCATTACATAGAATTTGTGAGCCTGAAGAAAATAGGTGAATGACACAGTGATTCTATAAGCTAAAACATGTAAGATGTTTGCTAATCACCTTTATTCTAGTAAAGAATACTATTTAAAGATATTAACTTTTCCCTGCAATAATTTAAGACATCTTTTACAAAGACAGTTTTTTCAGCTGACTTATTTTAAGTGGGTTGAGGCCTTGAAATGACAGCACAATGTATAGGGGGAACTTCGAGGGGAGCCCTACTCTGAGATGGCTATATAGTCTAACGGTATTGCAGTATGAAACTTGCCACTCTCCTGCTTATTCTCCTTAAGCTTTTTCCAGCTCTACCTCTGCTTCTCTCCCCGGCCCAGGAGTGTGGGGACATCTCATTGATGAACCCCGTGCTCTGCGCAGGGGCTCTGTGAGTGACACCACTGAGAGCAGCTCCACATTCTCAGTCTCCTTGTTTGTCTTGTACCTCCTCCCTCCCCCATAAGATTCAGCATCCAGACCGCCACAGGGACCCTAAGGTGTCTTTCTTTTTTTCTTTTCATTTTGTACTTTAAGTGCATTTATTAGACTTGTTTGGCACTTTAAAACCTGTCATTCTTTCTAAGAATTATATGACAGTTTCTAGGAGAACTCTCCTGGTCTTGTACATTGTTTATGGAGAAATAACATGAGCAGTGTCATAGCTAGAGTTTACAAGCTGAGGTCAGCTATGACTTCACAAGCAAAGATTCTATATGGTCTATTCCTTTAAATTATACTCTGCATATAAATGAGGAATTCTCTGTTTTACTGGCTTAAAACCAAGGAAGAGAACCTACTGCAGATGAAGTAGCCTTCTAAGGTTAATTGAACCGTTGCCTTGGCTAACTGTTTCATCAAAAATATTTGGGTGTTTTGAAAGTGAAATTAATGTAGTATAAATATCTTAAATCCTTCCTAATCTTTGCAAACACTCATCTCATCACTTTGAACATGTAATTGATTGTTATTTGACTAATTATTTGTAGAGTGTCTCTTATTATTAGTAGAAATATAGTTTCCTATTATAAGATTAGGATTTTGAGAGCTATTTTTTTCTATATAAACTGCCTTGAAAACACATTTCTTTTGCATTTAGAGGAGTTTCATGAGGGATTGCTAATCTGAAATGTGATTGTGAAAAGTTTGTTGTTACTTTAAAAATATTTTAGAATTGAAAATGCCAGATCTTTTCCCTGGCTCTCCCCAGTGTCCTGCTTATCTTTTTCTGGTTGATTCTAAGCTGTATTTGGTGAGAACTAGTTCGCAGTCCTCCAGTGAGGCTCTAGGCTGAGAGAGTGAGTTTCTGGAGAGCCTGGATTACCCCACCAATTTGCCAGCTCACTTTACAGTTCTTATATAATACTGGCTTCAGGATGAATCAGGCTTTCTGCCTGTGCCTGTGTGATATTGATGAAACTCCATTTTCAGCATTTTGGGAGTCTATCTGATCTTTGAAACGTTTGGAGCTTTATTTTGGACACTGATTTGGCTTTTCTTTCACACATGGACATGCACAGCCCTTTGTTGCCAACAGGCATTCTGTATTCTGAACTGATAGGGCCCCTTTCAAACACAGCTTGCTGTTGGAACTGGCCGTGTGTCAGCTAGGTGGTCTCCATAGGGCTTGGTAAATATATACTAATAGATACAGGCAGAACGTCCAGCTTACGGAGGGGTAGGAGGAAAGTCTGTGATCAGATGAGCAGCTGTCCTGATGAGATTGAGTAATGCCATGAGACTAGGGTACATTCATGCCAGACTGTGTTGCTTCACAGGAGGTGTGAAGGTCCTCTCTAGGAGCTACCCAGGGGGTCTGCTTCTTGCTGCTTTTCTTCTCTGCCCTTCCAGTTACCTTGATGGTTTATAACTATTTGTACATTTATGTACATAATTAGGACAAAAACTTCACCCTATACTATGTTGTCAGAATTTCTTTGTTTTTTTTCCTCCAAGTAAAGTTTTGGTGATTTGAGTTGTTAGAAGTTATAAAGGTTATATTTTAATAGTAAAGTGCACATCCCCTGGTTTGCTAACTAGTGCTTAACCTTTTAGCCTGTGTCCTTTCATAAAATGGGAATAGTTGCTAACATTTGTCCAATAAGGTTGTTAGATATTCCATCATAAGTACCATCAGCATCATCATTGTCATCTAGTAATGTACACAGCATTGCTGGTGATTTTTCTTCTAAAGAGCTGTCATGATCGCTTATGGGCAATGAGTTGACTATCCAACTACGGAAGTGAGTTGAGGTGCTGGCCTCCATTTCATTGCCTATTTATAATAGGCTTGCTGTCATGGGATTAATGGTGATGGCAGCAGTTCAAACATTTCAGATGATGGCTTATGGGAATGTATATATTGTTCAGAAATCATTGTGGATAAAACAATAGACCCACTGTTCCATGTATTTAAAGTAAGTTTTCTTATAGTTGAAGCTTTATTTGTTGCTTTTCTTTTGAATAAGAAACAAACTCTGACATCATGCCTGAATAGCCATATTTAGACAGGCCTACAAATAAGTCCTTTTGGGTGTGCTTTCTTTCCTTCAATTAAATTCCATACTTTTATTTTTATTTTTATTTTTTATAGGGATATAGAGAGAGTGTCAGAGATAGGGATAGATAGGGACAGACAGACGGGAACAGAGAGAGATGAGAAGCATCAATCATTAGTTTTCATTGCTTTTGCGACACCATAGTTGTTCATTGATTGCTTTCTCACATGTGCTTTGACCGCGGGCCTTCAGCAGACCAAGCCACCCCTTGCTGGAGCCAGCGACCCTGGGTCCAAGCTGGCGAGCTTTTGCTCAAGCCAGATGGGCCCATGCTCAAGCTGGCGACCTCTGGGTCTCGAACCTGGGTCTTCCGCATCCCAGTCCGACACTTTATTCACTGCGCCACCGCCTGTTCAGGCAAATTCCATACTTTTAATCTATATTTAATGCATTCTGCTCTTAGGCAGTACTGAAGGGGATAAGGCATGTTGGTAAGATCCTTATACATTTTGGAGTGAGGTTGCTTGGCTTAGAAATTCCCTGCATAATAGTTGTGTATCGTAAAATTATTTATTTAACTTCCCTACATCTCGGTTTCCTTATCTTTATATATAATTGGAATAATGGCATAGACCTTGAAGGACTGTTTTGAGGAGTAAATGACATGTTGTATAGAAAGCACTTAGAACAGTGTCAGCCTGACCAGGTGGTGCCACAGTGGATAGAACATCGGACTGGGATGTGGAGGACCCAGGTTTGAGACCCCGACCCGAGGTCGCCAGCTTGAGCGCGGGCTCATCTGGCTTGAGCAAAAAATAATAACAAAAAAAAACAACTCCACAGCTTGGACCCAAGGTCCCTGGCTCAAGCAATGGGTTACTCAGTCTGCTGAAGGCCCGCGGTCAAGGCACATGTGAGAAAGCAATCAATGAACAACTAAGGTGTCGCAACGAAAAACTGATGATTGATACTTCTCATCTCTCTCTGTTCCTGTCTGTCTGTCCCTATCTATCCCTCTCTCTGACTCTCTCTCTGTCCCTGTAAAAAGAAACAAAACAAACAGTGTCAGAGTCACTGTAAGCGCTCAATAAGTAAAAACTATTAATAGACTTCCAGCCGTTATGGCTACGTGTTTAACCCTTCTTTATTTTTGTTACCTGTTCTTTTAAAGCATTTCAGGAAAGCCAGTGTGAACTTAAAATATTGGTTAGGATTTTTCTTTTTTTAAGTATCTTCACATTTTAGTTATAATACATACTTCTAAAGTAATACATTTAACAATTATGCAATGGGAATTGAGCTCCCATGGCCTTTTGCTTTTCAGGCTTGTTAAACAATGATTAAAATGCTATTTCTGGAGGTCCCACTGCTTAGAGTGCTTTCAGTGTCACGTTACCTCAATGGCCTGCCACATATTATTTTACACATCGTAGCCTTTTACTTTCCGTTTCCTTCTTTCTATATATTTTTACTCTGGTTTTACACCTAGAACTTGAAATGGAAATTTCTATGTTAGAAGGGTCTTGAAAGAAACTGTAAAGGGTTCTTTAAGGGTAGGAGTCCAATCTTAGTGATCTTTGTATCCAGTGACTACTGACCATCTACTAGTTGTTCAGACGAGGGAAAGTCATTTCCTAACGTACTGTCTAAACTTATGTCAAAATGATGGAGAACTTTCCATAGTTAACAGATGGAGGTTCTTTTTTCTTTTTGTTTGTAATGGTGCTTAAGTAGTTAAATTTCATTGTTTTTATTCTTAGTTCCTCCAATTAAAACAATATAACCATGCCTAAGTAGTTAACTTTGGTTATTTTTTTACTCTCAGTTCCTCAAATTAAGACAATACATATGTGAGTGTGTTTCTAGAAACACATGATAAATCTGAAGAAGTCCAGTACGTGGGTCAGCTCCTCTCACCTGGGAGAAACATGAGATGATCATTATTATTTTCACTCTTAAGTTTTTTATTTTGTGAGGAGTGGTCTGGAAACACCTTGGAAAATATTTTAAGGTTATTTTTAAAAGGCCAGCTTTATATTTCTTTTGTATTATTGCACATATTTAAATTTTTGATTACTCATTAATTTTTTTCTCAATATTTTCATGCAATTAAAAGTTATAGCATTATCTGTAGCAATAAGGTCTCAATAAACTGCCAGACTGAGGAATATATAGAGTACACTTTAAATTGTAAATGAGTCTGGCTACTGAATCACATGGAGTTTTGTAAGGTAATTTTTCTCTTTCTTCATCAACAGTGTTGATGGAAGGGTAAGGAGAGTGGTGAGAGGCTACAGGAAGGGGCTGGGAGGAAGAGAAGAAAGACTGGTGAGGGCTGTAGTGCTGGGAACCAGAGGTGTGGAGGAACATAGCCATGACTTACCAATCAGACACACACTGAAGAGAGGCACTGAGTGATGGGCACAATTATATTATTTCCTTAAAATAGGTGGAGTCTGGTCTTTTAGAAAAATATTTGGCCCTGGCAGGTTGGCTCAGTGGTAGAGCGTCAGCCAGGCTTGTGCATGTCCCAGGTTTGATTCCTGGTCAGAGCACACAAGGGAAGTGACCATCTGCTTCTCCACCCCTCTCCCTGTTCCTTCTCTCTCTCTCTCTCTCTCTCTCTCTCTCTCTCTCTGTCTGTCTCTCTTTCTCTTTTTCTCTCTCTCTCTCTTCTCCTCCCGCAGCCATGGCATGGTTGGAGCAAGTTGGCCCCAGGCACTGTGGGTGGCTCCATGGCCTCTCCTCAGTGTTAAAATAGCTTGGTTGCCGAGCAACGGAGCAACAGCCTCAGATGGTCAGAGCCTCACCCCATAGTGGGCTTGCTGGGTGGATCCGGGTCAGGGTGCATGTGGGAGTCTGTCTCAGCCTTCTGCTTCTTCTCACTTAAGAAAAAAAAAAAAGAAAACTATTTGTCCTACAATGTAAACCATACATAGTGAGGAAACACTTTGTGCTCAACTGTCCTAACTGGACAAGCATTAGGATTAACAAAAAAGGAAAAAGAAGGCAAACGTAAAAAAAAAGAAAATAAAAAAGAAAAGTCCTTTTTATTACTGATTGTCAAATTGGGGATTGCTTTTCTGAAGAGGATTTTCAGTGACTTGCAAGGTGGTTTGCACACTATTTTTGAGGGAGTGAAGACAGTTGGATGAAAGGGGTGTATGCTGTAACACCATCTCTGGACCTATTGAACTACAGTGAATCCTCATTTAACCTCTTGGAACGACAGTGGAAGGACCAATAATGAAACCATTTTACCATAGTATAATTGATACAAGCATAGTTAAATTCCAAGAGTTAAGTTCCCATGGATTTCATCAACATATGACAAAATATGTTGAATGAGATGTCTTTATTTGTGGACTTCTAGAGAACTCGCAGGGAATTGCCTATATCAGTGACTTTCATTTGTGACTTCATGGTTTGGGGTTCTTTGGATATAACCACATTTCTTCTGTGGTTGGATGTTATCCCTTTCTCTAATCCCCCACCCCCACCCCCACACTTCTTTTGCAATTTGGAGAGAAAAGTTGACTTTTTCCCCAAGTCTTCAAGTTTTTTTTTGTGTCTGAGTTAGAATGGAAGCACGCCATAATTTAAATGTAGTGCCTTTATGGAAACTTTATATAGTCCAATACAGAGGCAGAATTAACACAGTTTTGTGGTATCTTTCAGGCTATAGGGGTTTCTACATTTTCACCTAATTGAAAAAACTTCCAATTATTAGCTATAATTTTTATTCTAAACTTACAAGAAGAGGAGACGTAGCATCAGGGAAGCCAAGTCTTGAGTATAGGAGTGGACACTTAAAAATTATAAAAACATAAGCATTATCCTTAGTGTTTTTTTGAGTGGAAGCATTATTCTCTGTCTGAGGTATGCATAGTTGTATTTTGTCTGTTTTGTTTTGTAGTTTTCATTAAAGGACATGCATACACACATACACTTGTCTCATCTAAATGTCAAATTAAACTTGGCTTGTTCTTGAAGTGCCAAGTTTTTAACTGTTTTCCTGGGTTGGATTATTTTGATTATCCAGGATTGGATCTTTTAGCAAAACGTTCATACTGTGCTATATTCAATAATGTCAGTCTTTGGTGGCTGCTCTATCAGGATAGAAGCAGTGTGGACAGAATGAGCACTTTGGCACAGGTAGAATTTAACGTGTCTCCTCCTGTTGAGGAAGAACAGTCTTTGTGGCCAGTGTAATCCAGCCTTTATACATACTTATATTGTCTTTGAGTGTAAGCATGAAATATTTACAAAATCTTAAAATATAGCAAAAGCATTGTGTGCTATACTATAAGTTACATGTGAAGATATGAGATTAATTTGGGTAATTTATTCTTAGTTAATGGTCAAGACAGTTTGTATTCTATGGGTGAAGCATTTGCATTTTGAACAATAGCTTTGACATAAGATGTTTAAGGTAAAGAACATCTAGAATATATCAGAGTTTTAAAGCTGGTTGTAATAACACAGTGGTTTATAACTCTTGCACATCAGAATTTTCTGGGGAATTTAAAAAAAAATCTGTAAGTTGATCTCCCTGTATAAATGTAGGTAATTGTCAGGGGATAAGACATTAGTTTTGAAAAGTTTCACAGTTAACTCTAATATGTAGTGGAGACTGAAAATCTAGTTAACCTAACCCTCAGGATCGCTGAAGACACTCTTCATGGTGTGTGTGCTTTTCCAAGTACGTCCGACTGCACAGGCTGCATGCCTGTGTCTCTTCATCCAGGTTAGTCTTCTTTAGGGAGTTTTGCAATGTGCTTAAGAATCTTTTATGTCCTATTCATAAATTTATGAAATAAACACTTATAGTGGTTGTCTTTATTGAACCTACTAATGAAAATTGCTCTTCAGTTTTTTGTACAAACTTCCATAAGCAATAAACAAGGGTCATCAAGCAAATTTGAGTTAACTTCTTTCAGCAGAGTGCAGAGTTGTTTTACCTTTGTTTAGATGTAAACACAGCAGCTCATCTATTATAAGCTAATAAAAATCAGAGTTGATTAGAACAGGTAAGACTGTACAGGCAGAAGGAGTTTAAAGTGAGACAAGGAAATAGCTGTTACAACTTACTGCTCTCTGTAGCTACTTCTAGCTCTGCTTTCATTTGACTTTATAAAAGAATTGAGCTGGGGCTGGTGCGTCCCCTCCTTGTTCCCTTCATAGCTCTTGCTTGGTACCTTGAATGGTGTAGGCACCTAGGAAACATCTGGGGCTTGACTCGGGGTCCCCACAGCATGGTATGACACCTGGGTACCAGACATCCACAATTACCAATAACATGGGCATGGATCAGAATCACTTGGAGGGTTTGTTAATGGCTAGTTTAGTCCCCAGCCCCCCTTTCTAAATCAGGTCTGGTGTGGGTGGGGCCTGAGGGTTAATAGTAATAAGAGTTTCCAGCTGATACTGATGTCCTTGGTTCTGGGACAGAGCTTTGAGAGCTGAGGTAGGAGATTGTTGGGGTAAGGGGCACTTGTAAGAAAAGGAGGCTTATAGAAGTAGTGCCCTGAAACACCCAGGACTAAGTGCGATCACAGATTGGACAGAGGGAAAAGAAGGTCCATGTAAATGCAGAAAATAAGAAAGAACAATGGTTTATTCTTTAGCTGTTTGCTCAAAGATAGGATTTTTTCTTCATATGAATTTTATTTCCTCTTTAGGGAAATAAAATTGTTTTCAAAGGATTTGTTTGTATAGTCTGTTAGTTTATACCTTCTAATTCAATTGCCATTTTATTGGGAATTCCTTTTTCTTTTGTGTGCCTCATTTCCCACATAATGAGAAAAAATATCATCAAGGATATCCTAGGATTATTAAAGTTTAATGGACAGTATTATGTAGTATTGGAAGGAGTTACTGAATTAGGAAACATGCAAATATAAAAAATAACTCAAACAGATAAAAGAATATCATACACTGTATTCAAGTAAGAAGCAAGTACCGCCCCGTCCCCCCCCCCCCCCCCCCCGCTGCCCCTGTCAGCTGGGTCATAGTAAAAGAAAAAGCCAAACGGGGATGATAAAAAGTAGGTGGGCACATATGGAACTTGACTTTACTATGTAAAGTGTTCTAAAGAAACAGGAATGTTTTAAATCATAAAACTAGGGGGCAAGGAAGTGACTCAATTCAAAATGGATAGGACTGTACGCCAGAAAGTATCTGGAACAGAAGAACATTGCCAGCAGAAGAGACGAGAAGCAGTCCACACAGGGCAGTTGGCAGTAGTGAATGACTCCCCAGTAATGTGGAAAACAGGATTATACAAATTCTTTTCTTTTCCCTGTGGTCAGGGCACCATTGTAGAAATTTAGAACTTTGTGCCCTCTTTTAAAAATCTGTTTTCAAGGGTCCCAATTGTTTAACTTCAGATTATTAGTAATTAAAGTTACAGCTCTTGAGTTTTCTCATGGTCTCTAGATGATTTCCCTCACTGTTCTGTGAGTTGAGTTCATTGATCATTTTAATACTCCTCATTGCACCTGTCATGCTGGTATCAGCAATTAACATTCCTCAGAGGTGAATAGAATGTCAGCCTCCATCTCAGATGGAGCTCAAGAACAACAGGTGCATTCTACCTGATTTTTGGCTATCCCTGGACTAGTCAGAAGTAAGTAATTCACCACAAAACAGACTGGAGAAAATGAGAGTTATTCAGAATTTGAGCCAGAGTGCTGAAAAGTAGTTCTGGGTAACGTATTTAGGAGACAGAGGAAGTGGCTCAGCATGGAGTGTGGAATAGCCTTGCTCATCTGACTCTAGATTTATCTCATGCTTATTTCCCTTTGTCAATACAAATTTTAACTGTGTATCTTCCACAGACCCTCTGTTTTGTTCAGTTCTTTTTTAATTGGCGTAGGTTTACATCAAAGGTCATTAGCTGGAACTCATACAGTAAAAATCATTTGATTATATTGTTAGTATTCGTTTTCTAAATAAAGAAACCTGACAAAACCTACTGGTTTCAGTTAGAGAGAGGGTCTCCTGATAGTGGTTTAACTTCCTTCCCACTCAGTCTAGTTTCATTGATCAGGCTTCACTTTCCTCACCTCAGAATAAGAGGAGTGAACCAGATCATTTCTAAAATTTCTCTCTCATCATTTCTTTTTTCTCTTGCACTTTAATTCATGAAAAGGCTAGAATTTTACTTAAACAGGTTCAAGTGTGAGCAGATTTCAAGAGCTTAATTATTCTAGGTTTTCTATTTTAAAGTGAGATGTTAAATTATTATTTAGGACTCCTTACGTGTACTACATTAATTTCTTAAACATTTTATTAGTATAAATAAATCTATAAAACTAACCAAAAAAAGAAAAAACTATTACCCAGTATATGTTACTTTTCTTGCTTTAATAATTGCCAGATTTTTTGATGTGTGCGCACCTATTATATGCCTGGTGCTGTACAGTACTTGCTGTCAACCTTGGCTGCACAGCTGAATCACTTGGGGATTAAAAAACAACAAAAACAGTGCTTGGGTCCCTACTTCCTGAGATGTAGATGTAATTGGTACTTGGTATCTTTATGTGTGTGTGTATTTTTCTGAAGTGAGAGGTGGGGGGGGCGGCAGATAGACAGACTCGCGTGCGCTTGATTGGGATCCACCTGGCATGCCCACTGGGGCGGGTGGGGGGTATTGCTACTCTTCAACCGGAGCTATCCTCAGTGCCTGGGCCAACTTTGCTCCCATGTAGCCTTGGCTGCCAGAGGGGGAGAGAGAGATAAAGAGAAAAGAGAGGGGGAAGGGTGGAGAAGCAGATGGGTGCTTCTCCTGTGTACCCTGGCTGGGAATTGAACCTGGGACTTCCACACGCCGGGCCGACGCTCTACCGCTGAGCTAACCAACCAGGGCCAGTACCAGGTATCTTTTTAAAGTTAGAATTATCCTAAGTAATTAGTTTATACTACATTCAATAAAACATTTGGTGGGTTTTATTTTATTTATTTATTTTTGAGACAGAGACACAGATAGGGACAGATAGACAGGAAAGGAGAGAGATGAGAAGCATCAATTCTTCGTTGCAGCTTCTTAGTTGTTCAGTGATCGCTTTCTCATATATGCTTTGAGTGGGGGTGGCTACAGCAGAGCAAGTGACCCCTTGCTCAAGCCAGATGAGCCTGTGATCAAGCTGGCGACCTCGAGGTTTTGAACCTGGGTCCTCCGCATCCCAGTCTGACGCTCTATCCACTGCGCCACTGCCTGGTCAGGTTGGTGGGTTTTATTTTTATGGTATCTTATATTTAGGATATTAAATTATTGGTGAATGGGAAAAAATTCTATAAACACAAAAAATGATACTTTCTCATCCCAGGTATACTGCCTCAGCTGAAGAATCCTGACTCCCCCTATATGCCCTCCTCTTATCCATGAACAGGGTGAGGTTGACTAGTTGCTTGTCTCTCATCTGTAAAATAGTACACAAAGTTGTCCTTCTTGCACTTGTTTCATAGGATTATTTGCTATCATTCTATTGAATCTAGTATGCCATTGGTATGAAGATATGTCATTATTTTACAAAGGGGAAAATTCCCATCAATTAAACTGACTTGTCCTGAACTAAGCTTTCTTCTTTGAGGAGATGTTAAAATAAGGGAAAAAGTTACATGGACACAATGAAATACATTTAGTTTTCAGTTTCTCTTTCAGGTTTAATTAAGTCTTAAAAAATCACCTATTAATTTGGTTTGCATAATCATTTGTGTGTGTGCAGGTGGGCATGTGTGTAAAAATTAGAATAGCTTAGTTTCTATACTTCTCAGTTGTAGAGATATGACTAATTTGCTTAAACATTATCCATCCTAAATATGCCCTGGAGAATTTATATACCAGTTATAATCTTGTTATGTATGCTCTTTGCTAGTTTTAGCTTCTCACCAAATGTCTCTGCCTCATTATGCCAAAAGGCTTATTTTTTATATATGTATTTGTATGCAGCACATACAGACAGACACAGTGTTTGAGTGTTTTTGCCAGTGTTGCCACTTGTGGCTGTTCTGTTTTGTCTAACTCTTAGATAAAATCTACATTTGGGTTTAAAAAGGCTCTTCTACATTTGGGTTTAAAAAGGCTCTTCTGTTGTTCATCTGTGTGTTGGCTTTTGCAGTATTATCCTATTAAAAACAATATGACCCAATTCAGCAAATTTATCATGCTTCTAACACTTATATGAAAAATAGTTTTCTTGACATATTTTCTTCCACCTTCTTTTCTTTGTACCTACAGTGTTAACCAAGAAATATATTACCTTTGGATCTAGACCATCTGCCTCTAAATCCTTCCCTTGCTAATAACTTACTTAAATTTACTCCAGATGTACAATCAGTATATGAGATTTGGTAGTTTTAATTTTTTTGAGATGCTTTGAAAGATTTATTGTAGTTTATCAGGGCATCAGCGTATTTTTCTTTATAGATTTATGTAAAGCCTGAGGTAGCTAATTACACTTGAAACACTTGTTTTCAGTAAATTAATAGGTAGCAGAATCTCATATTTTCCTTCTCTCCCATAAGGAGGTGCTGATAAGACTCCATAGACCAGGTTTGATGTAGTGACCACTCAGAATAGATGTGCTATACGTATTTATTTTTAGTGAATGGTTGAAACTAAAAAGGAGTACCATTTACATCAATAAATATCTTAAGTACCTGTAGCATTTGATTTTGTTTTGGCTTTTCCACGTTCCTTCCTTTCCTGGTTTGTTCCTCCTCCTGCCTCCTTGGAAGGCACACCATCCTATTTACATTTGGATTTGTGTGCATTTAGGGTGGTTAATGCCTTCTCCCGACCTAGTAAATAGCTCAGGGCCTCCCAGAACTGTTAGTATAAGACTGTCTTTGCTGTGTCTGTGCAGTGTTAAGGGTGTCACTCAGTCTGTTCTCCATCCTGTGCCTGTCTCTGTTAATACATCCTCCTTCATGTTCGAATCCACTCTCTCTCTCTCTCTTCACCTCCTTTCTCCTATTTCTTCTACTAATACTCTCCCAAAGAAGGGATGTTTACTTTAGGGACTTGGCATTTTGGGAGAGAAAGACTTGACTTTTGGGCTATCCATTTCCTGGAGTGGAGGGAAAAGTCAACTTAGGAGGTTTCTGAGAAAAATCACATTTCTTTTTTATGCAGGCTCCCTGGTCTACATTTGTAGCAAATTAAGAAACTTTTCTACCTTATGCATAGGAGCCACACGATTTTATTTTTGTATATTAATCTTGATCATGTTGGTTTACATGAGCAGGATTTATTTTGGAACTTACTGAGCCAGCTACATTAAATATAGTATTGTCATTTATTCAGTGTGTCTCTTTGTATGGGATGATTTTTGACATGAATCTGTCCCGTGAGGTATCCTGATATCTGACGTGCCTTGTTTACTATTTTTACTGTGTGTGTTTAGAAGAGAAAAGACCTGTAGTGACTGCCTCTGTATGTCAGCCCCTTAGGTCAGGTTTTCCGTCCTGACTCAGTGCGTGCTGGGCCGCTGAGACTGGTCGGTGGGGTGTGCAGAATTTCCTCTGTCGGACTTGGGAGCCAGAAAGCCACAATGAAGTTTGATTTGGCTTGTGGCAGCCTTTTCCAAATATGCATTTGGATGCAGTACAGTAAGTCCTCTAAGAAAAGAAGGAGAAGGGAGACCAATAACTCTATAGCTGTAACTATTTGGGGAACATTCAGAAATGGGAAAACTCTAACCTGTGGCATTTGGAGTCTTCCCTCGGCCTGGGTTGTGCTGCCGTGGCGCTCAGAGGCTGCCTGTTTTTCCAGGCCGAGTGCTCCGTTTGCTTCGGAGAAGCCATAGAGCAGCCTCTGTCCTGCGGGTCTGCACGCTGACTTGCTCCAGACAGTCTTGAATGTGACCTGGCAGCCAGTGCCGCTTCCTGCTGACGTGGCCTCCCACCACTGAGCATAACAGAGCCGCCTCAGTGTGCTGAGGAAGGAGAGGCGAGGGCATGAATCACCAGTGGGAGAAGGAACAAATTAAGAGGGGAAAGCGCCTGGCTGTTCAGGTTTCCTTCTAGATATACTTAAAAAGACACCATTTTTATAGGAAGGGAGGAGGAGGAAGAAAAACAGAAGTGAAGAATGCTGCAAGAATCAAACAGTGATTTGTTTGGCCATAGAAAGTTTTTTTTTTGTTTGTTTGTTTTTTTATCAGCGGGAGTTACTTCTGGGGTGAGACGCAGCCCGCTGCTGACATTGGAGGGACGCTTCAGGACCCCAGGCTGGGCTGCACGGGCTGTCCTTTCCGAGGCTGGGGGAGGACTAGCTTCCAGTCCTCTTCTGCAGACAGACATTAAAAGTACCCAGCCAAAACCATAGTGTGTGTCTTGGTAGAACAAGAGCTCTCTCAGCTTGCTAAGAAGTGGAGAAAGAACTCTGAGAAACGGTTGCAGAGCAAATTGTGTTGCATGGTTTTCCCATCCAGTGGTGTCAGCATCTGATTTGATGCTTACTTAGTATTGGCATATGTGTCAACCACTGCTTGGTACTTTGAATTGGCTTATTTGAAAAGGTCCAAGTACAGCGCCTTACCTTCTGTTCTGATAGGGCCATAAAAGTAAAGCTCTCATGGAACTTTAGAGTGAGATGGGACTTCAGTTCTGAAATCAGTGGCTTCATGTATTTTGAAAGTTGTTGTAGACCCTTTTCTGTAGTCACTCTTACGTGGAAGTCTACTTGACCAAACAGATGTGCATGGGGCTGACCGAGGGCCTGAGGCATTCCTGCTCATCTTTATCCTGGTCGTGGCGCTTCAAAAATTTCCCCTCACTACCTTTCTCCCCTTACATGTATATGTTGAAAAATTACTGATCTAATCTCTCAGTCTCATTTTATAGGTGAGGAAATTTTCTTTTTCAGGTAGGTCAATATGTAGGTAATATTATAATGACTTTCAAAGTGCCTCAGAATAAAAGTGTTTTTTTCTGTCTTTTGCTATTAAGCCTTAATAATTTCTCAGTTACCTATTGTAAAAGCCCCTCTACTCCCACCCCTCGGGTCTCTCTGCCTCCAAACAAATTCAAATGAATTATGTAAATAAATGCTATACCAGGAATAATGGTTATACCATATGCCAGAATCTCCCAGCAGTCACTTGGGGCTGTTGCAACAGTGTAAGGCCAGTAGTCACCGCCATTGCAGCCTTTCACATGCAGGTTCCTATTGGATTTGGGCAGACAATAAAGAGACAGTGGAGCCAAAAAATGGCTTTATTCAAGTATCACACCAGCCAGCAAGCAAACACACAGAGAAAACACTTCCCTTTCACTCAGGGCTCCCAAACCCACTGACTCATTCGCTGATTCCACTACCAGGAGAATCTCCTTTGGTTTCTCCTTGAATTAAAGGCCCTACCAGTCTCGGCAGAGCTCACAAAAGTCCCTAACCTCTGGTTTCTGCACACCTTCATTCTCTCTTTTCCTCTGCACAAACTGTGTAAAAACATGGCTTCCTCCCTTCTCTTTTTAATACTTTCTGACACAAAAACCTCTCCGTCAGTAAACATTAGCAAGACAATGGCCCTTTCCAAGTAGGAAGGTAATTTGCAATTTCACAGATCACATAACTGGCGCTGCCGAGCACCATTTTTAATAATAAAAGTGAGCAAACTAAAAAAAAAAATACAAATTTTTTGATAATCCAAGATGGCAGCAGAGTAGTCAGATGCACAGACTCCCAGCTCACAACACTAAACAGGATGACAAATTAATTTAGAAAAAATCATCATGAAGAACCAACTTTGGACTAAAAGAACAGGTCTCAAAAACCAAGGAGCAAAGAAGAATCCACACCGGTTCTGGTAGGGAGTGCGGAGACACAGTGGGGGCTCTCCTGCTTCCAGGAGCGAGGGGAGGCTGAGGCTGAGAGTCCAGAAAAGCTCTCTTACAAAGAGAGAGACCCTGAGAGATGGGGGCCCTCAGTCTCAGAACCGGAGACCCAGCCTAGAAATTCAGGGACTGGAGGAGACAGATGGAAAGCATTGAGAGAGGAGAAGAGCCAAGTTCTGTGTGTGGGAAGCGGGGGGAGGGGGTGCCTTAAAGGGACAGAGCAGAAAATATCGCTCACTGCCACTTGCCTGGGGCCCCAGGGGTGAGAAGGTCTGAGAGGACTGGCTTGGCTTCCATGAGAAAAGCAGGGAGAGGGAGACAGATGATGATGAGCAGAGGAATGCCTAGGATTAACTGAGAAACTGACTAATATACAGTGCAGAGGCTGCCATAGCTTGGGGGAGGGGTTGATCCCTCCACACAGCACAAGCCTAAAGTGGTTCTGGGTGACCCGCCTCCAGAAAGCTCTCTAGCTCCAATCAGCACGAAAGACACAGCTGAAAGCAGGAAGTAGGGTCGAGGGGCAGTAACTCAGGTCTCCAGGAAGATCTGAGATACAACCCCCCTACTGAAGGCGAGAATGCGCCCCACCCACTGAGAGCAGCTGTCAGAATCAGCCTTTAGATTCTCAGAAGTCACACCCACTGTGTTCCTGTATACAGTTTCAAATAAACCCCCTGCTGAGATCAGTAAATAAGTCGACCACTGAATTAAGTAAACTGAAAACAAACAAAGCAGGACTTCAGAGTGGATCTACTAGGTAAAGAGACCCCAACTGGAACAGCCTGGAAGCCACACACAGAAATAATTGGGAGACAGAGAAACTTAAGTCATATGAATCAACAAGACAAATCCCTAGAAAAAAATCTGAATGAAGTGGAAGTAATCAAATTACCAGATGCAGAATATAAAATAATGATTCTTAGGATGCTTAAAGATCTCAAAGCTACAATGGATGGACTTAATGAACACCTCAATAAAGAAATTTTAAGCATCAAAAAGGACATGAAAATCATAAAGAAGAACCAGATAGAACTGACAAACACAATATCAGAAATGAGGACTACACTAGAAGGAATTAAAAGTAGGCTGGATGAAGCAAAGGATCAAATCAGCGACTTAGAGGACAAGATAAGAGAAAGCACGGAAGCAGAAGAGCAAAAAGAAAAGAAGAGCAAAAAGTCTGGGGAAACTCTAAGAGAGCTCTGTGACAACATGAAGAGAAACAACATCTGATTAATAGGGGTTCCTGAAGGAGAAGAGAAAGAACAAGGAATAGAGAACCTGATTGAAGAAATTATAGCTGAAAAATTCCCTAAATTGATGCAGGAAAAAGTCACACGTTCAAGAAGCAGAGAGAACCCCATTAAAAAAGAATTCAGAGAGACCCACACCAAACACATCATAATCAAAATATCAAAGCTAAGAGATAAAGAAAGAATACTAAAAGCTGTAAGAGAAAAACAGTCAATCACCTTCAAAGGAACCCCCATAAGGATGACATCCAACTTTTCAACAGAAACACTTGAGGCCAGAAAGGTATGGCAAGAAATATTCAAAGAAATGCAGAACAAGAGCCTACAACCAAGATTTCTTTATCCAGCAAGGCTATCTTTTAAAATTAAAGGTGAAATAAAAAGCTTCCCAGACTAAAAAAAACCCAACAACAACAAAAAAACAACTAAAAAACCACTCAAAGAATTCATCACAACCAAACCACTGCTGCTAGAAATGTTAAGGATCCTGCTGTAGACAGAACAAAGTGGGGGGGGGGATCTAGTAAAAGAGGAATGTAGATTTAAAGAAAAAAATGGTAATAAACAACTGCATATCAATAATATCCTTAAATGTAAATGGATTAAATGCTCCAATAAAAAGACATAGGGTAGCTGAATAGATAAGAAAACAGGACCTGTACTTATGCTGTCTACATGAGACCCACCTCAAAACAAAAGATATACATACAGTGAAAGTAAAAGGATGGAAAAAAAATATTTCATGCAAATGGAAATGAAAAAGAAGCTGGGGTAGCAATACTTATTATCTTACAAAATAGACTGTAAAACAAAGACTGTATTAAGGGATAAAGAAGGTTACTTCATAATGATAAAGGGAGCAATCCAACAGGCAGAGATAACCATTATAAATACCTATGCACCTAATATAGGAGCACCTAAATACATATATAAAGCAGACTTTGACGGACTTAAAAGGCGAGATAGTAGGGGATTTCAGTAGCTCACTAACATCACTGAATAGATTCCTTAAGAAAGAAAATTAACAAAGAAACAGCAGACTTAAAGTACACACTAGATCAACTGGATTTAATAGATATCTTTAGAACCTTTCACCCTAAAGCAGCAGAATATACTTTCTTTTAAGTGCGCATGGTACATTCTCTAGGATAGACCACATGTTAGGGCATAAAACGGGTCTCAACAAATTTAAGAAGATTGAAATCATATCAAGGATATTCTCTGACCACAATGGCATGAAACTAGAAATCAACTACAATAGAAAAACTGAAAAACACTCAAACACTTGGATACTAAACAGCATGATATTAAATAATGAATGGGTCAACAATAAGATCAAGGAAGAAATCAAAAATTTCCTTGAAACAAATGAAAACGAGCATACAATTACTCAAAAGCTGTGGGACACAGCAAAAGCAGTACTGATAGGGAAGTTCATAGCATTACAGGCATACCTTAAGAAGCAAGGAAAATCTCAAATAAACAACTTAACCCTGCATCTAAAATAACTAGAAGAACAGCAAGTAAAACCCAGAAAGTAGAAGGAAGAAAAGAATAAAGATCACAGTGGAAATAAATAACACAGAGGCAAAAACAACAACAACAACAACAAAAAACAATACAGAGGATCAATGAAACTAAGAGCTGGTTCTTAGAAAAGGTAAACAAGATTGATGAACCCTTAGACAGACTCACCAGAAAAGAAGAGAGGACTCAAATAAATAAAATTAGAAATGAGAGTGGAGAAGTAACAACAAACAGCAGAAATACAAAGGAATGTAAGAAAATACTATGAAGAACTGCATGCTAAAAAAATTGACAACCTAGGTGAAATGGACAAATTCCTTGAAAAATATAATCTTTCAGAAATCAATCTGGAAAAATCAGAAAACCTAAATAGACCGATTACAACAAATGAGATCTAAACAGTTATGAAAAGACTGCCAATAAACAAAAGCCCTGGGTCAGATGGTTTCACAGGCAAATTCTACCAAACATTGAAAGAAGAACTAACTCCTATCTTTCTCAAGCTCTTTTAAAAAATTAAAGAGGAGGGAAAACTTCCAAGCTCCTTTTATGAGGTGAGCATAATTCTGATTCCAAAACCAGGCAAAGACAACACAAAGAAAGAAAACTATTGGCCAATATTTCTGATGAATTTAGATGCTAAAATTGTCAACAAAATATTAGCAAACCAGGTCCAGCAGTACATGAAAAAAATCATAAATCATGATCCAGTGGGATTTATTCTGGGGAGGCAAAGCTGGTAAAATATTAACAAATCAATCAGTGTGATTCATTACATAAACAAAAGGAAGGAGTAAAACTACATGATAATATCAATAGATTCAGAATATGCATTTGATAAAATTCAGCAGCCATTTATGATCAAAACTCTCACCAAAGTGGGAATACAGGGAATATACCTCAACATGATAAAGGCCATCTGTGGCAGGCCCACAGCTGACATCATACTTAATGGGCAAAAATTAAAAGCAATCCCCTTAAGATAAGGGACAAGGCAGGGATGCCCCCTTTCACCACTCTTAACATAGCCCTGGAAGTCCTAGCCAGAGCAGTCAGACAAGAAGAAGAAATAAAAGGCATTGAAATTGGAATGGAAGAAGTAAAACTATCATTATTTGATTATGATATGATATTGTATATTGAAAACCCTGAAGTCTCAGTCAGAAAACTACTGGACCTGATAAATTCAGCAATGTGGCAGCATATAAAATTATTACTCAGAAATCAGAGGCATTTTTATACACCAACAATGATCTATCTAAAAGAGAAATTAAGAAAACAATCTCCTTCACTATAGCAACAAGAAAAATAAAGTACCTAGGAGTAAATTTAATCAAGGAGGTTAAAGACGTGTACTCGGAAAATTATAAAACATTGATAAAAGAAATCAAGGAAGACACAAACAAGTGGAAGCATATACCATGTTCATGGTTAGGAAGAATAAACATCATTAAAATGTCGATATTACCCAAAGCAATTTAATGCAATTCCTATTAAAATACCAATGACATAGTTCAAAGATATAGAACACATATTCCAAAAATATATATGGAACCAAAAAAGAACACAAAAATAGCCTCAGCAATCTTGAAAAAGAAGAATGAAGTGGGAGGTATCACTCTTCCGCATATCAAGGTTTACTACAAGGCCATTGTACTCAAGACAGCCTGGTACTGGCATAAGAACAAGCATATAGATCAATGGAACAGAACAGAGAACCCAGAAATAAACCCACATTTTTATGGACAGTTTATATTTGACAAAGGATGTAAGAACATGCAATGGAGTAAAGACAGTTTCTTTAACAAATGGTGTTGGGAATATTGGACAGCTACCTGCAAAAAAATAAAACTAGACCAGCAACTTACACTATTCACAAAAATAAACTCAACATGGATAAAAGACTTAAATGTAAGTCGTGAAAACAGGCAATAAGCTCTCCAACATCACTTGCAGCAATATTACTTGTTGATTTATCTCCACTGGCAAGGGAAATACACAGGGGACAGGATACACAAATGGGACTTTATCAAACTAAAATGCGTTTGCACAGCGAAGAACAATATGAACAAAATAAAAAGACAAACCACACAATGGGAGAACATATTGGACAATGCGTCTGAAAGGGTTTAGTAACCAAGATTTATAAAGAACTTGTAAAACTCAACACTAGGAAAATAATCCAATCAAAAGATGACTAAAAGAAATGAATAGACACTTCTCCAAAGAGAACATACAGATGGCCAATAGGCATATGAAAGATGCTCAACATCACTAATCATTAGAGAAATGAAAATTAAAACCACAATGAGACATCACTTCACACCAGTCAGAATGGCGCTCATCAACGAAACAACACAGAATAAGTGCTGGCGAGGATGTGGAGAAAAGGGAACCCTCCTGCACTGCTGGTGGGAATGCAGACTGGTGCAGTCACTGTGGAAAACAGTATGGAGATTCCTCAAGAAATTAAAAATGAAACTGACTTTTGACCCAGCCATCTCATTTTAGGAATATATCCCCAGAAAACCACATCAGTGATTCAAAAAAAGAAATGCTCCCCCATGTTTATGGCAGCATTGTTTACAATAGCCAAGATCTGGAAACAGCCCACGTGTCTGTCAGTGGACGAGTGGATTAAAAAGCTGTGGTACATATACACAATGGAATACTACGCAGCCATGAAAAAGAAGGAAATCTTACCTTTTGTGATAACATGATGGACCTGGAAACTATTACGCTAAGTGAAATAAGGCAGGCAGAGAAAGAAAAATATCATATGACCTCACTCATTTGAGGAATCCGATGAGCAGTATGAACTGAGGAACGGAATAGAGACAGAGGTGGGATCAAAGGATCCAGAAGGAAAATGGACAGAGGGAAAGGGGGTAATAGGCTGATAGGATGGGATGAGGGCAGAAAAGCAATTCCTGGAGGGAAGGGGGGATGTATTGAGGGCGACACTAGAATCTATATAAACACAATAAATTAAAATAAAAAAATATGAAGAATAAAAAAAAGTACAAATTTTACAAACTGATTTGCCAACTGGTAAAGAAAATGAGGGCTCAGACTGCTAGGCCATCTCTGAAGCAGAATCCTGAGTGAGAGGGGTTCATAGGACCTTAAAGGACCAAGTAAACTGACAACTGAGAAAGTTTTTCCAATATCTGGGATAGAGAACCTCCACTTCTCCCTATTGCTTTACTCGGCATTTTAGGATCATTGACTGAGTTTTCTAGGTAATTTTCCATATCCAATTTCTGTAATTTAAACCAAACTTAAAAATAACCATGGATAAAAAGTACTGATGGCTCTTCCTTTCAGATGTTTATACTGCATTATGGAAGAAAACTGGGGCAGAATCAGGTATATTTATAGGGATCTCATTCCTCATCCAGTGTTAGCCCTAAAGTCTTGTTTGTAGGTAGGTGGACCTGGATTTACAGATTTTATAAATCATTTACATTGGCCCTGTTTTCCTGTGATTTCCTTTCCCTGCGAGCCACCTTTTTCTGTTGCTCTGCACATTACTACTCAGCTCAGTAAATACATACAAGCCTCTGCTCGTAGTGAATGAATTGTTAGGAAAAGCAAGGAAGATATAAATGCAGTGGAGAGTATAGGTTATTAAATGTGTAATCTTTCATTTTAGTAAAACCATTTTATTTCATTTAAAGAGGCTTTGATTTTTTTATAGGCCACACATGGGATGGAATTAGAAAGTTATTCAAATCATTTATGCTGTTTTGTTGCTGTTGTAATCTGGATTCACACTTTGTGAAGGATTAAAAGGGGAGAAACAGTTTTAGCTGTCAAGCCTGTTTCAATGGCAGAGGGGCTGCATACAGAATTATGTGCTTTTCCTGCCCAATTCATACTAGAAGAAAGAAATAACCAGGGACTATTTTTTAAATGTTCTTGGTAAAACTCTTCTGCAAACACAGCTGTGAGTAGGAGGCCAAGGCAGTGGTAGGGACCGTTCTTTTGTGTGATGGTGTAAGATAATTTCTGCATTACAAGTTTTCAGGACACTCTTTGTTTAAGTGCAACTTCAGAGTCCTCACAAAGCCATATTACCAAGTCTTTTTGCTTCATTAAAAGAATGTCTTTATTAATTTCATATGTTCTGCTGCCATCAATTGCATAAACTAATACAATTGTTTTAAATAAAAGAATTTATGCCATAATTTGTTTGATGTCTTGACTTTTCTTCTTTTCTTCCCCCAATATAATTTGACCAAATCTGTTTAAGAGTTGTTACTGTTCCCACAATTCAGCCACCCACTCCGAGTGGCTACTGCCAAGTGGCAGTTCATCCTGGTATTGGAGGAAGGCAAGAGGAAGGCTTTCAGAGTTGAGTGCAGAATCACTGCCTGCAGACTTGGAGGCCTACAGCTGGCCGTATTACAGGGGCTGCCAGCAGGGGGTGTCCATAGGGATTTCCGTTACACTGCAAGAGGGAGTGTGGAGGCCCACAGGGTCACAGGGCCAGCCACCATCTTGAAGGCTTCCTTGTATTGTTTGCTGATTGAATCTGGAAAGCCTTACTGTGCAAGGGGTCTACAGTGAAAAGTGACCTTTGCTGACGTTTGGATTTATTTTTCAGAGCTCATTCTCCAAAGCAGTTGGAATTTATTTGGTTAAAAAGCAGCAAATTAATCTGTTTGATCTTGATGTGGCAATGAACCACATCAAATTCCAGGCCAAGTCCCTTTTCCTGTAGAATGGTTGCATAACCTTTTCAAGTGTATTTCATCAGATTATGGACTATAGAAAGTTTATTTGTCCTCAGTTTTCTAATCTGCATGGTGGCATGACTATCGTTCTAAGATGCTTTTATATGTAAAGCTAATTTTTCTTACAATTAAGAAAAGTCACATTTACAAATTGATTGTAAAATATTGTCGGTATAATGTGTAATTTAATTATACAAGCAGCACCATATATGGCATAATTCTTGAAAAATACTTTGCCATCTGGTCCCATTTATCTCAGCTGAAATAATGCTTTTGTCCCCTTTTTAATTCATATTAAGCTGCCAGCTAGTATTACCCTTGTTTAAAACATGAAGAAACAAAAGTTCAGGATGGCCAAATAACTTGTCCACAGTAGTATGTAGTAAAACCAGAATTTGAACTCAAGATGATTCCAAAGCTCCTGATATTGATTCTTTTAAATTTTGAAATATTCATCATTTCACAGGAAGTTGATAAAAATTTACAGGGATATTCCCATGTGTCTGACTCAGGTTCACCTAATGGTAATATCTAGCATAACTGCAGTACAATATCTAAATCAGGAATTAATATTGGTACAGTCTTCAGAGCTTATTTGCATCTCACCTGTGCATGTATGCAGATTTGTGTAGTCACTACCACACTCAAGAGCTGTTCTATCACCAAAGATGAGATCCCATTGAAGCCACTCCCCTATTCTCCCACCAATCCTGACCATTAGCAACCGCTACAGTGTTTGCCATCTCTATGATTTTACTTAAAGAATATCATATAAATGAAATTTTACAGTATATAATTTTTGATTTTGGCTTTTTTCGCTGAGTAGAATTTGAGATCCATCCAAGTTATGGGTACCAGTAGTTCCTTTTTTGTTGCTGAGTCATATTCCACCATATGGATGGATCAGAGTTCACCTGTTGAAGGACGTTTGGTTTTAGTTTTTGGCAATTACAAATAAACCTACTATGAACATGTGTGTACAGGTTTTTGTATATGTCTCTGGGATAAATGCCCAAGAGTATAGTGCTATAATGTATTATAATTACATATTTAATTTTATAAGAAACTGCCAAACTTTTTCAGAACATCTGTACCATTTTACATTTCTACTGGCAGTGTGGGAGTGACCCAGATTCTCATCCTCACGGTTAGCATTTTGGTCTTATTACTGAGCAGAAACTCCTTCTCCTCGTCATCCTACTCTTCTTTTTAGCCTTTCAGTGTCTAATTGCTCCAGTACCATTTGTTGAAAAGACTATCTTTTTTCATTGTATTGCTTTTGTACCTTTGTTAAAAATCATTTGGGAGTCTTTATGTGTGTATATTTTTGAGTCCTGTGTGTCTGTTCCATTGATCTGTGGGCAGCAATGGGTATAACTGCTAGGCAGTAGTATGCATTACACAGAAGTATGCCCTCAGCTGGCTCCTTTGAATGGGACACTCTGTTCATAGCTCTGTGCCTGGAGTTAGACTGAAGTTTGAGCTTGTGCTCCCTGGTCCTAGTCTGTTGAGTATTTTGCCTTTCCACCTGCCTAGGAGGATCTGCCCCTTGTGCCCCCAAGGGCTTAATTTTGCATTTTCATAAGTTTCTTCTCCATGATTTTATTCATTAGGGTCACCAGGCTGTACTTAGTTTGGTTCTTGTTGGGGTTTATGTTAGCATCTTCTAAGGTTTAGACCCCAACTCTAAGAAGTCTTATTAAATCTTATGCAAGAGTTGCTAAAAATTAAAGACATTGAAAACTGCCTTCTGAATAATTTTAGTCTTCTCCTTTCAGTGTTGTCATGGAACAGAGAAATGAAAAGGCCGGCCACAAATCAGAAATGTCACTTTGATGGGCTAAGGAGGCATGGTCCAATAGTGGAGCAAGATTAATAGAAAAATCTATATAACTCCTTGTTTTAGATTATGCTCATTGTCTATAAAGATGAAAATTAAACTTTTATAATGTTAGTTTTTGAGGTTTTCCCCTGAGGTTTCTAACATAAAGAAGCCAATAATAATAAAGCAACTAAACATTTATGTTGGCTCTTTTATAAATCCCAAACAATGGAAGGAATCCCTGTTTTCCACCTTTGGATATTCCTGTTTACCCCAACTTACTGTTGAAAAGATTGTTGGCGAATTACAAGTTGCCAATACTGTACATTGAGAAACAATATAAATTTAAAAGAAGTGGATATAAATAGGGACACGGGGGTGGGGTTGAGGGTGTTATAGTCAGTGTAACACTTGAATCTTGTAAACACAATAAATTAAAATTAATAAAAATTAAAATAAAAGAAGTTGAAGGAAAAAAGATGCAAAGAAAATAAGATCACTAAAATGAGGGAGCCAGGAGTGATTTTGAGTTTTACTTTTAGAAAGCTTTTCAGGCAAGTCTCATTCTTGTTTTTGTCAGTGATTATTTCTGGTACAGTATTTCTCTAATTGTGTTCATTTGTAACTGTTTGGTGGAACTCTCGTTAGAACTAGGATTGAACGCCATAGGCAGAGTTGTACTTTCATGTCTGCATTTGGGCAGGCTCTTGGATATTGGTGGGGTGGAATGTGAAACTAACTGATTGCTTTTCTAATCTTGTTATTTTCCAATGTGGTTTGGGGAAAAAATCTCTACACAAGAAGTCAAGAAAGCACAAGGAAGCCTCTGGTTAATGTATATAGTGAGTTTCAGATTTTCCTCTCATAGAGAGTTCTGGAAAATCATTTCAGAAAGAAGGTTATGGGTCACATATAGAAGAAACTGCTTTGCATGCATAGAGGATTTAGTGCATTCTGCAAGTTGCCATAGATTCTTACCCAGTATTTGAAGGATAAAATCAAACCTATTGATTACCGTACCAAAACTTGGAAACAAAGTCATTCGTGTAGCATTTAGGTTTCTGAACAGTCAGCTTTCTCTCAGACTTGGATCTGAAGTTCATTTGACACTCATACATGTTAACTGAAGCCTCAGAATTTCAGAGGACTGTTGTATGTAGTTTATGGCAGGGGTCACTTGTAATGTCAGTCTTTGTGATAGGTGGATTGAGGCATAATTTACAGGCCTTACAGTTCCCCTGTTACAGTGCACAGCTCCGTGGTTCAGCATATTCACAGTTATGCCACTGGCGCCGCAACTAGTTTTGCAACATTTTCGTTTCTTAAAGAAAACCCAGGCCACCTGTTCAAAACCCTGGGCTTGCCGGGTCAAGGCACATATGGGAGATGATGCTTCCTGCTCCTCCCCCTTCTTTCTCTCTTCTCTCTCAGTTTTCGCTATAATGAATAAGTAAAATCTTAAAAAATAATCTTAAAAAAAAAAGAAAAAACCCTTTATCCATTAAGAGTCACCCCTGAAAATCCTCTCCATCCCCATCCCTAGGCAACCACTAATCTACTTTTCAAATCTATGGAGTTGCTTATTTTGGACATTTTCTAAATATGGAATCATATAGTATGTGGTCTCTTTTCACTTACCATAATGTGATTAGCTTTTTTCATTTAGCGTAATTTTTAAGGTTCATTTATTTTGTAGAATGTATCAGTACTTTATTGCCAGGTAATATTCTGGTGTATAGCTAAAGCTCATTTTATTAATTCACTTAACTTCTTATGGACAAGCCTGGCCTATGGTGGTGCAGTGGGTAAAGCATTGGCCTGGAATGCTGAGGTCGCTCGTTCGAAACCCTGGGCTTGCCTGATCAAGGCACATATGGGAGTTGATGCTTCATGTCCCCACCCCACCGCCCCCAATTCTCTCTCTCTCTTCGGTAAAATAAATAAATAAAATCTTTAAAAAGAAACAACAACTGATGAACAATTGAATTGTTTCCACTTTTTAGCTATTAATAATGCTGCTAAGAGCATCTGTACAATTTTTTACATGGACCTACATTTTTATTCCTTTTGGTTATATATCTAGGAGTGGGATTACTGGGTCATGTGGTAACTCTGTAACTTGTTTTTTAATTTGTTGATTTTGAGAGAGAGAAAGAGAGAGAAACATCAGTTTGTTGTTCCATGTATTTATGCATTCATCAGTTGATTCTTGTATGTGCCCTGACTGGGGAGCGAACCTGCAACCTTGGTGTATTGAGACAGTGCTCTAACCAACTGAGCTACTTGACCAAGGCCTGTTTGTAATTTTCTGAGGAACTTCCAGAGTGTTTTCTAAAGTGGTTGAACCATTTTACATTCCTACTGACAGTGTATGAGCTTTTTCAGTTTATTTACATCCTTACCAATGCTTGTTATTATCTGGGTTTTTTTTTTTTTTGGAGGGGGAGGATCTGTAATGCAGTTTTGTGGGGTTTTTTTCTTTGCATTGTTAGCATTTGTTCCTTCCAAGGATCAATATTATATACTTAAGAAAGGATGTGGCTAGCTATGGTACAGCTATGAGCTATAAAGAAGTTCTGTGCTAGAACCAGCATGCTTCTTTTTTTCTGACCTCAAATTACATCATTGAGCAAACCACAATGTATGAAGAAGAATCTTTTTAGAATCTCAAATTTGATTTTTTATATGCTCTTGAGATATATCAGGCAGTCATGAGAATGCATAAACTATAAAACAGACATATTAAAGAACAAATAAAAAGCAAACATTTATATAACCCATGTGCATTGGAAAATACAAATTACAGTTCTGGTAACAGTTATGAAGATGCAACCGCTAGCCTTTTGAGGTAATCATTTCCTTCTCCTCCCCTTCCCTCCCCTCTTCCTTCTTTCCCCTCCGCTCTCCTCCCTGTTTCCCCACCCCCCTTTGGTAGTTTTACTCTGTGTACAAGCATGAACACATGTGCACATATACACAAATAAATGTTTCTTCTGTTTTTAAACTTTATTATATAAATGGAATCATATTATGTGCATTCTTTTCTGATATTTGATAAACATTAGCCTATGAATTTAAAAGATATGAATGAACTGTGTAGCTGTTCGCTCATATTTTTGATACCATATTGTTTTGTGTTCCGGTTCTTTATTTCCAAATTCCTCTCTTGATGAATATGGATGTTCTTGTCTATGTCTCCAAGTCTGCAGGAGTTTTTTGGAATATTTATCAAGGAATAGAATTACAGCTTTACCGGATAATGGCAAACTCTTCTTCAAATGCAGTAATGCTTTCTCCCACAACCTTACCAACCTTTAATATTTTCAGCCTTTAAACATTTTGCTTGTCTTATGGTAGGTTCTGTAATGGTGTCTCATCATGGTTTTAATTTGCATTTCTGTAAGTGTCTTATTCTGAAACTTCACCTAGTACATGTGAAGTTACATTTTTATTTTCTCAAAGAAAAGTAGGCATTGGGTTACCTGAAAATCATTATCTGTGCTACTAAAAAATTCATTGAGATGGTATATTCCTTAGGTTATTATAACTGAGAACTAGATCACCTAGATGTGTGTCCTCAGATTTATTTTCAATTCAGTGATTTTTCTCTTGCCATGTAAAATTTTATATCATAAAATTAAAAATGTATGGAATTTCTTATTTAAGTTAACAGTGATTAGTTTTTTTACCTAACGTGGTCAATAGAAGCAGTTAGTCTGGTTTGCCAATAATGATTCTAATCTAAACCCATTATATAAGTTCTCATTTGTTTATTGTGAATCAGGTACTTATACTTGAGAGAGGACTTCACAGCATCTAGTTTAAGATTCTAGATATCAGGAAGTGTAATACCTTTGTGTGCATGTCAGTGTGTGTACATGTGTTTGTGTGTGCGTGGGGGGGATGTTGAAAGATAGGGTATTTTAATCTTTTTGACTTGTTTTGTGCCAGAGGAAAAGGTTATTGTTTCTGAAGGGGAAAACTAATTTTTTGAAATCTTAATAGTAACCTAAAAGCACATCTTGCTTAATTTAATGAGCAAAAGCATGACTATCACTTCAAAAGTGAAGAGGTGGGCTGAAAGCAGATTTTTTTGGTATGAAATTTTACAAAATGAATTTATAAATACTCTGTATATGACTCATGTAATAGGAAAAGTATCATTATAGTACACTCTGGGTATTTTGCTGTTTTCTTAATGCTAAATTATAGCTACAGGTGATGTATCATCCTGTTGAGTGGTTGTGTGGTACTTTAGGAGAGAAAAATTAAGGAATTACACCTTTATTTTCATTTCTTGAAAAAAATGAATTTAAGGTTATTATTTCCTGGAAAATATTTTCTATCTCATCCCTCAAGTATTTTGTTATGGTGTTTAGTAGCATAATTACTTGTACTTTTTTTTTTTTTTTTTTTTTTACAGAGACAGAGAGATAGATAGATAGATAGATAGGGACAGACAGACAGGAACGGAGAGAGGTGAGAAGCATCAATCATTAGTTTTTCGTTGCGACACCTTACTTGTTCATTGATTGCTTTCTCATATGTGCCTTGACCCGCGGACCTTCAGCAGACCAAGTAACCCCTTGCTGGAGCCAGCGACCTTGGGTCCAAGCTAGTGAGCTTTTGCTCAAGCCAGATGGACCCATGCTCAAGCTGGCGACCTCGGGGTCTCGAACCTGGGTCTTTCGCATCTCAGTCCGACACTCTATCCACTGCACCACTGCCTGGTCAGGCTGTATACCTTACTGTTGAGTTTATGTTACTTTTAAGATATCCCAGGAATATTTGCACCCTTGCAGTTATTAAAAAAAAAACTTAACCAAAAGTTAATTCTGTGTTTCAGTGAATTTTTGGGAGGCAAAGGAGGGTTTCAAGGAAAAGTAAAGCAAGCAGTTTCTCTCACTGGTACTGGAAATTAAGTAGGACTGTTGAATTGCTTTACTTTTCTTTTTAAAATATAATTGAATACGTTGCCTAACCTTGGTGGTGCAGTGGATAAAGTGTCGACCTGGAATGCTGAGGTCGCTGGTTCAAAACCCCGGGCTTGTCTGGTCAAGGCCCACATAGGAAGCAGCTACTATGACTTGATGCTTCCTGCGTCCTCCCCTCCCTCACTACACCTTTCTTTCTCTCTCTTTCATTTCTCTAAAGATCAATAAATAAAATAATTTTAAAATATCTTATTCTATAATTGAATGTTTTAGATCAGATTACAATTTGTTTTTCTATGTATACAATTGCTATATTTTATAAACATACTAGAATATTCACACTGAGTACCATACAGAATGGAAATGAGCCTTTGTTTTTCACTACACTAAATTTCACTTCTAAAGTTACATAAATTTTTACTGTTTCCTACAAGTAAAATCTCATTTTATAAATTGTCTCATAAAGATGTCTATATTGCAGGACAGTGTTTACAAGTGGAGGTGGTGGATACAAAAACTAAAAACTGCCAGAAATTTTTTACTCTGTGAAGTGGGTGTTTCCTGTCTTGGATTTTGCTATAATTTCCATGAATTATATTAGGTTGAGATATTTAGGAATAATCCAACATATATATGGCTAGAAAATAATGTGATTATCAGCAGAAATTGTTCCATTCTCTACGTTTAAAAGAAGTGTTTGTTTTTAGTCTTTGGGGAGGGTATTTTGGTTTTCTAGGTGAGTGATTGAGTGCTGTGGGACTTCGAGACTGGGTGCCTCAAGAAGTCTTCATTTATACACAGAGGGCCTAAAGTGCTCGTGTGTGTGTGTGTGTGTGTGTGTGTGAGAGAGAGAGAGAGAGAGAGAGAGAGGCAGAGACAGAAAGATAAGGACAGACAGGAAGGGAAAGAGGTGAGAAGCATTAGTTCTTCGTTGCTGCACCTCATTCATTGATTGCTTTCTCGTATGTGCCTTAACTTGGGTAGGGGTGGTACAGCAGAGCAAATGACCCCTTGCTCAACCCAGTGACCATGGGGTCATGTCTATGATCCCACACTCAAGCCAGAGACCCTGCACTCAAGCTGGTGACCCCCCCCCCCCAAGTCAGATAAGCCTGCTCTCAAGATGGTGACCTTGGGGTTTCGAGCCTGGGTCCTCCTTGTCCCAGTTTGATGCTCTATCCAGTTTGACACTGACTGGTCAGGCTAAAATGCTCTTATTTACGGTAATATATTGACACTTTAGGGGAACTGGATTTAATTAATTTCAACAAACCATTTAAGATATACTGCACCTTGCCAGGGTAAAGGGATACTAGCTACATTTCAGACTGTCCAAGTTGAAACCAGAGATAAAATTGTGTGGAATCAGCTCTGCTGGGGTGGCGGATGGCTCATTTTATTAGAGTGTCGTCTGATATGCTATGGTTGTAGGTTCGATCCCCAGTCAAGGGCACATATGAGAAGCACCCAGTGTACATGTTTCTCTCTCTCTCTTCTTCTCTCCCTCCCTTTTTCTCTTTTTCCATTCCCTCCCTTCTTCTCTCTAAAATCAATCAATATGATATATTTGTATGTCTATGTGTGTGTGTGTGAAGAAGGGAGAGAGTGAGGCAGACTCCCGCATATGTCCCGACCAGGATCCACCAGGCAATCCCATCTTGGGCTGATGCTGGAGCACTAAGCTATTTTTAGCACCTGAGGCTGATGTGCTGCAACAGAGCTGTTCTCAGTGACCTGGGCCACATTCAAACTGGCTGTGGGAGGGGAAAAGGGAGAGAAAAGGGAGAGAGTGGGGGAGGGGGAGAAGCAGATGGTCATTCTCCTGTGTGCTCTGACCGGTAATTGAACCCAGAATGTCTACACACTGGGCCAATGTTCTATTCACTGAGCTACTGGCCATGGCCAAAAAAAATTTTAGTTGTATATAATCAAGGGACTAGACTATACACATTTCAAAGTAAGCCTCTATATGAAGTTTATTTCAGATTTCTCTTCCTAGATTTATTAATCTAGATGAAAATGTATGTCTATTGACTTTGATGGGGAAAGGTCAGCATTTCAAAGCTACTCATTTCATTCTGAATTAGGATTGTAATCTTATAGTTGAGTTTGTGAATCGTTGCCTTTTTTCAGTGTATTTTGGACTGTTTTGGTCACTGCTGTATTCCTAGTGTTCCAACTTATAACTTGTCACAGAGCAGGCCCTCTAAATTTTTGTTGAATGACTTCATGAAATGAATGAATGAGTGATTGTGAGCCCTTCTTTGATTGTTTGAGAGCATATAAGGTATGTTTGAGCATATAAGAATTGTTTGATCTCTCCCCATTGAAATGTTTCTTAGGATTATAGTCAGAAGTAATTCACTTGAAGAATGCATGGCTCTTGTCATGGTCTGCTTGTTCCAGACATCCTGGAATCCAGATTCATAGGTCTCCTATGTTCATTTTTCTTTTAAAGAATAATTATGACTGTCTAAGGCAGTGATTTTTCAACCTTTTTCATCTCATGGCACAAATAAACTAATTACTAAAATTCTGTGCAGAACAAAAAATGTTTTTTGCCAATTTAGAAAAAAAAAACAGGTATAATTTTGATTGATTTCCCCCGTTTTCCAAGTGAGAGGAGGGGAGACAGAGAGGCTCCCACATGTGCCCCGACTGGGATTCATCTGGCAAACCATGTCTGGGGCTGATGCTCTGCCCATCTGGGGCCATGCTCACAACTGAGCTATTTTTAACTTGTGAGGCTGAAGCTTCACGGAACCATCCTCAGCACCCAGGGCCAATGTGCTCGAAACATTCAAGCCATGGCTGTGGGAGCTGAAGGTAGAGAGAAGGGGGAGGGAGGACTTGAGAAGCATATGATCGCTTCTCCTGTGTGCCCTGACCGAGAATTGAACCCAGAACATCTATCCACACGCTGGGCCAACACTACCACTGAGCAAACCGACCAGGGCCTGATTATATAATTTAGTACCTGGCACATGATGGGTAAATACCGATTGGCTTTACTTTTTCCTGAGAACACATGCCTAGTTAGTGGAAGCGACTGAGATTGCATGTAGTTTTCACTTATTTCACAGTCTATGAGCTCTTTTCACTGTAGTTCTTTTCAGTTTAATAAGAGATCTGTCTGACTTACACTTTTCTGAAGAAGTGGTCATTTTCCAATGGCACACTTATCTTAAATTTCTCAACATGGACACGATTTTGGCCTACTATCTGTTTTAATGCTGTGGCATAGATCTTTTGTCTATACGAACTCTATTTAATGGTTACTCATAATGTGTTTACTCGTAAATCTTACATAATGTACTCTTTAACCTTATATTTGTAGTTATACATTTTTTCAAATTGTGTTTCAAATTATATAGTTAGGGAAAATCACTAGGAAAATAGAACACAAGTGGTCATTATTAAACATATTGCCACATCCTAGCATGATTTGCTCCTGTGAGCCCAGTATGTTAATATGAGTATGCCCCTCCTACTCTCGTACTAATCTTATAAAAGGACTCTACCAGATTAGCTCTTTTTTTTTTCTTTTTCTCTTTGATTCTTGCTACTTTACAGTTGTGGAAACCACACCACAAAAGGTGCTGATATTTGTACTGCACCTGTTCAGTGTGATGCACTGGAACTGAGCAGAACTGTGTCAGTGGAACGTTGGAGACAACTTGTGCCATCTCCCAAGGGTTAGCTGTCAAATTTTCAGACATTTTGTGAGCTGGTTGTTAAACATAGCCATTTTTAAACATTAGAATATACAAGCTTACAATTTAAGTTATATTTAATAAAAAGGTAACAAATACTTTAAACTCCTCACTTCCTGGTTCTTTTCCTGCATGTTGCTGTTTCTGTTCCTGAGGGTTTCTAGGTCTGTTGTAATTGTATGGTAAAAATGCCATCTGTGTAGCAGTGTTGCTGATATCCTCCAGGTCCATGTTCAGCGATGTGATGTTGCGTTGATGTTGGCCATGGGGAGAATATTTATACCAAGGAAAATGGCAAACACTCCAATAACGGAGACCCATTTGTTGTTAAATATTTACAACCACACACCCAATGGGGTGCTTAGATATGAGGAAGACATTGAGACTGCCATTGTTTGTGTAATTTGTTTGGTTATCTTTATAATATTTATTCACAGAGAGAAAGAAATAGCTAGGATATAGAGAGACAACAGTGAGGAAGAAAGTTGAGGTAACAGTAGCATCTTTCAGCCTAGAAGCAAACATAGAACAAACTTAAACAATGTGCATGGTAGAGCTACACTAATCTGTTTACTGATATTACAGGTTATTTTTAGAATAATTTCTTTTAAAATAAGAAAGCTTTAAAAAGCAATTATTAGTCAACATCACTTTCTTAGCTAAAAGCTTTTTATAATGATCATTTAGTTTGTGTGTGTGTGTAAATGACATTGCATATAACAGTTCTAGAATAATTTCATAAATTTTTAAGAGCCCAGAGAATCAGTTTTGTTTTTAAGACAGACATTTGGTGTCTTTATTTCTTCTTAGTCACCTGGTGGTGGTGTGTACTACTAATACTTGAGCCTTTCCTAATGTCGGCTCATTTGTAGATATTTATACGTGAGCTTTGCACTCATACAGCTAAGTAGACTGATCAAGGGTTTTTTCACCCTGTCCTACTTTGGTGTATAGGTTTTGCTTATGACAGTCATGTTTTCCTGGGAGTCACACCCCGGGATGCACCAGTGATGTTTGAGGTCCTTCACCAATCAGCCCATGTCAGCACTCAGTCATCTCTGTCCCAAGGGTGTTTTGAACACTTGTAGAACATGGAAAGTGGCATCAGTGGTGCCAGAGGTGCACAGCAACGACTGGGGGGTGTCTGACAGGGCCCTGGAAGGTTGTGTGGCCTTCTGCTGAGTGTGCACTACTGAGAACAAGGCTGCCTGGAGAACCGAGCCAGTGCATGCATTAGCGACAAAGCCATGGGACCTGCTTGCTTGTGTGGGTTCACAAAGTAGTTACTAAATATTAAAGTAGATGTAGGGGATAAGTGCTTCCGAAAGGGATGTTTTTCTAAGCAGGACAGTTTTGTTTACTGCAAGGATTGGGTGACTTTGTTGGAAAACAACATGGAAAAAATATGGAGATGAGTCACACATTTTCTGGCTACTTAGCCATTATCAAATAATTAAAAGCCATTTCATCGATAAGGCTATACAGCCAGAAAAAAAACCTTTTAGAGGGACTCGTCTTTATGATATCTGATTTTTTAAAAGAGTGGTGAATTTAACTGGTATTCATTAGGAAAGGGGTGTGTTGCATGACACTGAATGGTGAAGCAGCATACATGCCGAACAGATGGCTCTGGCCCCTTTTACCTCCATGGCGTGGCTTACCTTGACCTTCATTCTGAAAGCTTACTTTTCCTATTCTCATTTAAATAGCACTCTGATATTTTCTCACATAGTATCGTCACATTTTATGCTTACTACAGAGAAGAAATTCACTTAAAAATGGAATTTTTAAAAACTAGAGGACTGTAAAAGCCACTCTGACTTAAATAGTACATCAGTTTAAGCCATCGTAGTCAGTTTCTGTCCTGTCCCTGCTCTCGTAGAGAACTGGTCTTTATCTCATGGTTTGCCATTTACCTTCCTTCAAGTAGAATTCCTAACATTCAAATCTAAGATTTTTGTTTAAATGTTATTACCTTTCTTATTTAATTGATGTGTTTAAAAACATTAGCTTAGTTCTTTACTCCTCCCCAACTACTGACTTTTATTTTAGAAAAATATAACCTGAACAGGCAGTAGTGCAGTGGATAGAGTGTCGGACTGGGATGTAGAGGACCCAGGTTTGAAACCCTGAGGTTGTTGGTTGGAGAGCGTGGGTTCACCAGCTTGAGCGCAGGGTCGCTGGCTTGAATGTGAGATCATAGACATGACCCCATGGTTTCTGCTTGAGCCAAAAGATTGTTGGCTTGAGCCTAAAGGTTGCTGGTTTGAGTAAGGGGTCACTGACTCTGCTATAAATCCCCCGCCCTGGCACATATGAGAAAGCAATCAATGAACAACTAAGTAGACTAAGGAGCTGCGATGAAGAATTGATGCTTCTCATCTCTCTCTCTTCCTGTCTGTCTGTTTCTATCTGTCCCTCTCTCTGTCTTTGTAACAAATAAATAAATTTTAAAACTATAGAAATGCCAGTCTAATGGGGATAATTATTTTCTAATTATGTAGATTCCTATGGCATTTCCATTCCAAGGAGTTGTCAGTACCTTCTCTGTCATTCTTGAGTTAAGTGTAGAATATTTAGGATTGTGGACAGATCATATCTTTGCCATCCCATCTCGTCTCTTCCCCCACCTCCCCTTTCCCTGAGCAAATCACAGGTGCCACATCGAGTAGGGGTCTTTGGTGAGACAGGGCAGATACTACAACTTCACCTTGTTGTGATAATGGTTGAGGTTGTGGAGATGAGCAAGGTCATGATTCATGGCTTACAAATGAACTGTTTTTACTTGCCTGTTTTCTCCATTCCCATATGACTGCAAGAGCTGTGGAGGAGAGAGGAAAAGGATATAGTGACTTGTTTCCCTCCTGCTTGCTCGTTGGAGAACAGAAAGATGATGAGCGACGGTGGATGGAGGCGGTCGGGAATGTCATACAGAAACTTAGATACAGGGCTGTGTATAGTTTCTGCTCCTTTCACGTGGTCTCCAAGCTTCTTAGTTAAACCAGCAGAGAAGCTCAGATGAATCATATTTTGTGAATGTAACTTTCAGGTAATGAAACATCCCCTTCCCATTATCGACTTTTTTTGTTGTTGAAAGAAATAAACTAGATTTGAGTTTAACCAAGACAATAGTATTTCATTATGCATATCTCTGAGCCACTTTTATAGCATCACTGCCTTGGTATTGCTCTAATGTTAAAAGTCCTCGCTGTTTACTGTAAGGCAAAACCTCTGTGTTTAGTTGGAAAAAGAAAGGGACTCCTTAGAGGCCTCTGTCAGTGGCTGTATGAAGATATGTGGCTGAGACCTACACACAAAGGCCCTCTGTGCTGGGCTGTGTGGTCCCACAAAGGTGGTAAGCCGAGCTGGGAGGGGAAGTCTACAGAAATGCAAAGTTGAGGCTCCTTTGCCCATTATTTCGAAATAAAGTTGCTCCTTTATTTAGAAAACAGAGTGACACAACAGACAAGCACATAAACATTTTATATGATTATGTTAAAGACGGGCGCTGAAAGTGTTTTGTAGAAACACATGGTTTAAAAGCACAGTCATCTCTAAAATTCACTGCCATTTACATGAAGGTGGATATGGCATGTATACTTCTTACTTAGTAGAAAATTTTGCTTGATTTCTGCCTTTTCCTTGTAAATGTGTCACATACTGCTATTGAAAACTTGAATGCCTAGCATTTCTCCTTCTATTTTTATTAAAGGGTAAGTTACCTTTTTAAAAACTTCCTTCCTATAGAAGTTTGAACAGGGAACATAATAGTGGTGGAGAAGGGCTTGGGGGAGGTTTAGAGGGAGGAATTGCATTCCTTTGGCATTCCTGAGAGGAATGGCAAAAAACAGCTGTATTAACCTTCAGTGTGGGTGTGAGGAGGGAGAAAGGCTGAGGGAGTACTGACGCCTCTCTCCTGACATGTAAAATTCCAGGACTTTACAGCTGACTACAAATAGCTTGGCACAGCTATGCCTGGAGTAAGTGTGCATGTGATTATCAGCCAACAGAAAACAGCTGTATACATCACTAATGAAAGGACTTTGAAAATACAATATCCAATTGTGGGGTTTCCCCTTTAAACACCAGAAGTGTACAGTGGTTTACCTGTGTCTGCCCTGAGTGTTAGCACCATTGATCAGGGATATAAATGGAAGCCAGCATTTGAGAAGTAGACATGTGGTGAAAGGAGATATGTTTGTAGCAAAATAGGTATGTTGTGGTTGACTAAAAACATTTTAAGATTTATTATTTTAGGAGAACCATTGCTGCATGACCAGTCATTCCATTCGTCCTCCTTTGCCTCGTAAAAAGAATACATTGTGTGCCTGCAAATGTATGCTGTACTGTCAGGATTCAAACACCCAATGGTCTATAGCAGTTAATAGCTTTCAGTGCTATTTGTAGGTAAATGGTTGATTAAGGGATTTACAATTTGCTATATTTTCTAAAATATTTTTGGAAATGGACATTTTCTTCCCTGTGTTAATTTCTGTGCTTTGAGAGTATTTAACCCATGACTAAGAATTAACTAGATTTCAATTTCTGGATTTTCTGTGTGTGACAAAGTAAGGATGGTCTAATATTATAAATATGTGTGGAAACTCAGAGATCCTATCATTGTTCTTGTTGTTCCAAAGCAAAATGTCCTGTGGGGGAAGGAGCATCTCTGGCTGCATCCAGGGAAGAAATGAAGGAGAACTGGGAGTGAAGAGGTCTGTCTCTATGGGAACACAGCAAAAACACATCTTCAGAAACCTGCCTGGGGAATCCCCAGATTCTTTTAAACCTTACATATCAAATAGCTTAATATAAATACAGGTTTAGACATATTGGTTTGATGTTTCAATATCTATTTATATATGTATTTATATCACCCAAGTCTTCTGTTTTCTACTTGTTCTATCAAGTCATGCTTTTTAAAACTTTAACAATTTAAATATAAGGAGCCTGTTTATTTTCTTTAATGTTTAAAAATTCTTCAGGGAAAGATGAAAGGAAAGCCTGGGAGTAGGTTGCTAAGGGTTCTATTCTGAGTGACGTGAGTTTTACTACAGCTGTCTTTAATCTCACATCTAATGCCTCTCGTTTATATAATGTGGGCATTGAAATGGTTCTTTAATTTGCTGTGAGAAAATTCCAGTAAAATCATTTATAGAAAACTTTTAAAATTAAATTATTAACTTTTTCTAAGGAGTTGTCCTAAGAGAATTTTCCTTTCCCCTTTTCATAGGTCAGAGAAAAAGAAATGGGAATTAGTGTATCGTGTTAGAAATATAGTCAACAAGGAGGACTGTTATAACATCTTTGCTCAGGGACAAATCTACATAATTCTTTTTTCAGCTTGTCTTAAGGTTATATGTTTCTTTCATATATCTCCCTGATGGAGGTCCTAAGCCTTATATCAGAGATTCTTTCATCAGAAGAGTCTTAAACTTGACTATAGCTATTTTAAATGAAGGCCCACAGTTTACCAAACACCTTAATACAGATTTCTCTATTTCAGATACTGGAGGTAAACGATTCTGATGGGTTCTTTGAGCTCATTGCTTCTAGAAGACTCACTGTGAGATTTAAGCTGCTGTGTGAATCATGTGAAGCCTCTAATGGTGACTTAGGAAGAGAAGGCTATTGCTGTCGCAGGAGTGCTGAAAAGGGAACAGTTAGGAGTTGCCAGTGAGACTCATTCAGTGTTGATACAGCATGACTCAGGAATGTGTTATTTACAGGAAAACGCTTGAGCCCATCGGTGAACTGTGAATCCATTCATGGGTGCAGTAAAAGATGCCCATTGGGGGAATGTGGGCACCTCCTCAAACTGGAGGAATGTGGGCTGCTCGTAGTGGGGGCTGTGAAAACGGTGCCACTTTCACACCTCTAGGTGCAGAATGACTCCCATTTTCCCTGTCCAAAGGGTGAATTCATCATTCAGCTTGTTACAACCCAAAACATTTGAGCTTATTTTGGGAAAACTACTGTTGTTCTCTAGTGGTAAAATTCTTAAAAGAGCAGAAGTTTCCAAATACGCAACTTTCTTCCAGAAGTAGCACAGTTTCTGACTGCTCTGTTTTGCACCACATGTTGAGACCCTCATCTAGTTTAGTCTTATGAATTGAAGCCTGTGATATAAAATGAAATCTAATGTAGAATTATTTTTAGTCTAAAATGAAGGAAAATCATCCATTTAAGACATCCAGGTCTGAATGGAGTTCCAGCTAACTTAAAATCCCTTATAGTACATTTAAACCAACAGAAGGGAAAATATAAACAATTTGTTAATTGCAGCAGCTGGTCTCTGAGTATTTTTATGTTAATGTTTTGAATCATTGGATTGGAAAGATATTTTAGAAAAAGCAGCTGGGTTAATGTCCTATTTGAACTTCAGTCTTGAAAAGTGGGCTCTGCCTCTTCTAAACAAACAAGCCTTCTACAGATTGAGAGGGTACCTACCTGCAAGGGCATGGTGGAATGTCTACAGAATAATCCTAGAGGAGGATGAAGGCATGGTCTCCGTTAGGCTGGGGGTGAGTAACCTCTCAGTGCATTCACCGTATTTCTCCATGTAGAAGATGATCCCATGTATAAAACGTACCTTCATTTTGAGGCCCGGAATTTGAAAAAAAGACAGCAAGCGCGAAAAAGCGGAAAATGCAAGTAAAAACACTACAACCACTGTATAAGATGCGCCGCCCAGTTTTTAGACCGCACATTTTTCAGGAAAAGGTGCATATTATACATGAGGAAATATGGTAGTATGATGTTTATCTAGCTGCTGTGGTAAATGAGGTGAAGTCTTTTGAGTATACAGTTAATTTCCAGTTATTCATACATGCTTTGCCCATATTGCTAGTAATCCATGGACTCTGGAGACCTTTCCTCCTCCTCTACCCTCACCCCATTTGCTGTCCATTGAGTCCCATGGCCTAGCTTCCTCTCTCCCTGTGCTTTCTCAGACAGCATCCCAGCTGCCTGTCTCATTTCCATTGTTGTTTCCTCACCAAGTCCCTGCTGCTTTGCTTTCTGTACTGTGTTCTCTCAGTTTACCTGATGGTCCAAGGTTCGCATCCCATACGGCTTTGTTTCTGTTACCTCAGGTGAGTGATGGAGAAACTAGTTAATTGTTAGGGAGAAACTTTGTGGAAGATGACATTTGCTGCCCCCTGCTTCTCTTCCTGTCATCTTTGGGCCTCTGTTGAATGCAGTGGAGACTGAGTAGAGAAAGGGCTTTCACCAAAACACTTCCAATATGTTCTTTTAAATGACTCCTTCAGGATTTTAAGTCCTGTGGAGAAGGTAGTGTAGCTAAGCGCCAAAATAGTTTTTCATCCTTCATTTTCTTTTGTTGTTGTTGTTCTCAACTTGGATGTTTCTCCTTCCCATTGCTGAAAGGCAAATAGAAAGGAACCATTTAGAGCAGTGATGGCAATCTTTTGAGCTTAGTATGATAAAAGTTGCCAAAAAACCATGCATAAAGAAACCATAATTTCACGCCTGACCTGTGGTGGCACAGTGGGTAAAGCGTCGACCTGGGAACACTGAGGTCGTCAGTTCAAAACCCTGCACTGGTCTGGTCAAGGCACATATGGGAGTTGATGCTTCCAGCTCCTCCCCCCTTTCTCTCTCTCTTTCTCTCTCTCTCTCACTCTGTGTCTCCTCTCTAAAATGAATAAATAAATAAATCATAATTTCGCGATATTTATAGTTTAAATAACAAAAATGTATAATTGTAATATATAACTGTATTTAATAAAACAAAAACTAATTATTTAATTTATCTGCTTAGTGACTTCTTTGTTCATCTGTCAGTCAGTTTCTTTTGTTGGTCTTGATATTATTTAACTTGTGTGGGTGCCGTGAACGAAGATAAGTGGGGGGAGGGGAGGGAATTCTTTAACTAACCTGCCTATTAGTGACTTTTTTGTTCCTGAATTTCATTGGCATTCTGCTGCTCCCTGCTCTGCACGCCGGAAGTGAGGTCAAAGATCCCCTAACAGCCTAACGGGAAATCCCAAAACTAGACGCTCTGTGCCGGAGTTCTGTTGTTTTGGCCTACAGACCTCCAGCACAGAGTGTCTACCCTACAGCAAATGTTTTATCCTCGGCTACTGCACCTGGCCGTGCAGGAGCTGAGGATGAAACATCCTTCTCGGCATGCGGCCCCATACTTCTCTGGTACACGGCCACGTGTCATCAAAAATGGCTACACGTGTCAGTGCTGACACGTGTGTCATAGGTTCGCCATCACAGATTTAGAGTATGCATCTCTGAGTAAAGTTCAACTGTGAGATGGCGTTGCAGTAACAGCTGTTAAGAACAACCTTGAATGGTTCTTCATTTAGTAGATACCTAATTTCTTGAATTCTTTTTCTACAGTGTGTCCATAAAGTCATGGTGCACTTTTGGCCGGTCACACAGTCAAAAGTGCACCATGACTTTATGGACATACTGTATTTTAAAGTGTGAAAGATATAAAATGAATTTTACCTAGGATTCTTTCTTTAAAGAGACTTAAATAAATATAGGGGAGGACTCTACATCGCAAACCATAAATCTAAAATATGTGCATCAACATGTCATTACCATGATATGTGAGAAACTTGGACTGTACAGGTCCCCTGAGAGCCATGGTTGCTCCTTGGGAGGGGCCGGAGCTAGGAGAGATAAAATTCTGTCCTAATGGTCCTTGTCTGACAGAGGGGATGGAAAACAAGTTTTACTTATACAATTTTTATAAACCTCTTTGTATTCCCTCTTTTGAATATTAAGTGTCTGCACAGAATATAAAGTTTTCCCCATCACTTGAGAGCTTAATATAGGTATTTAGACCCTATTTGGCTGAAATTTTAGTTAATGATACACAATTCTTGTTCAATTCCCAAACCAATTCCAAGCCAGGTAATTGGTTGAAAAGGCCTTTGATTAGCCAATCATTTCAGATAAATCAACACCAGAATATATGTGTATTGGATTTATAGAAGAGCCCTTCATTCCCTCGCTAGCGTTGGGTGTTGTAAAATTCACTGTGGTTTCATTGAAGCTTTGGTTTCTCAGACCAGATGAGGTTAAAGCCAGCACTTTTTAAGGAAGGGAGTGAGTGAGCAGAAATGTTTAGTAACAAGACTGAAAGCAAGAATTCCAAGAATATGATGGATTTTAGTGAGATTCTCATTTGAAATTTTGACACTTTAAGAGTGTTCCATGGCATAACTCAACTAATTTTTTGTATTCAAGGTCTGTTTTTTTAGTTGCCTTTAACTAAGAGCCAAATAAAAATAATCTCTGAATTGGGCTTGAAAACTCAGTTCCTGCCTTAGCCACAGATTTCATGGAGAAGGTGTGGGAGGAGCCAGTGACTAGAGCTGGATTTGGAGCAACCCTTTAGAGTGTGTCCCCTGGATGGTGATGGTCAAGTGAGACCATGGGAGAGTGCTCTGCAGCTGGAAAGAGCTGTGGGAACCACAGTTCTTCTACAACTGGAGCTTGGGATTTATTAACGTGAGGCTGTCTGGCCAAGCAATAGCACAGTGGATAGAGTGTCAGCTTGGGATGCTGAGGACCCAGGTTTGAAATCTTGAGGTTGCTGGCTTGAGTGTGGGATCATATATGTGACTCCATGGTCACTGGCTTGAAGCCCAAGGTTGGTGGGTGGAGCCCAAGGTCGCTGGCTTGAGCTAGGGGTCACTAGCTCGCCTGGGGTCCCCCACCCCCTCAGTCAAGGCACATATGAGAAAACAATCAATGAACAACTAAAGTGCCCCAGTTGTAAAATTGATGCTTCTCATTTCCTTCCTTTCCTATCTGTCTGTCTGTCTGTCTCTCTCTCTCTCTAAATAATAAATAAGTAAATAAATAAAGTTAGGCTAATGTTACTTTACTGAATGACCTGCATTGCCTGTTAAATATTCAGATTCTTGGGTCTAAGTTTAGGTCTACTGAATCAGAATCTCTGTGGACAAGGATCTGAGAATCTACATTTTATCAGATTCCTTTTGCATTTTTTTCTTTAAGAGCTACTTGCACTAGAGTTTGTAGCTTTTTGAAGTTTAAAGTTTCAGGTTATAAACTTTTCTTTGGCTAGCAGGGGTTGTGGATGTGGTAGCTCATTCAGACCTGAACACGACACTACCAAATGTAGGGATTCCAACCATCTATCTCTTCTATCTCGGAAATAGGGCTGAAAACCCGGTCTTGAAGCAGATTATATGCTATACTTAATTTACTTACACGATACAATTTTCCCAACACCCTGAGGAAGGGGCGAGTTTTATCACTCCCATGCATGTTTTGCACCAGGGCAATTTTAGGTTCAGAAGGGCTAGGTAACTTGGCTAGGACCACACAGTTAGTTATGAAGGAGCCGAACTTGAACTCTAATCTGTCTGAGTCTGAAGCCCAAGTGGTCAGCCTGTGTCCATTCTGGATTGCCAAGTATGGATGGTCAGAGCCAGTAGAGGCTGGGATTGCAGAGGGGAAGCAAGCAGGGCTAAGGCAGTGGGCTGGTCTAGCCAGAATGTGGACTCACGGAAACTAGACTGACTAAAGCCCAGGATAACCCGTTAGGTATGATAACACTGCTGTGTGAAGTTACGGCCTATGAGACAGCTGTAGGAATCTGGCTGCTCTGTCACCTGAAAGCTGATCTATTGACTTTCTAAAGCCAGGTGGGAAGAGAATATCGCAAGTTTTACTTAAAACGACCTATGAACTTTTTATAAGACTATGCATATCAATGTTCAAATGCTTTTTCTTGTTAGATGGTAAGGCCCAGACTGGTCAGGGTTAACAGGCTTGTTTAAAGTGTTTCAGGGGTCAAGGAACAGCAGGGAAAATAGGAGGGAAAGAAAGGCAACAAAAGCTCGATGTGAAGACTCCGTAGGCTGGGGCATCCCTGCGATCCCACGTTCTTGTCGTTTTGTTGTATCTTGAAACCAAAGCTTTCTGGAGAGAGTGAAGTTCACAGATAAAGTAAAACTAGAAGCAGCCTAAGGGAGTCTGTGGGTGAACAGCTGTGCCACATTCTGGAAGCCTCTGGGTTGTTGCTTTCACATTGCTCCATTCAGTTCCCTCCCTCACACACCTGACAGGTAAGCTCTAGTTTTCTGATTTTCATATTTCTTCCCTGTGATTAAATAAGACTACCGTAAATATTAATGTTTGACCAGAAAATTGGTCTGTCTTTGGAACGTATGGTTTTGAAATGACTTACTCTATATTTTGCTATTCTGTAGGTACCAGTGGACCATGGAGTTTCATAAAAATAATGATTGTGATAAAGATAAATTTAGGATTAAGGTGCAGAAATTCCTTTTAGGCAGTTAAAACATCTATATTAATACAAAACAAATAGGGGAGACAGTATGAACTGGGATACCTGGGTTTTGTGCCATACTCTTCCTGACAGCAATATTCACATGTTCTCTGACTGTAAGTTTAGATAGGTAATTTTATATCCAGTGCCTTAGTTTCCTCATCTGTCTGATTTAGTGACCTGTTGGGTTTGACATTCCACAGTTGCCAACCATTGTTTTGTGGTAACCCTAATTGGCCCCATGTTGACCTAGTGACTCATGGAAATATTTCTCTTCTGCCTTCTCTCCTCACATTGGCATATTTTGATTATACTTGCTCTTTGGATTTAGTGAGGCCCCAGGCAAAGCAAACATGTCTTCTCTGAAGTACATAGATGTGGGTGTGGACAGGCAGGGTTGTGTCCTGGCTTTAGTCCTGCTTCTGCCAACCATCCACTGAATGGTGCTTTCCAAATGTGTGTCTCCTGAAGGTTTGGAAAAACATGTAGGTTCCCGAACTTCTTGCAGACCTGTTGAGGTAGAACCTCTGGAAGTAAAGCCCTGGAATCTGTATTTTAACAAGCTTCTGATATACTTTTTGGGCTTGCACAGTTTGAGAGCCTGAGTGGTTCATCTCTAAGTATGTGTGCTATGGTCTCTGGGTATAACACACAGTTCCCTGCAGGCGGGGCCATGGGGTGTGTGTGTAAATACAACTCAGAATAAGTTGTAATCATCTAGTTTATTCATATATGTAATAAATATTTGCATGCCTTCTATATACAAAGCCCTGTGTTCGTTTGCTGTGGGAATGGAGGCAAAACAGAGAAATCTCAGCTGCTAACTAGTGGGATGTGAGGGTGTGGGAGAGGTCAGAGCAGGTTTATGGTTGGTGTGGGAATCTAGTTGTGCTGTTAAGAAGAGTAGCCACACAGGCAGAACAAGCAGCAGCTTGGGAGAGATGAGGCCTATACAAATAGAAACCCGTAGAGTGAAGATAGAATACGCCTGAGTGTTTGGAACCAGCGACACAGCTGGGCACTATTTACAGATTCTTACAGATGCATCTAAGAATTGGGAGGCATTTTCTAGGTCCTCTGTCCTCCTCTGAAGCAATGAAAACAGGGTCATTTGGAGGCTTTGGCTTAGGCCCGGAATAAAGATGTAATAAGGGAGCGTTATGTATAAAGATGACCGTTCTGCTCAGACCTGAGAGACACTAGTTTTCTTATAGCCTCTAAATGATTTTGAATCGCTACCAAAATAAGCCCTAAAAATAAGATTTGAGATGATATAGGCATTGTAAACAGATACATTCTTTTGATGTTTGAAAGATAATACCTTTAGAACTTACTTTTGGTGGTCAAGTAGTGTTGGCTTGCCTTCCTTAAAGAGCCACTCAGTAGCCCCTCCTCCCTTTGGCCAAAGAAGAGAATATCGAGGCCTTCAGCCTCTCGTTCACCTTTGAGTAGATTTCCTTGGGTAGCTTCATCGTGTTTTCCTAGATTGCTTGGTACGTGAAGGTTGTATATTTTAGCCTTTTCCTTACTTTGGCCTAAGAGGAACGCAGGGCCTTCCAACAGGTCTTGGGATTCTACACCAGAAGTAGTTTTATGGGTGTATTCCCTTCTCAAAAGCAATGATGTCAGCATTGATTCGTTTTTTGCACTTATGGCAATGACTTCCCTTTGCCCCACCAGAACGAACAAGATAGGTTGGATGAAATCCTTTGCAACAGGACTGAGTGCAGCTAGCGGAGACTGGGTTAAATGGAGGAGAACAATTCAAGGAGCTGGTGTGGTCACCGGAAGGTTCGAGCCAGGAAGCATGATTCAGGCTGGAGGCTGGCAGTCCGTGGTCCTCTTACAGCGGCAGCTGGAGCCATGAGACTGAAGGCTGAGTAAGAGCCAACCGACCGGAGGTGGATATATGTGCCAGCCACCGAGAGGCTCTTAGTTAGGCACAGAGCTTCCGGGGCTCTTCCTGTTACTTGGAAACCAATGATTAACACCTTGCAGGTTGTGGCCCACCCTCTATCCAGTGTCAGCCCAGTCAGAGCCCTGGCAGCTGTGCTGGATACATTCATATCCAAGGCATTTATTTGCAAGATGAACAGTCAATGTCAGAATTCAGTGTGTGATGTGCTTTTGCTTTAGTGCTAACCAGCTGCAGCCAAATGAAAGCCCTAAGAGCTTTTTAAAAGCAGGAGATTCGAACAGGGAATCTTGAAAAAGTTTCTTTACTTTGAGAATATCATTCATGATTTTAATGCCAATGGAAGTAAAAATATGGTGATATCTGGAGTACATTTTATAGCAGAATGTTTAGTTTGCTGGCACAATGTACGGTAACAAACTTTAGGTATGTGACTGAGAAATAGAGATTATTTTATTAGTTTATAAAAGGGTTAAGTAAAGAACTCTAAGTATTACACTAAGCTTTCTGCTCCCAAACCCCACCCTTTTGCCACGCTAACAGCAGAGAAATTACAGAAAGCTGATTGTGTTGTTTATTTGGCAAGTTAAGCAAGATACAGCAAGCTAAAAGATGAATATCCTAGATTGCTTTCACATTCTGTGACATGAAGAATCTATAAGAAGTAAGAAGCCCTTGGCAATTGCTGTTTGGAATTTGTGTGGACAGATCCAGGTCACCCACTACTCTGCTTTTTAAGAAGTGAGATTTTCTCATTGTTGAGTCAGAATTTCTGTCTGATAGCTTTTACATTTGATTATTTTAAAAACACTTAGCTTTATACAAAGTTTAAATTTCTGATAAAATGTGAAATGAAAATTGCCCTATTGTCGTTGGTTTTGTTTCTAGAGGTTTTAATTACCATGTACTTAAACCTAGGACTTATTTTCTACTTTACAAATATATTAAAAAACTCTGATTTCTCTTTTTCTTTTGCTCTGTGTCATTAAAGCAATTTGCTTAATCATATGTCCAGCATGGTTCTTAGAACTTTGTTAGAATGTGTGTGATTTTAACCATGCTTTGGTTGTTGTTGGAAGTACAGTTAAGTTACTTACGGGTCTCACCGCCTGTTTGCTAAGAGAATGAAGTCTGTTCTTTCTTTGGATAACATTACATTTCCTTTAGTCTTTGTGATATTTTATGTTTACATTTATCCAAGTTCTGCTACTTTTATCAATTTATCTACCTGGTCTATTATTATTCTTGACTGGTACCCCTTTGAAGTATTACTAAATTCAGCTACACTATAAAGTGATTAAAAACTGTAGGAGAGGTGTATTTCCTTCCTTCCTCACTCAGCTTCCCTTCCACTTTGGAAATATAAAGGTAGAAGTTCCATCATCTAATAGATCTGATAACTTTCCAGTATTTCAGCCAGTTACATTGAGACTAGGGATTTCTTGTCATCCCCTGTCCTCCCCAAAGTTTCATCTAGTGATTTGCATTAATTAATATTACTGGCTAACTTATTCATTCTTACTGTATGCTAGGTACATGGGTATGGGTATAACCTGATTCCCATAATTACTTTATGAAATAGCTACTATTATTTAAAATAGAAACAAATAAATAGAAGTATAGAAAAAAATAAGTAATTCATCCTAAGTCAAATAGCTGTTAATGGATGAAATGCAGAGTTGTACTCAGATCTCAATTGACCTCAAAGCCCTGATTCTTAGTCTCTGCTATGCTGCCTCTTGCATTGTTCTTTAATTTTTTTCATTCTCCTCATATTCATGAGCACTGCCCATATCACCTGTGTTTCTCTGTGTGAAGAAGATGACAGCAAATGAAGCAAACAGAGTTGGGAGGAAATGGACAAAGAATTAAGCAAATAAGCATGTAATATCACCAGTGGTGGTGATAGCTGTGAAGATAATACTGGCTGAAAGGGATGCAGGGAGTATGCTTTCTGGCCACACTTAGGAAAATACGAGATAGTTTTATAATTATTGGTTCTGTTTAATAGCCTAGACAGCATGAAGAAAGGTCAAGAAAAAAAAATCAGGCTTAAAAAACCCCCAACAAATCAAATCCAGGATCTATAAAGTTTTAAATCTTAATTGAAATGTAGCACCAACAGTTATTACTAAGTTAAATTCCAGTCTTTCTGATAACTGTTGTGAGGAATTTCTTTTGGAGCTTTTCTTTTCTGTAGGAAATACTGTTTTGAAAGTCTTTCACCTTTTAGTAATTATCACAAATGAATTTTTTAAGATTCAGAAGCAAAGAAACAAAAATATTCAAAATTTAAATAATAAGAATGAATGTTGTGATTGTTCTGGAAATTGATGTCCAGTTACTAAAAATTACCTGTAAGACTTCTTTTTAAGGACAGTAGACAAAAGCCATTACTGTTTGCCATTTGAAGTTGTTCATTTTAATCATTGATTACCATGGTAAACACTGACCTAGCACAGAAGGCCATGTCAGCTCCACTGTCTCCTCCAGTAGCTTCTGTCAGGTTTATAATGTCTTTCCAATGACACACAGCGTTTACATTTCTAAAAGGTTCAGAAAAGGGTTTCCCGTTTTTTTCCCTTCCAGGTAGACTTAAGAAATATTCTGGCCTCTTTTTGACTCTGTATTTTCCTTTCCCATATCCATTGATTGGCCTGATAGCCTAGCAATTGATTAGAGCCAAGCAATCCAGATAGTCACAGAAGACACCTAATCCTTTGGAAGGCCTCACCTCTGAGATTATCTGTGCTAAAAATGAGAGCATTTCTGCTTTAGTTACTTACAATCTTACTTTGGGAAAACCAGAGACATTCCGTTCTTCTATACAATCGATTTTATCCTATTTTCAATTGTTTAATGATGGTGTTAGCTCTTTCACAGAAATCTATTTATTGAGATTTCTGATGGAATGTTTTGATTTTAGAAACTAATGAACAAAACTCCATTCCTTTGTTTGCAATATGTCATGATACTGTGTATCATTTTATTTACAATATGTTTATCATAGTTAACTACTGCTGCCAAAAAGAGGTCAGTGGATTCTGTGAACTTTGTATTGGTAATTTAATTCCTTTCAAAGAAAGATAACTTGTCTAAGGTAGTCACTAATTTTTTTTTAATTACAAGGAAATATTTTTACTGTACTAATTTAATGTAGATTGTATACCTTTTTTTGCTTCCTTCTCAACTAAGTACTCAATACAGTACTGTGCATTGAAGTCTTAACTGACTAGCCAGCTCTTGGGAGCTATCACTCCTTTTGGAGTCTTAAGATTGAAATAGATCAGGCAGTAAAAAGGAAAGCAGATACAATAGACAAAAAGATGATTGTAGATGCTACAAACACCGCAAGTCAGATGCTGGAAGAGGAAGATTGCAGTGGAAGCTGAAGTAAGGCTTTCAGTAGTTGGGAAACTTATTCAAGAATTTCCATGAGCTAAGCTATAGAATTACTTTGATCACTACCAACAATAGAGCTTTTTCTCTCTGCGGTGCTTTGTCTACTACAGTTTTCTAGGTCATAGAAACTGGAAACAATAAGTAATTGAGTTTATACACTGTCTTCTGTTTCTTTCTGATGTCTAAATAAAATTTAGGATTACATACACTTTTCTTTTCACCTTCGTGATAATATTTTGTGAAAACTCCAATTTGGGCTTTGAGCAAAGTTCAGTTAATTTAAATAGAGTTATAGGTAGGACACAGTAATGGGCGACTCCCAGATGACCAACCCAGACTCATTGATGGACCGCCACCATCTTGGAAAGGCCTGACAAAGTGCATAAACTTGACTGGAGGATTGTACATGCCATATCCCCAAATTCCCTTTTCCTAGTGCCTTGGCACCAGGCTATTTTTATTTCTAGTTTACAAATCCTATGTAAGCATAAGAAAATAAAGCAAATGGGAGAATAGTGGAAATTCTAATGTTCCTTATTTAGTACCTCCCCCTGTCTGTGCTTTTGTCTTTAACAGATGGGACAGTGAGGAAAGGTTAATGTGGAAGATTTTCCCATCTCAGCTTTTTTTTTCTACTTTGCCTTCTTTTATACTTTTTGTGAAACTACAATATAAATACTGCCTCTTTATCACAAGCACTTCACTGTGGTTTCTCAATGTCATCATCAACAACCAACATGGATTTAATGTTCCACTGTTTCTGTGACTTGAGTTTCAAAGTTAAACTTGTCTTTGACGACATGATTTAACTTTTATTCTTTTATAGTAGATGGAAGTAGGGAACTATTATAAAATCTTGTCTCCATTATTGTTTATGATGAGTGATACACTTATTAGTCTATCTAAATTAGCCTTAGCTTATTGCAAGCTTGGTTGTTGTGCAAGCAACTTGGCTTGCCCTCGAAAAGTGCAAGTATAGTTCTCCAGATATATGGCAAAAAGTAGAAATGCTAGGTGACTTTTTTCCATATCTTAGTAAAAGGTTCAGGTATATGTATGTTCATCTGTCTAAAAGTATTTGCAGAACTTCCTTTTTATATGCCTGTATTGCATGTTTTAAAATAGTATCTTAAAATTCTATTATAAAATTTGTATACATTTTGAAAAATATGTGGGATTATTTTAGATGATCCATTTGACCACTGTCACCAGCCCAGCCAGAGGAGTTGAGCTTCATGAGAGTAGGAATATTGGGTGTCTTCTTCACTTGCATGTCACTCAGAGCAATCCCTGGCACTTGGGCACTCGATAAATGTTGAAGGAATGTTTATTCAGTTCTAGAGAATGTATAATTGAAATAGTTAAAATTTCAGATATCATTATTTCAGTTATTTCTAAGACTCTTTTAACTACCCTGATGAATTTTAGCCTAATTATATTTCCTCTTTACCTGTATTGTTATTAATTAGAATGCAGCCATAGGAATATATACCGAGTTATAATTAAAATATCATTTCTATCTATCTATCTATCTATCTATCTATCTATCTATCTATCATATATCATATATCATATATCATCTATCTGTCTATCTTTATTCAGTGAAAGAAGGGGAGGGAGAGACAGATTCTCACATATGCCCAGACTAGAATCCTCCTGGCAACTCACTATTTGCTCTGCCCATATGGGGCATTGTTCCATTGCTCCATTGCTCAGCAACCAAGCTCTTCTTAGTGTCTGAGGTGGAGGCCATGGAGCCATTCTCAGCATCTGGGGCCAACTCGCTCCAATCGAGCCAGGGCTGCAGAAGGAGGTGGAGAGAGAGAAAGAGAAGTGCGAGGGGTGGAGAAGCAAATGGATGCTTCTTCTGTGTGTCCTGACCAGGAATTGAACCTGGGGAATCCGCACCCTGGGCTGATGCTCTACCACGGAGCCAACCAGCCAGGGCCTCATTTTTATTTTTAAGCAAAGTTTTGTAAGCACCATTAAGAAGTGGTATTATTGCAACAAATAAAGTTTCCCTTTGCTTTTTTGTACTTAGAGTCGTAATACTGAATTTGAATTGGAAAAATTTCTAGTCTAAACTATACTGAGTGCATTTTGCCTTCTGGCCTTTGTTTTAGATTTCATACCCTTTCCTTTAAATGTGAAGCCTTTATCGTGCCTCCTTCCTTAATGCCTTAGGTATCTTATCTACCTTGCAGTATTTTAGACTGTGTTGCACAATATATAATTTTATTTTGTTCACTTGTTTTTATCACTGCCAGGGTATTGACCTTACTACTGGCTACTGGTAGGGGGCCTAGAGATGAACCATCTCAGTAGGAAGGGAAGCATTTTAAATTTTATTTAATGATCAAGAAACAGTGAACTTGTAAATTTTAATCATAATAATGGAAAATTTATAATTGTTCTTATTTTAAAGACATATATTGCTTCTTACCATGGTGCTTTTAGAGTGGAAAAATTGAAAAAATGTCCAAATAAAATATTGAGGTTAAACTCTCTGAAGTTTTCAAACCTAGTAAAAAAAATTTTCTACTTCAGGCAGCTTTGTTAGAAGCCATCTTATCCTACCTCTAGCCTTCTTTCTGCTGGTTTCTCCTGCAATACCTTTTACTGGGAATAAACTGCTTTCTATTTAAAATTTTTTATAACAAAGGTGTTCTCACCTCTACAGTACTCACCATGGCAATGAGGTAATCTGTTCCACTTTTGAAATATGAATAGCACTTCTTAAATCTACTAAGTGATAGTCCCAGAAAACCAGTGTTTTAAGTAATTTTAATTATTTGCTTTGTTTAAAACCACAACATATATGTTTCTCCTATTGTTTAGAATGGGGAAATATCAGGGAACTAGTTTGTGATCTATTATTATTTTCAAACACCAGCAGCTAACATTTGCTTACTGTGTCTTGGCAGTATACTACCTTTTATTAAATTTAATTTATTGGGGTGACACTGGTTTGTAAAACCATACAGGCTTCAAGTGTACAACTCCACAAAACATCACCTGCACAGTGCTATTGTGTCACAGCGTACTATCTTTATTCCTGATGTACTGATGGGGAAACAGAAGCTCAGTAATGTTAGGTAAATCAGCCAAGTCCACAGAGCTATTAAGAGGGAATTGTAATGCCTGCCCTGCAGCATGACTTCAGATTTGCCACACTAAACCATTTCTCTGCCCCTTTCGAGCCTTGCTAGAACAGTTTCCGTCTGGTGAGGGCAGTGACCCTTTATAAAGGTGCTTTATAAGGTGTGTGGCCCCAAGCAGAACTGAAGTGGGCAGAATGAAAGGCAGTGAGCGTGAGGCACTGGGAATGATGGCAAATCCGAAACATCCTGGATGGAATTCAGATATAAGGTGCCCTGTGACTGACTTTTAAGATAATATAGTTACAAAAGTAACCTATTCAGTAAAGGCTTCAGATGGCTCAGTAGCTCAGGGAGTTATGGGGTGGGGGTGGATATGCTTAGTGTGCTTTGAAATGGTAGGAATCTGATTGCAGTATCTGTTTTACACAGCATTTGTCATGAAATTCTCTTCTTTCTGTAGTCAGTTTGTAACTTTTATCCCTGTAAAGTTAATAGGCTTTAATGGATAGATTAAACCATAATGGGTAAAATTATTTAGTGTTACATCTGGAGAGGGGAGGTTGATAATTAAACATTCAAATATAATTTGATTGTGGTCTAATAACCATTGTGTCTCTTGTTTAGTGATAAAACATTGACCTTCAAATTACCTTTATTTATAATCTCATTTCACTTACAAGATCATATAGTTCTAGAAATAAATGAGACTATAGAACATAACCAACCTTCCTTATTTTCTAAATAGAGATTGAGGCTCAGAGAAGCCATGTAATTTGCCCAGGGTCACACAGCTGATGTTTGGAACCTGGGCCCTTTCAACCTCATGTCACTGAGTTTTCTTCTGTGTGCACATGTGTGTCCTCATTCTTAAATTCACAAAGCCACTTATTCTTGTGTCGGTATTTGGTGTCTGTACTATTGTTGATCTCAACACAGTGGTATATTTTAAGGGTAGTGGAAGTGTTTTAGAGGAACTTAACCTATATTGAACATTTGTTTTGTGCTGGGCATTGGGTTGGTAAATTTTATTCTTAATCTCAAGCATCAACATTAATGCCACAATAGATAATATTATCATTGTTTTCATCATCATCCCATAATCTAGGGCAGTGGTCGGCAAACCGCGGCTCGCGAGCCACATGCGGCTCTTTGGCCCCTTGAGTGTGGCTCTTCCACAAAATACCACGTGTGGGCGCTCCTTCGATAAGGAGTGTACCTACCTATATAGTTTACGTTTAAAAAATTTGGCTCTCAAAAGAAATTTCAATTGTAGTGCTGTTGATATTTGCTCTGTTGACTAGTGAATTTGCCGACCAATGGTCTAGACATTGGAAGGCCTGAATTTCTTAGAGTTTAAGCACTGTTCTTTGGTGCATCTGAGTTTCAATATCTTGCTTAACTTTCAAGTACTGGCTATTGTGCAGCAAGGAAAATGACGTTTCAGTTCTCCTGCCAGCTTTCAACTGATTAGTTGCGGCCGATTGGGGTGCCCTGTTCAGGATCCAAAAACAGGCTCTGGATCTAGTGGGAAATGTGGCACACTGTTTAACGATGTCCGCCGTTGCCTTGGAATGGACTCAGAGACGGTACATATGACATCTTGCTTTCCAGATCTACTGTTTCTCCTTACATAATTTTGCAGAATAGGAAACTGAATTTTGAGTTTATATGGACAGATAAAGGTCGGATTGGTGATCAGGTTCAGAGGCTGTTGTTTTATACATAAGTGTTGGGAAGAATTCAGTAATTTGTCTTTTTGTTGTTGTTGGGTATATTCACATGTATTATTTAGTAAGGATGAATTCTGTGGATATCATATCATCTATTTTATTTTTAACACTATTTTATTTTATTTTACAATCTTCAGTTATAGGGCATAATGATTTATCATCTTGTCTTAATTTTGGTGATTTCCCCCATGAAGACCTATAACCTGCAGTGTACTTACTTGAATAACAGGGGCTTAATTGCAGAGATCTGGAGTTAGAAATTATTATCTATCATGGTTGGTTGTACCAGATGCAATTTATTTCATATTGTAAACATCTTCAGATCTTTGATAATTATCAGAGAGAGTTCACTATCTAGATCTCAGTATCAAGAAGAATGCAGTTTATCTGCAAATAAGTGAATATCTTAAATGTATGCTTGTGATTGCTTGGCCTGGTGTCTTTCTTCCTTCTCATGCTGGCACTCTTATAAATGAAGATAAGATGTTTTTGTTTTTGTTTGTTTGTTTTTTACAGGGACAGAGCGGGATAGATAGGGACAGACAGACAGGAACGGAGAGAGGTGAGAAGCATCAATCATTAGTTTTTCGTCGCCGTTGAGACAACATAGTTGTTCATTGATTGCTTTCTCACATGTGCCTTGACCGTGGGCCTTCAGCAGACCTAGCAATCCCTTGCTGGAGCCAGCGACCTTGGGTCCAAGCTGGCGAGCTTTTGCTCAAGCCAGATGGGCCCGCGCTCAAGCTGGCGAGCTCGGAGTCTCAAACCTGTGTCTTCTGCATCCCAGTCCAACACTCTATCCACTGTGCCACCCCCTGGTCAGAAGATAAGATGATTTTGATATCCAGAAATGTGCCTTTGTAGGGAAACTAATAACTCAAGCTATCACCCTAAGAGGAAGACTTAAAAATAAGTTTTATGAAAATTGCATCATCTTTATAATAACTCAAGTGTTCACACTGAAAGATGAATGGAAATAATAGAGTATGTTAATTATGGGTGAGCAAGACAAATTTACAAAATTGTATTAACAGTTATTCTGTTGTAGAGTAGTACTGATTCATGCATTTGTTCAACCAGCATGCATTAGTGAGGTTCTGTTGTTTGCCAGGTACCGCACTGGGTCCTCTGAGAGATACAAAAATGTAAATGCATGATTCTTGTCCTACATAAGCTTTCCTGTCATGTGAAATGATACACGAACAGGATCTATAGTATAAAATTAGGAATGAGAGTACATATCACTATCTCAGATAGATAGTAGTCACATGTGATAATCAGGCTTAGGTTTCTTTTGGAATATTCTTCTAGTGGGTGGGTTGAGACTGAGAAGTTCCTAATGTGAAGGCGTAGCCTTTATGAAAAACATTCAGTTTTCCTGAATTATAAGTAATCTGGGGTACAATGAACATGACTGGGGTTCCAAGTACTATAAAATTGACTAGCTCATGTAACTCTTGATTACAATTTGAAATACAGTTTCCCAACACAAACATTGTCTGCTGTAGATTTTGGAAAGCGGTATTCATGTATTCTGAAAAAAATTATGTGTATATATAACATCTATTAACCTTCTGTAATATGTGAGCAAATGATTATATAAATATTTGACTTTAAAAGCAAATTACCACTTATTTCATTTTTTTTTTTTTTTTTACTGAGTCATAGAGAGGGATAGATAGGGACAGAGAGACAGGAATGCAGAGAGATGAGAAGTATCAATCATCAGTTTTTCGTTGCCGTTGTGACACCTTAGTTGTTCATTGATTGCTTTCTCATATATACCTTGACCGCAGGCCTTCAGCAGACCAAGCAACCCCTTGCTTGAGCCAATGACCTTGGGTCCAATCTGGTGAGCTTTTGCTCAAGTCAGATGAACCCACGCTCAAGCTGGCGACCTTGGGATTTCGAACCTGGGTCCTTCCCAAACTGAGTCCTTCCGCATCCCAGTCCGATGCCCTATCCACTGTGCCACCACCTGGTCAGTCTATTTCATAGTTTTTAATGAAGTGGAAATCATTGTGATTTTTTTTCCATTTGTTTGTTAAATGGAATTAGGAATGCTTTCATACACATTCCAAAGGGTTTTTCCCCCTGTATTTGAATTATGACTTGCTGCTTCTATAAAATCATCATCTTCATATTAAGGTTATACTTGGTACTATTAAGTCTGTTGGTGAAAATACTCTATTGAAAAGAATCTAATTGTGGCATAAATCATAAACCTAACTTCAAATTTCCAAAAGTATTAAGAACATTAAGGATTGATTTAGAATTTGGAATATTATGTTTCTATAAATATCTCCTTATCTAGTTTGGCACTGAAGAGTCATACAAGAACTTAATTTTGTAGGTGACTCACAAGCGGCATTAACAGAATTTGTGCTTTTCTTCTTACCTTGGGCTTATAGATTCAATGAACTTAAATTATTCCTTTGGCCTCAACACATGTGGGTAACCTAATTCTGATACGGTGGTGAATGGTTACTGTGACAACTATGTTGCTAAGAAACTTGTTAGTTATCCAGTTGCCTTGGTGAAGCAATGGCTCTTAAGCCAGATTAGTACTGCTGGGAGGAAGTCAGTCAGAGCTACGAAAGACCTTTATAGAATTTGTTTCCCAGGTTATAACTAATTTTTCATTAGGAAGGGACACCTGTCTGTAAAAACTGACATTAAAAAAAAGTCCAAATTATTTTAAATTAAATCATAACCTCTAGTTATTTTTTTTAAAAGGTCGAGATCCAAAATATAAAGCTGTTTTTTTTATTTGTATTAAGTTAGACCAATTTTGATCTTGAGTGGTACATATTTTCTTTCCTACTTATTTTGCATTTTGTTTTCTTTGAGTGTTTCTTGGCGCAGTGCATTTACAATATATAGAATAAGTGTTTGAATTGAGATTGTGAGGAAAATATATTTTAGCCATTTTATATAAATTGCTCTTGCTCTGAAATGATTCAGTATTCTGTTAACAAAACCCCAAATGCTACTATACCATGTAGCATTTTTTTAATACACCAAAATTTGTTATTAGATGGCGAGGACCTGCAGTTTTCTAGCTTTGCTTCATGGCAGAGGTTGGGTCTTGTTAAGCTTGGCATCATTGCAGATTCCTAGAGCTCCCCAGTGCTTGTTAACACATTAAATGATCTGAGAAGCTGTGCTCTAAACTGTTTATCAGTCTGGGCACCTTAGGTTTCCTTCATACTCTTTTTCTTTCAGTGGTCACATTTTCAAGTGCTTGTATTAAGAAATCATGTTTGAGAAACGTTGTTGTTGACTCTAGTTCAGATGGAGAATGAAGAAAGGTTCATTCCCAGGTGACAGCAGTTCCCGTAGAGGAGGATCTGTTAGTCACAAGCCAGCCTGCAGAATTTGGGTGCACACACAGTTCAGGTACCAGGAGTGGGCGTGAGCCGTGAAGAGCGAGAGTTTGGAAGCAGACTGTCTGGGTTCTGTGTTGGGTCTTCTGCCTCAATCTTTCTGATCTTCAGTGAGTTATATAATAACTCTAATCCTTATTTCCTTCAACAGCAAATGAGGGATGATAACAGTTTCCACCTCAAAGAATTGTGAGGATTAAATGAGATTATGTGAACCTGCTTAACATGATTTCTGGCACTAATTCTGAGCCTTTATAAAGGTACAATGTGAATTATTATTACAGAGGACATTTTTAGGGGTCTGTGAGTTGTTCTATCAAATGTTGAAGGTTTAGGTCAGGGTCCCCAAACATTTTACCCAGGGGGCCAGTTCACTGTTCCTCAGACCGTTGGAGGGCTGCCACATACAGTACTCCATACACTGATCACCAATGAAAGAGGTGCCCCTTCCGGAAGTGTCGTGCGGGCCGGATAAATGGGCTCAGGTGGCCACAATTTGGCCCGCAGGCCTTACTTTGGGGACTCTGGTTTAGGTAATTGGCATTTAACAAGGAAATTTATTAATTGCTGGGAAGAGTTTTCAAATTGAAAGGTTTTATTTTATGTTTTTGCATTTTATAGTTTGTCCTTTTTGTCTTTTCCTTTGAGTTTAAAGTTGAACATTCTACTCTTGAGCTGTAATACTTGGTCTCTCTGGGACCTCAATTTTCTCTTCTGTACAGTGGAGGGGTAGAGGTGGGAGGTTGATGTGTCAGGTCTGGTCTCCCTCTGATCTGAATTTTGGGAGTGAAGAAGGAGGCTAGAGTTTAAGGACAGCCTCAAAGTCTGATAAAACCAGAATGGGCCACACGGAAGCTAAGCATCTCACTTTTCTCTTACCTTGTCTCAGCACGAGCTCTCAGAGATGGCATTAAGTGGACACTGTAAATGTTTGGATAAATGCATGCTAAACCATCACTCTCCTTTCTAAAGGCAATTCTTTAAAAATTTTGAAATAACATCAAATACCTTATAGCACTATTGACTAAAATCAGCTTATTTGGGGGAAATAATTTAACGAGTACAAAGAACACTGTATTTGAATAACACTACAAAGAACCTCTGGAGAGTAAATGGTTTTCTGATGCCCATCAGCCCAGAGCACTTTAGTTGTATTTCTTTACAAATAAGAACTTTGTGGTTGTTTTTTCTTTTCTTTCTTTTTTTTTTTTGCATACAACCATCAAAATTAGACCATTTATATATGCATATTTCTACTATTTGAGTCTCAGACCCAATTCAGGTTTCACCAATGGTCCCCATAAGTTTTTCTTTATAGCAGAAGGATTCAGTTCAGAATCACATGGAGCTTTAGTTGGTGCATCTGTTTAATTTTGAGAGTGGGACAGTTATACAGTCTTTCTCAGAATTCTGTGACTTTGATACTTTTGAAGATTACAGGCAAGTAATCTTCTACAAGTATTTTGTAGAAGGTCCTACTATTTGAGTTTTTTTATATAGCCCCATAATTAGATCCATCTTTAACAGAAATATTACTGAAGTGATGTGTTCTTATGTCCTGTCAGGTGGTCATGAGTTAAATTTTTTCTGTTATCAATGATGCACTTTTGATCAGTAGATTGTGGTGATCTCCGCTACTTTTCTCCGTTGTAGACGTCCTCATCTTCCCTTTGTAATAAGTTTTTCCAAAGAGATACTTTTAAGTGATGTAAATAAATCAGTATAAAATTGTCAGTTTATTCATACTACTACAGACTCATGGTTTCATTTTAATTCAGTGGGTTATAATCCATTACTAACATTTTTCTGTGTAAAATAAAATCTCTTTAAGCCATCTCACCTGTCTTTTAACATGTCGCCATCATTCTTTGAACATTTCCTTTCTGATGCAAAAAGACGTTCCAGGGTCATCTTGAAATTTTTCTGCCCTAGTCCTGAATTAACCATTTCCTTAGAATATCCTGGTTTCTTTTAGTAGACAATGATCTTTAGAAGCCAAGATCTGTGTCTGTTACTATTGGATTGGCCCACAATCACATAGATATACACATGCAAAAAAAATACGCTAACACATTTTATATTTATTTCTACATCTTACTATATAGATATATATTAAAATCTGTGAGTTTACACTGATAGTTTCAAAGTCATCCCAACACCCTAAAGGGTTTGTTCTAATTCTCCTTCCATGTTTGTGAAACTCCCTTTCATGACAGTGAGGAATGTGGCTCCCTGTATATGTAACCAGCCTTGCAGTGCATCCCTGCCACACCCCCTGGGCTCTGACACCAGATTGCCTCTTTGCATGTACACCCTCGTTGCCCTGCTCAGGCTCTGACACCCATTGCCAGGCTGCCACCATGAGTGATGTCATCATCAAGCCAAGTGGTCTCCAGACTCCCACGCTAGACCTTGTCCTTTTAAGTGGCCACTGCCTGCGGTGCTGCCTCTACACGTGGACACACTTCTCACCCCCCCACGGCTTTCCCTCCCTGTGTCAGGCCGACTCCCTAACCCTGTGGTGCCTACTTTGGGGGTAGAGAACAGGAAGAGGAAGAAGTATCTGAAGAGCTATTTTCATGTTTGTTCATTTTTGACAGAGAGAGATACAGACAGAAAGATAGGAAAGGAAAGAGATAAGAAGCATCAACTCATAGTTGCATCACTTTAGTTGTTAATTGACTGCTTCTCATGGATGGTGGGTCTCCACCTGAGCCAGTGACCCCTTGCTGAAGCCAGTGACATTGGGCTCGAGCCAGCGACCCTGTGCTCAAGCTGGTATGCCTGCACTCAGCCCGGTTGAGCCCGCACTCAAGGTGGTAACCTCCAGTTTTGAACCTGGGACCTTAGTATCCCAGGTCGATGCTCTATCCACTGTGCTACCACCGGTCAGAATTTTCATGTTTTTAACATGCTAGGTAAAGGGCTTGTATTTGTTAGGAATATTTTATTTTTGACACAATTGTACTAATCTTTCAAAGGAAACAGTTACATATATAACTTTTCTTGTCATTTGAGTTGGAGTTTAAAGAAATGAGTGCAGTGGTGTATGCACCCTCAGCTCATTTGATTACTTTGCAACATACAACTGTCCCTGAGAACTGGGTGCAAATGACCATGTAGTTCACAGAGAGGGAAGAGGAGCATTCAAATATTTTTTGAAAAGTACACCTAAGTCCCTTTGCCTTCATTCGGTTTCTACTGGAAGGGCTGTCTTTGTGGCAGTGCTGCCTATGTAATTGCTGCCACGTTCTCATGTGGGCAGAAAGTTAGACTTTGATCAGCACTGTTGGCTAAAACCAGCTTCTTCGTGGCTTTATTTGAACAGAGCTTCAGAATCTTTAGCTTCTAATCCTATCCATTGTGGAGATGCAGGCCAGCCGTGTTTTCCAAGCTCCCCGTTCAGCCAGGCTCTCTAAGGGCTCCTACAGGGAAGTTCTGTTAGCGCTTCTAGTGGAGTCTGACGCTTCTGGTGGAGTCTGACGGCAGGGGCTGGGTTCTGGCCCAGTGCCCTCTCACGACAGCCCCAGCCTGGCCCCGGCGGGGAAAGCGCAGGGTGGAGTTTTTCCACCAGGATCCTGGCTGCTCTCCAGGCCTTTTCGTGTCTGTGAGGTTTCTTCTTTTTCCCTTGGAGAATACTGTAGCACTGCTGTGACTCGGACATACTAGAGATGTGGGCATTGTGTAGGTGTGGGGAGAAGGGTGAGGCCTTTCAGCAGGGCTTTCCTGCCACTGGTGGTCCTGTGAGTGTGACCTCAGGAGAAGTGGTGGTAGCCCTGCTGCCCGGTACTTGTGGAGGATTTCCCTTCATGGGCGTCTTCTCTCCCTCTGGTTGTCTGAGGAAGGCGAGGGGGATCTCCTGTTGGGTCCGTCACCACTTTTCTGTAGTGCTCTTGGCACAGACTGCTCATGGATTCAGTCTGAGTAGTCCTTACCAGTCAGTTCCTCACCCTCTAGCCTGTGTAGTGTTACATAATGGCAGCTGTAACAGCTTGCAGGATCCCTTCATGGGTTCATAGTAGAGTTGCATTTAGCAAGTACAAAAATACAGGATGCTCAGTTAAAGTTAGATTTCAGATATACATCAAATATTTTCCTAGTGTAAGGGTGCCCCATGCAGTATTTGGAGCACACCTGGGAAATTACTGTGTATCTGTAATTCAAATGTAACTGAGTGTGTCTCGAGTGTGTATTTTTTCTGAAAACCCTATTTTGTGAGTTTTTGCATCATACAGTAAATTGGATACAAGGTGTACTTTAAATAGTATGTATGCACTATCAGTTTCTAACAGATTGGCAGGCTTCACAGTAAATCCTTGAGTGGATGAAAATTTGAGGCTTGATTTCAACCCTCCTTACGAGTCAGCGGAACTGCAGTTGAGCTGGCAGTCACGCTTGCCAGGTTCCCTAGGTGAGTCAAGTAAGCACGCTTGACATAGGAACTTGAAATTGTAGCAAGACTTTCTAATTCTTTCTTTTTTCCATCCTCTCATGAACAACTCTTCAGCTAATAGGTTAGAAATTTGGGTTCTCTATGCATTCCCTTTGTTAAAAGCCCCTTTCCCTTATTTGTTGAAAAAGATACAGTCTGTGGTTGTATTTGTGCATGTAGGGAAGAAAACAAGTTTTATAGGGCCTTCCGCTTGTTTGTCTTTTACTTGGTATTTCCTTTGGCATATTCTTTAAGAAGACGAGAGCCTCATGTGATACAAGCAAAGATTTCTCCCACCCTCTGTATTTTCTCCCTATTTTAATTCATTGAGAGAAAGGAAGGTAGAGAGATAGACTCCCACATGGACCCCGACCAGGATCTGCCCTACAAGCCTCCTAGGGCAGTGATGGGCAATCTTTTGATTGGTGTGTCAAAATTCGCCAAAAAACTGAGCATGACTCGGGTGGTGTGTCACTTCGAGGAAAAAAGCATAATTTTGCGATATTTATAGTTTAAATAACAAAAATGTATAATTGTACTATATAACTATTTAATAAACCAAAAACTAGTTATTTAACTTACCTGCTTAGTGACTACTTTGTTCATCTGTCAGTCTGTTTCTTTTGTTGGTCTTGATGTTATTTAACTTGTGTGGGTGCCCTGAATGAAGATAAGTGGGGGGAGGGGAGGGAATTCTTTAACTAACCTGCCTATTAGTGACTTTTTCGTTGCTGAATTTCATTGGCATTCTGCTGCTCCCTGCTCTGCACGCCGGAAGTGAGGTCAAAGATCCCCTAACAGCCTAACGGGAAATCCCAAAACTAGATGCTCTGTGCCAGAGTTCTGTTGTTTTGGCCTACAGACCTCCAGCACAGAGTGTCTACACTACAGCAAATGTTTTATCCTCGGCTACTGCACCTTGCCGTGCAGGAGCCAAGGATGAAACATCCTTCTTGGCATGTGGCCCCATACTTCTCTGGTATGCGGCCGCATGTTATCGAAAATGGCTACGAGTGTCATAGATTTGCCATCACGGCCCTAGGGGTTGATGCTCTGCCCATCTGGGGCATTGCTTTGAAGACAGAGGCCATGGGGCCATCCTCAGTGCCCGGGGCCAACTCGCTTTATTCTAGCTGTAGCTACAGGGGTGGGGGTGAGCCAGAGAGAGAGAGAGAGAGAGAGAGAGAGAGAGAGAGAGAGGCGAGAGGGGTAGGGGTGGAGAAGCAAATCGGTGCTTCTCCTGTGTGCCCTTACCAGTAATTGAACCTGGGACTTCCACACACTGGGCCAACGCTCAACCACTTAGCCAACGGGCCAGGGCTAACACCTTCTTGAAGGACAAGTGGTTATTCCTAACTTTGTAAGTTAAGGAATTCTCCAAGGTGAAAGATCTATTACGTCTCTTCTCAAAGGAAAGAGTTAGTCTTATTATGCTCTTAGGATTGTCTCATTAGCCTTCTGTTGCTAAATGAGTAGAATCCTTCTGTTGCTAAATGAGTAGAATCCTGGTGGGCCCACTTTCGTTCTCTGCTCTGTCTTGCTCATCTTCCCCAAACCTCTTGTCCTTGGCCACTAAAAGAGGTTATTTGAAAACACATTTATAACTTGGCTTCATATTCATGATTTGGCTTACATAGGATCAGAAGTTATTATTTGAGGCTTTTTGATGGTTTATTGTAGGGTTGAAAATCCATTTCTATAAAGGGCAAGAAAGCAAATATTTTAATACGATCTCTGGTGCATATTCTTTATTTCTTTTACAATCTTTCAAAATGTGGAAACCATTTCGAGCTCCTAGTTGTACTGAGTAAGGCCATGGGCTGGTGTTAGTTTTACTAAATGGGCATAGTTTTCCTACATGAGAGTGTTTGCTCTTTGAAATATCTTACATGGAGATTTCTCTAGGTTCTGATATCTTCCCCTTCATTTCTGATTTATATAGAAGTGATCTTGGTGGGGAATTAAGGTAACAAATAAATACTCAGCAATAAGAATATGTCAGTGTTAGAAGGTGGAGGCAATATAATATCTTGGGAGACATTACCCTCTTCTCCCCCGATCTTCCCCTGGGACATAGTTTAATATCATACTAATTTTATTTGATTCATACTTATACTAAGCAAATGGTATTCTGTCAGCATTCTGTTATCAGGAATATAGGAACCAAGTGGCCGTACAGCACATTCATGCTCAAAGTGGGGAGAAGCAGGAAACGCTATAAAGTTTGTCTTGTCATGTTTTGTTTTGTTTTCCACTTATAACATGGAGGATTTGGTGAAAAGTTTGGGCATATAACCATTGTTGCTGTTCTTTCAGAACTGATAATTCTTAACCTGTATAAGCATAACATTTTGAAACCTGGGAAGGCTATCGTATTCATGTACACTCCACAGGAATTTTCTGTTTGATTTGGTCCATCTTTTCTCTGACTTCCTCTGAAAAGTTATATATACTTGTTGTTCTTCCAGATGGCAGTCTTAACAACTTCCCTCGCTCCTCCCCAAGCCACCTTAGAGGGAGGGACAGCCCATTGCATTCATCACTGAATACCTTTCCTGCTACTGTTCTTGCTGATTGGTAAAAAGCCCCATTCGGTCACTTCCTTGGCTGTTATTATAAATGAACATTGGGAGTTTTCCCACTACGTACTTTTTTCCTTTAGACCTTTACAATGAATTTTGGGCCCGAATGCAATTGTGAATAGGCAAAGTTTCTAGGAAAGCCGCTGGGACCCACTGAATTGTGACTGTTGGACAAAGGCATTCTGTTCAGAAGGCTCGTCCCAAAGTGCTATTGGCGTCTGAAAGTGGGGCCGCTGGTGTCTGGTTCTTTCTGCTGTGAACTAATAGGAAAGCTGATGTTTGCTGAGTAGATGGCTGGGCTCACTGTCCAAACAGATCTCTGTTTGCCAACTGTGACCATATTGCTGCCTCTGTGTGGCACTCCATCGTGCCTTGAATGGATCCTCTTGTGTTCAGAATTTTCAGACTCAAAGAGAAGGAAAGAGAAATATTTCTTTCAGTCTTCAGCATTCACTGTAGTATCTATAGTCTTCTCAGACCTTTAGAAACCAGGCATGCACCAGAAATGCTTCTTAAATGAGAATAAGAAAGGGTTAGAGAAAATGGAAGAAAGTAAAAGACAGCCCCTGTTCTGGTCACTTGTGGCCAAGTTTTCGTAAATAAACCGGGACGCCTTGGTAAATAGAAAGATGTGAGAATAAAACTCAGCGCTGCGCTTCTATCGCTGCTTCACTTGTGTTCACGTTTATACACACACCTCCCAAAGCATACACTGCATTCATGGAAGCTGGAAATGAAGAAAAGAGCGTATTCCTCCCAAATAATTCCATACAAAGATTGATACAAAGGAGTTTTGATTACTTCTAAAAACTTAATTTTAGAGGTACAAACTTACTTGGTATTAAAGGGCAAAAAATAAAATGGAATTTTTTGTTGTCATTTCAGTCTTTTTAGTAATTTTTATGCTAAAGTCTACTTTTTGGCAAGATCTGGGATTACCTACATGGATGGAAGACACAGCACACAGGACAGTTGGGCATTCCTTGCAGTTAGCTGCTGCTCTGTGTTTTGCTGGGAGGGGCAACAGCATCACTAGCAACTCAGTTAAGTGAGCACAAAGCACGCAGAGGGCACATCCATTTAGCTTGAGTGCCTGTTAAGCACCTGCAAACACTGCTTGGCATTGTGAGGGAAATAAAGTTCCTTATAATGGGTGGGAAGGACGGATGGTTTTATGAATGGAAAAGTATATTCCCACACAACAATAAATTATATTGTTTTCCCTTAGTGATGAGAAATCAGTGCTGACTTGCCTTGCTGGAATAAATGGTTGTTTGACTTACCTGATAAAAAGTTTAAAAACCAGAATCATCACTCCATGTCAAGAGATATTATTCATCATTTTTGTTTTCTGGATATTTTTATTTGTGACTCTGAGTACTCATAGAAGAATCTGGGTCTTGAACTTACCGATTAAAACTGTAACACACCAGGAATAGTGGGGACAGTTGGGGAAGGACAGGAAATGCCAGGGGCAGCAGTGGGGTAGTCCTCGTGGCCTCAGCTATCCCTGCTGGTGGTTCTTCTAAGCACTTGACACCCCCTCAGCTGCTTCTTCCCGAAATGGGTACCATTGCTTTCTTCCTTTCAGAGGCGAGGAGACTGAGGCAGAGCGGCTCAGTAACAGGCCTAGGCTCACACAACTTGTAACGGGTGGAGTGTAGCGTTGACTCTTGGGAGTGTGTCCAGTGTCAATGCCACAACCACTGCACTATGGTTGACTTGTAAAGAAATCTGTATTTCCCTTACAGTCTTCAATTTTTGTATTTTTAAAAAGATTTCTTGCTCTGTATTTTGGAGAAGTGTTTAAAGTTACTGAAAATCCAAGTACTGGGAATCTGAGATCACTTCAGAAAGATAATGCATTTTTCTTTTTCTTTTTACAGGGACAGAGAGAGAGAGTCAGAGAGAGGGATAGACAGGGACAGACAGGAACGGAGAAAGATGAGAAGCATCAATCATCAGTTTTTCGTTGCAACACCTTAGTTGTTCATTGATTGCTTTCTCACATGTGCCCCGACCACGAGCCTTCAGCAAACCAAGCAACCCTTTGCTGGAGCCAGCGACCTTTGGGTCCAACCTGGCGAGCTTTTGCTCTAGCAAGATGGGCCCGTGCTCAAGCTGGGACCTTGGGGTCTCGAACCTGGGTCCTCCACATCCCAGTGTGACGCTCCATCCACTGCGCCATTGCCTGGTCAGGCAGATAATGCATTTGATAGGTAAAGGACTTTGCCCCTCTCTCCTGTATCTGGCTGTTTATCACAGACAGGTTCCATATTTATTCCTTGGTTTACTGTCATACATTGATTAAATTACATTGTGGTTTAGTAGGTAGGGTTGGGTAGTATATTTTGTTCAGTGCTTAATTGGCATTTTGATTTTAAACTTGATGCCAGTGAATCATTATGGGGTATCTTAGTATAAAATCAGGATATTTATATATATTTGTATGCTGTATGTAAAAGTAGATTTATAAATTGTTCAACTACATTTCTTTATGATGTGATGAGAGAAAGAGGGAGTATAAAGCTAAAAAGCAATGGTTTTTAAACTTTCTTTTTCTACTGTAAGATAATATAACTATTGGCAGCATAATTTTTCTCAAGGGACTGTAGGGCTGATTGATGATTTTTTTTTTAGGAATTCTATTTATTGCAGCTCATTAATGCTGTGTGTAGTCATACTGGTCATCTGAAATGGCACAAGTGAGGAAGGAAGGACTTAGCATGAATAACGTAAGGCAAGTTCTGTCATTTATTTCTAGACACCCATCAAACAAGGAAGTTTGTTTAGAAGTGTATTTTAGAGACCATGTTCCAGAAAATCCTTTATAGAAAGATAAAAGTGGATTACACTATATTATGTTTTATGTAGTGTGTAAACACTAGCAGCTAAATTAAATTTTTTTCAAATGTGGTGAACACATGACATCTATCCAGAAATTTCAGTATTGAGTTTGCTCAAAAAAGAAAGTTTGTTTATTGTTTTCTTTCTTTTGTGAGAGAAATGACAAAAGAATAGCTTAGCTTTGTGCTTTTTCTGATTACTTATAGGAATCTTTGTTGTGGTCAGTTTTGCCATTTTGACCCTGTTCTTGAGAGGCTCCCAAACTCGGCCACCAAAGAGCTCATTCGAGGAGTAGTGACTGCACACCCAGTGGATTCCCAGTCCTGGCTATCTAAATGGCACCTGCTACCACCACTGGGATATTCTGGCAGCTTCTGGTGGTAGATTGCCCCAGTCCTCTCTGTGTGGTTTAGAGTTGCTCTGGCAATTGCAGCTAAAATGTTCATTTGCATGAAAACCCGGAGAACTGGAAAACTTGTTTGGTGTTATTTTTGCTTGATTGTCTGCTCACATGTAGAAGTAGAAATATTGAAACTTATAACATTACTAGTGCTTGCTCCACCAATCATTATGAATGAATCATTAAATTTATAGGGGAAGGAAGTGACCACAGCATTCTGTGGATCAGATCTGACCACTTTGTGCTTTTATGTACATGTGCTTTAGACTGTCAGATTCTGCTTTGTAAATTTTGATAGATGACTACTTCTCCAAATGTATTAAGTCATTTTGTGAGTTGTGAAGTTAAGAAAATTAAGACATTGAAAAGTAACTAAATAAAACTTAGCATTGCCAGTGGTTCTGTTTAAGGAGTCATTAGAGAGAAGTTTTTTTGTTTTGTTTGTTTTTTCACTTCCTAGCAAATCTCTTGTACAGTCCAGGTTAGGACCACACATTGGCAGTTAGTATCTGAACTTTTCTTTCTTCTTTTTTTTATGGTTCAACTAACTAATAAGAATATTGTGATCACCTAGGGGCAAGAGAAACAGACGGATGGATGAGTGAAACATAAATGAAAGGAATTCCCCAGCTGCTGGAGACCAGCAGTAGTTCAGAGCTCAGATACCATGCAGCTAAACAAACATATATTATTAGGTTGGCATATTGTCCACTGTCAGAAGTGGCTTTTTCAAAACATGAATAATAATACATGTATTTATTTTAGGCCCCTCTTTATATAGCTTTCTTCCAGACATGGGTGTGGGGAGGCTGGTAGGTAGGAAGCAAATGGAGAAGACAGTATAATTTTTTATTTTAGCAGAAAGTATCTGTGGGGCAGCTGTGTTTGGCTTTCTTGCTGGTTTGCTGGCTGCAAGCCCTTTGATTGGTGCGTGAGTGTGTGGCTGCGCCTCGTGTGTGTGGCCTGTATAAGGCTATGGGTGCTTCAGCTCGGGGGTAAGAGGGTGCAGATGGTGGATTGCGTGCCCACCACTATGAGGGACCATTCTTGCTGTTTGTTTGCCTGAGAGGTGGTTTCCCCTGCCTGTGTGCTTGTGCGCCCGCCACTGAGAGACTTTATTAAACAGAATGGCCCAACACTTTCTGGCTCCGCAGTTTTTCTACCGTCTGCCTGAATCCAGTGTGGACCTGCCTGGACATAACTGTATCGTTCATTGGTTATTACATTGCAGTAATTAATGAATTACTGAAACGAAGGAAGAATGTAGAAATCTTTAAAGCATTGGATAAAGCAATATTTTTCATCATGTTGAGACTGAGTCTTAGAAAACATATGTGAGACATGGCATTTTAATGCAAATTCGTTATATTGTCAAGTCATGGGATGACTGAACTTTCCCAGCACTGTTTACATACAGTCTGTCCAGTAGTTCAAAACTTTTGAAAGTGCATTATTTTAGTTTGCTAAAGAATTGTCCTAAGAGATCTGAACCAATGATTGTATGCTTTCAGGATATGAGGAAGCTAGACTCATGACTGATTTTAGAAATTGTCTTCAGTTTAGATTTAGTGCATAATGAGACTGCCAGTTTTTTTCAAAGGGACAGTGACCTGTCTTATTTTTTAATAAATTTTAAATCTTTAAGAAATACAAATCTGCTTTGTATTTACTTAACTAAAGTAAAACATGAGATGGTTATAGGAATATTGAGTCCAACTGAAGTTTGATGGATTTGCATTTGAAATGAAAGGAGACGGGTAGGGTATTGTTGAGCAAATAAGTTTGTAAAATTTGTGTTCTTTGATTGTTAAAAATGGCTGCTGCCCACATGAAACCGCTAATTACCTTTCTGCTTGGGAAGGGGCTTTGTTATGCTAATGTGTGCTAGAGGAGGGGTTTTTGCTCCAAAACATTGTAAGAAGAAGTAGGAAATAGGAGGAGGCCACATTTTTGCAGAGAAGCAGCCAAGATGGCGGGGTGCTGAAGGAGAAGCCAGTTTGTGCAGAGAGAAGGAGATGGGGAACAAGAGGTGACTGAGCTGGTGGGGGCCTTTGATTCTAGAAAAACCCAGATGTGTCAATAGCTTTGTGACTACTGAATGAGTGGGTTTTGGTGCCATGTGTGTTTGTGTTTTTACTCACCTACCAGCTGTGAGGCTAGAATAAAGGAATGACCCACCAGTTTTCAGCTTCGCTGTTTCTCTACCGTCTTCCCGAATTCAGTGAGAACCTGCATGTGCCTGGCTGTGATGGCTGCGACTACTGGCCATATGGGTATATTTACTTAAATGAGCTAGCTACTCTACAATCATATCTTAGAAGTTTTGTGCAGGAAATATTTTTGGTAATTTCTGGTGCATTAAATTTAAAGCTGGATCATAAAACAGATCCATATTGGGTTGCTAATGGGGATTTGGTAACCGTGTCCGCAGAGCTCCTCCTGCACCTTCTGGGCCGTTGGGTAGCTCCACAGGTTGGGATCATGAGCCTTCTGAGTTCTTTCCGCTTTTTCCTCAAACAACATTGTAATTCACATACCTTATAGAGTACATTCCCACTCTCACTTTCACATATATTAAAACGGCGTTCATCTTACAACTGACTGTCAATTGAATGCAATAAACCAGTTATTTATTTTTTAGTAGTGTATAAAATGTTGCATCTTATTGATGACACTTTAGACTTGGTAAAATATGATATTTATAAAAATATGCTGTTAAACTACACTTGAAAAGATGAATCTTCTCCCCTTCGCCCCCAACCCAATCTTACTCTATCGGTCTACAGTAGGGATTCTAGACTTTGGGTTGCTAATAAACATAGACGAACTTTATTTTATTCTCTTTAATAGGTAATGCCATTAGGAACCTCATTAGTTGAGAGTTCTATAAATTGCTGTAAACCTGTAACAATGTAATAGCACCATAAATGGTCCTAGTGAAAAACCAGTGGTAGGACAAAGAGGTAAATTCACAAAAGGAAGTTAAAATAAATAAATAGATAGATAAATAAATAAATAAATAAATAAATAAAATAGAGGCATCTCTGAGTAAAACCATTCCAGAATATTCCACAAATTATATTGGCACTTTCCAAAAATTAATGAAATTTAAGTATGGCAGAGGTAGTGACAACCCTGTTGCTTGTTTATACGCTGTTATATTTTTCTTTGTTTTGAGTATGGGAACTCTGGGTAGAGAGTGGTGGAATAAAGGCCATCAAAGTTAGTGATGTGCTTCAGTAAAACCAATCAGATTAGATTGTTTTAGGTTTTAAAAAGACCTAAGTGCTAATTTTTCTTAAGATTCTGCATTTTTGTAGTGCTTAAAATAGCTTCCTAGCCATATGCAAAAAATTGAAAAGGTTCGCTTGTGAATACCCAATGGGTGTTAATGTGGACAAGAATAAACTAATGTTATGGGATGGAAACATAATTTTTCCTGGCTCAAGTGATAGAAATGTCAAATGAGAAGTTACTTTTAACATATTTTACTCATTTGTAGACTCATTGTCATTAATTTAGACATTAGAGAGTTGAAATACCTCCCACTAGTAGGCCTCCAGCTTTCATGATGGGCAGTAGTGGAGCAACCAAACGGCACCGCGATTGGCCCACCATGAAAGCTGGAACACCTAATGGTGGTAGGGACCAGGTAGACCAGCACTGCAAAAGTGGGCCGTTTTTATAAAAAGTTTGAAAATGTCTGAAATAGTCACTCTAGGGCTGATTCAAGCCAATGATCACAATAGCCTAGTATATTTCAGAATTTAAAACCCACTGAAATCATAACCACCTTCAAGTTTGAACTTGGCAGGACCCTGTTGTTCAGGCTTTGCCTAACTCTGCAGTGGGTTGTGTTCCCAACTACAAAGGTCCATGGGTCACCAGAAGAATGGAAGGGATTCAGTGACTCATTCTCATCGGTCATTTGGTGATGGTCTAGGGGAGAGGCTTGTTTCTGCTGCCTGAACTTGAGTGTGAGTAGACCAGGGTAATTGATGATTCTCCACACCTTGTGCTTACGGAGGAGTGATGGAGTGTAATGTTTTCAGAAACTAATTTTTCAAAGGGCCATAGAGAGGATAGATTGTTAGAATGACTCATGGGGATGTGGTTATAAGCTATGTCATGGAAGGAAGGGCAGGAAATCCAAGTGGTAATGTTTGTAGAAGAGGAGGCCTGTTAAGATTTAACTCTCCAACTATCTAAAGGATTGTTTTAGGGGATGGAAGGTGTATTTACTCTTTATGACTCTTAGGAACAAAATTCAGATTTCTCTTTGTTGAAAGGGAAAACCCTCCATCAATTAAGATCGCTAAAAACTGGAATTTGTTGCTTTTTGAGAAAGTAAACTCTACATTACTTGAAGTATCTGGCCACTTGTTAGAGATTTTGTTCAGCAGTTAAGCCTCGAATGGGGAATTGAACTTGATGACCTTTAAATTCTTCTCACATCCCAAGGAAATTCTGATTCTGTGGACCTAGCTGTCAACTAAAAGTGTTTATAAAAATTTTATCAACTGCTCTACCTGTTTACCTAGTATTAGATGCGTAGCGTTTCATGTTAAACTATCGCTTGTGAACAGTAATCATATAAACTATGTAGTAACTGCATAAATCATTTCTTAATAGGATGCTCGTTATTCTATATTACATAAAATTCTATGATCATTTTGTTGTTGCCATGGAAATATATAGTTGCTTTTTTATGACTAAAGCTAGGGAACTAGTTTTAGCCAAATTATAGTCATCTTTGTTAGTTGAAATTTATTTAATTAAATATCATCAATAGGATAAAATTTATGGAATTTGACTCTTTTTTCGTCATCACTATTTTTTTTTTTTTGGTGACAGAGACAGAGAGTGTAAGGTATTTTCTCTGCCGAGGAAGAAGGCGTAGCCACCAGGTGTGGTTAAAGGTTTTATTCGGTACAGAGCACTTCTTGGACGACATCACTGGCCCGGAAGATGGAGGCCAGGAATATTGCACTGGGGGGACCGCTTGGAGCCAGATTTTAAGGGGTCCTAGGGCTCCTTCTGGGGTCGTCCAGCTAATATGACGTAGTGAAATCTCACTGGCTGACGGACGGTCGCTTTTTCCCCAAAGGATTTCTGGGAAGTTTAGGTTTGGCAGGCTTGGTTGTGTGGGTGGCCCTAGCCAAAGTTCAGGGTCTGAGTTCCTCACATGACCATTCCCCATTTAGCCACCGACCTTACATTCCAGCCTTTTTTATTAAATAGAATAGGGGAGCTGTGTATTTGTCTGGTGACAGTTGAGGAGATTAAAGCTTCTTTCATTAGGCCAGTCCTACTGAACATCATTGCTCCCGGTTCTGGCTCACTCTGGCGGCAGGTTCCTGGTGGGAGGGACAGGAGCAACAGGAGGGTCTGCAGGCCCAACCTCTTGGTGAGCCACAGACGAGTAGGGCCCAGTGGTTCTGACTGCCAGCAGTCCTGCATGGGAGCAAGCTTGAGGCAAGAGACATAGTATCGAGGTGTTTGCCCTAGGAGTTCAGCTGCAGTAGGAGTAGTATTACCATATGGGGTCCCGTCCATCTGGGCTGTAGGGAGCCAGGCTGGAGCTCCCTCAGAGGAATCCTGTCTCCTGGTTGGAAGGGGACCATTGGGTGTGCTTCATCTGGGCCCCCTTTGGGAGGAAGGGTCTGATCTGCGTGTTCCCAAGAAGATGGCGAAGCAAAAACAGAAAAGGGAGGTACGTGGCAAGAGGAGGGCGGTTGACAGGTAAGTTATGGTTGATTATGAATGGTCTACCGTAAACCAGCTCAAAGGGACTGAGTCCAGTGGGGTTTCATGGTGTTGCCCTGATTCTGGTGAGTGCCAGGGGGAGGAGGTTTGGCCAGGAGAGTCTGGTTTTGATGGAAAGTTTAGTCAGCTGACCCTTCAGCATGCCATGGGTCCTTTCCGCCTTACCCGATGATTGAGGATGATGGGGTATGTGGAGTTTCCAGGTAATGTTGAGAGACGTGGCAACCTGCTGGACTATTTGGGCAGTGAAAGCTGGGCCGTTGTCTGACTGGATGGTAGTCGGCAATCCAAACCACGGGATGATGTTTTCAATGAGAATGGAAGGCACTGTGTATGCCATCTCTTGAGAGGTGGGAAAGGCTTCTATCCACCCTGAAAAGGTATCAACAAAAGTTAAAAGACAATGGAGTTTTTTGTGAGGGGGCATGTGAGTGAAGTCGATTTGCCAATCCTGGCCTGGCATGTGCCCCCTCAGTTGATGAGTGGGGAAGCGGAGTCGGAGTCCCCCATGTGTAGAGGCTTTGGAACAGACAGTACATACTGCGTGTACCTTTTCAATAGTCTGCTGGAGGCTTGGGAAGAAAATAGTGGTTGCAAGAACCGATAGAGAGCTTTCGGCCCTATGTGTAAGGAACAGTGGATATTAGAGAGGAGAGTTTCAGCCTGTCCTTTTGGTAAGGCAATTCTATCTCCGAGAAATATCCAATCCTGGTTGCACACGTCTCCACCCTTTCTGAGGAGGGTCTGTTCTTCCTCAGAGTATATGAAGTTTTCAAGGAGGTGGAGAGAAACAGAGGAGTGGTGGAGACTCCCAGGGTAAGGTTTCGAGCTACCACGTCGGCCCGAGCATTTCCCAAGGCCACCGGGTCCTGAGAGGTCTGATGCCCCCTACAATGTACCACAGCCACCTCAGCGGGAAGCTGTAATGCCTGCAAAACTTTAGAAATGAGGGTAGCATTGATTATGGAGAGCCCTTGGTAGTGAGGAAGCCCCTTTTGTCCAGAGGGCAGAGTGGCTGTGGGTGATAAGAAAAGCATATTTAGAGTCAGTATATATAGTTATGCATTATCCCTAGGCGAGGGTGAGTGCCCGCGTGAGGGCAGTCAGCTCTGCTTTCTGGGAGGTGGTGCCCTCTGGCAGCTGTTGGGCTTCCAGGGTGGAGGAGGTGGTGACCACCGCGTAGGCCGCCCATCGTCATCCGTCAGGTCCCTGTATAGAACTCCCATCCACAAAGAGTATTAGATCTGGATCTTTTAAAGTAGAATCTGATCATCTATTTCGAGGTCTGTTGAGAAAATCTATTAGAGGGTTGACAACATCTGGTGGAATAGGAGGAGTGATTAGGTTAGGGTGATCTGCAGTAGCAGGGGAGCCTTCAGTCAGGAGTGGTAGGAGTAGGTGAGTAGATGCCGTCAGCTGGATAGTGGCTCCAAGACTGTGTAGAATGTCTCGACCCAGAAGGGATACAGGGCACGATGGTATGACTAAGAATGAGTGTGAAAAGGGGATTCTGTCCAGACTGCATGTCAGGGGTAGTGTACAAAGAAGAGAAGAAGGGGTCCCATCAACCCCCATAACCGAGACCTGTGAGGGAAACAGAGGTCCAGAGTATGATGGCAAAACAGAGAAGGTAGTCCCCGTGTCTACAAGAAATGAAATGGAATGGACTTACTTGCTACCTGTAGCTTCACTCGTGGCTCAGAGAGTGAGGGGGGTCTCCGAGTCCACATCAGTCATCCACGAGGCCTAGGAATTCGAACGATGAGTTCACTTGGCTAGCTTGGCCTCCCGTCTGCGCGGCCTGTCATCCACGCTGAGATGCCACGGATGTGCCTGCTGTCCAGAGGGGGCAATCACTCCGCCAATGACCAGGCTGCTTGCACTTAGGACGAGGATTAGAGGGTGGCCTCGGGCAGGAGCACTGCCAGGACCAATGACCCTTCTTGCCACACTTAAAGCAAGATCCTGATGGGGATCCTGTTTGCGGCCCAGATTTAGGTCGAGCACCTCCCATGCTTTGCCCTGTAACTCTGCTGGCCTCAGGGCTGCCACAAGAGCCTGGGTTTGGAGTGCTACCTTCTGTTGCATGCGGGCCTGGCGAAAAGCCTCAGCCTGTTCCTCTTGAACTTTAAAAACCTTAAATGCCATGTTCATCAGGTCTGGGATAAGGGTTTGCAGGCCCTCCTCTGCCTTCTTAAGTTCCTTTCGAATGTCTGGGGCCGATTGGGAAATAAAGTGAGTAGCTAATACAGTGGCCCCGGCACTGAAAGTAGGGTCTAAATGAGTATAGAGGATCATAACGTCAGGGAGGCGATTTAAGAAGAGAGCCGGATTTTCCTCAGGTCCTTGAGTAATTTCCCTTAATTTGTCATAGTTAACTACCTTTTGTGCTGCATCCTGCATGCCAGCTATAAGACATGCAACCATCTGATCACGTCCTCTCCTACCTGGTTGTTCCTTCTGGTGATCCCAGTTGGGGTCTGTATCAGGGATTACCTCTGGGCCCACTGGCATTTGAGCTTTTGAGGCGTGGACCTTATCTATATGAGCTCACGCTGCTGTCCGGATCCAGTCTCATTCGTCAGGGGTTAGGGTAGAAGACATAATAATATAGAGATCATGCCAAGTGAGGTCATATGCCTGAGGGAGATATTGGAATTCCTTGGTATAGTTGGTAGGATTAGAAAAATAGGAGCCCAAACACTTTTCAATTGCAGACAGATCAGAGAGGGAGAAAGGCACATGAACCCGAATGATGCCTTCCTTCCTGCCCACCTCACGGAGAGGGCACAGGAGGTCGGCTCCCTCTTGTGGCCTGTAGTGGGATCGGGTGTGAGCGCTAACAGGGGAGGAGAGAGAGGAATCATCATTTGCAGGAGGAAGAGAAACAGGATCCAGCGAAGAGATGGGATGGGACCTAGGGAGTCATGCAGGAGGGGAAGAGAGTTTCTCGGGAGTCAGGAAAGGAGGAAAGATCTGGAGCAGAGAGTGTAGTTGAGATTTCCCTGGCCAGAAGGACCTGCGTTCTAGAGCAGCCAGGGCAGAGAATAGGACGAGAACGCAAATGAAGAAACCCCTGTATATAAGGAATCTCTGTTTTCCAACTTCTGGACAATAGTTCTATAAATCAATAAAGGTGTTAAAATCGAAGCTTTCTTCCTGAGGCCACCTGGTCTGGTGGTTATCCGGTGAGTGGCCAGGCTATGCTGCAGAAGAAAATTAGTTTCTTCTTTTTTAGGGAGGGATCAATGTTTAGGAGGTTTTGGATAAGACCCCCCAGGGGTGTTTTAGAGTCAGGCTTGGATCCCTTTGCCCCCATGGTCACCCTTAGTTCTCAGAGTGGTCAAGAGATGAGTATTGGTGCCCCCAAACTCAAACTCTGGCCACGGACGGATAGGGAAAGTGGGTGTGCTTGGAACATCTTCACAAACACACACGCACTCGGACGCAAAAGACTGCCCTGACACAGCTGCAGTTTCGGACAGGGAGTCTTGGCGGAGAGAACTCAAGGCAGGGAGCTTACCGCACCATGCGCCGAGGTGGAAGGTCAGTCATATATCCTGGGTCCAGGTTCTTTCTCGGAGGGGACAGAAAGAGAAGTGGCCCCAGCGGGCTTCTGGCTTCTCTCAGGTTTCGGCACCCAAATGTCAGGTATTTTCCTTGCCGAGGAAGAGGACGTAGCCACCAGGTGTGGTTAAAGGTTTTATTTGGTACAGAGCACTTCTTGGATGACATCACTGGCCTGGAAGATGGAGGCCAGGAATATCGTGCCGGGGGACTGTGTGGAGCCAGATTTTAAGGGGTCCTAGGGCTCCTTCTGGGGTCCTTTGGAGTCATACAGCTAATATGACGTAGTGAAATCTCACTGGCTGACGGACGGTCGCTTTTTTCCCCCATAGAATTTCTGGGAAGTTTAGGTTTGGCGCGCTTGGTTGTGTGGGTGGCCCTAGCCAAAGTCCATAGTCTGAGTTCCTCACGTGACCGTCCCCCATTTAGCCACTGACCTTACAGCGAGAGAGGCACAGATAGGGACAGACAGACAGGAAGGGAAAGAGATGAGAAGCATCAGTTCTTCATTGCGGCACCTTAGTTGTTCATTGACTGCTTTCTCATGTGTGCCGGGGGCTACAGCAGAGCAAGTGACCCCTTGTTCAAGCTAGTGACCTTGGGTTCAAGCTGGTGAGCCTTGCTCAAGCCAATTGAGCCTGTGCTGAAGGTGGCAACCTTGGGGTTTCAAACCTGGGTCCTCCCTGTGTCCCAGTCCAATGTTCTGTCCACTGCACCATCCTCTTTACTTTTAAACGTGTTGAAATTAAGACTCAGTTAATTCGGCTTAAAGTAAGTAAACATGAGATATGCTTCAAGGATCTTGAATGTGCTATATTTTCTTTTTTATTTATTTGTGTTCTTTTTAGGTCATTATTTTTCTGAGCCACAGAACACCTACATCAAAATCAGTGGTGGGGGTGGGGCGAGTCTCTGGGACAGGGAAGGGAGAGGTGGCCAAAGTGTGAAAGAAAGCAGATTCCAGAAGCCTAAAGATATCCATTTTTAAAGGCCTCAGACATTCTAATGTAACTCATTTTGGTGACTCATAGCAGGGAAGGATTTTAGGGTTTGGCAACTAAATACTGTTTTCTAACATCTATAAGCATAAATCTAAATACTCCAGTGCCATGTAGCATATGGCTTCAGAACAGCAGTTTTCAACCTTTTTCTTCTCACGGCATACCCAAACTAATTACTAAAATTCTGTGACATTCCAGAAATACATGTTTTTGCCAATCTGGACCCCCCCCCCCCCCCCGCCATAGGTGTAATTTTGATTCCTCACACCAGATGGCTATTGTTGTGTTGGATGTTTTTTGTTTGTTTGTTTTTGACAATCTAAGGTAAAAGAAATCAGTGCCCTCGTATGTTTTAAAAATTCTTGCAGCACAGTGGGTGAAAATTGCTGCTCTAGAAGGAAGCATAGATATCATTCGGTTTCTTTTCCTTCGCTTTGCTATTGTGACAGGTAACAGGGACAGTGTGAGTGACTTTCCAGTGAGCTCCATTTGATTTTAATGGGGTGGATTGAAAGGAAGGGCTTTTAAAAAATACTATTTGAAAGCTGAAATGGACCAGTGACTGGCTTTTAGATTCCTGTGATGCTTTTATGAGCTGCCATTTTGAATATTATGTGTGTTGTCATTACAAATTTTTTTAATGCATCACCTGAATTGGAAAACAGTTGCATTAGAAGATTAATTGGGCCATATGTTATTTGAGTTTGGTTTTTCTGCCTGGTTTATACTTTCCCCTCCAATCTACCAGATTACTATTTCTTCCTGGTTTGTTTTGTTTACATGTTAGCTAATCTGTCTGGTGCCTCTCTTGTTGTCAAAGAGGTCAGTTTTCTGCTTCAAACCCTTCTTTCTCCTCCTTCTTTGTTCTATAAACACATTGCCTGACAGACCTGACCTTTCCTGGAAATTTTTAATCAAATATTTGGACATCATTTTACTCTTCTAAAAGTGAAGGTGATCACTTGATAAGTATGAGGTTTAGGGTGTCTTATTGGACCTTGAAACATGCATCTGTTTACACGGGGAATATTTTATAGTTGAAATCAGGGAGGAGAGAAGTCATAAAACACAATAGTTTCTCAAAGGCAGTGATGGAAATAAGACGAAAAAGACAAATTCAGGTCTTCTCACGCTCAGTTTAATCTGAATGGAATATCTTGAAAGGTAGAGATATCTGAGCACTTTGCCTTAAAGGTCTGTGTGAGTTGATTACATTTGTATATTATATATGTCTGTTTCTGGCCATGCTCTCCTCAACCCATTAATAGTATACTATATGTGAAGTCCCAGTTCATACATACTTTAGTTGTTTTTACTGAAGACATTGATAGGTGAGCCTTCTCCCCTTCTTTCCTATAGTAATATGGTCCAGTCTTTACCATTTCTGATTAGCAAACTGAGGGCTGGTCATTGTCTGGTTGAGGCAACTTGAGAATTTATCTATTCTCTTGAAAAGCTTGCTGTTTTTTCAACTCAGGAAAAACAGTAATGAAATCAGCTAGGAGACCCAAGTGTGCACCCTCCACTTTCTTTTGTCTCAGGTCCGCTTAATAAATGGAGGGTTAATAATTCAAAAGTGAAATTATTACCTGCTTAGTAGGAAAATTGTTTCTGTGGGACCCGTGTGTTAGGACTAGGAAGCATCTATGTTCTAAAGCAGTCTGCTGCCCTTAAATAATACCCTTGGCAGCTCGTTTTTATAGCTGGGACAATAGCTAGCCAGGGTGACCCAACCTTCCCTCAGTTACTGGGAGGTGTTAACTGACTGGCTTTGATCAGATGCAAAGGGGAGAGTCCAACCTATTTGCACTTCTTGTTTACTGTCAGTTTCCAGCCCGCCTTTTGTTTTTCCCACATACAACCAGAAGTATAAAGGCAACAGGCTGTGTCAACATGGCCCTTCTACAGGAAAGCTCATTTACTTCCTGGCCTCCTCTCTGTGGTGTAGGTAAGGCTGACTGGAACTATAAATTAAACTGGTCATCTCAAAGCCCATTATTAGATCCCAGCCACTGGACAATTTAGAGAATTTTTATTAGCATTCAAAACACTTTTGTAAAATTCAGTTAATTTCAGAAGATTGCCAGTCTTTGGTTGAGAGAGAACTTTCCACCTGACATTGGGTGATTATGAGTGACGAGCCTACTAGGTTGAAAAGAAAACAGCATCAAGTATATAAACTGTGATTTATTTTATGGAACATTTGGTTTATTTTTCCCATTTCCATAGTAACTGTTAGTTTTCTTTAGTTCTATTCCATGTATGTGAGACATTTCTCTCTGGCTGTTGCATTTGAGGCACATGAGTTTAAAGAACTAAGCTAGTAAATCATGTTGGGATGTTGTCGAAGGCTTTTCTCGATAGCACACACTGTCACAGGGGCACCAGCCAGCCCTTAGAGCAGTTTAAAGGGATCCTCTTTGGTTTGCTTTGTAAAACCTTGTTAGAGCAATGGGTAACTGAACTCCCATCAATATATGCAGAGATGACATATTGGTAAAGCTAATTATTATTATTATTATAATTCAGCTTTCAGGTGGGTGATGTTTCTAACATTCTTTATCTGTATGAGGACAAATAATGTTCTTTATTTGAGACGAGAGGAATGCAATTGTTGTTGTGTGGTTAACAATACTATTTCCAAACTTGCGTGTCTAGACACGATATTGAAATTGTATGGTGGAGCATAGATAACATAGGAAGTGCACATTTGCCCCTGAGTTCTTCATGGACTTGTTATGAAAATGTCTACTTGCTGTTCTGTCCCTCTTGGGAGCAGTGGGCCTTGTGGTCAGCCAGATGGGGTAGGAGCGCAGTCTGGGGAGGAAGAGTGGATTAGGTTTAGCCATCCCTTTTTCATAACCTTTCCTGAGAGCAGAGAAAGCTGGTGAGAGAATGTGGACCACCCCTTCAGAATTCTTAGGCCGCAGGGGAACAAGTTCTGCCCCATTCTTCCTCGCCCTGCCACAGGCTTTTAATGAACAATCTTTAGTCTTGATTCTTTGTTCTGCAAAATTAAGTCTTTAATATATTTTTTTAAAAACATCAATTTGTGTTTTATCTAAGGACATTTAAAATGAAATTGAAAATAATTCTGCTCTGTTGTGTTTTTACCCTCATTAAGACTGTTGGGATCATCTATTTCAACTCAGTGTTTCTGCTAGCTCCCTTTTATTAGCTTTGTTATTGGCTGGAGCACCTCCAGTTTCTCACAGTGCTCCTCACTATTCTGCATGAGAAGATGTGAGGGCCTTCAGAGGCCCTTGCAGACATGAGAGAAAATGTACTGGGAAATAATTGTTTTTAAAGGCTTTGAAATGAAGTGCTTCATGCTCTTGTTGGTGCCATTTATTTATATATATATATATATATAGTGAGAGGAGGGGAGACAGACTCCTGCCTGTGCCCTGACCAGGATCCACCTGGCAACCCCATCTGGGATGATGCTCTAATCAAGTGAGCTGTCCTCAGTGCCTGAGGCCAATGCTAGATCCAGTTTGCCACTGGTTGAGAGAGGGGAAAAGAGAGAGAGGGGGGAAGAGAAGCAGATGATTGCTTCTCATGTGTGCCCTGACTGGGGATCAAACCCAGGACCTCTGCACTCTGGCTGACGCTCTATCCACTGGGAAAACTGGCCCAAACTGTTTTAATTTTACTTCTAATATTTGCAGAGACTTTTCTTTGTAAAATATCAGAAGCCCTTTCTCAGTACTGTTGAGTTGTGTTTGTATCAGAGCTTTGAAGTTTATAAGGTCCTGGTTTAAGTAGAAATAAGCAAATCCATGAACTTTCTGACTTTAAAACCTGACATTAAAAATGAAAACAAAGACAAGCTGAATCTTAGTGTTCATTTAGATGAGTTTAACTGGTAGGATGATCCTGAGTGTTTTACATTGCTGTTCTGAGTTTCCATAGGGTGGTAAAGCCTAAACTGGAAGAGCAGGGAGACCTTGGAATATCTAGCTGCTGTACCAGGCCGGGGTGGGTGGGTGAGCCCACTCTTTGTTTTCCCTCAAAGATCAACCTCTTAATAATTTTTTATAGGCCTTATACTTAATTCTTGAATCATTTCTCTTGCTAGACCAGAGTTTCACCAAACGCCTGTGCTGCTTGAGAGATGTCTGGGCTCTGTGCCTGACTCCATGCTAGAGTGTCTGTCACAGAAACCTTGGGCTAAAACTGGGACACACAGCCCCCCGCCCCCCAGGCACATCTGTACACCTGTGTGTTACTCATTCTGCACACCATTCTTTCTGAAATTAAAAACAGAAATAATTGTTCTCTTCAATGTCATTGTGCCCTTGACATCCTGTTCAGGGTCTGCAACAAGATCAGGTTCGGCCAATTAACCCAGAGTTGTAAAATCAAGAGATAAACGCAGTAGTAGTGGTCTCTGTCATACATTTAATAATCTTAGAGCTTGTTTTTGCCTAGCTCTGAGTTAAAATCAAGTTCTTTTTAAAACTATGTTAGGCCATTATACCTGTTGGGACTGGATTCACCAACCACCTTTAGCATTCATTGTCAGTCTCTGGGAGTTTTTAATATACTCCTATACCCACCCGTGGGTAACTTTATTGTCCAACTCCAGAGCTCTTGGCCACTAATAAAACAATGGCTGCTTAATTACATAGTAGTTTGTTAGTAATGTTATTTATTATAAAATCCTCTGCAGTTTTAAATTTTTTACAGCATCTTACATAGTAGTGTTTATTGAATTGAATTAAAAAATACTAGCTAATGTAAATAGAACCTCTGTAATTACAGAATAATTAGATTGATTTCATTAACATTTAAGCCTTAAACCAACTCGATAAAGTTGATTGGGTAAATAATCTCAATTTTATTGAAATTAAGGAAAATTGGGATTCATGAGGTTTAGTTTTATATGAAAATTAAATCCTTGTCTTCCTAGTCCTATTTCCCTTATAATAGCTAAGTGGCAAAGCAAGTTCTAACAAATATTTGGGAAGAAAAGACTTGCATTTCAAATTAGCAAAAAGAGATTTATTAACTAATTCAGCTAGCTCCTCATGTTTTAAAATGGTTGTGATAATAAAATGGTGGTGACCCACTGTTTATGAATTCTGTCTGTAGCTCCATTTTGAATCTTGGTAGTGTTGTACCTCTCGAAGATTTCAGCAGGAATGTTTAGTCATCAGGTCATTTGTTGCTCTGGTCACTTGCTACTTTAAGGACAAGGGCTGAGCCAGACTAGAAACATGTAATAAAGCCAGTGTCAGAGGGAGGTAGATGGTTTCCTAGAATTAGGGAAAGCTGACAAGTAATTTGGGGAGAGGTAGAGAACTAGGATTGGGGGTGAGAACTTAGATAACTATGAGAAAGCAGTGATCCTTTTTAAAATTTGGCTCTTATGTTTTTAATAATCGTAATTCATATATCCGAAACACATTACATTTTTCTAAAGGAGGATATTACTTTTAAGCTACAAAATGAGAATGCGTTTTTAGAACAAAATATGTGAAGAACCAAACAACTAACTTGCTGATTTAAGCACATACAATTCTTTGTTTCTGTGGTAAATGATTACTCTCTATTAACCTCTTTGTTCATACAGTGCTTTTCTTCTTGTAGCACATTAAAGTTAATACCATTATTTGACAAGGCACTGTGCTGGTTACTTTTATATATATTACATCTTCCAGTCTCCAGAGCAGTCCTTGGAAGTAGATTCTTTTGTAGGTCAGAGAAGTGTGCTCATCAGTCAGACGGATTTTAAGTAACTTGCCCAGGATCATGGCTGGAAAATGGTCAGCCCCATATTCCAATCTGGGCCTCGTTGGCTCCCAGACTGTTCTCTCTCTGCAAGGTTCCTCTGGAAAAAAGTAGCAGTTACAAGTTGAAGAGACCAGTATATCTGAGCCAGTGAAGAAGTATACCATATAATACCTGGCTCTGTATGAAGCTTCCCTTTGAGAGAAAATGACATTGCAGCAGTAAGAAACAACAAATCTTACTTCCAATGGAAATGAGAAAAAATGCTGAGCCAATATTAACTAGAAGAACTGAGTTCTAGACCCTGTTCCATCATCATCTGCTTGCCAGTCAGTTTGCTTCTAGACCTCAGTTTCTTTCTTTCTCCCCCTCCCTTTTTTTTTTTTTTTTTTAGGTGAGAGGAGGGGAGATAGATAGACTCTCACATGTGCCCTGACTAGGATCTACCTGGCTACCCCTTCTTGGGCTGATGCTAAAGTACCGAGCTATTTTTGGTGCTTGAGACTGATGTGCCTGGACCAACCGAGCCATCCTTAGTGCCCAGGGCCACACTTGAACCAATCCAGCCACTGGCTGAAGAAGGGGAAGAGGGAGAGAAAAGGGGGAGAAAAAGAGGGGAGAAGCAGATAGTCCCTCCTCTTGTGTACTCTGACTGGGAATTGAACCCGGGATATCCATACGCTCAGCCAGCACTCTATCCACTGAGCCACCAGCCAGGGTGGGCCTCAGATTCTTTATTTGCAAAGCAGTACAATTTCTATTAAACCTTTAGGGTCTTTTTACTGCTCATTTTGGCAATTACTGATGTGTTCACAGAATAATACTCGTTTCAAATCTTGCTAAATTTAGACATTGCCTGAAGTGCCTGCCTGTGTTTGTTTTTCATGTCTGCCTCTCCTTAACTAGACTGTCAGTCCTTGAGGATATAGAATGCATCTTACTGGTCTTTGCATAGCACAGTGTCTAGAGATAGCATCCTGTAAAATATGATTGTTCGTGGTGAGGCAAAAGTAAGTTTACATTTGTTCATATGGAAAATAAAACAATAATTAATAAATAATAATACAAGAATAAGTTGTGTTTCATGTACTCAAAACTGTAAACCTACATTTGTCACACCCTGTAGTAGAAGATTGACTGCTCTAGGAGATTTATACTCAGTTGCTTTTTGGTAGTTTATTAGTAACCCCAGTTTTACTGTCTTACATTTCTTTGGGTATGTGCTCATCACCTTTTTAAAAAATATTTTTATTGCACCTGACCAGGCGGTGGCGCAGTGGATAGAATGTCAGACTGGAATGCAGAGGACCCAGTTTTGAAACCCCAAGCTGGCTAGATCACAGGCTCATCTGGTTTGAGCATGAGATCGTAGACACGACCCCATGGTCCCTGGCTTGAGCCCAAGGTCGCTGGCTTGAGCAAGGGGCCACTCAGTCTGCTACAGGCTCCCCAACCCCCACCCGGTCAAGTGAACAACTAAGGAAACTAAGGAGCTCCAATAGAGAATAGATGCTTCTCATCTCTGTCTCTTCCTATCCGTCCCTCTCTCTGTCTCTGTCACAAAAAAATCTTTTTATTGATGTGAAATGCACGTAACGCTCTAAAACATTTTTATCACTCCAAAAGGAAGCCCTGAACCCATTAGGCAGCCGCTCCCCAAATCCCTCCCCCCCTCAGTCCTTGCAAACCACACGAGTTCTGTCTCTGTTGATTTATTATCCTGGATATTTCATATAAACAAGATTACAACATATGTAATCTTTTGTGTCTAGCTTCTTTACTTAGTATAATGTTTTCAAGGCTCATCCACATAGTTGCATATATCAGCACTTTCTTTTTTATGGTTGAGTAATATTCCATTGTTTGTATTTTATAAAATTTATTTATTCATTCAGCCCCTGATGGACATTTTGGCTGTTTCTATTTTATGGCTATTGTGAATAGTTTCTCTGTGAACATGTTTGCATGTGTTTGTTTGAGTTCCAATTTTTGATTCTTATGGGTTTATATATCTAGCAGTGGTATTGGTGGGCCATATGGTAATTCTGTTCAACTTATTGGAAGCACCACCCTGTCTTCCACAGAAGCTACACCACTTTCATTCCTTCCAGTAGTTGTGTAAGTGTTCCAGTTTCTCCACACATTCACCAATAGTTATTTTTTATTTTTCTGAGATTCACCACCACGATGAGTATGAAGTGATATTTCATTTTGGTTTTGATTTACATTTCCTTAATGATTAATGATGTTGAGCATCTTTTTATGTACTTTTGGCTATTTATATATCTTCTTTTGTGAAATATCTATTCAAGCCCTTGCCCGTTTGGAAATTGGGTTGTCTTTTTGCTGAGTTGTGAGAATTCTTTATATATTTAGAGTACAGGTCCCTTATCAGATACAAGATTTGTAAATATTTTTTTAAATTCTGTTGCTTGTCTGTCCACTTTGTTAATAATGTCCTTTGATGCATAAAAGTATTTAAACTTTTATGAAGTTCAGTTTATCTAGTATTTTTTCTTTTGTTGCTTGTCTTTTTTGTGTCTTATCTAAGAATCCATTGTCAAGTTCAACACTAAAAATATACCCATTTTCTTCTGAGCTTTATGATTTTCCTGTTATATGTAAGTGTGTGATCCATTTTGAGTTAAATTTGTATAGGATGTCAGATTAGGGTACAAAGTTTATACTTTTTGTGTGTTTGGAGCCTCTTGCAGTTCGATATTGAATTTGCAGATTGACTTTTTTGTTTCTGTCAAAGGCCATTGGAATTTTGATAAAAATTGCATTGTATCTATAGATCACTTTGAGTAGTATTTCCATCTTAGCTATATTCTTTGATTCATTCCATGTCTTTATCTAGTTGTTTATTTAAATTCTTTTAGATCTTTTATTTCTTTTAGCAATGTTTTACAATGTTTTATAGTCTGTATACAATGTATTTTCACCTTCTTGGTTAAATTTATTCTTAGGTGTTTTACTCTTTTGGATGCTGTTGTAAATGAAATGGTTTTCTTAACCCTTTGAGTAGTACGAACATTCGTGTACGTCCTCGTGCCACCTGACCATCCAGAGTATGATCAATTCATTTTAAAAATGTGTAAGGCAACATTTAAGAAAGGCAAATGTATGTTGTTCTTGTTTCCATAAATTGGTTATTAAACAAACATGATTTTAAATTAATAAAGCTGGAACTGGAACTAAAGGGTTAATTCCCTTTTCAGATAGTTCATTGCTGGTGCATAAAAACACAATCAACTTGTGTTCCTATTGTACCCTACAAATTTACTGAATTCGTTTATAGTAGTTGTGTGTGTGTGTGTGCGTGTGTGTGTGTGTAATCTGCGGTTTTCTTCATATAAGGTCTGCAAATAGTCTTAGTCCTTACTTTTTAATTTGGATGTCTTTACTTCCTCTGTACCCCCTGCCCCCCTTATTGTTGAGACTGGAGCTTTCAGTATAAGTGTTGGATAGTGGTGGTGAAAGTTGTCATCCTTGTCTTGTTTCTGCTGTTAGGGGGAAAGCTTTCAGTCTTCTAACCATTGAGTATGGTGTTAGATGGGTTAACTTTTACTGCCTTTTAATCATTTAAGGCAGTGGTTGTTAACCGGTGTGCTGCAAGAACTTTTGAAACGTGCAATACCTACTTAGTCGAGGGCACTGACCTCTTTTCCCTTAGATTGTCAAATAAAAAATGACACAGCCAGCACAACAATAGCCATTGGTATGAATGAACCAAACTCGTGCCTATTTTGGGGGTCAGATTGGAAAAAAAAAGTTTTTGGTGTGCTGCAGAATTTTAGTAATTAGTTTATACCATGAAATGAAAAATGTTGAAAAGAGCTGACCTAAGGGGTTATGAAAGTGTGGCCGCTGGCCACCAGCAGCTATGCCACCTGAGAACTTGTAAGAAATGCTGGCTCTTGGGACTCACCCCACACTATCTGATCCTGAAAGTATAGGAAGTGTAGCTCAGTAACCTGGATTTTCCGAAACCCACTGGATAAAACAGACGAGCATTCACATTTCAGAACCATGCACTAGAGTTTAAGATTCTTTGAGGTTAGGATCTATACTGTATTACTTTGTATTCCTTTTGCTTCTCTTGTGGGATTAGTCAATGTTGAATAATTAAAAACAAAACAGTCAATGATCCCCCAAAGTGCCTATCTCCTAGCTTCGCTATGTGTCTTGAATCACTGTAATTGGAGACTCATTAGTAGACAGACACAGGATTTTATCAGAAGACCTTACATTTTGTATTCAGTCTTTGACCCATGGCAAACAGCACAACTGTACTTTTATGTTAGACATTTTGTTCTGGTAATTACCTTCACCATTATTATTTCCTTACCTACTAGCTATGGCTTTATTTATCCTTAGGTGTACTTTGGCCAGCAAGAATTTCTCTTCTTTAGCTATTTAGAAAGACACATGGGTCACTTTTATAGGGTTTATTGGATTTTATCACATCATTATTTTGCTTTAGCTTAATTTTTCCCATTAGTTTTATCTTGCTATGTTGTCATCTTAATCCCTTTACATACTTTGTGAACGAGGTATTTGAATTAATAGGATAAGAGTATAGTCTCTCGGTACTACACACAAGTTTATACACAGGTTCTGTAATATAATTTTATCTATTTAATACTTGTTTACCTGTTGGTAAATACTCAGCTTATAAAAATATAATTTAAACGTCTGAAATTGAAGTATAATTATTTATAGCTGGTCTATTTCTAAAACTGGTTTAAATGATAACTTATATTCTGGTCTCTCCATTTTTACCACTTTCAGACTTCTAAACCTCACTTGTACATTCACTTCGAGTCAATCTAGTTAACTCTGCTCTCATAGTGGGCAAATATTCTGAATATAGCATCAGAGCAAGAGCTATATGAATGTCAGGGGATCCCTGGAAGCAGGGGAGACTCACAGAATGAAGCAGAATGGCCTCATAACCTTGGCAGGGGCTCAGGAGCTCTTGATGTGTGTGTGTGGTCCTAAAACACCATTTGCTGGATTTACCATCAGTCTCTTTGATGTGGGAATTAAGTCATAGTATCATTGCATGAATTACTGTTCGTTGAATAATTAGCCTGACCAGGCAGTGGTGCAGTGGATAGATTGTTGACCTGGGATGCTGAGGACCCAGGTTCAAAACCCTGAGGTTGCCGGCTTGAGCGCACGCATATCTGGCTTGAATGCGGGACCATAGACATGACTCCATGGTTGCTGGCTTGAGCCCAAGGTTGCTGGCTTGAAGCTGAAGGTTGCTGGCTTGAGCAAGGGGTCACTTGCTCTGCTATAACTGCCCAGTCCAGGCACATATGAGAAAAACATCAATGAACAACTAAAGTGCTGCAATGAAGAATTGATGCTTCTCATTTCTCTCCTTTCCTGTTTGCTTGTTTTCTCTATCTGTCTGTCTCTAATTAAATAAATAAATAAGCTATTCTCCAACCTTTCTTTTTGAAGCTCTGTTATAAGTAAAGGAAATACCAATTCATTAACACAACTGCTAGCAGACTTTTTAAGATGTTATGCTGTGCATATTGCAATTTAACCTTTTAATCCCTGTTTGTGTCTCATTTCTTACTCAGTGCAAAAAGAATTTTTAACTTGAAATCTTAACCTGAAACCTGAAATTGATCAAAATACGTAAGGTTTTTTTTCCTGTAGTTACGTGGCTCCTAGAAACCACTGTAGTCCCAGTTCTAGAAACTGTGCATGTGACATTTTTCATCCCTCTCTGGAAGAGTTCATGTGGTCTCTAACTGAACTGATTAATTACCTTCTCAAAAATATCTCTCAGTGTTTTGGAAGTGTAGTTTTCCTTTCATTTTCAAATTATTTAATGTATGTATACATATATCTTGTAGTCCTACCTCTATAAAACGGTGTTTAATTAAAAGGGGTTCCAGATACCTTAATAGATTTAAAAGTTACTTCAAAAATGTGTAATAGTTTAGTGATTTCTCAGTATAGTCAGAGAGGAAGTTGGTTTGTTTGAAAAGATTGTGTGATGACACCCCCCCTCAACAATCTTCCCTCCCAATTATAGACAGTGTGTTGGTGATTTGAACAAGGAAAGAACCATTTTCACTATACTTTAAGGGCTATATCCTTTTATGTCTTGTGTGTCATGAGGTGTTGATTAAGAAATCTAAAGGAACCTAGCTGTTCTTGAAGTTTAGGAAGAAAAGTTTGAGTTTCAGTTTGGTAAGGGTTATAGTGTCAGAAGATTCTCAACACAGGACAGCTGCACAGAGGCGGTAAGCTCGCTGATTGGGAGAAAGTGTTTAGAGACTAATAACTTTTTCTCATTCCAGCACTGTGGTTTGTTCATTCACTCATTCATTCACTCACTGCTTGCTAGCTTTTAAACTCCAGAATGCCTGTGAATGCAGTAGGTAACTTCAGAAAGGAGATGGACCTTGGGGTTCCAAGGTAAAGTTGAATTTCGGAAGTCATTACTGTATGTTTGGCAATGCCCTTTGTAAGGGTTTTGATGACAGTGATAAGAGGAAGGAGGAACAAGCATGCTAAAGTCATTTGGCTACTTTTGAAATCAAGGTTGGAAAGAAAACATTTTCTGACTGTAAATCACTCACTCTTTAAAAAGCATTTTATACAAATGACTTTAACGATTTTAGGGGTCATGCATGGGGTTAAGAGACTGCCTGGTACATACACATTTTGGTGATTAAAAAACAATACTGAAGTGACAGCCTTTCTGTTCACATCTGAAATATTTGATGTTTATCTAATGAAGGTTTGCCTCTTAAGGCAATATTGTACAAAGTGTATACTTGTTGATTTTCTATGTCACAAGAACTATTAAAATAAATCAGTACTTAAAATGTAACAAACAAACCAAAAAACTATAAGTAAAATATTTTAAAACATTGTAAAGATTGATAACTTTCTGATGAGTGGTTATTTTGCTGTGTACTATTCTAAGCTTGTGTGTGTGTGTGCGCGTGCATTATTGAATTTAATCTTTAAACCCAACCATATGAGGTAGGAATTGTTATAACTGTTGAGTAGTGAGGCTCCAAAGTGAATTGTTCAAAGTTACATAACCAGTGTGACTAGTGAGATGGGAACGAAACCAGGCAGAGACCTTAGATTTCACAGATACTCCTCAGGCTAAGGGTGAAATAGTTGTCTGTTATTTAAGTGAGGCAATCCAGATAAAACTAGTAAATATCAAAATATCTTGATGACTATGGCAAAAATGCTGAAGCTGATAAAAAAGATAGATTTGGAAAGTACTTTCAGTGATTGTATTAATTGAAATCATACATAAAAATAGAACAGGTTTATGCAGTTATCCATTTTTATGACATTCTTTTTTGCTTTAAATGATCACCAGTTTGTTAACTTGTGAGACACCACTGTTTTTTTTGTGTGTTTAGAGATTATCAGATAAGTTAGTGCTTTGCCATGTGAACTCTGGTCAGAATGGAATGTTATGTGAATATCAGCATCTTTTTCTGCCCTACTCCTTTGTTTTCCCCCTCTACTTGTAGACCCATGGGTGGGCCCCCCTACCCCCTGTCTCTCCACCCCCACTGGGCCTCCCCTGTAAGGTAGTTATAACACTGGGTTGTACTGGGAGCTGAAGTGTCCATTATGCTTACATGTAAATGCAGCATTGGGTGACAGGATCTGTCTTCCTTTGCCAAGAAAAGTGTTGTATTTTTCTTGGTTTTTGTTACAGTCCAGCAATTTTCATTGTGGGCAGCACAACACTCATTAGGGGAGAGCAAATAAACACCACAGGGCACTTGGAGCCAGGAAGTCGCATCTCAGACTAGAAACGTGGGGCGGGGGACGATGAGGAGTTTGGGGATGCTCTTTGACTTTGCGTGGTGGGCACACAGCGCAGTGCCATAGATCATGTATTGTGGAGACACGCACTCCAAACCCATGTAACCCCATTAACCATTGTCATCCCAGTAAATTTTATTAAAAACAAAATAACAGTTTTGGATTGACATTTGGGAGGTATGTTGCTTAAATAGGGAAGCCTGCTACCGAACTGAAAAGCAGTAGTGGTGAGGTTCTCACACACCTAGAGAAACCACTTAATCAAGGATCTTGGGAAGCATGTCAGAAGTTGATTTTGATATTATGACAAATATTGCAGTTTCTTTGTAATTAAATATTAATTTACACTATGTTTTAGGTGAGTGTTGCCTTGCTGTTCTTTGTTCGCATTAGACATGTGTTTAACTTTTGATGAATTTGAAACTTCCCTCTTGTTAATTAAATGCTTTGCTTTGAAACAACCCAAAGTAAATTTGGCATGAGCATTTCCAATTGTGCCTAGTTTTAAAATATGTCCTCTCCATCCCTCCAACCCCCACTTTATAACATAAGAGGTATTCCAAATTCAGTCGGTTTGGAGTCTTCTATGGTTTCTTTTATTTCAAAATTAATGTCATGTTTTAGTAATTTACTGAAAATAATTTGAAGTGAAAATTATAAACCCAAGTCAATTGGAGCTTTTTAAGCCAGAGGTGATAAAATCATTTAAAATTGTTTCGTTTAAGCACTTACTAATAACACTCTTTAAAAAGAAAAATAAAAAGAAACTTTCCCCCCACTTGGTTAGAGTATTCTTAACTGAGCACCTTGCTTTATAGAACTTGAGGATTTGGGAATCGTTAAATGTTTATAAAGACGCGTAGTTTTGCTTCCCCCCTGACTTATACAGCTGGAGAGGTTCTTTTCATTCATAATTTTATGTCTAAGGCAGAAGTGTCAGTTATTGAAAATAGTCAAAGTGATTCTCTTCAGTTTTGATGTATTTCAAAAACGCCAGTGATTACTGTGAACACTGTTAGTAATATCTTACTCTTGCCTCTTCTAGGGCCTGCTGAAGTTCCCATGATGTCCCCTCACGGCTCCATTCCTCCCATCCACGTGCCTCCAGGCTATATCTCACAGGTAAGCCAGTTGCTGGGCTTATCAGCACTGTCATTGTACACGTGGGGGCTGCTGACTTAGTCCAGGACTAATTTAGTTTAAACAGCGCCAGAGTCATCATCTTTGTAGCACCAGGTGACCCTTCCCGAGTCTTGCGTTTGCCCTGCAGGAGAGTTAGAGGCAGAGAAGTGTTGCAGGGCTGCTCAGCTGCCCTTCACCAAGGTGGGTTTCATGCTTGACAGTCAATTGTGATTTCCTTGCAGAGTCTACTGCCCGAGAGATTAATTGGTAAAAATATCAAAGGAGACAATGCCTATTATAGGAGTCCAATTTCTCCATAATGTGGCCCATCCTGGGCTTGGTGAATTACTGAGTATGATGTAAGATCTTGGTGGTTTGTACTCACATTTCTCTAAAATTTTATTTTCTTTTAAATAAAGTGGCCAATATAGCTGTATGGCCAGTAGCCGGGGCCATCACAGCTGCCAGGATGGTAGTAGCAGGTTCCCATTAGATTTGGACAGATGGTAATGAAACTGCAGAGCCAAAAACTGGTGGGCCATTCCTTTATTCTAGCCTCGCAACAGGCCAGCAAGTAAAAACACACAGGGCACCAAAACCCACTCATATTCTCTGGTTCCACAACCAGGAGAATCTTCTCCGGTTTTTCCTAGAATCAAAGGCCCCCACCAGCATCAGTCCCCTCTGGTTCCCCATCTCCTTCTCTCTGCATAAACTCTGCAAAAACATGGCCTCCTTCCTCCTCCTCCTCCTTTTTCTTAAAACTTTTTGGCATGAAAACCCTCCTCCAGCACACATTAGCATAACAAAGCTGCTTTCCAAGCAGGAAGGTAATTCGCAGTCTCAGTCTCACGGATCACATTTCTGGGCAGCAGACATATTTAATAATAAAAGTGAGCAAAATCAGAAAATACAAATTTTACAAACTCATTTGCCCAACAATAGCCAATAGCAATTTAAAAAGTAATAGGTATATTGGAAGGTAAAAAATAATGAAAGAGGAAAGAGTTATACTCCTATACTCGGGTAAGGTTTAAAATGTTCAGGTGCCTGGAATGTGGACGTCTGAGTAGACTTCAGTTTTTGTCCTGGGCTCAGTGCAATGTGAATGTCTCTCTTGTTTGCCTTGCACACCTTCCTTTCCAAATTCCTAACCAGCTGTTTTTCTCTCTTTTTGCCTCTTTTGTTCTTTTTTTTTCTTTTCCTCTCGTTGGAAGAACATTTTATACTCTTTGAAAAAAAATCAGGAAAGTATTAGCAAATTTATAATTTTATTACCCAAAGAAGATATAATCATTGTGTTAACATTGTTTCGGATTATAGCCTTCCAACTATTTTTCTTTCTATTTCTGTTTCTACAGTGGTTTTAAAAATCTGTAGTTTTAAGTTTTTAATGACTTGCTAGGACAAAAGAAAAATTGGCAGCTACATACAAAAATTGTCGAAGTTCAGGCAGGAATCAAAGAAGTTGTATCCTTCCCTGATGTAAAGCTTATCCCTTTCTTTACCATCTAAGTCATAGTGCAGCCACTATAATTTCCTTTTCTCTATCCTTACATTCATGTGAGCCAGTTTGGCATCTGTGTTTGTTTTCGTTTTGTTTTTAGTAGCCAGAATGTTGGTCATCTTTCCCCTGCTTTAAATAAATGACTTGTTTTGCACAAGTCTTTGTACATAGGAGTCATCCGCAGGGGAACAGTGCAGAGCGGACCCCTCCAGCCAGGACATGTGATGATCCATCACATTCACGTTGCCAGTCAATTCACAGAAAAGATCAAGGAATGCAGAATTCCATAGGCCTCCTGCTCATCTGTTTTGAGGAAGTGTTTCATTCCGTTGAGCAGAGTACAGTTTTCACCATTGTGATGAAATAATACCTTTTTTAATGCTAAAGGCTTTCGGAAGGGGTACCAGTTAAAAGTTGACCATTCTGGTGGAAAGAAGCTCTGGTACTTTTTCCTGCCAGTGGTGATCCTGGATTGGCATGTAAGGAAGCTCAGGCTCCAAGGACCAGAACTGCAAACCAGGCGTTCGTTTCTCATTCACCTACTGTTTCCCACTGTAGTGTGATGGAAGTCGCCTGCCGTGATTCATGTACTTGTTTTTCATTACATTACTTTCTGATGGGGTGGATGAGCGTGTGCTGTGCCTGCCCCTGTGGCTCCAGCACTAAGCCACCAAGTGCTCGAGTAAGAGATGGTCCATTGTGAGAGAATTGGAGGGGCAAGTGAATAATTAAAAATGGTACATTAATAACTCTAAACTGAGTCCGTGGAGAAAATCTTGATTGTAACAGATTCATTACATAATTAAGTAGCTGAAACTACTTTAAAAATAAATTGGTAAAATTGTTCAAATAAATTTAATAAAGATGAATGTCAATAATTTGCAGAGATCATCTTATAGTAAGAGAAATACCTGGAGTTGAAGAGACAGCTCTGGTCCGCTTTGAGGTGCAGTTAACAAAACAGTCTTTGTTTTCTTAGGTTGAGAAGGACTGAACCCATGGGCCTTAGAGATAGTGTGGACTTAGGGTAGGAGAACAGGGGAATCTTGTCCTTTCAATTTGGTAGGCTCTGATATAGTAGACTGTTGTGTGTTTGTGTTGTGCATATGTGTTTTGTGCTTTACTTTGTGGTGGGAGGCTGGGGAGGTTTGAGGGGAAAAATATAACCTGATGATTTCAACTTAAGAGAAAATATAGGCTAGGTGTGTTTTTTTGTTTTTTGTCTTTTTTAAACTACAAGAAACTAGATTTAAGTAAGAAGGAATAGTTTGGTCACACTTATTATCATTTCCACTATAATGAACATTTGTGAGTGTGTTAGGATTGAAAGTATGGGAGAAAACAGGGCAAGGACTGCACTGGGAAGAAATGGACATTAATTGAAGGGGCCTTCAAATTCCACCATGGCTACTTCCTGTGTGTAAGTTTTACACACTCTTTCACCACATATTTGAATGCCTACCTGATCTGTTAGAGATAAGGATTAAGAGAAATGTTATGTGAGGTGTGACATCTCACATAACACTGGGCATTCAGTAAGTGGAAGCCGTTATAATAAAGAAGACTGTTAGAGCAATTTCAATGAAACTTTGGCAGTTTGCCTTTCTAAATACATATTGAGATTACACACTATGAAGCAATTTTTTCCTTTCATTGTATACTGGCCATGGTTCTCCTCAATTTTTAACCTCATCACTACTTTTCTGAATAATTTATATGTAAAAATTTCTTCAGCAGATGCCTTGAGTTTTACTTTCCATCCTTTCATAGTAATTTACGAACCATTTTGCAAATGTGACAGGAAGAACTTCACGTAGACCCAAAGATTAAAAAAGCATATGAAAGGAAAAAGTGAAGCATCCAAGTTAATGTTCTATCATTTGGGAACTCACTCTTTTTTCTCCAGATTCATTGCTGTAACGTAAAAACTGAACAGTAATTGAAATAAGCGTTTTTGTTGTTACAGCAGAGTATATATACATTACCTGATTTCTTTGTTTTGGGGGTTAATGGGTAAACACCTGTTGAAATTATATATATTCTATTTTCCTTGACCTGGGAGAGACATAAAGTCTTATTTTAAAATGTGTTTAAATTTTGGTTTGGTTGGTCATTCTCCAGTGAGGATTTTTGAAAGAGTTGACCAGAAATCAGAGACCCTGTGGAGAAACACTGGGGCCTGTTGATGGGAACCTTGGTGTGCTTTTCCCAGTTTTGCTCCACCAAGCCAGCTAAACTGTCCATGTTCGCCTCAGTTTCTTCCCTGTAGTGATCACAACCTGGGATTAAACAGTGCTCGGTTTCATCTTTAATGTTGTGAAAAGCATGAGCAGAAAGGAGCATGGGGGTATTGCCCTCAGCCCGGACAGACTGAGAATCAGAGGCATTTGGCATCCATGAATAAAGAGAATTGGAATCACTTGCATGTCCTTGGTGACATTGATTTTTCTATAGGAGGGTAGGAAAGTATTAAGAATGAACGGTGTATGTGTGGAGGTTGGGATCTTTGGAAAGTGCAAAGGACTTATGTGTCTCTTGTTCTAGTTTCCATCAGCAGCAGGTTTTTAGCAACTATTTTTCATTGTATTACTTACTTTGCCTGGGGAATAATTACAGACAGGTTGGCATTGCTAAATAAAAGAATGACCCCTGAATGTACTTCCTCTCAAAGCATTGTGTAGGTTTCTTCTTTCTGAGCCTTCTCTGTCTCCCTGTTCTGCATTTTCTCTTGGATTTCTTTGTTTCTGAGATCCTGACATTGTAGTTTAATAGAACACAAAATTAGCAGGAGGAAACATGGGGGAGGGGGCTCTGCATCCAACTCCCTGTGTAATTTTTAGGATTATTTTTAAGTTACATATCTGGGTGGTTCATTTGTTTGCTTACTTGGTCATTGTTGGTCTTCCTCCATTTTAGCATTTAAGTTCTACATGGTCAGGGACTTTATGTGTCCTGCTCATCACTGCTTCTCAGGTTTCTTGCAAGGTGCTCAGCACACAATAGGCACTTCCCAGAGTGTTGCAGACTGGCTGAAGTCAGTACCTGTGGAGGGAGGAGGGGAAAGGGAAAGATCGGAGGATGTCTGAGGTTCTTTTCTAATCTGATATTAGCCAACAATTCTCCTCTACTGTTCCTTAAAAAGAAGACCAAGTGGGAATATAAGTAAGTTTCTCTAAGCAACCATTACCAAAAACAGTGTGGCACATTCCTTTGGCATTTGGTATTCTATTGACTAGAATTCTGTTCCTCACTTCTATGGAAAAATGATAGTTCATTTTCATAATAATAATATTGAGAAAGTATGCCATCTAGAAGTGACTTTTGAATCATTAGTAAAGATTAAGTTATGCACATTATGTTTGATTTTTATTGCACAGTTAGTATAGTCTTTCTAAACCAGTAACATATTTGTCACATAACAACTTTCGTTAGAAAAGTACCTTTGTCTAACCTGTTTGGTACAAAACTTAATGAAGGTTAAGTGCATTTTATATTTTTACACACACTTTGGAACCTGTCAGGCTCACAAACTTACTTTGCTGTGTGTGAGTATGATCTGAGGTATGAGTATCATCAGCGTGGATTCTTAATCCTTTCTTGGGCTGTAGAACCCATTGGCAGACTGCTGGAACATTTTTAAACGTAAATTATAAAATTCATTGATACTGTTGAGAACATCTGCCTGTGTTTCCATGTGAGTGTGCTTGAGAAGCTGGACTGAAGTCATCTCTGTGATCGGCCAGCTCGTCTGTGCCCAGCAGTGGCCAGGGGCTGGAGCGACAGGGACAGTTACTGCCCACAGATGCCTCATATGATAGATTTATTCATATCTTAAAAGTAGCTCAGTTTAGCATAGATTAAACCATCAGATCTCTACTTCCTATTTGTCTTCTGACAAATATCTTTTTTCTTTAAAACAGCATTTCCATTTAGTCTGGAATAATTGACCCATTTTATTTCATACACCTCTATGAATGTAATTTCTTACTTGTCTGGTGTTCTTATGTGCCACATGGATACTGGGGGAGGGGTTAGATTTGGTTTTCTGATCTTCAAGTGTGGATCTTTTTGATATTTAGTTTTGTGAGATACAATAAAATATGATACTTAGCTGATTATGATTTATTAAGTTACTTAATTACTCCTGAAATTCTTCATCTAAAATATAGGACTACAGTGTTAGCTCTGTTAGAGGATCTTTTTTCTTTAATTAAAAAATTTTATTTATTAACTTTAGTGAGAGAGGAAGGGAAAGAGACAGAGACAGGAACAAGATCTGCTCCTGTACGTGCCCTGACCAGGGATTGAACTGGCAACCTCTGCGCTTCAGGCCAACGCTCTAAACAACCAAGCTGTCTGGCCAGAGCAGAGGATCTTCTGAGTATTATGCAAGATAATAAGTTCTGTTCCAAGCATTTTATAAACTATTAATTGATATACAAGTCACAGGAGTTATTGTTACAACTTGAATTGTTACACTAAATTTGTCAATTTGCAGTTTGCATTCAGCCTGTGCCCAGTGCTGTATTTCTACTCGAGAAGGGGCTGCTTGCTTGACTGTCACTGGTGTCAGGAGAAGCTCCTCTCTGTCTGGACAGGACTCTCCCCTCAAATGGGATCCTCGAGGTAGTAGCGGGGGTGTGGTAAGATAGGACTGGAGCTGGCTGAAGACCCATCCTTGGTCCTGCAGTCTGTACCCTGTGTCTCCTAGCTTGGCCAGGCTTCTTTCTTGACTTGGAAGGTCTTGATAAATTACTGCCAGTATCCCCTCAACTGTAGAATGACTTGTGTTCCTGAAGTAGTTGGATTAAAGAGATACCATAGAGGATATACTTTTTTCTATCATCCTGTCCAAACCTCAGTGGTTTTAGTTATAAGTAATTGGACAGTCACCTGGAAAGAGCCAGGTATGTCCAGTAAAGTACTAAACGATTTTTTATTTATATATGCCCTAATTGTGCTCCTGTTCCAGATTTCTGTGAGGGGTGAGTGGCTTGGTTTGTTTCTGTGTCTATGAAAGTGTCGGTACAAAGAAGCAAACCAAGAGGGAATTGCCATTTCTGAGTGTATCTGTTTACAATGGTCCCTCCTGAACAAGACTGTCGGTAAGAATCATGCCCGGAAGTACTGAGGACTGGTGCCATATCCGAACCTTCAGCATGTGATCACCCCCATAAAGCAGGCTGGCTTGGATTTGTTACCTGGATCTAACCATTGCCCTTTCAGTATACCTAACCATTGCCTGGAGTTGGCATGTGGGTTAAAAACTAAGCACTAATAGAAAATTTAAGAATTTTCTATATAAATGAGTGTGCAGGTAAAATATTTGGGGAATTATTGTTTAGTCGTGAATCCCCTTATGACTATATTTAAAACCTTAGCACTGGCTACCTACACCGCAGACGACTGGTAGATTACTTAACCATTGGCAAGAACTGTTTGAAAAAAGTAATTGGGATTTTCAACGAACATTTAAAAAAAAATTCTGGATATGATAAATATTATCAATCAGTAACTACCCTGCAGAGGAATTCTTTGTATTATAGAAAGGGCTTTTCAAAACTAGAAACATCACCAATAATGTATTTTTTTCCCCCATTTGGCTACAAAAATACCATGCTGTTAGACAAAAAGAGCTGGTCTTAAACCTAGAGGGTTTAATGTTTCAGGGCATTAATGATAATGAAACATTTAGAAAGAGCAAATATTATTTTGTCATTGTTAGCCATTACAGATATGAAGAGAAATGACATTGAGAAGTATGTTTGGTATTTTCAGCCACAGATGTAATCATGAAATTTGAAAGAACAGAGAAGTCGGGATTCAGAACAAAAGACATTCAATTTTGCTACCATTTTTAAGTCAATTAAATTCATCAGTAAAATAGCAGGAGCTCTTGCTTCTGTATAACTCTGGTTGTTCTTTGAATGTTCCTTTATTCCAATTTTGCTTTCTTGTAATGGTACTTGGGTGATGGTGATGGGAGTTATATCAATAGTAGCAAAAAGGGAAACTGCATACCTTCTGTTTTAAATATTGGCCCTCCATGAACAACAGATTGCTTCTATTATGCTGTTCACTGTACAGAGCGGGGCAAAACTAGTTTTCGAGTTGTGAGTATGCAGAACACAGTTTATTCTTATATTATTACTTATTAATGTTTGTATTATTTTCCATACAAATAACAGTAAACCTACTTTTGCCCACCTTGTATTAGAAAATGCAGAGTGAGGAGTTAGGACAGAAAGGAAATATGAGAGTTAATACCTCTGTACTCCTAGTTTGGTGATTGATAAAATAAACTACACAGCTGTGTTTGCCATTGATGTAGAACTTACATTGCAAAGGTATAATTTTTCCAGCTTTTTTTGAAATAAAGTATTAAAATAATAATATTAAATAATACTTAATATTTAAAACATTTAACATAAGAGAGTCAGGCATGACAGACCTGCAATTAACTGGGTTTAGATGATCTGAAATTTTAGAGACGAATGTCACATATTTATCTGAGTTATAGGAAAAAAATTTTAAAGTAATTTTTATTGATTTTAGAGAGAAAGGAAGGAGAGAAAGAGAAACACTGGTTTGTTGTTCCACTTATTTATGCATGCATTGGTTGATTCTTGTATATGCCCTGACTGGGGATGGAACCCACAATCTTGGTGTATCAGAACGATGCTCTAACCTACTGAGCTACCCTACCAGGGCTGGGGAAATTTTTTGATAATGAATGTGTTACTAGACCCTAGCCAGTTGGCTCCAGTGGTAGAGCATTGGCCCAGTTGTGTGGATGCCCTGGCTTCAAATCCCAGCCAGGGCACACAGGAGAAGTGCCCATCTGCTTCTCCACTCCTCCCCCTCTCACCTCCCTCTCTCCCTCTCTCCTCTTGCAGCCATGGCTTGATTGGAGCGAGTTAGCCCTGGCACCGAGGATGGCTCCATGGCTTCTGCCTCAGGCACTTAAGAAGAACTTGGTTGCTGAGCAACAGAGCAATGCCCCTGATGGGCAGAGCATCGCCCCCTATTGGGCTTGTCGGGTGAATCCCAGTCAGGGTGCATGGGAGAGTCTGTCTCTCTGCCTGCCTTCCTCTCACTGAATTAAAAAAAAGTGTTAAGAGCTCTTAGTAGATATGAAATCTAAGCAGATAAACTTTATTTGGGGGGGAGGTATTGCTTTACTTTTTTATCCATTTGTTCACTTAGCCACCATTTATTGAAAGCCTCCTGTGTGCCCAGGTGCCCTTGAGGGCACCAGAAGTTGGTGTCCAGGTGCCTTGCAGTTGGGTGGGAGAGACAGATTGGCAGTTTACGCTGCAGAACACAGATGCTGGTTGAGGCATGAGCACCAGTCTGGCTGGGAGAAGCCTAGACTCTGCCTGCCGCCCCTCTGCCCACGCATCTGTGTACATTGCCGGCCCTTTTCACTGTGTGCAGTTTTAGCTGAGGTTTCTTCACTTACCAGCAGAGGCGCATTAAGGTCAGTTGAGGCCCCAGGTGCAGAATAAAATATTGGCCCCTTAAAAAAAAGAGAGAGACAGGGAAAATAAAAATACATGTTAACCATATTTTTAAATAAATAAAAAATATTATGTACTATTAATGTTAAAATTAATACTACACATATGAAACCAAACTTGATGTCATTAGAAAAAAGTGTAAAGTTGGGATTTTGCAGGGCCCTTCAGAAGTCGGGGCCCAGGGCGCGTGCCCTGTGTGCCCGCCCATAAATCCACCTCTGCTTCTGCTCCTGGGATCCCCCTTCAAGTCTGTTCACAGCAGTTAGGAATTGGGCTTGAATCTGACTTTCACAAATCACTTGGTCCCAGTGCTCTGTGTGCAGGCAGCTCACTCAGTGTTACTTGTCCCTCGGCGGGCTGGCTGCCAGGCCTTGCACACTGCCTCCTTGCACCCAGGTTCACATGTGGCCCTCAGTCTGCTCTATCCATCTCCTGGCTCAGCCCTGGCTCGGTGGGGCAGCATTTCAGACTTTTTCTGTTGCCTTCTGCTGTTAAGCTCTTCTTTGGATTCTTATCACTTGCAGACCAGAAGTAGAAGGATGGAGTTTTAGGAACTGAGGTGTTTATTAATCCTGTGGAGAATTTCAGTTCAGTAAGGGAAACTAGTTTCCTTCTCTATCAGCTGTGAGAAAAGATACTCAAACTGTAAGTGCTTTTAAGAAATGCATTTTAATTCTTAGACTCAAAATTGTCCCCTTTATCCCTCAATAGGTCTCTGACCTCGGGCAAGTTAGCTGAACTTCCCTGAACTTTATTGCTCTTATGACCAGCTGAATGTGCCTCACAGGATTATGAGGAAGATTGAATGAGGTGCTAATATAATAGTAATCACTATGGAAGATCTTTTGTTACCTATCAGTGACTGTTCCAGGACCTCAGAACGTGTCACTGTGTTGCCTTATTTCAGTGGAGGGTGCAGAGCACCGGGGATTCAGTAAACACTGGTGGTTGTCTTTTGAATCCTTTCACATCTCTTATTAACCCAGCTGTCCTGGTTCTTATAGTTCATTGTTTACATATTTATTTCTTATCATACCTAACTTGTGTGTAATTCTCTACATAGTGAAAACTTGGAGTATAGACCAGATGAAAATCTGGTTCTGTGGCTGAACTAGTACATTTTAATCTGGCCGTGCCTCGGTTTCCTTCACGTCCAGTAGGGATGCTGACATCTAGTTCTGCAGTAGAGAAGTGAGAACACCCAGGTCCTGCAGCTGGCAGACCACAGGCACTGGCTGTGTGTGAGCTCTGTCTCATCTGTCTTCCCATGCTGCTCTCTCCTGCTGTTGCTTCCAAGTTTTCTCGTTTTGCTGTAATGCTTCTCTTGGTTATACTTCTAAAAACACCCATGCACATAAGAGAAACATTCTTTCTCTGTTTAACCCTTTGTGCCTTATTCTATAGTGTCTCATTATTTGTCTAGGCCACAGGATAGCAAGTTGCTGGGCACGTAGAAGTTTCTCAGTAAATACTTACGGAGCAGAACAGAGAGACAAGGTTAAGGGTCAGAGTAGCGTCTGTCAGGCTTGCTTTCTCCTTAGTGTCAGGAAGGTGGCCGGGTGCTTGTTTATGGGGGATAAATGCACTACTTTATATAGAAGTGTTTTTTTTAAAGCAGACAAGGCCTCTGGTTGAACTTAGATAGAGACTTGGGAGTTGCTTGTAGGGGTTACATTCATTTGTAGGGCTACCCTTACAGAGTACCCACGGGCTGAGTGGCTTAAATCACAGGAATTATTTCCTCATCATTCTGGAGGTTACAAGTTTGGTTTCTTCCATGACCTGTCTCTTGGGCTTATATATGGTCATCTTCCTTTGATGTCTTCATGTGTCTTCTTCTGCATGTCTGTGTCCTAATTTCCACCTCTTATAAGGACATCAGTCATGTTGGGTTAGAGCACTCCCATATGACCGATTTCACCACAGTTACATAACTGCAAAAGCCTATCTCCAAACACAGTCACACACTGAGATACTGGGGTTATTATTGTATTATCCACTGCTCACAAAAATTAGGGGATATTTGAAAATGAATATGAAGCGATAAAAAAGCATTCGATTTTTTTTTTTTAAACAAGAACATCAGAAAAGCAAACGACAAGTCAGAGAAAGTTGTTTACTTATGCCAATGAGATACAAAACCAACTTTTATTTTATTGGTGAAAGGCACTATACAAAAGGCGGAAAGTCCTGGAACAGTGGTGTTCCCTGATCCCCTGATGTTTGTGAGCAGTGTATAAATTAGTTGGGGTAGGGAGGACATAATTCAGCCCACAACAGGCGACAGCCTGACGAACCTAGCACAGTGATCTTCTCCAAGGGCCTGTGCTCTGGAGAAGATATGTGAGTGGCCATTCTGTTGAGTCATAGCGCTAGAAAAAAAGTCTAGTTGAAGACAACTTTGTTTTCATTTCTGAAAAAACAATACTTTGTTGTGATTTCTCAACAGTGCACACAAGGTTCATATTAGTCTAATTTTATGTTTTATATAATTCTTAAGCTGTGTAGATAAATCTTACTGTTTAATGCCTTTTTTTCTACTCCCTGCCTTTGGGTATCCAGCAATTAGCTCATAGGATGTGTCAGGAAATAATTGTTAAATTTAATACAGGCAGTTTGTTTACCTCTGGACATTGTCACAATCTCATTCATTCCCAAAGGAAATGAATCTGTCTTTTCCATGGCTATTTGTGAAGGCTGAAGGCACATTTTATTGTCTGAGGATTTGGGGACTGAACTCTTTCTGATTTCTAAATTCTTCTGCTACAGTAATATATTTCTTCAAGAACTATGTACATATAGCCTGACCTGTGGTGGCGCAGTGGATAAAGCGTTGACCTGGGAATACTGAGGTCGCCAGTTCAAAACCCTGCACTGGTCAGGTCAAGGCACATATGGGAGTTGATGCTTCTAGCTCCTCCCCCCTTTCTCTCTTTCTATCTCTCTCTCTCTGTGTCTCCTCTCTCTAAAAAAATGAATAAATAAAAATTTTTAAAAAAAGAACTATATACATATATATTTAACAAGGAATCTTATTGCCACCATTTCCTGTTGCATATTATTTTGTGCATTATTATTGCTGCTCAAACTTGCTTATTCTTTAGGGAACATACGCATAATTTCCTGAGACATAGATCAAAACTGAATTTCGTAATTAAATATGTTATGATTTGTGTTATGGAAGAACGATAAGATACTTAACACGTAATTTTGGGTTTTGTTTCTGATTATTTCATAATTAATATATATTTTTTCTTTTTATTGAATTTATTGGGGTGACACCAGTTAACAAAATTACACAGGTTTCCAGTGCCCAGTTCCACAGTATGTCATCTCTGCGCTGCTTTGTGTGTTCATCCCTCCAAGTCAAGTTTCCACCCATCACCATTCATCCACCAGTATTTCAATTCTTAAAAATATTTTTAGTGATAAAGTTGGCCTTGATTGGTAAGAGAGATTTCTGAAAGTGTCCCATTATACATTGTGTCCGTAAAGTCATGGCGCACTTTTGACTGGTGACCGGTCAAAAGTGCACCATGACTTTACGGACACACTGTACATGTACATGTAAGTAGATGTCTTTCACAAATACCACAAATAATTTAAGATAATTAAAAATGGGACTGATGGCCCTAGCTGATTGGCTCAGCGGTACAGCGTTGGCCTGGAGTGTGCAAGTCCTGGGTTTGATTCCTGGTCAAGGCACACAGGAAAGCGCCCATCTGCTTCTCCACCTTTTCCACCCCTTCCTGTCCCATAGCCATGGCTCGAATGGTTCAATTAGAGTTGGCTCCTTGCACTGAGGGTGGCTCCATGGCCTCAGCCTCAGGCGCTAGTTGAGATGCCGAGCAACAGAGCTGCAGCCCAGCTGGGCAGAGCATCGCTATTGGCTGGATCCTGGTCAGGGCGCGTGTGGGATTCTGGATTCTGTCTCTGCCTCCTCACCTCTCATTTAATAAAAAAAAAAAAAAGAAAAGAAATGGAACTGTCAAACAATTTTCATATATGCAGGCAATCTGTGGTTTTGGAAAGCTACTTAGTTTTTTAACTAGAATTTTTTTTTTTTTTGGTGAAGGGGGTAATTTATACTATAGATTTATTAAGTATTTTTAATGGTGGAAATACTTATTCATACAAAATATTAAAGTAAAAAGTAGTTTTGTTCTTTATCGTTTTTTGTTGTTCCTTTCTCTTGACTAACATTTTTATCTGTTAGTTCTTTTTGCCCAAATTTTTTAAAAAGTGCTTTGTTTTAATGTCAGAAATTAGACGATAGAACAATGGAAATAATTTCTTTTCATTATAACTACCCTTGTGCACAAACCTGAAGAGTTGTTCTTCATATTTAGTGAGAACCTTGTTCTTGTTTTAATACATCTGTCAGGTTCATGAGGCTAGTTTTAACCACTGAAATTATTACAGTGACTGAAATAATGAAGATTGTGTCTAGAAAATAAATACTTTGTGCTTCTGTGGACCTTCCAGTGTCAGTCACAGGACTGAATAGCTGTTTCATGAAGCAGTACTATCTAGAATAGGGGTAGTCAACCTTTTTATAAAAACCACCCACTTTTGCAGTGGTAGTCAACGTGGTCCGTACTGCCCACTAGTGGGCATTCCAGATTTCATGGTGGGCGGTAGCGGAGCAACCAAACGGCACCGTGATTACATAGATTTAACTATAGTAAATTGTTTTATAAAGATTTATTCTGTCAAACTTAGCGAAAATCTGACATAAAGTACTTGGTAAGTAATTATTATTATATGCTTTCACTTGCTGTAACTCTGCTTTATAAATTCTATAAAGTAAAGATACATTCCTACTTTATAAATCACCATTACTGTGGAACCAATGGGCGGTTAGAAAATTTTGCTACTAACAGAGATATAAAAGTGGACTTTATATAATAATAATTACTTACCAAGTACTTTATGTCGGATTTTTGCTAAGTTTGGCAGAATAAATCTTTATGAAACAACTTACTATTGTTAAATCTATCTTTTTATTTATACTTTGGTTGCTCTGCTACCGCCCACCATGAAAGCTTGAATGCCCACTAGTGGACGGTACGGACCAGGTTGACTACCACTGATAGAATATGCCTTACTTTTTTCTTTATAGCCAGTGGCAGAGTAGGAAATAGAAAGAAAGATGCTTGTTTATATTCGATGGTAAGAAAAATCCATATTTATGCTGAAATTGTACAAAGTGTGCTAATATATTCTTAGAAGATGTGCTTGATGATAATTATTAGCTCATGCATTAGAATTTCCACTGTCATGGTTTAAGCAATATTTCACATTACCTGTAAATTGGCAGCCATGCATTCATAATGGAGGTTGATGTGATTAGCTTGCCAATGTCCAGAAGAAGTTACATTTATTAATGAACACATAAAAATCTCTGGTTTGAGCTTTAATAGGGGGTATGACTCAGAATCTTAATTTTAATGAGTTAGTACTGCTTTGTTAACAAACTTAACATAGTAGTTAATTCTGATACTGTTATGTTAATTATGTTATTAATAAACAAATATTTTTTGTTTTCTTAATATAAAGATTAATGGCTATTAATTCAAACTAAACCTATGCTGATAAACTTGCATTTTGTATCAGGCAATATTTTAAAAAACAAGGCTTAGTATAATTTTTATTAGAATGTTTTAGATTCCATTAAGGCATTTTATTTTGGCCTATTGTCAGCTTCCTAAGATGTAATGATTTATGCATTTCAATTACTAATTTAATTTTCAGTGTTGGGTTTGTTTTTGTTTTTGAAAACAAAATTTCCTACCTTCTGTGTGCCTGATTTTCTTAAATACTGGATTAGACCAGCTGGTCTCTTTGGCAGTCTGGTGCTGGCTTCCAAGTTGACTCTTATGCCCTGATAGTCCTCTTTACTGCAGGGCCCTGCTTAGGCCATTGCTGCAGGGCCATCGCCTCAGTGGTCCCAGCCCTGTTCTTCGGGGTCTGGCAGTCTCCCAGAGTCTGTCCCTCACTGCCCTTCTCTGCAGTGCAAAGCTCTCCCTGTCAACCATGCTATCTCTTGTGTTAGTTATTTTTTATCTTATGTCTCAACAAAATTGTTCTTAGAGAAGCTAGCATGCTGTTGACCACAGAGGCAATAAATGCTGGTATTGTACTGCTTTAGTTAATTATCTTCTGTGGGCAAACTGAAAAACATTTGAACAAAGTATGGGTCTAGTGTTGATAGCTATGCGTTCACTCTGCTCATAGCAGGTCCTGCTTTGTTGTCTCCCTTCACAACAATCGTTACAGCACTAAGAGGTGAGCGAAGGCATCCAGGTGGATTTGGAACTGCTCACGTTTTTCATTGGTTGAATCCCCTAATTTCATTGACAGTTGTGGTCCCAGATTAAATGACCTTTTGGTACTCCTAGGGCTTCGGAAGTTAATGTTCCCTTTTTTTTCACCTAAAGCCTGTATGATGATGGAACTGAGCATGCTACAGAAGGGTGGGGTCAGGTGCCACCGGGAAGCTCAGTCCTGGAAGGCACACTTATGTGTCCCAGAAAGTCTCTTCTTTCAGGAAAGACCTGTGAGCAGATAGTTATATTTAAAGTCATTCCTAAAATCAACTTAAGCACACATTAAATTCACTTGTCTTGGAAGAAGACTTCATCTGTGAAAATATTATGAGACAAACAAGATGATCAAGTTGTAATCATTTAAAAAAGTTTTGTATATTCTGAATTAGGTGGCTGATGAAAATTTCATAACTTATAATGGTTAAATATTATTACTTCTAAAACTCATCTAACTGGTTGAATTACAAAACCAGAACTTAACATGTATTAATCTTTTTTCCTATGCAGAACAGAATATTAAAATTAAGGAGGAAGTAATTAAATGTTGTATATATCCACAAGATATTTGTTAATAATACATACTATGCTCTTTCTTTTTGCTTTTTTGCTTTAGGTGATTGAAGACAACACTGGAGTTCGCCGGGTGGTGGTCACACCCCAGTCTCCCGAGTGTTACCCCCCAAGTTACCCCTCAGCTATGTCTCCAACCCATCACCTACCCCCCTACTTGACTCACCACCCGCATTTTATTCATAACTCACACACGGCTTACTATCCACCTGTTACCGGACCTGGAGATATGCCGCCTCAGTTTTTCCCTCAGCATCACCTTCCCCCGGCACTATATGGTGAGCAAGGTGAGTATGTTAGTGCTGGCGAGTTAGCTGGTGAAGCTGATGGCAGTACTTAAGAGAGCCTGAGTGGCCTTTGTTTTTACTGTAACAGGCATGGTATAAGAGGGTCCATCTATCTGTTGTATGGATCCCATAGAAAATTCCTAGCTTCCTTTGTTCTGAATTGTGCCTTGCAAAAATTATTTAATGGGTTGCAGCTCTTTCTTTCTTTCTATTTTCCAAAATCTGCCCCTCTATTATATCCCCCAAAGAGCAGGGACTGAGATAGCCAGTTGTTATATAAAAGAGTCAGTGATCCCCTGTCTTGTTAAGATATTTTCATGTGAGAGTGGCCTGAGGCCACTGCAGCACAGCATTTCATAGATGTCCACTTAGTCTAGCAGTAAAAGGGAAGTTAATTAGGGATGTGCTCCATTTTTAAAGATAGAAGACTGGCAGTCTCAGTAATTTTTGAATTTCCTGGATGTTCTTTGTTGCAATCTTGACAGAACTCAGAATGCCCTTGCTGCTGATAAACCTGTTTTTAGTTTAAGGATACCCATTAGTGCAGCCACAATTTTACTGGTTGTTAGGCAGATACTTTGAAATGAAAAAGAGTCTCAGAATACTAACATTGTGTCTTTTTTCCTCACCATGGTAACACAGTGTATAGAGCATTGACACAAGATGCTGAGGATCTGGATTCAAAACCCTGAGGTCACTGGCTTGAGCAAAGGTTCATCGGCTTGAGATCAGGCTCACTAGCTTGGGTGCAGGGTCACCAGCTTGAACGTAGGGTCACCAGCTTGAGCGTGGGATCATCACCATGATCCATGGTCACTGGTTTAAGGCCCAAGGTTGCTGGCTTGAGCAAGGGGTCACTGGCTCAGCTTGAGCCCCCTGTTCAAGGCACAGATGAGAAGCAATCAATAAACAGCTAAAATGATGCAACTGTGAGTTGATGCTTATCTTTTTCCTTCTCTCTCAAAAAACAAAAGACACCAAAAAGCCAACCATTGTGTCTTTTTAGTCTTGGCCTTGTTATTGGTTTAGTCTGAAGCCCTTTTCTATCCTAAGAAACCAGATAAATGAGAGTAAAAATTAGACTTTAACCTTTAGTACTTTGCAAATGACTTTCTTGAGTCAGAATATGAATGGAAGCATTTTATTACTTCAAACATGTATTATGTTGGTTCAGATAAAGTGTATGAGAAATACCTGTTATAATTACCATCTCTTAGGTATACACATTGAGAACTAAGGTAAGCCATATATATTCTTACCTTAGTTCTCAATGTGCATACCTAAAAGAAATTTAAACATTTAATTTCCCAAACTTACAAGAGCTTAAAAATTTCTTGACATGTTTTAAAAGATTATTTCATTAGTACCCATGGTGAGTATTTTAAATCTCAAGTGTAATGCATTGTGATACTTAATATATTTATTATTCTCAATAATATCTGAATATAGTTTTAATTGACTTAAACTTAAAATAATGTCCCTCTTCCCTAGATCATGATTATTTTGCAGGCTCCCATTTCTTTTGAGCCACTTAAATATATGTGCAGTGAAGCCAAGTGACATTCTTAGTCAGTCTCTTGTCTCTCGATTGCTCCAATGTAGAAAGTTGAGACCATAGCATACGATATTTGGCACTAGGTTGAAGATGTGGTTTATGTTTACCCCTACAATTTCTCCTTGAATATTTCCCCTGATTCTATGAGCTTTGACTCTTTTTGATGGAAACTTGTCATCTCATCACTTTAGCAAGTTTTGTTCAAATGTTGGCTATTTTAGATGCCACAAATAACTCCTTATTTTCCTGTGGCCATATACTTACTAATAGAAATGCTATTCCGTCTATAAGGATGACTGTTACTTTTAAGTATCTTCAGTCTAAGAGCACATTTAAGGGGTATTGATTCTAACGTTTTGTGTATTGCGACAACTGAAAAAAACATTTTAACAGGTGAAATCAAATTTGTAATTTCAATCAGAATATAAACTCATTTTAGACAGTGATTTTGTCTTCTTCAGTATAATAACTTCTGGAACATTGCTATACAAGCAGTATTATTTTTAATGGTTAATTATTCCTTGATTGATTAGAAGCAAATGGTATATTATTTTCTTAAAAATATTTTTATACTGTATTTAGTAAGATTTAAAAATTTTTCCTTAGGAATCAGGTCATTTAATCATTTAATAATATATTATTGAAAATATAGGCCTGACCTGTATTATGATGGCACAGTAGATAAAGCAATGACCTAGAATGCTGAGGTCACCAGTTCGAAACCCTAGGCTTGCCCGGTCAAGGCACATATGAGAAAGAACTGCTATGAGCTGATGCTTCCCATTCCCCCCCTGCCACCTCTGTCTTTCTCTATCCTCTCTTTAAAATCAGTCAATAAATTTTAAAAAAACATTAAGAAGAATAGAAAATTTAGACTGAGCTTGCATTTGTCACAATCATCCATTATAGAAATTATACCGCTCTATGGAATGTCAAGCTACATTACCCGAGAAGACCAGTACAGCAAGCCCCCTCACAAAAAACTGAAAGACCGCCAGATTGACCGCCAGAATCGCCTCAACAGCCCGCCCTCTTCTATCTACAAAAGCAACTGCACAACCGTGTACAATGGCTACGGGAAGGGCCACAGCAGCGGAGGCGGTGGAGGTGGAGGAGGCGGCAGCGGTGGTGGGCCAGGAGTTAAGAAAACTGAGCGTAGAGCAAGAAGCAGTCCGAAGTCGAATGATTCAGACTTGCAAGGTAATGTGCAAAGACATTTGTCCTGGGATTGAATTATCAAGATGGGGTCATCCTCAAAGAAATATTTTTTACATAAGAGTGTTATTTCATGGTACTTGGTCTTTCTACTAGGAATCATTGGTTAGACCTCTGATCTTTTTCTTGATAGGGACAAAATATGGCATCAGCTCTCTTTTATTAACACTTTATGGCAGAAATATTATTTTTTGGTTACATATGCCAGATAACATTCTAGTTAATCTCGGTAACATATCTGGAAGTGTTTCAATGTTAGTCTATTTCAGTTGTTTCACTCAAAGTAGATAGATGTGAAGAGATTCAAAGTAAAACAATCTTTCTAAGATGTATAGGGTTAGTTTAAATCTCAAAAGAATTATACATCATAAAACCAGATGTAGTTCTGTGCTGTACTGAAATTTATCATGGTAACAAATATATTTCTGTTTGGTTTTAGACATCAGTTACTATTTAATGCTGTCTTTGGCATCCTGAATGAACTATTGATAGACCGAGAATGAGATGGAAGAATTAGGGTCACCACACATTATAGAGAGTCATCCGCTCAAAAGGGCATGTACGTTTTTGCAGATTAATCTTGTAGCTATAGGTCAGTTAATTTGGGAAAGAAGGTATATGTGTTTGAAATTAATTTTTTAGGTATGATTTAGAGAAAATCTACTCTAATGCCACAGGAGTTAAAAACAGGCTTTTTACATAAGCATATATAGTGGACTGACTAAATGAAGCAAAAGAAAGTAACATTTTGATAAGCTAGGTGAATTTACAGATATAAATAAACAAAGACACGAGCAACCGTAAAAGACTAGGTAAGAACTGATTATAATATTCACTAAATATACCACTTCCTTACTGGACCATAACCAGGTAGAAACGGTGTGTACGTGAGAATCTGTGTGTGAATGACAAAGCCAGAGGTTATGTATGTTTTCAGAGTTTAGGGAAGACAAGCTTTTGTTGGAGCAGAGGAAAACTTGGTGAAACCAGATGTTGGCATCAACATCTGCTCTCATATTAAAAAAGTGAACAGTAATTTCTCTGAATGAAATATATTATAGGTTCTTTTAATTTTGTTCTTTATTCATAATTTTCCAAGTTTTATGAATTATAATTATATCAAGCATTATTCTTACACTTATTAAACCAACAAGTGTACAGAAGAGACCTTTAAACAGTTCTTAAGGCAAAGTGTTCTTTTTTTTTTTTTTCTGTTTACCATTTGGAATAAGTTTTCAGTCAAATGATACTGTCATTTCTAAGTTTGAAATTATATTCCTAGTGATGTTATAATTTTTAACCTTGGACCTATAATAAAGTTAACACAATAAAATTAGAAAGTTTTCCTCAGGAGAATTAAGAAAAAAAGAATGTATAAGCTATCTTCAGAGAGCTTATGAGGTTTGAACTACCTCATTTACTCTTTACTACTTTTTGCCCTGCCTTCCGCAAAAAATTATTGAATACATACAGAGGCAGATAAAATTGGAGTAAGATTTAAGGGGCAAAGAGATAATGAGGGAAGAAAAATCAGGTGAAGCAGGGCTGAAGTAGCACATAAAACTCATGTCATTATAGAGTAACTGGCAAAATTAAATACCTTCCTTGTATGTGTGGTTATTTCAGATCACATATGCCTAATTGTGTATGCTTCTCTATTTTAAAATATTCTCAGAGCTGTGAGAAATGAAATAGATTTGCATTGAAATCTGTACTAAAGTGTTTGCTAGCATGTGTTTACAGGCATCTTGGCATTTTACTTTATCAAAGTGTAATTTTGAGCACTTTAAGCTCCTTGCTTTCGTGTGGAAAACATGTTATTGTGCTAGTAACAGTGAGATCACTTTTGCTGTGGGTTTCCGGGAATGTGTGTTTCACAATGAAAAGAGCTGGAAAATATATTTTATCTCAGCTTTAGTTTGAACTTGCTCTGTTGACCCCTTTCTTATCACATTATTTGCCTCCTAAAAATCACTGAAAGTGTTACTACTGTCCACATGAATCAGCCATGAAATAGAGTCCAATGGAGTATTATTTTGTGTATACTAGCTCATATCAATAAGGATCTGAGAGGTTCATATGTTGGATAAAAAATAAGTATCCATTTACCCAAATGCATTGAAAACTATGTTTTGATAGGAATCTGCACACAAATGTTTAATAGCAGCTTTATTCATAATTGCTAAAAGTTGAAAGCAACTAAGATCTCCTTTAGTAAGTGAATGGATAAGTAAGTTGTGATACATCCAGACAACAGAGTTTTACTTAGTCCTAGAAAGACAGGGAGGCTCCTTAAATGCTTATTACTAAGTGAAACAAGCCACACTGAAAAGTCTACATACTGTATGATTTAAATTATATTATAGGAAAAGACAAAATTATGGAGACATATTTTAGATTTTACATAAGAGTGAAATCATATAGTATTTGTCTTTCTCTATTGTCTCACTTATGCCACTTAGCAAAATATGCTCTAGGTCCAATCACATAGCAAGAATTCATTCTTTTTGTGTGGCTGAGTAATATTGTCATTCTGTATATGTACCACATCTTTATCTATTCATCTATTGATGGACATGTTGATTGCTTCCATATTGATAAAAACAGTCACAGGTGTGTAAACTACAGCATCGGGAATGTAATCTTGTCATGCCTCCCTTTTTCCTCAATCCTAGCAACTACAAATATTGATAATGTCACCACAGTATTTTTTAATAATGAAAAAAATATAATTATAGTTATTTATAGTTGACATACAATAACTATGTATAATATTAGGTGGGTACTAGACTTACTGGGGTGATTACATTTTATATATATGTGTGTGTGTGTGTGTGTGTGTGTGTGTCCAATTACTATGTTATATATCTAAAACTAATATAATAGTGTATGTCAACTATAATTAAAATTTTTTAATTATTAAAAAATACTGTGGTGACATCATCAACATTTGTAGTTGCTAGGCTGAAGAAGGAGGGAAGAATGACAAGATGGAGCACTAAGGACTTTTAGGGCATGAAACTACTCTGTATGTGCTCTAACTGTGGGTGCATGTCATTAAGTGTTTGTCAGAACCCAAGAATGTCCACACCAAGAACTTTGTAAACTGGAGACATCGGCTGATGGTGATGTGTCAGTGTGGGCGCATCAGTTGTGATAAGTATATCGCTCTGGTTTGGGATTTTCACGGGTGCGACAGGCTGTGTATATGGGGGCGGGGTATATTTGGGCATGCTCTGTACCTTCTCTTTAGTTTTGCTGTGAACCTAAAACTGCTTTAAAAACAGTTTACTAAATAAATTTCTGAGGAAACTGAGGACAAAGAAGATGAAGACATTAGTAAGTTTGTACATAAAAGAATCCTATAAAATTGCTTATATAGGCCATGTTGGGGGAAGCTTTGAGCCTCCTGGTTGAAGAAGCAAAGAGGGAAACATGAGTCATGTGGAGTAGGTGAACAAAAGCACCTCTTATTTATGTAGTCTGTTGTTGTGTTCATGCTTCAGTCTTGTGTCTTCAGAATTTAGTTGTTGGCTGTAAAGAATCCCAAGGGCTTTTATCTGCCTCACTGTAAATGGGGACATTCTCTCAGATTATCTTTGAATTTATTGTGGCTGACTTCTATACCCAGGAAAGAGGTCTTGTACATAATTCTCAAGTGTATAATGTCATCTGATTGATATTGCACTCTAGTTAATACTAGTGTGATTGATCTGTATCCATTCATATGTGGTTTGCACAGGAATAGGCTGTAGACTTAACCATGACACATGGCTTGTGGTATTTTCTACATTCTACTTAGGTTAAGATGTGCACATTTCCAAAGGCCAACCTTTTTACTACTTACGAAAAAAAAGGACAGATGTTAACAAAAAAGGGGCAAACTTTAAATTTGTACTTGGTCTGTGATAAAACCTAAGTACACGTGAAGAAGCAAACAAGTTAATAAGGACAAGTAAATAACGTTAAAAAGGTGGAGATAGATTAAGTACTCTCCTGCATCCTCCTTCTCTGTTAACTCTACTTCAGAAATACTGGTGGAACCTCAAAAACGATTCCAAAACTTTATTGTGGATCTCCTCAAATCAGAATGTCTTCATCTCATCTGGCTTCACGGTGTCTGTCTGTTTGTTTTTAAAATCAAATCTCCACTGGGAGCGATGGTCAGCCAAGTGGACTTCTGTCTAATATGAAGAATGGTTACAGAAGGTGTGGTTCACAATACTATACTGTATGATGTAGGAACTTAGTATAACTAACCAGTCTCTGCTTACTTCCTAGAACTATGCCTGGCAGATAGTAAGTACTCAGTAAATATTTGTGGAATGAATCCTGTATTCTTAATTGCTTTGTTTTCCAGAATTGGCCTTCTGTTTGAACACGTAGTTATTGTACTATTTCCTCTTCTAGAACAAATTGCTGCACCTCTCAACGATAGAGCCCCCTCCTTTCATTTATGATTACCTTCAGGATAACAGCCTAGGCAGTGCCCCCAGGGGAATGGAAGATTCCTATTTCCTTGTACTAACTACCTGGAGTTATGGTGCCATGTGGGTAGGAAACAGTTGGGGCTTTGGTATCAGACATGGGGCTTTGTCACTTGCTATTTGCTTCTAGTATTCTCTGAATTTCTGTACCTTCATCTGTAAAATGGGTATTTGAATTCCCATTATTAAATATTAAAAAGAGCCTAACTTAGTTCTTCACACCTCAGTGTAATGTTCATCCTTGTTACTTGACATTCTTATCATCTCCCTCCTATAATCTTGATCAACTCTCATCCAGGTGATCCCCTTCTCAAGACAGGTATCTTGCACTCCATGTGATGGTCTTCCCTCTGCCTTCGTGCCCTTCCCTCATAAGGCATGGCTTCTTTTAGTTTCAACCCATCTTGCATTTTGAAAGGTAAACTTGGACCACTTCTGGACCACCCCTTCTGAGAGTCTCATTCAGGCTCTGGGAGGGTTGGTGCCAGATTTCACCTGTCCTCCTGTGCCTCACTCTGGGACACTGGCAGCTCTGAGTGAGAGAGTGTTCCAGATGCCCTCTTGGGGCATTCTCCTTCACGGCCCCTGTCTTTGGTGTCTTCTCAGACATTTCTTAGAAGCTCAAGTTATGATTCCCTTTGTTCATGGATCTGTAGTAGGTCTTCCAGAGGACCAAGCACTTTATTTATTTATTTGTTTGTTTGTTTGTTTGTTTATTTGGACTGATCCCTTTATATGCTGAGATGTGTGATAGTCTGTTTTCTTTTCCATCCCATCCTCTGTCTTACTACTGTCTGCAGCTACATCAGATCTGAACATGCCTTTCCCTCCTTGCTGAACCTCCATGGTGGTCCCCAGGGTCCAAGGGATAAATTCAAACTGCTTACTATGGCACCTGCTAGTCTCCTAAAGTACAGTAGGATCTCCCCACACTCAGGTGCCCAAAGTTTGTTCAATTTCACGAATATGCTTTGTTCTTTCTTCTTGACCCATCCTTTTGGTCCCTCTGCCTAGCAAACTCTGACTATTCTTCAAGGACCAGCTCAGATATCACCTCCTCTGTGAAGCCTCCCTCTCTCCCCAAGGCATACTAATATAGATTAGAGAAAAAATACTTCAAGAATTTTTCTCCTTTTTCCAGCATTTGATGTTAGATCAATCCTTGGGCACTAAGTCCATAATTGTTCAGGGACAGGAATGGAAAATATTGTCCTCGTGTGCAGATTGTTGTGCAAGAGTTGGACCTAGATCCTGTTCTGTGACCAAAACCCAGTTATGATTGTCCACTGCCTTTCATCACAGAGGCCAAGGAAGCTTTTGTTGCTCTTTTTTGAGAGGGAAGTCAATTCTTCCATTTAATTCTGGGTGAAAAATAACTGTATGCTATTAAGGAGGTTATCCAGTGGGATCCAGGTATGTTAACTGAAATTTCCCAATTTTTAACCAGAGTTAGAGTCCCTGTGTCATGTATACTCAGAAGGGAGAATAAGGTTATCTGCTAGAAAGGATTATGTGAAATTAGAGTGAAAAATCAAGACTGTGGTGAGGATCTGCTCGTGGTAAGAGAGCCCCATTTGTGCAGCTAGCATATAGGTTGTAACTTATTTGAAGACCTCTAGAACTTACAGTGCCGAGTGGGACAAACTGGCACAAAATGGCAAGAACTCCAAATGTAGAGGATACAGCGTATTTTTTGCATTTGACCTTTAGAATTGTTTTTTTTGTTTGTTTGTTTTTACAGGGATAGAGAGAGAGTCAGAGAGAGGGATAGATAGGAACAGATAGACAGGAATGGAGAGAGGTGAGAAGCATCAATCATTAGTTTTTCATTGCTGTTGCGACACCATAGTTGTTCATTGATTGCTTTCTCACATGTGCCTTGACCGCGGGCCTTCAGCAGACCGAGCAACCCCTTGCTGGAGCCAGCGCCCTTGGGTCCAAGCTGGCGAGCTTTTTGCTCAAGCCAGATGGGCCCCCGCGCTCAAGCTGGCGAGCTTGGGGTCTCGAACCTGGGTCTTCCGCATCCAAGTCTGACGCTCTATCCACTGCGCCACAGCCTGATCAGACTGACCTTTAGAATTGTTGAGAACTCCAAGATTCAGTTATACTTCAAACAAAATTCTACCACACGTAGTCATAATTTCTGATTGTAACACTGGGTGCCGGTGACAGAAGTATTTATTGTTCTGTGCTGTTCTCCTGAGATAATCAGTTGCCTTCTGACCCAAGCTGTGTTTCTTACTATCAGGATTTTGTAATCTAATTTTTTCTCAGGAGGTCCATTCTGACATTTCTTTCTCTTCCTTTATTTTGGTACCATTGCTCAGAACTAGAATGTGGCCCCAGTATCTATCTGTTCACTGAAAAATAGTAAGAAAGTTTCCTCATTCTGCAGGTAAGAATGAATGTGGTAGGGTCTGAGGCTGTGGACAGTCGCACCCTGCAGTCTGTCCCCGGTTGGGTGGTGTGGGCTCCGGCGCGTGGCTGGCTGCATGCACCTGTGCAGAGCTGACAGTGTTCCCTTTGTCTGAAACGACTAGCCTACTGTTAATAAGGTCTGGAATGTTGGGAGTCAAGGAAGGTTTTCTTTTGGAATCTCTTTTGGTCTTGGCTTCCTGTAAGAGAGCACATTGCTGCTTTTCTGCTTAAAATAAGATGTATAGTGGGGCTTTCACATGGCACAAGTGGCTGATCTCTTTGTCACTTGCATCCTTTCCTGTCTCATGAGCTCATACCCACCTCTGCATTCTCAGACGGTGTTTAGAGGAGAGTTTGGGTGTGGAGGGAACTGGCTTCTTCTAGTCTCTTTCCTCACTGTATTTGCTAATGTACAGTTTCTAGATGGCTTTTTTATTATTGCTTCATCTCTTAAGTCTACGGCAATGATAAATCCTGTGTGTTTTCACCTGTCTGCAGCTGTGGATGAGTCCTAAGCATGGAAAAAATCTCAAGAAAACAAGACAAAAACTAAAAGTGAGCTCAGGTCAGTGGAATTCACACATCTCTCTGCCAGGTACAGTTTGAAAAGTGAAAATAGTCCAAACAAGCTCAAATAACTTATTTTTTTAAAGGATAATGTAGACCCCTGGATGAAAATGGGCAGTTAACACCTTGACTTCCATTTTAAATGGGGGCCACCAGGTTCATCTATCCCCAGTGTGGAGGCCTCTGAGTGACTTCAGACCTGCGCCACTGCCTGCCTGTGGGATGGGAAAGGGGACAGGCTCAGGGCAGAAGGCAGTTTTCAGGACTGTGCTGCTCATGGACCGGTGCCTTCTGACCTGGGCTTTCCCCGCTGAGGACCAGGGCTGGAGAAGTCAAACTACGAATAACTTTCCGTGAGACCCCAGTATACCCAGTATATTGATTATCTTTTTCCTGAGAGAGGTGTTGACTTATGGGTGCACAGGCACGGCTGTAGCTCAGTGCAGAGGAAACTGTGCCAGCCCAAACTGTTACCAGTGAGGAGTGTGTAGTTGTTTTGATCACTTTACATCGCTTATCCTGTCTTTTTGCCTTTTGTCCTTTTCCCTGTCTGAAATATTTTAAAGATGTTAACTACGTGAGTTTTTCAGCAGGCAAGCTGGGCATTTTTGTCATGTCAATTTAAGAAGTCTTAACCCATTAAGTCATATTTGAAGCTTCACATTTTTCACTTACCTATAAAAAGACGAACAATATGTGAAAAAATTCTTTGAATTTCCTTTTGAAATGAATGTTCACCAGAAAATTGAGGGCAGAATTTTTATTAGTTTCTACCCTATGTAGTACTTAACTTGGTGTACCCATATTATTTTCTCTGCCTTTTTGCTTTCTTGGAAAATGATCATAGAGGCATTTAGACGGCATCAGAACCCATGTTGGTAAAATGCATATCATCCCAAAGAACCCTTTAAATAGCAGATGCAAGTGATGACATGGTTTGTTTCTGGGGTGTGTGTGTGTATATATATATATTTCAGTTTTATTGAATTGAAACTTTTATATGCTATTCTCTCATTTAACTGGGTCAGAGGTCATCATCACAGACCATGCTTAGAAGCAAAATAACTTCCTAGTTAATCTCCCAAAGCTTCAGTTTCTTCATGTATATATAAAGTGGAGGTAATTAATGGCCTGTATTTCAGAGGGCTGTCATGAGTTCCTACTACAGTTTCAGACTCTTATTAAGGACTCTTAAAATGTTACAGTATTGGTGAAGAAGGACCAGAATACTTTTGTGCTTATGAGAACTGCCTCCTGTGGATCCTGTCAGCAGGACACCCAGCCTCAATGCTGAGAGGGAGGCCTCTGCAGTCTGGGTCAGTGCTGAGTAACCTTGAGTGCCAAAGACTTGACATATGAAGGGATTGCAAGGGACATCCAGCCCCAGAAAATTCTCTTGGCTATTGCTATCTATAAACAATCTTAGGAATTCTGGGCAGGAATAAAATTCAGTCCTTGTTCCTCACTTTTTCTCTGCCTCCTTTATGAGCTGGATTCTCTTGTGAGGGCTGAGGAATGGTGCATGACCTACTAGCTTGATTCTGTGTTTGAACATGCTCAACACACCAACTGCTAACATTACTTTGTAAGATATTAGAAGTGTTGGGAAAAAGCAAAGGGGCGGAGGGGTGCTGGTTAGCTGGAAATGACTTGGTGAATGATGACTTCTTGATATTTATTTTGCTAACACTTATATTACTTGCTGTAGGGACAGTTAGTTAATCCAGGTGGATGAGCTAACTAGGAAGCCCACAAAACTTCAAAGTTTAACACCTTTTCTTATATCTCAGAAATCGTACTCTGTCGTTTCCATGTTCCATTGTTTATATTTTATTGGTCACATACAATCTCTGCTAACACATTGTGGAAGTCATCTTCACAGACATGTGAATACCAGGAGTGGATGTTCAAGAGTTGGGGTGGGGATGGTCGGGTGGCATTGTGGACGCTGGCTACCACAGTATGTAGAGTCAGAAACCATTTTTGTGAATAGTTTGTCTGAACTAGTCTCAGCATTTGTGATGGATTTTGGCTACTATACAACTGTTACGTCAGCATTGGTTTGTCATGATCTTCTGTAAAACGGTCCTTTAGGGTCCCTACATGTAGTTGCTGTGTGTGTAGAGTCGGTATCTGGTTTTATAGGATCGGTGTATTGTAATATGACAATTACATTCATTATTGCAAATGTGGCAATAACAGGTCATCCTTTCTTTCATGACTACTCTTAGTTTTATTTTAAAATTAATTTGCCCAACCAAAGACACTATAATATAGCAGACTGTATCACCCTGTTCCAGTCTTTTGTCCTGTAATAAGACCTTCACACACTATTAAGAATTGAGCAGAGAACACAAGTGTGAGATGGGAAAGGCCCTCGGGAAACAGTAGTGTTACTAGCTCATTGCTTGTGATTTACTTTTTGTGAACAAAGTAAGGAGTATAACTATCCTCATTGTTGACTATAATATTTTCTGTTTCTCTGGTGCTGAATTTACATTTTGAAAAATGTAAGATTGTAACTACTTCTTTCCAACTACATCAGAAGAATGGGGCTTTCGCTGTAGGCCTGGTGCTCAGGATAGTGCAGGAAAGACTAGCTGATAGTGGTGGCGATGATTGGCTTCCAGCACAAGGGGATTGTGACGATTCAGGAAAACTGGAAAATAAGGAGGCGGGAGCGCGAAGAGAAGGGCCTCAGAGGAATGGCACGTTGAAATAAAAGGAAATGGCAAAACAGCAAAACAAGTAGAATGAAAGGAGCAAATACAGTGAGCAGGGAAGGTAAGATGAACTGTGGAATAAAGATAATTTGGAAAAAATAAGAAGCAGAAAATAAAAGAGGTTTCATGTTGCATTTTTATATATTCCATTCCTCTCTAGGATAAAATTTTCCAAAGCGGTTGGGTGCAGAGGGGAAAGCCTCTTTTCCCTACTGTGGTCCATGAGCCCTTCTGTGCTGCTCCATTTCCAGCAAATCTCCATATGAATTAGCTTCTTACTCTTCTTTTTTGGACTTTCCTAACACTACGCCTTCCTCCTGGGCTGGATTAGAGCTTCCCCTGCTGGTGTACATAGATGTGTAAACAAATTAAAAATGAGGTTTTATGAAGAACTTTGAAAGGAGTTTGCAGCTAATACTGAAGTATTGAGTTTTGAATGGTGGTCTGTACCTGTGCCCTTAGGCTCAAGCCAGCAACCTTGGACTTCAAGTCAGTGACCTCTGGGCTTAAGCCAACGTGACCTTGGAATCATGTCGATGATCCCACGCTCAAACCAGCAACCTCAGGGTTTCGAACTGGGGAGCTCAGTGTCCCAGGTCAATGCTCTATCCACTGCACGGCCACCAATCAAGCCTCCTCGTTTTTAGTTTTAACTTAAAAATTGAGAGCAAGAAAGGATTTACTTTTATCCTTGGGTCAGTGTGCCTTTGCTAAAAGCAGCCTGCTTTAAGTAAAGATGCCGTGATTCTTTTTAGGTTCTCTTACAAGTTGAGGTTACTTTAAAATGCACTCACAGTTCTTTCTGAAGAGAGAAAAAGGAACTTCTCTTTTACTTTACCTTTATATATAATAAAAAAGAATAATGATGGCATTTCTATCACATGCCCAAGCCTTGCTGTATTTACTTATTAGAACTATCTCATCAGAGCAGCATGAGGAAGGGAGAGGAAGAAGGCTGACCAACAATTTTTTTTCAAATTTCAAAAATGCATTTATTACTGATACTCTTAAGTCACATGGTAAACTCACATCGACCTCTTTTTCTCTATTATTTGAAAAGACACAAATTACTGTATGGAACAGTAAGATCCTTAAAACCAGGAGGGATGAATAAACTGCCATACTTTAAGTTCACCAAGTTCCTCAAAACTACTTTAGTATCTTGCCAAGCACATTAAAAAAATAATATTTAGTATTTCAGGAAGATTTATCTGTTGGTGGAATGTTGCTTCAAGGAACTCTATAAGATATCAGCATCTCTTGAAAACTGGTTAAAAATCATGTGTTACTCAAATGAAAAATAGTTATTGGTGCCATAATTCTTAAGCTATCAGGTGTTTGTTTTTTATTTTCACCTTTTAAAACAAACGGGTATCATTAATATTATTTACTCCTCACACCATCTATGAGAGAGAGAATGGCTTGAGTTTGATTGCACAGTTTTTAATTTGAAACTATAATTTGATGTCATTGAAGATTTTCATAATTATAACCCCACTCTCCAGAGATTTTACTATCTGAATTTAGTGAACTCAGCACCAGTTAGCATGTCATTCATGAGGGCAAAGCTGTCTTTATTAAGTTTCATAAGTTGTTGCTGAATTAGTATTTTACGAAGGGAAGTCTTCTAGGTAGTATAGATTATAGAAGCAGCAAGATTTCTTCCTGGTTTGCCTAATTCTGCAGTGGATACACAGCTGGTTTCTCAATCATTTATTCTGAATAATTTCAAAGCCAGTTGGTTACTGTTCTGTGGTCCTGTTACCCGTAGCTTGAATGGGAACTGCAGTGATCTTTTATACATTAGCTACTGTACTTAAGCTTTCAGAACTTCGGTTTTCTGAACTTGATAATCTTTGGGATGTTTTGTACCCACAAAATAGAATTATCATCCATTCCCTTTTTGCTTCTGTTTTATACTTTTCTTTGTTTTTCTCTTTTTCTTCCCCACCCTGTATATCAGACTTCTGTGACCTGCCATACTTACTATTGCTAATACTATAAATGGACTTTTAAAATCCAGAATGTTTTATTCATTCATTTGTTCATTTACTGCTGGGGTGATTTTGTTTTGCTTTTTGGAATGGGAAGGGAAGTAGAAAATGATAGTTAAGAAGAATGTTTTTAGTACAGATTTTTTTTGGTTATAGCTCTCAAACTGTTTGCTTTTGAAGAAGAACCTGAAACTTAAAATGATGCTCAGAAATTATCTGTAGGGTTGCTTCATAATACCGGGTAGGTCTATAGGAAACTGCTGATTTTTGTAAGGTCAAAGAATATTAGAAATCTTATATGCTTCATTTCAACCCCCAAAGTGACTGTTAATTGACAAGTGTCTATATGATATATATCTTTGTTGTGTTTTTTTTACCTGTTGCTATGGCAGAGTTAATTTTCTACCTCCTTTTTCAGTGTCAAGAAGGAGCAAGAGAAAAACAGATGATTCATCCACTGATAGGTTATTTTTCAGGCAGCATTTAATAAGTGGTATTTTAGTTCAGTTAGTTATGCATGTAAGGCAGAATATACTGGATTTTATAAAGTTACCAAGGAATAAAATGGGCTAAGGTTACAGTGCTCAAGATGTTTACTTGAAATGGTCGCTAGAGTCATATTGATTAATGCTGGTGAATGAGACACCAAAATGGAAACTAAACCATTCCTAGACAAGTGGTAATTATAGGTGACAGTTATGTTCATTATACTTTATTTAGGTGGCAGTTTTCTTTATGGAAAATTACTTTTTTTTTTCAAGAGAAATTTGAGGCATTTGAGAATTTGATATTTTGTGGAAACTTGTCTGTAATTTTTCAACTTTATCTAATTTTATAAGTCTTCAGGGAATATTTCAGGTCTGGATTTATGGACTCTCTATTAGTAGTATCTGCTACCAAAAATCATTCTCCCATCAGGCTAATTGGAAAGCATATTATCTTTCTCCTACACTGTTGTGAGCAGATGTTCCCTCAGCATTTTTGACCCATTTTAAAGCACAAAATGGGAAAACACAGGAAATCAAAAGAAACAGATCAGCATTAATTTCTGTGACTACAAAACTGCATTTGAGCAGAGGTAAATGTCCATATTCTCTCTATTATCCCTGTGCTAAACTTGGGGTAACACAGGACGTGTATGGCCTAATCACTGTCAGAAACCAAAAATTCAGCAATAAATTTCAGTTTTATGTTACTAGGAGAATGGGTTAAAAATAAGAGTTTATGATTAACTCTAGCATGGTCCCAACAGGTCGTAGGAGCTCAGTTCATTTAATTTGACTTTGATTTTCTTTGCTGTCTCTATTCATACTGAAATGACTACTGTCCATGAAGAGGTTGTTAAGCACAATAGAGCACACCTCTGATAGGCTCTGTATTAGTTTCCTGTGACCAATAAATTACCACAAAGTCATGGATTTAAACAAATCTGGTCAGGACACACAAGAGAAGCAACTATCTACCTCTCTCCCTTTACTTATCCACTTTTCTCTTTCTTCCCCTCCCACAGCCAGTGACTTGGTTGGTCTGAGCATCAACCCCAGGTGCTGAGGATACCTCGGCTGATTAGAGCATCGGCCCCAGATGGGGGTTGCCAGGTGGACCCCAGTTGGGGCACAAGCAGGAGTCTGTCTCCCTATCTCCCCTCCTCTGATTTAAAAAATAAACAACAGAAAGTTATTCCATTATATATGCAGAGAGAATCTGGAGAATATAGTCTTGAAAGTCAAAAGTCCAAAATCAGGGTCTCTGGGCTAAAATCAAGGTGTTGTTGCTAGGTTAGGCCCCTCCCTCGCCTTCTCCAGCCTCTGTTTGTGGCTGCATCATTCCCGCCTTCGAGACCAGCAGCTTCAAGTCTCTTTGTGCTCCATCTTCACACTGCTTTCTCCTCTGTGCATGTCAAAGCTGCCTCCTTATGAGAATGCATATGATTTCATGTAAGGCCCACTCAGACAATCCAGGATATTTTTCCCATCTCAGCATTCTTAATCACATCTTCAGAGACTTTCCCATGTTAAATAATATTCTCAGGTTTCAGTCCTTCGTGGCCATTTTCTGCCTACTGCAGACTACTTACAGTTTCTCCAATCTTGAAACCTGGCCAGAGCCAGCCCTCTGTCCTGCATGGTGTTTAGGTGTGATTGGTATATTACGTCACCTTGCTAGCATCTACTGCAGACTTTTCAGTGAGGCACAGTTAATATGAACAGATAAAGCAGCACCAAGTACCTCTCTAGTAGTAACCTCGGCAAGAATCATTGAGCAGAGTCACTTCCTCTCTATGGTGGCAGTCCACATCAGAGAAGCCTATGCACAGTAAATTAAGCTGATTAAGGCAAGTCAAATGAATCCTGTAACAATTGTTCATTTTTACTCTGGAAGTAAAAGTGAGCCGTGTCATGGACTTGCATGTGTAACACATGTAAAATGATGGATATGTAGTTTTGGGTGTATTTAATGGAAGTTAAAGAGCAGGATTTATGTAATTCCTTTCAAGAGATGAATAGTAGAGTTAATGGTACTTCCCAAAAAGAAGTAAAAGGAACCTATCTAATTTGGAATATATGCTATTTTCAAAGAGAAAACTAAGATAGTTTTTACCTACCATGAGATAAGACCCACATAGCTTTTAAAATAATTTTTAATGAGTCTAGTGATTTTATAATAATTAATAGTTAATTGTTATACAGTTAGTCCAAGAAAACTTCATAAAAGCTGATGCGTGTTAGCCGCTGACTCAATAGCTAATGCTATAGATTGAGTGCATGTGTTTTTCCTTGATAAATATTAACTAGTGGGGTCTAATAATTGCTTTAATTTTGGAGATGAGTTATATAGACCCTAAGGTCTCATAATGGTGATAAATTCTAAAGCTCTGTTATCTACCTTGCAGTGTTTTTAATAGTTATTGCCTGATGTAATGAAATTGTGTCTTAAAAATTTTCTTTTTACCCTTGGGTGGATGTTTGGCCTAAAACAGAAAGACAAAAGATTTTAATTATATACATGATACTATTTAAAATCAGTTAAGATTCTTTTCTCTTCCAGAAGTTTGTGATCTTATGAAATTGGTAGGAAACACATATGAAAGTTAAGTATAGGTAACTTTATAGTTTAAATTTTAGTAAATCATTGCTTGGGTGAACAAAGTAGTCAGAACTCGGTACCTGATGTAGGTTTCAAAAGTTTCCTTGGACTGTAATGATAAGTTCTAAAACAAGAGGTTAATGAGAGTAATGAAGTTGAATTAAAAAGCCCAGATTGTGTACATGAAAAAATAAGTAACTAAAAGGAAAAAATAGTTTGGCCAAATATGAGAACTCAGCTTTATTATATAGTATCAACCAAGGTGATACAAGATCATCCATGAGAGAGGGCAGGGGGACAGGTACCATGACAGTCTGTATATGGGAATCGAGAAATGGGATTGAAGTTCCAGTCCAGTCACTGGCACCTTCCCTGTAGCCAAGTTCAAGCTGTATCAAATGTGCTCATTTAGTGGTATTGCTGGGACCTTAGTAAGGCAGAAGAAAAGCGGAGGGGACCACGTCATGTTACCTCACTAGAATAGTTTCCTTGCCAGTTTCTTTTGAAACCAATTTTTAATAAGAAAAATAAAGGACTTTGGGAAAAACTATTTAAGTATGTCTGTTAAATTGTTTTACTATTTGAGGACAGCTCTGGAGACTGAAATACGTTTTCCACTTAATAGAATTTGGCTTCTTTTGTGAGCCACAACATTCATGGAAATATGTTGAAATCTTAAATGCAGATAATATGACTTACTGCTTTTGGTATTACTTTCTGTCTAGAGTGATGATATGGTCTACTCTATATATCTCTGATCAGCAGCATTCAAAACAAGGATGACTTCAGACTATAATGAAGCGTGCATGTCATTATTCACAGCTATTTTTCTGTTCTGGATTCTGTAAATTGTAGAGCAGGTATGCTACAGACCTTTGCTTTTCTATATAAAGTGCTATTTTTTTGGAGCAGTTTTAGGTTCACAGCAAAATTGAGGAGATACAAAGCTTTCCCTTATACAGTGTTTGCTTTTTAATCTCTGTGCGTGTGCACTTCCATAGAGGTTTATTCCCTGAGCTCATCTCTCTGCTTTAACTTTGCTTCCCTTACAATTCACTTTTCGTACAGTAGCCAGGGGAGCTTGTTAAAAGCCTTTGTGTTTTCCTTTTGAACTCAGCATCAAGTGTAGACTCTTGACCCCACTTTCAGCGTTCTGTGTCAACTGACTGCCTGCTCCCCCCCGGATCCTCCAGCCCTGCTCCAGCTCCTAGGCTGCAAACCCTGCGCGTCCTCCCAGTGCTTTAGCATGCCAGGCCCTTCCTTCCCTGGGGCCTCTACTCTTTCTGCTGCCTCTGCCTTGCAAGTCTTCTTGCTCCTCCTCCTTTCTGGAGTGGCCCCAGGCTTCAGAGTCAGAAAGGCCTTCCTGGGCCACACCATCACATCACCCCAGAGAACTGTTCTTCACGGCACCCTCACCGGCTGGCTTTATTATATCTGTTTCACGCATATGTGTATTGTCTGTATTTCCCACTGGACTTCACTCCTTGAATGTATAGGAAACAGATTGGAGTCAGAAGTTCAAGTGCAGGGCTCATTCATAGCGACTTTCAAACATTGTTTATAGATAATGCTGAATTTTGTTTTTTATTTAAACTTTTTCATTTTGTAAGACTTGGATTTAAATGCAGAATTCCAATTACTGTTGGAAAGAGGTAGCAGGTAGTTTTTTATGTGGTGTGTGCCAGAGTTGTGCGGTGTGAAGCACAAAATGCTTTTTTGAGGAACTGAACAGCCAGGTGAGGATTTTATGCTAAGCCTGTTTTATCCCCACAGCTGAAGGCCTTTCCCTCTAAATGAAGTCTTTTATTTCCTTTCTGCAAAATAAATGGAATAAACTGTCATTGCTGTGTTCCCCATACTGGCTCCGTGAGAATCGGCCTCGGTTGGTGTTGCACTTCAGCGCCCCGTTCTTCTGTTCTTCTCTCTGCTGCCATTAGCTCTTCCGCTCAGGTAGAACCTGCACGTTGTGTTTCCCGCTAGCCAGTGTATATTGAGTTTCATGTCATTCACGGGAATAAAAACTTCACTCACATACTCTTGACTGAATGGCAATAAAAAGATTTTGGAATTATTAAAACACAGTTTTAATATGGAAACTGATTCAGCCTTTTGTTTTAGATGATTGATTTCTCCTGTAGTTTGGGGATGTTTCTCAGACAACAACTCTGAGTAGTCTGATTCTCTTAGCACTTTTGTTAAAGCATCTTTAAAAAATGGTATAATGACTTTTGTATTACTCAGCACTTTTGGCACTCGGGGTGGTTTTATATGTTCTTATTCTGTTGAAAGATAAGATGAAGATATTCTCTGAGTGCAGGGAAACATTCTGGAACCTGACTTTCTGGCTGCTTTGTACTGGCACTGGGAACTGACTGCTCACTTGCTCCCGCAGGGCCATCTCTGGTCATTGTGTTCTTAGGAGGGCGTTCTTAAGGTAACTCCAAGTCTGTGCCAGAAAGGAAAATTGGGTCCATCACCTTCCAAAGGTTATAAAACGAGAGACAGAACAACAGGTTCTACTTTGAGGATTTCTAATGGAGACTCCCTCCACATATGAAAGCATTCTCTAGCAGATAGTACATTGATATTTTGAAACTAGGGTGGACTCTCCCATCTTATTTGAGAGAGCCTTCAAATAGCATTGTAGGAAAGGAAGCTTCCGTGACATGTAACCCAGGAGATAAACCTGCTCTGGTAGAAGACATCTGAATATAATGTCACTTGGGTCCAGGTCACCATTTGGGTATAAGCAGAGACTTCTAATTCCAGCTTCTCCTCAAAAGATTTCAGCAGTCTGAACTAAAGGTATTATAAACATAGTACAGGTTATTGCCAAGCTCAGAAACCATAAGGAAATCACTGCTTCTCTTCTGCTCTAAAATAACTGTATGAGGGTGCAGGACAAAAAGGTATTTTGGAGTTTAAAAGCAATAAAATATAGCACGTGAGTCCTGCTGGAACTTGAATAAAATTTGTGTACTTTCATATGTTCCTGACCGTAGCTACGATTCCCACCGGTATGGAGCCTCACAAGAAACCACTGTAAGTGCCTTACAGTAAAAGCGGCTGAGCTTTGTGACAATGGGGAAGAGTTGCCAGCACCAGGACTTTCGTCTCTGGTTGGTGACCAAAGGCAGAGATTGTGGATTGCAGTGGAGGAAAGGACTGACCACTACAGAATTTATAACCTCATCTAGACTCAACTGGACAGAAATTACTTTAGATGTTGCCTATTACAAGTTTTAGGAAATTTTTAATTTTACATTTCAGGTGCATATTCTTTATTTGAGCATTTTGGCTTTGCTGGAGAGCACAGAACCCTAAAAGCTCAGTGTGATGATCTTGGAACCTCCTTAATCTATTTCTTCCCCTTCTTAGTCTCTCTTCCCACTTCCTTCACGCTTCTGAAAATTCACACCTGCCAGCGAATTCAATTTGATACTGCTTTCACTGGAGACTGTTGTCTAAAAATCAATCCTGGCAACTAATGTAAAGTGAAATTTGGGAGACGCCTGGATTCTCATGGAGTTGTGCAGGCTGAAGTTATTACAGAGGATTAGGGAACACAGCTGGTGAGCAGATGGAATGCTTATAATTTTACAATCTTAAGTAGCTCAAAACCCAAATTCTGCACAAAGCCTATTTACATTTTCTCTAGTTCATTTCACTTCATCCTGCTGGCATATAACCCTGGTCAAACATGATACTTTAATTGTTGTACCTGATGAGTGGTCACTCACTTAGATGGGTCATTTATAATTCTGGTCGTGCAGTTTCTTACTCAAGTGCATTTTAGTGACTGTTCTTTAGTAATATACTTAAGAGAAGTTTAGTAGATAGGGAAGAGAAAATAAAACTTGTACATTTCATACAAAATGGAGACATAAAGACTAGTTCACTAATACTAACGATGTACTGCATGCAGTGCATTATGATGAAGACTAGTTCAGTGTAATTACAACAGTTCAACTGTTTGCTGTTTAACAAAACTCTTTTTTCTGTTTCCTTAGCTCTTTTTTCTGTGTGTTCATTCTGTTAGAAAGTCCTTTGCTATTTATGTGGTCAGACAAGTCTCCCGGACCAGCTGCCTTCAACTGCTCTGCTATCTAATCACAGCCCCTCCCCCTCAATGTTTTCCCTTCTGTGTGCTCTGGCTTCTAACAATCTGGGGACCTCATCCATGCACAGAGCAACTGTCAGGCTCCTCAGAAGCAAGGCCTGTGCCACACTCTGTAGTAGACTAGTGTTTCTTCCACAAAACAAAATGTTTGTGAGACTTCTGCTCAGTGGCTGTAACCTAGGGTCAAAATTAGGAACTTGTATTTGACTAACACAAAGATATTAATTTATACTTTAGTGGTTGTTACTGTATCCAAGGACAGAATTGGTGTCCACAGACAGCTTAGCACTTCTTTATCCTTACTGAAAATCTGCAGAAAAATGCCTGGTGTGCATTCATGCTGATGCTGAGTGTCTCAGAATACAGAAAACAGCTGGAGCTATAAATAAGTGGAGTAGCTTGGACACTCTGTACTAGCTGGTGGGGAAGAAAACACACAGATAGTTCAGATAGTGCCACACAGCAAACAGCTGGAGTTTATGGTCCAGCGTCGTCTCTGTTCCTTTGGAACCAATATGTGCTTCTTCTCTAAAGCTACGGTCAGCTGCAAAAGTATTAGAACATGTGTTCTGGAAGCTACTACTGCATAATAAAGTTCTGGCCTCAGAACATCCTGAATGATATACAGTGTGTCCGTAAAGTCATGGTGCACTTTGGAGCGGTTGACCTGCCCAAAGTGCACCATGACTTTATGAACACACTGTATTTCTATATGTAACCGGGTGGGGCACCGTTACTGATACATTGAAACCAAGGAGTCTGTAGAATTATCATAGGAAATGGTCTTGTTTCAGATTAGCTTTTCAAATGATTTTCAGTAGCTTCTTTTTGGCCTTCTGTAATTGGATATGACCTTTTATGGAAGCAATAGTATAAACACATTTTAACTTCCAGTGTAATTATTTTGTACTGAACCAAGTGGCCTAGCCATCCTTTTAAGCTGGTAGATTTGTTTATCTCCTGTAAGTAAAATTGTCCGCCCCCCCCCCCCAGCCTTCCCTGTTCTCCTTGGATGGCAGGAAGAGAGGAGGTTTTAGAAGTCCTCTAAGAAACAGACTGAGAATCCAAAGACCTAAGATTCGTACTGGGTTCTTTTAGATTTGCCTATGTGAGCTTGACCAAGTTCTTAAAATCTCTGATTTGTAGAATCCATATTAGTAAATGGGAAAAATAATAGCAAATGTATATTCGCATATGAATGATACATGCATAGATTATTAGGGCTGTCATAACAGAGTACCCCAACTGGATAGCTTAAACAGGTATTTATTGTCCCACAGGTTGGAGACCAGAAGTCCCAGATTAAAGTGTCTGTATGTTTTGTTTCTTCCAAGGGCTGTGAGGGAAGGATCTGTTCTAGACCTCCCTCTTTGGCTCATAGATGTTGTTGCCTTGTCTCGTGTGCTCACATCATCTTCCCTCTGTGTGTGTTTGTGTCCAAATTTCCTTCTTTTAAATAATACATTAATCATATTGTGTTAGGTCCCACCCGAATGACCTCATTTTAACTTAATTACCTCTAAGAAGACACTATCTCCAAGTCACATGCTAAGGTACTGGGAGTTAGGGTTTTAATACTTAGGTTTTCAGAGGAGCACACTTTAGCCAATAACAATGCATTAAGGATGGCTATCTAATTATAAATTATATTCTTACTATTTTAGTTTCTAATTCTTTGAATTGCTCTGGGTATTCCAAATAATTTGATAAAATTTTATTCTAGTGGACATACTGATAAGGAAAAATATATCAAACCTTCTCTAAAACCTGAAACTTAAGATCCACCTGTGTTTTTGTTCCTTGTGTTGTATTTGAAAGTGAAAAGGTAATGTCTTTTACTCTGTAGGAATAGATGAAGCTGTTTCATACACACCATTCTGGTTCCTATCCCTGAGGGCACCTTTTTGTTCCACTGTTATTTGTGGAGGGTTGTTTGAGGGTTTATTGGAAAGGTTTTAGCAGGAATGGATGAGTTAAATTGCTTGTGCCAGCAGGATTAAAGAACTCTAAATTAGACCCTGGCCGGTTGGCTCAGTGCTAGAGTGTCAGCCCAGTATGTGGATGCCCCGGGTTCGATTTCCGATCAGAATACATTGGCTACTTCTCCACTCCTCCTCCTCCCCTTTTTTCTCTCTCTCATTTCCATTGAGATCCCTCAATGGAAAATGCAGAGCTTTTTGTTCATTGGGACTGCAGTTGGAGGACTGTTAATTATGGGAAGAAAGGCGTGCAGACGGTCACATACTCCTAGGCAGAAAGGAGAAACGGTAGTCAGGGCAGTTGGAAGTATGCATTAAGACTGCAGAAAAGGAGACTTACAAATACTTTGCAGGTCAAACTTTTCTATTTGGTTGAGTAATTGCTAAATAGGCAAAATAGAGTTATTTCAAATGGTTCTTTAGAGACACATGATTTGTGCACACAAAAACTATTGTGGATCAGGGAAGCTGGAAAACAACTAACTTGGCTAAACAAAACTAAGGCATTTTAGCCTCTAAAAACAACTTTGTGCATTCTGATTTAATTTTCTGAAGTAAGATTAGTGTGTAGCCAATTGAAAAGTTACCTCTAGGCCCTGGCTAGTTGGCTCAGCAGTAGAGCGTCGGCCTGGTGTGTGGGTGTCCCAGGTTCGATTTCCGGCCAGGGCACACAGGAGAAACGCCCATCTGCTTCTTCACTCTTCTTCTCTCCTTCCTCTCTGTCTCTCTCTTCCCCTCCCACAGCCAAGGCCCCATGGGAGCAAATTGGCCCGGACACTGAGGATGGCTCCACAGCCTCTACCTCAGGCGCTAGAATGGCTCTGGCCACAACGGAGCAATGCCCCAGATGGGCAGAGCATCGCCCTCTACTGGGCATGCTGGGTGGATCCCGTTTGGGCGCATGCGGGAGTCTTTCTTTCTGCCCCCTCTCCCTTCTCATTTCGAAAGAAAATAAAAATTCTACCTCCAGTAAGTAAAATGCTCCATTCTGCCTCAGGATACTGTCAAGAGTGAAATAGAAGAATTTTCAGTTGCTTAATTAGTAATGTGCTAAGTTGCATTTTTATCATCACAGCAATTGTGATAGCTTTATTGAGGTACTTTGCCAGGCAGACTGTTAGCTTTCGCTGTAGAAATATTTCTAATCCACACTAAATTTAGGATTCTATGAGTTTACTTAGTAGGTGCATACTAGTTGCCTATGCAAAAATATAGGTTTACAGATTTTGGACACGGTTTTGTCATGACATGTTTTTAATATAATATTGTGTTCTTTCAAGATGGCTTCCCTTACAAGTCTTTCTACCATGATGTCCATGTCCTTGTTTCTAAGCACTTAGAGACTGACGCATAGTGTGCGCATTTGTGGGTAGTGTTTCTCTGAGCATTGATTCAGTCATACTTGCAATCAATGTTCCTGTGTCAGGCATTGAGCTAGGAACTAGGGAATCAGTCAGTGACACCCAGCACAGAGATGATTCCTGTGCTCATAGAGCTTACCTTTCCCCTTTTGTACAGGAGCATGCAGTGGGATCTATATTAAACGTGGAGCAGAGTATGGGTTATTAGGGGAGAGCCGGTCTCTGGGAACAAGGGATGAGAGGAGTTGGTCCTACCAGGGGGAGGGATATACTCATGCACATTCTGTCCTGTCCTCTACCTTTGATCGCTGCAGGGTTGTCTGTCACAAGGTAACCTTTTACATTTTGCTGTTTTATAAGAGAAATTTTCTCATTAAAGTCTCCAGGAAATAATTTAAAAGTCAGTTACCTAGATGAGAAATTGCCAATGTATTGCAGTTATGAGAGCCATATTTTGAAACTTTTATCTCTGTCACTCATTCTTTTTCATGCCCCCTCCCAACTTTAAGGTGGAGGTACTGCTTCTATTTTTTACCTTGCAATCTTGTCTTTTATGTTTTCCTCTTGTACATTTTTATTTCTTGTCCAGTTTGGTCCATGACCCAAATGGCTGACTTCGTTTCTGGGTCCCTCCGGGCCTGATGAGCTCACATTGTCCAGGGGTTGTACATTTCATCTGTTAGAAGATGGAGACCAGATGAGAAGGATTTGTCATCTGCTGACTTTGAAGTGGCTATTATTGCTGATAAGGTCTACCATTTATAGAGCTGGTTTGGGGTAAAAGTGTAATAATATTCCAGTTCTTAGACCTCTTAAGTGCATTTTCAATATGCATGCAAAAGATATTACTCAGACCTGTAACTGTTGTGTGTTGAACAAAGTCAGGCATGTAGGCAACAGAGATGCCGGCTCTGTGGCTCAAAACTTTATGTAGAAAGTCTTTTATTTTATGTAGAAAACTGAGTGATTTAAATTCCAAATAATTTAATTTTATTAAAAACTTAGAATGAGACAGCAAGATCAGTGCATATGATTTCAGTATAGAGTAATTTGCTTGACAACAACTCATGACTGCTCTCACATTGACCTTGGATTTGTGGCATATTTGGTCCTCAGACGGTGGTCCCAATTCTGGAAAGGAAAACATTCTCTATTCAGTAGCACCCTCCATATAGACATTTAGTGTGTGGTGGCCCAATCGAACTTTTCATTTTAGTTTTTTCTCAGTTTGATGCATTTAGCATATGGTCCTTTTTTTTTTTTTTTTTTTAATTGGAGCAGATGGTGCTGTCTCTTTTCATTATCTGTTTTTTAAAGGCAAATGTTGATTAGGAGGAATAAGAAATGAAACATGGCCAGATTTAATTGAGAGCAGAAATTACACAATCCAAGAAGAGCCAAATATGCTCTGTGGTTTTCTACTTAAAGTTTACCATGATTCATTTTTAAGTTTATAGAGGCAGGTTTGCTATATATTCAAGTGGCATTTAAGATGGCTCTTGGTTTATTGGTTTGCTTTGTTTTAACTTTAGTTTCTAAAAGATAGAGAAACCAGAAATATTTAGATCTTTCCCCTTTCTAGTAACATTTAAATAAGAAAATCTTTGGGTAATTTTGGCTAAATTTTACTTTGTATTACTAAAATCTCTCACCTAAGGTCTGCATATTTTCTCACTGTCGATCAAATGATCTTAAACCAGAATACGTATTTAACGGGTATTCAACACAGAAGTCTCAAGGAAGTAGACAAAGAGGCACAAAAAACAGTAAAGGGCTTCCCACTGGCTACATTTGGGACAATTTTAGCAACCAGAAGAATAATAGCACTGGAGTATTACAAATTTTACTCAACTCATAAAAGAATTCATGAATTACTAGATAAAGGGGGAGAGGGAACTGATGAACATAGAAGGAATGATGGAGTTAAGAACATCACCACCTTACAACTATGAATATATCTTCTGACAAATATCATCAGTGTTCACTCTAACCATCAGGTGAAAGAGGGGAGAAGGTGCCTTGAAAACAGAGAAATACACTGCAGCACTGACCAAGTGGTGCTGAGCCTCACCCCAAGGTTCAGACTGGCACTGTGCACTTCCTTGTGTGATGGGATGAGAAGTGTATCTATAGAGAAGTCTTGCCAAACATCTTCAGCCTGAATTAATCTAGATACTGGTATACATGATAAGAAACCTGGTGTAGACTCTTCAGAAGTATCAGCCTTAGGAAGGATATAAATAAAAGGGGTTTATGTTGTAGGATGAAGGAAACTAATGAAACCTGATCACTAGTGCAACATGTGCTCCTTAATTGGACCCTGGATTGGGGTCAGGGGCACATTAAAAATATTAAAACAATTGGGGAAATTTTAATATAGAATGCAGATTTGATTTGATTGTCTCAGTGTGAGATCTGTGGATTGTGATATTGCTGTGATTATGTACAAGAAGGTCCTTGTTCTTAGAAAAGAGATGCTAAAGTTTTGGGATTGAAGTGGTATAAGATCAATAACTTCCCTTTAAATGTGTTGGCATTTGTAGACACAAAATGCAAGTATAGCCAAAGGTTAACAATAGATCAATCTAGGGGAAGGGCAGGTGTGTGTTCATAGTACTATTCCTTCACTTTTCTATATATATAAAAATAATTACAAATCAGGCAATTTAATTAAAATTTTTCATTTCCAAATTCTCTGGAAAAATGGCAATATCTGTCAACCTTAGACCCACAACTCTTCCTGGCAGTGATTAAATAGATAGAGTGAGGACATTTTCGGTTTTCCAGTTCTTCCCTTTTGCCTGATATGTCCGCATTCTTTTACTCATTGATATTACCTACTTGGTGGCTATATGCCTTTGAATCTGTAACCATGTAGGTAACCTCTGCTAATTTCTGAGTGAGGTAGGCTGTTTCATGAACAGTAATGGCCTTTCCATATGGCAGGACTTTGAGGAGTTATTTGGAGTCCTAGCCAATGAAGTTTGCTCTGGATTTGATCCCCATTTCAGCTGACAATCTTCATTGGGTTCTTCATCGTAGACCGAGTGGCTCTCATCTTCTTCAAATGCTTATCATTTAGTCATGAGACATCAATTACGAAAATGTGACTGTAAAAACTGTTCAAAGCTTGCTCTGTAGGTGATCTAAATATTAAAATTTTCTTTCAGATTAAGTGTGAGACATAATTGTACTTCCTTGATTCTGCCTGTCAGTTGACACAGGCTTATAAAAGTATTGACCATGCTACTTGAAATGTTTTTATTGTGACATACCAAGCCTTGATGACAAAACATTTTGTGGAAACCTTTATAGGTGCCAGTGCAGAAAGTAGTGTATAAGCTTTAATTACCTTTGGAAGTCATTCTATCCTGTGTTTATCAATTGCCTTCCTGTCACACACCCAGGGAGGGTACCGCTTTTGTTGGATAATCATGGAGTGGAGCCTTCCCCCCAAATGAAAGACCTATTTCTGGCACAGGTTAGGGCTCAGCTAGCCCCTGAAATGGTTCAAACATGCAGAAAGAAGGAAAGGAAGGAATTGGTGCTAGCCAAGCTTGCCAGGCAAGCATATCTACTTAATACTTCATGTTTTGTGGGCTTTTCATCCCTGTTTAATTTGATGTCTTAAAAATACTAGCTGTTTTTTGTACAGTTCCGTGCATATTTATGATTTTTGCCTTGTGAGGTAAACACAAGAATCTTTCTTAGAGGATTTAAGAGAAATTCATATAGAACCTCCTACTGTTTCAGGTAGAAGCCAATTTAGTTGACATCAGAGAAGGTGGTTAAGAGATAAACTCTGAGTAGACCTGGGAGTTAGCAAGGGCCTGTGTATCTGGTACTTTACCTTTTTATTAAGGACCTAGGCCTAACTGTTTTGTCCCTCTTATCACCTCAAGTGTTACACAGCTTGTGCCTGAAGGGACCGATTGGGCCTGTAGGTGGATTAATGTGAATGTTATCAACTCTTGGGCCAGAAAAGAAAAGCATTCTTTCTACTGAATTCCAGAAATAGCAACAACAGCTCCAAGGAAGTCAGCCCCACTCATCGCATTTACATTCTATGGCCGTCCCTCTGTCCGGCCGTCCCTCCCTCCTGCCAGGCACTCCACCTGCGAAAGGAATCCATCTCTCCTTCCTTTCAGGTTCTAGGGTCTGTTTGGAACCCACGTTCCTCTTGAAAATATTTTCTTAGACTGGAAGGCAACTTCTCACCCCATATGTTCACCTACCTGCTGCGTTCTTTTTAGTGTTGAGAGTCTGGTATTCTCTTGGTTGTCTCTGAGAATTTTAAATAGAGTAACCACTGAACTAGCTAAAGGGCTAGAGATGTTTGTCTTTACGTATTTAGCATCAGGATGATTGACATCTGAAGGCATTTCTGGAATAGGTGTTTTGGGGAAAAACGACATTGTCTTCATATTTTGCAAGTTTATTCCTGGTGATTTGACACATTTTTAATATTTGTATTGCACACCATTAAATATGGGTCCTAATCATTAAATGGGGGTTCTTCGATAATTAATCCTACTTTTGTATGTATTTTTGGTTCCTTTTGTTCCCAGAGTAAGTAATACTCAAAACTGAGAAGAGCTGGTATATTGGAGAAGCAGTTCAGTGAGCGGTCCTCCTTCTGCTGTTCCCTCTCGCCGGCCTCTGCAGGCAGTCACTAGATACCCCGCTTATCACCGAGTCATTGTTTTATCTAAAAGTTTATTTCTGTTCGTTTAGTTTTCATAGTGAGTGTGTATGGTATTGATTTTAAGCCTCTTATCCCCCAAGTGGGCATGACCAGAAGTTGCGTGTTTTCCACCCCCCTAGTTTATTACACATAATTTGTTAAGGAGATTAGTTAAGCCAGCCCCTTGGCAAATCTGAGAAAGCATATTATATTATGCCGGCATATCTGTAAATGAGTCCTGTGGATGAGAACTAGACAGAAGGTTACAGAGAAATAGTGCTGATGTCATGTCGCTGGAATGAAGGGGCTGGTACAGCCCTAAATACATTCTATAGCTAGCAGCTAAGTGTCTAGCGGTATTTCTTTTCTAAGAAGGAAAAAATGTGAAGCAAACCAAAGACGTAAATTGTGTTTATAAAAGGGGATATTTTAATTAGTTTAGGCCTTACAGTTATTCAAACAGTCTGAACTTAAGGTTCTTTTTGGAGCAAACATAAAAACCATTATTTGTGGTAAGTTTAAATTTCACATGACACGTATTCCCTCTATGTGTGTGGGTTTTTTTTTTCTTTTAAATGTATTTTCCTTGCTTGTGTATTTTTATTTTAACCTTTCCTCTGCTAAAATTGCTTTATTTATTAGGAAATTTGCTTTTAGGGGGAAGAAGCATCAAAGTTCCCCTTTGCCCTTTTTAGCATTTCCAAATAAGGCGCTTCTCAACTCAGCGGGGCATGTTTAAACTAGAGGCTTCCATCTTACTTTCCTTTCAAAAAATTAGCCTACTCCCAGACAGGTTTAGATCTGCAAAACAAAGTGCCCTCACTGTTGGAGCCCCTGGCACCCTGTCCTGAGAGTGCGCTGTGACCCCTTTTCACTGACCGGCACCATCTCAGCGCAAGGAAGAGGCTTTCAGACATTAACAAGGTAGCGATATGAAAGGTGTGTTGTCATATCCATCCACTTTAGCCAGGTTCACAACCATACCTGAAGCTGGTGGAAAAGAAAAGGTTTAAATCTGTTTGAACCTTGTGGCAACCTCTATGCCAGGAGAGAAAAATACAGTGTGTCCGTAAAGTCATGGTGCACTTTTGACCGGTCACAAGAAAGCAGCAAAAGACGATAGAAATGTGAAATCTGCACCAAATAAAAGGAAAACTCTCCCAGTTTCATACCTATTCAGTGCAGTTTGATGTGGGCTCCATTTGTTGCCCTACACACATCCAAACGATAGTGAAGTTCTTGCCACACACGGGTAAGGACGTCTGGTGTAACAGAGTGAATAACGTCTGTGATTCTCTGTTTTAAGTGATTGTCATTGATACGTTCAGTGTACACATGTTGCTTCACATAACCCCAAAAGTAAAAGTCAAAGGGTGTCAGATCTGGGGATCGTGGTGGGCGTGGCTTGACAGAACCCCTGCCTATCCACCACCAGGGGAATATTCTATCCAGAAACTCACGAACAATGATGGCGTAGTGTGGAGGAGCGCCGTCCTGTTGAAAGATGACACTTCTGGAAATTGTGGCACTGCTTACAATTCCAACATGTCAAGATAGGTGTTTGCCGTCACAGACTACTCTGCGAAAAAAATGGGCCTATCACCTTATCATGCATCAGGCCACATCACACGTTCACTTTAGGGGTGTTATGTTCATGCTCAGTGTAGGCATGAGGATGTTCAGCAGCCCATATTCAGACGTTATGGCGATGAACATGTCCACAGATATGAAAGGTCGCCTCATCGCTAAACACAATCTTCTGCAAAAATCTTGCATCATTGTCGATCTCATGAAGCATATCTATAGCAAACGTGCATCGTGTGGGTCTATCCACCGATTTGATAGCATGCAACAGCCGCAATTTGTACCCGGTAAAACAGAGACGTTTCTTTAACACCTTATGAACAGTGTAGTCTTGCTTAGGTGTAATTGTCGAGCACACGCACGCACAGAGTTTTTAGGGCTCCTTAGGTAGCTATCCCATATAGCCTCTACTGTACAGAATCATTCACTGACTGATGGTCTACCAGAACAGGGTTTCTCCACCAAACTGCCGGTTTCCTTCAACTGCTTATTCCACCGGGTAATGTTATTTCTATGTGGTGGCGCTTCGTTATAAATGCGCCAATATTCACGTTGCACTTTGGTCACGGATTCGAATTTAGCGAGCCACAGAACACACTGAACTTTCCTCTGTACCGTCCACATCTCGACTGGCATAGCCGTGGGCTGCTCCACTGTGTACACAGTGTTATGTCATCATCTGCGCATGCTCACATCATCCTACAGAAACTGGGAGGATTTTTCTTTTATTTGGTACAGATTTCACATTTCTATCCTCTTTTGTTGCTTTCCAGTGACCGGTCAAAAGTGCACCATGACTTTACAGACACATTGTACAAAGTTGGCCTGTAAGATTTACCTCTGGATGAATATACTTGCTGCAAGCCAGAGGGAGAAGGCAGGACTGATAATGAAGAAAGAGAACCTGCCTGACCTGCAGTGGCTCAGTGGATAAAGTGTCGACCTGGAACGCTGAGGTCGCTGGTTCAAAACCCCGGGCTTGCCTGATCAAGGCACATATAAGAAGCAACTACTATGAGCCGATGGTTCCTGCTCTTCCCCCACCCCCATTTCTCTTTCTTTTTCTCTAAAATCAATGCATAAAATCTTAAAAAAAAGGAAAAAAAAGGAAAGAGAACCTTGCCCTTCAACCTTGCACCTTGCATTTCTACCTCTTCTTGGACAATCTTGTCCATTTGCCACACACCAGTTTCTTAAGGGACGGGAATAAATAAACAAACATGGTTTCTTTTTAACTTGATATAAAGTCTATCCAAAAGGCAAATGCCCAAAGTTATTTTTTTGTTTTGTTTTTGTGAGGGGATTAGCTATTATTTTTCTCCTCTCATAATATAGTTTTGTGTATGTTTGTGTGTCTGTCAGAGACAGAAACAATAAAAAATGTGAGCAAGCGGAAACATACTCTGTACATTTGGGCTCTGAAATTGTTTTTTATGCGAAGGAAGATAGTAAGTCAAAGACTGCTCCAAGGCTCAGCTAACTCTTGCATCTGATGAGTGAGCCTGAGGTCTGAGTTAACTCAGTTATTTAGGTAGCAGAGTCATGAATTTTGGCATTTTTATACCAGAATGTTAGCTTTCATACAAGAGTTTATTTTATATGTGGTAAATATCACTTTAGCTCAGTTAAACAGATTTTATTTTCACTTCTCTGTGCAAATTGTGTGTGTGCCTGGCATTTATTTACTTTTTTCTCTCAGCCTGTGGCAGCATAAAATGGAAAAGCATTAAATACATGTGGGAATGCATTTTCCTCTTCCTTGAGAGAAAGACTGGACCCAGCCTGGCTTTGAGACGGTGTTTCTGCTGAGACAATAGAGTAGCAACCGTCCTGTCACTGCCATTTCTCCCCACGCCCTGCCCTTTTTACTGTTAATCTTGTTGAAATCCTTTTATTTGTTTCCATTTGTGGCCAAATTTCCTTACTCTTTCTTTTCTCACGTTTCTCTCCCTAACTCCAAAGGTCTTTGCTTTATTAATTTAACAGCTTTTTCAGAGTTTAAATACACCAACAACACAGCTGGCTCATGAGACTAAGAGGGTCTCCATAGCTTTGTTCTCTTTCTCACACTCACCTCTGGCAAACCCCATTCATCTCGCCCTGTGCTCTTCTCACTCCACGTTCTCTGGCTCACGATGCTTAGGTCCCTCCTAATTTGTCATGATGCAGTCAAATGTGCCCTTGCTTTGAGACCATGTACTAGGTTTGTGATTCTGGGGAAAACACATCTGCTTTTTGAGCCTCAGTTCCCTTATTCCTCATCCTCACTGCTCAGTCATCAGACATCTGTAGTTACTGTGTTCTGAAAACTGATGTGCAGGACAGACTTCAGTTCTGCTGCTGCTGCTGCTGCTGCTGCAGGGAAACAGAGCGGAGTGGGTCCATCTTGCAAGAGATGTTGTGCAATGAGCAGAATGTTGGTGCACTGACGAGCACATACATACCTAGGTGCTTAGAAATGCCTGTCTCAAAGCCTCCTCCCTATTACAGTAAGACGGACAGGGAAGGTCAGCACCTCTCTCTGGAAGCTGCTTTCACTTGTATTACTGGCTCTTAATCTGAAACCCTTTCTTTTCAGTTTTTTAAAGTTTTTTTCTTCTTCTAATCCAACCTTCTTTCCTAATTTTCCTTTTTCTGAAAAGAAGCATAACTATTTCTTCTATTTTTAATGTTTGAAAGCTAGGCCAGGGGAGAGATCTCTGATTTTTCTTTTTTTCCTTTCTCTCTTTCATGCCTTATATCTAGTACATAGTCTTGAAGATTCTTCCTTTGCACAGCTCTTTAATTCTTCTTTATTTTTTCCTTTTCTTTCATTTTTTAAAAATTTTATCCGCTGATTTGAGAGAAATGAAAGAAGATGGGGTGTGGGGAGGGAGAGAGAGAGAGAGACAAAAGGAGAAGGGGGGGTTGGAGAGGAAGAGAGAGAAGCATCAACTCATTATTCCACTTAATTGTTCCAGTTAGCTGTGTACTAATTGGCTGCTTCTTGTCTGTGCCCTGATCAGGATTGAACCCATGACCTCAGCACTCCAGTTCCCTTCTTTGTTGAATAGGTGATGATCTCTGATCTAGACAAACGCTTTATTACCTAAGGTTAGGGTCTGGCTTATCTTCTAAGACCCTCTTAATGTGTCAGTCATGGCAGAATAAACAATGACTTCCTTCAGCTAGCTGTTTGAATGTGTATAAATGTGTGTATGTTCGAAACCATCAGGTCTTTCAAATTCTAGAATAACTAGTGATTGAGAAAGGTTTGTCTTTAACAACTGAACCAGTTCTTTTATTGCAGCTGAGCTTATATTTTTTGTCGGTTTTTTTTTGTTTTGTTTTGTTTTTACTGGCAATTCTAATATACATAGTATTTACGGTTTACTTAGTAGTAGGAGCTTTCAGAAAATGTGAAGGTATATATACTTTTTGACTTTTAGCTATTATTATTATCTATAGCTTAACATAAATACCTGATTACAAATGAGCTTGTGACATTTGGCCTTTTTAGTGTGAATTTTCTTTAGAGTTATAATTTCAAAAAACATCATATTTGCTAACAGCTCATTTATTTTTCTCACCAAAAGAAAGGTAAACATCTATTAAACAGAATGCAATGGGGAAAAATAAAGAAGCTGATCTTTTACAGTTTTCGGCGGTACCAACTAGAAATTCTTATTTTATATATATATATATATATATGTATGTTTGGTTTATTGATTTAGTCAACAAGTATCTGTTGAGCTGTGATCATGTGGGAACTTTGCTAGGTGCTCCAGGCTAAATCATGAGCATGTTCTACCACAGGCGTCAGCACACTGCAGCCTACCCTGTAGCCTGTTTGTGTATGCTCCTCACGCTAAGAGGGTTATTACGTTTTTAAATGGCCGTAGAAACAAAAAAGAATGTGGCAGGCCTATATATGGCCCATAAAGCTTAAAATATTTACTATCTGGGCAAAAGGTGAAGGGAATTAAGAGGTATGAATTTTGAGTTATAAAAAAAATAAGTCACAGGAACAGTACAGAGAGTGTAATCATTATTACAATATCATAATAACTTTGTACGTAGACAGAGATGGTTGCTAGACTTATTGTGGTGATCACTTCATAAGGTGTATACAATGTCCAATCACTATGTTGCACATCTGAAACTAATATATGTGATCTATACTTTAATAAATACTTAATTACTTCAAATATTTACTATCTGGTTATTTAAAAAAAATTTTGTCTACTTTGGACCTATATTATCTCTGCCTTCCAGAAGCTTATATTTTGGTAGGAAAGACAAGTAATAGGCAAAAGAACAAATCTACAAGAGAATTAATTTTCAGGTTTTGATAACAGATAAGAAGGCAATAAGTCGGATGTGAAAATAACTATAGTGAGCTGGGGAAAGGGTGGGAGCTGAAGTGGGATCCTTTGAAAAGGTGAAGTCCAGATTAGACTTGAATAAGAGCTGGGCCTACTGACCCCTCACTCTCCAGTTCAGTCTCTCCTGTCACCTTCAAATGTTAGCTTCACAGAGCTCAGCTAGATGTTAGTTCCCAGGAAGTTCATAGAATCCTCTCTGTTGGATTGCCTTTGTCATAACACCTATACTCTAACCTTGTAACTGCCTATTTGCTTTTATTCTCCCTCCCAGTCCTCCACCGCCATTAGACTTGAAATTTGTATCTTGAAGGCAAGGACGTATGTCTTGGTAATCACATATCTCTAGCATTTAGCTCATAAACTAGATTTAATAGTTAAGTAAATATATAAACTCAAAATTAGATTTCATCAAGCAGGTTTTGAAAGTTAGAAGTACCCTCTAGCAAAACTGATTCTCAAGTTTAAATTCTATTATTTATCTTTTCTTGGGAGGGAGATATAAGTCCTTCTTTCCTAAGCCATCCTTCCTACTTCAGGTACTTCCCCCTTTCATTTTGAAAACAATCTTGCTCCTCCCCCAAACTTGCCCATTTCCCATCTTATTATAAGATACCATCATCCATCTATTTGATTAAGTAAGCCAAAAACCAGGGATTATTTTTGATCCCCGATTCTTCTCATTGTCTCGCCATTGCCTATCACATCCAGTCTTTCTGCGCCTCCCAATCCAGTCCTGTTCTCCCAGCTTTACTCCTTCTCTGGCCCAGGCCAACTCTACCCTTCCCCTAAGCCAGTACAGCAGTGGCCTGCCGGGTCTTTTTGCTTTCACCCTTCCCTTCATAAGGCCATTATTTGTACAGAAAACAAACAGAACTTTTCAAACTCAAAATAAGATGACAGTCCCTCTATGTAAGCATGCCAGAGGCTGCTCATCAAACTTCAATTAAAAATGAACTCAAAAACCTGAACTCACAGCCCTGCTGAACTGGCACCTGTCTCTTCAAACTCATGTCTTCCTTGCCCTTGGCTTCTAGCTGAACTGCTGTCCTCCTCCTCCTCCTTCCTAGGGCCTTCTGTTCCCTGTTGCCTGTTGATTTATTAGGTGAACTCAGAGTTAATCTAGTCAACTTTATGACTATGTAAGCCAATATAGTTGCTAGTTAGCACACCATGGTGAAATGCCTCCCCCAAAGAATCCCCATTCCTCATTTTTATATCCTGTGTGTGGGACCAGAGTTCATGGTAACAGGCGGCTGACTGAATGGTGAGGCTTTGGAGAAGAAGCTAGGCAACCTTGTTGCCTTCTAATGGTATTAATGTTTTCCTCTCTCTCTTTTCATGCAGAGTATGAGTTGGAAGTAAAGAGGGTGCAAGACCTTCTTTCGGGAATAGAGAAACCACAGGTATGTCTTCTGGATTTCTCAGCATAAATGACACTTTCTTAAATATTTCAAGTGTGCTTTTCTTTCACCGCATAGAAGGTAAGCAAAAGGGCCCTTTCCCGTTGCAGATTATTCATAAACTATGAAATAGTGTTGCTATTAATGAAGCATGAAAATACAGAACAGAGGGCTTCTGTTTAGTCATAGTTCACTGAAATGTCCTCTGTATTTAGATAATCTAAATGCAATTAGGTATTCTTCACAACTTCCAAGGCTACATACCCACCCAGCTCCATCCTTAAGGTCTATAGAAAGTTTTGTTTTTTAGTAATTTCCTATTACCTGTGTAAAATGCAGTAATAATTTTTTAAAACTTCAGTAATTCCAAGTATTTTTCCAGGTAAATTTCAAAAAGATAAATATTAGCTGAGAAAAATAAATGCAATATATTGAGTGTAATAGCAAGAAAAAATTGGTGGGAACGGTGATATTATGAGGTTTAAAGCTCGATTTTGCCAGGTGCTTTGAAATTGAAGTGAAAAAATTTAAAATGTTGATTCAGTCTTTCATTGGAGAATAGAGAGCCAAGTTCTTGAGAGTGTTTTCTAGCTGAATGGGAAAACCTTGATTCTTCATGTGTTTGAAATACTGAGGCTTTCTAACGGAAAAGTTCAAACATGCCTCGGTATAGAACTGAGCTCAACTAAATTTAAAGGCATGAGGTGTGTTGGACAAGGGGCACAATGGGGAACTTGTGGAGGATTGGGGTGTTGGGGTTGGGTTGGGGAGTCTGCTTAATCTGGTAAGGAGCAGGTTGCAATTTAGAGTTTCCAAGCAAAGAAGTTGAATAATCAGGACCATACTTTCAGGATTATCAAACAGGTGGCCGATGGATGGGTTGGAGTGAGGGGAGGACGCACCCAGGGAGACGTGTCGGGAATCTGTTATTATAGCGGTGATGAGAGGCTGTGATTGTGGCATTAGCTGTGGCATGGAGACAGTGGGGTACTGGAGCCATTCTAGAGAGAACTCCATAGCTGTTATAACCTGTTAGGTGTCGTGCTAACTGGGCTGCTGGGTTAGATTCTGCCTTTTAGAAGTCGCTTCCTCTAATGTGACCCCTTGATTGCTGTCCCGCCCATCAAGTGGGACACTCCACATAGGACTCAGTCCCGCTGGTCTGCCCCAGCTTTATTGTGCTCTGCATGTATTTAATGTCGTACTTCACTCCCTTGTTTCTGTGCCTTTCCCAGTAATCTGTGAGTTTGCAGAGGAGGCTTATGTCTATGCCCTTTTTGTGTCTTCAGTGCCGTTCTTAGACATGTGGAGTTTGTTTTATTAGCACGGCATCTGAAGGATCAACACAGTGGGCCGTTGCAAGTGTCTAGTCTAGCAGTGCTGCAGGGAGAGGGGAGCAAAACACCGGTGGGGAGACCACGTGCATGGGAATGATCAAGTTGTGGGAATAGGTGATGGCTTTGGGGGTGGGGGTGGGGGGCTGGAGTACAGAGAGAACTTCAACAAGGCTTGAGAACTTACATTTCTAGTATAGCAGAAAGAAGAATATTCCATTAAGAAAACAGAAGTCCTAATCAGAGAGAGAAGATAGAGCAACAGTGGATTGTCCTAGAAGAAGTCACAAAACTTTATAGTCTGTATTTTATGTGCCCACATGTGCACACACATGCACAGTGCTTTTCTTAAATTAGTCCTAATCATTTCTTTAATGCAGTAGGGACAGAGTCCAGCCTGACCAAGCATTGGCACAGTGAATAGAGCATTGCCCTCAGATGCAGAAGACCCAGGTTCAAAACCCTGAGGTTGCCGGCTTGAGCATGGGCTCACCAGCTTGAGTAAGGGTCCCCAAACATTTTACACAGGGGGCCAGTTCACTGTCCCTCAGACTGTTGGAGGGCCAGATATTAAAAGAAACTATGAACAAATCCTTATGCACACTGCACATATCTTATTTTAAAGTAAAAAACCAAAACAGGAACAAATACAATATTTAAAATAAAGAACAAGTAAATTTAAATCAACAAACTGACCAGTATTTCAATGGGAACTATGGGTGCGGATGCATCCTGTGCTCCTCTCACTGACCACCAATGAAAGAGGTGCCCCTTCCGGAAGTGCGGTGGGGGCCGGATAAATGGCCTTAGGGGTCCACATGTGGCCTGTGGGCCGTAGTTTGGGGACCCCTGAGCTTGAGTGTGGGGTTGCTGGCTTGAGCTTGGGATTATAGTCATGACCCATGGTCCTTGGCTTGAGCCCAAAGGTCACTGCCTTGAAGCTCAAGTTTGCTGCCTTGATCCCAAGATCGTTGGCTTGAGCAAGGGGTCACAGGCTCAGCTGCAATGCCTACCCCTTTAGTCAAGGCCCGTATGAGAAAGCAGTCAGCGAACAACTAAGGTGCCACAATGAAGAATTGATGTTTCCCATCTTTCTCCCTTCCTGTCTGTTTGTCCCTATCTGTCCTTCTCTCTGGCTCTCTCTTTCTATCGCAAAAAACAAAAACAAAAACCATGTTTCTGAGGATCGTGTGGCTCTAATAAGATAAAGCAATTATTGAAGTGCATTGGTCTTTCCCTTGATTCAGCATTTATTAAGCACTTTTTTAAAATAGTTTTTAGACAAGAATAGGCAGACAGGCTTCTTTGTAAATAGTTATGACATTAGGCAAAATATGGCAGGATTGTCATTTTAAATAGGTCAAATGTGTCTCAGTAGGCTAAAATCAAGATGTCCATAGGACTACATTTTTAACTGGAGGCTTTGGGGGTAAACCTGATGGCTTGCTTTTTCCAACTTCTCAGAGAAGTTGCCTGCATTCTTTGGCTTGTGACCCCTTTCATCCTTGTGTCTCTTTCTCTGACTCTCTTGTGTTCTCTCTTTCACTGTAAAGTTGGACCCACCAAGATAATCCAGGTTAGTCTCTCCTTTATAAGATCCTTAACTTAATAACATCTGCAAACTCCCTTTTATCTTTCAGGGTAATCTTATATTCCTAGGTTCCAGGGATTACAATGTGGACCTCTTTGGTTGAGGCGGCGGGGGCAGGGGGGGTCATTATTCTGCTCACGACACCATCCCTGGTTCTCATATAAACTTTTCTGGCCTGGTGGCAATATATTCTTCCTGCCCAGCCCAGTTTGTTGTTTACACAGTTTTTCTGCCTTCCTTTCTCTCCTTCTCTCTCTTCACCTTCTCTGTCTGAAGTTCTTATTCATGATCGTGACTCATTTTTTCTTGTGTCCCTCACCCATAGCACTGTCGTTGGTACTTCATGAACCCTTAACAAATGCTTGCTAAATAAAAGGCTGCACTGGATTATGGCAGGTGAGAAAAAGGCCTGAAGACTGGCCAGTATAGATGAGGCATGGCCAGCATGGTGGGATGTGGGGACAGGCTAGCGGCAAAGTGCAGGGCAGCAGCCTAGATGGGAAGGGGCCATGCTTTGCAATCAGGTTCTCTAAGTTGCGGTCCAGCATGGCCATTAAGTGTGTCCGTGACCTTGGGTAAGTTATATAACTTCCCTGAGCCTAGGTTTTCTCATCTTTGAAAGGTAGGATACTAAGGAGCACATGGGACTGAGAAGTAAGTTATATACTATTTACAGAGTACTTGGAATAGAGTGTGGAATATTTCTCTATAGTTTATAGCATAACATTAGGCAAAGTGAAGCTACCTGGCGCTCTCTGAAATGAGATGGAGGGATGTCCGGCCACCTTGCAGGGAAAAAAGCAGAGCTGCGGGAAGTTTGGCAGACAGTTGTATAAATGATTGCTGTTCTTAAATTTTTTTTTTCAGACACATCTGATAACACCGTTAAATAAAAGGCATATATTTTTCTTTGAGATTTTTGTTGATGATTTGTTTCATGTATAGAAACAGTATTGAGGACGTGGATTTCAGTCATCTTTTTAGAATTCTGGGCATCCTTAATTAAGCAAGTCATTTACTTTCCAGAAACCCAGACATGATAAGTATGCAAATATTTAGTCATTGAGTAAAAGGAGTGCACAAATATACTAGGTATTTGTCCTGAGACTCTTAACAGTTAGATGCCTTGGCGATTGTACTCGCATGCACCACTACAGCAGAGAAACAAGCTTGACTCACTCTGTGTGGTATAGGGTTCAGCCTCTGTTAGTGCTAGACACCTCCAACCTGGTGTAGTTAATCTACTCAATGGTGTGCTCGATGAAGTTTTCTACGTACTGCTGGGCTCTTTATTTTCAGGATGTAAATAAATGTAACCTGAAATTGGTTTCCGCATTGTTTCCATCTGCTAATGTTTAGCTTATAGTAACAATTGATTTGTTGGCTCCAGAAGTGAGAAAACTGGCCTGAGAGGAACAACTGCAAGAAGTGATTCCTGAAAGATAAACAGCAGTATGTCTGGAAACATATTTGAGGTTTTTAGCATTTAAAGAATTATATAAACTGATGATTATGAAACCCTAGATTTGAGTATTCTTTTTTCCTTTGAGAAATGACCTCTTTGACCTTTTCCTTTTTAATTTTCCTTTGTGTTATTATTTTTCACAATGGTACTTTTGAAGTGAAGCCAATATTTTTAAGGTACTATATCCTCAACGCACTTCCTGATTGGATCAGCATGCCACCCACATAGTTAAATCCAAAGACCAGACCAAATTTAGAAGCTTCTAACTTGCATAGAAATATTTTTAAACATGACAATAACAATTTATTAACTTTATGAGAGTAAATAGTGTTTGGGTCCAAATGCTGTCATGTGTGTCACATTGGCTGGGCTGAACAGGAGAGAAGGGGGCATGGAGAAAGGCTAAGCATTATAGATCAAATAACTACAGAAAATGCAGTCCTGTCATTTCTGAATGTGTACATATAGATGCTTTTTCTCATTTTTAAAAAACTTTATTCATTTTAGAGAGATAGCGGGGAGAAAAAATGAGAGAGAAGAGGGAGGAGCAGGAAGCATCAACTTCCATATGTGCCCTGACCAGGCAAGCTCAGGGTTTCAAACCGGCGACCTCAGCGTTCCAGGTCCATGCTTTATCCACTGTGTCACCACAGGCCAGGCCATAGATGCTTTTAACTAACAATCATTCTCAAGTTGAAATCTCTATTTAATAAATACACAGACAAGAATGATTTCTAATCAGTATGTAATCACTTAGAAGTAGACAGTGGTTCTATGAGTCCTTCAGGATACTTTAAAATAGTTTAATTTAAATAATTTTTTTGCAGACTTACACTAGTTATCCACACAACAGACTCTGACATCACTAGGGTTGAGACAAATGTCAAATTGGGTCTTGTCCAGTAATTTTGTAATTAGAAATCACCACTTAAATCACCACTATAAATTAGATTGACTTCTATTTATGGTAGAATAATTAAACATCAGAGAGTCATTTAGTTTTGTGGCTTCTGAACTTCTACTCTTGGGTCACAGCCACGATGACCATTGTGATGATGCTGTGTCCCAGTTTGCTCGGTGGTCACTGCTGGTGGCTGGTGAGAAGTTTCACCAGAGACAAGCCTGTGTGAGCACTGTTGCTCTGAAAGAGATGCGAGCCATCTAGAGTCCTGAGTTCTCAGTCCCTCCTTAAGGTTGTCACCTCTTGCACACATGGAAGAAATGCAGGGCAAATGCCAAGGATGCCCTTTTACGTGACATTCTCCTGAAAGGCAGGCACCATGTAATTTTCTGGCATCAGCCTTGAAATGGAAGTGAGTTCCAAGTTCTAACAGAGATAAAGCCCTCTTTCTCTCAGGCTTCCACTGCCTAAGAACAGGAAACCTGAAGCCCAGGAATCAGTGAAAGGGAGGCAGCAAGGGCACACAGGAGGAGTGGGCTCCATAAACCAGCTAGTGATCTTCGTGGCAGACTGGCTGCTTAGCTCGAGGAAAAAATTCCCAGAATTCTCGGTCCTTTGAAAACGATGCTGAGTTCTCAGAATGCATCTCTGATAGGCCGTTGTATCAGAAGACTGCGTCTGCACAGAGCTCTGTGTTCAGGTGACAGTTAGCCTTTTTAAGGCTTACTCCACAGATATAGGGGGAAGGTGAACATGATATTAGTTGGTGCTCCAAATGTGTACATCACTGTTTGCTTAAGTAATAAGTTAACCAAATCCAAAAGGAAAAAACTAAATTCTTAATAGCTGAGGGAAAAGATAGGCTAAAGAGTTGTAAATTGATGGATATTTGTTCAGCATCTAAAGTACTTGATTTTGATTCAGCTGTTGGAGCCATGATGTTATTTCACACTGCCACTCATGGCATCAGTGTTACTACACACTGTGCTCTGGGAACTGTACAGAGCAGCCGCTTATCACCTCGGTTGAATGTTCCCCAATACCTGATCACCTTTTAAATTATGAACTTGTTGTAGTAAAATATCTCCTTTTAAGTTAAAAATCAAATAATACATAGTGCCTCAAATACCCATTGATGGTGTGTGTGAAGGAATTCAGCAAATATTCTGGTGTGTGTGATAAAAATGCTGCCTTAAAATGTAGTCGGGAACAACACACAACTAACCAAGCAAAGCACAGTATAGTAGAAACAGTGCCGAGTGCAGGTGCCAGCAAAGCATGGCCAGAGCACAGGGGACATAGTGGTTGGTCCTGAGCAAGTGGCCAGGCAGGACAGTACTGACCCTTCCTGAATTGGACTTGAGCCACTGTGGGTCCCTATGTGCTTGTTGTATCTGCCCTCGGTTTTCTCATCTGTTTCTCTCCACCAGATTGTACTCCTTGAGGTAGAGATTGTGTCTTAATCACCTGTGTATCCACAGCCGCTCACAGGGTGAGGTGTGACAATTAAAAGAATAAGCAAATGCAGCATTTGAATGAGGTCTAAAGGAAGTTTGTTAAAAACTAAGAAAGCAAGAAAGTCAAAAGCTAAGTCATGGGGTTTTGCCAAGGGGATGACCGCCGGAGGGGCTGTCACAGCCTTAGGGGGGGGGGTGCAGTAGAGGGACTACTGGTCAAGAGCCATAGCAAGTAGGCTTGAGTTTGGCTCAACAGTGTCTCCTCAGATATTTTAAAGAGATGTGTCATGCTATCTATCATCCACTGTCGCCTGTATTGGAAGCTCAGACTATCTTACTCCCTTTGATTTTATTATTTTTCAACATTTACTAAGCAGTTACTGCTCACAGCTGAATACGATTTGGGCCGTGTGTTTAGGGTATGCCATACATAGTCCAGGGGAGTGGTGGACAAATGTCATTAACATGATCAGCAGTAGTAGAGATCTCAACAAGATTCTGTAGAGAAGAGGCGTGATGATGGTAAAGTACTTGAGGAAAGGGATAGTGAGGCCTGGCGGGGCTCTGGAAGCGTCAGCAGAAGTCTGCTTAAATAATTTGTTGAGTGCATCATGATGCTATGTCTCTATAGATCAGAAATGATATGGAAGAGTCTCTGCTAAAAACGGAATGAATGATACACTGGAAAGGGAAACCTAGTGTTCATTTTCATATTTACTATTCATGCTTTTAAGTAATTTTATATTACATTTCAATGCTCTTCATATAGACCAGAGAGTGACAGAAATGGAAGAAAAAAGGATGGAGACTGGATAGCTTACATATCTCCATCCACAGCATGATACCCTACAGCGCTAAAGTGTGAACGTGAAGCTTTGGTGTCTCTCTCTTTTTTTGTTTTTTTTTTTTACAGGGACAGAGAGAGAGTCAGAGAGAGGGATAGATAGGGACAGACAGACAAGAACAGAGAGAGGTGAGAAGCATCAATCATTAGTTTTTCGTTGCCGTTGCGATACCATAGTTGTTCATTGACTGCTTTCTCACATGTGCTTTGACTGTGGGCCTTCAGCAGACCTAGCAACCCCTTGCTGGAGTCAGCGACCTTGGGTCCAAGCTGGTGAGCTTTTGCTCAAGCCAGATGGGCCCGCGCTCAAGCTGGCGAGCTTGGGGTCTTGAACCTGGGTCTTCCGTATCCCAGTCCGACGCTCTATCCACTGCGCCACCACCTGGTCAGGCGAAGCTTTGGTGTCTTTATTAAAGTCATCCACAATAACCTTTATAAAATTAGAACATTAAAGTTCTGTTCATACACTTATTTTATAGAATTAGACCATACATTATGATGGGTGTCTCTAGAAACATACTCTGAAACAAAGATTTGATGGCAAACAGTGTAGGTGCCCAGGAAGCGCCATCAGAGAGAACACTTGAGAGGAAGGACCTCAGCGCCGGGCCTATGAATGAACAGGTTACAGCTGAGCCAGCTGGGCCGAGTCCTGCTGGAGTCAGCTGCTAGATAGTATAGAACAGGCCTTATGTCCTAAGAAGTGGGGAGGGGGGCAATTTGGGGTGCATAGAGTCCCCAGCTGTTCAAATGACCAGTTGAACCCATGCTGTATTCAAATGAAGTTTTAAGCAGAGGTTAAACCAGAAAGATAAAAGCAACCTTGGAAAGGTGAACTGACTGCCTCCCCACAATTCTCTACCCCTCATTTTGGGTCTCTGTTCCACCCGCCCCCCCACCCACCCCCATCACTGGGTTGTCCTGGAGCCTCCAGGGCTTTAAGGGAACATGACTTGTGCTTCCTTCAGCATCATTCCTTTATAATGTTGATGAAATGCCAGAGACACTTGATTCTTGTTTTCATCAATTAGCCTGTGATAACATGGGTTTTATAATACATCATTTCACTTGAAGTTGCAGAAGCAATTGACAGTGGTAAGTGAGGACTTACTGTACAAGCCTTGCAGGGTACTTCTACACCAAGCAAAGCTTGCAGGCCACTGGAAGGTACCTGCGGATATGACTCCTTCCAAATAGTGTGATGGGCATCTTAATCATTGAAATCTTACATTCAGCTTTTTCCTTTAAAAGAAACTACCAAGCGTGACAGGTTGTTTTACTTTCTGGAAGTGAATTACATATACTTGCATGACAGTTTGCCTTAAGAGGACAGATGTTGCAGGAGCTATATTTTGGACATTAGGACTTGACAACAGAAACTTACATAGGATCCTTTTGTTTGCTGCCATTAAAATCAAATTGTTTACCGTGAATTACCTGAGCAAGTTTTATGTAGTTCCTAATAATCACAATCATGTTATTGGAAGAAGTGGTGTTTGATTTATGTGAAATGGATTTGAATATTTTTTCCATGGTTTTCTTCCTCAGGTTTCTAATATTCAGGCCAGAACAGTTGTGCTGTCCTGGGCTCCCCCTGTTGGACTTCCGTGTGGACCCCACAGTGGCCTTTCCTTCCCCTACAGTTATGAGGTTGCCTTATCAGACAAAGGCCGAGATGGAAAATACAAGATCATTTACAGGTAGTGTACGTTTTCATGTGTTTCTCTGCCGCTAAATAGTGAAACTAAGTCATTAAGGAAAATAGAAAACAAAGGAAACTTTATAGACTGCAAATTTTTCTTTAACTTGTTCATTGTAAGAATTAGTAATAATTAGAATGTTGAGTTAATTTTGTCTAGAGTAATTAATCAGAAATGACTATTCTAGAGCTCTTTGGTGTTGGTAAAATAATATTGTTTCATTTTGTTAGCTTGTCAGTATAGAACTAATGAAATTTTCTATTAATATCTATTGAGAAAAACATGAGCATGACCTTCAGTTTTACGTACATTATGCACTCATATAATTATCCTTATTAGACTCAGACCTCTTACTAATCATATTTTTTTTAATTCTGCAACATAGATTTATGGTTTTATGAAATAGGAATTTCAGCCTAATTTGTATCCTTCTTGGTAGTTTACCACCTGTAGTAAAATTTACTTTAAAGCATTTTAGGCCAGCGCTTTTTTTTTTTTACAGGGACAGAGAGAGAGTCAGAGAGAGGGATAGATAGGAACAGACAGACAGGAACGGAGAGAGATGAGAAGCATCAATCATCAGTTTTTAGTTGCGACATCTTAATTGTTCATTGATTGCTTTCTCGTATGTGCCTTGACCGCAGGCCTTCAGCAGACCCAGCCACCCCTCGCTGGAGCCAGCAACCTTGGGTCCAAGCTAGTGAGCTTTTGCTCAAACCAGATGGGCCCACGCTCAAGCTGGCGACCTCGGGGTCTCGAACCTGGGTACTCTGCATCCCAGTCTGATGCTCTATCCACTGCGCCACCGCCTGGTCAGGCAGCCAGCACTTTCTTAAATGGTTAAATGTTTAGCAGACAGAATAAGGGATTATCTCCTGTTTTATGCACTGCCCGGTATTACACATGCAAATATCGCCTTGTTCTAAATGCGATTAAATTTTTTTAGGGTCAAGCCCTTTCCCTTCCTCCTCTGTAATTTCAGGGACTGGTCACATTTACAGAGCAGGACCCCAGAGTCAGTTCTGTTTTAATTACTTGTCAGAGTGCCCTGTGTAAGACCGGTGGCCATGGCCATGTAAATTACGACTGGATTTGGGCAGACGATAAAGGAACTGTGGAGCCGGAGGGTGGTGAGCCAGTCCGTTTATTCAAGTCTCGCCAACTGGCGGACGAGCAAGCGGCAGAGAAAATTGCTTCTCCTCATCTCTCTCAGGACTCTTAAGCAAAACAGACTGGGAGGAAAAACCCCCTTTCAGCCAAACAATAGCAAACAGTGACCCCTCCCAGTGCCAGTACCACCCTAACCCTTGTATAGACTATACACAGGTGATGCTGCCTTGTGCTCCTGCAACATGTAGGCAAAGTGCAAGCTAGCAAACTTAGGGGTGGTCACTTCACTTTCTACATCAGTGGTTCTTAACCTTTTTTGAGGTACCGAACCCACCAGTTTCATATGCGCATTCACTGAACCCTTCTTAGTGATAAATAAAATTTTTTTTTTTTTCCAAATTTAAGACATAGGTATATGTTTTCTTACTGGTGCACAAAATGAGCCATGCATGAACATCACCTCGCTCAAAGAACAAAACCAACAAAGTGCATGAACTCACAACAAATTACGGTATTACTTTATTCTGGCCTCCGCAGCAGAGGCTTCTCTGAACCCCTGAGACTGACTCATCGAACCCCTAGGGTTCGATAGAACCCAGGTTAAGACCTACTGTTCTACATGATAGGTATTCCTGTGCGAGGAGTGCGGTACATTACATAAGCCAACAGACCATAGCAACAGCACAAGTCATACAATTACAATAATTACAAAGGTGCCCTTCACAATGTCTCCCCGAGCACTCTGCCCAAGGCGCTAATTGGGGGCCCATCTCCAGACCCCTACTCCACGGTAGGTGGGAGGGCCTGTATAGTCCAGGGCTGTGTCCATGGGAACCATAAAGTGTCCTTGGTGCATCTCTGTAACTGGATGATTGAAGCCTCCTGCTGCAGGGGGGCCTCCACTGGGGCTGCCCCCCCCCCAATCAGGGTCTCTCATACTGTCCAAAGGCAGCATGTCCATCCAACATGGGAGCCAGTGCCCCCCTCTGGTTGCAATCCAAGAGTTCATTATACCGCTCAAATGGTCAGTCCACAATAGACAGCCCAGCTGTCTGTGCAAATCGCCAAGGTAAAGGTCCATTACAGGCTATTGCCACACATCTCTTTATTAACAAATCTCAGTGCCTTTTCATGGCACTTGGTTGCCACAAGCCCCATCTAAACCCTTCAGCAAGCTTACAGGGCCCAGCGGGGTCAAACACATTCAAGGCCTATGCTTCCTTGATAGTTTTCTTATCTGTTGCTACTGCTGCTGCAAAAATAAAGCACCTATTATCTTCTAATGCTGACACCTGCTGCACATTAGAAGGTGATCAATGGACTGTCAATTTCACATGGGGCCTCGGCCCTCCCTGCACATCCCTGGTAGGCAGGTCTTTCAGCCTTCCCCCTGTTCAGACTGGAACAATGGGCTTTGGGGAGGATCCTCTTCTCCCACAGGTGTCTTCAGCAAGTAATCCTGCAACTGTGCAACCTGAACATCACCTGTTTTCTTGGCAGCTGCCGGGGTGCTTGCTTCCCCCACTTTTTCAGCAGCTGGAACCTCTGCTCTGGCTCATGCTATTGCCAAATCTCTTAACAGGGCTCTGTTAGACCTGCCATCCAATTTCTCCCTCTCTGCCCCAGCTGCAGTCAAATCTACCCACATCTGTGTTTGGGTAACCTTTACAGGCCCATTTCCCTTGCTAGTCAGGGGGCCAGGATGGGCAGCAGCCCTCACAGCCTCACAGTGCTGTGCTGTCTCCAGCTCCCCAAAATCTGTCACCATCTCTGTAACCATGTTGATGGGCTGCTAGGTTTTTATCTTCTGGATGACCACTGACCAGACTCTGAGTCTGCAGACTGCAGACCGCTGACCTCCTCATCCTCACAAGAGGAGTTGGAAACGCCCGCTCCCACCAACTCAGCGCTACTCTGCTGGCACAGATGCCGCTTCAGCGACTGTTTTAGCTCCTACAGCTGCCGGCTCTCAGCCTGAAGCTGAGACTCAAGCTCTTGAACTCGCAGTTGTTTCTCCAACAGCTGTTGCTGCCAGCGTTCCACTTCCTGGGCAAACTGCAACTTGGGAACCCATAATTTCTTCTCCAGGGACTGTTTCAGTTCCAGGTGTCATTGGTGCTCAGTCTCTTCTTGCAGGGCTGTAAAAAACACCCAACTCATTGTGGGGCAGCTGTGTTTACCAGCTGCAAAGCACTTTGCTCAATCAGTGCGTGAGCACCTGGCAGAGCCACATGTCTATGGCCTATATAAGGCTATGGGTACTTGCACTCAGAGAGATGGGGATTGTAGATGCACAGATTGCCTGCTCACCACTGTGAGGGGCCATTTTGCTAAGAGGTGGTTTCCCCTGTCTGTGTGCATGTCTGCTGTTGTGAGACTTTATTAAATGGAATGGCCCAACGCTTTCTGGCTCTACAGTTTCTCTATCTGCCCAAAACTATTATGGACCTGCCTGGCCTCGGCCACCAGCATTACACCATGGTCCCCAAAAGGAAAGCCTTGGGGACCCATACACTGGAGAGCAACAACCACTCCTCTACCCCACTCCTCAAGGGTGTCAGCTGCTCCCATACCAATCTGATCAGAATCCTGCTGACTACACCATACATGAGGCCAGTGGCCGTGGCCATGCAGGTTCCCATTGAATTCAGGCAGACAGTAAAGAAACTGGAGCTGAAGGGTGGTATGCCATTCTGTTTACTAGTGTCTCTCAATGGTGGACTAGCAAGCAGGCAGGGCAAGACTGCTTTTCTCTCTCTCTCTCTCTTTCTCTCAGGACTCACAAGCAAAAGAGGAGGAAAAGCCTTCTCTGGCAAACAGTGGCCCCTCCCCACTACAGCAGGCAGTCCACAGCTTGCAGTCTGCCCCCCGAGGGCAAGCCCCCACAGCCTCACATAGAATACACACTCATGACACTGCCCGTGCTCATGCACCAGTTAGCAAAGTGCAGTGAGCAAATCTAACATACTTCTAACACACTGGTTTGCCCAATACCCTGGAACGACGGTGCAGCCCAAGGTGATGGGCCACACAGCCTTCTTGTTGGTTCTCTCCCACCCTGCTGCTGCCTCGGTGCACACTGCTTCAGTGCACACTGCCTTGGCACAGACTACCTGTGAGGCCGGTACCCGAGGCCAGGCGGGTCCACACTGGATTCAGGCAGATGTTAGAAAAACTGCGGAGCCGGAAAGCGTTAGGCCATTCCATTTAATAGAGTCTCTCAATGGCGGACAAGCACACAGGCTGGGGAAACCACCTCTCAGGCAAACAAACAGCTAAATGGCCCCTCACAGTGGCGGGCGGACAGGCAATCGCCATCTGCAATCCCCCATCTCTCATCTCTCAAACACAAACACCCATTGCCTTATATAGGCTGTGTGCACGTGCCTCTGCCATGTGCTCACGCACTAATCAAGCAAAGTGAGCCTAACACAGCTGCCCCACACTACCTCAGTGCTGACTAGCTCCCGGGTCCTGTTCCTGAGTCTTCACTTGCTCCAGGGACATGTCTTCTTCTGGACAAGCAAAAGGGGAGGAGGCAGGGAAGGAAGCCCCACAGCTGCTCACTCCTCTGGCCACCCATCGTGCTTTTTGCTGTCTCTTCCGTGACTCTACAGGCATTTCCCTAGGGTCCTCCAGCATCCACTATTGCTCTCTTACAGTGTAGCCTCCAGACTGCATAAACATGTCAGTCAGGCCATGTCCTTTGCTGTGAAGAAAACTGCAGTGATTCCCCATTTTTCTTAAAATTAAACCCTAACTCCTTCTGGCTCACAATCATTTGGCTTTGTTTTGAAAAGTCAGAATTGGTAGAGACCTTACAAAAATACGGAGCACCACTTCCCCCAGTGCCACCAAGAAACAGATAGATTGTGTCAGTACCAGGTAGCCATTAGTGGCAGGAACTAGGGTCTCCTGTGTCTGAAGATGTAGATAGGCAATGTGATAAAAGCAAAGGGCTGGTAAGGTGAACAGGAGGGGTCTTGTCCCCGCCTAAAACAGGGTATTGCCAGAGGTCATGCAGGACTGGATTTGCTGCTTCTTTGGATTTTTCTTCTCCAAGGAATGCTAGAAATCTGAATTGTTTTTTAAACTTTTCTAATGTTAAACTAATTTATCAAATTAAAAAAAATTTTTTTTCTTTTTTTTGTGACAGAGACAGAGAGAGGGACAGATAAGGACAGACAGGCAGGAAGGGAGAGAGATTAGAAGCATCAATTCTTCCTTGGGGCTCCTTAGTTGTTTATTGCTTTCTCATATGTGCCCTGATGGGAGGGGCGTGGCACTACAGCAGAGCCAGTGACCACTTGCTTAAGCCAGCGACCTTGGGCTTCAAGCCAGGGACCTTTGGGCTCAACCTAGCAACCCACACTGTGAACCCACACTCAAGCCAGATGATCCTGCACTTAAGTCGTGACCTCGGGGTTTTGAACCTGGGTCCTCTGTATCTCATTCTGACACTCTATCCACTGCTCCATTGCCTGGTCAGGCAAAAAAAAAATTTTTTAATATTGTACAGGTTAAAAATGCTTCAAGCAAAGTATGGAGATTGGTCACCAGTTTATAACATGAGAAAAAGTATTTTTATTTGAAATAACTTTAAACTTATAAACCTTAGCAAAAAGAAAGAAATCAAGAAATACATGTATACCCTTTACCCAGATTCGCCTGCTATTAAATAGCCACAATGCAGTTATCAACTTCATAAATTTGCATTGATACAGTGCTTTTATCAATTGATCATTCATATTCTAGTTTTGTCAATTTATTTAAGTAATGTCTGTTACAGCATTTTTTGTCCCTTCTAGGACAGGGTTCCTGACTAGGGTCATTTATTGCATTTACTTGTCTTATCTCTATCCTTTAATTGGAGCACTTCCAAAATATTGATGTGTTTTATGACAGACATTTTTAAAGAATACAGTCATGCCATCTGCATCCCCCTCACCTTCAAATGTTTTTTAATGGAATATCCCTTATTGTTTTCAATTGCAACTTCTGATAAAGGTAATGGTTTTATTTTCTATAAGAGCAGTTCCTGGTACTGCTCTGTGAGGGGAGCAGATTGCAGTTCCTGAGGGTGGTTGAGAGATTGTGGTGGTCGGGTTCCTGCCCAGGTGAATCTGGGAGCTCCCTTGGCTTGACAGCTGGTACAGTTATTAACACTTACATTTATCTTGTCTCTCTATTAATTTGCTTGCTTATTTGTTTTTATGTATTTACTTTGAAGATGTGATAAAACCTTTTGGAATTTTACTAGTAAGTTTAACTTGCCATTTTCCATATTTAGGATGGCATAACTTGAATCTATTTTTTGGTTTAGAAAGTTAGTAATACTAAATAAGGAAGTTTATTTCTGTTTTATGGCAGAATCAGACATCATAGTTCTTGAATCATTTGTTGCTGGTATATGACAGTGAGACCCAAATCCAAACTCTGTTTTACTTTTGAAACTGGTATCATTGACTAATGAAATGAATAATTTGTCTTTGCAGTGGAGAAGAATTAGAATGTAACCTGAAAGATCTTAGACCAGCAACTGACTATCATGTAAGGTGAGTTAGGATGTGAGAGCTGAAGTGTACTGGAGAATTCGGGTTGCTAAAATCAGTCAAGTTCCCCTTTTCAAAGTTTGTGATTAATAGCACTGCCTAACTTTAAGCTGTGATACCTTTGCTCACTGTCCATCCATGCATGCTACGTGCACTTCTGTTCTGCACTCGGGCGTAGTGGTTTGGGAATACATGGGAGTGCTTTTGACAACAAAAAGTCAGTGATACATTGAACAGTATGTAGTCTTCTAAAATCAGTTGGGCTGTGTGGTTTAATTATTTTTTTCTATAAACAAATGAGTCTTTTACTGTGGGTGTATCAGTTGTTTATTATAGACTGTAAGTATAAACTGTATATTTAACTCAAATGACTAAATAAGTCTTTCCCAGATTGCAAGAACACCTTTAGACTTTTGGTTTTAAAATAAGACAATACAGATAGCAGATTATCTCTAACAATAATTAACCTGATTTAGCAAAATAGTGAGCTTGTGTAATCTGATATGTAGTTGTATAATATAATCTGATATTGTGACTTTTCTGGACTCTGTGCTGTAACTACTCTGGACAGTAAGGGTAGCTAATCTTAGGAAGAACACCAGACAACCATAGGCCTGGGAAGTGGAAGGTATTGTCTGCGTCCTTGAAGAATTCATCTGATTATTTAAAAGATACATCCATACATTGTTTGCAAGTTAACATGTTTCTGAATATGATCCATAACATTTAAAATTTTTATTTTACTTAATTTTTAACTTGACCAGAAATTATGATTTTTATCTGCTAGGATACACAACAACATCCTCTCTCCTTTCTTCACTTATATACATGTATATAAAGATTATGTAATAGAATTGTAAGCATTGAGCACACATTCTTTATTATACTTTCCAAAGGTTAATTCATATTACATGTTCTTCAGTGGTGAGATGGAGGCAGGTTAGCCTAACAGGAAGAACATGTATTAATTATCAAAAGACTTGAGTTCTAGTGTGGTTCTACCATGAACTAATTGTTTCAACTTTGGTCAACCACAGAATATCTGTGTAACAATTCTCTCAGTAAGAAAGGTACAAAAGTAGAGCTGTGCTCAGGTTCTAATATCTCATTATTTGCATAAGTGCTTAAAACTAAGTTTAAAGTAATACATAAAAGAACAAAGTGTTTTACATTTAGTCATAAAGAATACATCTGCTTAGCTATTATAGTGTTTAGATGAACTCTTTTGCAACCATCTCTTTCTGTTTAAATCAAAACTTTTGGGTTTTGAGTCAGTTAGCTTTAGCCTAAACATAGTGAACTTTTCACTTAGTCTATACAAACAAAAAGATCTGTATAATTTGTGAAGCTGGGATGATAATAGAAATAGCTTAATCATTCTGTCAAATGGTCAATTTAACGATTTACTAGAAAATGTAGCACCATATAGAGAGCCATGTAAATGTTCTGTTAGTCGTTGTCACCATTAATATGTGTTTCATTTTTTCTCCATCTTTTAACAGATTATTCTTATAGCTTTACTAAAGTTTACTTTTATTAATTTCCTGCTCAATCCTGAGTTGAAAGGATCTTTTTAAACAAATTTAAATGTCATAAAGAGTTGGCCCTTTATGTACTGTCCTGTATGTTGTTTGCCTTCATTTCTTTTTTATTAATTTTAATTTATTGTGTTAACATGGATTCAAGTGTCCCACCCAATATAACACCTTCACCCCCACCCCCGTGTCCCCGATTACACCCTAACTCCCTCCTCCTTTCCCTCTGGGATTTGCTGTCCTGTTATGTATATTTATTTGTATGTATTTATAATGTTACTAATCCCTTCACCTTCTCTGATCCCATTTCCCTCATCCCCTTCATTCACCTGCCGTCTGACAGCTATCCCTCTGCTTCCTGTGTGTCCACCTCTACCTCTATTCTGTTCCTCAGTTCACTTTGTTCATTAGATTCCACATATAAGTGAGATCATATGATACTTGTCTTTCTTTGCCTGGCTTATTTCACTTAGCATAATAATCTCATCCATCTATGCTATCAAAAAAGGTAAGATTTCCTTCTTCTTGACCATGTACTATTCCATTGTGTACCATGGCTTTTTAATCCACTCGTCCACTGACGGTCACTTGGGCTGTTTTCAGATCTAGACTATTGTAAACAAAGTTGCAGTAAATACGGGGTGCATATCTTCTTCTGAATCAGTATTTCGGGATTCTTAGGAAATATTCCTAACAGTGGGATAGCTGGGTTGAATAGCTGGGTTGAAAGGCAGTTCCACTTTTAATTTTTTTTTTTTTAATTTCTTTTTATTGTATTCATTTTAGAGAGGAGACACAGAGTGAGAGAGAGAGAGAGAGAGAGAGAGAGAGAGAGAGAAAGGGGGGAGGAGCTGGAAGCATCAACTCCCATATGTGCCTTGACCAGACCATCGCAGGGTTTTGAACTGGCGACCTCAGTGTTCCCAGGTCAACGCTTTATCCACTGCGCCACCACAGGTCAGGCCTACTTTTAATTTTTTGAGGAAACACCATACTGTTTTCCACAGTGGCTGCACCAGTCTGCATTTCCACCAGCAGTGCAGGAAGGATCCCTCTTCTCCACATCCTTGCCAGCACTTATTCTGTGTTGTTTTGTTAATGAGCGCCATTCTGACAGGTGTGAGGTGGTATCTAATTGTTGTTTTAATTTGCATTTCTTTGATGATTAGTGACGTCAAACATTTTTCATATGCCTATTGGCCATGTGTATGTCCTCTTCGGAGAAGTGTTCAGTTCTTTTGCCCATATTTTAATTGGATTGTTTACCTTCCTGGCGATGAAGTTCAGAAGTTCTTTATAAATTTTGGTTATTAACCCTTTATCAGATGTATTGGCGAATATGTTCTCCCATTGGGTGGGCTGTCTTTTTATTTTGTTCATGGTGTCTTTTGCTGGACAAAAGCTTTTTAGTTTGATATAGTTCTATTTGTTCATCCTGTCCTTTATTTCACTTGCCTGTGAAGATAAATCAACAAAAATATAACTACGAGAGATATCGGAGAGTTTACTGCCTATGTTTTCTTCCAAGATGTTTATGATTTTGCAATTTAGATTTAACTCTTTTTACCTTTTTGAGTGGTGTAAGTTGGTGGTCTAGTTTCATTATTTTTGCAGGTAGCTGTCCAATTTTCCCAACACCAATTATAAAAGAAACTGTCTTTACTCCATGGTATGCTCATAACTACTTTGTCAAATATCAATTGACCATAAAGGCATGGGTTTATTTCTGGTTTCTCTCTTCTGTTTCATTGATCTGTATGCCTGTTCTTACGTCAGTACCAAGCTGTTTTGATTACAGTGTAATATAACTTGATATCAAGAAGTGTGATACTTCCCACTTTATTCTTCATATTCAAGATTGCTCAGGCTATTCGGATTCTAATTTGGTTCATATAAATTTTTGGAATATTTGTTCTATATCTTTGAAGTATGCCATTGGTATTTTAATAGGAATTGCATTGGATTGATAGATTGATTGCCTTGAGTAATATAGACATTTTAATGATGTTTATTCTTGTCCGTGAACATTGTATATACTTCCACTTGTTTGTATCTTTTTTGATTCCTTTTTTCAATGTCTTATTATTTTCCGAGTACAAGTCTTTTACCTTCTTTGTTAAATTTACTCCTAGGTACTTAATTTCTTTGTTGCAATAGTGAAGGGGATTGTTTCCTTAATTTCTCTTTCAGACAGTTCATTGTTCATGTATAAAAATGCCACTAATTTTTGAATATTAATTTTATATCCTGCCATCTGCTAAATTCATTTATCATGTCTAGTAGTTTTTTGGCTGAGACTTTAAGGTTTTCTATGCACAGTATCAAGTCATCAGTAAATAATGATAGTTTTACTTCTTTTCCAATTTGGATGCCATTTATTTCTTTTTCTTGTCTGATTGCTGTGGCTAGGATTTCCAGAATTATGTTGAATAAGAGTGGTGAAAGAAAGCACCCCTGCCTTGTTCTCTATCTTAAGGGGATTGCTTTTAATTTTTGGCTATTGAGTATGGTGTTGGCTGTCAGTGTCTCATAGATGGCTTTTATTATGTTGAGGTATGTTCCCTGTATTCCCACTTTGCTGAGAGTTTTGATCATAAATGACTGCTGGACTTTAACAAACGTTTTTCCTGCATCTATTGATAAAACAGTGTGATTTTTATCCTTCTTTTTGTTACTGTGATGAGTTACATTTATTGATTTGCAAATATTGTACTAGCCTTGCATCCCCAGAATGAATCCCACTTCATCACAATGTATGATTTTTTTTTTTTTTAATGTATGGCTGGATCCAGTTTGCTAATATTTTCTTGAGAATTTTATCATCTTATGTTTATCAAGTATATTGACCTATAGTTTTCTTTCTTTGTATTGTCTTCACCTGGTTTTGGAATAAGGATAGTCCTTGCCTCATAAAAGGAGCTTAAAAGTCTTCTCTCTTCTTGAATTTTTGAAATAGCTTGAGAAGGATAGTATTAGTTTTCTCTCAGTGTTTGGTAAAATTTGCCTGTGAAGCCATCCGGTCCAGGAGTTTGTTTGCTGGCAGTTTTTTGATTACTGTGTTTCAATTTCATTTGTAGTAATCAGTCTGTTTAGGTTTTCTGATTCTTTCAGATTGAGTTTTGGGAAATTGTATGTTTCTAGGAATTTATGCATTTCACCTAGGTTGTCCAATTCTTTGGCATATAGATCTTTATAGTATTTTATTCCAATCCTTTGTATTTCTGTGGTGTCAGTTGTTACTTCTTCACTTTCATCTCTAATTTTATTTGAGTCCTCTCTTGTTTTTTCTTGATGAGTCTGGAAGGTTCATCAGTCTTGTTCACCTTTTCAAAGAACTAACTCTTGGTTTGACTGATCTTTTGTATTGCTTTTTTTAGCCTGTATGTCATTTATTTGAACTCTGATCTTTTTTATTTCCTTTCTTCTACTTCCTCTTGGCTTTATTTGTCGTTCTTTTTCTAATTGTTTTAGATGAAGGGTTGTTTTTTTGAGCATTTTCTACTTAAGATATGCCTGTAATGCTATGAACTTCCCTCTCAGAACTCCTTTTGCTGTGTCCCATAAATTTTGAGTTTTTGTATGTTCATTTTAATTTGTTTCATTGAATTCTTTTATTTATTCTTTGATCTCATTATTAACACATTCATTATTTAATAACATGTGATTTAGCCTCCAAGTGTTTGAAAGTTTTTTAGTTTTTCTTTTTTTTTTAGTGTTTCTTTTGTCTTTTTAATTTAGACAATTAAATTTAACAGGGTGACATTGGTCAACCAGAGTACATAGATTTCAAGAAAACATCTCGACATCATTTGGACAGTCGATTATGCCGTAGACCCATCACCAAAGTCAAATCATCTTCTGTCACCCTATATTTTGTTTCTCTTTAGGCACCTCTTCCTGTCCACCCTTTCCTTCCCCTTGGTAACCACTGCACTTTTGTCTATGTCCATGAGTCTCAGGTTTGTGTTCTACCTATATATGGAATCATACAGTTCTTAGCTTTTTCTGTTTTACTTATTTCACTCAGTATAATGCTGTCAAGGTGCACCCATGTTGTCGTAAATGATACTGTCTTCATTTCTTATGGCTGAGTAGTATTCCATGGTATATATGTACCACATCTTCTTTATCCAATCCTCTATTAAAGGGCATTTCGGCTGTTTCCATATTTTGGCAACTGTGAACAATGCTGCAATGTACATGGGGGTACATGTGTCTTTTTGTACCCATGTTTTTGAGTTTGTGGGATACATACCCATTAGAGGGATTGCTGGGTCATATGGTAGTTCCATTCTTAAGTTTTTGAAGAACCACCATCCTTTTTCCATAATGGTTGTACTACTTTACATTCCCACCAACAGTGGATGAGGGTTCCTTTTTCTTCACAGCCTCTCCAACACTTGTTATTACCTGTCTTATTGATAATAGCTAATCTAACAGGTGAGAGGTGGTATCTCATTGTAGTTTTGATTTGCATTTCTCGAATAGCTAGTGAAGATGAACGGCTTTTTATATATTTGTTGGTCATTTGTATTTCTTCTTGGGAGAAATGTCTGTTCAGGTCCTCTTCCCATTCTTTTTATTGGATTGTTTGTTTCTGAGTTTTGTGAGTTCTTTATATACTTTGGATATTAGCCCCTTATCTGAGCTGTTGTTTGAAAATACCATCTTCTGTTTAGTTGGTGGCCTATTTGTTTTGTTGACAGTTTCTTTTGCTTCTTAGTCTAATGGGAATCCCATTCATTTATTTTTGCCTTTACTTCCCTTTTCTTTAGAGTCAAATTCATAAAATGGTCTTTATGGCCAAGGTCCATGAGTTTAGTACCTATATTTTCTTCTATGTAATATATTGTTTCAGATCTTATATTTAGGTCTTTGATCCATTTTGCATTAATTTTTGTGCAAGGAAATAAACTGTAGTCAAATTTCATTCTTTTGCATGTGGCTTTCCAAGTTTCCTAGCACCATTTATTGAAGAGGCTTTCTTTTCTCCATTGTGTGTTTTTGGCTCCTTTATCAAAGATGATTTGACCCTATATATGTGGTTTTATTTCTGGGCTCTCTGTTATCTTCCATTGGTCTCTATGTGTTATTTTTCTGCCAGTACCATGCTCTTTTGATTGTCATGCCTCTGTGGTATAGTTTGAAGTCAGGTATTGTAATGCCTCCAGCCTCAATTTTTTTCCTTATGATTACTTTGGGTATTCAAGGTTTTTATTGTTTCATATAAACCTGATGATTTTTTGTTTCATTTCTTTTAAAAAATGACATTGGAATTTTTATGGGAATTGCATTAAACTTGTATATTGCTTTGGGTAATATGGCCATTTTAACTCTATTTATTCTTCCTATCCACAAACAAGGAATATTTTTTCCATTTTATTGTGTCTTTTCCAATTTACTTTAATAATGCTTTTTAGTTTTCAGTATAGAGGTCCTTTACATTCTTTGTTGTTTATTCCTAGGTATATCTTTTTGTTGTTGTTGCTAATGTAAAAGGGATTTTTTTTCTTTTAGTTCTTTTTCGGGGGTTTCATTTTTGGCATATAAGAAAGCAATAGACTTCTGTATATTAACACTGTATCGTACGATCTTACTGTATTGTTTTTTTGTTTCTAATAGCTTTTCTGTAGAGTCTTTGGGGTTTTTATATACAGGATCATGTCATCTGCAAAAAGTGAAACCTTTAGTTCTTCTTTCCCAATATGAATGCCTTTTATTTATTTCTCTTGTCTGATTGTTCTGGCTAAAAATTCCTGCACTATGTTAAATAGGAATGGAGAGAGTGTTCACCCTTGTCTTGTTCCTGGTCTTAGAGGAAAAGTTTTCAGTTTTTTACCATTTAGTATGATGTTAGCTGATGATTTGTTGTAAATGGCTTTTATTATGTTGAGGTATTTTCCTTCTATACCCATTCTGTTGAGTCTTTTAAAATAAAGAATTTTGTATTTTATCGAATGCCTTTTCTGCATATATTGATAGGATTATATGGCTTTTGTTCTTTGTATTGTTGATATGGTGTATTATGTTAATTGTTTTACTTATGTTGAGCCATCCTTGTGTTTCTGGTATGAATCCCACTGGATCATGATGAATTATTTTTTTGATGTGTGTATTCGAGTGCTAGTATTTTGTTTAGGATTTTTGCATCTGAATTCATTAGAGATATTGGTCTAGTTTTGTGTGTGTGTGTGTGTGTTGTCCTTACCAGGTTTTGGTATGAGATATATGTTGGCCTCATGAAATGTATTAGGATGTATTGCTTCTTCAATTTTTTGGAAGACTTTGAAAAGGATAGGAACCAATTCTTCTTTGAATGCTTCGTAGAATTCACTAGTGTATCCATCTGGCCCCAGAGTTTTATTTTTGGGGAGGGTTTTGAAAGTTGTTACTATTTCCTCCCTGCTTTTCAGTCTATTCAGGCTTTCTACTTCTTTGTTGTTCAGTCTAGGAAGAGGGATTGTATTGTTCTAGGAGTTTATCCATTTCTTTAGATTGTTGAATTTGGTGGCATATAATTTTTCTAGTATTCTGCGATAATCCTTTGTATATCAATGATATCTGTGGTAATTTCTCCTCTTTCATTTGAAATGAAATTCATTTTGGATTTTGTTGATATGAGTCTTTTCTCTTTTGTCCTTAGTGAATCTTGCCAGGGGGTTGTCAATTTTATTGGTATTTTCAAAGAACCAGTTCTTTGTTGTATCAATTTTTTCTAAAGTTTTTCTGTTCTCTATTTCATTTATTTCTGCTTTAATTTTTATTATTTCCTTTCTTCTGCTGGTTTTGGGTTGCCTTTGTTCTTCTTTTTCTAGTTCCTTAAGGTGTGATGTTAGATTGTTTACTTGGGCTCTCTCTTGCTTTTTCATATAAGCATGTAATGATATGAACTTCCCTCCTATTACTGCTTTTGCTGCATCCCAGAGATTCTGATATGTTGTGTTTTCATTTTTATTTGTTTGTGTATATCTTTTGGTCTCTTTTATGTCTTCTTTGACCCATTCATTTTTTAGAAGTATATTTAATTTCCACATTTTTGTGGGTGTGTTTACTTCTTGTTTGCAGTTGAATTCTAGTTTCAAAGCCTTATGGTCAGAGAATATGCTTGGTATACTTTCAATCTTTCTGAATTTGTTGGTGTTAGTTCTTGGGCCCAGCATATGGTCTATTCTTGAGAATGTTCCATGTACACTGGAGAAAAAAAATGTATACTCTGACGTTTTGGGATAAAATGTCATGTATATGTCTATTATGTCCATATGTTCTAGTGTTTCATTTAAGGCCAATATTTCTTTATTGATTTTCTGTATGGATGAACGATCTAAAGCCATCAATGGTGTATTGAGGTTTCCAAGTATGATTATGTTTTTTTTGATTTGCACTTTTAGATCAGTTAGTAGTTTTCTTATATATTTTGGTGCTCCCTGGTTTGGTGCATATATATTAAGGAGTGTTATGTCTTCTTGATACGATGCCCCCTTTATCATTATGAAATGTCCATTCTTGTCTCTGGTTACATTTGTTGTCTTGTAGTCAGCATTGTCAGATATGAGTATAGTTACTCCTGCTTTTCTTTGATTATTTTTTGCTTGGAGAATCATTTTCCAACCTTTCACTTTGGATCTATTTTTTTATCCTTGTAGCTTAGATATGTCTCTTGAAGGCAGCATACGTTTGGGTTTTGCTTCTTGATCCAATCTGCTACAGTGTGCCTCTTTATTGGTGAGTTCAATCTATTTACATTTAGTGTAATTATTGACACTTGGAGATTTCCTATTGCTATTTTGTAAACTGCTTTCTGATAGCTTTATGTCTTGTTTGGTTCTTTTTTGTTTTTCTATCATTTGTTTTTGTTTGGTGGTATTCCATACTTCTATCTTCTGTTCTTTTTTTAAGCTATGTGTTTCAGTAATGGCATTTTCAGGGATGGTTACCATTAGGTTAGTAGAAGAAAAATTATCATATTAGAGTCCATTCTTTCATGAGTGCTTCTGCACTCCATCCTCCTTTATTACTGCTGATCTCTATCCTCTCCCCTTTTATATTATTGTTGTCACAGATTATTCTTTTTTATTGTGGTTTTGTAAAAATCTTTTACTTATAATTTTGTCTTGTTTTGTTCTTTGTATCTATCTGTTGGATAACCCCTTTTATTATTTCGTGTAGTGGGGGTTTTCTGGTGATAAATCCCCTCAGCTTCTGTATGTCTGTAAATGTTTTTATTTCCCCTTCATATTTGAAAGATAGCTTTGATGGATATATTATTCTTGGTTGGTAGTTCCTTTCTTTCAGTACTTTAAATGTTGGGGTCCACTCTGTTCTGGCTTATAGAGTTTCTGCTGAGAAATCTGATGATAGCTTAATTGACCTTCCTTTATATGTTATATCCTTCTTCTCCCTAGCTGCCTTGAGGATTCTTTCTTTGTCATTGATTTGTGATAATTTCATTACAATGTGCCTTGGAGTAGGTCTGTTTGGGTTGAGGTAACTTGGTATTCTGTTTGCTTCTTAGATTTGAGGCTCTAACTCTTTCCACATTCTTGGGAAGTTCTCATCGATTATTTGTTTCAGTATGTTCTCCATTCCCTTTACCCTCTCTTCCTCTTCTAATATATCGATTATTCTTATATTGCTCTTCCTGATGTAGTCAGACAATTCTTGTGGGGTTTTCTAATTTTTTTAAACTTGTGAGTCTATCTCTTCTTCACTCTGTAGTATTTCTAGTTGACTGTCTTCAGTGTCAATGATTCTCTCCTCTGTCTGGGTTGTTCTATTGGCTAAGCTTGTTACCTCATTTTTCAGTTCATGTATTGAGCTTTTCATCTCTGTTTGGTTCTTTTCTATTGTTTCAATTTCCTTGGTGAAGTACTTTTTTTGTTCTCTAAGTTGTGTTTTGAGTTCACTAAATTGCTCTTTTTTATATCTTATTGAGTATTTTTAGAACTTCAGTTTTGAATTCTCTGTCATTAAGCTCCAAGGTTTCCATGTAATTGAGATTTTTTTCCTGGAAATATTTCATCATCTATCTGAGCTACGTGTCTGTTTTGTATATCGATATTTAATTTCTTTTTCCTTCTGCTCGCTTCGGCAGCACATATACTAATTTCTTTTTCCTTGATGGCATTTGTGGGTGGTATTGTTAACAACCCCAGTAAGGGATCATTTTTCTTTTTTCTGGTAGGGGTGCTGCACTACAAGATTTGCCTCTGCAAGATTCTTGGGTGTTCTCCTAAGGCTTAGCTGTCACCTTTGTAATGATGCAAGCAGTGTTGTCGCCTTGGTAGGAGGGGCTTGTTGCTAGGGCGTTGCTGACCAGGAGTCCTCCAGGGACTCCCCAACGTCCCAGCAGAGCTGGAGATCTAGAATCCCATGCCCCCACCTCTCACACAAGAGAGCAGCATGGATACCTAGTGGTTGGGGGGTCCGCCACCACTGCTGTTCTCACAGCAAGGGCACCAGTTAGGAACCGGGAGGCTGGGGCAACACAGTCCGGTCCCTACTCCGATCACTCCAAGCACAGCCTTGGGCAGGGCAAGGGTGCATGCCACAAGCCATTGTCCCTGAGCTTTGGGAGCAGCTGCAGCAGAGTTTGCAAATCAGGGGCTTCCCACCCACACATGCTAAACTCCCTCTGGCAAGCTGGTGCCCGAGCTTCAGAGCCGGTGGTATGCAGATCCCAGCTCAAGTGTGTCTGTTGCCACAGGACTAAATTTTGCCAGTCGGGCGGGCAGATAAAGCGCACCCCACTGTCCTGTGGGCCGATCTCCACAAGCTATTTATCTGCAGTTCCTGGGAGCTTGCCACTGACTTTGAGTGCGCCCCGTCAAGTCCTGCAATCATATGTGCAGCAGACGCCAGGAAATGGCCCTGCTCCCTATTCTTGGTCATCACCCTCATCTCTGCTCCTTCCCCCCAGAATCTCCTCCTGGCTCCTCCCGGTCTGAGACAAAGCCTGTGCAAACAGTGCCTTCCTCTCTCAGGTCTGTGAGGAAGGAGAAAGACTTAGTCCTCTGGTATTTTTTTTTCTTCTGTGCTTTGGCCCACCTTCTTGCATGATCATACTTTTGTCTATCCAGTGTGTGTATATTTCCGGTTCATCTGGGGGTTTTTCTCTGCATATAGTTGTAGAATTTGTTGAAATTTCAAGGGGGAGATGAGAAGTATCTCTCACAATGCCATTTCTACCTCAGTTTTTCTATTGTAGTTGATTTCTAGTTTCATGCCTTTGTGATCAGAGAAGATACTTGATATGATTCTAGTCTTCTTAAATTTATTGAGACTTGTTTGGTGTCCTAACACATGTTCTGTCCTGGAGAATGTACCATAAACACTTGAAAAGAATATATATTCTGCTGCTTTGGGGTGAGAAGTTCTGAAGCTATCAATATATCCAGTTGATCTAGTGTGTCATATAAGGCTACTGTTTCTTTGTTAATTTTCTGTCTGGAGGGTTTGTTCACTGATGTTAGTGGGGTATCAAAATCCTCTACTATTATAGCATTGCTGTTGATCTTGCCCTTTATGTCCATCAAAATCTGCATGATATATTTAGGTGCTCCTATATTAGGTGCATAAATATTTACAATGGTTATATCCTTTTGGATTGCTCCGTTTTTCATTATGTAGTGATCTTCTTTATTCCTTACTATAGCCTTTGCTTTAAAGACTATTTTGTCAGATATAAGTATTGCTACTCTAGCTTTTTTTAAATTTCCATTTGCGTAAAATACTTTTTTCCATCCCTCCACTTTTAGTCTTTGTGTATCCTTTGTTCTGAGGTGAATCTCTTGTAGACAACATATATGCAAGTCCTGTTTTCTTATCTATGCATCTACCCTGTGTCTTTTGATTGGAGCATTTAATCCATTTATATTTAAGATTATTATGGACATATACTTATTTATTATCATTTTATTCTTTAAATCTACATTCTTTTTCTCGATTTCTATTTATTATTTGCTCTTTTTATAGCAGGCCCATTAACATTTCCTGCAGTACTGGTTTGGTTGTAATGAATTCCTTGAGTCTTTTTTGTCTGGGAAGCTTTTTATTTCTTCTTCAATTTTAAAGGAAAGCCTTCTGGATAAAGAAGTCTTGGTTGTAGGTTCTTGTTTTGCATCACTCTGAATATTTCTTGCCAATCCCTTCTGGCCTCAGGTATTTCTGTTGAGAAGTCATATGTCAACCTTATGGGGGCTCCTCTGTAGGTAATTAACTGCTTTTCTCTTGCAGCTTTTACTATTCTTTGTCTCTTAACTTTGACACTTTAATTATGATGTGTCTTTGTGTAGGCCTCCTTGGGTTCCTCTTTAATGGGACTCTGCTTCTTGAACTTGTGTGACTTTTTCCTTTATCACTTTAGGGAAATTTTCAGCTATGATTTCTTCAAACAGGTTTTCTATTCCTTTTTCATTCTCTTCTCCTTCAGGAATCCCTTTGATGAGGATGTTGTTTCTCTTCATGTTGTCACAGAGGACTCTTAGAGTTTCCTCCGTCTTTTTGCGCCTGTTTTTGTTTTGCTGCTGTACTGTGTGCTTATGTTTATGTTGTCTTCTAAATCGCTGATTCGATCCTCTACTTCATCCAGCCTACTGTTGATTCCTTCTAGTGCAGTGTTCATTTCTGATACTGTATTTGTCATTTCCAACTGGTTCTTTTTATGATTTCAATGTCATTTTTGATGCTTGCTATCTCTTTATTTAAGTGCTCATTATGTCCATTTATTGCTGCTCTAAGATCCTTGAGCATCCTAGAAATCATTATTTTAAAATCTGCATCTGGTAGTTTGGTTTCTTAATTTCATTTAGTTCTTTTTCTGGGGATTTCTCTTGTTGATTCATTTGGCCACATTTCGGTGTCTGCCCATTTTGTCTGTGTGTTAGGTAGTGCTGTCTGACTTTGAAATTTTTCTGGTATCGTTATGAGGAAGTTGGGGTCGGGGGTACTGATCTCCAGGCCACCTGCTATCCTTGTTCTAGAAATGCTTCTTCAGGGTACTATTTTTTTTCCTGTTGTCTCTGAGTATTGAATACAGTTGGTACTTTTGTGTGTATGGTTACCCTTTCAGGCTGGCTGGCTCTAAAGGTCAATCTGGATCATGTATATTAGACACTGTATAGTATCTGTCCTGTTGGGCTTATTTGTTTTCCGCAGTGTCTGGTGCCTGTTGGACTTCTCCTTTGGACAGGCTGCTTGTGTAGCTGTGTGAATCTAGGGTTGGTGCTGTCTGCTACCCACTACCAGTTTTGTTGGTTCTAGATCTTTTTGTGTTGGCATTTACTGTTGATTGTAACCTGCTGTGGGCTACCTGTCTGCAGCTGCTGCTCTTTTCATTGTTTGTGTCTGCATTTTCTGTGCCTGGGTAATGTGGGAGGGGCCAACCTGTGTATAAGAATCAGCTTCTTCCTGCTAAAGATTACAGCAGCTTTGTAAAAGCCCCAAGCTTCGTCATATTTGCCTCCTCTTTTCAGCTGCTCCACCTCCTCTTGCAATTGCATGGTCTTCCCAGAGTCCTCTGTGGAAAGACTGTAATGTATGCTCACACTGGCCTCAGCCAACCAACTCCTCTACAGGTTGCAAGCTTGTTGGGTGAGGTCAGCTGATGGTAGGGCTCAACGTTAGTTGGACCCCCTACTTCAGGGGTCTCTTGGGCAGGAGCTCAGTATGGGGAATGTGTCCTCTACTCCAGAGCTTAATACCTCAGCTTCTGCTAGATACTCAAATTTTATTTCTCTCTAACAAGGTGAGCAGCAGGTTCAGAATGAGTGAGGCTGGCAGTCCCCTCTGCAGAAGTTATTACAGCTGGTGAGACCCTATTCTCAGGGAGGAAGACTGAGAGAGTCTTCTCCTCGGCATGACGGTGCCCCCTCAGAAAAGGGCAAAGCCCATCAACCAGATGCAACAATAGGCTCAGAGGGCCCACACTTTAAATGACCATGCTCCAAGCCTCTCTCCCTTCCCCCTGTGGAATCTAGCCCAGCAGGACAGGATATCCAGCACCCAGGCCAGCTGACTGTGAAGCTCGACCCTGTCCAATGCACATGAGCTGCTGTGCTGGTGCTGATCACAGAGAGCAGAACTCACCTCCGCTGGACCTGGTGTGAGGAGCCTTTCCTTAGGATACCACTCTAGTAAGAGTTGTTATGTCTTGAACCGATGCTCTCCACAGCTGGCCACTGGATGTTCTTCTAGTCCTGGGCCCCTCTGGCAAGAACCTTGCTCAGAACAGTGAAAGACATTGCCCATGACTGGCCCTCAGCAACGTTTTTGGAACTAAAAGCAATCCAGAGTTCATGGCTGCCTCTGCTGGACCCAGGTACTTATGGAATTACCAAGCTGCACACCTAGGCTGGCTTTTATTTACTCAGTGACTAGGGGAAGGTCTGCTTAAAAGGCCAATGGTTCCTCAGTCCCTCCTCCTTCAGCCTCTGTCTGATGGCTGCTTGTTGGGCTTGGACACTGCAAACAGTTCCGGTAGAGTCTAAGGCCTGCAGCAATCCAGAGATTAGGAAGAGTGATGGCTATGGCTTCACCCCTAGGCCCCAGGTGTCAGTCTTTCCAGACTTTTTTCACAGTCCTCAGTAGCATGTGGCCCCAGGATTCTGGTGGGTATAGACTCTTGAGACCCAGAGGTGTGGTCTGCCCTCAGTCAGGACAGTTTCTACTGAGTCTCCCGTGAAACGGAATTATCAATCTTTGACTCAGGAACATGGGGAGAGTGGGGTAAGCTCTAGCCTTAACACAAGAAAACTGAATCACTGATGTGCACCCTGCTTCCTGGCTTCTCAGTAGGACCCAGTCTTCATGATTGGGGCCAGAGAAACTCCCGATAGCAGAGCAGTTGCTTTTCCCCAGGCTGATGCTGCTCAGAGGGGACTGCTCTACGCAAGAAAGATGATGACTGCAATATTGGAGAATAACTCAGCACAGGGATTTCGTTTACCTTCCCCCACAGTGTCTCTTCCCGGGCCTACAACTTTACACTCTCCTAATGCAACTCTAGTCCTCTCAGCCCTCCCTCCATCAGAGCCCCGGGTAAGTGGCTGTGAACAAGATTTTATTTGCTGGCCCTTTAAGACGGAGCATGCGTTTCCAATAGCTCCGTGTCTTTCTTGCAGATAGAAAATCAGCTTTTTTTATGTCCAAATGCTGTGTGGAAACCTGTTCTAGGCTCTGGGGCTCTAGGCTGGGGGCTGAGTATGTACACCTCTCAGGGCAACCCTTTCTGAGATGAGAGTCCCTACAGACCTTCAGCCCCACTGACCCCTGGGAGCAGAGCAGCACTTTCTGTATCTCCACCCTTCCTACCAGTCTCCATGTGATCCCTGGTTATAGACTGCTCTTTGTTTAGGCCAAAGTTGATTTTTCAAGATAACTGTTCTTAAATTAAATTGTAATTCAATTTGGTCCTGGTAGGTGGCAGTTGGAATATCCGTTTACTCCGTCACCATCGTGGAATCTTCTCTTCCTTTCTTCTTGTTTTTTTTTAAGATTTTATTTGTTCATTTTTAGAGAGAAAGGAGAGAGAGAAAGGGGGGGAGGAACAGGAAGCATCAACTCCCATATGTGCCTTAATCGGGTAACCTCAGGGTTTTGAACTGGCGACCTCGGTGTTGATGCTTTATCCACTGCGCCACCACAGGTCAGGCTTCTCTTCATTTCTTTTTAACCACTTTTACTTAGGCTCTTGAACCAACTTCTCATCATTTTTTGCCCCTGCCACATCTTTTGAATATCTTGAACTTCTAGGCAGATAAGAGGAATAATTAATGGATTCCCCAAAAGGAATAGAAGCATGAGGTGGTTACCAGCTAGAGGCCATGGATCCAGATTCCCTCCTGACATATCTGGGTCCACACACTGTGACGTATATGACACATGCATGATACCACACATGTGCAGCCCAATGTATCACCAACAATTATTTGGTCTAGCTCTCTGCCTGCCAGAGAGATAGAAAATTTGTGATCTCTTTTCACAAAAATTAGGGGATATTTCAAAGTGAATATGAAGTGATAATAAAAGAAGCATTTGATTATTATTTTTTATTAAACAAGAAATCAGAAAAGCAAATGACAAGTCAAAGAAAGGTGTTCAGATTATGCCAAAGAGATGCAAAACCAACTTTTATTTCATTGTGAAAATACACTATTCAAAAGGCTGAAAGTACTGGAGTATCTGCACGTTTCCTGATCCCTTAATTTTTGTAAGCAGTATACTTAAAGAAATGATCTCCTGAGAAAAATGTCTACAGTCCAAATGTATTCTTTTGCCTTGTCTGGTCCACAGGCTGGATAGATCACTCGTTCTCTTTCCTTAAACAGTCTTTCCATTTTTCAAGCTAAAGAAGATTCTTAACTTAGATTTAGCCTCCTCTGCCTTGAATTGCTTTGACAAGACAGCGTGTTGTGTAACGGAGAGAACGTGGACTTTGGAATTAAGGATAGGTCACTTAGTAAAGGTGTGTGATTTAACTAGTATTTACACATCTATGGCCTGTGGTCTTATTTATACAATGAAGATAAAAATGATACCCGTCTCAGAAAGAATGTCTGAGAGCAAGCAAAATATATGCAACTCTACGATTCACCTGTCAAATGTATAAATACAGTTTTTGTTTGTTATGTTTTTACAAGGCTGTGGCAGGTTTCCCAAACTCTGAAAAGAAAAAAAACTTCATGACGCAGGTTCTTTGAACCTGTGTATAGTTTGACCATATCACTATTTTATTGGGATAAAAATACACCATACCTGGTACTGACAAAAAGTAGCAAAATCTCTTTTTATTGTGAAGTTCAATTAATATTCCCAACATTTTAGTTCCAGGATTGTAAACTTTTATCAAACACAATAACTTCAAATATATAGTTTTAAATTTGTTAGTCATCTATAAGGTAAGGTGACCGGATTTTAAAATTGGTAAAGTGGGACACCATTGACAGGGGGGTTCCTGATTAAAAATTTGGTCTATATGGAGCAAAAAAAATTTTTATAGAATGCAAAAATAGTATTGTAATATATTATTTTAAATCGGGACTTTTTTAAAATGCCGCAGGACACAGGACTGTCCCGTCAAAAGCGGAACGTCTGGTCACCTTACTATAAGGCCTCAAAGGCTATGTGAAAATAAATTTCTCACTAAATATCCATAACAGAAGCAACAAAAGAATACTTTTCCTGTACTGCTGCAAAATGAGCAGTTATATTCATTACCTATTTTGTTTTTACGCTACCCATTTGGAAAGTGTTGCCTTGGTGGACACCTGTGGAGCCAGTGATGAAAATGGACTTACTTATTTTAGCATCACCAAACCTCCTACATTTTCCTTCCAGTTTAATATTACACATTTTGATTAAGGTATGCCGAGGTCTTTATTCAAATCACTCTTCAGTCCAGTGAAAGGTTTCTTTCTCTAACAACCAACCACTGAAGTCTTACCTAGGGCTTCTGTTCTTAATTTCTTGTTGCTTTTGGTTTTTGCTACTCTGATTTTGTTCCCTTCACACTGATTCCTCAGTTTCTTTATATAATACTTTTTCTCCTTTTTCCCTTTCCCCTCCCTCTTGGAATTATTGTCTGAATTTACCAATCACATGTCTAAACCGTTTCTTAAGCAGCAGTCTCTCAGTTGTGGCATCTTGTTGCTGACCTGTCTGGTAATTGACATCAATTTCTTGTCAAGAACAGTTCTTAACTTCTTGCCATCTCACTGTTATTGCACATAATTTATTCACATGGCATCCTTGAGACAGTGCAGCAAATCATGTGTCTGTGGCTGTTTAGGTTGGCACTAGCCATGCCCTTTAAGCCAACCCACATGGAAAATTATATCCTTCAGACAGTTTGCCACGAATCGGTGTGTGTCATTGCTTACATGTCTAGTCAGCCATTATTCTTTTTTTTTTCTCCTGGTGACTGAGGAAATTAATACTCCTCTACCATGTTGATTTGCAAAATTTTAGGTATTGGGTTAAATTTTTATTAAAGCTACCAGTTCTTACGTCGATTGCTCTTCTTGGTTTAATATTGTTTGAATGTTTAAAAGGGATCAATTTGTAACTGTCAAAGTGTATTTATTCAATTTTTTCATACAGAATATTGTATTATGTATTGCATGAAACCACCAATATAAAATCTCATGTGTGAGTTCACAAGTGTGCGTGTATGTGTGTGCATGTGCCATGAGTGTGTATGTTGTGGAGGAATGAGAAAATGCATATATACATACAGATATGCATAAGTAACATTTTTATAATACTCATACCGAAGCATATAAGTATCTATGCATAAACATTTATATATCCAATTATTTATACAAATAAATATTTATAATATACAAGGGAAAGCATATTTCTCTTTTAATTGGTAGTTTTATAATTAATACTGGCATTGAAGTAACCATTTACTATGGGAGTCAAGACTTTATATTTTTATCAATGATACAGTAATCAGGAATTTGAGTGATGGAATGGATAGCAATTTCGTGGTGAAGTTTGAAGCAGTTTTCCAGTCATTGGCATAAACAATTCGACAAAGAAGTTGCCCAGAGATGATATCATGTAATAACATTTCCCAGAAAAATTATGTTATGAAACACTTCCAAAAATATGGTTGACCAGCTCAGTGCAGAGTTGTGAAATACATGTTATTGACCGGCAACTGTGGCTCATAGTATGTTACAGATGTTCTGGAAGAAGCTGGAAGCAAATTACTGAAATTCTTAGAGCACCTGTTTTCTGACAGTCAGTAATAAGCTGGAGCAAATGCAGAAACCTAACACAAGACTAATTATATTGTTATAAAAATGTAATTTTCTTTGCTGGGATCAATGCAGAAGGAACTGATCTGTTTACTGGCTTATTTAACCTAGGAAACTAACAGTGCTGCACAACTCTTCCTATCGTATGATGCTATTCAGAGAAAACAATCATCATCATGTGGAAACATGATGGCAGTATTCTTTGAAATATAGCATCATTTTCAGAGAATTTTTTAAATGTAAAAGTTATTAGTAAAAAGTATTAGTTGCTGTCTATTTATTGAACAGTTTTAACTGACGGATGTAATCATGGTATTTAAATGTCATGTCAAATTTTTGGTACTCTCTGTAGCACATTTATATTGCCATATAAAATGGGTCTGATTACCCTTGTAGGGAGACACTGACTCTTAATATAAACAAACTGTAACATACTTTGAGTTTAAAGACAAGAAAAATAACCCCATAGGACTGTCCATGTTCAACAACTTTAGATTTCTCCTTCTGCCCTCAGGTCCTTTTATCCCATCTGTCACCCTCCCAACCTGGCTGCCAGGAGCTTTCATCACTCATGTTTCTCTGCTCTAATAATGGATCTCATTAAAAAGAGAGATGGAACTTTACTGAGTCCTGACCTCTGCAGATAGCTGACTACAGTTGTGTAGTGCTGCAGGCCCTTCCCTGCCTCTTTTTCTTCTCTTCTGTTGTCTGGATGGATCTTTAGTGCCAGCTGTTTTTGTGAACATTCAGGAACTGTCCTACAAGAGTGGGGTTCACAAATGCTTAATACTGCAGACTGAGATACCTACTGGGAACCTCAGGGTGCACAGTAGGTCTGGTAACAGGCAGCCAGGAAACAGTCTCGGCCGAGAAGACAGTGGGGAGAGGCAAGGTCTCCCCTCCTCAGCATCTGCCCCATCTCAAGGGCGAGGCGCTCTCAGCTTTCGCTCCTTGTTGCCGTTCAGGTAGACAGCTCAGTGTTGCTAGAACCTCTAGTTTTTAAGAAAAGCCAGAAGTTCCTTTTTAAAATTAGAGGTCTCCAAAGCGTTTTTCAGCATTGGCTTAATTCTTATTTTAACATTTTATTTCAGATATAGTAAAAAATAGGCAGTAGTTTTAGTAAACTGTCATAGATCCATTACCCAACTTCTTATTTTCTTGGTATCCTCATTTCCCCCTTCCTGCCCACACAGTTATTTTGAAATAAAGTCTTAGACATCATATTATTTCACCTGTAAACCACATTACTATTTTCACACGCCCATTCAAAACAAACAAAAATGATAAATTTTTTGATGTTTTTAAAATCTGGAAACTGATCTCATTTCTTCGATTGTCCTAAAACTGGGGGTTTAGTTTTTTCAGTTTATTGTCACTGGAATTCAGACATGGTGTACATATTCTGTTTGTCTAGTGTCTTGCAAATTTTAATCTATAGATTTTCCCATCTCTTTTTACTCCCTTTGCAATTCATTTATTGGAATAATTTTTTGAGGGGGCTGTAAATTTTCTGCAGTTTGAAGTAGGTTGATTGTATCCCTATAGTGTTGCTTAATATGTTCTCTCGGTTTCCTATAAAGTGGTAAAGAGGCTGCATCAGATACCAGTTCGGTTTTCCTGGCATTCATAGATAGTGATGTGGTCTTATATTAGGAATACTGTCTGCTTGTCTCTTTTCTGATGATCATTGCCTACATCCTTTCATTCATAGCCACTCTAATATCTGAAAATACTAGTTTGCATCACCTCGCTCCCCCCCCCCCCCAATATCTAAGGTCAGTTGTAGCCTGTAAGCTACCAGTTGGAGAATTCTGGTATACAGAAGTTCATGCTGGAACCCTTCCCTGTCTGGAACACTCCATGATTCCTTTTCAGTAATTGCCAGTGAGCCTTTGATGGTACGTGGAAATGGTCTTGCCAAATCTACCATTTGGTTTTATATTCCCATGGGTCTGCTTATATAGTGAGTATAAAAAAGAGCATTTCTTTCATCAGGTCAGATAGAGAACTTCTTTTTGGTTTTGTATTTTTCTGAAGTGAGAAGCTGGGAAGCAGAGAGACAGACTCCCGCATGTACCTGACTGGGATCTACCTGGCATGCCCACCAGGGGGCGATGCTCTGCCCATCTGGGGTATTCTTCTGTTGCAACCAGAGCCATTCTAGTGCCTGAGTTGGTGGCCATGGAGCCATCCTCAGCGTCTGGGCCAGCTTTGCTCCAATGGAGCCTTGGCTGCAGGAGGGGAAGAAAGCAATAGGAGAGGGGGAAGGGTTAAGAAGCTTCTCCTGTGTGCCCTGGCCGGGAATTACCTGGGACTTCCACATGCCGGGCCAACGCTCTACCATTGAGCCAACCGACCAGGGCCTAGAGAAAGCATTTTAATGATAACCATTCTATGGATCGATGTCATGGTGTCTGTTCTCTTATTAAGACAAGTAAGTCAAATATCTAGTAAACATGTATTTAATCTTTTAGGATTTTACTTATACAGGATAGGGCAGAAATAGGTTTACAGTTGTCTGTATGGCAAATAATACACTAATTCGTAAATAATAATACAAGAATAAATTGTGTATCTTGTACTTACAACTGTAAACCTACTTTTTCCCCACTCAGTATGTTTCGTAGACTTTTGATCTAAATGGCCTGTGTGAATCTTTTGTGATGGACTTTGAGGAGAAAGCACTTTGCAAACCACACACCTAGTTAGGATCCATATTCCATAATGTTGTTCTCTTCAGCTGTTGCTCATTGGGTAGATGGGGGAATGGATTGTGGATTCAGAGAAACTCTGACTGCAGGATGAACACGCACGGCAGACAGGACAGTGTAGCAGTCAGACTTCCAGAGCTGAGAACAGTTGATCCAACTTTTTAGCTGCAACCCTTTGGGAAATTTGCTTGACTTTTCTAGTCTGAATTTTCTTATCTTTAGTGGGAAGTCCAAAAGGGTTGTTATAAGAATTAAGGGCTTGATAAGTGTCTTTCAGCTCTGAATACCTTAATCCTTGCATCTTTCTTAGGCAGCAAAGATTTTTTCATTGTCTTTTTCAAAGAATATGTTTTCAAAGTGTTTTAATGCCCAATGTGAAAAGTAGAAAGGAGGCTGGTACAAATGAACATAAGCCTATTTTATGCTGTTTGAAAGGAAAGTAGTTTTACAGTAGCACGTTTTGTGCTCTTTCTTCACCACTTCTCTGCAGTCATCAGGCACATACAGTGTGTCCGTAATGTCATGGTGCCCTTTGACCGTGTGACCCGTCCAAAGTGCACCATGACTTTAGGGACACACTGTGTTTTTTGAGCCGGGCGTTTCAGTGTGCAGCGTGTACGTCTTTACTTTTGGCACCAGGTCCAGGAGTTAAATCTCCACATGGTAAACTGTACCTGCACGTTGTTTGTGCTGGATTAGAGAGACAGCAGCGTGGACTGTGTCTCTGTGTTGGAACGTCCGTACTTCTGCCTAAATATGTGCAGTGTTACTCAGAGTTGTCCCTGTTGTCTGTGCTTCTCTGCCGGCTCTCCAACTTCTAGACTCTCATCACTGCTTCTTATTTCTTTTCACCAACCCTTTTTGCCTATTTCCAGACCGTCAACTAACTGGAGAGTGACATGTTAGTTTTTAGAATGTGTATTTGGAGATCTTCCTGGGGATTAAGGATGTTTTATTATTTAACATAGTCTTTTTTAGTCAATAGGCCTTCCCTGTCTTAAATGGGACTGGTTGATTCTTACCATTAGCAGAAGGAGAGAACTCAGTGGGGTACATTGCCTGCTGGGGTGATTATTCCCTGGAAATTCTGACCATAGTTAGGACAGATAAGACCACCAGATAAGAACAAGAGTCATGGTATGTACTACATCGGAAATTCAGTTCCTCTATGGAAAACCCTAGAGGAAAGCCGGTGTAAAACTCCTGGTCTTTTGTGATGGGCCAGTGTCACTGACTGTACTTGTCTGTTTTCTTTTCAGGGTGTACGCCATGTACAATTCCGTAAAGGGGTCCTGCTCCGAGCCAGTTAGCTTCACCACACACAGCTGCACCCCCGAGTGCCCCTTCCCACCCAAGCTGGCGCACAGAAGCAAAACTTCACTCACCTTGCAGTGGAAGGTGGGTAGCTCAGAGTGGCAGGAATAGTCTGAAGCCTGTTGCCATTTGAAACATTTATCATATTTCCAGTTTGGTGTTTGGTTTTCTCCATAGTAAGTATGTAAAATAAATTATTATGAAATTAAAAGTTGTCATGTTTATGAAAGTGGGGGAGAGGGGACTACAAAACCAAGCTTCAGCTCTGTTTGCAAGGGAATTTGGTAAATTTCTTAGGGTCATGAACAATACTTTGTAAGTGATGTACATACTTAAGATACCTAAATGTCATCACTTTCTAATGGTTTTCATCCCTTTCTAACCCATTTCAATAAACACTTGAGGACAATAAAAAGTGTTTGTAAACATTTTTAGATAGGTTCCCTGCTCTGTTGGCTTCTTTTACTGGTGATTCTGAAGTATTTAATATTTAAAACAGCCTAGGATGTTTAGTATTCAGACTGTTATCAGTCAGAATTTTTAATTCTTTTTAAAAGTCCAAATTATGTAATAGTGCTAATGAAATACAGTTTACTGGCTACAAATAATTCTTGCCGAAGATAGGTCCTTAACGTGTTTCATCAGCTTATTCGTCAGCCATAGTTGTGTATTTGTAAAAAAAATAGTAGATTATGTAATTAATCGCTATAGTAATTATTTCTATTTATGGATATTTTAAAATATAGTTTAAAATACAAAATTTGTAGAAGTAGGAATTAAAGATTTATGGTATTTGGGGAGAACTCTTAATGTGTGAAAAATATAAGATGGTTAGTGAAATCCATTATTGGTAAAGAACTACTTTGTCTTTTTCTTCCTATATCAGAGGGTCAAATTTATCTAGGAAGCTAATTAAAGCAGTTGAGTATAGTGGTTAGCAGCAAAGCCTGGGCTTCTCCAGACCCCTCTCCAGCAGACAGTTGCATTCTCATTGCCAGTGGCTAACACTGAGTGTGTTATTTGGACAAAGGCAAAATTTAACCTGGCTCAGAATCTGAACAATTGTATTTTCCTTCTTGGCTTCCAGGGATAATCCAGGTCAGTGATTCCCCACCTTTTCCATTGTAACACCCAATTGGTCATCGTTATTTAATTTCTTAGGGCATATACATTTATTTTAAAACTTGTTCTATATTTACATATATGCATATTATATACATCTTTAATTAAGGAAAGAATTCATTTTGTTTGGAAAACATAGGAAATCTTATGTATGCCAGAGGGGTCTCAGGTCTTATACCCCTGAAGTTGGGAATCACTGACCCGTGCTCTGCCTAATTCAGGTCTCAGGTAGACTAGCAGCTTGTGGGAAGAGTTTTCTTATTAGTAGGAAAATATTTCACTTCTTTTTCCCTTTTACTAATTGTGACTCAGAAACAATATCCTGTTCCATTCAGTCATGTACAAACTTGAAAGTTCTGGATCTAATTCAGTTTTAATTTAAATCTTCTTAGCACAGATTTCCTGATCACTGTGTTCCAGCTGTGGGCACAAGGACAGGGGACCCTGCTCTGACTTCCCCCCTGTCCTTGAATCGTCAGAGACGGAGCAGGCTCAGAGCCTTCTCATGTCTTCTTGACTCCAGGAGCAGGGTGCAGGGCGAAACAAGTCCAAGGCTGGTGTTGGTGGCTGGGCGTGGGGAGCAGGAGACTGAACAACAATTTCTCTGCAGCTTGAGACGTTATAAAGGCAATTTTTAGTGTAGAAATGGTTCTTCATCTAAAACTTTAATTTTATTCATTATTTTGAACTTTAAATGTATCCCTGTCCTATCTCCCAAGTAGAGAGACCACAGAAGCCTAAACTCGCAGTGCAGCCCTCACCGAAGCCTGGGTTTGAGGACTTTAGAGATCATGACTCGAAAGAAAGAAGGAAAGGAGAGGGAGAAGAAGAGGTTCTTTATTAATTTAACTAATATTTACTGAACCCCTGACGATGTTTTATTAACAAAAATAAAGCAACAACTGCTGTTTACTGAGTGCTTTCTATATGACCAGGTACTTTAGTAGTTGATTTACATACATATATTCTTCCACTTCTCACACACATCCATTCTTGGAACAAGAAATTAATGATATTAAGCAGCTAACATCCAACCACACAGGACAAACAGCCGAGCTGAGCTTCAGATCAGCTCTGGTGACCAGGCTGCCTTCTGCTAGAGGCAGGCCTTGCAGCCTGTGGCCTCCTGTTCTTCCCTGGGGAGGAGCTAGGCCCAGATGCACTTCTGCAATGGGACATGGTCTTTTTGTTGGTTCCCTGCCCCACTTCTGAGTTATACTCTCTCCCTCTCTCTCCCCCTCTCCCTCCCTCCCCTCCACTCCTCCCCCCTCTCTTCTCCTCTCCCTTTCTCCTATTTCTCATTCTCTTTCTCTCATCTCTTACATCTCTCTCATTCTCTCATCTCTGTTTTCTCTCATCTTTCTCTCTCTCTGTCCTTCCCTTTCTCTGTTACATTTCTCATCTCTCTCCTCTTTCTCTCTCTCTCCGTCTCTCCCTCTCTCCCTCTCATCTCCCCCATCTCTCATCTCCCTCTCTCCCCTCTCCTACTCCTCTCCTGCTGTTAAGGGACTCCAGTGCCGCACTCCCCTCTGGCAGGTCTAATGCTGCAAAACACTTTTTTCCAAAAGTTCTTTGCTCCTTTTCCCATTGTCCAAAGCCTGTTTTCTCAGTGAAGCAGATCTCAGCATGTACTTAGGAGGAAAGCAGATGATCACACTTACTTCTGCTAACTTCAGAAGGGATAATAGTCAGAGGATCCCATTTTTCCTCATTTTTGTTTAGGTTGGGGGGGGATCTTAATGCCCAGAAGGCTTTCTAATCTTAAGCACTTAAAAAATGTGTGGGAGAAGTTAACAAAAATATAGATTCTTGACACTGAACCTTCCTGGTCAGCTCTGTCGCCCAGATGCCAAGCATGCTTCTGTCTCTTAGTCGCCTTATTTCTCCTCCACTTGATCTTAGAATTTTATCCCCATAGGACGTTGAGCACCATATGGGTGGTAGGGAAGGCAGGTTGACTATTTGAGGAAATGATTTATTACTAGTAGAGAGACTTTCTCTACAGTTGAATTGTCTTAAAAATGTTTTGTGACAGTGTTTGACCAAGGACATATAGAAGCTGTCCTGGGTTGTAGTATAGCACCAGCACAGACATTGTACTTGAACCAAGTAGGGAGCTCATTATAAGTCTGGGAACAACTTTCTCTAACCTCTTATTCCTAATTTTTAGGCCCCAATTGACAATGGTTCAAAAATCACCAACTACCTTTTGGAATGGGATGAGGTAAGCATATTTTCATATTTATTTAAAACACCATTTCAAAAATAAAATTCCTGAACAAATACCATTTTATTTTTTTACTCTTTTTTAAGATGTGCTAAACAGAAGAAAGGAGTGTAAGTAGAGAAATATTTAAGCCAGTAGTTATGACTAAAGAATGCAGGTGGATAGAAGCAGTGTGAAGAATCGGGCACTAAAACATTCACTTGGCTTATTTGCAAGAAATGCTACTGAACAAAAAGATTGGGTCTTAATTATTTTGGAATCCCCAGTTTCTAGCCATTCATTAATTAGTATGAAAAATGGATTCCCTTGACTGTCCGCAGCAGTCCTGCATAAAGGGTTTTGACAAGGCACGCCACACTGGGGCTTGGGAACCATGATTTGTTTTCCTCCCTTGTGCATTTGGCTGCCATGTGTGCGATCTGGCGGTATATCCATCGGTGTGCCTTTGGGAGAGTGGAGCAGCACCGGAGGTCTGCTCAACCCATGTGTGACCACCTGTGGGTTAGAACATCCTAGATTAGGTGTGTCCCCTTTGCTGTTTCTGTTACCAGAGGCTCTTGGAATGGTATTTGTGATGGAGTCTCCTTATCTAAGGCCACTCTGGACTGAATGGTGACCGAGTGCACTTCTGGTTTTGCTAAGCTTCAAATAATCTCAGGCAGGAAAAACTTTATGTAGGGGACTTTCATTTCTGAACAGCAGTTGTACTTTTTGTACCTGTAGATCTTAATTTTATTCATTCATTTATCCTCGTGTTATTTTTCTCTGATTGAGCAAACAGACCTAAGGATTTTAAGAATAGAAAAGGTGGGACTGGGTAGAAGTACAAGATAATTAGTCTTTGTGACTTAAATTCAGGGGGATTGAAAGATTTAGAATGCAGGCTTGGGCATAGGCAAAAAGTAACCTGTCAAGTGTGGAAAAATATTTTAACCAAATATAAAATGAAAATTGGATGAAATTCTCATGAAATTTTGATGTGGAAAAAGGGCATTTCATCACTTTCTGGTGGAGTATATTTCCTCATTAGGGTTACACCTGAACAGCTGGAGTCACAAGATACCAAAGACAATCTTTGGTCCTTAGGACCCTCTTGAATAGTTTCTACACAAAGATTGTGAAATAGCAGACCTAACGTATGTATCACAGATTCAGTGGATTTCATTTTGAGGTGATTTCATTGGAAAGTGCAACCACCTCTGTGACCCTGTGGAAAGAGATTTTTGTAGGTAGTCAGGAAAGTTGGAAAGGAACCTGGCTGACCTTTGGGTCCACAGTTAACATCTTCCCATCTCCCCTTCCTGCCAGAGGGGGAGTGGAGTGGGGTGGAAATCTGCTGTCAGTGTGTTGCTTTGTTGCACTGACCTGATGTTTTTCTCTCATATATTGAGATAGGGTTTACCAGTAAAAAGGAGGCTGATTCTCATTTCTGGTATCTTCTCGGCTGTGTGTGTGTGTGTATCTGTGTCATTCTGTGTTTTTTGCAGCTTCTCTGCCTCATGTAATGTCAGAGAAGCTGAGTACTTAAATGGGAAACTTCCAAGGAAAACCCAGATGCTGCAGGAAATGGTAATGATGACTCAGGTGTTGGCTTCCTTCCTTTTGCATCTGAATGGGCAGTGTCCTGGCCAGGATGCTGGGAGGGCATATGCTGCAGCCTCAGATGAACTGGAGAAACTATTTCTGGTGACCATTTGTAATTGATGGGACCCACTTTGCACTAGTGACAACACAACACTAAATGGCTTGTGTTTGGCTTTCCCCTGTCTTTCCCCTACTTGTTCTCCTTCCTTGTTTTCCTTGTTCCTACCTGAATTATCTGCCTTCCCCTTTCCTCTCTTCTATCCCACCTTGTAATTCCCTCTAGCAAACTGTATTGGAGATTCAGGTTAATGAACTATCACCTACCACTGGCCTTTTACCACCACAGGAATCCTTTTATGTTCTATGGCAGAATAGTCACCTTCTAGAAAACTTCTGGGCTTCAAACTCTGTAAAGTGCCTCTTAGAAATAGGATAATTGAAAGAACACTGATTAGGAGACGTGAATTCTGTTCTAGGTTGTAAACCAGGTCACTTAACTTCTTCGGTCCTCATTTAGCCCATCAGTTTATGTGCACTGAAACTTTATCTCAAACCTGCTTAGTAGGGTTGTCCCTTCTGTCAAGAGAATATTGTGGAGTCCCTTTCCCTATTATTTGGCCTGTTTATTAATCATTTCAGCATTTACGGAGCATACCTCTCAGTTCACACTCGCAGCACATGACTACTGTTCTCTGTCGTATGAGGAGCCTATGGACTAGGAAAGGTATTGTCCTTGTTCTGATAGCTGAAAAAGCTAATAATGTCACGTTATCCTTCTATACTTTTGAATAGATATAAAGAAACAAACTTAGCCACAAGGTTCTCAAATTATTTCACCCAGTAGCTTCTTTGCTTTATGTTATATCTCTCTCCTTTCCAGTCTCCCTAAAAAGATTAAAAAATGGTAACTTTGGGTTTCCTTGCTATGAGAATACAAGCACTAGTAACCAGTTCATTCCTGCCTGACCTTTTAACTCCAATAGTTAATTTCTGACAAAGAAGTCTGACAGTCTGTGTTTCTACAATTAACTGCTAATTTGGGGATCAGCAGGCCTCTTGGAAAAGCTCACTTGACTTGATTTTTGCTTCCACATTCCCATGCTGTCCAGGCCTTGGCTTCAAGGAGGCAAAGCAAATGTATGAACAGAGAATATCAGGCCTACAAGAAGTGTGAACACGTGAGGTTCTGGCTGTGCTTCTGAAGTCTGGTGGTTTTCTGAAGCCAAGAGCACCTGGTCCCGGGACTTTTCTGGGCCCTGCCCAGGGGAGCCTGCTGGGGCAGGAGAGTGGGAGGGGGTTTGCTCCCCCCATACCCAGACTTCTTCCAGCACATCTGTCCTAGCCAGACAGCCGCAGCCTCTCTTTCAGGGGCTGCAGAAACCGACTGGACGGGCAGTAAGATTGTTAGGATGTGCAGCGAGTAGATCATCACCCAGGAGGGAGATGGGCACCACGCACAGTCTCCAGGAGGGCTGTACTCCTGAGGAGTGCCGGCCTCTTTCTGCTCAGGCACCTTCTGCGAAGTAGAGCCCGGGGCGAGGCACCATCAGTAAGGCAGCCATCCATGTGTATGCTAGCACTGATGTCTGGGTGCCCCGTATTTTTATTACAATGTAACAGCACTGCTGAGAGTTCCCAGGATACTTTATTCTTTTGTTTAGTGTTTAAGCACCACTCCAATAAAAGAATTAGTGTAAAATTTTCCAAGGGTTTGTAAAGTAAGAGCACGGGGCATCAGATCCAACTGTCAAGCCTCTCCGAAGACAGCTTTCATGAACGAAAGAGCAGCAGAGCAGCCGGTGAGTCCCCGGCCTTTATTTCTGCTAGGGCTGTGACTGTGTGCTGAGCTGCCCATGGGAAGAGCCACCTTAATCAATAGATAAGGTCTCTGAAGGCAGGCGTGGCCCTAATAGGGATCTGCAAACACACATTACAGCAAAGAAAGCTGGTAGACCTCCTCTCCAAAATTCATCGAAATCCATTGCATTGATGTCACATCACTGTTCTGTAGAATTCACTTGAAAATCACTCACTAATAGCTCTTCAAGAGGGCTGGCTACCTACTTTTCTCATTTAATAATTACTGTATAACTAAGCAATCCCTTCTCTTTAAAATCAATGTGGGAAGTACCTGTGAGTGTAAGCGCTAAGAAGCAACTAAAAATGGAGCACACAGGTGTCCCTGGCTTCCAGCTGTGGCCATCAGTTTCAGTTTTCCGCTGAAACAGATCAGCTGTCACAACTTGGAAAGGTGTGGACTCTGCTGGCCCCATCCCCGCACTGTGGTGACGAGTGGTCGTGCTCAGAGCCTGTGGCCTGCAGTCTGGCCTCACAGTTCCATAGATGTTCAGTCACTGTCTGCTCCTTTAGAGCAGAAAGCCGTTGTCAAGGCAGTTTTTTACTTGACTACTGGATAACTCATCATACATTTTCATTTCTTTCTGATCGTGACAGGCCCCTGCCTGCAGGTTTAATTTACAGCTCACTGTCCCTCTGAAGGCTGGCAGAAAGCAGTTCTGAAACCCTGTAATGGTTCCCTTCTTCTGCTAGATTTGAGTATTAGACTTAGTGCTGATTTAGAAAACAAACAACAAAAAACTCCTATATGAATTGAGTTTTAGTTTAATCTAGAGTTCTGAGTAGGAGAAAAGCTTCTGACCATCAAAACAGCAGAACAAGGCTCATGTGTAGATTTCTCATGGAGATAGTGCTCACAGCTGCCCGCCCCCTCACCCTCTCTGACCTACCCCGTGCCCTCCTTCTACACCATCCAAGCCAGCCTGGCCCCTCTGTTGTTTCTCTGCTGCTGACGCAGGAGAGGTGGGAGTTTTTCTCTAGAAGAAGTTAACAGGGAAGGATTGAGGATATAGAGGCTTCTACAGCAGGGATGGGCTTTTATGAGAAAGAATTACAAAACCTCTGGGCTGATTTACACATAGACGCCTGCTCAGTCTGTTTTGAGAGGTGATGATCTGGCTTTTTCCTTAAAAACTGGAGTAAAAGGTCAAACTTCAAGATGAAATACAAACTTTCTTTTCCACTTTAGAAAACATGAATTCTGTAAAGGAAGTATGTGTGGAAACGTAGCTTGTTGTGAGTTCTACTCCTGACATTACTCTGAATGGTGCCATGCAGAAATGCTGACTGGGGCTGGCGCAGCCAGTTACTCAGCAGATGCGGGTCTCCTGAGACCTGGCTGTGACTCTGGCGTGGACTCGTGTTGATGGTATGTATCAGTCACGTGGTGTTCACCTAAGGAGAGATGCATTAGCAGTCTCTGTTTTGTCTCTAATTTGTAAGGCAAATTATAGAACCCCCACGCCTCAGCTTTTCCACTTGAAAAATTGTCATTTATCTCATAGGGAGGTTAAGATTGAAGGAGATTCAAGTGTAATGATTATTTCATGTCACCTAAGCACAAGTTAAGACTAGGGTAGAAAAAAGTCAACAGTTAGAAGGACTGAATGAAAGGAATATGACATTCTTCTGCTGGGAACTTAAACGGGAACCTGAGATTAGTGTCTCTGGTTTGCACTCAACAAAAACAGATGTCAGTGTTACATATAGACGCTTATTAGCTTAATTTGTGGACATGACGTGTAGGGAACATATGAAAGACCTAGAAAACCCTCTGTGGGAATGTGCTAGTGCAGTTCCCAAGAGTCTCCCTCATATGTGACTCAGCTGGCCCAACGAGGATTCTCACACCTGCCTTTCCTGGTAACACCATTAGTACCTAGGTGGTGCTAGGCAGGCCCTAGGTTGTCATTTCTTGGACATCTCATTCAAGAGGAGCAGACTCAGCTCATTTTAGGAATTGAGTCGGCCCCATAGGTGGTACTTGATAACTAGTTCATTAATCAGATAACTGTTTAATGTAGGTGATGACTAGTTAGTATTGATAATCTTTCAGAAATTTTTTTGCCCAGGTGAATTCGCACTTGGCTTTTCAGTTAGAAACGACAGTCTTTAAAGGAGCCTGGAGCCTCAGGAGCAGAGGGACTGGGTGTCGGAGTAGTTGAGGAGAGCCTTCCCGAGGCTGACGCAGTTGACGCTCTGTCTAAGGAGCCACGTGGCCTTAGGTTGAATAGCGTGTCAGTTCCATGGAGAAGACCGGGAAGGCCTGTCTCCACCCCCGACTCCCCATCACCAATGCCTGGCTGAAATATAGGGGAAGTCCAGTTGTCCAGGCCTATGTGCTCATTTGGTCATTCTCAGGGAATGCCCTCGTGGAGATTAGAGAGTAAGGTTTCAGGTTGATTTGGCACTCTGTCCATCAGAAACCATCTTTCACACAAGTACCTTAAACCAAACGAGTGACCGGGCACAGTGGTGGTGTTTGCCATATCACAGACCTTCACTGCCATGTCAGGAGTGCTTTCAGAGAACCAGGGAAGAGCATCCTCCCCTAAAGCTCCTGTGGAAGAAAACTAGGCCAGGAAGAATTTAGTAACTCAGAGAGGTCCCTAGGTACCAAAGGCCGAGCTAAGTTCAGAGGAGCCCCCTCTCAGGGTCTCCGCTTCAGTCATCTGCACACCTGGAGCAGATTCTCTGCCTGCTTTTTATCACTGTCTCAGCTGTTGTGATGGAGTTAGTGTTTGGGCAGCAGAATTTGTGGGAAGCTTCCAGCTGGGGTTAAATTACAAATACCGTCTTGGTCCTTGGCACCCAATTTATCAACTGTCATGCCTCTTGGTTGCCAGCTGGAAGAGAGCAGCCTTGGGCCCTGGCCAGGTGGACGGACTAGGCTCCTCCCCTCTTATCCATGTGTGAATAGTGCTGGGGGGGGGGCCTGGCCTGGTGGCTGGACTAGGCCCCTCCCCTCTTGCCCATGTGTGAATAGTGTGAGGGCCTGGCCTGGTGGATGGACTAAATGGACTGAGCCCCTCACTTCTTGTTCACGTGTGAATAGTGCAGGGGGAGGGCTGGCCTGGTGGATGGACTGAGCCCCTCCCCTCTTGTCCACATGTGAATAGTGCAGGGGTGGGGGTGGGGGGTGGGAGGGTCTGGCCTGGTGATGGACTGAGCCCCTCCCCTCCTGTCCACGTGTGAACTGTACTGGCTGCCTATTCCAAAATCACTACCTTGCTTCTTTCCTTTCCCTTCACTGGAACAGTCTCTGCACATTGATCTTTCAAAGCAGGTGGCATCCAGTGGACCACCATATTTGAAGAGATATGTAGGAAAATTCTGTTTATTTAAGTCAGACAACCTGGTTATGCTTGCATAGTTCAGGTAGCTAAACCTGTCTCACTAATAGAAAGAACTAGTAATCCAGGGGATAAAATGAACACAGAACTAATTTAGGAACCTGAGACCACAGGACTCTCCCACCTCCTTTTCTTACCTTTGAAAGCTCCGGTGTGCCAGAGTGCTCAATAAAATGGAAGAGGAGAGTGAGGTTTGGCACAAGGAACGTTCCAATCCGCCTACATGTGGAGTGTCTCACCTCCCTGTATGACCCCTTCTTATACATGGTTATTGTGCACATACATGCTCTTTTATTTCGTAAGCCAACATTTATCTTCGATGGTGCCAAGGGTCGGCCAGTGCAGGAACAACTTCTAAATATAGACACACTAGCAGACTAAATCTTCAAGCCTGGCAGTAGTTCAGTTGGCCAAATGTGACCTTATTTTTTATTTGATTTATCTTTGCCATTTCTGACAGGTTGAACTGTGCCTGATACAAAGAGCGCCCAGCCCATGTCTGCATCCAGCATCCATAGGCCACAGCACATGACAACTGATAACCAAACTCATGTCACTTATCTAGTGGGCAGTTATCAAATCTGGTGTAAGCAGACTGACGAGGCAGCAGGTGTGGCTGTGATAGCGCCTGGGAGAGAAGGAGGTCAGTGCCGTACAGATCAAGGGAACTTCAGGAAGAGGAGTAGTCATAGGCCAAACAGAGCTAGTTCACCGTGGACTCTGGCGCCCTTGTGTCGGCTGTTCTCATCCTTGTGCCAGGAAGAGGAACAGGAAGGATCATTTCCAGTCTATTAATTTGAAGGCAATTGGAAATATCATCCAACTTCATCTGTTAGTGCCAATTTTGGCAATACCAGCTTCCAGGGTCATTAGTGCCAGGGTAATTGGAAATGTTAGCCAGAGCACCACGTTCCCCACACTCTACAGAATTACTTCTGGCAGGAAAACACTGTAGCCTGAGTTCATTGGAGTACGTGTGAGTTATATGTTAGAATTGGCCTTGGATGTGTTAATTCCTTAATAGGAAGACAACCCATTTAGTTGATTCATCTTCCCAAGTACTAAGAACAGCTTTATATAGATACACAGGTTAATAAAGAGGGAAAACTAACTTGAGGAAAAAATTGTTTTCAGTCTTTCAGTAACAGAAATTAGTTTAACAAATTAAATTAAATTTCTTTTTAACTTTTAAAAATTAGTTGCAAATAAATCAAATTCTTTTTATATAGTACTTAGGTATCAGTTTTCAAAGAGGCCTATCCACTTGTAACTTGATTTCTCCACTGGAACTTTATTCTCCTTTGTAAACATACCAAGGAGCAGTTAGCAGGTGGGCACCCTTTGAAAAGTTTTTTAATTTGTTCACTCCTGTGGCTTTGGGTGATAGCATATCGAAACCATCCTCAGAAGACTGTTGCATGCCTATATTTTTTAAAATTCTCCACAGTATACTACAACTTTTGGTATAATATTATGAAAAATCTTAAGTCAATCAAAAATGATATTCTGTAAGAGGAAGTAACTTTATTGCCATTGATTAACACTTTTGATTGATCTTTATCATGGAAGAATATAGTTACATTTTTATCTTCTACAAAAATAATTTTAGCCCTAGCCAGTTGGCTCAGCAGTAGAGCGTCAGCCCAGCATGTACAAGTCCTGGGTTTGATTCCCAGCCAGAGCTCACAGGAGAATTTCCCATCTGCTTCTCCACCTCTCCCCCTCCTCCTTCCTCTCTGTCTTTCTCTTCCCCTCCCACAGCCAAGGCTCCATTGGAGCAAAGTTGGCCTGGGCACTGAGGATGGCTCCATGGCCTCCTCCTCAGGCCCTAGAATGACTCTGGTTGCAACGGAGCAACGCCCCAGATGGGCAGAGCATTGCCCCCTAGTGGGCTTGCTGGGTGCATCCCAGTCAGGCGCATGCGGGGGTCTGTCTCTTTGCCTCTCTGCTTCTCACTTCAGAAAAATACCGAAAAATAAAAATAAATAAATAATAATGATAGTAATTTAAAAACCCCAAAATGCATTACTTTGTTGGATGACTTTGAAGGGAAAAAGCCTGCCCTGAGTATGCGCAGAAAATAGCAGCCTCTCTTCCAGCCTGTGTCAAGACACTTGTGCCCTAGTGCTAACACTCCTGACCCCTTACTGCCTCAATGTTTGTAGTACAAGAGGAATTCCTAAAAGTTGACTGAAAAACTTTATATTATAAACATATATGGACATTAGAATAGAGTGTAATATTGCATAACAAATTACCTCAAATCTTAAAGGCTTGATATAGTCACTTTAAAAAATATATATATATATAGATAGATATATGTACACACACATATGTATACACACACACACACACACACATATATATAAGGAGTCACTTTCTTATGCAACTGGAGGGCTTATTTGGGATTCTCCTGGTGGGGCCTTCACTCGCCAGTCTCATATTCCCTGGTGGCTTTGGTGGGACGTCATCTGGGGCTGCCTCACAGCATGACAGTCATTAGGGAGTAAGAACTGCACAAGTTAATGTTCCCGGGGAAAAGACAGAAGCTTCATTGTGTTTTCAGCCCTAGCCTTGGAAGTCACAGCTTTGTGTTCTCTCATTTATAGGTGGGTTCCAAGCATACCCACTTTCAAGGGAAAGGGCCCTAGGTTTTGCAATTCACTGGTATCAAAGAATTTTTGGATAGGTTTAATATCACCACAATGTGACATAAGGCTTCTCTTGACTCTCTTAGCCATGAGAAAACATTAATAAATCTTTTATTCCTTTATCTACATAGAGCACATGTGTGTTTGAATAATCATGCTGTAAGCTATGAGGTCATGAACTTTAAAAGTACAACATAGCTCTTTTTTTCTTCTCCTCTTCTTTTCTGAGTGTCTGGGTATAGAGAAGGAAGACTTAAATGTGTACCCAGAAATGCAGTGGTCGGATGGGACTCAGACCCTCTTCCTAGTGCAGCTCTGCCAGCCAGCAGGACGTGCCTTGGTGGCACTGCTCTGCTCAGCTATCTTATGGGAGAGATGACCACCTGCAACCTCAGTGATGAGAGGGAACCCACACGCTAAACATAATTCCTGCCCATAAGCACCCCTACCTCCGTGCTTGTACTGGGAAGTGGGTTCATCTGTCCTGTTCCTTTGGGTGACTCACGAGAGGTCAGCAAGTATTTAATTTTCTCATGGGGGAGATAATTAAGAAATATGTCATAATTTTATTTGATAGCTAACTTTAATTAAACTATAGATTAGAGAGAAATGGGAAAATATTCAAGTTGATATTAAAAGGGCAGAAGATAAAATTAGGAAAATAGAGTTGATGTCCCTCAAAATATTTAAAACTGATTATATTTGTACTTTAACTCCAAATATCACTTTTAACAATCAAATAATATTTGATAAGGTTCATGTCTTTTTCCCTGTGGTTATTAACACCTTTTGAAAAATATTTCCAAGGCTGTCATTCTCTGCAGTGCAGCCGTGTAAACATGTTTCACGTACTCCTGCACTTCTACTCTGTGGGGTGGGCCCTTTCACAGTCAGAAGTTGGAGGTCACTGACAGTCTTCATAATTTAGCAGGAACCTTGTTGGATCCAGAAGAACATTGGCATTCTTATTAGACTTGTAACCAAATGTGTCACCCTTCTTAAAAGTGAGTGAGAATGTGGATGGAGCAATGGAGAGACATGCTATCATAGTGTGTTATATTCTAAGTGTTATAAGGCTGGGACTTCCCCAAAAAGATTCTGACTCCAGTGAGTATGTCAATCTAGACCTGAAAGGCGGCACTTGCTCACCAAGGATCAGGTAGTGGGATGACTAGCCTATTCCAGCTGAACTCCGTGGTACATAGAGTTGTGGTAGAGAGGGGCCTGGCTTCCTGAGCCATGCCGCTGGGCATGGGAACAAGCTGATCAGTGTGATCTGAACTGTAGATGACATGCAATGTGTTTTTGTTCAATGGGAAGAGAGAGGAGATAAAGGCAAACTGGGAAGCTCAGGCCCAAGGAGTTTTGCTCTGTGATGTGGTGTGCACACAAGCCAGCCTGCTGACAAGTCCAGCGCTTTCCTGGAGAGTGATTTTGACCAGAAGCAGAGGACATGGTGCCCTGGGCCCTCATCTCAAGGCCCAGGGTGCTGACCTTGTGCTCTCCGGCTCAGTCTGGGTGTGGGATGACAGTAGATTATCAAGAAGCATAAATTCAGTGGAGCGCGAAGGGGAACAGGCTATGCAGAAAGGAAGCAACCCTGGTTCATAACGCCTCACCTCACACCAGAGTGGGCACTGTAAAGTTTATCCGCTCGTGGTTGATTTGTACTTCAAGATTTCTTCACATTCTTGTGTAGATTAGCTTTGTCCTTGAATGAACTTAATGTGTACTTGGACATGCCCAACAGTGTGAAATGGAAACAAGCCAGGGAACCCTGGAAGTCTGCATTTTTTGGCTTGTGGACACTGGCAGTAGAAAGTTAAGCCGGGACAAGGCTGGGGGTTTCATCGCTTCTTGTCAGATGTGGCCCAGTGGCTAGGTCTGCTCTGGAACGATCGAGGGTGAGGGCTTGAAGCCTCTTCTCCCATGTCACTGACTGAGGGGGAGGATTCCGCCCCGGGAGAGCGGGAACTCTGGTGCTTGTCACAGGAGATTCTGTTGCTGGGTTCTCCCGTGCTGCATGCGGCGCTCTCGTGTCCCAGAGCTGGGGTGCTGCTGTGTGTTTGTTCCGTTTCCCTCGTGGGCCTTTTGAGACGCCATCCTATATTCTCCTCTGTGTGGACTCGACAGGTGGCCGAGCACGGTGCTTGACCAGGACAAGGCCTGGCCCCAGGTGTATCTGCTCCTGTGTTTTATCAGATTATTGATGGCAGCAGGCCTAAAAATTGTCAGGAGATTATCCATGTCTTTTAGGACCGACCAAGTTTTAGTGGAAACTACACAAGGATGACTTAAAATTATTACAAAAAATAAGTCTCCTTTCTAAGTAAAGGTAGTATATATATATATCTCAGAAATCCTGTGTGGTTTAAATTATATTTTATTAAAACAGGAAACAAACCAAACTTTATAATCTCTCAAAATTATTTAGGGTCATGCTACCTACAAAATATGCAATTTATGATTTGCCATCTGTAAAACTTCACTAATATTAACAATTTGAACATATTTTATTTCTGATAAACAATGATTAAACATTCATGTTATTATTCCTGTTAGTCCGAATCCTTCGATCTTCTAAAGCAGGGGTCAGGAACCTATGGCTCATGAGCCAGATATGGCTCTTTTGATGGCTGCATCTGGCTCACAGACAAATCTTTAATAAAAAAAATAGTAATGTTAAAAATATAAAACATTCTCATGTATTACAATCCATTCATTTCCTACCACTCATGTTCATGGTTGCGGGTGGCTGAAGCCAATCACAGCTGTCCTCCGGGACAACACCAAATTTTTATTGGATAATGCGTAATGTACACGGGTCATTGTGAGGTCAGGAAGTAAACTTCCCTTCTTTTAATCAAATAGTCAGCTTGCTAGTTGCAGAAACCCTTTTGATGAAGAAGATTGCTGAAAGAAAAAAAGATGAGGAGTATTGTACTTTTCAGCAGGAATGGACAGAGGAATTCGCCTTTGTGGAGAGAGCAGTTTCTGCATTGTGTCTAATATGTAGTAATAAAATTGCATCAATGAAACGGCCAAATATAAAGCGGCACTTTGACACATGCCATACTACATTTGCATCGAAATATCCAGTAGGGGACAGCAGGAAGAAAGCATGTCAAGAGCTGTGCAGAGTGAAAGCTAGTCAGGAGCAACTCCATGTTTGGACCCAACAAGGTGACTGGAATTCGGCTAGCTTTGCTGGTGCTTTAGCAATTGTGAGAAACGGAAAGCCATTCACAGATGGGGAGTATGCCAAAACATTCATGCTTGATGTTGCCAATGAACTTTTTGACGACTTTTTGGATAAAGACAAGATAATCAAACGAATAAAAGACATGCCCCTGTCGGCAAGAACTGTTCACAGTCGTACCATCATGATGGCAAATCAAATTGAGGCAACACAAGTGAAGGACATAAATGCAGCACCATTTTTTTTCTCTCGCTTTGGTTGAGTCAACAGATGTAAGCCATTTTTCCCAGTTCAGCATAATTGCAAGGTATGCTGTTGGTGACACACTAAGTGAAGAAAGTCTTGCTGTTTTGCCTATGAAGGAGACAACAAGAGGTGAGGATTTATTCAAGTCTTTCACTGAGTTCACTGAAGAAAAAAATCTACCGATGGATAAACTTATTTCGGTGTGTACTGATGGTGCTCAGTGCATGGTGGGGAAAAATAGAGGATTCATAGCGCTTCTTCGTGAACATGAAAAGCGACCCATCCTAAGTTTCCACTGCATCCTTCATCAGAAGGAGCTTTGTGCTCAGATGTGTGGCAAGCAGCTTGGTGAGGTGATGTCGCTGGTCATTCTGGCGGTCAACTTTATTGTTGCCTGAGCTTTAAATGATCGCCAGTTTAAAACACTGCTGGATGAAGTTGGGAATAATTATCCTGGTCTGCTTCTGCACAGCAATGTGTGTTGGTTGTCAAGAGGGAATGTGCTCAGCCATTTCGCGGCTTGTCTGAATGAAATCGGGACTTTTCTTGAAATGAAAAACGTCGAGCATCCTGAGTTAGCTAACACTGAGTGGCTTCTGAAGTTCTACTATCTCGTGGACATGACTGAACATCTGAACCAGCTCAGTGTGAAAATGCAAGGCGTTGGAAACATAGTCTTATTCCTTTTACTCAAAAGCACCTCTCATATCTGAAATATTTTAACCTACTTTCCACAGTGTTTGCTTTATTCTCCGTGATTCAAAAATTCACCAATAAATATTCCCCCTTCTAACTCTACAGATATTGCTTCTAAAACATGATTCTAAGGTTCCCACAACTCTGGGTCTTTTTTTCATGTTCGTAAGGATCATGCACAAAGTAGTATATCTTGGAAGGTAATAAGATGGAAAATTTGGCATATTTTGTCTAAACAGTTTATTTGGCAGTTGTTTCTGATACTGAAGTAGAAATTAAAAATAAAAACAGCAACATAGAAAAATTCTTAAAGGTTACAGAATGCCCCCCTCATTCTTTAGTGAGCCCCATTGTTCTGACCCTTTAAAAGAAAAAGTCTACTTATCACTGATGCCTCCCCACTCCTTTTTCTTATTTAAATCACAGACTGTCTGGTTTCACTATATTAAAGCAAATCAACCTAGGAAGGAACAGACCGACTTTTATTTACTGGCTATAGTTCTAAGCACCAGAAATGGGCAAAGGAAACCAAACAAAGAATAGGAAAAATGAGGCATTGAAGGGGAGCCAGCATTGGGTTTGGAAGGGACGAGGCTTCCGTGTGGCAGAATATGCCTTTCTTGCTGTTTACTCTGAGCTCACAAGTAGAGCAGAGAGAAGGTAGATGGGGCTGCAGCCTGAAAGGGGTACAGAATTTACAAGGCCAGAGTGTAATCAGACGCTGTGTGTAATTATGCAAATGTATGTATAACCGGCATTTCTGTGCATAAATCTTCTGCAGCAACCTTAATACTCAAGGTTAAAGTAAGTGGAAGGGCACAGCGACTTCACTCAGGTAGCAGCAGAAGATTGTAATGCTTTACTGTTTGCATTCTGAATCCTTGATAAAATGAGTTTTGGATCTTAAAGACTAGGACTCTCCTCCCTTCCTGCAAAGGCCCTGCTTTGCTCAGGGAGGGGAGGGGGGGAAGGGTCAGTTTAAGGATGAATTGAATGTGGCCTGGTTGTTTTTAATCTGTTCACCCTAGTGACAGACACTTCAAGCCAGTTGTGTGTTTCGTTTACTTTTAATTAACCTTCACCGGAAATGTGTTTTAGTGCTTAGCATTTGGAGGCCTGCTTAAAGGAAGGAAATGTTTGAATTTGCTTAGGAGAAAAATATGCTTTCTTTTTTCTTGTAAAATCAATTGAGTTCAAACATATTTCTGAAGGCCTAGGGCTCAACCATCTGATTAAAATGCTAAGATACATTCAGTGTTAGCAGGTGGTCTTCTTTGCATGAACATAGATAAAATGCTGTGGATTATGGGTGTGAAATATTTGTTCTAGGAATGCTGACGTGAGTGTTCCATGCCTCTTAGCATGGCACAGCGCAGTGCTTTTTTCTCACTCACTGGTCCATTAAGAGAACCCGCTGGAGTGTTTTCCTTTCACTTCAAGGAATTTGATGCATCATGTAAGGCTAGGAAGGCATTAAAAATATATTTCCAGTTTCATAAGACACTTAAGAATAGCTGTAATACATATAGATGAACTCAGCTGATGTTCCAAGTACTTATCAGACATTCATTTCACCTCTGCAAGCTTTGATTGAACAAGCTCCCAGATTGTTCAAAGCACTGTTATGAGGAAAGCAGATGTAGTCAAGATTATTTAAAGGTCTGCAACCAGTATTTAGGGACCCGTCCACAGATATAGCTCACCATCGCTCGAATGTGCACGTGTGGAGATTGGTGCTGCTGCAGACAGGAGAGAAGAGAGGCCGGGAAGGCTTTCTCTGGCTACCAGGCTGCATGGACTGGTCCCAGGTCTTGGCAGTTACTGAGAAGGACCGTGCACTTCCGGAGCTAGTGACCCCTCTCGGACTGCAGGTGTACTCTCAGTCGGTCACATTAGGCAGTTTGACCAACTTGAGTAAGGAAGGTCTCAGAAGTTGTGCGTTGTTGTCTGCCTGAGAGGGCCTTTTTATTTTATTAACCAAAAGCTACTTTAGGAATATCACAAGTACTATGCATTTTTGTCTCAGTTACAGAATTTTCTGTATGTTAAGGATGACATTTCATTGTAGAGCACTTTTTTAAGTTTTTTTAAATTTATTTTTATTGATTTTAGAGAGAGAAACATCAGTTAGTTGTTCCACTTATTTATGCAGTCCTTGGTTGATTCTTACATGTGCCCCGACCAGGAGTCAAACCCGCTACCTTGGTGTGTTGGGACAATGCTCTGACTGGGCTCACTGACAGGGCTGTTGAGCACTTTCATGTGCAACCTGCACACTTCCCTAGAAGCTTCCCTGCTCTTGATTTTGTTCATCAAACTGGGAAGTCAGATAATTACTCATAATGTTTCTTCCTTTTCTTTTGGTTCTTTGCTGTTTAGTTTATGTGTGTGGTTTCACTTTTCTCTCAGGGAAGAAGGAACAGTGGCTTCAGACAGTGCTTCTTCGGGAGCCAGAAGCACTGCAAGCTGACAAAGCTGTGTCCAGCAATGGGCTACACGTTTAGGCTGGCTGCTCGGAATGACATCGGCACCAGGTATGACATGTCCTCGTTCTCATCTGTGTGGTGACTGCATCTTCTCGCACGCTGCTGGGAGGCATGTGGCCACCCACTGCCTCCCCATGGAACCAGTGGGAGACTTTTCTAGAGGGAATTTTATTCGAAGGGTAGAAGGCCCCTTCTGAGATGACAGTGCTGCTGTATGGCCTGTTTGCAATCCAGCAAGCTATAATGCAAAGGCCCCATGAGGGGTCTCTGAGACCCGCCATCAAGGTAACCGTGCAGCTAAAGGAAGGAATCCCTCTTAGGGCTTTATTTTTTCAGGTCGTGTGATTTTTTCTTTCATTGCTTTAGCAACCTACTCATTCTGTTCCATTTTTCAGTTGTATGTATTTTCTGATACAAAGACAGGGTGCTGGACACTATAGTTGTCAGGCTGAGGCAGATGCTCACAGGACAGGAGGAATCTGAACGGTCGGGACTTGGACGCTGCTACTCGGAGGCTGCATAGGAAAGACGAGGAAAGGCAGCCAGTAACGCATCAGTGGGTTAAAGACGCTTTGAAAGGCCGTGTTTCAGTTGCACTTCCTGGGTAACTAACTCTTGATTAAGGGGAAAAGTCTTTCTTTCACTGCTTAGTGAATGTTCTGGAGGTTCAGCCCATCACTGGTTCCCAGCCTTTTCTTCGGGCTTAAAAGCTTCTCAGCATCACAAGGTTTAGAGGTCTCTCTCCCCATCATCACAGCCATTGTATTTTTAGAGATCACTGGTTGAAAAAGTTGTGACAACAAAGGCTTCCATGGTTAAAAAATTTGTAAATAATTGGAAGTACCCACAAACTTTTGAAAAATAACACTGTGTATATTTATAAAACATTCATTTCATTGACAGATGTCACTTGTTCTCACACTGATTCAAAGGGTAGTTGGTATGTAGCTCATAGTTCGGTAAACATTGCACTATTTGGTGCTTTCTACAAGGTACTTTTGGGGGAAATAAATATTTATATAGATTGTTCTGTAACCTATTGTGCTTGTGCTTTTTTACCAGCAGACTAAAGGGGGACATTGGCAAGTAGAGAAGTTGTGGTAGAAAATCTCTCACAATGCCTTCTTTGCTTGCTGAACCCATCAGGACCCAGACTTTCCAACCCAAGCACCTCGGACAGTAGGCAGGCTTATCCTTCCTCACCAAAAATGCTGAGGCTCTCCGCCTGCTCCTAAACTCATGCGCCCCTTGGTTTATGTCTCGACAGTGGTTATAGCCAGGAGGTGGTCTGCTATACATTAGGAAACATTCCTCAGATGCCCTCTGCACCAAGACTCGTCCGAGCGGGGGTCACATGGGTCACGTTGCAGTGGAATAAACCAGAAGGCTGTTCTCCTGAGGAAGCGGTCACCTACACCTTGGAAATCCAGGAGGATGAAAATGTAAGTTTGGCTGATTTTATACCCTTGCATGTGTGCTAAGTAAGTCAGTATTGTCATCAGTTAGATTGGCTACATAAAGTCAAAACTAAACTCTTAGCTTCACCCACTACACCTCCCACCACCAGCAGCCTGTCCTTTTCGCAGTCTTTCCCATCTGAGTAAAGGGAAAGACTCTGTCCTTTCACTTGGGGAACTACACTCACTCCCTTGCAGTCATCCTTGACTCCATATGTAATGTCAGCAAATCCTTTTAAATCTTCCATTAGGAATTATTCAGAAATCTCACTATTTCTCAACATCTCCACAGCTGCTACTCTTTTACAAGTCACCATCATCTCACCCCTGGATTATTGTGATGGTTTCTTACCTTCACCCTTACTAGACTAGACTCTGCCCTCCACAGGAAGCCTAAGTAATACCACCGGATAAAATACGATCAAGTTCCTGCTGCGCTCAGAACCCTTCCCATGCCAGTGCTTCCTCTGTCTTCTGGAGTGAAAGCCTGAGCTCCTGCAGTGCATGCCGGGCCCATTGCTGTTGGAGACTGTTCCTAAGCTTTGCAGCTAAGATGCCCTTCCAGATATTTTTCACTTCCCTCATTTCCTTGAGATCTCTCTTCACATGTCACCACTTTGGAACCCCTTCCTGAGCTGTAAAACATTGTTGTCTAATCCAATTTTCCATGATGATAAAAATGTTCTATGGTTTGTGCTGTGCAGTAAGATAGCGCCTAATTCCACATGACTGTGGAGCATTAGAAATATGGCTATGGGCCCAAGGAACTGAAATTTTAATTGTTTTTAATGTAACTTTCAAGAGCCACATGCGCTTGCCTACTTAACCTGCACAGCTATTAGAAAGCATCACCTGACTGGGTCCATCATTCTTTCCTTTCACTCAGCTTAATTTGTTGTGTTGCAGCGCTTAACACTGTGTGACAGGCTTCTTATTTATATATAGGCTTATTTTTTTTTCAGTCACTTCCTCTAACTGGCATGTAAGTTTCTTTGGGCAAGGCTCTGTCTGTTCTTGGGCAGTGCTGAATGCCTAGAGCATAGAAAAGAGAGCCTGATGCATGAAAGTTGCTTAGCAATATGTACTGGATGGGTGGGCGGACGGACGGACGGATGGGTGGGTGATTGAGAATACTATGGAATGAATTCTGCACATTTAGCTGTTAGGGGAGTGCTGATCCACGCAAAGGGTTATGTCTCCCCGTCAAGGCTGTCATTTCTCCCTTGGCCCGAAGAGGACACTGTGACCAGAAATCCCAGCCACGACTCCTTGCACATTGCAGCTTGACAGTGAAGACCACAGTACAAGAGGCTTTTTTCATGACAACATTGTTAAATAATTTTTTTAAGTATGCACAGCTTTGTAACAAGTACTATTTGATGGTTAAGTACTTTATTTAAAATGCTTATTGAGTAACCAGGGAAAGTTTGCTCTTAAGGAAAGCATATGGTAGCATCTATCCCAAAGCAAATTTGCATTCTCTCAGAGAGCCTTGTTCTCATTTAAATTAGTATTAGCCTCACAGTAAAGTTGAGCAGACCTAGGAGAAATGGCAATGTGACAGTGTTAAATTTTTACCTGAGGCTGGAGTGCTGTCTGCAGCCCCAAGGGCTCTGGCACTCTCTGGCAGTAGCTGCCAGGCCTGTGGCCTACCAGTAATGATGGAAAGAGGCAGTCAAACATCCTGCATGCAAAGGTATTTAATGCCCAGATTTTGTGGTACTGATGTTTCTTTCTGGCTTTGCCTTTTCAGGATAACCTTTTCCACCCAAAATACACTGGAGAGGATTTAACCTGTACTGTGAAAAATCTCAAAAGAAGCACACAGTATAAATTCAGGGTGAGTTAGTCATTTTGGGACCTGAACTGCTTAGAAAAGCTGTTTGATGTTTTACCCATTTACTGTTTTAAATGGATTTTATAGATCAATTATTTTTAATTCAATGCATTTACAATTTTAAAGTAACATTTATAAAATGTACACCAAACTTTAATTTTACAACCTGCTTTTGAGAGAGAAAACTAAAAAATTGTATTATAGCATGGCCAGATGGCCCCACCCAGAAGACCCAAACCAAATGCTATGTGCTTGTCTCTCCCGTGGGCACACCTCTCTGCGGCTTCTCCTTTACATCAGATTTCTCTTTTACTCTTTATCTGCCTTTGCTCTTCTGCCCAATAATATTCCCCTTAGTCATCCCCCCACTCTTTCCCTGCTCAGGCTGTTTGCTTTGCTTACTAAAAACCAACATCAGCGCAGGGCATCGTGTTGTATCCAGAAACATTCTTTACAGCATTCTGAGAGGGAAAACTGTTTACTGGCCCTGCGCACAGCACCGTGTTCTCTACTATGACAACATGCATTTTGGAGAGAGAAGGTTCCACCCTCCCTCCTCTAATTTGGGGGTCAGATGGTGTTGCTTGGCCTGTAGCAGCCACTCAATAAACAGCTGTCAGGTTATCAGGTAAAGGTTGTGAGTGTTTGAGGAAGATGATAGTCTGCTAGTTTGAGGAACACTTGCATTCAACACTGGCTGTGAGAACACAGCGTAACTGATAGCATTTCTCCACAAGGTGGCAGTGCCCTGCTCGGAAATAGTGAGGTTGTTCCTGTGCGTTGTCCTCCCTGTTCTCCTTCCACGAAACAGTGAATAAGGTGGTGATATGCTGGTTTTGTTTTATGTCTTTAAAGGGTAAAAATGTCCTTAGCTCACACCCATCTTAATTTTATTTTTAATTGTTAATAACCAACCATACAGTAAATAAGTACTTCATAAAGAAGCACAAATCACTAGTTTGAGATTGAAAGAAAAAGTGTGTGTGTGTGTGTGTGTGTGTGTGTGTGTGTGAGAGAGAGAGAGAGAGTTAGTTTATGGGTGCCTTGATGCTGCCATGTTAAAAAAATCACTGTTGATTTAGTAGCTGCTATCTAAATCATATTAATGTTTTCTCGGTTGTGATACAGCTGACTGCTTCTAATATGGAAGGGAAAAGTTGTCCAAGTGAAGTTTTGGTGTGCACAACAAGTCCCGACAGGCCTGGACCACCTACGAGGCCCCTCATCAAAGGGCCAGTCACATCGCATGGCTTTAGTGTCAAATGGGGTATGTTTCACTGCTATTGCTTCTTTCTGGACAGATTTTTTTAAAATGTATTCATTTCAGTAGTGGCAAACCAAAGTAAAAGATAAAAGGGCAATATGACTTGCAGGAGGCTTACACATTTAGAATATATATATGAGAAACATCTAGAAAACTCCACAAATTGATAAAATGGACAATTTTAAGAGCATCTCACTGACTTTCTGATTTTCCTGTATTATATGATTTTCTGCCTGTATTTTTAATGTGTCATTAATTTGAATATTATAATCTCTGAATATATACTTCATTCTTCAATAGCTAGCCCTTAAGAAAGCCATCATATTCAATGTAAAAAATGATTTATAAAGTTAATATGAAAGATAAATCTCAAAATTTAGGTATGTCACTGTGAGTAAATTTTGATATACAGAATGTTCAAGTTAAAAGGAATTAGGAAAACTTTAGTCTTTGTTGTAATTTGTATGTAACAAGAGGTCTTCAACTTCAGGAATTTTTCTTACTCAAGTTCCTTAAATAGTGTTTGGGGACCTCAGGTAGAAGGAGGTTGTGGCTCACATCTATTGCTTGTACAGGGTGGCAAAAGTAGGTTTATAATTGTTCATACAAAAAATGGTACAATAATTAATAAGTGATAATACAAGAATAAACTCTGTTTTTCACAGACTCACAACTGTAAACCTACTTTTTCCCCAGGCTGTATTGTTTCAATGTAATGATTGCCATTAGAATGTTGATAAACATTTGAAATTACATATAAAAGTTTTTATGATATATATAATTATCAGTTATATAATAATATTAACTACCTAAAAGGCAAAAAATAAAAGTAGACATTTAAAACAAGATTATATCTGGAAGCCAAGTAATGTACAGGGAATTTAAAACATTATTAAATCATTATTAGAGACCAACCACTGAGACATGTAACTATTTCAAGTTACCTAATAATTTTGAGACAGAATTATTAGGGTATGTATTTCCCTGGAAGATGGATATGATTAAGAGAACTATAAAATTCTATATGTGCTTAAAGCCAGACTGTAAAGCTTTATTTCTCAAAAAATCCTAGGAAGTTCTGTTAACACCAAATATTTACTTTTATTAGCCACATGTTAAAATATTTAACTTATAATTATTGTTTTAAATACTTATTACTGAAGGCTGTACCTGAATGGAAATAGCAGATGAAAGGAGAAGGGGCCTGACTAGGCAGTGGCGCAGTGGGTAGAGCATCAGCCTAGATCGTAGAGGACCTGGGTTTGAAACCCCGAGGTCGCCAGCTTGAGTGTGGGCTCACCAGCTTGAGTGCAGGGTTACTGGCATGAGCGTGGGATTATAGACATGACCTCATGGTCGCTGGCTTGAGCCCAAGGTCACTGGCTTGAGCAAGGGGTTACTTGCTCTGCTGTAGCCCCCCTCCCCCAGTCAAGGCACATGGGAGAAAGCAATCAATGAACAACTAAGGAGCTGCAACAAAGAATTGATGCTTCTCATCTCCCCTCCTAGCTACCTGCCTGTCCCTCCCTGTCTGTCCCCCTCTCTCTGACTCTCTCTCTTGCTTTCGCTAAAAAAAAAAAAAAAAAAAAGAAAGGAAAGGAAATGGAAAGAGAAGGAAAGGAAGAAAGAAAAAGGGAGGGAGGGAAGGAGGAAGAGAGGAAGGGAGAGAAGGAGAGAGAGAGAAGGGAAGTAAAGTTCCTGAATGTAAATGTGAGAAATCTGAGGATCCATCTAAAATAGAAAGGTGGCTGATGGGGAGTAGAGGTGAATTGTGCATAGTCTTGCAAAATTACAATGCAAGATATGTTTCTGATCAGAAAAGAGAACTCTTACAGGCAATTAGTAGTGGACTGAATACCCAAAGTGCTACGGGGCTCTGGTAAGCCAGCACCTCTTCCTCATACCAACTCATAGCGTATGTACTTGGGGACCCACAACTCTGGTTGTATGGAACGAACTCATTACATTATGATCTTTTATTTTGTCAGTAAATCTTGCAATTTTCTTTCCTTCATCCTCCATTTCTTAAAAGAATCTGGTGAGTGATAATATATGTGAAATTTTAAAAAATATATAAATATTTTATCTTATATAAAAATCACTAAATATTAAAGAGCAGGTTTCACAATTCTCAAAGTAACATAACTTTTAGAAAAATTAATTTATATTTTGAGTTTTGCTCATGTTTTACTAAATAAATGCTCTTTGACATTTCTAGCTCTAAAAAGTGAATAATCTGATAATATTTAAGGTTTCTTGGTGTTTTAGTTTGCTTATTTTCTTTTTCAAGGAAGAAGTTGTATGAAATAATATTAGTTGTGCCAAAAGGCAATATAATATTATATGATTTCATGTGTTCCAATGATGTTTACCAATAAAATCAATACCCTTTCATATCAGTTAGCATTTGCTTACTTTCCAGATCCTCCAAAGGACAATGGTGGCTCAGAAATACTCAAGTACTTGCTGGAGATTACTGATGGAAATTCTGAAGGTAAAGTTTTTGGTAATCTACAAATTCCCATTTGCGATGATGACAGACAAAATATAGTACTACTGTGGTATAGTGATATCACACTTGTGTAAGTTAAAAAATATCCTTTTTATCTCTATTGTGATTTCTGAGTCATTATTTATTAATTACTTGTCATACTATGTGGATTAAAGTGGGACAATTTTGGCTATCAAATCCCTTAAATAATACCTTTGAAAAAATTCTTAGATTATTCTAATGAAATTTATTAGGATTTAATAGAAGAAAAGTATAGCGTTAGAACTTTAAAAATGATGTATCTCACCATTCTAATAATCCTCGTAATCATTATCTTAATAAAAAGTGATCCATACATACGGCAAAAAAAGAATGAACAGTAACTTTTACATACAAGCCATCCAGATGTGTGGCTTGCCCTTTACAGTATTTTCTATACCACAATAACCACCCGGAGTACTTTGGTTTTTGTGTTAATTAGGTCCTATTTTAAACTAAAAGCATGAGAATGTTTTGTGATGGGCACAGCTATGAACATAAAATCATATTTTTTACATTAGAAAAACCACTTAGTACACAAGGCATGTATGTATATGCAGTGGCTCATTGTGAAAACCTAAGTATATTTTGAATTTTCATGGCTGTCTTGACCACTGATGACAAATCAAAAATAGATGCCATTTTCTACTAAAAGCCAACAACTTTACCAGTACATAAAGTGAGTGAGTGACTGAACCCTTTAGTGGTCCTTGTACCCGTTCACCTTTTCACTGCAGGTCTTCTAACCAGCAATGTCAGGATAACTGTCTTTAATATTCTCCCTGTACCTATGGCCCTAGTGCATGTCACTTAACTGTAGATCTAACTGACCAACTGTGGGAATTTGTAGAATATTTTACTGTAGTAAACATTACAGAATAGGGTAAAATATTTCCCCTACAACAACTTCATGGATTAAAAAGCTTTTGTGAGAGAGTCATCTAAAAATGTATCATTCGTGTGCGCAAACCAGAAGTAAGAGAAACCCCAGCAGCCTGGACTGGCGAGGCAGGTGTTGGCCAAAGCAGCCCACAGGCTTGTTCCCCAGTAGCGTCAGTTCTCCGAGCGCCCAGACTCTTCCAGTAGCCCTGCTTGCTTTCTTTAATCCCAAGAAGTGGTTGGATAACTGGGTCACACATGGACTGTTTCCTCTTTAATTTGTTGCTCTCAGGCACTTTTGTCTTCCAAGTGGGGCTCCATGAAGAAGCAGGTTATCACCCAAAAGACTCAGTCTGTGACAGAGGATTTTCTGCACTAAGACATCCAGGCAGATAGGAACAGGGAAACACTCTTGCACAGACTGATCAGAGATCTCATGGCTGCACAGCTGGCCCCACGCCCAGCTGGCCCGGAGCCTTCCCATGGCAGAGCCATCCACAGCTCTCCCAATACTTCCCTGCCTCCCTCCACACAGCGTCTGGGCGGTCTCCAGCAGCTAAACCTTTTCATCAGAAGACATAATAATGGTGATCCTAAGTAGTCTAGCCAGAAATACTAAGTATTAAAAATGACTTCATGTTATTTTAATATTTAACTTTGTAAAGGAAATAGAAAGAGCCATTTGGATGTTAAAAAAAAATAGGAGATGCTGGTTTTCATGGAAACAACTTAAAGCTTTTTAAAATTATTATTATTGTTCGTTAGTGGTTGATACTATTTACATTTTTGCCAAGGGCATAAACTCATACATGCGCCTTGTTTTCCAGCAGGTCAGTGGGAAGTGGCATACAGCGGGTCGGCTACGGAGTACACATTCGCCCACTTGAAGCCGGGCACGTTGTACAGACTCCGAGCGTGCTGCATCAGCACTGGTGGGCACAGTCAGGTTGGTTTGTTATGGTATAAATTCACATAAACCTCTTCGGGCAACTTCAGACAACTATCAATAACATCAGAATAAACTTGCTATTTAAAAATGTCTTGTGGTATGTAGCTGTCATGTTATCCCATCAGGAAAGGAAAACTAGAGTTTTTTTTAATTGTGCTCTAAAAGACATAAAACATAGACTCATCAACATCACTGATCATCAGAGAAATACAAATTAAAACCACAATAAGTCAGAATGACTATAGTAAACAACAAGTGTTGGTGAGGGAGCCCTCATGCACTTTTGGGAATGTAGATTGGTGCAGCCACTGTGGAAAGCAGTTTGGAGTTTCCTCAGAAAATTAAAAATGGCTTGACCAGGAAGTGGCACAGTGGATAGAGTGTTGGACTGGGATAAGGAGCACCCAGATTCGAAACCCCAAGGTTGTCTACTTGAGCACAGGCTCATCCGGCTTGAGCACAGGATCGCTGGTTGAGCGTGGGATCATAGGCATGAACCCAATGGTCTCTGGCTCAAGCAAGGGGTCACTCACTCTGCTGTAGCCCTCTGGTCAAGGCACATATGAGAAAGCAATCACTGAATAACTAAGGAGCTGCAATGAAGAATTTGATGCTTCTCACCTCTCCCTTCCTGTCTGTCTCTGTCAAAAAAATTAAAAATGGAACTGCATAGTAACCCAGAGATTCACCTGAAACACTAATTTGAAAGAATATACACACCCCTGTGTTCATTGTATTGTTATTTACTATAGCCAAGATTTGGAAGCAGCCCAAGTGCCCATTAGTAGATGAATGGATAAAAAACTGTGGTATATTTATGCAAAGGCATACTACTCAGCCATAATAAAGAAATCTTACCTTTTGCAGCAGCTTAGATGGACCTAGAGAGTTTTATGTTAAGTGAAATAAGCCAGTCAGAGAAAGACAAGTGCCATATGACTTTACTCATGTGGAATCTAATGAACAAAGTAAACAAAACATACAGAAAACAGACTGACAGCTATCCAAGGGAGGGTGTTGAGAGGCTGGATGAAAAAGGTGAAGGGATTAAGCAAAAAACAGACTCACAGACACAAACACCAGTATGATGCTTACCAGAGTGAAACGGGGTAGGGGAGGTAGGGAGAGTATGGGGAGATCAATGGTGATGGAAGGGACTTGACTTCAAGTGGTAAACACACAGTACAATATACACATGATGTATTATAGAATGGTACACCTAAACCTATATAATTTTATTAACCAATATCACCTCAATAAATGCAATTAAAAAAAGATAGGCCAAATAATTCTCAACTGAATTGTGATATTTTCAGGTACATTTTTCACTTAGTTATATCTTACAAGGCTTTGGTGCGGTCACATTGACAGTTGAAAACTCAACATTGTCTGGAATTTGTATTATCTAAATAAAGGGAACCTCAGTTAGTATAATGATAGAAAAAGAATTTAGAGTCAAAAGAGAGACGTCCTGCACAGCTCCACTGTTAACATCTGGCAATTTTGTGAGAATATGAGACACACCTCCCTCGAGGAGCTTGATTGCCATCTGCTGGAAGGTTCCTGTCAAAACCACACACATCTGGGATAACTGAGCTGAGTGGCGCCTCACGGTGGGGCACATCTGCAGGCAGCAGCCTATTTCTTGTTTTATGCTATTTCTATGACTGCAGACCACCAGTAAGTGTATTGACATCCTTGGTTTCAACCACACCATGTACTCAGAACCTCAAAATAACCTAACCAATGAGCAAGAAGTGCTGTAGAAGTGAAATAGTTGGTAAATGGCTCTACCTTACATTCAGAGAGTCAGTGAGGAACAAAATGGTAAAATAACCTTTTTATTTAGAGATATTTGATATTATGTTTTGAAACCATTAATAGTGAGAGGTGGTGGCTTGTAACCTGTGCTGGCTTTTCTTTTCAAGAGAACATCTACCCTTTGGTACTTAATTTTGCCAGCCCACCCGCTTCCAGTGCTGTCCTGTGTTAGTTTTTCCCCTGCCCCCAACACACCAGTACGTTACTGCTTAGACCTTAGACTGCCTATGCCGCAGACTCCTTGTGAAGAGAAGGTCCAGTTAGAGCATGCTTATGCAGAGCTCTCTGAGTGCCTCCCCGGGTAGGGAGTAGCCACACCAAAGCCGCTGGCTATCAGCAAGCCTGGCCTGTGGTGAGATGCTGCCTGAAGCCCACAGACGGTGCTGCTCAGTGTATGGAGTGCCCCGCTTCTCAGGAGGAAGAATGAGTTTGCTGGAGCTGCATAACTCTGCCTTCTTCTCTCCTGTCTCAAAAAGGGGTTCAGCTTCCACACCATCAGCATATTCCTGCAAAAAAGAAAGCATACTTATTTTAGCATTAATTGAACCTGCTGGCCAGTGTCAGACTCATTTGATTAATATTAACTTTATTTGCTTTTCTGCTGTGTGTGGATGGTTGGCCATTTATGGCACCATTTAAAATTTTCATCCAGCTGTTGTTTTGTGTCCTTTTCTGTCCTCATAAAGGGTCTCTCTAATCCTGGTCTAAAGAAAGGTAACTGTGTGCTTAGAATATGCAACACTCTTGCCTTCAAATCTGACTTCAGAAATAATCATTTTTACCTGTTCAGTATGCAGTATATGTACACACTTAAAACATAGACACAACACAAAGATCTCATTGCCTAAAAAGCCATCTTTGCACATGCAATGTGTAACCCTGTTTTGGTAGCACTTACAGTTGTGGGCTGGAATTTGCCTGGTATGTAGAGGTCTAATAAATTCACAGTAACTAAGAGATGATTCTCTCCGGTGTTTCTCCTGCAGTGTTCTGAAAGTCTCCCTGTTCGCACACTAAGCATTGCACCAGGTCAGTGTCGGCCGCCGAGGGTTCTGGGTAGACCAAAGCACAAAGAAGTCCACTTAGAGTGGGGTGAGTGAACAAATCTTCACATTGACATGGGCAGTTTGGACAATTGGAGATCAAGTTTAAGACTTAATGCTTTGTAATTAAATTGGAAGTTTTCCTTCTAAAAAACATATATATAATTTTGTTTTCCTCCCTATTGAAAACGTCTATCGTTTTCAATGTGTGCTGGCTTGGGTTGTGCTGCTGCTCGCTGTTGCTCAGCTTCCCATACCTGACGGCGCCACACGCATTGTTCATCCTCTCCCCCTCAGAGGCTGCTCTTCTGTAAGACGTTCCAGAACAGCCAGTCCTTTTCAGGAATATTTTAACTTTATTCATAAAAGAAAAGTTGTTCTCAATTTAGAGATTATGAGGTAACCTCTCATTCCTCCTTATCTTTGCTGTTTTGTCACATGTGAGCCCTGCTTTGATTCAGGCTATATTGTCATTTCTTGTGTCCGCAGTTTACAGCAATTAAAATTACAAATTTAAACCTACAGAACTCTATCAGACTATTTTTTCCCACCACATAGGTCTAAAATATAATAAAATATCATCCAACTTTCAGTCATCTATCTTGATTTAATGTGACCTATGGTTTGCTGTTAAAAGAGATTTTCTTCCCTCTGTTTCTTCCCATCCTTTAAGAATGTAAAGAAATTAGCCTGATGATTTTCCTGTTTTCAAATATCTTATTAATGTAATTAAATATACTTGCTTTGGAAAGTATCAACATCACTCAGAAACTTTTTCTTTTGAATCTCTTTTCTTTTGGAGGGAGGCTGCTTTTGTAAGAAACGTACTGAGGTGGGACCACCCACATGATGTTTTGTAATTCTTGTGGAAAATCAGGTGTAATTTTTGTCACCTGGAAGCACAAACATGAAGTGATGCAAAACATTCTTCATCCCTAGATGTTCCCGCCTCTGACAGTGGCTGTGAGGTCTCTGAGTACAGTGTGGAGATGACGGAGCCCGAGGATGTGGCATCGGAGGTGTACCATGGGCCGGAGCTGCAGTGCACTGTCGGCAGCCTGCTTCCCGGCACCGCATACCGCTTCCGAGTGAGAGCTCTGAACGATGGCGGGGTGAGTGGGCGGTGCTGGCGCTGAGGCTTCCCCTCCAGAGGCTCCTTGGCAGTGTCTGGCCAACCTCGACCACATTACAGAAGGGCGTATAAAACCTTCTTTCCGATTTGATATATTGTGATTTCGTTTTCCTAGCATTGGAAATTTTGTTTCTATATCTTCATATCACTTTTTAAAGGTCGAGTTTAAGATTAATAAGGACCTCGCTCTTATTTGTTTGTTTTAAAAATAATTTATTTGCTTATTGCCTCTATTAATCATTTATGAGAAATTGGAACTACAGGGATGGGCAAAAGTAAATATACAGTTGTGAATACATGAAAGAGTTTATTCTTGTATTATTGTTTATTAATTATTGTATTTATTTGCATTATAACTGTAAGCCTAGTTTTGCCCATGCCTGTATGTAATATTCCTTTCCCATATTGTCTGAATTACCCATCAAGGTCTTGTATCGCTTTTAAAATGGAAGTTGGGTAGAGGCTAGGGAGGCTGGCTCGGTGTTTTGTTTTGTTTTGTTCGTTGTGAAGACTGCAGGACTCTCCAGCCCTTCTCTCTGCTGCTCCCTTTGGAGGTGTCGAGGCGGGCTATCGCAGATAGAAAATGTATATTATAGTATATCTGCAAGGGGTTTTTTTTTAAATTTCAGGGTGGTTTGGATTTTGAGGAGGTGACCCAGAAACTGTAGAGGTTTTTGGTATGTCAGAGATGGGCAGAAACAGAAAAGAAGGCAGCAGGGTGTCATAGAGCAGACTGCCAGTAACGTCCAAGTGCAGTGATTTGTATAGATGAGTCCCATGCAAATAACTCCATGTAATTCATTGATGAAAATGTTTAAAATAAGCCCAACTCACAGTGACCTGAAGTTGATGGTGATTTTTTCTAGTTCCCCGTAGTGCTGTTCAAACCATTCGAAAGTGAATTGAAATGTGTTCTAGTCCATTTCGTGTTCACCACAGTGGAAACATTTGGTCCAAAGTCAGATCTGACTTTTAACAGGAGCCGAGTTTTCTAAGTCCTCATTAGTAAAACCTGTCAGAAACAGCACAGCTATTGAAATAGAAAACAACGCCATGAAACGAAACAATGAAAATGTGTTGATGAGCAGATAAGAAAGGCTGTGCCCCCAGACTTCTCTGAGTGGGACGGGGAGGCATGGTGCTGGTCACACATGCTGCAGAAACTGTCTTACTTGCCTTTCACCCTTCTCCCCACTGACCTTTCAGGGGCTCTCTGTCATGGCCAAGATGAATGCACATCTGCACTGCTTTGGCTTTTACTTGTTCTCACCTCTTACTAATTTATGATATAAAAACTATCTTCAGCCATGGTTGTATTCCTGTTGTGTTGGAGGTTAACCATATATTTGATTTTTAGTCACTTCTGAGGTCTACTTTGGAAAACTTCTCTCTAGCCCCGACATGTACCCCACCGTGTATACTATATTTTATACCAGGGGTCCCCAAACTTTTTACCCAGGGGGCCAGTTCACTGTCCCTCAGACTGTTGGAGTGCCGCCAAATACAGTACTCCATACACTGACCACCAATGAAAGAGGTGCCCCTTCCGGAAGTGTGGCGGGGGCCGGATAAATGGCCCCAGGTGGCCACAATTTGTCCCACAGGCCGTAGTTTGGGGACCTCTGTTTTAATACTATATTGACCAATGCTGTTGGGGAAAATGTGAGAGGGTTTGGGAGGAGGGTTGTCTGTATTTTTTTAATTTATATTTTTCCCATTTGAAAAATATAATCACATACTTCATTAGCCTGGAGATTATTTTATTTTGCTCTTTGCCCAGTTCTTTGAAGTATCACATTTTCCACTGTTAAAATGGGTGATTATGGTTCTCTCGCAATGTTACAAGTATCTAGTGGTGGTTGGCTCTGAGGCATTGTGGTCACTGCTGGTGAAATAAAGACAAGGGGAGAACAGCGTAAACCTTCACATAGTTGGGATGGTGGGACATACTGAGTAAATGTTTATAGCAGCATTTTCATTTCCCAAATGGAAAATACCGGTAACTAGAAGAAATACTCAGAATTTGATACAATTTTGAGTAGATTTTTATATATGAAAATTAAACTGCAGTGTTCATTTGATTAGTGTTCTTTGAGAGGAATGTTAAAACAGAATAGCTGTTGTGTCAAGAATCAGCATGCTTTTTTTGCCTGACCAGGCGGTGGCGCAGTGGATAGAGCGTCGGACTGGGATGCGGAAGACCCAGGTTCGAGACTCTGAGCTCGCCAGTTTGAGCGCAGGCCCATCTGGCTTGAGCAAAAGCTCCCCAGCTTGGACCCAAGGTCTCTGGCTCCAGCAAGGGGTCGCTCGGTCTGCTGAAGGCCCGCGGTCAAGGCACATGTGAGAAAGCAATCAATGAACAACTAAGGTGTTGCGATGGCAACGAAAAACTAATGATTGATGCTTCTCACCTCTCTCCGTTCCTGTCTGTCTGTCCCTATCTATTCCTCTCTCTGACTCACTCTTCCTACTAAAAAAAAAAAAAAAAAAGAATCACCATGCTTTTGTTTGTGATGTCACAGTAAACGGAAAATGTTTGTCAAACCAACTACCTAATCCTTTTGAATAGAAAGAATATACATATAAAATAGACATTTACCAATAAGGGAATGCATGTAGGGGGAAAAAACATATATACACTTTCAATTGAAAGTGAAAACCCCACTAGGTAATTTTTTTAAATCAGTTGTATTGATGATGGTGTTAGCCTAACTCTTGCTTGGTTACAAGCTTGTATATGCACATGTATGTGTGTACACATGTATGTGTGTACACGTATGCATGGACACATATATGTGTGTATATACATACAAATATGTGTTGTTCTTCTCTTTCAGTATGGCCCCTATTCTGATGTCTCGGAAATGACCACTGCTGCAGGACCTCCCGGACAGTGCAGAGCACCTTGTATTTCCTTTACGCCTGAGGGGTGTGTCCTCGTGAGTTGGGAGGTAGGTCAGGCACATGTTCTCCATCAATTTCTCTTTCTTTACCCCCAAATGCAAGTTAGGAGGAACCTCTTCAGAACCAAAATTCACTTTTAGGTGATTTTTACTCATTAACCTGCCTTGGCACTTGTTTGTATCATTTAGATTTGTGGTTGTGGAAATTTTACCACTGATCAGAATTAAGAGAAAGTTGAATATCTCTTTCAAGCCTTTCTTTCACATGTATTTGAAATATCCTGGGGTATGTACTCTCCTTCTCAGTTTGGTTGGTTGAACACAAATATCACAGAACTTTTTTCTCAATGGAATTATATCAACTATGCAATTTCTGCTCTCCAGAGTCCTGAAAGCTCTGGTGCTGACATCTCAGAGTACAGGCTGGAATGGGGAGAGGATGAAGAATCCTTGGAACTCATTTATCATGGGACAGACACCGGCTTTGCAATAAGGGATCTGTTGCCTGCTGCACAGTATTGCTGTAGACTCCAGGTAGGTTGACATTACTCAGACATTACTCATCAACACTGGTGTTCCATGGAAGACTCTATGGGAAACTAACTCAAAGGCTTGTGATGGAGGCTACCAGGTGGGATAATATGGGGAAAAAAGAGTCCTTTTAAATAAAAATAGACTGCACAATTAATTTCGTCTGCTCTAGGAGGTCTCGACGTGTACAAACAGAACCAGGTACTGCTCTTCTTCTCACCCTCTTGAGTCTCACTTGTTTGTCACTGCCTGAATAAATGACTGAGCCCATACCCGAGGTGCCACTGCTCCTTTGGAAACATTCTCTGAATTTCTCTGGGAGGCACATTTCAGTGCAATAGCCACTTAGAACTGGCAAAAAACAGTCATTTTATATGCCAGCTGCTAAGTGAAGCCAAAACCAAACATTTGAGTATTTTGGACTAGTCTTTAGTCAATTGCAGGACCTACCTCCTGCCCAGCGACTACCACCAGGGCCCAGGGCTCCTTACCTGTAACCTTCTACTTGAGAGTCCACATAGAATATCATTAAGAACAGTTGGCTCCTTGCCTAACCCCTAAGAATAATGGTAGTCATGGGTTTACTTTATGGACTTGGATAGATGATATTTTTTTCCTTATTGTCCTTGAGAAAACAGGGTTTTTGTCCATTTAGTCAGTAGCATTTTTTGTGTGTGTGTGTGACAGTGACAGAGGGTCAGACAGGGATAAACAGAAAGGAAAGGAGAGAGATGAGGTGCATCAATTCTTTGTTGTGGCACCTTAGTTGTTCATTGATTGCTTTCTCATATGTGTCTTGACAAGGGTCTACAGCAGACTGAGTAACCCCTTGCTCAAGCCAGTGACCTTGGATCCAAGCTGGTGAGCCTTGCGCTCAAGTTGGTAACCTCGGGGTTTCAAACCTGGGTCCTCTCCGTCCCAGTCTGATGCTCTATTCACTCTGCCACCACCTAGTCAGGATGTTCAGTAACATTTCTTTTATGCCAAAATCAAAGGATGATCAAGAGGAGAGATACAAAGATTAGACAGATGTGTTCTTGACCTTGAATTTTGTGTTCACACACATTTAGATTTAAATAGATAAAGAAGCAAAGATGCCAGACATTGGTTTCTGCCTGATTTAAGTCGGACATCAAATTGCTTGTTACGGATCCATCAGCATCAGTGCCTTGGCCTCTTTGGAGAAAACATTCCCTTCACAAATTAATGTTCCAGATCAATTGAAGTTTTTCTGTTAAATTCTGAATCCTGTTTTATCATAAACATTTCAAAATAAACTCTCATTATACAACTTCCTTCTGGAACGGAGCACCTGGGATGTAATTAACCCTTTGTCAGTAAGTCAGTGGCACAGCGCATTATCCGATCTTTGTAGTAGCAATGCTGTGTCATTGGGAAGAGGTTAGATTATGTGCCACTCCAGTTTTTGGAACAAGGCAGGATGTAAATAAAGACCTCTCTGTCAACACCGGAGAGAACTTCACTGTGCTTTTCCAGTTCTGGCCACTCTTTAAAATGTATTTCTACTACCCGTTTCAGGGTATACGTTGTCACTTAGCATTGCCTTTCCCATACTGCATTTAAAAGACACATTGGTAAGAATAGAACCTGCATAGTGATCATGCCTTTCTGTTTTGGTAATCACAAGTAGAGAGTGTTTTCAGATGTCTATACTTCTTTGCCATGAAATCAGTCAGACCTTGTAAAGGGAATAGTACTTTTTATTTATTTATTTATTTTTGTGTGTGTATTTTTCTGAAGTGAGAAAGGCAGGAGAGGCAGACAGACAGACTCCCCCGCATGTGCTTGACCGGGATCCACCCGGCATGCCCATCAGGAGGCAAAGCTTAGCCCTTCTTGGGCGTTACTCCACTGCAATTGGAGCCATTCTAGCACCTGAGGTGGAGGCCATTGGGCCATCCTCAGCACCCAGGCCAACCTTCCTCCAGTGGAGCCTTGGCTAAAGGAGGGGAAGAGAGAGTGAGAGAAAAAGTAGAGGGGAAGGGTAGAGAAGCCGATGGGCGCTTCTCCTGTGTGCCCTGGCTGGGAATTGAACCTGGGACTTCCACACTCCAGTCCAATGCTCTACCTCTGAGCCAACCAGCCAGGGCTAAAGGGGGTAATACTTTTAAGGCCACCATTTCTATGCCAGGAAAAGGGTCTGCTCAATCTGTATTGATTTATTGTTAACTATGAACCAAATATGAATTATTTTCACTTGACATTACTATGAAGTCAGGTTAAACCAGTGGTTCTCAAACTTTTTGAAGTCGGTGAACATTTTAAAATCCTACAAATAATTGTAGGCACACTATATACAAATTTCTGAGAAATGTTATAATTAAGTCAAATATTAAAGAAAAAATATATAAAGTCCAAGTGTGCTTTTATGGTAATTTACCAAAATAAATACAACAAAATTAAATTTATTCTGACATTTAAAAAAATTTTTGTTACACTTTTTGAGTTATGCTTTTTCGAATTTGTAAAAAGGAGGGGTTAAAAAATTTTTAAATGAAAAAAAAGTTATCTTTTTATATATACAGATACATTCTTAGTAAGATTTAGTAAATTCGGCAGGCCCTGGCACGAATGTGTTAAGTTTTTTCATTCTTGTGTTTATGAGAAACATGAGCCTGATGTGTCCTAGCAATTTCTTCAATGTTTGGGCATATTTGAAAGGCAAACTCTCATTTCCTCGTCAATACATTGAAGAATTCTCTTTTTACTGTTACTTGTGTTGAGTGCAAAAAACCCCCACCATACATTTCATCTTGACTTGACACCAAATGATAGAAGAAACTTGCCTCCAGTCTTTCTGGGGAACATGGGGGGTAGTGTAAACAATCCAGCACCACAGCTTAACAGCCTTCTACAACCTAATAACCAGGCAAGTGAGGTGGGGGGTTTGGCAGACTGTCAGCTTACAGCCAACTCCCCAAACCTCTGTCCCCAAAAATCTTAACTCCAAAAACCCTGTTGGGTTTTTGGTCCCCAACAGGCACATATTTCTCTGGAATACCATAGGGTGCACCTGGAAATCTTCTAGGGTGCACCAGTGTGCCCTGGCGCACACTTTGAGAACCACTGGGTTAAACCCAAAGATTCTTTTTGAATATTTGACACCTTAAAAAGTAAATCACTGTATTACTTGTACTGTGTTTCATAAAATTTGGGAGAAGCATTGTTTATTTGCCAGACAATTTTGAATTTTTATATTCTTTCTTTGAAATATTTTAATTAAAAGTGCCAAAGTAATTCTGTTTACAAGAAGCATAATCTATATTATAGACATACTTTTATTGAGTAAAAGTTTCTTCTGAATAGTTTCCTTTGAAAACTACTAAGTAGTATAAATCAAAACCTTGTTTATACAGTGAAACTAATAAAGGAAACTGGGATTTGTGAGTACAAAGAAAGCATTATTAGAGAAATTGGTGGGATTTTAATCAGGTCTGTATGTAGTTAGCACACTTGTTCTGATGTTAATTTCCTCGTTTTGATCATTATTCTAGTTTTGTAAGGTGTCAATATTAGGGAAAGCAAGGTAAGAGAGAGATAAATTTCTCCTTACTGTTTTTTCAGCTTTACTGTGAGTCTAAAATTAGCTCAAAATAAAAAAGCTTTGTGCTTTTTAAGTATGAAATATTTTATTTTGTTCTTAGTTTTTCCTGTGGGAGGGAGAGATGTGAAGCACTAACTATTTACCTGAAATTCTGCCAGGAGTTTGCCTGCTAATCAACTTAATCTTCTTAATAATTCTATGAATTAAGCATATTGTTCCCATTTTATATATAGGATACAGGCTCAGAGATATTACTGTGCCTAAGATCACAGTCAGTTATAATGCAGTCAAGATTTGGACCAAGCTCCAACTCTGAAAGACCTGTTCTTTTTCATATGGTGCCAGGAAGCCTCAGTTCATATGAGCATTGGGCTCCACTCTGCCTTATTTTTCTGCCCCTGTGATAAATTTGTATCCAAAAATAAAATACCTAATTATGTAATCTTAAATTGTAACATTAAAATTTTACCAAAAAGAGAGTTGTCATGAAATAGGACAAAATAGACCCTGACCTGTTGACTCAGTGGATAGAGCATGAGCTTGGCATTCAGACATCCTGGGTTTGATCCCTAGTCAAAGGCGCACATGAGAAGTGACCCTCTGCTTCTCTTCCCCTTCCCCTTCTCTCTCTCTTCCCTTCTCATAGCCAGTGGTTCAGTTGGTTCAAGTGTCAGCCCTAGGCACTGAGGATAGCTCTGTTGTTTGAGCATTGGTCTCAGAGGTTGCCAGGTGGATCCCGGAGGGTGTGCATGTGGGAGTCTGTCTCTCTATCTCCCCTCCTCTCACTTAAAAAAAAAATGGACTTAAAAACATTATAGTAGGGTTTCAGAAATGATTTGATAGAAAACGAATGCTAAATTTTAGCTTGCTTCCTTGAAATTAACAGTAATACACAAACATAGGTTTTATGAACCTTCGATTTAAAAGTTCTGCCTGACCAGGCAGTGGCGCAGTGGATAGAGTGCCGGACTGGGATGCGGAGGACCCAGGTTCGAGACCCCGAGCTCGCCGGCTTGAGCGTAGGCCCATCTGACTTGAGGAAAAGCTCACCAGCTTGGACCCAAGGTCTCTGGCTCCAGCAAGGGGTGGCTCAGTCTGCTGAAGGTCCGTGGTCAAGGCACATGTGAGAAAGCAATCAAAGTTCTGACTTTTTTTTAAATTTTGTAATTTGTCCTTATAAGTGCTCTTAATGAAGTAAATGAGAACTAAGTTTTAAAGTATATTCAGTTTTGTACATAGGCTGCCAAATGTTTTTCTCTTTATAGAAACAAAAATATTTTTAATAGCATTTATTGAGCATATATTCTGTGTCAGATACTATGTTAGTTGCTATGGCTACAACAGTGAACCAAACATAACGTTGCTTTATGGCACTTATATTTTAGTCAGGGAGTAATTAAATATTTACTATGTTGGTGATAAATGCCATGATGACAAAGCGAAGAAGGGAAAGAGGAAATGAGGACAGTCACAGGGGCAGGGGGATGGGTGATTGCAAGTTTAAATTTGTCATTCAGAGAGAGTTCCTTGAAAAGGTGCCCCTCAGAGAAAGACCGAAGAAGTGATTGTCCGAGCTCTGCAGCAGTCTGGGGAGAGGCCCTCAAGTGGGAGCGCACTGTGTGTGCCTGCAGAACAGCAAGGAAGCTGTGTGGCTGGGGCAGTCACTGAGGGGGAGCCGTACATGGTGAAGTCAGAATGGTGATGGAGATTTTCGGAGGGTGATGATGAGCAGACCAATAGAGTCTTGTAGGCAAAGGGATTTAAGTACGTAGTTTCACTGCCTGTTGTGAATGTAGGCTAGGGTGAGGGGGTGAGGGCTGACACAGATGCCAGTTAGGAGGTCTTGACAGTGACCAGGTGAGAGAGGATGTGGTCACACTAGGATGGTACAGGATGTGCTGATGGCCTGGATAGAGGTATAAGAGGAAGAAAGGTGTCCAGGGATGACTTAGGAATATGGCTTGGACAAGCTGAAGGATGGGGACAACTTCAGGAAGTACAATGGAGTGGAGATGAGGAGTTCTGTGGACACTTGAGTTTATGATGCTTACTTAACATTCAGCTGGAGATCCCCAAAAAGCAGTTGAATACATTAGGCTGGCATTTAAGGCAGAGGTCTAAGCTATAGAGTAAATTTGGAAGTCGGATATAAATGTCATGTTTTCTGTGAGACAAGAGGAGATCTTCAAGAGTGAAGAAGTGTCATGGGCCTGAGCCCTGGAGTCCTCCAGTGTTAAGATCTGGGTGATGAGGGACAACCCACATAGGGGTCTGAGAGGCAGCAGCAGCAGGTCAGTAAAAACAAGGGTATGGGTCCTGGGAGACCAAGGGACGAACTATTTGAAAGAGTGGTGAGTGAGAAGGGGTCAGCTGCTGCTCTCAGGAAAGTTAGAAAGGGCTGAGAATTGACTTCAAGTATGAGTATCATTCATGTGGAAAACAGTAGAGACCTTTACTAAAATTCCTATTGCTCCTCCATGGTAGCACTGGAGTAGAAAGTCACGTTACTGAATTCCAGTCCCAGCTTTGCCTTTAAATAGGAAAAGCAGATACGAATACCTGCCATTTACTGTGTGCCTCAGACGGTACTGTGAAGATAGCACAAAGCAGTATATAATCTGCAGTGAACCATACAAATATAAAGGATTATTTTAAAATTTTGTCATAAAAGGTGATGATGGTGATGTTATCTTTTCGCTTAACAGAAAAAAATGTGATTGACATTTTGGGAAAATGTTCATTAGATTAAAGTGAACATTTTCTACGATTTATTTCTACCTACATTTCTAGAAGTAAATCACATATTATTTCTTTAGCAGCGCCTACCAGGGAGGCATTTGAATGTACAGTGGGGTAATACGGACTTGTCTTGCTGGTGTCTTCCAGGCTGTCAATCAAGCGGGAGCAGGACCATTCAGTGAGCTCGTCCTCTGCCAGACACCAGCATCTGCCCCCGACGCTGTCTCCACGCTCTGTGTCTTGGAGGAGGAGGCCCTCAGCGCCTCCTCCGATCCACCTTGTATGTGCCTTGTACTGAGCTGGGAAGAGCCGTGCAATAATGGGTCTGAAATCCTTGCATACAACATTGACCTTGGAGACACTAGCATCCCCGTGGGCAATACCACCACCCACGTTCTGAAAGATCTTCTTCCAGAAACAACCTACCGGTGAGTGCCAGGAAGCAGGAATAAAGCTGTGAGCATGCTGGTGCTGGCGCCATGGACCTACAGACTCTAAGGGCCACACGAGGGAATTCTAGCCGTTCTTAATTTATATATTTAAAAGTATTAAGTGAAAATATAGCTTTAAAACCTGCATTGCTTTATACTTTATGAGTCAGTTACAAATTTATACAATTTCCCTCATCACTTAAAATCAGCTGCTCCCTCTTGGTAACCACTTTTCTTTGTGTTTTTTCTGTGACCCTTATCCCTCTGAGGACCTTTCTTCACGATGTACTCACCCACCTCGAAGCCGGGCTCTGCTCTCCCTGGGATTTCCCAAAGCAGACACAGTGTTACAAAGAACCCATGATGTAGCTTTTACTCAGGGTAGCCCACACCAGGTAAAACTCGGGTAACAGATACACTCTTTCTTTGCCCCAGTGTTCCCATCTGGAAGCCTGACACCTCTCCTCCTCACACACCTTCTCTGACATAGCCTCTTAAAATTTCAAGTAATTTATTTCTGTTTCCAAGGTGCTTTATGCCCTCAAAACAAGAAGTATACAGTTAGCGTTAGAGGAGCCCAGGGGCCTCCTGTGGTTGTCCAGGTGTGCCTGATCATGGCATTGCCCTCTGTCTGCTCAGATGGCTCCTTGTGAAGGTGAAGGAGGCAGAGCCAGGTCGTCAGCCATATTTGGGCTCGTTCCAGAGCCTCCCTGTTCGTAGGTTCTTCTTCCATAATGAGGAGAATAAGATCACTCACCTCATAAGCCTGCTATAAGGAGTAAATAAATTCATATTAAATGCTTACATAGGGCCCAGCAGCATATAGCAAGTGCACATAAACATGCATGGCGATTTTTCCTCATCAAGGTCCCCACCAAACCGAACTGGCTCTCCCTGGGGTAGGGCACGGGCTGACCAGCAGGAGGTCCTGCTGCTGGAAAGGCATTGACCATTTCACTGTGTTTTTCTGCCATGTTTCCTAGCTCAGCAGTCTGTACGCCACCTTTTTTATCCCCAGAAGCTGAAGAAAGAATGTTATTCAGTATAAGATACAAAAGTTCTATCCTGCCATCTCATATTATCTCTAGTCTTTTTTTTTTCTCTCACCAAGTCTTTTGTGAATAATTTATATAAATATACTCATTTTTCTTTTAAAACAATGACAGGGTATTTTGTTGCGGGTTATCTCTACTTTTTTATTCTTCTAAGAAATCCCTTGAGCCTGACCAGGCGGTGGCACAGTGGATAGAGCGTCGAACTGAGATGTGGAGGACCCAGGTTCGAGACCCCGAAGTCGCCAGTTTGAGCGTGGGCTCATCTGGTTTGAGCAAGGCTCACCAGCTTGAGCCCAAGGTTGCTAGCTTGAGCAAGGGGTCACTCGGTCTGCTGCAGCCCCCTGGTCAAGGCACATGTGAGAAATCAATCAATGAACAGCTGAGGAACCGCAACGAAGAATTGATGTTTCTCATCTCCCTCCCTTCCTGTTTGTCCCTATCTGTCCCTCTCTCTGACTTTCTCTCTATCTCTGCCACAAAAAGAAAAGGAAAAAAAAAAAGAAATCCCTTGAGCATAGTACTGTACACCATAGCTCTATAAACAAGTAACAAGATTGGTTTCCTCAGAGGTGTCAGAGTCCGGGGACGCTTATACAGCAACCTAAGATAGTAGGTTTTTGTGACATCATAGGCGAAAATAACACTGTACACATTCTTGTTGACATTTCAGAGAAGGAAGTCCCAGGGTTCGGAGTGGTTGGTTCAAAGTGAGATTTGAACTAGAAACAGAATCAAGAGAAACATGACCTACATGAATGCAGGGGCAGGGAAGGGCATTCCTTCAGTTTAGCCTTTAAGTCAGTCTCAGAAAAGCAGTCTTAGCTCTTGTATGCGAATCAAGTACAAGTGCCTGTTGTGTCTGGATCAGTCCAATCAGGCACTGAGGGAATGATTACACCCAGACCTTGATGTCAGGGAACTTCCCCAGTGATGATGCTCTAAGGCAGGGGTAGTCAACCTTTTTATACCTACCGCCCACTTTGGTATCTCTGTTAGTAGTAAAATTTTCTAACCGCTCACCGGTTCCACAGTAATGGTGACTTATAAAGTAGGAAAGTAACTTTACTTTATAAAATTTATAAAGTAGAGTTACAGCAAGTTAAAGCATATACTAATAATTACTTACCAAGTACTTTATGTCGGATTTTTGCTATTGGCAGAATAAATCTTTATAAAACAACTTACTATAGTTAAATCTATCTTTTTATTTATACTTTGGTTGCTCTGCTACCGCCCGCCATGAAAGCTGGAACGCCCACTAGTGGGCGGTACGGACCAGATTGACTACCACTGCTCTAAGGAGATATGACCAAAGGGTATAACTCTGGGGAAAATGAGCCAGTGTCATCTCCCAGCTATTTTTAAAAGACAAGATATCCAGAATATTGTTTGTCCTAAGTCCTTCTAGCCAGAAAACCTGTGGAGAATCCACAGTTCTTTAGGGATCACGAAAGGCTTTGTGATCAATCTGATCCGTACCCCTGTCTACCCTAGCTAGAATGCACTCATATCCTCATGTCAGAGCTTGCACATTCAGATCAGAAATAATAAAAGGGCTTTTAGTGTAAGGTGTTAGCCCAGGAATTTCACCTCTGCCGGACATTGTACCTACCTTAAAGGTGGCTTAAATGATTATGAACTTTTAAGGTTTATAGCAGGATGATATTAGAGGAATGCTAACTTGTAGTAGTCAACGTATAGTCAAATGACTTCTAGACAGACAACTAGAACTCAAATGAACGAACTGATATAGGGACTCATTGCTTCATGATAAAATGGCAGTTATAGTGGAAATTATAAAGAATGTCTTCTACATGTTAAAAAGTTTCTCAGGAGAATTCTGTTATGGAGGTGAAATGGTTTAGTAATTAATGTAGGTGCTATGGGAGAATGAACTTAGATTTAGATTTAGCTAATCTAATCTAAACTCACTTTTTAAAGTATTTAGTGACTGTTGCAATAATAATTTAGTTTGGTATTAATGTGCAAGGCTAATATATTAAGCTGAATGTAGAAAGTCATGCAGTGAGGATGCCGCCTCCACTTGATGGGATAGCTTGGAAGATACCATTTTAGACAGATTGCATGAAAATTGACTAGCTTTAGAAAAGTCAAATCTTTGGTTCTAGTCAGACTGTGTATTCTTCTCCCTACCCTCCTCCACCCCCAAGGAAAAGAGTTAGCCTAAGCTCTTGCTGGTAATTCAGTAAATAAATTGGATATTTCATATTTAAGATACTAAGTTTAATATTCATATTTAACATCATCTTTATACTAGATTCTATAGTTCATAATTGGTTACTTCATAGGACTCTGGTCAACCACAGTCTTGTTCTTTTGTTTCAAAATCACAATTACAACAATTATAGTAAAATACAAAATGAGTACTGTTCAAAGAACTAAGGGTATGATTTTACATCACTTTTAATATCACCTTTTTCTGACCCATAAATTTGTTAAAATATAAATGAACAGATCACAGTGTTCTAGGTAAAAATGTAGACTGGAACATCTTAAGTAGGCCATGGGGTTTTGGTAAAGGACTTGTTTCTTTGGTTTGATTTTTTTTTTAACTTTCAGTAGTTTCAAATTGTTTTCATACTGAGTTTTTTCTTTCTCCATCTTGCCAGAAACGGGCACCTCTAGCAAACCTGTTGATGCAAAAAGGTTATTTTTTCCATTGGTGATTGCAAAAGTACCCATCAGCTACTGACACTCTGTTTGGAGTTAAAGTACGATTTTTAAAGTTGTTACTTTTAAACTTAGAACTGAGTTTGAAATTGAGGCTGAGTTTCAGTTTGAGGAGAAAACAGTGTTGACGGCAGAGATGTAGCTTTCCTGTGTGCGTCCAGCCACAGAACCCCTGTCTTTGCAGGCTGCTGAGATGAGACCACGTGGTGTCACCCATTCCCAGTGTCCTAGCTTCCACATCTCCAGTTCCAGGACTCCTAACGGGCAGTCCATTCCACTGGCATATTACTGTTTTTGGTAAAACGTCTCTCTACATACAGTCTGTGTGATTGATCCTGGGCCTTCCTCTAGAGCAGTGGTTCTCAAACTGTCGTTTCTGAACCAGCATCACCGAGCAACTTGCTGAAAAGCAAATTATCAGGCCCTACCTACTGTAAATCTACTAAATCAGAAACTCGAGAGGTACAGCCAGACACTCTGTACTTTAATTAGCCTGCAGGAGACTGGTGCGTGCTGAAGTTTGAGAACCTCTGCCCTAGAGCATCCATACTTGGCCAGGAGTACTTCTGCAAACTACAGAGGTCTCTGAGACCTGTTCCTGTAGAAGATTTCGTGTCCCCCAGGGTCACCTAGTCATCATCATCAGTTGTCTCCTACTTAACCATCCTCACTTCATTCCAATCTGTCTTGATTAGTGTGGGTTTTCTGCACCCTCCTCCATCCTCTTTATTGGGTTAGCTCTCTTTCCACATGGCCTCTGTACTGAGTAGTGGCCGGACCTTCAGGAATGAGGCTAGCTGGCTGAGAAAAGAGCATGACTAGCACCTTACTTGTTTTCCAAATGAAACAGTAAGGTTGCCTAATATTACTTTTTTTGGCAACTTCATTATATGTCTGATTCATACTGAGCTGGCAGACAGCTAAAGGTTGATTTGTTTGTTATGCCCATTTATGTTCTTTTTGCTAGGTAAAATGGGGATGAAAATAACAGTTATTGAGTTCGTACTCTGTCAAGCACTGCAGTAGCCTGTCAAGAAGTGAATCATAAATCATTTCATCCTAACAAGACAAGGTGGGCTTTATTAGGAGACAAATTCTGAGGAGTTCAGAAGTAGCACCCTGGAGTCAGACAGACAGCCTTGACTTCAGTCCTGGGTCCCTCATTTACTATCTCTGTGACCTCTAACTCTTGATGCCTCCACTCTCTGGTCTGGAAAACCAGGCTAATAACTTTTATCTCACAGGGTTGTTGTGTGTTTTAGATACAGTTTCAAGCACTCCTGTCAACCGTGGCACATGGAAGTTAGCACTTAATAAACTGTTACTGATGTTTGGGAGGAAGAAGCAAGCTGGGAAATCTGGCATTTTCCTTCTAGCAGTGGAGAGATTTAAGGTTGTCTTGCCATCAAGGCAGGGCATAGAGGCAGGAAAATAAGAAGTCTAAGAGCCTGGAGACAGAAGGGTGGCTGGCCCATTCATCATCCAAGGAGCTGTCCGAAGACGGGGCTGTTTGGAGCAGGGGCTGAATCTGAGCCACTCGGAATAACAGCGCTTTGAACACACATTTGCCCAGACTTCCTGTGTTATCATCGCTATTTTATATTCCTCCAGAAATTATCTGATGATTATTTTCTTCTTTCATATTTTTATCTTCTTTAATTAGATGATTAGGGTGTTAGATTGGGGGTGAGGGGTGTCGTAAAAAGCCCATGTTTTGTTTCTTAGGCCTCTCTGATTCCAGCCATTCATGGGAGAAGGGGGATTATCCTCCCTGCCCGCCCACCTCTCCTCGCCGACATCCTGAGTATTAGGATGGCTGATTGTGACAGAAGTTGCCTTCTTCAGTTGAGGAAGGTTTGTTTTGAAAGTGATTCTTTTAACACAGGTGGTGTCCAAAATTTGATTGTGTTTGTGTCTGTAAAGTATGGGAAATGAGGTCAGAATGCATCTGGCACCTACAGTTAGTAGATATTTTAATAGTAGTAGATTTGTGACAAAAATTTATAAAGAATACTTTTCTTAATTTGATGAATTAATCAGTATTATCAGTGTATTGAGGGATATTTCAGCCTTCTGGACACCTGAAGAGATTTTTCACATCAGTCTGGACAAGACAGAGCTTGTCAGAGTCACATCACTTCCCTAAATTGGGAAGCAAATTCCACTTCCCTTATACTTCATTTGCAGAGCTGAAGATTTCAGAAACTGATATGCAGTGCATGTTAAAATAAAAGTCTGAATTTCAAGATTAACATATTACTTAAGTTTGGGTTTGGGATAGGCTTTAATTTAATATAACATGAAAGTAAGTTTTTTTCTGAGGTGAATTCTTGGACTTGTTCCTGGAGTTAGTGTTTATCTTGCTCGTCAGTCCCAGGTGAGCACTTTCTGGAATTCAGAGTTTATTTTCATCTGCAATTTTTTACTTCCAAACTACCTTAGTCTTTGTTTTTCAGCCTTCCAGACTCAGAGTTCTTAATATGTTTACCAGAATGCAAGAGACCTGGCCTCATTTCATTTTATCAGTTCCTTGGTTCTACTTCAGTTTTGAGTGTGACTTTATCATTAGAACTAAGTCATTAGTTCTAATTAATTCAGTGCATCAGCTACATGGAAAAATGTTTTCTGTACATTTTTACTGAAACTAAATGTGTTTTTGTAAAAGGGGAGAATAAGTTGAAGTACCTGAAAATGTAGATAGTTAATTTCGAGACCAAAAGTTATTTAAATAATGTGAAAATATATTTGTTGGCTATTTTAAATGTCTGTTTCATTGGCAAAAGGCAGTCGTTCAACTGAAAGTGAGGTTTGAATTAAAATTATCTTTTGATTGGATTCAAAGCCATGTGTTGTCCTAGTTAGGAGAGTATAGTATGTCAGAATGCGCAAAGACTTTGAGCCTAAAAGAATCCTGTTCTCACCCAGATCTGACCTGTATCCACTGTGTAGACCAATGTAAATGCCAGACTTAACCCATCATAGTTCATCCTCCTGTAAAATAAAATAATTCCTACCTCATAGGGTGAGCTACAAATTAGAGGTGGTGTGGTACATATCAAATCTACACTTCCATACCTAGCAGTCACTGTCATTTAGGTTGAGTGGTTAACTGCAGTTACCTCATCTCTGAAGGCAAGAGAAAGTGCTAGTTCTGGTTCTGTAGCACAGTGCCTTGGGCAAAGCAAGTATTCAGTGTTGTTTGTTGTGGTGTCATTGGTGGTCACTGTTCTCTGTTCCCAAGCTCTTTGTCTCACCCTTACCTTCTGAGGTGGTTTAAAAAGAAGCCAGTCCTATGAGCTGTTGCCAGGTCCTAGGCCATAATTTAGAGGAAAGAAAAACATGGATGTATCGGCAAATCACTCAAATTACAAAGTGAAGTAGTGGCAGCGATGCAGCTGAAGTGAAGATGCGCGTGATGCGCCCGTGTAGTGCCACTCCTCGTGGGTGCTGCACCACGGTAGAGAGCTGTGGCAGTCTCAGAAGACGTCCTGAGAGTCACAACATGTAGCATTCCAGAAATTAGTCCTTTACAGTGCACCAGGGTGCTTTTGGATTCTTTTCTGGTTGTATGGTGGAGTATAAAATATTTTTTAAATACCTGTATAAGAAGTGTTTTCCATATTCCTTAAGTAATCCTGTTTATAAATGCAGAAAATATATTACTATCCCCATTTTATACAAGAAAATTGTGACTTCAAAGGTGTTAAATAATTTCCCCATGGCCACCAAAGAGATAAGCAGGATTACCACTGCTAATGACTTAAAATAGCCCTGTATTATTCTTTTTATTGTTGTTTTATTCTATATCGAAGTCCAAGATGAAATGAGTGCCAAATATTCCTCAGTAAAGGATCAGAGAACCATAGAGCTACAATGTAAGGAACCCAGTACCTATCAAAACACTATGGAGACTTTAGAGAAATAAGTGAAATTGCAAATAAATAAATAGAAATTATATTAAATCTACATTTATCTTGATACTTAAAATTTATAAAATATTTTTAATTCTTATAAATGATTAAGATCTCTTAGTATTTTTTTCTTGAGCATAACAATCTTTTTTAAAAAAATTTATTTATTTTATTTTATTTTTTTACAGGGACAGAGAGTCAGAGAGAGCGATAGATAGGGACAGACAGGAACGGAGAGAGGTGAGAAGCATCAATCATTCATTTTTCGTTGCCGTCACAACACCTTAGTTGTTCATTGATTGCTTTCTCACATGTGCCTTGACCGCGGGCCTTCAGCAGACCGAGCAACCCCTTGCTGGAGCCAGCGACCTTGGGTTCAAGCTGGCGAGCTTTTGCTCAAGCCAGATGGGCCCGCGCTCAAACTGGCGACCTCAGGGTCTTGAACCTGGGTCTTCCGCATCCCAGTCTGACGCTCTATCCACTGCGCCACCGCCTGGTCAGGCCAATAACAACAATCTTAACCCATTCCCTCACTTCCTTTTGTTTATTAAAGTAGCTACGGGCTGTTCGAGCTGCACAAAGCAAAACCTGGAATACAAGGTGAGCTCTGGGGGCTATAGGTAAGCAGATGGAAAAAATGTCTAGACTCCTGCCTCTAGGAGTACCTGCCTAGGAGAAAGGGAAGGACTGGCAGTCTGGACACTAGAAAGACATTAAAATAAACCTGATAGGTGAGGAAATTTGTTACACATCTGAAGGAAGTCTGAAACTTAATGTTTGGCTTAATTCCCTTTTCCTGAGAAGGAAAAAAAGGTAATAATTTCTACCATGGTGATTAACACTTTTTAAAAAAGACTTTTTGGCCCTGGCCAGTTGGTTCAGTGGTAGAGTGTCGGCCCAGCGTGTAGGTGTCCTGGGTTTGATTCCTGGTCAGGACACACAGGAGAAGCAACCATCTGCTTCTACACCTCTCCCTCTTTGTTCTTTCTCTCTCGGCTCCTGTCACAGCCATGGCTTGATTTGAGCACATCAGCCCCAGGCACTGAGGATGGCTTCGTGGAGCCTCTGCTTCAGGTGCTATAAAGTAGCTCGGTTATGAGCAAGGTCAGGCAAAGCATCAGACCCAGACAGGGGCTGCTGGGATGACCCCAGTTGGGACACATGTGGGAGTCTGTCTCTTTATCTCCCCTTTTCTCTCTTGGAAAAGAAGAAAATAAATAAATATATAAATAAATAATAAAAAACATTTTCTTCTTCAGTTGCAGAAAATTTTCTTTTTTCCAATCATAAAAGAATACTCTTATATTATACCATAAAGCTATTTTATAAGACTCATGTTGGAAAGCAGGGAAGAGTTGATTTAGTCTTTTAATGTTGTATTAATAAGAAACTTGCATTGTCTGCAAGAGACCTGATATAGCCTCTGGAAGAACAGAATCTGGGAATGGTAAGGCTCTTTAATGGAATTTTGGCTGTACTTTATCAGAGATAAGTATTTGCTACACTCTCAATTGTCAGGCAGATCTTCAGCCAGTTTTAGGTGATTATGAATAGAGCTGTTATCATTTGTGTTCAGGCTTTCGTGTTTACATAAATTTTAATTTCTTTAGAATAAAGACCAAGAAATTGGATTGCTTGGTTATATGATAAGTGTGTGTGAAACTTTATAAGAAACTTTATCTGAAAACTGCTTTTCATTGTGGCTATCGTTTTGTATTCAGCAAAATAGGATAATTTCAATTGCCCCTTTGCCAGTATGGGATTAAGTATTTTTTTTAAGTATTTTTTATTTTAGCCATTTTAATAGGGGTATATAATGGTATCTCATTTTAATTTATGTTTTCCTAATGGCTAATGATGTTGACTATCTTTTCATGTGCTTATTTGCCATGTATATATCCTCTTTAGTGGAATGTTTGTTTCCAGCCTTTTGTCATTTTTTAATTGGGTTGTTTCTTTGTTGAGTTTTAGAGGTCTTTATACATTCTAGATACAATATTTTGTCAGATAATCTGCACATAGTTTCTACCAAGTCTGTAGCTTATCTTCATTCTCATAAGAGTACAGAAGTTTTAAAAATTTTTATGAAGCCCAGTTTTTTAGTTTTTTTCATTTACAAATTATGTTTTTCACATCCTATCTAAATAGTCGTTACCTAATTTTAGTTAACAAATATTTCATTTCTTAAAAGTTTATATTTTACATTTAGATCTAGGATCCGTTCTAAGTTAAATTTAGGACAAGATGAGCTTTAGGTTGAGATTTATTTTTTCCCTGTTGATGTCCAGTTGTTTCTATGCCATTTGTTTGAAAGACCATTCTTTCTCCATTGAATTACTTTTGCACATTTGTCCATATTTGTGTGGATCTATTTCTGAGTCTCTATTTTGTTATATTGATCCATGAGTCTGCCCGCTTACCAGTACCACACTGTCTTGATCACAGTAGCTTCATAGTAAGTCCTGAATCAGGTAGTATGATTCTTCAACTTGATTCTTATTTTTCAAACTTGTATTAGCAATTTTAGTTCCTTTGCCTTTCCACATAACTTTTAGAATGAATTTATCTATACTTACTTAAAAGAATCCTGCTGGAATTTTATTAGAATTGAATTATATCTGTATAGCTCAAAATTTAGGGAGAATTAACATTTTCATTTTTCCGTGTAGAATTTTTCTACATAATTCCTGAACCCAGTATGTCTCTGTCTATTTAGATCTCCTTTAACATTTTCAGCCATGTCTTGTAGTTTGTTTTCTTTTCTTTTATTTTTTTCTATACTTTTATGCTTCTCTACCCAGAACTTCTAGAACATGATGTTCAATGGGAATGAGAACAGATATCCTTGAAAGAGAAATCAGTTAGTCTTTTACCATTAAGTATGTTAGCTGTAGGTTATTTCTATACATGTACTTACCGGGCTGAGAAAGCTTCCTTCTATCCCTAATTTTTGTAGAATTTCTATTATGAATAGATGTTAGATTTCATCAGATGCTTTTTCTATATTAATTGATGCTATTATTGTAAGGTTTGGGTTCAGGGCACCTTTAAATCCAAAGCCCCCTTTAAAACTCAAATTTTCCTTACCCAACTTCGCACCTGGGCTCAAAACAGAACATTGTCATCTCCCACTGTGAGTTTGTAGTTATCTTGCTTGCTACTCTCTCTTAATGGCTTCCTGGTTTTTACTTTGAAATGTGGCAAAAAATTTATCTTTGCAGAAATGTCAGGGAAAACTTACATTGGGAAGGGACTTGACAATTAGGGGAGTTTAGATCACAACAGTTGTTTGTAAAAGCCTAGTCACAGGCTCAAGAGACGCTGTCTTCTGATAGATCAGCCACTAGGGAAAACTCATGGGAGGAGGGGAAACTGGCCTGCATGAAGGCCTGGGACCTTTTGAACCAGCCCAGGATGTTTTTGGACAATTGAGCCAGGAGATAAATAGTTTGGGGAAGCTGTGGCACCACATATGAAGAAATACTACCTTGTACCTATAGAGGCAGTGACGTCAGCCACTTTTTCCAAGACCCCTGATAAACTATAAAAATTGTACTCCAGTCCTCCCTGACGCCACCCGGCTTTGGTCTTTCTTGGCATGCTCGCACCCAGGCGTATTAAACAGATTTTCCTTTTGGAGCAGATCAGCTTTGTGTTTTCAGTTGGCTCTCCCCAGTACCCACCCATAGACCCAGGGAGGGGTTTAGCCTGTCGGCTAACTCATGCGGGACACGGCAGTCCAGCTGGAGTTCCCTCCAGGTCTGTCCTAGTCGGGATTTATACTGACCTGCCAGTTGCCACGGGAGACAGACAATAGGCTTTCCCTCCTCCACACTGGACCGGCCACCCAGCTTCAACCTTTCAATTATGTGATTTTTCCCCCTTCTCTAGACTGTTATTATGACTACTTGACTAAGGGCCAGGGAATGAAAGAAGGTAGAAAAGGAGGAGAAAACAGGCCTGGAGGATTTTTCCCCTTCACTGAGCATTCAGAAACTGCCTCCTCTTTCCTTGAGCCCAGGCTGTCCTAGAACTTAATTTCTGCAGATGTCTGCTGCTGGGTTACAGGCTGTATTGAGTCCAGGCTGGGACACTGGAGGGGAAAATGGTAGACTCACTGTTGGTTTGGTGATAGTTCAAATTTTTGCCCAATTCTCCAGCTACCATTTTCTTTTCTAGGTTCTTAAACAGCTCCTCGTTTATTATGCCCAGGTTTAATAGCTTTATTCCATGGGAGACACGGGGTGGAGTATGCTCACTTTATCTCACCAGGAATTAATCTGTTCGTTTGGTCTTTTTTTCCTTAACAATGTACAAACATATTGATTTGCTGAATTATGTAATCTTTAAATTTGAAGAATTAAGGCTAATTTGAGTTCACAAGATGAATTTAGCTACAGTAATACTTAAATGATATTTTCTATTTAAGTTTAAGCAATAATTAATTGCTTTAAATGAGAAGTGCATAAACCTAAATTATAGGAATGTTTTAAACTAATCTGTTTCATGAGAATTTATCTCTTTGACTGTATTTTTTATTATCCTGTGTTAAAACACTCTTCCAAATACAACTCTAGTTTAAATGTGACACCACACTGCCCAGTCACCTCAGTAGGATGTCTGAGTAAGCAAGCAAGCTAGCAAGGGGTGGGGTGGAGGTTTCCAAGGGAGGCCTTGTGATGGGGCCTGAGGGAGGGTGGAGATGCAGACCTGGGCATGGTCAGAAGTGGGGGAGGCTGTGGAAAGGACTGAGGCTGCAGAGAGGACTGCCTGCATTTTACAGAAGGGAGGTTGGGGGGGGGGGGCTGTGTGACTCCTTCGATCCTAGAGTAGAAGAGCAAGGCTGCCCAATGCCAGGAGGAAACAAGCTTCAAGAACAGTTCGTCATGGGTGGGGGGAGGTGTTGCGGACGAGGAAGGAGCAGTGCCATTGATGAGTTATATGATTACCTAGAACTGTTTCAGTCAACTCTGGAAGGAAATAGATGAACAAGAAAAATAGGAATAATTATAGAATGTTTATTTACATGTACATTTTAACTCTACTGGGTTTTACAATCCTAGATCATGAGAGCAGAGTTAATATCTTTATTACCAGGTAGATTTTTGCACATCAGCAGACACCCTGTTCCCAGCAGGGTCTGCACACTCAGCTGTGGGTGAGGACAAGCAGAGTGCTGGGAGGCTGGGGAAAGGGAGGAGAAGGCCCAGGGAGGAGCTGTTAGCCTTTGTTTCTGAACTCTGAAGGAGACTCATTTGTTCTCTCTGTATTTATTCTTTATAGCCCACTCCTTCCACACTGACTTTAAAGCAGCTAAAGGCTGGCTAGAGCAAATATAAAAGCATGCCTTTGAGATGTCTTCCCTCAGACAACAGCCTTTCTTTTTTTTTTTTTAATTAAAGAACTTAGAGCCTGACCAGGCGGTAGCGCAGTGGATAGAGCGTCGGACTGGGACACGGAAGACCCAGGTTCGAGACCCCGAGCTCGCCAGCTTGAGCGTGGGCCCATCTGGCTTGAGCAAAAGCTCGCCAGCTTGGACCCAAGGTCGCTGGCTTCAGCAAGGGGTGGCTCGGTCTGCTGAAGGCCCGTGGTCAAGGCACATGTGAGAAAGCAATCAATGAACAACTAAGGTGTTGCGATGGCAATGAAAAACTAATAATTGATGCTTCTCTTCTCTCTCTGTTCCTATCTGTCCCTATCTATCCCTCTCTCTGACTCTCTCTCTGTCCCTGTAAAAAAAAAAAAAAAAAGAACTTAGAGATATGTTGTTAGCTAATATATATACTCTTTTTATTATTTTTTGCTAATCTTTAGACAGAGTATGATCTGTCCTCCTAGCTGCCTAGTTCTCTATTTGTCTTAAATTGCTTTAATTTTTTTTTTTAATTCCATGATATTGCCTTAGGATCAAGTAATAAATATTCCATACAATGTTTATTTCATATGAGAAATTGCTACTATTTAAACCTGCAGTGTTTTTTTTTGTTTGTTTGTTTGTTTGTTTTGTCTGTTTTTTCTTTCTCCAGGATCAGGATTCAGGCCATAAACGAAATTGGAGCTGGACCCTTTAGCCAGTTCATTAAAGCAAAAACCCGGCCATTACCACCCTTGCCTCCTAGGCTGGAGTGTGCCGCGGCTGGGCCACAAAGCCTGAAGCTGAAGTGGGGAGACAGTAACACCAAGACGCATGCTGCTGACGACATGGTGTACACGCTACAGCTGGAGGACAGGAACAGGAGGTGAGGGTGTGGGGTGGGAAGTGGATGGCTCTGGCTTTGCGATGAAATCATGCTTGTTCATTTGTCCTCTAAACACTCTTCCTCTTTGTTGAAAGTGTTCCTGTCTCTTTAAGTCTTGCATTAACTCAAAGTTATACCCTCTAGTCTTCATTTGGAATTTCTAAACTGACATTCTAAAGATCCCGATTTCTCTACATGTGATAATATATGTGTTTGTTTTTTCTCTCCTAAAGTCATAATGGAGAGAAGTTATCTAAAAAGAAAATTGTCAAATTCAAGTCCACGCTATGTACATAACAGCATAATAGGCACGAGCGCCGAGGGAAATAAGACTTAGAAAGAGATGCTGCCTCTTTAAATATTCAGTAACTGTCAGGACAAACATGTTTACCAATCTGAAATTGCTGTAGTGATTTACAGATGGGGATTATATTCTGTAACTGGGCAGTGCAGTATTAAATTAACGAGAGCAAATAGGAGATTATTCCTACAACTCTGTGCCCAGGAAACACTCGTAGCCACAGAAATCAAATCCAGCCTTTCACATTGTATTTATTTAACCTTGCTTCATTTCCTCCCAAAATGGCTATTCAGAAGATGGGCAGCTGACCTGTATTTAAGAATAATTCAGATGCAGAACAAAAGTTAATGATGACAGAATGTTCTGTTACTCAAAGTCCAAATCAAAAAAGTCAGGTGCCCTGTGGCACACCTGCCAAAGCACAAAACCATTGTCAGTGTGGAGAATTCCTGTCACTTCCCTTGATGCGTTCTAGTACCCTGTTCCTCTGCACGGGAAACTGGCTTTGGGTAGCACAGAAGCCCTCGTCCAGTCTCTGCCCCCTCTGTACTTGAGCGCTTTGTGTATTTCCTTTCATAGAGAAGGTGTCTAGTTGTACTAGAGTGACTGACGGCTCGGCACCAAGTCAGCTGTCTGGGGCTCGGTGCTGTCCTGGCCTGTGCAGGAAGCCACCTGCGCTGTGCCTTACACAGAGAACTGTGCACATGCTTAGAACAGAAGCTCTGTGAGCCTGGGGCCAAATGCTGAGATGTTTAAATATGCCAGACGGAAAATGGTACATAATCTAGTAATCAATACATGCTCTTGCCTCCAAAAAAAAGGCACTCCAGACTGGCCTTTTAATCAAATAAATGACTAGCCTAAATTTAAATGGCAATTTTAGAAAACTTACCATTAGGAACAGTGTTTTTCTTAATTTTATGAGTTAGAGTTCAAATTTATCTTTTTAAAATTAGACTTGTCAGCTCTCTCAGAAAATTATTAAAATGATGGGAATATAGAGTGTAATAAATTCTCATTCTATTTGTGTAATAATATTCCTAGGATTTAATAGGATGAAACTTGGCTTAATTTGAGTCTGAAGATGATCTTCCTTAGTGTCTTGAAACTGAACTCTTTTGGTTAACGGTACTTGAATCCAAGCCTTTAATATTGGTTCTTGACTCTTGAGGATCCGGGGGAAATCATTTAAGTTGGATATATCATTGTACTTATTAGCATAGTCTTTGTCAATTCCAGTCCTCTGCAATTTCTTTAGGATTGGGACCTGGTCTGTTCAGTTCAAAGGAATAGTTTCTTCTTCCACAGCGGCAGCTTTTTCATTGAACTTGTTGCTACAGTGGTTTCTGATTGGTGGGGTTTGGAACAAGTGGACATATCCTTTAGCATACGCATTGATTTCATTAACCACTAATACGTTCTTTGTACAGTTGTAGCAAAAATATTGTATGTCCTGCTTTTGGCTGAGGTGAGAACCAGAGATTAATTTAATTGTTGTTTGAATTGACTTTCCTCACCAGTTACTGTGGGCATTTGAAAGTAGAGCTGTTGGAATCCAAGTTCTATAGCTGTTCTAGCCAGCTATGCAAGTAATCTTAATCTTAAAAGATATTTTACAACAGAAGTGCAATAAAAATGAATAACTCTGTGGTTGGTAGTTATCACATTAAGAAACTGAGTCGACTTTGGCTGTTAAACTATCAGTCTTACTTTTTTCCTCCATAAAATAGAAGTTGAACTAGGTGAACTCTGAGGTTCATCCCACCATTTTTATCTTAAAACAACAATGTTGTAGGACATTTGTAAGCTAAATTCTTTACCAAAAAAGTCTCTTGTTAAAAGTGGCATGTTCTCTTTTATTTTAGTTTTTGACAAGTAAGAAAATAAGAAAGATACCAACTTTCCTTAAGAGTCCAAAATGCCTATGGTCCTGCATCCATGATATGCTGGCTTATTATGTTCATTTATTTACCTCTTAGTCAGAAAATCTGAAATATCCCAGAGAATTATAAATATGTCAAGCCAACAATATACATTTTTAACTTTTTTTAAATGTTTATTTTATTGATTTTAGAGAGAGAGGAAGAGAGGGGGGAGAGAGAAACATAGATCGCCTGTGTGTACCCTGATTTGGGATTGTACTGGCAACCTCAGTGTTTCAGGACGATGCTCTAACCAACTGAGCTATTCAGCCAGGGCAATTTTCAAACTTTCTATTTATTGAACATCTACAAAGTGCCAGACATTGAGAAAAAGTGGGATGTTTTCTATAGTGATATGTACCAAAGCCTTCCAGCGTTTAGTTGAAAAAAATGTATTGTTTTTGATAGATTGATTTGATTTTGACTTATGATTATTAGGAGGATCATACATGCAAAAAAAGAAACTATGTGTAAGTATTAGATAGACAAAGATGAGCAAGGTAGAGCCCTGCCCTTAAGAAGATCACCTTGTGGGGTATAGGATAGGTAAAAGGGACAGATATAGTCAAGCAAATTGTGATGTAGAAGGCTTAAAGAATGACAGTATGCACAGAGTATAGAGGGAGGAAAGAGAATGGCATCTATTATATTCTTAAATAGAGAAGGCTCCTTAGAGAAGGTAACAGGTTTATGAGTCTTAAAAGGATCCTAATTATATAATCTCATGCATAAGAGCCTTAAGAAAGTTGGGGACTAAAGATAAGGATTCAGGATAGGATAGAGACCAAGGATACAGATGCCTGACCAGGCAGTGGCGCAGTGATAGAGCGTCAGCTGGCATGCGGAGCACCCAGGTTGGAAACCCCGAGGTTGCCGGCTTCAACACGTGTCACCAGCTTGAGCGTGGGATTATAGACATGAGCAAGGAGTCATTCAGTCTGCTGTAGCCCCCCCCTCCAGTTAAGGCACATATGAGAAAGCAATCACTGAACAACTAAGGAGCTGCAGCGAAGAATTGATGCTTCTCATCTCTCTCCCTTCTAGTCTGTCTGTCCCTATCTGTTCTTCTCTGTGACTATAAATAATAATAATAATAATAATATTAAAATAATAATAAAATAATAATAATAGTAATAAAGAAACCAAGGATACAAACTCCATAGCACAGAAATGGGCCCTGGGCCTTTCTCAAGTAAATGATACCCCTCTTTATTCTGGTACTTTACACAAGGCTGTATTTAAATTTGTGGCTATTTCATGCCAATATTAGGGATCCCAAAAGGGCATCTTTGCCAAATCCCTGCCTCAAACTAAATCATCCTTGAATCTATTCAGTCACTGGAACTTGCTATGTTGAGGGTCTCCCCTCCCCTTGAACATGACATTTGTTTCCTATGTATTAAGGCTTTCGACCCACAGGTTTCTACATATTATGCAGCCTCAAAACAGTGCTTTATTTTTACAGGATCAAGTTTATCCCTGGGAGTTAGATTCTGATCACTCAATCATAATTTTTTTTCCTTCAATTACTGCACTGTGCTAGGTCTTACGAGGTATGTAACCCACCTATAAGGAGCTTATCTTTCTGAGAAGATGAATTAACGTGAAACAATGATTAGAGAGCACAAAAGAATTTATCTTCAACAGAAAAAAAGAATTCTTTGAGTTTGTCCATAGCAGGGGCCCCCAAACTTTTTACACAGGGGGCCAGTTCACTGTCCCTCAGACCGTTGGAGGGCTGGACTATAAAAAAAACTATGAACAAATCCCTATGCACACTGCACATATCTTATTTTAAAGTAAAAAAACAAAACGGGAACAGATACAGTATTTAAAATAAAGAACAAGTAAATTTAAATCAACAAATTGACCAGTATTTCAATGGGAACTATGGGTGCGGATGCATCCTGTGCTCCTCTCACTGACCACCAATGAAAGAGGTGCCCCTTCCGGAAGTGCAGCAGGGCGGATAAATGGACTCAGCCAGCCGCATGCAGCCCGTGGAGTGTGGGGACCCCTGGTTCATAGCATGGTTAAGTGCATTATTCTTAGCAAACCGAGCACATAATGTCTGAGTGTCTTTGGTTCCTGTGTATGCGAGAAAAATATAAACCCAAAGTAAACATTTTTATAATTGTGTTAACCTAATACAAGGATCAGAATGGCAAGGTCAACTCATGCATTGTAAGGTTGTGACACTGTTCTGATGACTTTGAAGATGGCCCTTGTCTGTATTACTGAAATGAAATGTTATGCTGCCCTAACAGAATTTTAGTTGATGTTGATTTGTCCTGACCCTTGTGGGTCCATGTTCCCAATAATTGTACAAAGCACTGCGGCAAAAGGAAGTTAGGTTCCAGGAATGCATTATGGTTAATGTGTTGTTCAGGTTTAGTCAGACAGCCAATGTGTTTTAAAATAAGGCTCCAGCAAAATAGGGATGGTCAGAGGCTGTCTAATAGAGCGGACAATTACCAGTGCCTCTTCGTTTCAGCCCTTGAGCTCTGACACTTCCCTTCCACTAACAGAATTGGAGGGGCTATGTAATGTGGACAATATGACTGCCTATTCTGTTAGAGAGGGACAGAAAACAACATGCATAAAGTAACACTGAAAAAATACACAGTGGGCAACTGTCCAAGCACTATGGGGGAAGGAACTTTCTTAAGTATGCCTGTTATAAAGCAAGCTCCTGCTTATATTTCTCAGAATGTATTGCTGAGTTAAATGAAATAGATGTAAGAGTTGCCTTTGTTTCTCTGTATAGTCCCTGATTCACATAATGACCCTTGTTGGGTAAATGACATTTTTATATCACCTTCAGTTACCAGAAAGCAATTGTCCTTCTCAACCACGGTGTTAAATCCCAGATCTTTTACTTTCTACATACCTATAGCATGTCCCTTAACTTCTTTTTGTTTTAGTGTCTCTCGACAAAACAGAGTTAATGATGCTGGTCTTCAGTCCCTGATTAATGGATAAAAGTGTTTCTATTTCTTAGAAAAGGAGCATAAAAATTCAGTTTACAAAATAAAGAATATTGCCAGCTTAATCTATTTCAGGATAAAACGACTAGACATAGGCAGAGGTGAGGGTGGAAAAGGAACTATTTGATATCTTAATTAAACCAGAAGTAGAATTCAGATTATAGTTGTTTTTCTTCTACTTGAAAATAGAATTCTATCTATTTAAAAATATATAACTGAATTAAATTAGATAGCATTTTCCTCATTATTTTTCCTAAATCAGGTAACATTGACTCAAGACCACTAAAATAGAGATAGGCAAATGGAAATCTGGAAGACTAGGAGGAGTCCTTGAGGAGAAGATTCCACTGTATAAATTTGAAAGCAAAGAACAATGGGGGTTTCAGTGTTCTCTGTTGGTCTTTAGAGATTCTAGTTGTCTTTTCTTTGAATATAAATAAATCTCTTCTTAATATTTTAATAACTAAGTCCAGTTTGAACAAAAAAGAAATAGAAATTTCTTTGTATTCTGCGTAAAGAGTTTCATTAGTATTAGTAGCTATAATGGTGTTTTATCTCTTAGAAAAGGAGCATAACCATAAGGTATTGCACCCTGATCATCACAAGCCAAAAGGTCCCTGTGCAGCTGGGATGTGGGGTAGCGATTCAACTCCTTTTCTCAGTGATGTTTGGAAAATGACTGTGGGCACTATTCATGCTCAGTCTGGAAATAGGGACTCTCCCTTTTTTTTAAACATGTTTATTTTATTTTGGATTTTATTCATTTTAGAGAGAGAGAGAGAGAGAAGGGGAGAAGCAGGAAGCATCAACTCCCATATGTGCCTTGACCAGGCAAGCCCAGGGTTTCGAACCGGCAACCTCAGCATTCCAGGTCAACACTTTACCCCCTGCGCCACCACAGGTCAGGCTTAAATGGGGACTCTCATTAACGTCAAAACAAGTTTAGGAAATGCACCTTCCCTGCCCCTGCCTCAGGTCTCCCACACAAGGCCATCTGCTTCCATCTGCTTCTGCATAGACATGACAGGACTCGCTGTTCTTCCACATACTATTCATTCCTGTTTTTGAACATCCTCGATTCCCAAACATCACTTCAGTAACAGGAAATTCACAGACACGCAGGCATGCACACACACACACCGTAAAGCCCAGGGAAACAGAAAATAAAGGCGTGTCATTGTTAAGGAATATAGCTGTATTGAGCTTAATAGCATCTGGTGGTAATATTGTGAAATAGGTTTTGAAATGTGTCCTTTGTGGCCTCAGTAGACTGCAGGCCACTTTAGGTCAGCAGGTTGGATCATTTTGACAAGTTTGTACTAACAGGCTGCCAGTAGCCTACAATGGTTTAGGAATTGTAAGATAGTGACAAAGAAATGAACACAAAAACCTTTGTATTATCTCTTATGTTCTGCAAATTCAAGTTATAAGCTATCCAAAAGCATTCTTGGATATATCTTTGAAACCAAACTATTTTTAAAGAAACACATTTAAAAATTAAATTCTTTATTATTTTCCTCTAAAATTGTTTAACATAAAGAAACGTTCAAAGATGTAACTAACATGTTGGGTTTCTTCCTTCAGTTGCACTTCAGTGCAAAAAAGGTTATCTTTCAAAATATGACAGCTTAAAATACTGAGGTTAAAAGTATAACTACCCATAGAATTTCTGAAAATGTCAAGAGTCTGTTGTTTTGCCTTCCTGGTGTATCTTCACTATGGATTGTAGCATTTACTTCGTCCTTTCATTTGGATCTCATAAAAATTCTCCCAGCTGAACAAGACAGTTATTATCCCAAGCCTCTGGAAACTCAGCCTTGGGAGTTATCCTGTTCAAGTTTACAGTGAGGGTAACAGACTCTCCATTGTGGCCAAGGTCTTCATGCTCCCCATGGAGTACTCTGACCGGCGAGCAGAACAAGCAGAATCATTTTGTAGTCACAGATATGTAGAACATTTTTGATCACTGATAAATTGCCACCATTAAAACCCATGTGTGCTTGTTACTATCCAAGTGTTTAGTTTCAGGAAGACATTCTGTCACACTGCAGCAGGCCAGAGGCAGAGCCATAAAAGAATTTATTCATTGAGCCACCCAACTTCTCCCTTCTTTACGTTTTTCCTCACAAGTAAGTTTTTTTTTTTTGTACAATAGTGCATTTCTTTCCATTTTTTCTTTTCCTAGGTTCAAAATGCCCAAATTTCCTTTAATAGGCAGCATGTATGTAGAAACCTCTGCTGGCTCCCGTTGCCATCTGTTGTCAGCAGCAGTTCTTGGCCTCCTTGGCCTGGGTTCACTGGACAGGGTAGATGGTATTCACATCCACAGCTTTCTCTTCAACTCAGGAAAGCCAGAGGGAGTGTAAGTAAGAAGGATGCATTCTGGGGACATCCTTCAGGCTTCTCCAACCTTGAGAAAGGAACTAAATCAATTCATGAACCTAGGTGCTTTGTTATTGCTAACAAGTGCTAGGCATTTTGTAATGGATTCTCCCTGTGTTATAACCCATTTGATTCTCACAACAGCCCCTGAGGCATAGGCACTGTTATCTTACCTATTTACCAAGGAAGAGCTTACCTGGCTATAGAGCCCAGGATCACCACACAGTTGCACTTGAACTCAAATGCAAGTCTGCAGACTGGAAGAGTTTACTTCCCACTCTACCTTAAGTTCTTATGGCCAGTGTGGCAGCACTGCAGTGGAGCCCCACAGGTGTTTCCACACCTGTCCTCTTCTACCTGGTCTTCACCCAGGAGTCATGGGTCATGGGGGCACAGGGATTGAAGATGGAGTAGAAGACCTCTCAGGAACTGCTGGTGTGGGTCCAGGGTAAACTTTAAGGAGCAGTGATACCATAGAGGATCCCTGTGGCTCCATCTGCCTTAGCCTGAACTGACACTAAAAGTACTCACTGACTTTTGAACATATATATGGTCCAAAAACTATGTCACCTGATACACATACATTATTTCATTGTGTTTATACAGCACAGGAACATTAATATACTGAAAGAAACAGGGTGAACATTTATTTCATTTTTACTCTTTGGTCACCAAATTAGATTAATTTATTTTGGGAAGCACTATAGGTCTGCCTAGCACAGGCCCAGACATCACAAATTTAGATGGCCCTATTCCTGCCAGAACATATGTTGCTGGTGACCTAGTCACCTGGAGAAAGGCCTGCATGGTAGGGGTTGAGAGCCACCGTCATCCTCAGGGCACGTTAGCCTGTCTGGAGTCCATGGAGGTGATCTGTGGGACCCATAGGACAGTCCAGAGCCGTTGGATGCCATGTGTTGAACTCCTGCTGATGGGATTTTTACCCACATTTCCAGATTTGACTCTTAAAACAACCCCTGAGGGTGGGTACTGTTGGGAGAAACTGACACCTAGCAGGGGTAAGTGATTGGACAGTAAGAGACAGAGCTTAGATTTGCATCCAGTCTTCCTGGGTCCAAGTCCCTGTACTCCACCACTTCCCCCCATAGTATTAGGGGGATACAGGGGAAAGGGAAGGGTGGTCCAGTCTTTACCAGGCAGCATAGGCTTGGGAGTGGCCAGGGGGAAGGAGGTCTCTCCCCACATAGCATGTCCCTTGTTGCCTGGACCACACCCACACTCACAGATCAAGGGATTGAAGTCTCAGAGAGTTGTTCTTACCATCTTTTATGGGTTAGGCTCCCCAGCTATTCTACATCCTCCTCGTATTCTCAGTTGACTTCTTCCCATTCTCAATCTTCTCCCTTCCCCCAGGTTTGGGCAGTGCAGGCCGGGGAGTACTGATAAGGCCTTCAAACGAACCAGACTCTTGTCACCCTTTGGTGGTGACTCATGTCCCAGGACCTATGTTCATGGACATGTATGGGGTTCAAGCACTGACCTGGAGCACTCTCTAAGGGGGAATGAGAGGAGTCCCTAAAGCTGGAGAGCTCCTCGTCATAGTAAAGCTGTACTCTGGGCTCTGAATCCTGGTTTGCATTAGAAATGTGGTGCCTCTCATCACTGTGTCTTACAAAGTGTAGCATGTGTAATTCTATCACCAAAGGCCAGCCTCTCACATAAGTTATTAATGAAATTGGTCTTTGTTGGGCAAATAAGTTTGTAAAATCTGTATTTGCTGGGTTTGCTCACTTTTATTGTTAAAAATGGCGCTGCCCACGTGAATGGCCATAGCCCAGGTGATATAGCTAATTACCTTCCTGCTTGGGAAGGGACTTGGTTATGCTAATGTGTGGTAGAGGAGGGCTTTCACTCTGAAAAGTTTTAAAAGGAGGAGCTAGGAAGCCATTTTGGGAGGAGACCATGTTGTTGCAGGAGAGAGAGGCCACATGGTTGGAGAGGAGGCAGGGAGCAAGATGGAGGCGTACAGAGAGAAGGAGATAGGGAGCAGAGGTGAATAAGGCTGGTGAGGCCTTTGATTCTAATAAAAACTGGAGAAAGGCAGTGGCTTTGGGATCCCTGAATGGAAAGGGAAGTGTTTTCCCACTATGTGTATTTTCTTTCCTGCTGCCGGTTGCAAGCTGGAATAAAGGATGGCCCACCAGTTATTGGTTCCATTGTTTCATTACAGTCTGTCCAAATCAAATGGGAGCCTGCACTGGCGAGGCGGCTGTGATGGTGGCCATGGCTACTGGCTTTAGTCTTTAAAAAGAAGAAAGCCTTAGGAGAGAGAAAATATGAAGTTGGTCTTTGTAAAACAAATATTTGATGACTGCTGTTAATCTCTCCCCGAGTGGTTCTAGCCACAGGGTGTGTTACCCTACAGATTCCCCTAAAGGGGCCCCCTACAAGTGGTATAAACCACAGGCTCTGAAGAAAGGCAATTGTTTTTTCCTGCCACTTGGAATGAAAATAATTACAGAATTGGGGTAAAAGAGAGATTGCATTGTTTTTGTGTTGGCTTGCCTGCTTTTTATTTTGTTTTGGTTGACCTTTACTGTTTGATATGGAGGTTACTGGCAACATATACAGAAAGAAATTTAGGATCAACTGTATTTTTAGGAGTTCTGCTCTGGGTCAGGAGCGTTCTACTGCTCTCATGTTGAATCCCACCAGAACCTGGTGCGTGTCACCAACGGGTCCTGAAGTAAGAGGGTGAACAGCCTGAAATGCACATGCATAAAGAGCCCTACAGCTGATGCGTGAGGCCAGAGCGGGGCTGGTCTGCAGGACAGGTGTCACCGCTAAGCTGACTTTCCACCCAGGAGAAACAACTGTGATGTGGATGGTTGCTAAGAAGGGAGAGTAGAGTTTCTTTTTAAATCCTATTTTTTGAGCATTGTGAAATGATTAGAGCTAGCATACACTAGTCAGTGGTGGAATTAAAATAATTTAACAACCAATTCTCTGCCCTAATGACCTTTTTAAGTATTAAAAAACTATATACCAAAAGGTAGTTTATTATTTTATGCATTTAATATTTAAATAAAAATAAAAGAGCCTGACCAGGCGGTGGCGCAGTAGATAGAGTGTCAGACTGGGATGCGGAAGTACCCAGGTTCGAGACTCCGAGGTCTCCAGCTTGAGCGCAGGCTCATCTGGCTTGAGCAAAAGCTCACCATCTTGGACCCAAGGTCGCTGGCTCCAGCAAGGGGTTCCTCAGTCTTCTGAAGGCCCGTAGTCAAGGCACATGTGAGAAAGCAATCAATGAACAACTAAAATGTCGCAATGGCAACAAAAAACTGATGATTGATGCTTCTCATCTCTCTTGGTTTCTGTCTGTCTGTCCCTATCTATCCCTCTCTTTGACTCTCTCTCTGTCTCTGTAAAAAAAAACAAAGAAAGTAAAATAAATAAATAAAAGAGGTACACAAAACTAGCCAAGAGTTTTAAAATATTCATGAAAATATTTTAAATAATACCTGACAAACAATAGAACTGTTAAGATATTTCCCTATTGCTTCTTGATTGGCATCCTCACTTGCAATTTTTTTCACCTATGAACGGAATGAACATTACTATGGGTGTTTAGAATATCTGTTGCGCAGATGAGCTTTAAAAAAGAGTACAGAGTGTAAATTTGTGATTCCCACATTGGGTGGCTGTTTAGAAAGAACACTGATGACAAGCGCCATTTTAACAACCGGTTGGCTGAACTCAACAAAAAATTTGGTGTCTGTTGGGCAGAATCCCAGCATTGATGATACTAGTGATGATTACATGTCAGGGCTGTTTTGAGCGCTCTTCTTTTATTAACCAGTTTAAACCTCACAAAAGCTCTGAGGTGGGGTCTGTCGTTATGAACGGGAGAGCGCGGAGGCGCAGGAAGCCGGAGTGGCCGGTGTCAGCCTGTGGTGTGGGGCTGGCTGCAGAACCGGCATTCACGGGGAGCGCACCAGTTACCGCCATGGGTGCAGAAGGAACATACAACCAGGATTACCCCTTGAATTTTATAAAATTAAAACCCTTAAAATTAGACTAAAAGTGCCAAACTGGCTGTTACTGTATAAAGATATATGCAGAAACCCAAAATTATAGTTGAGATTTTTCTGAAGGATTTTATTTCCTAATCATTAAACTGACTTATATGTGGAGTTTAACTAGAATCTGTTTACTTGTGCATTTTCTAAATTGCTTTGTTAAAACAGTAAAATAATATGAAATTTGAAATAACTTGGATAAATGATTTCCGTATTATAAAAAGTGTTCATCCAGATCTTTCTTGTCCCTTTCATTCTTGCAGTTCTCTTTCAGCTCTTTGCTATTTAATTCCTTAAGAAGAGGGTAGAGAAAACTTCTGAGGTGAGAAATATGTATATGCACTCTGAAATAAGGTGCAGACTTGCTGTCTCTGTGAAACATGTGCCTGGGGGACGGAGTGACTAAGGGGAGGTCCTCGGAAGGCAGCAGTACAACCATTAAGCTTCATTCCCACCTCCTCTCACCTTAGGTCTTTGTGTGTCCACCTTAGGACACAGCCCCTTGGGGACATGGCGCATCTACTCTCTAGGTGGGCACATGGTGTGGGATTGACACTGTTGGTGCTTGGCTATCTTGGAACATTAATCCCAAAACTCTTAGGATCGTGATGTCTCCCCTGTTGCCCTCCTCACCCCCCGCCCCCTCGCCCCTTGCACTCAAGGAGAGAGCCTGTGTCATGCCATTAATTGTCTTTCTTACACTTACTGAGGGCTCTGGACCTGGTTAGTTATGTGACATAGGAGTTAGCCGTCATCTGTTTTAGCTATTTCTTTGCACATTTTGAGAACAAAATAAGAAAACTTCTCCTCTCCTCACCTCCTCTGGTTTCTACCCATGCCCTCTCTGGGGGCAGGGAGGTCAGACAAAGCAGGGATAGCTTTCGTCAGAGCAGCAAGCAGGTCATGATTTGTTCCCACTGGACCAGAGCGGGCTAAATTAAAGGAGCAGTCAGACATGCTTATTCTACTGCCTGTGTAGACACACTGAACTTACTTTCAAAAGGAAGCACTCTCCTTAGAGCAGGGCACAACAGGGAGCCTGTGCTCTTGGTGGTAGTCCTCTCCAGACTCCTTTAAAACCCAGGCTTTATTGTAAGTTTGTAATGAAGATGTAACACTTCTACTTCTTACACAGTGACTTCCATTTTGTGGTATAATTAAGGGCAATCAGTCACGTTAGAGACTGCCCAGGTGAGGCTGAGTTAATAAATAGCTCTTTGCCTCTAGCATTAGCAAGGGTGTCTTCATTAAGGTGGTGGTGTGGCAAGAGCACTGAATAGGTTGCCATGGTATTTGTGGGTTTCAGGCTGGACTCTGGCTTTTCCTGAAATTAAACTTCAGTAAAAGGTGCTTCCTTCCAGAGCAAAGCAGAAGGAACATTTAATAGGTGGAATGACTCTGGCTCACAAACTCTGTTGCAAAGGCTGATGAATGCATAGGTATTTACAAGTAAGTATTGATTCTGACGAGTTTGATAAAAAGGTTGTTTCATCTCTGTCCATCCTCCCATCTATTTAGAGGGACTGTCCTCTCAAACATGGAAAAGCTTCTGCTCTTTTTCAGAAAATTGTGCCCACACCCAGGACCAGCTATCCCCCTGGGATGGGTCTTACTCAGCTTTGAATCCACAGAGCCTGGCACACAGCGGATGTTCAGATGTTTGCTACGTGAATACGTGGACTTTTGCTTACCCGTTAGGCGTGATCGACCTAGGAGTTGCATTTTGAATTATGGCTGTCAATGACTGACTGCAGCAGTATCTGCACATTGCGATGGTCTCTGGCGCTGTGATAAAACAGTGGGAACTGGGAGGGCCACTCGCCAAGGCAGTATGGTTGGATTAGCTCATGTAATGTTCTCAGATTGTCCCTGGGCCAATGGGATTGCAGCCTACTAAAGATCCTAGATAATTTATGGGAAGTTATGTTTTTAAATTTACAGTTAGCTATAAAAGACAAATGATAACCATATGTTGTAGTAGTAATTCATTTTCGTTGTATTAAATAGTAATTTTTCATGACCCTGAGGGGAAAGAGTTGAAATGTAAGGTCATTTTTTTTGTTCAAATCTCATCCCTCTATGCTTATGTCTTTATGGAAATTACAGAAATATTATGTAGAAGAGAAGTACAAATATTTTGTACTGGTCTTGTTGGAAGAAGGATCCAGAAGCTTCCAGTCTAAACTTTTTAGCCAACCTGTGCTATTTTTCTGTTATTTTGATTAACTATGATGGATGATTCAGAGCAAATTATATTTTTTCTTTTGCATATTTTCTCAAAGATTGATAATCCTAAATGTCTTCTTGCCAGTTTGGGAAAGGGGCTTTGAAAGCTGTTGGGAAAAGAAAGGTTAAAATTTATTTTCTAGCTAAACCTCAGTTATTTACAAAATTCAGGAAGAGAGGACATTGTATTTCTCAGGTGCTCAGTTAACATTAATTTCATTGGTGCTTAGTAGAAGGTAGATTAACAGTATCAGATTATGAACATATTCCCATTGTGAAAAAATTTTAATTTTATTAAACAAAAGTATAAATAACTTTCTAGAATCTATAAGTAAAGGGATTGCATTCTAAGCCTTTTATGTATTAAATTTGTGTTTTTATTTTATGTAGAGATATATTAGACCTTAACTATAACATAGCAACTGGTTGATATTATAATTCAGACTGTATGAAAAGCATTTACCAAGTTGGCCTATTCTGCTCCACTATTTTCTATCATAATTAACCTCTTGTCAGTAAAGAAGTTCATGCGGCTAATGGATTCTGCTCCTTCTAGGTTTATTTCCATCTACAGAGGACCCAGCCACACCTACAAGGTCCAGAGACTAACAGAGTTCACATGCTACTCCTTCCGAATCCAGGCAGCCAGTGAGGCTGGGGAGGGACCCTTCTCAGAAACCTACACCTTCAGCACGACCAAGAGTGTTCCCCCCACCCTCAAAGGTCTGTAGACTGTGTACTCTGGCATGCTCTTCTGTGAGAGAAAGGAAATGTTGGAACTTAAAGTAGGAGGTGACAGTCTGACTTTAGTATATTCTTGTAATATCTCTAGTATCAGCAAGATATAATCAAAAGAACATTCTAAAAGAAAAGATAGAGAAATGTTTTTTTGTGGGGTGGGGAGGGTGATGAGAGGCCTTAAAGGAGATGGCCTACCAATAGACTTTCTCTAGTATATATAAATGAGTAGTACTAGTAATTTAATAGTCTCACCCCTCATAGGGGATAGACAAAGAACAGAAACACCAGAGTGATAGACTGTTTAGAAATGAGAGTGAATTCTAGGGGTAGCACTTAAGAAAATTTAGCACAGAATGTTTGGGAATGTCCCTTCCCAAAGACGGAGGAGGAGCGGAGGCCGGCAGCCTTCTCTGAGTGGTCTTGTGCCTGGAGAGTAGACAGCGTCAGCAGTCTGTCCACCCGGCCGAGCTCTCACTGTGGGGAGGCTCTGCAGCAGGCTGCAGCAGGGGTCTCTTCTCATCTCCTGGAGTATTCGTCTTGAGGTTTGGGAATGACTGCTTTGCTTTCTGCCCCTCATGGAGTCAAGAGAGTGAGCAGAGCCAGTCTGCCCAGGCTCTCCCTGCAGAGAATCTGCTGAGCCTTCAGCTCCCATTGGCAGCCTCAGCCTCAGGGTGAGTTGGCCCAACCCCCGCACCAGCCTGGGGCCAGGCCCAGATCCCAAAGCCCAGCTTTCTTCAGGGGGCCTGATTCTTGTGAGGTCCTTGAGGTGGTGGGCAGCACTGGTAGCTTTATCCAGCTGCTGCGCAGAATAACCTTGAGGTTGACGGACAGACAAGCTGCCCACCTGAACCAGGTTTTCTGTGGGTAAAAGTGAAGGTTTGCTATATTATTTAGGTGGCTGGGAGCGAGGGGGAGGCAAGCACAGCCTGTAAGAGGGGTTCTGTGTGAGTGCCGCCCAGGAGCTGTGTTGGTACCACCAGAGCACTGAGTTCATTACAGGAGGGTGAGGGGCCCCAGGACCTGGGTCAGGGTCTGATTTGGACTCTAGACGGTTTCCCATAGTTCCTTGCAGGGTACTTTATAGTAAACACCTTCCCCATTTCCCTGCCTCACAGCAGTTAGAAGCTCTGTGGCATTGCTTCTTCCTGTGACTGAGAACATAGTATAAATGGTTGGGCGCATACAAAGCCTGGCAGGGTCACATGCGCAGTGAGTGCCCGGCCCTGTAGCGTAGCTTTGCCTTTCAGCAGATAGGTGTGACGTGGAACTAGGAAGGTTGCCAGGTTACCATTAGTAGACCTTGGGGGTCTTTCCAGCACTAACTTTGCCTCTCAGAGTGCTTTTGGGTGGAGATTCATTCTATGGAAAACAGCACTGAATGGATGGCACTGCCTTTTCAGGGCACATTTACTGCAGAGGGCAGTCTTCTCACCCTGCCGCCTGATCAGGGCTCTGCCTCACCCAGGAAAAGGTTGTCTTAGCGGGGGGCTGTTCAGTCTGATAAGATTCCGTATTTAATTTTATGTAAATTGTTTGGAGTTTTGGCCAAATAATTACAACTTTTTTAAAGAAAACTTTTACTTTTCTGAAACCTTCTTGTATAGAATTATAAGTAGAAAGAATTGTTTCTAAAGTATCAATTTCATGTAATTAGAAATTAAAGAATTAAGAGGTTAAGAGAGAGTAGTTATACGTTCTAGTTAAGAAATAGAAAAATGGATATTGAATTAAACTGTATAGATATAGATAAGGTATGAGAAAATATTTGAAACGTCTTTAACATCTTAAGTGCCTTCCTACAAACTAATATAAATGTATGATAATTCTAAAGGCTTTTACTGTTACCCGTTCTCTTAAGCCTTATTTCAAATATCTCCTGCTACTCAAGCCGTCCTTAGACTATCACACAGATAGGACATTTTCTCCCCTGGAACTACCTGACATTTTATTTGAAGTTCTCATTATAATTTGCCTACATTGTGTTTCTTTTTATACTTACCTCCCCTCAGTTACAGCTTAATTTCCTTGAAAACAGGGTTTATGGTACCTGGTTTTGCATTCTTCAAATTACCTAGCATAGGGCCTAATCATAGAGGGTGGCTCCGTGGCCATCACGAAGATACAAAGATTCAGTGCAGGCCGAGAAGTTGTCAATGGGATAATGAACAAGGGCGAAACAGCTTGCTAGTCACAGTGTCTTCCCTGGGGAAAGGCACCTGCTGGTTTTATAGGTGGCTGGGCAGATACACTCCCCTCGGGGCTGGCACAAGCACTCTCCCTCTCTAATAGTACTAAACTACACACTGTTCGTGTTGATCTTGAATGTGTGAATCTGTATTTCAGCACCTCGAGTAACACAGTTAGAAGGAAATTCCTGTGAAATTTTATGGGAGACGGTACCACCAATGAAAGGCGACCCTATCAACTACGTTCTGCAGGTACTGGTTGGAAGAGAATCTGAGTACAAACAGGTGAGAACCCGTGAGAACAGCGGCAGGCTAGCCTCTCACCTTTCCCTGTTGCTGTGCATGACGCAGTGTCCAGTGAGCTACATTACTCCTAAAGCGAATCAGAGAGACTGCCTACCTACGCGCACCCACTACCTAGTTCTTCAGAGCTTATTAACCCTCATTGACACTTTATTTTGTATGTATTCATCTTAAACTTTCAGTTCTCAAACATAATCTTGTCTTACAGTTTTAAGTTCTTTATTTATATTTGATATAAATAGTGATGTTTGCACATATCAAAGTATGTTTATAATTGAAAACTAAAATGTCAGAGGTAGAGGGCAGGTAGAGGCTTCAGTTGAAGCCTATGTCCTGTCTGCCTTTTTAATAGAATTTATAACCAAAGAATAAGGACTAGGACCTATCAGCTCTTGCAGCCCATCATTCAGAAGCTCTGGATCACTGCTTGTCACCCTTTAATGTGCATAAGATTCTATTAAAATGCAGACTCTTATTCTGTAAGGTCTAGAGCAGGGGTAGTCAACCTTTTTATAAAAACCACCCACTCTAGGGTAAGGTCTCAAGCTCCCAGATGACGCTGCTGCTGCCGGATCACAGACCATATTTTGCATAGCAAGGCTGTACAGATCACATGATAAACCCATGCAAAAGAAGGTACAATTGGAATCTAGCCAGATAAGGAATTTGATTTTATGATTTTTCACACCTCTTTTTGATCCCTAATTCTTCCAAACCCACACATTTTAAATCACTGGCAAAGACTCAGATAATCTGTAGGTTTCTGTGTTCTGAAATCAGTGTCATACCATTACTACAGTAGGAAAGCTGGGGCCCGTTTCTTATCAGTCCTCATAATAGTCGTGCACTTACATCAAACCAGGAAGTTGAAGATAAATCACCACCTGTCTTCTGAAATTAGCATAATTTGTGAAGACTTTTGTGACAGAGTTAGAGAGAGGGACAGAAAGGAGAGAGATGAGAAGCATCAATTCTTCCTTGCGGCACCTTAGTTGTTCATTGATTGCTTTCTCATATATGCATGTCTCTTATGTGCCATGACCGGGGGGCTCCAGCAGACCTAGTGACCCCTTGCTCAAGCCGGCGACCTCAGGGTTTCAAACCTGGTTCCTCTGAGTCCCAGTCCGGCACTCTATCCACTGTGCCATCACCTGGTCAGGCTGTGAAGACTTTTTTATCCTGACTCTGAGGCTCCAGATACATAAAACGAATTGAAAATAGTTTGATTCAGAATTTTTGTTAAATTGCTGGTTGATGTTCATTGTATAATAATAATAGTAGTAGCGAATAAAAATGTCTAAAATGAATCAAAGAAATTTCGGTACTTTTCACTTAACTTTTTCAATATGAAGTGTCAGATAAAAGAATGAATTGTTTTCAACACGTTTTACAAGCACCATACTTTTAACTATGACATACACCAAGCAGTATTGATTAACATCAGTGGTTGATGTCACCCAAGTTTCCATCATTCCTCTTAAAAAAGAGCAAAACTACTACTGACTTCTTTCACTTTCCGTGTGGAGTTGCTGCAGTTTACAGGAAAGGTACGACTGGGTCGGGGCTCCCAGCTGGATGGAGAGCAGAGGTTCCTCACTAGGCAATCACCTTTAATACCAGTAGCCTTGTCCTGTTCTAGAGCGATGGAAAAATGGTTAAAAGATGAAATGGTACAAAATTTCACAACATACTTGACACTTAAAAAATTCATTTCCTAGCAGTACATTCATTGCATATTCATTCATCTTTGTACTTTTAAAAACCTTTCATTCTACGTCCCATGCTTTTTCACCTTTCTTGGAAATAAATATTCTTCCTAAAGCCACAGTGATTAATGTTCTATATTTTAAAAACAGCATTATCTGCTCAGTATATTTACATGTCAGGCATTGCAAAAATATAGATAATTCTACTTAGTAATCTAGATTTTATTGACAGATTGGCTGTTTTGAATCTGTTTGTTTAATGTAATGTATTTAGACCCATGGACACACAATCCCACACATGCCATAGACAAACAAGAGTTTCTTGTTAAAAATAGGTGAAAACACGGTGCTCCGGTGCAGGCTCAGGAGATAGGAATAGCACTCTTCACATAACTGTGTCTTCCATGCATTTACCAAGAAATGATTAAGGTTGGTAGTGGTACATGAAAAGCCAGCTGAGTCAGGGACAATTTGTGCTGAGTTTTTTGCTTTTCCCTATTCAATAAGCATTAAGTTAAACATGATGTTTTGAGTACTTCATTCTCTTGTTCTGGACACAATATAGGGAATAAAAGCTATTTATATTATGTGGGCTGAGTAATGGTTAAAATAATTATAGTCCAGAAATAACAGACTTTGAATTCATAGAGGAAAAGCAGAAGAAAATGAAAGATAGTCACTGCTGAGCATAACCCACTGAAGAGTTTCAGGCTCTTAGGGAGCACAAATCAGGATCCGCTAATATATGGGCTGTTTTACTCATTTATCCTTTTTCTTCCTAGAACACATAGCTAGGCACCCACTCAGTGTTTCTTGTGAGCATGACAGAGGCAGTTTCAAAGGAATGGGTTATTTATCCTTTCAGTAGTGAAAAGAGTAAACTTCAGGGTTTACAAGTGATGTTCGTAACTCTGGTGAAAAAAGTCACCCATTAAAATAGGTGGGTGTCCTTCTGCTCCCAAGCTTATTTTACAGCAAGATGTGGCAAAGGCCACGGCTGTTGCTGATGTTTTGCTTGAAACACTGACTTTTCCTTTGCCTTGGTTCTAGCAGATTACCTTTCTTTTGTTCAGCTATCTTGATGTGGGGTGAGCAGCTGGTTTTAATAATGAAACAATTTAAAATATTAAAACCTCACCTAAAATTTTACTATGCATTAGGATGTATGCTTATGTTGATTTGGCTTTTCAGTCGCTTTTAATAAGCATTCCCAGCACATGGTTTTTTTTAAGGAGCTGAAACTCCTTTTCAATCAATATTAAGTGTAAAGCATTCTTGCAAAGAATGAGAATTTGCACAAGGTATGTAACCATTTGCACAAAATATAACAGTTAAATACATACATAAAAATGTAGTGAAATAATTCATTTTCACATCCCTGTTCAGAAAGTAATAATTTTTATAAAACATATTTAGGAAAAGGTAATGAATTGTAAGACATCATTACCTGTCCAGAGTCAGAAGTTGTGACAAAATAATATATTGGTGCTCATATTTGTTGCATTAAGACCTTTGAAGCATCTCAAAATGTATAGAGCTCCATATTTAATTAGATGACACTTCTGTGTCAGTATATTTTTATTTATTATTTTTAGACTGCAATACTGGACGCATTGATTCTTTGTGGCATCACACAAGGTACTGTGAGTACAGACCTTTTCTTGGCAGAACAGAATCTTGGAACTTACATATATTATAATGGCTTTTAATTCAATTTTCCAACAGAAATTAAACCTGAGGTTATAACTGTCTCATGCATAGGGTTTTATTTTTTCATGATTGAAGTGTCAAATCCAAAGCAAATTGGAATAGATCAAGAAGGAGATATTTAAGAGCCATCATTTCTTTTACTCAATCTTAGTGGGGTTCTTTTAGATTTACAGATCCCTTTAAGTATTGGTCAAAGGTCATGACCCCTCACACCAGAAAAATCCTCATGTATATACATTTATTAAAATTTTCATATGAAATAAATTTATATTCAGTTTCCTGGAGTCCAGGTGTAGGAGCCTGGGTTTATGGAGAAACTGGTAGGTGCTTTGTTTGCACTTTGGCCGACCTGGCGTGTAACAGACAGCGTGGATAGTGTTCTCAGTGCTCAGGTGCTCGCTGGGTTGAAAATGGCACACCCTGAGAAGCAGTTCAGTAACTACCTTGGCCTGTCCTTTCTGACTCGGATACGGGATGCCTGCCCAACCTTGGATCCCCTAAGGAGGATGTTGGAGGAATTAGTTCACCTCGCTGAGCCTTGGTTGTCTTGTAAAAGTGTCTCCCTTTCCAGTTCTTGGGTGAGAGGTGACATCAATAAAGAGATGCAGGCCCTGGTCCAGATATAAATTCCAGCAGTCTGCCCCCAAAGGTTTTGTTTAAAGGATTTCAGCTACACAGCATGTTGTTCTGTAGTGAGGCTCACAGATCTTCATTCTGGTTTTCTGGGTATTATTTTAACCTTACATTTGGAAAAAGCATGTCAAAATTACTTTAAAATATATTGTACATCAAACCAGGAACGGAAATTGTCTTTGTAAAAATGATATTGCATATGTATACTTACTGCAATCTTAAGTGGAAATCTTAACTATCTTAACCACATGGGAAATCCTACTGGCAATGGACAGGAGGCCAGGCCCTGCCCTGCCCTGCATGGAGAACAGCCCGGCCAGGAGCCGTCTGCGCGCGGAGGCAGGGCTGTGCTGCAGGACCCGGTGATCCTGTGATTGGTGGCCACAGCTGTGGGTATTTACACAGACACATCAGTTAATTCAAACTGCAGGAATCTGAATCCTCAGAAAATGGGGTTTGGGGATTGTTTTCATTTTTTCTCAGCTAAGAATTAATCCAAAAGGCTTACTAAGCATTGCTGACTATTTCTAAAGTAGATTAGAAACTCCATCTTTTCTATCAGTACACTGAAAACAACGTAATCATTGTTAATGATTCCCTTTTTACAGTGGTGGCTGTGCCTGCACTGTGAGCTCTTGTTGCCCCTAGTCTGTGTGTGTCTTCTTACACTCAGTGTCCCTCTTCTCAGTGTGGTGGTAGAATATCCACCATTGTGTACTTGAGGTTCTGACTAGAGAACACACACTGTCTGCTTTGTTCAAGCCATTGTGCCGGTGGCTGTGGAGGTGATAGATTTTCTAATTAAAACAATAAGAATGACTAAAAGAAAATCATTTATCGAGTAAAGCCTAGCTTTTGATTAGACTTGTCATCAAGGAAGTTCCCTTTCATTAGATATTCATTTTCCTTCGCTAAGCTTTTTGCCTAATGGTCCAAGAAACGTAGCATTCCTTTGATTTCAAAATACATTTTTAGAGATCTTCACTCTGAGGGTTAGAGTTGAGAGGTACGATCAGAATTATATATAAATGCTCTGTTCAAGATTTCATGAAGTGGGTTTTTAGGAGATGAAATATGTTTCTGGGCCAACTATCTTAACTCATTTAAATAGATGTTAAAATTGGAATCCACTTTGCAAAATTCTCTGGGACCTTTGTGGGATAGGTTAGTAAGTGGTTTTTGCAATGCGGATGTGGCTTGGTGGCAGGTATTAAGATGCCACATCACAGCAGTGTTCCACAAGGCTTTCCTTGCTACACACTGGGCAGGGGCTGCTTTCTGCATGTTATAAAGCAGTGCTTTCTTCTGGCTGCAGAACCCAGGGCAGATGGTCTGCAATGTGGTTAATGGATGAGTCTTGTAGGTACAGAGAGTGTGTACTCTGATTCTGTTTATGTGGATTTCCAGAACAGGTAAAGCTAATTACAGATTAGAAGCCACAGTGGGGCTTACCTGCTAGGGCTAGAGGTGGGATAGTGTAGTGGTGCAGTGCTCCATGGTTTATTCAGCTGAAACTTGGCATTTCATTGTCTATACAATTTATTGTTTTTAATTCTATTCACTAAAACACCCTTATTTGTTCTGTAACTCAAGATCATAGAGCCCTTTTTTCTTTTTAATATTTTACAGGGACAGAGAGAGTCAGAGGGATAGATAGGGACAGACAGATAGGAACGGAGAGAGATGAGAAGCATAATCAGCTTTTCATTGCATCACCTTAGTTGTTCATTGATTGCTTTCTCACACGTGCCTTGACTGCGGGCCTTCAGCAGACCGAGCAACCCCTTGCTCGAGCCAGTGACCTTGGGTCCAAGCTGGCGAGCTTTTGCTCAAGCCAGATGGGCCCGCGCTCAAGCTGGTGACCTCGGGGTTTCGAACCTGGGTCTTACTTCATCCCAGTCCGGCGCTCTATCCACTGCGCCACCGCCTGGTCAGGAGATCATAGAGCTCTTTGTAAGAATTAAGTCATCTTCTGATTTATAGCCTAAATAATTATTGAAATTTAGCTAGATGCACCTTTATTACTTCCATCAGCTACAATTCTATTTAGTGCCTTATCTCCTTCTGTCATTGTCAGAGCCACCGAATTTTATAGTTTTATTCAGAGTGGGTTGGAATACCATTTTTGTAGATAATACACAGATTGGAAAAAATACCTTTCTATGTAATTCCTGATGTTGTTACAGAGTTCATTTAAACCAAACCAGGTTCATGCGTCTGCTGATGTTATATGATCAGTACTTCAGATACCAAGTATCATTATAAATGAGTTGACCAGGACTTTTCCTTTCTTGAAGGTGTACAAGGGAGAAGAAGCCACATTCCAAATCTCAGGCCTCCAGACCAACACAGACTACAGGTTCCGCGTGTGTGCGTGTCGCCGCTGTTTAGACACGTCTCAGGAGCTCTGCGGAGCGTTCGGCCCCTCTGCAGCGTTTGTGCTACAGCGCAGCGAGCTCATGCTTGCAGGGGACACGGGGAGCTTAGACGATCCCAAAATGAAGAGCATGATGCCTACTGATGAACAGTTTGCCGCCCTCATTGTGGTCGGCTTTGCGACTCTGTCCATTTTATTTGCCTTTATATTACAGTACTTCCTAATGAAGTAAACAAACCCAGCAAAACTAGAGGTATGAATTTAATCAGTGCTACACATTTTAATACACACATTTATTCAGATAATCCCCTTTTTAAGCCCTTTTGTTCTTTGATTTATATACTTGTTTTACAGATTTAGCTAGGAAAAAAAATCAGTGTTTTGGTGCACCTTTTTGAAATGCAAAACTAGGAAGAGATTAAACTGGATTTTTCTTAAAAAGAAAGAAAGAAAAGCAAACTAGATACCAAAAGCTAGCTTTCTTATCTTTCTTTTACATTTTCAGATCTGCCTTTATTCTGTTTTCCTTGACATCTTTTGCAAGCCTTTGATTTTTTTCCATGTTACAGTTTAGTAATTTATATTCACCAGTCACTTCTTATGTTTTGACCATCTATAGCTGTCAACATGAATCACAGTGTGTATAATTACAGGGCTAGGATTTCAGTGTTGTCCAGAGTATTATCACACAACAACATACAGAAGATGTGTTCACTCAGATAAGACTGCCCTAAACAACCATATTTGTCACTCAGTTTTTTTAACTGTGTTTAGCTCATTTAAATCAAAATATGTACTTTAAGATGTTTTAATAATTTGTATCTCTTATGATTTTAACACTATGAGCTGCCTGTCTAAGAAATCAAGTAACCAAAATGCACCTATAAATTATGGAGCATTTGACCACGTCAATTCATAGAAATAACTTTAAGAGGGCTCGATTCATAGCAGTAACTTTAAGAGGGCATTGTGCAATAGTTAGTTGTTTCCTTGTTCAGCTATTTTAAAAGCTGCTTTAACTTGTTCGTTTGTCTTTGTATATAACTACTTCTAATCTAATCGCTAGAGTTACTATATTCTGTTATGTTTGACCAGAGTTATGTGACGAGAACTGGTGACAGTTGAGTGCCGCTGCCCATGGTCCATGATTTACACTAATTGTGAGCAGTCTTCTTCTTATAGGTCAGTGCAGTATTTTTGAAAGATTTGCCTTTAGGCAGTTCTTTGAGGTATCAAATGAAGTTATTGAATTTCAATACCTTAATTCAGTGCTCATAATACTAAGCTAACAGAAGATGGAAATTGGTAAGAACCAAAAGAGAGTCATCTAAATTTGTAGCTCCTATTTTTGTGAGGTTGACCTGGCCACATGTCGAGAGGGAATGGTATTTGATGGTAAGCACAGGGTGTTTGGGGTCAAGGAGCCCAGATTCTTTCCCTGAAGCTGTCACTGACTTGCTGCATGACCTGAACACATCACTTTACCTCTCTGTGCCTCGGTTTTTCCATGCATTAAAAATAAAATTAAATTAAAAAGTGGGGATTCTAATGTTTGTAAGTGCTTTGAGATCTTGATTAACAGGTGCTATTGGAGTGCAAAGTGTTACTCTTGCATGTTTATTTTGAGTCATGAGATAATCAATTTTAACCCAAAGTCATTGGATTATTTATATGAAGTCCATAATGTTCGCGTACCTCAGGGACATTTTAGAGTTGGAGGTGCAAATATATTCCAAAAGGGTGCAACAGACACAGTGTATCCCCCTGCCTTCTGTTTTTGTATATTTTTGCTACTTGGTTTTTCTTGATCATAGTTATTTTGTGCTTGGTCTGTGTTGTGTTAAGATGCAGTATCCTGTAATAGCTTATAATATTCCCATACCAAAGTCATGGGGAAACCAACATTATTTTGTTTTTGGTTTATTTATACTATATTCTGCATACAGTACTTTAAATGCCAATTACAGTGCAATCTTTATTTATTGTAAAATTTTTTAAATGTACTTATGTACTAATTTTCTCTTGTAGCATGTTTTATTTTTGTGTGTGTTTTATACTTTTGTAATTTTAGGTCAGTCTTATTCCTTGGCAACATCTGTAGTATTATCAATCTTCTGACATTTTCTTGTGTTTTTAAAGATAAGAGCATCTAGTGCATTAAATGCCAAAAAACAAAAAAACAGAAAAAAACATTATCAGTGATTGAAACGTTTACATTTACCCAACAAAACCATAATCATCTCTTAAAGAAAGTGCTAAGATTAATGAATTATTCTGTGTGCCTATATTGATGTAGTAAGTACTAGAGAGTTCTGTATTTTGTTATTGACTATAATAATAAGTTAGCCTTGCAAACTGATTATATCAATGGAAATATATTTTTGCCAAAGTTCTGGCCTTCCAAAACTTATCCCTCTATTTAAATGTGTATTATAACCCACTATAACATTGCATCTGCATTTTTGAGACAGTTTCATGCAGGTGTTTTAGGGGAGAAGGCATTTTTTAAGCAGTGATGACTCAACTGAGTACAAGAACCTTGTCTGCAGGAAAAATACTGTCCCTTTTGGAAACACTTTAGAACTGCTGCTATACAGAACAATTACTCTGGGTCGGTTGAGATTTTTTTAAATGAAATAATACTTTAGGTCAAAATTGCAATGAATATTGGATCTTCTTGACATTTTTGTACTACCAGATTTCACCACCAGAAAGCAGAAGTGTGCGAAACACTAGCCAATGGCACTTTATTTTATTGCTCTACTTTATATGGTATTCATCATAATCCCTTCAGTCAAAAATTTATTACTCTATCTGGCACTGTTTTCTATCACAAATATGCATATGTGATATTGATATATAATAATATATATCGCCGTACACCTGAACAATAAAATAAAGTGTTACATTAACCGTATCTCTCTGCCCTTTTGCAGTATGTAGGAATGAGGGAGTGGCTTTCTGATGCTCTGTATGTCAAACTCATCCCTGGAACAGGAAATGCCAGTCATGTGAAGCAAGCTGCCTTTGTCCTCAAAGAAATTGTTGAAAAAGAAAACTTTTTTACAAGATTTTTTTCATATTATCCGCCTTGTTCTTATCAACTTGAAATGTTGGCATTTTCTAACTGCATTTCGTTGGCTACAGTAATTCAGTATTCCTGTCAAAATTGAAAAGTGCCCTAATTGAATGTGTTTGAATGTTATCCTTGCACAATTCTTTAAATTTAAAGACAAAATGTTTTACCTCACTGTTGGACATACATTCCAAGCTTTTCAACTTTAGGAGAAAAAAATAATCATATGTTTTCCTGTATTGTAAATTTTAGACTATTTCATATACATTGTATTAAAACTGCCATATCAATTTTAATGTATAGATTTTGCAAATACTATGCTATATGTAATACCTAATTGTATCTGTAGTGTATATGTAATATATTTATGCCCAATAAATGTTTTAATTCTTTCTGACTAAGTAGGGTTCTTCTGCCATGAAAAGGATTGCTTTTGTTGTTGTTGTTACTTTTAAAAAATTTAACCACATCCCAGAAGTTGCAAATTCAAATGCCTTTAGAGGCCAGCCAGGTGTCATAGTACCTCCTGGCTGCTGTGCTGTCTAAAGGAACAGCTGCAGTCCGGGTCCTGCTGTTTGAAGTTCTGCAATCACTATTTTTAAAAAAAGTGAATAATCAAACTTTTCTTATACGGACCATTTAATATGTGACTGCAGACCATATAGGGCCATGGGCTGCCAGGGAGAGTGGGGCTTGTTTGGTCAGGCTGTGTGGACAACATAATTCCAGTGAGCCCAGGTCCAGCTCTGGCCACCCTGCAGCTGGCGGCTCCCTCTCCCTGTCACATGCTTTGATGTCCTCCTCCCTCCTGATCTCATTCAACAACAACAACAGCAATGAAGAGTAGTGTTTTTACTATGGTCATGGTTTGATCATTATATTTAGATCATTTTGCTTTGCTTAGGAATCCCTACTATCTTCTTTTTTTTTGTTTGTTTTTAATCTCTGGGAGGGGGTGGAGTATGGAGAAACAAATTGTTCATAACTCAGAGCTCACTTCTATAAAGAAGATAGCCATTCTTATGTGTGCGGATGGGAAACTGGAGTTACCGAATTTGCATGCTTTTGTCTCTCCATTGAAATAAAGACATCTTTTTTTTTTAAGTCATGACTTCGTTCAACTCTGGGAAGAAAGGGAGAGAAGTTATTAGCATCAGAACTTTGGAAACCTAACTGAAGAAAGCTGAATTCTAATTTATCAGAGAAAATGAACACAAATGCAATTTATATGCAGAATACCCTGCAGGTTCCCAAATGGACAGAGGTATGTCCTGAAGTGATGGGTAAGGGGAGAGGAGCCTAAAATAGAATCAGTTGAAAACTGTTTAAAATGCCATTAGATCTGTAAAATCCCTTCCCATTTTTGAGCTGGACTACTGCCCCTCCACCCCTGCAGAGGCCTCTCTATTCATCCTCAGGAGGTAAAATAGAAAGTCTCTGGACTGGGAGACACTGTCCACAGTCAAGAATGAAGATACCGTGTCAAACACGGAATTAAGTGGACATAGGCCTGCAAGAGAACAGTAGGAGGAGTCTCACCTGAACAGCCTCGTGCACCGGGAAGAAAGATCTGAAGAACTGGCTGTGGTAGAACTCTGATGGTACTGGTCAGCTGTGGCTGCAGCCATCGCACCCAGGTGCTTTGTATAATCTCTGTGCCCCGATCATACCCAACAACGATAAAATGAGTATTTCTGGAGCTTCAGTGTTGTTTAAAGCTCCCCAGGTGATTCAACTGTACAGCCAAGATTTAGGGCCACTCCCCTAAGGTTACAAGTCTCTATCAGCACTTTAATCCTTGACTTTACCCAGGGCAACCTGACATCTGGTGAAATCTGCTAACTTGAACAAAAAAATCCAAAGCCAGCAACTTGGGAGAACCTGAGGCTAAGAGAGTAGAAGCTTCAGAAAACTAGCGTGTCTCCAGAAAGGTGACGTCACCTACAGACTAAGGATGGAATGCTATAACTAGGAATAACTGAAGAACAAGGAAACATTCTTGGAAATTAAAAATTTAGTAGAAGGGTTGGAAGGTGGAATTAAGAGCATGGCCCAATAAAGCAAAGATAAAAGATTAGGATCAGACCAGAACATTCGACATCCAAGCTGTAGGACCTACAAAAAGAACAGAAAATGTAGGGGAGGAAGTGATCAAACACTTGAGTGGCCAGTATGAAAGGACACAAAGGACCTGACCAGGTGGTGGTGCAATGGATAGAGCATCAGACTGGGATGCAGAAGACCCAGGTTCAAAGCCCGGAGGTCGCTGACTTGAGAAGGGTCTCACCAGCTTGAGCATGGGATCCTATACATGACCCCATGATCATTGGCTTAAGTCCAAGGTCTCTGGCTTAAGAAAGGGGTCAATCGCTCTGCTGTAGCCCGTAACCCCCCCCACACACATCAAGGCACATATGAGAAAGCAATCAATGAACAACTAAGGAGCCGCAACAAAGAATTAATGCTTCTCATCTCCCTTCCTGTCTGTCTGTCCATCCCTCTCTCCATCTCACTAAATAAATAAATAAAAGGAAAAGGAAGGGGACAAAGGTACTTGACAACATGGATGAAAACAGGACCTCTACATAGGCATGCCATTTTGAAACTTCGAAACACTGGTACCAAGAGAAGTTCCCGAAAGCATAGAAAAGCTGGTCATATGGAAGGATTAGAAACCACAGTAGCTTTCTCCTTGTTAATAGCAGCCCTGGGAGCTAGAAATCAGTGGGGCAAGTACATCAAGCTTTTGAAAGAAAAAGATTCCCCACTTGCCTATGCTCAGTTGAGTGTAAAGTATCATAAAGATGTTTTTGGAATTACAAGATCTCCCAAATTGACCTCCCAAGCCACCTTTCTCAGGAAGCAACAAGAGGATGTGCTCATCCACAGGAGTGGATAAACCAGGAAGGAATCTTCCACAGATTGCGCCCTCGGTGCTTTTACGCAGGTCAGAAGCTGACTCTCTGGCCTTCGGTAGCAGCAGGGTTTATGCAACTCGCCCTTTACTTCCTTCCCTACACGTGGTCACCCGGGCTCCTACACAGACGAATACAAAGTGATCCTTTCAGACGCCTCAGGACAGCTTGTCTGGAGCTGAATAACAAATCTGTATATGGGCACCTTCCATGCAGGTGGTGATTAACAAGTTTCCACCTCCACTGCTAGACTCCCGTTTCTCAGGAGCTGGGGGAGGAGTGTACACCCTGGCGGCAGGTCACATGCAACTGCAGCGTTAGAGCACATCGGGACATGTAATAGAAGCTAAAAAGAAATAATAGGTTTGTTGAATTGAACTCGGTTGACTCATTCGGTAAGAAAAGTTCACATACAGTGAAATGATTGATCCATAAGACTTACTGTTCTAAACCCTAGAATTTTATCATGGGTGCTATTTTTGGTGTTTTGATGTTTTAAAAATTGAAGTACTAATTTAAAATGTGGAAATTTCACACAAAATCCAGGGATTCCAGATTCTACTGAAATTTGAAAGACCTGGCAACTCCAGGTGTTGCGCTGGGATAGTGGTTTCCAACAGATATGAACAGGAGCCGTTGCAGGTCGGGGCATTTGCTCTGCAGTTGGCCACTTTGCCCACTGAATCCATGGCATGAGTGTGGGTGATGTCTCTAGTAACAGAAGAATGCCTCTTTGTACTCGTCTTCATCGAAAGTAAGTCAACGAAGGACAGCACTTCCAAGAATAATGGAGTGAGGACATTGGTTAATCTCCATAAAAGCAACAAACACACTGGCAAGAAAATTCTGAAGACTTTTTCAGAACTCTAGAAATTAACTAAAGGTTTGTAGCAATTGAACCTTGCTAGAACAGCAGGATTTGTGGTCTTTTATCTCAGCCCACTACCCCTCTCCCCAGCTGTACAGTAGTAGCCTTGAAAATCAGCAGCCCTGCATCCTCTGGAAGGAGCGTACTGAGTACAGAACACAAAATGTCCGGTCCCCAACACATTGTCAGTCTTCAACCTGTTTCAGCCCCCTGGCAAATCCTCATTGTTGTTATTTAGCCTGCCTCAGAGCTTACTCTTGGCAAAAACCTGATACCCAGAGCAGCTGTTGAAAAATCAATGCAATTAATTCTTTTACACTGCAACTACTGGAGGCTGTAATTCCAGTTGCCACAAACAAGAGCCTGACCAAAAACTTCAAAGTCTGGGAAATGAGATGTCCACGGGGAGCTTTTAAAAGTAACGTGGTTCTCAGGGTCTAGAAGGGCGCGTGTGTGTTGGGCTATGCGTACGCTCAGGAAAAATCTGCTCTTACGGCCTTGTGCGAGCGGGGAGGGAAGACCAAAGCAGAATTGTAGACTGCACTGATGGTGTGCTCTGGCATCAGATCCCCTTGGCAAGGGGTGGGAGCCATGCAGGTTCAAGGAAGTTCAAGAAACCTGACCAGTCATTAACCGTTAAACAGAACAGAGGATCCAAGTGCCAGACACAAACAAGTCTGGAAGGACACAATCTGAATTTGTAACTTGATTTATTCTAATAGGGAGTGGGGAAGTGACGGACAAATAAGATTTTAGTCCTAACTGTAATATTTTAGCCTTTCAGATGAAAAAATGCAGTTACGTATTGTGTAATAAAAATTAGTTTTAAAATTCGTTTTAAAGCCTGGCCTGTGGTGGTACAGTGGTTAGAGTGTTGTACTTTAATGCTGAGGTTGCTGATTTGAAACCCTGGCATAAATTGGTCAAGGCACACATGACAAGCTACCAGTGAACTGAAATAAAACAACTATGAGTTGATACTTATTGCTCCCCCCATCTCTCTCTCCTCTTCGTAAAGTTAATAAAATTCTTTAAAGAAATCAGTTTTATGGCAAATAAAACCATATTAAAGAAATAAGATTTCATCCATCCCCTTTTCTGAGCCAAAGGATAGATAAAAAATTGTTTCTTCTTTTTCTTTTTCTTTTTTTTTTTTAGAGACAGGGAGGCAGATAGAAATATCTATCTGTTCCTGTATGTTCCCTGACCTGGGACCTAACCTGTAACCTTACTTATGGGACAACACTCTCACCAAAGAAGCTATCTGGCCAGGGCTTTAAATAAAGGATGCTTCTTAATATTTTTCCCCTAGAACTGAAGATACAAATTTTTGTTTCCTATACAAAAAAATTTTAAAAGAAATGTGTCCAATTTAGATAAACAAAATGTCTTGCAGATGTGAGTCATTGAGTGTTTATGATTTTTCCACCTTAGTGCTCCCCAAAGTGAGGAGGTCTGTAAGATAACTAAGTGGTTAACGTCAACATCTTTTAAATTACGGAGTTTTTGTCATCTGTGCTAGGAGAAGTTGTAACTGGCGTGTCAAACAAAGACAGGTGAGATCAAAGGAGATACTTAGGTTTACAACAGAACTAGAACAAGTAAATAATAGTGCCAAGCCACTCAGTTATGGCAGAAATCATAGGACTGATCAGCAAATGACTGACGTTTGAAAACTGCACCAGGCACAAATAAACCTATGCAGCACAGTGCGTTTTAAGTTAGCCTCTGCAAATAGAGGCCTTTCTGAAGCTGGTAGTCGACCGGCTTCCATCTTCTTGTCTTACTGTACATATTTTTATGTTTAGTACTTAGGAATATTCACCTGAGTGAGAATTGACTTTACTAAAGTTAAGGTGTTTTTGCCTAACTCCTGAAGGTGGTATGATGTTATTTTTGCAGAACTCAAGAAGAGATCAAACAGAATTTGGTATAATGAACCTTTCATGTTTTGTCTGCCACTCTTCTAATATTCCCTGTGATTCCTTCACTTGAGGGTCAAAGCCCTCACAGCACTGAATTAATTACCCTGACTCTCCATTACCTGCTGACAGGGAAGGACAGTGGGCCACATGGGTCAAGGTCCTGGCTCTAACACTGTGTTAACTTCCTGTGCGACAAGCCACTGCAACTTATTGGCTTAAAACAATCAGGATGTTCCAGGAGGCCTTTACAAGAACAGTTTCTAAAAAGACTGGGCAGGAGGTGTGATGGGGTGAGAATGAATGGTGATAAGGACTTGTCAGTGAGGTCTGTGGTGGTGGGAAGGAGAGGAGACCGGAGTTTAACAGGGAAGCAAGATCGAAGCAAGGGTGCGTCTGGTGGGCTGATTTTGATTTAGTCAGCTGGGAAAGGCTTTGGCATTTGACAGACTCAAGGATAAGTGCTAATCCAGAGGATGCAATTGAAGACACAAGAGAAGTTACAGTCAGCAAAGTGAGGATCCACAGAAGGTGGAAAGAATGAGAATTGAGTGCCCACGTGAAGGACTTAGCCTGAGAAACCAGAGAGGTGTCTGTATTTTGAAACATGGCGAGAAGAAAGTGCAGGTAGGGCTGCATGTGGGAATGGAAGAGGGCAAGGAGAGACCAAAAGCACCATGGGCACTGGGCACAGACATCACCCCTTAGGATTGAGAGAATCCTGACTTAAATAGAGTTGAAAGTTTAAATGTGTACAGAGCCTGGATCTTAAACTCTATAATGCTTTCTTTTTTTTAATTTCAGTATTATCACCACTTTATTTTTGAATGATCTCTCCATCCTGAAAACACCTTTCAAGAGGCAGCATAACATTCGAGGAATCATACAGCAAATTAAATGTCAAGCAGAAATGAGTCAGTGTGCCCTGTGTTTCATTAGCACCATCCAGTGAAGTCACAAATCGTATCTGAACTGAAATCCTAGCCACACCAAGATCATGGGGTCTGTGCTCAGATCTGTTTTTCTCCTGGATTGAGGGACTGAGTTGTTAACAACTGAACTAAGAAAACAAGGCAGCCAGTTTCCCTTCTTCGCATTTCTAGATTTTACTGTTTCTCTCTTCTTCATTGTGTCCCCTGTTTCACTGTGCCTCCTAACGTTTATAGCAGATTAGCAAACAGGCTGTTAGAGTAGTGATATATTGTGAAATAGTCAACATGCACCATTTAATAATCATAAAAGCAGAATTGGTTTGGGGGAACAATAGTCACACACTATTGCAGGTCTCATCTTTCGTTATTTGATGTTTATTACTTTACCAGCTGAAAGATTTGGGGATACAATATCACAAAGAATGTTGAATTCTGGAAATTAGTTCTGATTTATCTATTTTATTTATGACAAAGTCAGTCTTGTTTTGCTTCCAGTTCTGGAAAGAAGTCCTTGGGTACTGGATACCAGTTTCTCTAGTTCAAGAATTTTATTATTTTTTAATTAATTTGTTGAGAATGACACTGGTTAACATAACTCAAGTTCAAGAATTTTAGGTTGGCCCTGGCCAGTTGGCTCAGTGGTAGGGCGTCAGCCTGGCATGTGAAAGTCTTGGGTTCTATTCCCAGTCTGGGCACACAGGAGAAGCAACCATCTGTTTCTCCACCCTTCTTCCTCCCCTTATCTCTCTTCCTCTCTCTCTCTCTCTCTCTCTCTCTCTCTCTCTCCCCCCCCCTCTGTTCTCCTCCTGCAGCCATGGCTCAATTGGTCCAAGTAAGTTGGCCCCAGGCACTGAGCCATCCATGGCCTCACTTCAGGCACTAAAAATATCTCAGTTGCCAAGCAATGGAGCAGTGGCTCCAGATAGGCAGAGCATCACCAGGTAGGGTCTTACAGGGTTGACCCCTGTCGGGCACATGCAGGAGTCTGTCTCTCTGCCTCCCCACCTCTCAATAAAAAAGAAAAGAAAAAAAAAATTTTAGGTTGAAAGTAGAAGAGGATGGTGACTAAGAGCCAGGATCTGGAATCACACTGCAAAGGTCTGAGTTCTGCACTGCCGCCACTGGCTGTGACTTGGGCAAATTCCTTAAAGCAAATAAATGTTTATCTGTCCTGATCCTTCCATAAAAATGGAAGTCCACAAGAGCATGAATTTTGTATCTTCACCACTGTATTCCTGGTACCTAGAACAGTGCCTAAAAATAGCACTTAATACATCTTTATCAAATAAGCAGATTTATATATGAATAATGCTTGCAACATACATTCTCTGCATTCAGGGAATTATCCACTGTGGCAAAGAATGACACCTCCACATCTTTCTGCTTCCACACCACATAACCCAGAGTCTTAGATTGCAGTATTCATCAACATTCACAAATTTGAGTTTAACTGAAACACAACACTGCCTAGTTGAAGCACCGTTCTGTTTCTCCCGGTGGACAGCAGAGGAGTTCACAGGGAATCAAGGAAAGGATGACATGGCCAAGTCATCAGCCCTCTCTCCTTGCCTCTGGCTGTTTTCTTCTCGGATTTTCCACCTGTGAGAGAGTACTAGACATTTTCCTGAGTACCTCCTTAGCTTTCAGTCAATAAAATTGATCCCTAGGTGATGAGAATCTTTTCTAAAAAGCAAGCACTAATTCCAAATTCTAATCCTGATTCCTCTGCAAATGAGCCTGTGTAACCCTCACGAGTTGTATCAGCTGTGGAACAGTGCCAGGTTCACATTCATTGAAAGGAGGGCTCCTGCTCCACAGGGTCACTGTGAAATAGATGAGAGAGGGAGTATAAGCACCATGAAAGGGATGACATAGGCAGCAATGCTGTTCTTTTTAATGAGATGAAACTAGAGACTCTTTTCTTTATGAGATTTAGGGTATAATAGTCATGACGAGAGACTACACATCAGTCTTTCCTAAGAGTGTGCTACACAAACTTACACAAAGCTACATCTAGCACTATTGCACAATTGAAAAAACATGTTATATTCCTGCAGTCATTCCACAAATATATATGCAGCACCTTCACTGTGTCAAGCCCTGTATTAAATACAGAGAAAAAGTTGGGGGCGGACCCCTGACCGTGTGGGTTTAGATTCTAGTGGTGGAGCTGAACATATAAACATAATTACCTCTGTGTGATAAATGCAGTGAGAGAGGGGTAATCGGGATATTCGTGCTACGGGAGCTTAGAAAAAAGGACCCCTCACTAGAGCCAGGCAGTCATGGAAGAAAAGAAGTATATGGGCATGCCTTAGTTTAAGTGGATCATGCTGGCTGACACTTTTTCCTGGAGATCCTTGACATTACCGCAGACAAAGACATGAGATTCACATGTTGTCCATGCCTCGTTCTTGGTCCCATCCCCATGGCACTCTGGGAATGATGACCCAATGTTAATCTACACAAGGGAGTTTTATTTTAGCCTGAGCATGCTTTCTGTATAACTGGACTCGGCTTCAGTCAGCCTTTCTCCTGGGGTAACTGTCAGGCTGCGCAAGCAGACCTGCGGAGTCTGTCATAGGCATTGCTATTCATTTCCATTCCAGATACATTGCTGAGGTGCAAGGCATCGCGCTAGATCCTGAAGGGACCGGAAAAATGAAGTGAAGCCCAACCTAGTACTCTAGGGAGTTTCATGATGGACAATGATAACTACTTACTGACTGACAAAAGATGCACTTCAATGAACGCATCTTTTGCCCAGAGAAATCCTCCCATCCCTCGCCACTGCCTGCACCCCATACATGTATTAACTCTGGTCATATTCTACATACTATTCCTCTACTTTGTCATACCAATACATAATTTATAAAGTGCTCATCATTTCATTTGATCATCAGATGAATCCCGTAAAATACTGAATCTGGTATTATCCACCCCCTTTGACAAATCAGAAAAGTAAGGCATTTAATGACAGAACCAGTAGAAAATCCAACATTTTTTTTAAGGTTTTATTTATTTATTTATTTATTTATTTATTTATTTATTTATTTTTACAGGGACAGAGAGAGAGTCAGAGAGAGGGACAGATAGGGACAGACAGACAGGAACGGAGATAGGTGAGAAGCATCCATCATTAGTTTTTCATTGCCATTGCGACACCATAGTTGTTCATTGATTGCCTTCCCACACGTGCCTTGACCGCAGGCCTTCAGCAGACCGAGCCACCCCTTGCTGGAGCCAGCGACCTTGGGTTCAAGCTGGCGAGCCCCTGCTCAAGCCAGATGGGCCCCGAGCTCAAGCTGGCGATCTTAGGCTCTCGAACCTGGGTCCTCCGCATCCCAGTCCAACGCTCCATCCACTGCGCCACCGCCTGGTCAGGCGAGAGAATCCAACATTTTTATGAAATACACAGAGCCCAAACTGCCTGTCCTTGGCCTACCAAAAAGAGTGCAAAACTTTCCTTAAGGATTCCTTAATGGCCCTTAAAGTGCACAAGAAATGTGATTGCTCCTACAGAAAAAAAAAATTACAAGACATGAAAGAAAACTCCAAACTGTCTTTGTCAATGTTTTTAAGCAATTAATATCAGAGATACCTTCAAGGGTGCTCAACAAAGAAAGGTGCAGCGTACAATCCTGTGGGTAGGGGCTTCAGTGCAGGCGGCCCTCCCACAAAATAGAGCTAAGGAAATCTGCAGAACCGGAGCATCTCTCCTCCTTTCTCTCCTCCTCCTCCTCCTCCTCCTCCTCCTCCTCCTTCTCCTCCTCCTCCTCCTCCTCCTCCTTCTCCTCCTCCTCTTCCTTGTGCACGTGCTCTCTCATTTTCTCTGCTTAGTCGTAAGTCTGGCCCCTCGTAACTTGGCTTGTTCACAGCTTGATTTGCCTTAACTTGAGCCTTGACTCCATATTATTTCAAAAGTCCAGTGTTCAATAGCAACTCATCTTGGTTTCTAAGTGTATTAGTTCAAAATATCAAGAGAATATAATTGGCCCAAGTCACCTTCCTATGATTAACTACTTGGGTCCAAAGGGTACCTAGAAAGAACTGGTTCCCACAATATTACAATGGAACTACCTAGGCCAGTTTCTTTAAAGAATCTTGGGGGTAGGGGCAGTCCCCACTCGGTGCTTCTGGCACAGGGGACTGCCTAAAACATGTTTTCTACATGGACTATTCATTATAATTATGTTTTCCATGTTGAGAATTTTGAAATTGTGTCCTAAGGAAAGTATTAAGTATCTATCAGTAAGCATTTTTTCATTGAGATGAAATTCACATAACACAAAATTATTTCACATATACAATTCAAAGGCAATCACATTCACAGTGTTGTATGATAAGCCTTTTGTAACCATGTAGCATGCTGACTTTCCATTTCTTAAATTTTTATGTTTTCTTAAAAATTAAGTAATCAACTTACTTTCAGAATATAAGTAGCATCAAAATCAATCAATCTGACCTTATAACTGGCTCATTATGTACAAATTCTCACTGTGAAAATTGTTGCAAATATAGCAGCAAACAGGAGTAATTTACTTTTTCTGGAAGAAAAAGTGAAAGGAAGAAAGGAACACTTCTTTAATATTTTCTTAGCGAGAGATGCAGAATGGGGACAGATAGGGACAGACAGGTAGGGAGAGAGATGAGAAGCATCAATTCTTCATTGCAGCACCTTAGTTCACTGATTCCTTTCACACTTGTGCCTTGACGGGGGGTGGGGGGTGGGAGGGCTCCAGCCAAGCCAAGGACTCCTTGCTCAAGCCAGCGACCTTAGGCTCAAACCAGGGACCACGGGATCATGTCTATGATCCCACGCTCAAGCCAGCAATCCTGCACTCAAACTGGTGAGCCCCCATTCAATCTGGTGACCTTGGCGTTTCGAACCTGGGTCCTTTGCATCCCAGTCCAATGTTCTATCCACTGTGCCACCGCTGGTCAGGCTAGGATCACTCTTTTATTCTTTGAAGGTGGCTCTCCTGATGAAAAGAATACAGGACCTAAAGCCTCTAGCATTCTCAGAACAATAGCTCACGATGACACTTCCTGTCGGAGCAGGAGCCCTTTCTCCTGAGAGAGCCCCCAGTAAGGTGCTGTGCTCACCGCTGCACTGGATGTCTCCCAGAGGTGGTGGCCATTGGTAGGCTGTACAGGAGATATTTTACCTCTGGTGATTGGAGGGAATGGAGCCAAGGGATGAAGATGAAAGTCAAGAACACAGAGATACCTTCTGTCAATATCAGGATGGTTTATACTGTCATGGCCCTTGGTATCTTCCAGGAAGATTTAGAAAACACAGGAGACCAAGACTTTCTTAGCTTCAGCACACAGAAAAGTACCTCATGAAGAAAAGAGTGGCTTTGCTGAGCTCTGTTGGGCACCCACTGAGTTTCTCTCTAACTTAAAGGTGGCCCAAGAGCACATACCATCTTATGAGCATTGGTCCTAGATTTGCATAGACCTCTTTTCCCAAGCTCTACCACTTACCATGTGTTTGATTTGAGGCCAATTATTTAACATCTCTGAGCCCCATTTTTTTCAATGATGCCTCTCTTGGTCTCATACTCCACTCCTAAGACAGACAGTGTCAAGTTAGGCAAGGACTCATGTACATTGCTTGTAGAAATATAAAATATTGCAACTATTTTAGAAAACAGCTTGGCAATTGCTTAAAAATATAAACATACACCTACCATACAACCTACCCATTTCACTCCTAGATATTTACCCAGGAGAAATGAAAGCATTATGTCCATACAAGGACTTGTATATGAATTCTCAGAGCATCTTTATTTGGAATAACTCCAAACTGCAAATAACCCAAATATTCATGAACAGATAGATGATGGATAAATAAATTGAACTATATTCATCCAATGGAACACTATACAGCAACAAAAAGAAATGAACTGTTGATATGCACAACAAAATAGATAAATCTCAAAATAATTATGATGACCAAAAGGAGGTAGAACAAAAAGTAGATACTGTATGGTTCCAGCTATAGAAAATTTAAATGTCTATAAATCCTATTTATAGAATATTCTGGAAAATTTAAAAACTTCAGTAGTGACAAAAAGTAAATCAATGGTCACCTAGGGCCAGGGGTAGGTGGGGAAGGCTAGGGACGGGGCTTCAGTCCTTTGGTCTGTGGACCAGGGCTGATACCTCCCCTTATCCCCTTGGAGAACAGAGGACAGAGGTAACAAAGGCTCTTTTGGATAAAACTTTTAGGAATGGCACTAATGCTCATTGTCTTTGTGATGAAGTTTTCATGGGCATATACATATGTCAATACTTACCAAAACTGAAATATATGCAGCTTATTGTGTATTTATTATTCCTCAATAATGCTGTTTTAAAAATAGAAGTTCAATTAAGGAACTCAGGTGAGAGTTACTGGTGATGTTTGTAATCTATCTAGAATTTAGTGGTTCTCAATCCTGGCTGCATTTTAGAATCACTGGGAAATGTTAATGTATTTGTGCTTGGGCTTTTCCTATACAAATTTTTATTTAATTGGTTTGGTATGTTGTAGGAATATGCTATGAAAACTTGTAGAGTTAGAATAAGAATCAGAGACAGAGGCACCTTAGAGCAAAAGCCCTGAGTGAATGAGAGTCCAGGGGCATCTTTGACCCCATACTGGAAACAGCGTTTGCTGGAAACAACAAAACAGCAGGATAAGATTCAGCAACAGAAATGTTTAGGCTCTCAGAACAGAGATTACAAGTCAGCATGGTCCTTGTCCTTTACTTCACTCCCTGAAAACTTCTGCTGTCTGGTTTCTTGAGTTATTTGTACTTGCTAATAAATGTTTGAGTAAGGCTGGGAATGGGGCTTCAGTCCTTTGGTCTGTGGACCAGGGCTGATACCTCCCCTCAGCCCCTTGGAGCATGTCTTCTATTCTCCGGGTAGTTTTTGTCACCACAATAGTATGTGACCCTGGCATCAATGTTTGTTATAGTCTCTCCCAGTTGTTCTAATGTGAACCCTGGGTTGAGACTCACGGCTGTAGGTAAAGAGATTGTTGTCAATGAGCACATCTGGGGAGGACACAGAGGGCAACACCCTGATCCAGGCAGAGAAGCCCAGAGAATCATTTAAACAGAGAGAGAGCAGGTTTGGACATGGAACAGGTGAAGCAATCCAAGGAGCAACAGGGAAGATAGAAAGAAAAGAATATTGGTACCACATGTGTGGAAGGCTAGCCATGGCTCTGAGTATGGGACGACAATAGAAACTGAAAGGAATTTTTATTGGTAGAATTTTGATGGTAGAACAAGTAATTAGCCCAGAGCAGGCAATGCCCTTGTAGTTTAGGGTATCTTTTTAACACGTGAGCCATTTAGAAACTTCTAGATTCTTGCTACTTCAAAAGTGATCCATGGCCTGACAGCCTTGGCAGTATCTGGGATTTCGTTAGAAATATAACATCAGGCTTGATTGGTTTGCTCAGTGGTAGAGCATTGGCCCAGCGTGTGGATATACTGGGTTCAATTCCCAGTAAGGGCACATAGGAGAAGTATCCATCTGTTTTTCCACCCCTCCCCATCTTCCTTCTCTCTCTATTTCTCTCTCTTCCCTCCTGTAGCCATAACTTGGTTGGAGCAAGTTGGCCCTGTGCACTGAGGATGGCTCCATGGCCTTGCCTCAGGTGCTAAAATAGCTTGGTTGCTGAGCAATGGAGCAACAGCCCCTGATGGGCAGAGAATCACCCCATAGGGGGATTGATTGCTGGATGGATCCTGTTTGGAGCGCATGCGAGAGTCTGTCTCTGTTTTTCTGATCTCCCCCTACCCACTTCTCACTTAAGAAAAATTATTTTAAAAGAAATAAAAAAGGAAAAGAAATGCGACATCTTCAGCCTCACTCCAGACCCACTGAATGGGAGTCTGCACTTTAACAAGATCCCCAAGTGATTCATGTGCACATCACAGTTTGATAAGCACTGTCTAGATCTTTATAGAAAGACAGCCAAGTATTAATGAAAGTAAATTTTCCCCTTTCAATAAGGAGGATGTATTATGGCAGAAGAAACCTTGGACTGAGAGTCAGAGTTTCACTGTCTTGTCTCAGATCCACCACAACCAGCTTTGTGGTTTTTCATATTTTCTTTTGTATTTTTCCAGTCTGAAGTAGCCTTTCTTCCATTTTAGAGAGATTGTATCACTTGAACCCTCAGTTCCTGCAGGTCTGTGTTTTGAAGGACAATATAACAGGGTAGGGAGATAGGTGCTCTTCTACATAGGCTGCTCAGGGAAGTTTTCCTGATATTTGAGCAGATGGCTGAAGCAACTGAGGGTTCCAGTCACGTAAATGAAAACCTGGTAACGAATAAAAGAACATTTCAGGCTGGATAACTAGAGAAGGAAGAAAATAGCATTAAGGCCATTAAGAAGGTTAAGTAAGTTATAGTTAATATGTTTACTAGAATACTATGCAGACATGAAAAAAGATGATCTCTCTTGGTACTCTGCAGTATGGACAGATGTCTTTAATAATTTCTTGGGTTTAAAGCAAGCAAAAAAATTCTTCAGGAAGTGGGTAACACCTGCTCACTGAGATGAAGGGGTGGTGGGTGGATATTGCATGACTTGGCATCAGCCCATAACCTGAAGGATGCCTTTCTCTGTCTCTCACTACAAGCAAAGAAGGAAGGAAAGGAGGGAGAGAGCGATGGGGAAAAAAGAAGAAATAGATAAATAATAAAGGGAAGGAAGGAAGGAAGGAAGGAAGGAAGGAAGGAAGGAAGGAAGGAAGGAAGGAAGGGGAAGGGAAGGGAAGGGAAGGGAAGGGAAGGGAAGGGAAAGGAAAGGAAAGGAAAGGAAAGGAAAGGAAAGGAAAGGAAAGGAAAGGAAAGGAAAGGAAAGGAAAGGAAAGGAAAGGAAAGGAAGGAAAAAAAGGAAAGGAAAGGAAAGGAAAGGAAAGGAAGAAAGAAAGAAGGAAGGAAGGAAGGAAAGAAAAGGAAGGAAGGTTGCAAGGAAGGAAAGGAGAAAGGAAGGAAGGGAGGGAGGGAGGGAGGGAGGGAGGGAGGAAGGAAGGAAGGAAGGAAGGAAGGAAGAAAGGAAGGAAGGAAGGAAGGGAAGGAAGGGAAATAGGCCCTACCGATATACAGAATGTTCTGGTGCCTCCTTTTGTGCTGCTAACTGGTGGAGAATTTGAAGCCAGCTAAGGCTCTAGGGCTGGGCCTTCACTTGCTGGTCGACAGAGGCACAGAAAACAAGGTGAAAACCCTTCCATTTCCCTCTTCCAGTCTGCATGCACCATCTGCTGCGCTGATCCCCAGGGCGACTGCCATGGTAGGGCAGAATATAAATGGCCCAGAAAGCCAGAGACTTGGTGACACCAACACAAGATAGCTCAAGGCCTTGGTGTCAAGAGGACTCTTCCTGACAAGTTGTCTTCAGCAGTGCTAAGACTTTGCACAGTTTATCCTGAGGTCTTGTGTGGGCAAGCACTGGTCGCTGGGCTGATTCCACTGACCAACCTCTGATCTCAGCGTTGTGGAAAACACTGCACACTCTCTCAGAGACATTTCTCCTTCTGAAAAGTGCTTGATTATTACCGAAGATAAGCATCCTAATACTCACTCCATGTCCTTCAACCCAGCTCCCAGCAGACAGAGTGGTCTTCAAATGCAAATACTACCCCATTGCTCTCCCACTCCGAACCCTTCACTAGATCTCCATCGCACTTAATAGAATGTTCAAAGTCCCTGGCAAGGCTTCTGAGGCGCTGCCTACATCTCAGGCAGTGTCTACCTCAGGCCACTCTTTCCCTTACCCACTATGCTCCAGCCCAAAGATGTCACACTCCTTCCTAACTTGGACCTTCTCTACACTAGACTTGGACCTTTTCTACACTAGACTAGGCTTGGAATCGTACTCCCCTGTTCAGCAATCTGGTCAGCTCCCACACATCCTTCAAATGGTGGTATGTCATTACCCAGGGACACCATCATCAGTCTTGTGACACAGACTAAGCTGCTAAATGTAAGAGGTTCTAACAGCACCCACCGGGCACTCCTCTAGTAGAGTACACAATTCAATTGGAGTCCTAATTATTGGTCAGTTGTTTGTTGAATATTTGTTCTCCTCCCCGGGTAGACAAGTCAGTTCCAGCACAGTGCTGGCTTGTGTGACCTTGCTAAAATTTTTTTTCATCCTATAATGACAGTGGATTATAAATGAGTTGAATGAGAGAAAGATGAGACGATATACCTCAACAGGCTTGGCTGTAAATGGAAGGAAAAGACAGAGCGATAACTGGAGGGTGCTGTGGGGTTGCCTCGGCTTGCACTGCTGTACAAAATACATTAGACTGGGGGACATTATTTCTGGGAGACATTTATTTCTCTCAATTCTGGAAGCTGGAAGTTCAAAATCAGGGTGCCAAGATGGTTTACTTCTGGTGAGAGCTTTCTTCCTGCATTGTATAGATGGTTGTCTTCTCTCTGTGTCCCCACATGGCATGGATGCAGTGGGTGAGGGGAACACTCTCTGTTGCCTCTTTCTATAAAGGCACAGATCCCATCACAAGGATCTATCTCCAAATGCTGTCACATTAGCGGTTAGAGATTCAACATACAAATTTGCAGGGAACACAAGTTAGCCCATAGCTGGAGTTAAACAAAGACTTTTTAAGCTGAGAAGTCCTGAACAGGCTACAATGCTGGAGATAGACACCTGCAGAAAAGGGAAGACAGAAGCTTCAGGATGAGTGCTGAGGAGATGGGGGAGGGAGGAAGCAGAGCATTGATGGAGAAAACGGCTTTAAGAGGGCCAACATCCCTGGCGGGTATCTCAGTTGGTTCAAGCATCATCCTGATAAGCTAAAATTGTGGGTTTAGCTCATGACCAGGGCATGTACAAGAATCAACCAATGAATGCACGACTAAGTGGAATAATAAGTCAATGAGAGAGAGAGAGAGAGAGAGAGAGAATTTAAAAATAAAGAAGGCAGACACAGCTCCCAGCTCCCACTCTAACACAAGAAAAGGAGAAAGGGGCGTGTGCAGCATCATATGACCTTTTTTGTAAGGAGCAGGAAGCTAAAACAATTCTAATTGATGTCTTCTTGTATCCTTTCTGAAGAGATGTGCAGGGGTATCTGCTGAAGGTTTGGGCGGTTTGAGGACATGGAACAGGTTCTGTGGAGAGGAAGAAAGCTGAGTCCAGACACATTGCTGAGAATGGGATGGATCAGGACAGCTTGCTCACTTTGAGTATTTGGAGTCACTGAAAGCCTGGTGCTATGTGGTGTTTCTTCAGCCTTGTTCAGCAGCTGGAGTGGGAAGCAGAGAAGGAAGGTGGAGGTCTTGATCTTGAGCTGAGGACATGGTGGTAAGTGGGCACAGGAACTGAGAACATTCACTACTAAATGCTGATGTGAGGGCCATAATTAGATTCGGGTCATAGAGATGGGAGGGGACAGGTTGACAGGGAGAAAGAGGCTGAAGAACTTCTGTGTGAAGGGAGTAATGGCTGAGAGACCAGAATGATAGACACTGTGGTCATAAAATGGGGTGTTTAAATGTGAGATTTCAGAGGAGGGTCGGTGCTCAGCCATGCCACTGCCCAGAATGTAGCTTAGGAATGAATAGCTGAAGTGATGAAATTCCTGGGTATTCAGAAGACCAAGATGACTCCATCAGAGTCAAGAGTCTAGACCCTGGCTGGTTGGCTCAGTGGTGGGCCCAGTGTGTGGAAGTCCCAGGTTAAATTCCCAGCCAGGACACACAGGAGAAGCAACCATCTGCGTCTCCACCCTTCTCCCACTCCTTTCTCTCTGTCTCTCTCTTACCTTCCCACAGCCAAGGCTTCATTGTAGCAAAGTTGGCCTGGGCGCTGAGGACGGCTCCATGGCCTCTGCCCCAGGTGTTAGTATGGCTTTGATTGCAGTGGAGCAACGGACGCGTGCAAGAGTCTATCTGTCTCCCTCCCTGCTTCTCACTTAGGAAAAATACAAAAATAAAAAAAATAGTCTAATGCTCAGAACAGGCCCAGTCTGGTAACCAGCCTCCCTTGCTGAATTTCACCTTCATAGGCAGACATCCTTGCAGGTGCCAGAGCACTGATTCCCTGCACAACCTCTCCCTCTCACTCTCCCTCTCTCTTTTTACCTATCAACACTTCACATCTTGAAGCTCTTTGGGACCGATACGTAGACAGAAAAGATAGAGGAAGCAAGAAACTGATAAAGAGGGGGTCACACAAGCTATTTCAATCACAGAATTTGAGTGACATTGACATTCATCTGATATGCAACTCTTGCTCCTGGCTCCCAAGACTAAGTGAAAATCTTTGTCCTTTAACAACTGTGTTGTGAGAGACCTTTGGGAAAATCTTCTTTTAGGGTCTTCTTTAGGTTCAGCACTGCCACATTAGCTTTTTTTCTTTTTACTGGAGAAGATGGGATTAATAGTTATGATAACTATTTTTCTCCAGCAAGAATCACCAGGATTAGAAAATACCTCAAGCTCATCTTGCTCACTTATGCCATACATCACTAATAGATCATGACACTTTTTATTGCAGACCTTTGTCCAAACTGGGACACTTTGAAAAGCAGAAGGGAATACTAAAAAAATATATATTTTTAAGCAAGAGAGAGAGACAGACAGAAAGAGAGATGAGAAGTATTAACTTATAGTTGTGGCACATTAGTTGTTCATTGATTGCTTTCTCATCTGTGCCTTGACTGGAGGGCTCCAGTCGAGCCAGTGACCCCTTGCTCAAGCCAGCGACCTTGGGCTTCACACCAGCAAACTTAGACTTAAGGCAGTGGCCAGTGGCCATGGGGTCATCATATCTATGATCCCATGCTCAAGCCGGTGACCCTGCACTCAAGCTGGTGAGCCTACGCTCAAGCAGGATAAGCCTGCGCTTGGACCGGTTTCCTTGGGGTTTCGAACCTGGGCCCTTAGGGTCCCAGGTAAATATTCTATTCCCTACATCACCACCTACTCATGCAGGAATACATAAAATAATTAAATCTAAAATTATTAAAGATTTTGTTTATCAACAGGTAAGTTGATTTATTTTATTGGTGGAACTATAAAATAGTTCTAGTCACAAACTATTTTCAAAGTTCTTTCTAAAAGTAAAATCTGTGTATATTAAATCAAAATAAAAAATTTATACTGATTTTTTGAATGTTTTAAAAAACAAGTAGGAAAAATATTCTTGGCATATAATTATATAATTTAACCCTTTGAATAGTACGAATGTTCATATACGTCCTCAACTCTCCTGACCATCCAGAATATGATTGTACATGAACAATGGCAACATTGTTTTTTTCAGGGTCATATCTATCTTCAATATTATATTACTGATATTTTTATAAAGAATGTACTTTTTTCAATATAATCTAGTCTACATTTTTAAGAAAATTACCTGCAATGTCCCTCTATGTTGCTTTTGTGGTTAATAAATGTTAAATTTTTGACATTTTTCAAATTGCTTCTGCTAGTTAAGTCGGAGGAAATTCTGAGAAAAAGGAGTATAATTTTTTGTCACTTTTTTCTTATTGAAATGTTTAGTTTCAGCCTAAAGTTTTGTTTGTTTGTTTTTTACAGGGACAGAGAGAGAGTCAGAGAGAGGGATAGATAGGGACAGACAGACAGGAATGGAGAGAGATGAGAAGCATCAATCACCAGTTTTTCGTTGCCGTTGCGACACCTTAGTTGTTCATTGATTGCTTTCTCATATGTGCCTTGACTACGGGCCTTGAGCAGACCGAGCAACCCCTTGCTGGAGCCAGGGACCTTGGGTCCAAGCTGACGAGCTTTTGCTCAAGCCAGATGGGCCCGCGCTCAAGCTGGTGAGCTTGGGGTCTCGAACCTGGGTCTTCCGCGTCCCAGTCCAACGCTCTATCCACTGCGCCACCACCTGGTCAGGCTCAGCCTAAATATTTTTACAGATTCTGTTATTTTGCTCCTATTCTTTGACAAATATTTTATGACAAAAGTTGTCAAATAGTTGGACCCTCTGATTCTTTTGAATGCTTCACTATATTTAGATCTTAGAATATAACAGACCTTCTCAGTTTTATTCCATTGAAAGATTCAATCCAAACTTTGAGATATCCCAACGATAAGTTATAGAACTTCAAAACTAAATCTATATATTTTTGAACTCTCATTATGTCATTTGTTCAGTTTCTCCCTCTGCTTTGGTAGAGGTATATTTTGTTTTCCTATCGCTAACTTTGTTGTTAGTAGGTCTACCCAGTGCTTCAAAAGCTATTTAATTTTTAGAGGTTTTGATATTTCATTTGTTGACTATTCTGATTAAAAACATCAACTGATTTTTAGCAAAAGACAATTAAATACAGAGAGCTTGTTTATAATCCCATTTTAGAACACTATATTTACAAAGAAATGCTTCAAAAGCATAAACATTTCTGAAATCCAATCAATGACGGGCAGCAAAGAGAGAAAGTGACTATTTCTGTTTTGAGACATTTTATTTGTGTGTGAGTATAATGCAAATTTTAGCAATATATCTTCTACTTTAATTGACAGACTATCATACCTTCTTTGCAATGAATTATGACTTGTATACCAAAATGAATTCCAAGTTCTATAGGACTCATAATTTAGCAAGAACATTGTTTTTGTCATAACACTTTGCTTCAACAAAATTATGCTTGAATTATCACCCCAAAATGGATACATTTAATTCAATGGGGATTGTTTTAACCAAAATTACAATTACTCATTCTCAATAATGTAAGATATTTCACTTTGGCAAAATGACTTTTAAAAGCTTTATTCCAATGGCACCAATTGAATTTAAAAGAAGAAAAACTCAACTCATTAGTGAGATTAACTGATCTTTTGTTTAAAGTATCTGATAGCACTAATATAGAATTACTTTCATTCATTTGAATGCCAAGATTGTCTTCTGACAGTGAAGCCGACGTACAAACAGCTTTCGTGAACTTTTTGCATATATGCAAGGAACTATAGACTCCAAAATGAGTATAATTAATTGAGAAGAACAATTATTTTATTTACTTGAAAAACCATGCTTCACACACTGAAATGTAAATGCACCATCTGCAGGGCTAACTTATCAGTTTGGGCACAGTCTTCTTAAAATAAGCACTAGCTTGAGTAGATTTAGACAGAGGCAGATTAAGGTTAGTTGAATCCCTAGAAGAAAATATTGGACCCCTTAAAAAAAGAGAGAGACAGGGAAAATAAAAATACATGTTAACCATATTTTTAAATAAATAAAAAATATTTTGTACTATTAATGTTAAAATTGCACATATGAAACCAAACCTGGTGTCATTATAAAAAGTGTAAAGTTGAGATTTTATGGGGTCCTTCAGAAGTCGGAGCCCAGGGTGCATACCCAGTGCACCCACCGTTAAATCTGCTCTGGATTTAGAGCAAAATCAGAAGTTTGTTACCATTGTAACAAGAGTGTTCAGATTATGCTCTCCAGGGGGTAAACTCAGCCTCTCTTTCCTTCACTTGTTAGAAATGTTCCTAATCTATCATTTCCCCCCGTTTCCCACTGACCTGCTGTCTGGCAGCCCGGAGGCTTCATGCATCTGGAAGACTGCAGTGAGAGCCATCGCACACAACTGGAGGAAGAAAAAAGATTTATTTTTCCCACATGAAATGGGAAAGAGTTGACTTTTTCTAACAGCATGTGTCAGAACCTGCTTTGCTTATTTTTCAGCAAGTGCTTACTATGCTTTACCGGGGAGAAAGATGGGTTATAACTGGTTGTCTTTCAGGTTTACTGTGCATTAAAGGACAGCTCTGTTCACTAAACAGGCACTTCACATGCTAGTAGACAACACCCTGGAAAAGGCTGGAAATGCCAAGTGCAGGTCTGACAACTTCACCTCGGCTTCCTTTAATGCAACTATTAAATGACATATCATTAAAAAATAAAGTATCCACGACAAGTGCAGAAACAGCAGGAGTAGTGGGTGCTGTGGAGGCAAAGAGGGCAGGTTGTCACCTGAATAATCTTTCTCAGCCAGTGTTTCTGGGAGCCAATGCCACATGATGGGAGTTGACTCACAGGATGAAACTCTTGAGGCTTCCTGAGACTCTAGAGAGTCTCTGACATGTCATCTCCTTGGATTTATTCTGGTCGAAGGGAACCAACATGTTTCTGTATTCTCGGTGCTTTTACATCAGGATTAGAAGTGTTCTTAATTACATTGAGAGAGCCAATGCTCTCCATTCCCTCTGTCACAGCTCCTGAATGTGCCCTGTGCCAGGAGAGATGCTTCAGCACACTCCTGCATGCCTGCTACACCAGCTGAGTCATTCACTCCCAAATCTGTCTGTGCCAAGCTGCATTGTTACTGTAACTAAGTACTTAACAATTACGTAAATTGAAGAAATGTGATTGCAAAAAGGGAATCCCCATTTCTTGGAAAACTACAGTGAGGTCTTTGAAAAGACAAGTCACTAAAAGCCCATTAAATTAGATATGGGTGAAACTGCCATAAAAATTGGGGAAGGAAACTTGCCCGAAGCCGCCCAATTCCAGTAGCAGTCCTGCAGTGCAAGCCCAAGAACTTTGTCAATGGAGTTCTGACAACTAGTTTAAATACATAAAGTCTGCCAGTATAAACACAACCGTCAACCAGTCATTCTATCTTTTATGGTGAAATTGCCTTAGGACCAATTAGTATTTGGTGTGGTGGAAATGTTTGTGGTGATAATGTTTGCAGCAAAGATGTTTATGAAAAGATGCTTAAGGCAAAAATTCTGAGAACTAAAACGAGGAAACATGATGAGTTATGAGTCAGAAAGTGAGGAATAATCACCATGTTTATATGGACCTCAGAATGTGAGGTCCACCAAGTCTCAGGCAGACCTGCTGGCCTCTTCTCTTTTGACCTCAAGTCAGACCCAGAGTCTGCCACCGGGATGGACCTGAAAGGATGTAGTGGGCACCGAATGGAAGAAGAGGTGGATAGAAAGGGTCAAAAGATACTAGAAAGGGCCTGAGCAGATCAGTAAAAACAAACCTCATGATTCACTTCTTTAGATTACTTTATGTATCACTAATTATTATCAAGTTAACATTTTATGTACTACCAAACTGTAATAACTCATGTTACCAGCAAATGTCTGTGATTTTGTGGTGTGAAGACTATGTTCAACTTTCACAGTATGAAGATTCTTCATGCTGAAATTATATCTTTTCTACTTTTTATTTTAAGTTTAATGTTCTTTTTAAGTTGAAATGATGGTGACAATAGGTAGTAGGATATTTTAAAGTCTCTTAATTGGAAAATAAAAGTTGGCTGCCTTTAGTGGCCCTCCAATCATAGCTTTAATTTTATTGGCCTTTTATTTTCCACATGTCCGAAAGCTAATGTCCAGGTGACACATAGTCCAGTCTTTAAATTTTCATTTTTCCATCAACATTCAGTGAGTGGCTGCTGAGTACGAGAGAAACAGAAATTCTTCCTTTGACTCAAAGACCTTGTGGTCCTTTGGGTCACACATTAGTGTAACACTGTGAAGGCTATAACATCACTGAAACTGAGGGTGACAGGCTGCAAGAGACAGAGTGGTAGAAAGAGCATGGGTATCACAGTTCATCACAGGGTCCTTGACTCTTCTGAATACTTATGGAAATAGCTTAACTTATTATTAGATATTGGAGGCCTTGGGAAATAAAACTGACTACAACAAACACCTCATTGTTGCAAAATATGTATTAATATGTCACAAAGTGAAAGAACAAGTAGAATTGAGGTTAGAATAGGAGTAGAGGTAAAATATCTCAGATACCAAGATTTATAACTGTATGTGGAAAAAAGTAGATACAGACTTTAAAAAGACATTTATTAAGCAATTGTTTGGTTAAGGACATACACAGGAAAGAAAACCAATGCCTGATTTCATGAGACAGAAACATGAGAGTTATAGTAAACTCTTTAATATTCATAAGACCCTTAAAAATTACAAATCAAAATATTATTATACTTAATTATTATCAAAATATTATTATGTAACATGACACATTGTGACAATACAAACTGATCAAGTAGTAAATTCTATGCAGACTTAAAATACAGAGGGTATATTGGTGAGACAGGAGACGATGCTCTTTGGGCATATTATGTGATCAAATGCTCTCTAGTTAACTAAACCTACAGTGCTAAAAGTGAAAAATATAAGTCGTTCTGTTGTTTGACCTCAAGAAAGGTTTGGATTTGACATGTTAAAATCACAAAAATCTTCAAACTCTTCTCTCAAATATTTTCCCTGAGCCTGGAAGGGGCAGGGGTGAGAGCTCTGCGAAGGACATTCATAAGCATTTTGGCAGATTGACATGAAGCATGCTTTTCGAGGGTTTTAGTGGTTTGCCATTTTGAAAGTAGTTGATAGCCCCTTGAGTAGAGGATATAGTGCAGGGTTCCCCAAACTACAGCCCACAGGCTGCATGCGGCCTGAGGCCATTTATCCGCCCCGCCGTACTTCCGGAAGGGGTACCTCTTTCATTGGTGGTCAGTGAGAGGAGCACAGGATGCATCCGCACCCATAGTTCCCATTGAAATACTGGTCAGTTTGTTGATTTAAATTTACTTGTTCTTTATTTTAAATATTGGGTTTGTTCCCTTTTGTTTATTTACTTTAAAATAAGATATGTGCAGTGTGCATAGAGATTTGTTCATAGTTTTTTTTATAGTACGGCCCTCCAACGGTCTGAGGGACAGTGAACTGGCCCCCTGTGTGAAAAGTTTGGGGACCGCTAATATAGTGTGTCATAGCATAAAATGTTCATTGGAATTCCAGCAGATATCCAGGCAATTGGAAGGGACATCGACACGACACCAAAATATACAACAACAAAAAAAACTGGGTAGCAGCCTTCAATACTGTGAAAAAATTTGCATTCAAAAATAAAAACATAACACAAGCCTCATCTAAACTCTCACCCTCACCTGCTTCAAACTTAGAATATTTCCAGGAATCAGCATGATGACTGGGTTTATTTAATGTGAATAAATAAAAGACATGCACTTAAAGCAGTTAGTGCTTGCCAAAGCACGGTGTTTTCTGCAGATTTGAGTTTTAGTTCATTCTCTGGATAAAAAATATTTGTGTTATCTATTCATTGAATTAGCATGGGTCTTTAATTGCCTAATAAAGTTACAATTGTATATATCCTGGCTAGGATATATATTGCAATTTAAGTTGTAAAGAAATCGTAGAAGATCATTAGATAATAAACCATTAATGACATTATGTTTATCTTTCAATGACATTATTTATACCAGACACAGTATTTCTGATGGAGAAAAGCTCTATGACAAGAAATTTTGATATGTGTAAATATATATATGTCACATTTCAAAGATGTGCATGCTATTTTTTAAAAAAACAAGAAAGTTGTCTTCACTAGTCCTGTAAAATGTCACCAGTCTTGCAAAAAATCTAATGAGTTTTATGTTAAACTCAAGTATGTGAATAGATAAAAAAAACAAAAAAAACCCTAACATTTTCAATGTTGAACTAATAATGTTAAATTGTTTATAATGTAATAAAAACATTAGATTGAAAAAGCTGAAATTTCAAGTCAAATCTCATCACAACAACTTTCATTGTAATTAAATGTTGACTGTAGAGAAATGGTTTCAAAGGTCTGGTAACACACTGAACTATTTCTAAATCTTATTGCCACAAATCTGCCAATTTTAAATAATTTATGGCTGTTAATGTTTCCTTTAAAGCAGTCATTAAAAGGCTCAGGCGATGGCACAGTGGATAGAGCATCAGGCTGTGATGTGGAGGACCCAGGTTCGAAACCCCGAGGTCTCAGGTTTGAGAGCAGGTTCACTCCGCTTGAACACGGGCTCACCAGCTTGAGCTCAGAGTCGCTGGCTTGAACATGCGATCATAGACATGAACCCATGGTCACTGGGTTGAGCCCAAAAGTCGCTGGCTTGAGCAAGGGGTCACTAGCTCGGCTGTAAACCCCCCCCCCCATCAAGGCACATATGAGAAATCAACCAATGAACAAGCAATCAATAAACAACTAAGATGCCGCAATGAGGAATTAATGCTTCTCATCTCTCTCCCTTCTTGTCTGTCTGTCCCTATCTGTCCCACTCTCTGGCTCTATCAAAAAACAAACAAAAAAACAACCCCCCCCAAATCAACAATAAAATGTTCTTACTCATAGAACAGTCACTTCCTACAATGAAAATGATGCAGGCCTTGATTTTGTGACACAGTGTAAGGTCTGGTGACAGAAACCTCATTGCTGGATAAGCAGGAAAATGGAAACACTGATTACCTGGCCAAGAAGCTCAGTTGCTTAGTGTCTTCCCAATACGCCAAGGTTGCAGGTTCTATCCCCAGTCGAGGTACATACAATAATCAACCAATGAATGCATAAAAATAAGTGAAACAACAAATCAATGTTTCTCTCTCTCTCTCTCTCTCTCTCTCTCTCAAATCAATAAATAAAAAATACCTTTTTTTAATGAAACCAAGTCCTTTGCTTTTCTTACATCAGTGAAGAATACTGTAAGTGTAATTACCATTAGCAGACACATGAACTGCATCTACAGTTTTGACTGGTTTGTGTAGGAACAGCCCATTTTAAATTTATTTTGAGCCAAATAGACAACAATACAGGGATATGAAATACTGGAGAACCAGTGTCAACTTTGGAGATGTTTACTTCAAAACTTAACATATTTATTAGTATCTCCTGCAACATAACACACAAGTGATCTTACCTCGGTAAGTATAAAATCCTTGGTTTTTTTATCTCTGCAACTTAGAATATGCGAGGTGCATACTAAATGTCTGTGAAATGATGGACTTTTAGAAACAATTTCCCTCAGTGTAAAGTCCTCTTTTCTGAGTCTTAATTTATGCATCATGATGATACATAAAAGCTACAAACAATAAAAATACAATGATATAAAAGGATAAATTAAAAATCCCTTTCTCTAAACATATCTTCTGAACCCCAGATTTATATCAGTAATGGTGGCCTTTGCTTTGTAAACTATTATTATCTGTGAACCTACAAGAAAAGGGGGCTATTGAATAGGTAAGCAACTAATTAAAAGTTAGGTTTGTTTTTTCTCCATGGCAATCAACTGTGTGTTAGAAGTCAAGTTTGCTTGTTTTCTCACAAGTAGGATATATCTGCAGACAAACTTTAAGGTTTCAGAAGGCTGAATTGCTTGTTTAGGATTTACTGAACCTTATTTAGGAGAACAAGCTGAATGACCTAATTAGAATACTTTGGGCTTGAATAAATCAGTTATTTAAAAAAGCATATTGATGCACTTCCAAGAATTAACTGAACAATAATTTAGTAAAGTTCTGCATTTAAACTAAATTGATTGAGAGCAGTGTTAGTGTCAGAATAGATTTGGAAACATTTCTCTAGAGAAACCATTCAAATTATGATTATATTTCCATATTTCTAAAATAAAGTCAAACAATTATTTCAGCATAATATTTCTTTTTAGTTGGGGAAAAATTAATCATGGCTGTAATTTCCCTAAATAGTTCAATCAGTTTCACAGTTGAATCAATAGTTTCATGTAGGAATTGTTTTATATGACACAGGACTATAAAGAAATCATTTTGGAATGATATATTTAATACGCACAGAGTTGACCAAACAGAAACTTCAGATTCATAACCAAAATGTACAATATTTAGTTAAAGGGATGTAATAGTTCATTGCTTTGATTAAGAAGGAGACTGGAAATCCAAGTAAACATATCTATCAGGTAAGCAGTGGTATGTAAGCAGCAAAACTAATTTGGTGACAGAACCTGGCACAGGCATTGTAAAATGAATCACTATAAGATTAAAGGAGTTTTGAATATCACTATGCAGTAGCATTTAAGGGATTCTGAATTTTTCACCATTTGAAAAAGTTCTATGTTCATGAAGTTTTTATAAGCTTTCCAGAGTAAGTTATAAATTATTCCTTTATTCACAAATCAAAGCCTTATGGTTGGCTTAAGTGTTTTTGTTAAGCCAAATAAGGCAGTTTGTGATTTTCTATAATTCCTACAAAGTTTGATTTCCTGAATATTTTCACATATAATCAAACCTAATTTAAAAATGCATCTTATATTTTATATCCATTTTCTTCTAAGCATAAATAGGGCATTTAGGTATGATTTAGGAAATTCTTCATGCTAAAAATCTATGATACTTATTTTGCAATAAAACCATTTCAGGAAGTAAGTACTAGTTATTAAACATGTAAAAGATTGACAATAATTTTACATATGCTCTAGAAATGCAATATGCAATATATAGAGTAATGAATAGCTACACTTGGCCACTGAATACTTGAAGAACTGAATTTTAAATTCAATTAATTTTAAATTTAAAAACAAGGCTAAATATATGGTGATGGAAGATGATATGACTGGATGGTGGGCACACAATGCAATATACATATCATGTATCATGAAAGTATACACTTGAAACCTATATGATCCTGTTAACCCATGTCACCCCAATAAATTTATACTAGTTTTACTTATTGGAAAACTTTTACATGTGTTGTAGCAACTTAGATTTATGAATCTACTTTTTCATTTGTAAATTTTGTGAAATATAAATACAGCAAGTATTATTGAATGAAAATTTAATGTCTAAATTAAGGTACACTGTAAATAAAAATAACAGATTTCAAAAACTTTGTATTAAGAAAGCAATGTAAAATTCTCCTTAATAATTTTATATTGATTACTTTAGTATACCTTGCATTATATTTCTCTTAGACAGCACTGACCTAGAGCTATATGAAAATTGCTAGTGTTTAAAAATCATGTTTAAAATTATTAACTTTAATGTCATTATTTTAATCAAAATTTTATCATTGTGAAAACATATATCAGATTAAGTATTTATCCAGTAAGAATTGTCACAGTTGCCCTCTCTGCACCTTCTTCTTTCTCCCAATTGCAAAGCCCTTGCTAGCACCAACAGCAGAATGCAAAATCACAGGTAGTGAATATGCAGAAAGTGTATGAGAGCATCGATGTGTGTGCTATCAAATGAAGTCTCCCACACACTATACATTTTATCTTTTCTCTCCCACAACTGTTTCCAGACCTATCTGTCACCAGTTCCAATGTTAACCTTCAACTTCCTCCCAAGTTCTGCTGTGTTATGGCTTCCAGTGTAGAATAATAAGTGATAACTTTGTTCAATGATGTGCTTGGTCTTGTATTAATACTAGATTCTGTCCAGACCCGAGAACTTTCATCCTTCAGGGTGGAAAGCTTCCTCTGGGAGAACGGTTCAAATCCTAGAAGTTTGAACACTGCTGCCCGGTACTTCTTGGACATGATGTTGTACAGAATGGGGTTGATGGCAGCGCTGAGGTAGAAGAGGACAAAGGATACGAGGTTGCAGTATTGGCTGATCTGAGCAATCTCCAGGGAACCAGGCTCGAAGGACTTGGAAAATAAATATCGCCCTATGTGGAAGGGCAGCCAGCAGAGGATGAAAGCAAACACCACTACAGCTGCAAAGAACAATGGGAGAGTGAGCATGAGTTCAGGAAATGACATAGAACATCACCTTTTACTTAGAAGACATAATTTTGTTTTGATTATGTATGATGTGACCATTGATTTCAGAGAAATATCATGTTCTGCTCTTTCCCATCCCTACGTTTTCACCAAGATTGAGTTTGTTTTGATCAATAGTTTTTTCTACTGAGCTTTCCAGTCATTTCTAATTAACAACTTTTTGAGAAATTTTGTGATTGGATTGACATATTGAATCAACTGACTAGACAATAGTTCACCATTTTATACGTGAACACATAGGGACAAAACCAAATACATGTGCAGTAGAGTGGTTATACTCAGCTGTAGCTATGCATCAGTGCTCCCTGGGGCATGTGTTCCTGCATGTGATGTAGACCTGTTACATGAAAACTTCCAGTTAGGAGACCAGGGCAATGGTTGTTTTTATTTTATTTTTGAAGTGTCAAAGAAGACTAAATATGCAGCCAGGATTGAGGACCACTGAAATAGATAATTCTTTGCCACCTACAATAGACATAACTAAACTATAAAAGCCCATGAAACCAACTCATATTAATTACCAGCCATCCAAGTCTGCCTTTTGCCTATTTTTTCAAGATATCTGCATTTCTAGATTAAGTTTTTAAAATTCAGAAATCAGAGAAAAAATAACTTTACTAATTTAGTGATGCCCTTCAAATTGTCAAGGTGAAAGGAAATTAGCATTGGTGTTGAGACCTTAATGGAGATGATTAATGGCTTAAAAATAAAATTGGAGAAAATTACTAAACTTATTCTCAAAACTAAGTTGCATACAGTAGACTGCCACAGTAGAATATTAGGGTCCTGGGGAGAGCACTAGCAGGCTTACAATCTATTAGTCATTTTGTGAGAATCACTGGGCTAGGAAATGACAATTTGGCGCACTCCTTGAATCACTTAAAAATACTAGAGTCCAACTATTGTAAAGTTACAAATACAAAATCATCTTGGAATGGCTTCTATGAGCATAAAATATGCAAATACAGGAGTGGGTGAAAGCGGGTTCACAGTTGAGTACGTGAAATAGAGTTTGTTCTTGTATTATTATTTATTAATTATTGTATTATTTTTATTACAACCATAAATGTAATTTTGCCCACCCCAAGTAGGTATATAGTTGTTTGTATGGGAGACAATACAATAATTAATAGCACAGGAATGAACTCTGTTTCACATACTTACAACTGTAAACCTACTTTTGGCTCCACTCTGTATTGACTATAATGGCTAAATGATAAAGCGCACAGACTCTAGTTTTGAAATAAAGCAAGTAGACGGTATTACTTCACTTGTACCAAATACATATACTTAAAGAACCTGAATTCATACAGTACATGCTCAGCAGACTCCAACTGTAACATTGCACCCAAATGGTCCCTGAGTCATTTGGGGAGGGACAGGAAGTCCTGTCAGCATCCACACGGTCCCCCTCTTTCATGTTGGAATCCTGTCTATCTATCCTAGTTAACCCTAGATTATCATCGTCTTTTCCACCTGGAAAGACAGGTAACCGTGAAAAGAAATGGAGACTCCAGCATTGATTTGTCACTGACTTCCTTACAAAGATGTACGAACAGCAGCAGGGCAAAAAGAATTGATTTGATTATTTGACTCAAAAAAATGTAGGGCATAAAACAAATCACAATATTGAGAAGAAATATGATCGCCTCTGACAGAATTATCCAGATTGATCCTATCTTTGGTCAAATTTACCACTGAATACTTCCGAGATTCAATGCCTGCTTTTCTTAGTGTAACTTAGATATCCACAAATTCTATTTGAGGCAGGAAACAACCTCACTTTTAAAGACCGCAACAGATTTTTATAAAGTATCTCAGTTCTGAAGCAAAGTTTCAGGGTTATTATAAACCCATTTTAGGGAAATACATGGGTGGGGCATTTTCTATGAAAGAGAAAAAGGTAAACCAGGAAAAAAGAGACACAAAGAGACAGAGACCCACAGAGTCAAGGCTGTGACGAAGTTGAGAGAGGGACCGAGATGGAGGGAGATAAGAAAGAAGGTCAAGAGAGAAAGAGAAAGAGAGAGAGGGGGAGGGAGGGAGGGAAAGAGAAGAAGAAGAGATGGAGAGAAAGAAACAGATAAAAGCAAGAGCAAAAAAGTTTTTTTTTTAATCCTACAGAGAGTCAGGGACGCGCGCGCACAACAGAAAATGTAGGACACCAAAGGGAGAGCTCGAAACAGAAACAGGAGAGAAAAAAATAACTGAGAGACGCCAAGAGCAGCAGGAGAGAGAGGTAGAGACTCGGGGAGAAGATGGAAAAGCGCGGGGGGAGGACGGCGCCCGGGGAGAGCTCGAGGACGCGCCGAGACTCACCCAGCATTTTCACGGTTTGCTTGTGGTTCTGGTCCCTGAGCGAGGCGGCCAGCGCCTCGCCGCGCCTCCTGCGCCACAGCTTCCTGCCGATGAGGCTGTAGAGCACGGTGAGGCAGAAGACCGGCAGGAAGAAGAAGACGCTGGACACCCACACCATGACGGTGAGCAGTCCGGAGCTCACCGCGAACTCGGTGGCGCGGCACTCGTTGGTATCCCGAGGGTCGGTGCCGTTCTCGTGCTCCACGCCCACCAGTACGAAGATGGGCCCGGCGCTGCAGAAGGCCACAGCCCAGATGACCAGGATGACCAGCTTCACCCGGCCTTTGGTGACCACCACCTTGGCCCGCAGCGGAAAGCAGATGGCGAAGTAGCGCTCGACGCTCAGCGCGGTGATGGTGAGCACTGTGGCGTAGGTGCAGCTCTCGCTGACAAACTGGAAGAGTTTGCAGAGCAGGCTGCCGAAGTTCCAGGGCCGGTACTGCCAGAGACGGACGAGGTCGAGGGGCATGCAGAGGAAGATGAGCAGATCGGAGAAGGCCATGCTGGACAGGTAGAGGTTGGTGGTGGTGCGCAGCTCGCGGAAGCGCGACACCACCAGCATGGTGAGCAGGTTGCCCGCGATGCCCACTACGAAGAGCGCCACGCAGGTGGCGGTGACACCGGCCAGCAGCGGCGCGGGGAACAGCAGCAGCTCTTCCGCCAGCGAGTTGTTGTCCGAGGGAGCGTCCCAGCCCAGGTCTGGCAGGGTCAGGTTGGACCCCGGCTCCTCTATCAGCGTCGCGTTCCACATGCTGTCGGCTCAACTTTCTGGCTCTGGGATGTAACTTCGTTGAGAAGCTGGACCCGGCTGGTCCCCGAGAAGGTCGCCTTACGCGCAGTAGAGAGCGAGGGAGGAGCAGGCGGGGGCGCGCCGGGAGGAAGCTTGTTGAGGAAAGAGAGGGAAGTGAGAAGCAGAAGCTGAGTGAGAGGTGACATTGAGAGCTGGGAAAGGAGGCTGGGAAACACACACACACACACACACACACACACACACACACACACACACACACGGTGAGAACAGAGTGATCCACCGTTCCTTCTAGAGCCTCCCTTTCTTTCATCTTCCCCCAAAGTCTCTCCTAACCCAACATCAGGTCAGCCTCCCACAAGTACCTGTCACCAGGGCATCCCCGCCAGCTCTGCGTTGCCTTCTTGGCGTTCCCACTCCCGCTGCATCTCGCACTTCCCCAGGCGTCGCGGAGCGCGGGGACCCTGCAATGGGAAGCTGGAGCGCGAGGCGCTCTCCCCAGCTTTGGGTGCTGCCTGACTGGTGTGGCTCAGAAGAGTCACACCCGCGTGGGGGCGGAGACGGTGGGGACAGCTGGGAAAACGCCTACAGTAGCGGAGCCCCGAGTTCTCCCTCAATAAGGGTAGAGTTGGTGAGGGACCTTGATGGGAGAAAAAGCGAGCTTCACAACTAAGCTTGGGAAAGAGGGGTAAGGAGTAAACAAAGAGATCTAGTGTTAGCGTTCCAACCGAAGAGAAAGAGGCCAGTGCGCACCTGGGAAGAGCCTCACGCAATCTTAGAACCTGTCGTCGTGTTAGAGGCAAAGAGGATCAGAGACGTTTGACCACTTGTTCAAGGTAACACAGTGAGTTAGGGACTCTGAGACTAGACTTGGACCTCCCACCTGGTCTGGATGTTTGAGAGCGAAGGGACAAGACGTGTGCCTAATTATTCTTAATCTCAACCCTTCGAGCGGTACCCCAACCCGGTGGTGGTAGGGGAAAGCTGTGTAGGTTACTTTTCCCCTTTGCAAACCTGGGGGGGGGGGAGGGCAAAAGGAAAGGAGCGCGGAGGGCAAAAGGAAAGGAGCGCGGTGGGAGATGGTGGAGCCGGCAAAGGAGGAGGAGCAGAAGCTGTAAGGCTGACTCGTCAAGGGTGTGCAGTAAACACTTTCTGAGGCGTGACTGAGAGATCAGCCATTGGGTAGCGGTGTTCACTCAGGCAAGGTTATATAAACCTTTTTAAGTTTTGAGGATGTTGTAAGGATAAATATAGGCTGCATTGCTGTTATTGGGGTTGCTGTTGAGGGGCAGGAGCTGCTCCAGGTGGGAATGGGTCGGAGACCCCCTTACAATTGCGGGGTGACTTCCCTGGATGCAGCCTGTGTGTCCCCTGCCCGGAACCAGTGCTCAACAATTGAAGGCGTGAGACAGGCTGCTACCGGCGAACTCAACAACCCGCTGGGTCTCTTCCAGCCTTGCAACCTGGGGACAGACCGGGTGCCTGTTCAGCACCGCGGCCAGCGACAGACTCTGATGGTTCTGCGGTTCTCATCTTTGTCCACTCGCTCTTCAGCACCTGAGTTCTGCTCCGTGAGGAAGCCAGGGAGTGTCCCCCAGCACAGAGCCGCCATAGGCGGCTGTTCTGACCTCACCTATCCTCTCACCTGCCCCTAGAGCAAATGAGAATCCACTCACTGTATATGAGGGAAGGCTTCCCGGAAGCATTTTATTGAAAGATGGTTTACATAATTTCTCCTACATAAATTGTTAATGCTTAAAAATCCACAGAGACCTAAGGCTAGAAGTGTGCACACGTGCATGTAAGATTCCACACCTAGTGAGAGACTGTACACGGGAAGTTTTATGCAGGCATCCTACTGGTGAATATTACATAGTTTGTCCCGGTATGTTACAGATGTTGGACCAAATTGACTTTAAAATAAGTTTTGTTTCAAACAATATACTATTTACAAAAAGATTGCAACTAAGTCAAGCCACCAGTTACTCACAAGTTTTAAACAATCAATACTTTTATTTCAACACTTCCCATTCTACATTAGCAGTAGCTTTATGTGTGCAGACAGACCTTTAGCGAGAAAAAAGGACTAAGATAAATAAATATACTATTGGAAACAATTGTCTAAGAACAAGAATCAGGATAAGATGGTGAGGTATACTTCTACTCTACTCTGTCAAAACAATGACTGATAGGTAAGAATAAAAATATTTTTTAAGACTGTTGTGGTAAAAATGTGGCATGTTGTCTAAAATAGTCAGCTGTTTAACTGCATTCAGTAATTGTCTGAAATATAGACAACTCTGTATTGTGTAAGGAAGAACAAATGGAATAATATTGAAATTGACCTATTCATTCACAACACAACAGCACACAATATATAAAACTGCAAGTATGTGCTAAGTACTTGGAATAAAAAAATAAATAAAACCCAGACAGATTCTATACTTGCAAACTTACAATCTAGAGAGAAAAATGCAGCTAAAGAAGCAATTCCAGTGCAGTATAAAGCATGAACAATGAGATTTGTTGAAATAATGGAGAAACAATAAATAACATAGAGGTCTTAGGGAAGACTTCTTGGGGGAAGTGGCATCTGAGCTGTATCTTGAAAGTTGAGTTCTGTAACATGAAGCAAAACATGCTAACAAAGGTAACACAAAGATATATGGGAGTAAAAGAGCCCAGCATACCTTCTTCTTTGAATGGTGTAAGGAGTATTATTATGGATCCATGGATTTTTATATAGTCAGTGGGTACCAATCCATTATAGTTCTTTGTTCTTTTTGATGCTCAAATTGTCTGATCCTAGGCCAGTGAGATATCCTTCAAGCTAGATCCAGAATCCTCTGATATGACTCACTTAAATTTTAAGAATTTGTTTGCTTTGTGTCACAATAAGATGCTCCTACCTCACCTCACAAATTCTCTAATCTAGACCCAAAAGCAGCATTTCTCCAAGAATCTCTAATATTTTGTGGTGGAAAATAGCATTCAGAGACCTAAATTTGGTCAACAAGGATGGTTATGTTCCTAGAGCATTATGGACTAGATCTTTTGGACAAAGCTAGAATATATGTTTTCTTAAATTAAAAAAAAAAATTAAGATTTTATTTATTGATTTTTTAGAGAAAGGAGAGGAGAAAGAGAGAGAAAGGGGGACAAGGAAGCAGTGGGAAACACAGCTCATAGTAGTTGCTTTTCATATGTGCCTAGACCAGGCAAGTTTGGGGTTTCAAACCAGCAACCTCAGCAACACAGGTCAATGTTTTATCCACTGCACTGCCACAGGTCAGGCCATGTTCTTTTTAAAATCATGAGATGATGATGATATGGTAGATGGATCAAACACACCTTTAGCATAATCAAAATTAACATTACCAATGTGATATTCTGCGAAGAGCACAATGTCACTTTTGTAGTATTCCCGTTAGGAAAGCACAGCCTCAATGTAATCACAAGGAAACACCAGACAAACTCAAAATGAAGACTATTTTGTTTTGAAAAGACAAAAAAAAAAAAAAAGACTGAGAAAATATTCCAGACTCAAGGAGAACATGGAGACATAACAGCTAACTGTAATTCCTGATCCTAGACTGGATTCTAAGCTGGAGGAGAAAACTTCTATAAAAGATAGTATTAGATCAATTGATAAACTTAGAATATGGATGGTAGATTAGATAGTAGTGTTGAATCAATGTTAAGTTTACTGATGTTGATAACTGTGAAAGACAATATTCTTATTATTTTTATTTTATTTTATTTTATTTTATACAGAGACAGAGAGAGAGTCAGAGAGAGGAATAGATAGGAACAGACAGACAGGAACAGAGAGAGATGAGAAGCATCAATCGTCAATTTTTTGTTGCCATTGCGACGTCTTAGTTGTTCATTGATTGTTTTCTCATATGTGCCTTGACTGGGGGTGGGGGCCTGCAGCAGATAGAGTCACCTGTTGCTGGAGCCAGCGATCTTGGGTCCAAGCTGGCGAGCTTTTGCTCAAGCCAGATGGGCTTGCGCTCAAGCTGGCAACCTCGGGGTCTCGAAACTGGGTCCTCCGCATCCCAGTCCAACGCTCTATCCACTGCGCCACAACCTGGTCAGGCAATATTCTTATTATTTTAAATTCAAATTGTTACATATTTAACCATGATTTATGCACCTGCTTCAAAAAAAACAATTTTCTGAAAAATTATTCTCTCTCTGTGTCTGTAGATAAATAGAACATATGATAAAGGAATTGGGACTGAATGTTAATAATAAATGAATGTAGGAAAGGGGTCACATGATTTTTTTGGTACTATTCTTGAAACTTTTCTTTAAGTTTGAAATTTTTCTATATAAAAATTAAGATATAATTTTATATAGATACTTCATTTCTCCTTATTTAATTTACTTATTTGATCTTATACTGAATATCCTGGTTTTAGCAATATAAACATAATTATTTATGTTATATATTAAATGATTTCAAACTCATAACATCAGCATTACCACTAATGGTAAACTTAAGTTATTTTATTTAATTTGAGATATTCTTGCTGTTCTCTTTTTGCCCATAGAATATATCCCACTAAGTGTATACAACTTCTGTGTTCTAAAATTACTTGAAATAATATTTTTCTATGTGCAAGTATGTTACCAATTTGATATGTGGTTAGATTTATTTGTTTCAATTTACTTTCAAATTTAGAGATTATTTTTAAAATTAAAATTTTATTTTCAAATATAGCTGAACCTTGAACAATGTGTATGTGTACTGCACAGCCTACTTATATGTGGAATTTTTTCATTTGGCCTGCATTTTGTTCAAGCCTGTGTCATTCAAGGGTAAACTGGACACTTGGACTCCAAATGTGCAGAGGGTGAACTTAAGTTATATGTGTGGGTTTTCCGCTTTGGGGGATGGGCGGCATTCCTGACTCACACGTTGTTCAAGGGTCAACTGCATGTAAAACATGTGCATGATTTGGAAGTTAAAACTTAAAAACAAAGCATGATTCTAAATTTAAAAGTTTAAACCAAAGAATATTCAGAAAAATGATTCTTCTTTTCATAATCTCTGATAAGATACCATTTAATAAAATTATCTCTTGGTGGATCTGCTCTTTGTATATCTTTGTCATGTCACATGCATGTGTGCGGCTGACATGAAAAGTGTATACATTGTCAATTATCTCAATTTTTAAAGCATAATATTATATCCTGGAATTCAATACTTTTTTAAAAGTGGTTTTATACTATATGTTTCATCTTGATAAAGTTCCATAGTTTTCATTATGAAGATATACCTTAATTTTATTTAACCAATGTTTTCTTGCTTTTAATTGTTTGCATATTTTAATAAACTTTTACAGTTGCAAATAATGCTGCATGTCATTAATATCTACAAGTATATTGCAAAATGGTATAAAAATAAAATTACAGTTTAATAAAAGAAGAAATGGGAACATACAACTCATTGAATAGCACACATTAAAAAGCTATTTATGGAGAGACCATAGATACAGCCTAAGTGTTGACTCTGAGCTCTGAAAATACATATAGAAATTTACTATAAAACAACAGGTATAATATTACATTATATTTGTTGAAGTGGTACTGCTGGATCAAAGGGTAGAAGTAATTAATTTTGTTTTATATCAGCTCATTTCTGTCTGTGGAGTTGTACCAAATTGTATCTCCATCAGCAAGGGGCGAGGGAGTGCTTGGTTCTCCCAGTCTCTACAACAGAATGTTGTCAACTCTTCAACTTTTGCCAATTTGTTAGGTGAGAAATGGTTTTTCAGTGTATTTTAATTTATGTTCTTTTATTATGCATCTTTCACATGTTTAAAGGCATTCTTTGTGTGTGAACTGCTGGACTCTGACTTTTGCCAATTTTTCTACTCTATTATTATTCTATTTAAAATTGATTTTAATGTTGGAGAAATATCTTTTTGACATGACATAAATTGAAAATATTTTTTACAGCTGTTCATTTGTTTTTTAAACATTGCTTGAGTTCCTTTTAAAATTTTTGACATGCAAAAAGTTTGGAGTTTTGTGTCATTAAATATGTCAGTCATTTTTGTCATTGCTCCTAGATTTTCATTTATATTCATAAAAGCTTTACTCATTGCCAACTCTGGAATAAATTCATCATGTTTTGTTTTGTTTTTTTTTTTTTGCTTGTTTTGTTTTTTGGAAGAGAGAGACGGATAGACATGGACAGACAGGAAGGGAGAGAGAGAGAAGCATCAACTTGTTGTGGCGCTGTAGTTGTTCATTGATTGCTTTCTCATATGTGCTTTGACTGGGGGACTTCAACCAAGCCAGTGACCCCTTGCTCAAGCTAACAACCTTGGGCTTAAGCCAGAGACCTTGGGCTTCAAGCTAACCACCTCTGGGTTCAAACCAGTGACTATGAAGTCATGTCTATGATACCACACTCAAGCCAGCAACTCTGCACTCAAACTGGTGAACCTGAGCTCAAGCTGGTGAGCCCACACTCATGCTGGCAACCTTGGGGTTTCAAACCCGGGTCCTCAGTGTCCCATCTACTGAGCCACCGCATTTGCAATTTATCTTGGTATATATACTAATACATGGGCCCAATTTTGTTATTTTCCAAATGGTTATTCAGTTGTTGCAACCTTGTTGATTAAAAACTCCACCTTTTCCCTAATTTGAGATTACTCTTTTGTCTTATGCAAAACTTCTATATGTATTGTCCTCTATAAAATTTCTATATTATATAAAACTCAGCACTTGAGCACTGCACACACTGTGTTTTCCCATGCTTTATATGTGCCTTTCACTGAATTATACATTCTCATGTCCATTTCTTTTTTTATTAAACTATAATTGAGTTTTATGTTATTCTTAAGCTTCTCACTTGGTTCTATTTTATTTTATGTGTTAATTAGGACTAGATTAGATATGTCAAGAACTAAAAAAGACAAACGAAGTAAAAGTGCACAGGTTTGTTTTTATTATGAAATAAATGAGAGTACAAGATGCACAAGGCTGGTATGATGGTCTCAGGAATCTTGCTCCTTCTGTCTTTTTTGCTCTATCATATTTTGTGAGTGGCTTCTAATATCAAGGTAGTTTCATAGCCCAAGATTGCTGCTGGAGCCCCAGACAAGCAAATTAGTTATGGACAAGAAAAAATGAAGAGAAGATAAAAAGGGGCTGCTTAAAAGCTCGATTCAAAACTCTCACTTTTATCACATTGGCCAACCCTATATTCAAGGGAGGCTGGGAAATGTACTTTAATAGCATGGCACATGATCACTCTCAAGGTTCTTGATTGGGTAAACAATTTACAATCTCTGCTCTATTTCTCATCCAAACTAAAGTACTGTATTTCCCCATGTATAAGATGCTTCCATGTATAGAAAGCACCTTAATTTGGGGGCCAGAAACTTGAAAAAAAGGTATTACATAAACTTATTGAACTCAAGTTTTATTCATCATAAAATTTATACACCTCATCACTGTCAAAACTCCCATCCATTAGCTTGTCCTCATCTGTGTCTGATGATGAATCACTGTCTTTAACAATGAGCACAAAAACAAGTATGAAAAAATGGGAAATGCAAGTAAAAAAATCTACAACCACTGCATAAGATGCACCCAGTTTTTAGACCCCAATTTTTAAAAAAATGGTGTGTTTTATATATGGGGAAATATCATAAATTGAGAGTAAAAAAATATTTTTCTTCAAGTGACCCATAAACCTAGTACAGTGTCTTGCAGGTAATACAGCACTTAAACACTTAATGATTTGATTATTTTTATATAACATTTAAAATCATATAGAAACATAGGATACATAGGAGTCTTATAGAAAAGTTAAGTGCTATGGTATGCCTTTAATTTTTTAAAGATCATTGAATTTTCCACTCAAGCTTTGTACATAATGTACTAATATATTTGACATCATCATTTATACTTTTTCACCTTATCATGTAGCTTCATTTAAATAATATTATGCACATACTACAAACTAAAAAAATACACATTATTCCTACCAGATGAGCAAGCTGTAAGTGTTCAGATTTAATACTAAGTACATCAACAGAGTAGAAAAAACACTATATTTCTAGGAAAAAAATTAATCTTAGCACGCAGGCACCTAAAGGAATTTTCGAGCTAGCTAATAAGACACATTTTTATGAATGATCACTATGAATAATTAAATAATTATACAGGTTAGAAATATATTTTAAAATCTTTATGCTTTTCTAATAATAGAAGTAAAATTTCTTAAAAATAAAAACATTATTTTTCCTCTCTTTAAATTTAATTTATTGGTGTGACACCAGTTAACAAATTATACAGGTTTCAGGTGCCCAATTTTATGACACATCTCTGTACAGTGGATTGAGTGATCCCCCCCAAACCAAGTTGTTCTCCACCACCATTTATCCCTCCATACCCTCCTCCACCTCTCCCCCCAACAATAACCATACTGTTGTCTGTGTCCAGGAAGTTTTCTTCTCTTTTTTTGTCCTTTTTTGCTCAATATCTCCACCCCCCTCATCCAGCCCCTACTCCCATCAGCTGTCAACTTGCTAAGTAAAATAAGCCAGTTCAAGAAAGACAAGGACCATAAATTTCACTTCTATGTGAAATAGAGACAGACTCAACTATTATTTTTCTGAAATCAATCTCTTCTCAATTTATCTCAGAGTTGTTTTTTTTTACAGGGACAGAGAGAGAGTCAGAGAGAGGGATAGACAGGGACAGACAGGAATGGGAGAGGTGAGAAGCATCACTCATTAGTTTTTCGTTGCCATTGTGACACCATAGTTGTTCATTGATTGCTTTCACACATGTGCCTTGACCACAGGCCTTCAGCAGACAGAGCAACCCCTTGCTGGAGCCAGCAACCTTGGGTCCAAGCTGACAAGCTTTTGCTCAAGCCAGATGGGCCTGCGCTCAAGCTGGCGAGCTCTGGGTCTTGAACCTGTGTCCTCCGCATCCCAGTGACCCTTTATCCACTGCGCCACTACCTAGTCAGGCTATCTCAGATATTTATTCCAGTGGAACTTGTCATATTTTTTTGTTGGTAGTCATACAACTATTTTTACATTAGATATTACACATTATTATTTTCAAATTAGTCATTTGAAACCTAAATAATAACAAAATTTATCTATTAAAATTTACCAAAAGTACATATAAGTTCATCATTTCAAATAGTTACATAGGCTTATTTAACTATGTTCGTATTGGTTTATGTGCTATCTATTGACATGCTGTTATACTAGAAGAGTATTTAACTCCTATACTCTCAAGCCATGCTTTGCCTTTATGCAGGGCACATGCACACACCTTTTTCATCTTTCAAATACCATAATAATGTAATTTTGGATTAAATCTGTCATTAAGCACTTACATTTTATGCTGACTTATGTACCACTAAATCTAAACCATGTAACATATTATGAAAGCATTTTTATTTGAACCATTTTTTGTTCTCTTTGTGTTATAACTACCTCATTAGATGGTTTGTCTCATTTCTATTAACTAGAACTGATTCTCCTCTCCATATATTCTGCTAACACAGGGGTGCTCAATACGTCGATTGCGATATACTGGTCGATCACGAAGGAAGTGTGGGTAGATCGCATGACATTAAAAAGACATTTGTCTTTTGATTGGCATACAGGGTAGCCAATCTGACGTCTGAACTTTTGACACCCAAGGCATGCGCGTTAAACCACGTTAACTTGTTCAGTTACATTGCTGCGTAGTTAGCCTTCAATTTATTTAAACTAAATACAACAAAGGCTATAAAAATGAGTGCCATAGCTGGTCCGAGTAAGAAGCCTAAAACCTACCACTTTCATACAGAATGGGAGGGGATTTTTTTTCACTATGTCATATTCTAAGTGCGTTTGCCTCATCTGTCTGTGTGCCATTGCTATTCCAAAGAAGGAAAATGTGGAGCGGCTTTTTCGGACTGTTCATAAAAACTATGACATTAACTTTCCTCTGAAAAGAGAGCTGAGAAGGAGAAAGGTGAAAGAAGAATACACAATATTAAATAGTAATAATAGTAACTTAAATAATGATAATATAGAATAAATAAATTTATGTTTTGCATTTTTATTTTAGGTAGATCATTTTGATTTGGTCATCTTATAAGTAGTTTGCAAGCTGAAAAAGTGTGGGCACCCCTGCGCTAACACAACAGATTATTTTGTGAATTTCACCTGTTTCTTGGAGACATCACTTCTGGAGACCTCCACCCCTCTCTTGCTTTCATCTGGACTTTTATTGTTTGGGCCTGTTGTACAGGTTGTTGTCATGGTTCTCCATTATTATCCTGGGCCTTCTCTTTCTTCGTTTGTTCTTTGTTTGAAAGGAGTACATTCTCTAGTAACTTTCTGAGAAAAGTATATGAGAGGTAAATTTTTGAAGACCTTTAATCCAAACTATTTTATTCTACCATAACAATTGTTTGAGAGTTTATTTAGAGAATTCTGGTTTAGATATTATTTACCCTCAGAACTTTGAAAGAATTGCTTCATGAAATTCCTCAAATGCAAAACTATTTTAATTCCTGGTTACTTGTATATTATTTATTTTTCTCCTAAAGCTTCTAAGATTCATTAACACAAATATCATTCTACAAATATTTATTGAGCAATGATGATATGCTAGGCACAATTTTAAACATTAGGGATATGGAAGTGAATAAAATACCAAAAATTCTTGTCCTTTGGCACTTATATTTATCAGTGGAAACAATGATATAAAAGATAAGTAAATTAGAAGGTGAGGAGTGCTAAGGAGAAAAATAAAGCAGGAAGGGGGAATGAAAATCTGAAGAGAAATGAAATTTTAGATGAGGTAGCCAGGGAAGGTGACTTCTGAGCATATCCATGAAGGATGTGTTCATATGAGTGGGGGCATGGCATTCTAGGCAGAAGAAACAGCAAGGTACAAAGACCCTGAGGGAAGTATAATAGCTTTGTACTGTGTACTGTGTCAACATAGGTTAAGGATTTTCGAATAGCTCCCATTTGTGTTTCTTGGGTTGGGTTGGCCACAAAAGAAATCTGCCCAAAGTGGTTAAAGTAGAAGTTAAACTGTAGCCCTTTTTATGTTCAGAAGGTTGTTGTGAGATCAGGTGTTGTTATAGTTCATTCTATAATTACAGATCTGTTGGCTTAACTTTGTTGACATGGGACAGCGACCAGGACCACAGCTTTTTCAACTCCTGTAGAATGTCCTCCTTCAATTTCTCCAACTACTGGGCCAGGTGCATGTTTAGCTCTATGACAAAGAGCACTAAAGTCTGCAGGTCACTAATTGAAGCTTGAATGTGGAGGTGGTGAAAGGAAGCTCAGGTTCTGGAGAGAGGTGAGTGGGTTCAAGTACATTATCAGTTTGAGATCGTCCCCAAGGGTCTCGTATTGCACATAGTCTTTCCCCACATTATGTCTGTTTTTTTCTTTCCATCTTCCTGCCTTGCTGACTTCAGAACTAGCAACAAACAATTGTAAACTGCTAATTCAGAAACTTCAACTGCATAAGGTCAAATTCCTAAAATAAACTCTGTATTCTAATGGGTCTGCTTCTTTGATTAAACACTTAGCCATATAGCACAATGGTGTCCGGCTTGTTGGAAGAACAGCAAGGAGGCCAGTGTGCCTGGAGTGAAATGACTGAGTGGGAAAAAGTAGGAGGAGAGTTAAGGGAGATAAAGGGACCAAGCTGTGAAGAGTCTTAAAGGTCACAGTTATGATCATGCTTTTACTCTGACTGAGATGGAAAGACACCAGAGGATTTGAGGAAGAACAGTGATGTGGTCTGACTTCTGTTGTAATGTTATCATTTGACTACTGTTTAGAGAAAAGACTGAAGGGAGGCAACGGTAGAGGCAGAGAGGTCATTTAAAAAGTTATTTTAATAACCTAGGCAAGAGATTATGGTGACCTGGACCAGAGTGGTGGCATGGACGTGGTAAAATGTAACTGAATCTGAATCTCTGGAAGATAGAACCTATAGGTTATGTGTTTATGTACCAGGCGGACATGACTTTTGGCCTGTGCAACTGAAAAGAATGAGTTTGCTTTTAACAGCTATAGGAAAGATTAGAAGTGAAACAGTTTTGACAGAAATATTAAGAGCTTAATTGTAGATGTGTTAAATTAGAGAAATGTATTAGAAATTTAGGCAGATAAGAAAAGAGTTGGATAGATTGATATGGAGTTCAGGGCTGGAGATACAAATTTTGAAATAGTAAGAAAGAAGTAGCATTTAAAGTTAGGATGCGGCCTGACCTGTGGTGGCACTGTGGATAAAACGTCAACTTGGAAAGCTGAGATTGCTGGTTCAAAACCCCTGGTTTACCCGGTGAAGGCACATATGGGAGTTGATGCTCCCTGCTCCTCCCCCCTTGTGTCTTCCTTCTCTCTCTTTCTCTTTCTTTTTCTCAAATGAATAAATAAAATCTTTAAAAAAATAAAAGATAATGTAAGGATGCCAGTTGAGATAACCAAGGAAGTGAATGTAGCTAGAAAAGTGGTCCAAGGTCCTTGAGATTTGGAGCCTTCCAACAATTAGAGGTCATAGTCATGAGAAAAAATGAACTAAAATACTCATAATTGGTCAGTGAGTAGAATTATGAACAAGAGAGTGTGATGTTCTAGAAGATGAGTGACAAAAATATATAGCAAGGAATAAGGAATGATCAATTGTAGTAGGTATTTTTATGGGACAAGTTGAGAAGTGACCATTGCATCTAGTAACATAGAGGCAATTGTAAATCAATAATTCTGGTAGCATGTTAAGAATGAACCTATTTGTTTTTTTGTATTTTTCCAAAGTGAGAAGGGGGGGCAGACACACTCCCACATGCACCTGACCGAGATTCACCCGGCATCCCCACAAGGGCGCGATGCTCGGTCCACCTGGGGCATTGCTCCACTGCAACTGGAGCCATTCTAGCACCTGAGGCAGAGGCCATGCAGCCATCCTTAGCGCCCAGGTCAACTTTGCTCCCATGGAGCCTTGGCTGCAGGAGGGTAAGAGAGAGATAGAGAGGAAGGAGAGGGGGAAGGGTGGAGAAGCAGATGGGCACTTCTTCTGTGTGCTCTGGTCAGAAATCAAACCCAGGACTTCCACTCGCCGGGCTGACACTCTACCACTGAGCCAACCAGCCAGGGCCGGGATGAACCTATTTGTTTCAAATGAGTATGGAAGTAATTTGGAGACAGTGAATATAAACAAAATTTTCAAAGAATTTTATTATAACAAAAAGGAGACCAATGTGATGGTAGTTAGAAGAGGGTGTGGCATACAAATAGTTTCTTTTTAAAGGTGTGAGAAATAATAACACTAGGCTGTGTGCTGTTGGGAACACCATAGCCTAAAAAGGACACTTGAAAATGTGGGAGAGAATAGAGAATAGCTGGAACAGTGTTGCTAAAAGGGGATAGATTTAGTGCTCAAGCAAAAGGAATGGCTTTCGGGGAAGCTCAGCTAGTTCATCCCCAGGGCAAGGAGAGAATGCAGACTCAACGGGCAGAAATGTGGAAGGTAGGTTGGTGTGGAGGGTTGGGTTTATGGAAATTCTTTCACTTTACTCAGCAATATGCATAAAAACGAGGGTGACAACAGAGAATGGGTGGGAGGAGATGTTGGAGGAGAGAGATGCAAGTATGAAACAGTGGTCTAGAAAAGCAGGAAAGTGAATGCATGAGGGTAATATCACTTGATTGCCGGGCAGCAGTAAGAACCTACTTGAGGCTAATGATCATGAATTTGAAATGACACCAGTCAACATGACTGTTTGTTTTCCCATCTTTATTTTCAGCCGCACTATTACAGAAATGGAGAGGAAGAAAAATTTAACTTAACCAAGGTTATTATTTTGCTCAGAACAAAAGAGAAAGAAAGCATGAGGGAAAAATGTGAAAGTTCTAAGGATTTAATTACAATTATTGACCTTTAAGTTTAAACTAAGAGAAGAGAGGACATGATGAAAGTGAGGGACTAAGGAAAAGATGGTTAGACCAATGGATCTTCACTTTGTTTCCAGTATATCAAAATTCCCCAAGATGTGTGTTGGTGGGGTCTTCATTCACTGTGCTTCATGCCTTTTTGGCCTTTTAATTTATGTGTGTCCATTCTGGGAAATTTTATTGTTATTATTATTATTATTTTAAGTGAGGGGAGGGGAGATAGTGAGATAGATTCCTGCATGCGCCCCAATTGGGATCCATCCGGCAACCTCATCTGGAGCTGATGCTTGAATCAACCGAGCAATTTTTAGTACCTGAGGCTGACGCCAGGCCCAGCAAGCTATCCTCAGTGTCCCTGGCCAACACTTGGACCAACCGAGCCACTGGCTGAAAAAGGAAAAGAGAGAGAGAAGGCAAAGCAGGAGCAGGGGAGAAGCAGATGGTCACTTCTTTTGTGTGCTCTGACTGGGGATTGAACCTGTAATGTTCATATGCTCGACTGATGTTCTACACTGAGCCACCAGCCAGGGCCTGAATTATTTCATTGTTGTTTACTTCCATCTCCACTTCCTCTATTTTCTTCTTTGAAACTCTTGTAATTTATATGTTGGACTTTCTAACAGAGCATTTTTTTCTTTCTGGTTCCCATTCTTATTTCATGAATTCAATATCATCTCATAATGATCTGGAAATATTAACTATAATTTTTTTGAAAACTATTTTGCTCCTTACACTGTCTCTGTCTTTACTAAGTTCTTCTCTAATATAATAAAACCCCATGCACCCAACATCCAGCTTCAACTGTTATCGATATTTTGCCAATTTTGCTTCATCTATTCCATCAACTTTTACAGAGATATCTTTTAATACATCATTTTAGATTTTAATTTTAATCATAGTATTTTGACATCCAGGTTCTCTAAGTTTTGAGGTTCAATTTGATACTTCCTTTGACCTCTCACTTTTTCTTAATCCACTGTGCTTTTTCATTTTTTCGCTTTTGCAAGTTGAATTTCATGCTTTATTATTTTAGCTTAGGAGTGCAGGTGCCATCAGGGTTGTCTGGCCTAACATGCTGGTGTCGGCTATGTTTTTTTATTTTACTAACAATCACATAAATATCTTAAACTCCCTAGTCCTCTCTTCATTATTTTTTTTCATCCATCTGGTATTATGCCAACTCTGAAGAAACTCAGAAATCCCCTCTCCTTTACTTATATCCAAGTAGCCTTGGATGGTTGGAGGACCCAATAAAGGAAAGATTGGTTCTTCCATAAATGTATAATCACTGACTTAAATCAGGCCTTCAACACTTTTAAAATCTTACTACCTTTTCCTCTTCAATGTCCTTTTATTCTCAGCAACCACTGTAAATGAATTTCACATTTTCCAAATTCTCAACCACACTTGCGATCATAATCAACACAAAATTTAGCCTGTTACTCTTGAAAAATAAAAGCCACAAAACATGAATCCTCTCCAATTCCTAAACCCAAATTTATTACCCTCTCTGCCTCCTATGCTATTTTCTCTCTTCTCAATATACTAGACGCGTCCTGTTCCCTTTGTGAGGGCAATCCCTATAGCTTTGTTCAAAACCTACTCTCTCTTACTTTTCAGAACACATACATTATCTAATATGCCTGCTCTTGAAAACCTAAAACCTCTCTCCACTGTATTCTTCCCGTCTGCTTTTAAATATACTCAAGATTCTCCAATTAGAAAATAGAAATTCTATTCCCTTAGTAAATCTACGTCCATTCTCTATCTTTGTCTCTTACTTCTTGATGCAAAACCTACTGAAATTTCAGCCCATTATAATCTTACATCTCTAGCCCTTGACCAAACAACTCTTGTTCAAGTCACGGACGACTCATGTTTCCAAGTTCTTCTGTCTTCATCTGACTTCACTTCTGAGCAGTATTTAATACTATGGTCTCTGCCTTCCTTTCTGAAATGCTCTTTCTTCTCTTGACTTTTGTGAAACGGCATTGTTCTGCTTATTTTAATTTCCTACTTCTCTGAGTAATCCTTCCCTTCTCTTTTAAAATATCTTTTTTTTCTCTACCCAGCCTTTAAATGCTATAGTTCCTTAAAACTCAGTGCCAACATTTCTTTCTTCATCCTACAACCTCTCATTAGGTGATTTCATTTACATCCTTGAATTCTTTTACCACCTCTCCCCAGATAAACCTAAATACAATATCTCTTCTGAGCTCTATACAGCTAGTGCTCAACTTATGACCATGATTGGTTCCGACAGACCGGTCATAACAAGATTTGGTCGTAAGTTGAGTTGGCTCTATGTACAGTACTGTGAAATGATGTTATAAAAATCTTTAAGTCATATTTTATCATAATTTTCTTTCATTATTGTTATATATCATAATTTTCTTTGTTCATTTTATGCCATTTGTATCATCTCTACACCATTTTGTTTCTTATTTTTACATTCATCAGGTTTAAGTAAAACACTGCATTACCAGTACAACTGGTTTGATATTTGCAAAACATACAAAATTACAAAATACAGGTGCATACAAAAACTGCTCCCGATGCGGAGCAGTCGTGCCTAGCGATTGTGGTCGTAAAGTCGAATGGTCATAAGTTGCATAGGTTGTAAGTCAATCAATACCTGTATATCTGAGGCACTTAAAAATTAACTTATTTCAAGCTAAGCTTATGGTTTATAAAATCACCATATTCCAAACTAAATTATCTTATCATGTTCTCTATGTCAGTAATGACCCCAATATCCATCATTCTGTGCAAACTAAAGAACAAGATGTTATTTTTTTTCTTCTATTTTAAGTGAGAGGAGGGGAGATGGTGAGACAGACCCCTGCAAGTGCCTGGCCGGATTCGCCCGGCAACTCCCTTCTGGGGCCCACGCCTGAACCAATTGAACCACTAGCTGTGGGAGGGGAAGAAGAAGAGAAGGGGAAGGGGAAGAGAGAGGCAGATAATGGCTTCTCTTCTGTGCCCCACCCTAGAACTGAACCCAGGATGTCCATACGCCAGACTGATGTTCTACCCACTTAGCAAACTGCAAGGCCAAGATATTTTTTTTCTACCTCCCTCTTCTTCTTTTCTATTATCCACATCAAATGTATCACCTGCACCTCCTGGCTGGTACTCTTTTCACTCTGAACCTCAATAATCTATTTTCCACACTGCAGGCAGATTGATTTTTGCATTAAGCAAATTTGACCATGTCACTCTCCAGGGCCCTTACCCAAGCACACTAAAACCGTTCGGTGGTTCTCCCTGCTTTTAGAAAAAAAGAAAACTGTCTTAGAGGCTCTATAAAAGATGACCAAAAAGCCACTGACATGGCTCATATTTCTGGCTTCATCACACTGCATACTCACCATTTAGTTCTTTGAAAGTACCCTCTCTCCTCTTGTTCTTGGTTCTGGGTCCAGGATGTTTCTTCTTTCTAGAAAGTTCTGCTCTGCTTCCTGTCATTCTACCATGGCAGCTCCTCTGTATCCCACAGATCTTACCTTAGCCGTTATCTCCTCAAGGAAGCCTTCATTTTCTATCTGAGTGAATTGCCCCAAGTATATACTTTCTATGCGGCCATTTGTGTTTAAAAGAGGAAATTTTTTTTCCCTTCTTCCATTCTAGAAAGGTGATCCGAGATCTTGAGCATGGATCTTTTAGATCCTCCAGTGTGGATATCTAGTAGAAATTATTTCTATTTCTGTCTCTAATACTGAATCACTCTCAGTGTGATTTCAGCTACCTTTCTGACCAGGTACAGAGATAGGAAAGTGCAAAGAGCTGAGAGGAACTTGGAGTCCCCATACAACCACACATATGAGTGTACATATGTATATGTGTGAAAAAGTAATTGAGACCAGATTATATATACATTTCTATATCATTTAAAATCAAGTATTACAATTTATGTTATTAAGCACTAATCAAAAGTAGTTTAATGGTTGCTTAATATTTGTTTGTTTGGTTCAAACATAGTTTACTATTTTCCCTACTGTTTTTTTTCATTTCCTGCCACTGTATAGTTGCCCCTCTTTACTCCCCTTTCCCACCCCCCAGGACCCTCCCCCTGATAACCACCTTACTTTTAGTTATGTCCATGAGTCTCATTTTTATATCCCACTTATGTGTTAAATCATATAGTTCTTAACTTTTTCTGATTTACTTATTTCACTCAGTATAATGTTCTCAAGGTCCATTCATGTCGTAAATGACAATATATTATCATTTCTATGGCTGAATAGTATTTCATTATATATATACACCACATTTTTTTTTATACAATCCTTTGTTGAAGGACACTTTGGCTGTTTCCATGTCATTTAACTCAAAGGTTTCCAGGTGATAGAGATTGCTTTCTAGAGATTTTTTATTTTCTTTCTGAACTATTTTTCTTTCTTGTGTAGACATGGTATTCATTTTCTTCTTCTTTGATGGCATTTGAGAATGGTATTGTTAAGAAATATAACAAGAAATAACTAAAAAAAAAGAAAAATACAATGAAATATAAAAAATATTTCAAATAATGAAGAGATAAAAACCTCATTAATAAAACAAAGTAAAAAACCAAAAATAGTCATAAACAAAGAAAACACAAAAAATAAGGATAAAAAATAAAATTTAAAAGAAAAGAATGATTTTAGTTTTTGAGAGATTTTTCAGTTTTGTTCCAGTAGGTGGCACTGGAAGACAGGTATAGATATAGTTTTAGCTCCATGAAATTTCTAGGCTGACCTCTGCTGAGATGTTGCTGTCACAATGATGTAGGCAGGGCCGTAGTCGTGTTGGTGGGTGGAACCTGTTGTAAGGGCTTTACCCATTTAGGCTTTAGCAATGGCAGATGTCTGGGTGTTTCTCCTCATATCGCAACAGAACAGTGGACCAGGCATGAACCACTTCTGTTCTTCAGGAGAGAGAGTGTCTTTGGAGAACTAGCTGTGTGGTTTGTCTCTGCCACTCTCTGTACCTGTGAGGTGAGGGAGGCAGGATCTAGGAGGCTGGGGGGCTGCACTTTGTTTTTCTCTGTCTCTGCCAAGTGCAGACTGCAGGCAGATCACAGGAACACTGGCCATGACCCCTCATTCTGCCACTTTGGTTTAATATCTTTTCCTCTGCCCCTCAATCTCACCTCTCCTTCTGGCTGAAGGAGACCTAGACACTCCAATCTTCCCTCCTTTCTGGAGCTCTTACCCAGACAATCCAGGTCTCTCTCCTCCCCAGAGCTGATGGGGAGTGCATCTTATCTTCCATCCCTCTCTTCAACCCTTCCCACCCTTAGTGGATTTGAGAATCTGTATGAATTTTTACACTGATAGAAGCAGATCTTTTCACCTGCATCTAGTGCAAGTCCAGCTGGGATTCTTTTGCTGCCCTATAGCTGTTCAATTTGTTGAAATTTCAAAGGGAAAGATGAAGGGTATCTTTCACATCGCCATTACTCTGACATCATCCTATTTCCCCTATTGTTATTTGATTTTTGGTTTTTTGGTTTGTTTATATACTATGTGATCTCCCTTCCATATTTGGGCAATTCCACTCTAGTTTAATGTTGATTAGAAGGACAGCTTTGATGAGTTGATGTACAGAGTGATGCATAATTCAACTAATTTAGATCAAGTTTAAACCACTAATTAGGTTCTTCTAGTTATCTGACTTTTCTCTGGGTTCCTTTAACTCATTATTTTTTTTGTTTGTTTTTTTGTGACAGAGACAGAAAGAGTCAGAGAGAGGGACAGATAGGGACAGACAGATAGGAAGGGAGAGAGACAAAAAGCATCAATTCTTTGTTGCAGCACCTCAATTATTCATTGATTGCCTTCTCATATGTGCCTTGACTGGAGGGCTACAGCAAACTGAGTGACCTCTTGCTCGAGCCAGCAAACTTGGGCTCAAGCTGGTGAGCTTTGCTCAAACCAGATGAGCCCGTGCTCAAGCTGGCGACCTCGGGCTCTCGAACCTGGCATCCTTGTCTGACACTCCATCCACTGTGCCACTGCCTGGTAAGGCTTAACTCTTTTTTTATTGTGATAAAATATAAGCATTTTTGAGTGTCCAGTGCAGTGGCATTGAGTACATTCTCACTGTTGTGCAAAGTATCTCAACCATCCATCTCTAGAACTTGTTTCATCTTTCTAAACTAAAACATAATGCCCATTAAAAATAGCTTTCCATTCCCCCCTTTGGCTTCTATCAGTGTAAAAATTCACACAGATTTGTTCTTTTATGACCAAGTTATTCCATTTAGCATAATATCTTCAAGGTTCATTTGTGTTTAAACATGTACTAGAATTTCCTTCATTTTTAAGGCTGAATAATATTCCATTGTATGTATATACAACATTTTGCTTATTTGTTCATCCATCAATGGACATTTAGATTACTTTCACCTTTTTGACTATTGTGAATAATGCTGTTATAAATATTAGCATAGAAATATCTATTTGAGTCCATTCTTTTAATTCTTTCAGGTATATACCCAGACGTGAAATTGCTGGATCATATGTAATTGTATTTTTAATTTTTTGAGGAGTTTCCACATGATTTTTCATAGCAACTGCACTGTTTTACATTTCTACCAGCAGTGCACAAGTTTTCCAATTTCTTCACATCGTTGCCAGCACTTACTCTTTTAGGTTGTTTGTTTTTCTTTATTGTAATAGCCATCTTGAAGCGTGTGAAGTGGTGTATTGTTGTGGTTTTGATTTGCATTTATTTAAAAAAATAATGTGCTGAACATCTTTTTATATGCTTATTGGTTATTTGTCTATCTTTGGAGAAATGTCTATTCAAGCCCTTTTCCCAGTTTTCAATTAGGTTGTTTTTTGTTGTTTTTCTTTTGACTCTTGAGATAGTATTTTTCTTGTTAATTCATCCTTTAATGATTATGAAAGCACTAGAAAATAAATAGAAAAAAGAAACATTAGTAAAAAGCAATATCCCATTTTAATGGATATGATCATTACATCTGATGGTACATAAGCAAGGCAGTTTCAAAGCTCAACAGATGGTGTACAGCAATTTTGCATTACTGATAGAGTTAAAACAAATTCCATTAAATTAAAATTCCCACTTAGCAGATGCCTTTCAACAGTTGTCTTCTCTGAAGCTAATCTCTGTAGCAAAGACATTGTTTTTTGTTTTGTTTTTGGTGTTTGTCACTTATAATGTGTTTGGATTGTTGTAATTTGAGATTTTATACAAAATATTATATTGGTATTTTGGTGGTAGTTTATTTCAGGAGAGTTAAGGGGTAGGAAGATGGAGGCATAAAAAGTACTTTTATTTTTGACAAAAAGGTACAATGGAGGGTGTGTCATTAATAAACTAGAGAAGATTTGTAAATGAGATTATCAGTGTATGAATTTCTGTATAAAAATGAACAATACATCATGAAGCTATTTTGCTGTAGTGTGCAACATATATTAATTTTAATGAAATATAAATATTATAAATTATTTTTATCTCACCAAGCTCACTAAATAGAATTTTACTTATAATTGAAATTTTCTAAAAATCAGTAATTACTTATTAAAACTGGTAAAGAATACAAACAAATATGACTGGACAATTCAATTTTATTATGTCAAAATATTACTTAACTTGAAATTAAGAAAATGTATCAAAATATATCATTCTGTAGTCCTGCCATGTGCCATACCAAGCAGATTTCTTTTTTGTTTTTGTACAAATCATGAACATCTCTTTTGGGAACACCAAAGGGGAAAGACAGCATGGGATTGTAATCAATGCAGAGAAATATAAATAAAACCATCAAATCTATATTGCCCATTGACATTTATTATTACAAAACTAGTCATCATTTCAAGCTCATTGTATGTCTAAAGAAAATAAATCATTTCTAGCCTGTTGGATGTTCTTAATATCAATCCCTTATCTTCATTACTAATTGCCACCATCTAAGTCTTGTTCCCACACAACAACCACAAAGACAGCAAGTTCTTCTTTTTTTAAAAAAAAATCCTTTATTTATTTATTTATTTATTTATTTATTTATTTACAGGGACAGAGAGAGAGTCAGAGAGAGGGATAGATAGGGACAAACAGACAGGAACGAAGAGAGGTGAGAAGCATCAATCATTAGTTTTTCATTGCCGTTGTGACATCATAGTTGTTCATTGATTGCTTTCTCACACATGCCCCGACTGCGGGCCTTCAGCAGACAGAGCAACCCCCTGCTGGAGCCAGCAACCTTGGGTCCAAGCTGACGAGCTTTTGCTCAAGCCAGATGGGCCCACGCTCAAGCTGGCGACCTTGGGGTCTCGAACCTGGGTCTTCCGCATCCCAGTCCGGCGCTCTATCCACTGTGCCACTGCCTGGTCAGGCGACAGCAGTTCTTCTTCTTTTTTTTTACAGGGACAGAGGGAGAGTCAGAGAGAGGGATAGATAGGGACAGACAGACAGGAACGGAGAGAGGTGAGAAGCATCAATCATTAGTATTTCATTGCCATTGCTACACCTTAGTTGTTCATTGATTGCTTTCTCACATGTGCCTTGATTGCGGGCCTTCAGCAGACAGAGCAACCTCTTGCTGGAGCCAGCGACCTTGGGTCCAAGCTGGCGAGCTTTTGCTCAAGCCAGTTGGGCCCGCGCTCAAGCTGGTGACCTCGGGGTCTCGAACCGGGTCTTCCGCATCCCAGCCCGACGCTCTATCCACTGCGCCACTGCCTGGTCAGGTGACGGCAGTTCTTCTTAGTCTAATTAACCACATGAGTTTAGTAAAACTAAACTTCTTTAAATCTTGCTTTCATCTTGTATCCCTCTTATGTAAAATATTTTTAATGGCTTATTCTCTAATTTCACATTAAGTCTTTCAAACTCTGTCTTCTTAAGTTCTCATGACTTGGCCTTAGCTTGCATATCCAACAAGATTTGTTCTTCTGCCAATGTGCCATCTCTGCTATATAGGGCCCTCCCCTTATTGTCCTGCTTTTTGTTACCTCTTGCCTCTCACCTCTCTTTAAAAATCTTAATCAACCATTAGAGTTCTGACCCATTTCTTGCTTTCAAGTGCTATGTCCTTCAGAGTTTGACCTTTTCAGTTTACCTCCCAATTATACACTGTTTCTATGATTTTATGCCTATGAGTTGCCTCTTCAATTACATTTTAAGATATTTGAAGGATTTTTGTTTCATGGGAAACCCAATCAAGTCAGATGTGACTCTAGCCACTACTTACTATTTTCTCTTAATGCCCTGGTCCAAGTCCCCATAACCCCCCATCAACACTGCTGCAATAGTCAAAAGACTGGTCTCTTATTTATTCTTGCTATTCCACAATTCGTGTGTAGTCTGCAGCCAGTGCTCTTTGGAAAATGTAAATCTAATCTTGACACTCTCTTGCTTAAAACCTATCGACTGGCTTCTCATTATTCTTAGGCTCACAACGGCTGGCATGTTTTTCCAGGATCTCTTGGAATGCCCTGATCATCCAACAGTCATACATATGTTAAATGTACATAGTAATAATGGCTGGAGCCATGATGGGCTGGTAAATGTTTAACATCCAGATCTTCAGGGGAGAAAAAATACCCCAATAAATCAACAGGCTTTGATCTGTAATGTTTGCCAGTTTCTGTGGTGTAGCTACTTTCACCATGGTCAATTTCACACTGGCAAGGTCACTGAAGGCAGAGTTTGAAAACAATGCTAGCAATTAACTCTTATAAATCAGTACAAACTGGGTTCAACACAGCAGTGGCTGAAATACTATATAAACAGCATGAATCTGCATGGAAAGTAAATGATTTGACTTTATATAGATATTTTATATGGATTAAGTTTCTTCAATTTGGAAAAATCACAAGGGAAATGGATAATATAGATCTAATCTTACAACTATGGCTAAGATGTACATAAGGTTTGCTCTGTAATAGGGTTCTCCAGAGAACCAACAGGGGCACACACACACATTTTAGAACCAGGGGATTCAGTGATAAACCCCAGACCATGGAAAGAAAATGAGATGAAATGTTCTAGTTCAATAGTAAAACAGACAAAAAGGGCTGAATTCCTGCTTTCTCTGCCCTTTGTTCTATTCATATACTTAGTGGATTGAATGACGTCCACCTACAATGGGGAAGGCAGTCTCTCATTTACTGAGCTCACCAATGCAAATGCTCATCTTATCTGGAAACGCCCACACAGACACACTTGACAAAATGTTTAATCCAGGCACTCTGGCTGATCAAGTTGACCCATAAAATTAATTATCACACATTTCTTATTAGAATAATGAAATTAAAAGTTGCCATTTACAGAAGGTAGTTGAAAGCAAATAAAAGGAAGTACTGCAGATTAAGTGGGCAAACTTCTGGAAAGAATCAAATAAAAAATATTTTAGATTTGCACAGCATAAGGTCTCTGTCACACCTTCTCAAATCTGTCACTGCAACATGCAACATGCAAGTAGCTATTAACAATGCATAAAAAAATGAAAGGGACTTCGTTTCAATAAAACTTTATTTACAAAACTATGTGGTGGGCCAGACTAGTTTGCTGACCTCCAATCTAGATTAAGTAGAGTTGTAGAGATAAAGGAATAGCGATTATTCTGATCACAGTGGAAACAAATGTGCAGTTTGTTTTTAGCTCATACCTTAGATGTTTATTAAGCCAATCCTCCAGGCAGTGATGGCCTCAGGAATGGGCATATGACTGAACTCTGGCCAGTGAAACAGGAAAGGAAACATGCAGAGAAGCACCTGGGGAAAGTCTTCCCATTCATACTGGGCAGCTGCTGTTCTCCCTTTTTAGGCTTTGCCTGACTAGCTGTGACATCTGGAATCACTATAGCCACCAACCTGAGAGTGAGGCCAATACCGAGGAAGGCGGGTCCCAGAGACGGAAAAGAGCCAAATCAGCCGTCCCTGGAGCCTGCCTGTTGGGCAGATAAAATATATTATGCTCACTTTGTTAAACATGGCGCTGCCCACGTGGAAGCCCATCACCCAGGTGATAATATTAGTTGCCCTTCTTGTTTGGGATGGGCGTGATTATATTAATGTATGTTGGGGGACAGGCTGTAAGCAGGCAGGATCCATATAGCCTAAGCCTTTCCCACTCTTTTTGATGTGGGGTGGTACATTCTCATGAGGAATCCATTATGCCTCAGATAAGTGACTTTGAATAAGAGATTTCCTTATTTGTATATTGGATTAAAGGTTTTGAATCTACACTATAAAGTGAGGCAGACAAGAAGCTTGCCCTCTCTTGGTTCCTGAGATTAGCATTAGAGAGGAGAGCAGAGAAAGGCCACCTGGAGGAGAGGGAAAGTAGCCAAGATGGCGGAATGCTGAAGGAGAAGCCAGTTTGTGTAGAGTTTGTGCAGAGAGGAGGAGATGGGAAACAGAGGTGAATAAGTCTGGTGAGGTAGATAACTTTGATTCTAGGAAACTCGGATAAATCAGTGGCTTTGGGAGCCCTGAATGGAAAGGGAAGTGTTTTCCCATTGTGTGCATTTCTTGCCTGCCAGGTGCAAGCTAGGATTAAAGGTAATGGCCCACCAGTTCTTGGCTCCATTGTTTCATTACCGTCTCTCTGAATCGAATGCAAACCTGCATGGGCCAGGTGGCTGTGATGGTGGCCGTGGCTACTGGCTTTACACTGCCCTACCTCTGCATCTCCTGCGATGAAAGAAGAATTTTCCTATTGTGGAGCCTGTGACAAATAGGGTTTCTCTGAACTGAGCTGAAAGTATCTCAGTTGATTCAATTATGCTTCCCCCAAATTTCTTTTACTTACAAACATAATACCGAACCACTGGCTCCTCCATGGAGGGAATTTCTTATCTCTTTAAAGAGACATAAACACAGTATTTTACCTTTCCCTGAAAAAAGAATTGAAACTGGCGTACCAAATCAGAGGGGGAAAAAAGAATAGAATTGCCCAGTTATTCTTTAACATTTATTCTCCTACCACAAGGCACATATCCTGAAAGCACCAGCCCAGCTTTGGGGGCTGATTTCTTTTTAGGCTCTTCCTCTGACTCAGCAGAGTGCACCCTGTTGACTATTCGGTGACTGCTATTTCCTCCACTCATCTTTCTGTGATTGAAACCTTGATTTTGTTCAGCTATCAGGAGACTGCATACTTTAGAAAAAACTGGATCTTTCCCCAGCCCAAGGGAGGACAATCTTAATCAATCTAAGCTAATCATAGAAGTTCCACTTTTCTTGCCAGTAAATGATGTAAGACTGGGCATGTCTATATTGGAACAATGAGGGGGGAAGAGTTTTTCTCAGCTTTAACAAGAGATGTAAGGGAGCCTTCGTGTTGTACGTACTTGAAGCTGTTGCAGCCAGCGCACAAGCCTGGGGTCAAAAGTGGACATTTACCTGAGGAGTGTGGCAGAAGAATGAAGAGAGCCAGTGCCTCCAGTGGTGGCAATGAGCCACTTACTGGTACTTAGCCAAGTCTGGAATCACCGCACCTCAGGCTTTTTCTGTTATTGGTGCCAGTTGAGTTTATCTCCCATTAAATGCTGCTGAAACGATACCAACTGGAAGGATTGCTAATAAGTTTCCTTGGACAGATTGTATCTGGGTTCCTCCACTTGTCTAAGCAGGTTAAGAAGAAAAAAACATGATGTTTCTACCACATTGATCTCTCTCAGAGATAGTATATATACTATGTGTTGGTAAATGATACAATGGAATCTATGAAGACTTTATGGCTGCAGACTTACTTTAAAATATTAGACAGGCCGCCTGACCTGTGGTGGCGCAGTGGATAAAGCATTGACCTGGGAACACTGAGGTCGCCAGTTCAAAACCCTGTACTGGTCTGGTCAAGGCACATATGGGAGTTGATGCTTCCAGCTCCTCCCTCCTTTCTCTCTTTCTCTCTCACTCTGTGTCTCCTCTCTAAAAATGAATAAAAATTTAAAAAAAGTTTAAAAAAATATATTAGACAGGCCTAATAAAATAATCTAGGATATTTCACACATCCTAGGACAAATTAGAATTTGTGTATACTTTAACTCATAAGCCATTAAATTAATCATATTTAAATTTGTACCAAAGATTATATAAAAATAATTAGGTCTCTTAATAAATCTGGAGTAGTTATTAAGAGATAATTTGAGTTTTATCATTGCTTTACTCAAAATTTTGGTAATTTGTTATTTAATTCATCATTCTTTAGTTATCAAAGCAAAACATGAGAACCAGTTTTAAGTAAAACTCGTAATGCCCCATCTTTACCACCAAAAATAAAATATTTTGTTTGTTGGAAAACTGCTAATCTAGTGCTGTGTGTGTCAAATTTTTATTTTTGTCTTTATTTTGTTTGAACACATTTTAGAGTTGCCAAAATATGATGTTTTGACTTTATACTGCATTGTCACAAATAGCAATAAAGATAATTATCTCATTAGTAGAAAGAATAGAGAAATCATTATGCTGTATAATGCCCCAAGGGAGAATAAAGTGCCTACATTTCTTTTCATGATACTTCATGGAAAAATAAAGAGAATATAGTATGTTGTTTTATTTATTTGTTTTAATACTTTAGTAAACATTCTGCAGAATGGAACAAATATAATCATATACTTTTAAAGTTAAATAGAATAATTCATTATTACCAGGAATATATAAATGTGCCCATTCTCTTGCCCTGTATTTTGAGCTTTGAGGAAACCCTTTTCTAGAAGATCATAATAATGAGAGGGAGGACTTTGCTATCATCTTCCTAAGGAAGTCAGTATCCATCCTTAAGTACACATATGCTGCTCACAGAACTTAGGGGATATTTCAATGTTTCATATTCATTTTTGAAATATCCCGTAATTTTTGTGAGCAGTATAATATCTATTCTAATTTTTTTTTGAAGTTGGTTGTCTTATGAGAGAGAAAAAAATGAACTCATATTGACTTTTGATTCTTCCCTTGTCCCCTCTTTTCAAGCATTATATTCTTTAGTCCATTGTGCTTGAAAAATTCAAATCAGAATTTTAAACAGGGAAGGAAAGAATGAAGTAAAAAAGCTTTTTCTAATATTCTAGTAATGAATATTCCATTCAACTTAAAGTCTGCCGGCTGAAAATTGTGAGAAATTGTCATAATGAGCTAGTTACCTTTATTCTTTTTTCTCAAGTTTTTTGTCCATTCAAAACTCTAGAGCAGGGGTCCCCAAACTAGGCCCGCAGGCCGCATGTGGTCCCCTGAGGCCATTTATCCACACCCCTCCTCCCGCCACACTTCCGGAAGGGGCACCTCTTTCATTGGTGGTCAGTGAGAGGAGCACAGGATGCATCCACACCCATAGTTTCCATTGAAATACTGGTCAGTTTGTTGATTTAAATTGACTTGTTCTTTATTTTAAATATTGTATTTGTTCCCGTTTTGTTTTTTTACTTTAAAATAAGATATGTGCAGTGTGCATAGGGATTTGTTCATAGTTTTTTTATAGTCCGGCCCTCCAATGGTCTGAGGTACAGTGAACTGGCCCCCTGTCTAAAAAGTTTGGGGACCCCTGCTCTAGAGGAATAATACCCCATAATAATACATAGTAAACATTTATGTAACACAGTTTTAAATAACATATATATTATCTCTTTTCCCTCAACTAATAACCCTTTGAAGAACACAAAACAAATTTAAAATTTCTAGTTTTGGTTAAGATGGCAACTAGCACAGGTCATTTGACCCTCCCTTCTGACTCTGTTACTGTGCCAACATTGGAGGTGTCACAGGGATGATCAACTGACAGATATCAGCCATGGTCAGAAATGAGCATAAGAATGTTATGGAAGAGATAAGAAGCTTATTGGGTCTAAGGTAGAATGTGACCTGGAACAGCAGAGTGTCATACATCACAGGTGAGGGACAGATTGGAAGACAGCTTTCTCATAGGGCCATTTTCTTTTCCCACAATTGCAGGGCAAGAAATCAGCAGTGCTAGCCCAAGACAGCGGTGTAAAGATCAGGACAGAAATTTGGCTGGAGAAATTCATTGCTCAGGCTGGCAGGAATAGATAATTTATTTAAGTTATTAAAGTCTAATATTAATGTCTCATCATTATGTTATATACCTAAAACTAATATAATATTGTATATTGACTAGAATTTTAAAAATCAATTAAAAATACTTTAAAAGTCTAAATAAGTAATGGTCCAACAACAACAAAATCAAAATATAAACTAGTACAAAAACTCCAGATAACATCAGCATCAATATGGTGATGCTGCTATAGAAAACGGGAAACACTTGCTAAAATTCTTATTGGCTATGGGTGGGTAAGATTAAGGTTTTTTTTAAGTGAGAGGAGGAAAGATAGATATATTCCCATATGCACCCTGACTGGCATCCATCCGGCTACTTCCATCTGGGGCTAATGCTCAAATCAAACCAGCTATCCTCAGTGCGCAGGGACAGAGTTTGACCCACTTGAATCACTGGCTGCGGGGGGGGGGGGGGACAGGAAGGGAAGAGAAGCAGATGGTCCCTTCTCATGAGTGTCCTGATGGGGGATTGAACCTGGAATATCTGCATGCCATGGGAGATGCTCTATCCACTGAGCAAACCGGCCAGGGCCAGATATATAAATGAATAATATTTAAACTCAGATTGAGAAATAAACATAACTCTTGGTGTTATAAATTAGAGCTAACCACGAGACATAAAAAAAATGAAATTTATAGCTCTAACAGAGTTAGAAAATAATTTTAACTATCCAATAAGAGCGAGAAGAATAAAAAAGAAATACAACAAAGCATGGTAAAAGAAATAAAGTGTTAAATATACATAAATAATCTCAATAATACAGTGGTTACAATAATATAAATGGGTTAAGCTATCTAATTAAAAGCAAAGGTTCTCTAGCCTGACCAGGCGGTGGCGCAGTGGATAGAGCGTCGGACTGGGATGTGGAAGACCCAGGTTCAAGACCCCAAGGTCACCAGCTTGAGCGCAGGCCCATTTGGCTTGAGCAGAAGCTCGCCAGCTTGGACCCAAGGTTGCTGGCTCCAGCAAGGGGTTGCTCGGTCTGCTGAAGGCCCGCGGTCAAGGCACATGTGAGAAAGCAATCAATGAACAACTAAGGTGTCGCAACGGCAACGAAAACTTATGATTGATGCTTCTCACCTCTCTCCGTTCCTGTCTGTCTATCCCTCTCTCTGACTCTCTCTGTCCCTGTAAAAAAAAAAAAAAAAAAATCAGAGGTTCTCTAACAGCAAAACAAATTTTAGCAATATATGACTTATAAGAAAGAAACATATTAAAAATAAGTATATAAATAAAAACTGAATATAAAGGAATAAAAAATGTAAAAGGAAATTTTGAAACAAAAGAAACTGAGGCATTAAGCTTACCAAACAAAAAAGAATGTAATGGACAGGCGGAGCCAGAGGCGGGAAATGGCCGACGAAGCCGATGCCCTCCCGAGCTCTCTCCTGATGCCTGGCCAGTCAGGCATCGCTTCCCTCTGCGTCCCACTGACCTGTCAGTTCAGCTCACAGTTGAAGCAGACGAAATCTGAGCGGGTACTCCTCCGCACGTCCTCCCCGCTCAGGCTCCGAAGCCCGCAAGTCGGGCCGTCAGTCGGTCTTTACACCGCGCGGAGTGGGAGGTGCAAGATGGCGACAGAGTAGGCGGATGTACCAGCTTCCAACTCCCAGAACAAAAGTGGATTATAACTCAATTTTAAGAACCATCACCTGGATAAACCAACTTTGAACTAAACTAAGTGGACTCTTCAACCAAGGAACACAGAAGAAGCTACATTGAGACTGGTAGGAATAGCGAAAACGCGAAGAGGGCTGCCCAGCTCCCCAGAGCAAACGGCAGTCCGGAGAGACCCGCGTGGTGGGAGGAGAGTTTGGCGGAGAGGGAGGGACGTGGGTCCCAAAAACCAAGCCCCAGCCTACAGTCCCAGAGCCTAGAAGAGGCGTTTGGACAGTTTTGAGCTGTGAGACAAGTGAGGGAGCCCCCAGGACTACAGTGTGGAGTATTAGGTCCCTTAATACTCTACCGAGGGTTGCTGAAGGGTTTGGTGGTGGTAGGACGCTCAAACGCGGTTCTGTCGGTGTGGGTGGAGGCCAAGCCGGTGTGAGCTCGGTCTAGCCTAGCCGGGGCAGAGGGGACGCACGAAAGTGCTCCGGAAGCTGCGGGCCGCCTGTAATGCCACCTACGGGGACAAAGTGGGAGGCCAGGAACGGGCAGAAATCGGCTCTGCGACCCTGCACAGGCCGGCCCTGACCACGGGGACCAGGCTAGGACCAGGGACGGGTGGGGGCTCGAGGCTAAGCTCACGCTACAAGCCCCGCCCAGCTGGAGAAACCGAGAAACCGCGGTTTGCCACTCTACGTGCGGGAGCGGGCTCTAAGCGCAGGGACGGGGTAGACCCCGAGACAAGTGGAAGCTCGCAGCTGAGCCCACGCTACTATCCCTGCCCGGCCGGAGAAACTGCGATTTGCCATCCTACGTGCACGAGCAAGCTCCGAACATGGGGGCAAGGTAGAGTCCGGGACGAGCAGATGTTCGCAGCTGAGCGGAAGCCAGCAAACACGCCTGGCCCAATAAACCGTGGTTTGCGACCTTGCGCAGAAGGGCCCTGGCCTCGAGGATGGGGCTAAAGCTCCAGACGGGCAAAGGCTCACAGCTGAAAGCACGTCAAAAGCCCCGCCCAACCCGCAAAACTGTGGCGAGCAGGCTCTGACTGCGGGTTCTGGGCAGAAGTCCAGAAATAGGCTGGGTCCGCAGCTGAGCAAAGGTGCTCACCTCTACCCTTGGTGCTGAGGCTTGTGGCTTGAGTGACAGCCCCTCCCGCGGAGGAGAGGCAGTAATCACAGCAAAAGCCACAGTGGGCCGGCGCTGGCAATGCCCATACCCAACCACCCTAGGCACCAGCAGAGGGGGTGGGGGGCCTGCAGACAGACCACAACTAGAGAACACAAAGGCAACACCTACTGGACTCCAGTGGCCACAACTTGCTTATACACAGACAAAATGGGCAGGCAGAGGAATGCAAAACAAATGAATCAAGAGAAATCCCAAGAGAAGGACCTGAATGAACCAGATATAACCAAATTACCAGAAGCAGATTTTGAATAATGATAGTTAGGATGTTCAAAGAAATTAGAGCAACAATGGATAGTCATTATGAACACCTAAATAAAGAGAAACAAGTATAAAAAACGAAATTGAAATAATAAAAAAGAATCAGACAGAAATGACAAATACAGTACCAGAACTGAAGACCACAATGGAAGGAATTAAAAACAGGATGAATCACACTGAGGATCGAAACAGCGAGTTAGAGGACACAATAAACAAAGGCACAGAAGCAGAGAAGAAAAAGGAAAAGAGACTCAAAAAATGTAAGGAAACTCTAATGGAGCTCTGTGACAACATGAAGAAAAAACATTCGCATCATAGGGGTGCCTGAAGAAGAGGAGAGAGGACAGGAAATGGAAACTTTGTTCAATCAAATCATAGCACAAGACTTTCCTAAATTAAGGCTGGGAAACACTCCACACATTCAAGAAGCACACAGAACTCCATTAAAGAGAAATCCAAAAAGATCTACACCAAGACACATCATAGTTAAAATACCAAAGCAAATGGATAAAGAAAAATTTTTTAAAGTTGCTAGGGAAAAAAAGGCTATCACCTACAAAGGAGCCCCCATAAGGATGACATTGGACTTCTCAACAGAAACACTTGAGGCCAGAAGGGAATGGCAAGATATAATCAAAGTAATGCAAAACAAGAACCTACAACCAAGACTACTTTATCCAGCAAGGCTAACGTTTAAAATTGAAGGAGAAATAAAGAGCTTCCCAGAAAAAGAAAGCCTCAAGGAATTCATAAAAACCAAACCAATTCTGCAAGAAATACTAAGGGGCCTGTTGTAAACAGTTTAAAGGGCGGAAAGAATAGAGCAAAAGAAGAATACAGCTTTAAAGAATAAAATGGCAATATACAACTACATATCAATAATAACCTTAAATGTAAATGGATTAAATGATGCAATCAAAAGACATAGGGTAGCTGCATGGATAAAGAAACAGGACCCATACATATGATGTCTACAAGAGACACACCTTAAAACAAAAGATGCACATAGACTGAAGGTAAAAGGATGGAAAAAAATATTTCATGTAAATGGAAATGAAAAAAAAGCAGGGGTAGCAATACTTATATCTGACAAAATGGACTTTAAAACAAAGGCTGTAGTAAGAGATAAAGAAGGACACTACATAATGTTAAAGGGAACAATTCAACAGAAAGATATAACTATTATAAATATACACCAAATATAGGAGCCCCGACATACATAAAGCAGACTCTGATGGATATAAAGGGTGAGATTAACAGGAATACTATCATAGTAGGGGATTTCAATATACCTCTAACAACACTGGATAGATCCTCAAGAAAGAAAATTAATAAAGAAACTGCAGACTTAAAGGAGACACGAGATCAACTTGATTTAATAGATATCTTCAGAACTTTTCACCCTAAAGCAGTAGAATATACATTCTTCTCAAGCGCTCACGGTACGTTTTCTAGGATAGACCACATGTTAGGACACAAAAATGGTCTCAGTAAATTTAAGAAGATTGAAATCATATCAAGCATTTTCTCTGATCACAATGCCATAAAACTAGAAATTAACCACAAAAGAAAAACTGGAAAATACTCAAACACTTGGAAACTAAATAGCATGTTATTAAATAATGAATGGATTAACAATGAGATCAAAGAAGAAATAAAAAAGTTTCTAGAAACAAATGATAATGAGCATACATCAACTCAAAATTTATGGGACACAGCAAAAGCAGTTCTGAGAGGAAAGTTTACTGCACTACAGGCATATCATAAGAAGCTAGAAAAAGCTCAAATAAGCAACCTGACCCTGCATCTAAAAGAACTAGAAAAAAAACAACAAATAAAACCCAAGACAAGTAGAAGGAAAGAAATAATAAAGATCAGAGCAGAAATAAATGACATAGAGGCGAAGGAAACAATACAGAGGATCAATGAAACCAGAAGCTGGTTCTTTGAAAAGGTAAACAAGATTGATGAACCTTTAACTAGACTCACCAAGAGAAAAAGAGAGAGGACTCAAATAAATAAAATTAGAAAGGACAGTGGAGAAATAACAACTGACACAACAGAAATACAAAGCATTGTAAGAAAATACTATGAAGAACTATATGCCAAAAACTTAGACAATCTTGGTGAAATGGACAAATTTCTTGAATCATATAACCTTCCAAAAATCAATCTGGAAAAATCAGAACACCTAAACAGACCAATTACAACAAATGAGATCGAAACAGTTATCAAAAAACTCCCAAAAAAGAAAAGTCCTGGGCCTGATGGCTTCACAAGTGAATTCTATCAAAAATTCAAAGAAGAACTAACTCCTATCCTTCTCAAGCTATTTCAAAAAATTCAAGAGGAAGGAAGAATTCCAAACTCCTTTTATGAGGCGAGCATAATTCTGATCCCCAAACCAGGCAAAGACAACACAAAGAAAGAAAATTATAGGCCTATATCCCTGATGAATTTAGACGCTAAAATTCTCAACAAAATATTAGCCAACCAGATCCAGCAATATATGAAAAAATCATACACCACGATCAAGTGGGATTTATTCTGGAGAGGCAAGGCTGGTTCTATATTCGCATATGAATCAAAGTGATTCATCACATAAACAAAAGGAAGGACAAAAATCACATGATAATTTCAATAGATGCAGAAAAGGCATTTGATAAAATCCAGCACCCATTCATGCACAAAACTCTCAGTAAAGTGGGAATACCGGGATCATTCCTTAACATGATAAAGGCCATCTACGATAAACCGACAGCAAACATCATACTAAATGGACAAAGATTAAAAGCAATCCCCTTAAGATCAGGAACCAGGCAGGGATGCCGCCTTTCACCACTCTTATTCAACATAGTTCTGGAAGTCCTAGCTATAGCAATCAGACAAGAAGAAGAAATAAAAGGCATCCAAATTGGAAAAGAAGAAGTAAAACTGTCACTATTTGCAGATGATATGATATTGTATATTGAAAACCCTAAAGTCTCAGTCAAAAAACTACTGGACCTTATAAATGAATTCAGCAAGGTGGCAGGATATAAAATTAATACTCAGAAATCAGTGGCATTTCTATACACCAACAATGAAATATCAGCAAAAGAAATTAAGGAAACAATTCCCTTCACTATTGCAGCCAAAAAAATAAAGTACCTAGGAGTAAATTTAACCAAGGAGGTTAAGGACTTGTACTCGGAAAATTATAGAACGTTGATAGAAGAAATCAAGGAAGATACAAACAAGTGGAAGCATATACCGTGCTCATGGCTAGGAAGAATAAACATCATTAAAATGTCTATATTACCCAAAGCAATTTATAAATTCAATGCAATACCAATTAAAATACCAATGACATACTTCAAAGATATAGAACACATATTCCAAAAATTTATATGGAACCAAAAAAGAACACGAATAGCCTCAGCAATCTTAAAAAGAAAAAAGAAAGCAGGAGGTATCACTCTTCCGGATATCAAGGTTTACTATAAGGCCATTATACTCAAGACAGCCTGGTACTGGCATAAGAACAGGCACATAGATCAATGGAACAGAACAGAGGACCCAGAAATAAACCCACAGCTTTATGGACAACTGATATTTGACAAAGGAGGAAAGAACATACAATGGAGTAAAGACAGCCTCTTTAACAAATAGTGTTGGGAAAATTGGACATCTACCTGCAATAAAATGAAACTAGACCATCAACTTACACCATTTACAAAAACAAACTCAAAATGGATAAAAGACTTAAATGTAAGCCGTGAAACCATAAGCATCTTAGAAGAAAACACAGGCAGCAAGCTCTCCGACATCTGTAGCAGCAGTATATTTGCCGATTTATCTCCACGGGCAACTGAAATAAAAGGCAAGATAAACAAATGGGACTATATCAAACTAAAAAGTTTTTGCACAGCTAAAGACAGTAGGAACAGAATAAAAAGACAAACCACACAATGGGAGAACATATTCGACAGCACATCTGATAAGGGCTTAATAACTAAAATTTATAAAGAACTTATAAAACTCAACACCAGGACGACAAACAACCCAATCAAAAAATGGGCAAAAGAAATGAATAGAAATTTCTCCAAAGAGGACATACAGATGGCCAATAGGCATATGAAAAAATGCTCAACATCACTAATCATTAGAGAAATGCAAATTAAAACCACAATGAGATATCACCTCACACCAGTCAGAATGGCACTCATCAGCAAAACAACACAGAATAAGTGCTGGCGAGGATGTGGAGAAAAGGGAACCCTTCTGCACTGCTGGTGGGAATGCAGACTGGTGCAGCCACTGTGGAAAACAGTTTGGAGATTCCTCAGAAAATTAAAAATCGAACTGCCTTTTGACCCAGCTATCCCACTTATAGGAATATACCCTAAGAACACCATAGCACTGTTCGAAAAGAAGAAATGCGCCCCCATGTTTGTGGCAGCATTGTTCACAATAGCGAAGATCTGGAATCAGCCCAAGTGTCTGTCAGAAGACGAGTGGATTAAAAAGCTATGGTACATATATACTATGGAATACTACTCAGCCATAAGAAATGATGACATCGGATCATTTACAACAAAATGGATGTACCTTGATAACATTATACGGAGTGAAATAAGTAAATCAGAAAAAAAGAAACACTGAGAACAGCATGATTTCATACATAGTTGGGACATAAAAGTGAGCATATGAGACATGGACAAGAGAGTGGTGGTTACGGGATGGGGGAGGGAGGGAAGAGTGGGATAGGGAGGAGGGGAGGGTCACAGGGAAAACCAGATAGAAGGTGACAGAGGACAATTTGACTTTTGGTGACAGGTATGCAACACAATTGAATGATAAGATAACCTGGAGATGTTTTCATTGTACATATGTACCCTGATTTATTGGTGTCACGCCATTAGAATTAAAAAAAAAAAAAAGAATGTAATGGACAAACAGGGTTTTATATACTGGTTAAAGGAATAAGACCAAGAAAATATAATGAATACACATACCTTCTAAAAATTTATGTGAAAAGTATATACGTACTTTTTAAGTTTTTAAGTACTCACAATATTTAATCCTATACAGCCCATAAGAGGTATAAATAAATATGAAATAATAAAAATCATAAGGAATTTTTTTCATTGAGTGAAATTAATTTACAAGTCAACAGAAAAAGAATCATTTAAAATTTTAATGGATTGGGGAAGGAGGAGGGGCTTAAAGAGAAACAAAATATAGGGTGATGGAGGATGACTTGACTTTGGGTGATGGGTATAGAGCATAATTGTCCAAATGATATGAAGATGTTTTCTCAAAATCTATGTGCTCTGGTTGACCAATGTTACCCTGTTAAATTTAATCATCTAAATAAAAATATATGTTTTATATATATAATAAATTAAAAAACTAGTAAAATTTGTAATTTTAAGATTAAATTATAAAGAAGGTTATATAAAATTTAGGACTCATTGATAAAAAAACGTTATTATATATTAAAATGTATGATAAACAGTAAAAATGATGCTTAGAGGAAAAATACAGAATTGATATCATCTCCCTAAAAAGTAATAGTGAAAACCAATGAGCTAACTATTTCATTCAAGAAGATGGAAAAAGTTATAAAATAAAAAGAAAATATATAGATAAGGGAAAATATGACACAGAAAATTAAAAGAAAAACAATTAGAAAATTAGAATGATTAATAGAAGCAAAATCTTGTTCTTTAAAATAACTAATGAATAGGAAAACCTATAACCAAAAAGAAAAGCAAAACAAGAGAAGATGCAAATAAATAAAATAAAAGTCTCTGAATCTCAAATATTAAGTTAATGATAAAAGTTAAGTTTAACTTCTCCCAGGAAGAAATACAAATGGCCATATATGATATATGAAAAGATGCTCATCTTCATTAGTTATTAGAGAAATGCAAATCAAAACTATAATTAGATACCAAGTCACACCTGTTAGATTGGCTATTATCAACAAAACAGGTAATAACAAATGTTGGAGAGGCTGTGGAGAAAAAGGGACCCTCATCCACTGTTGGTGGGAATGTAAAGTAGTACAACTATTATGGAAGAAAGTATGGTGGTTCCTCAAAAAATTAAAAATAGAGCTACCATATAACCCAACAATCTTTCTCCTGGGTATATACCCCCCAAACTCAAAAACATTGGTACATAAAGACACATGCAGCCCCATGTTCACTGCAGCACTGTTCACAGTGGCCAAGACATGGAAACAATGAAAAAGTCTTTTAATAGAGGATTGGATAAAGAAGATGTGGTACATATATACCATGGAATACTACTCAGCCATAAGAAATGATGACATCGGATCATTTACAACAACATGGATGGACCTTGATAACATTATAATGAGTGAAATAAATAAATCAGGAAAAACTTAGAACTATATGATTCCATACATAGGTGGGACATAAAAATGAGACTCAGAGACATGGACAAGAGTGTGGTGGTTACTGGGGGTGGGGGGGAGGAAGGAGAGGGAGGGGTAGAAGGAGGGGAAGGTAAGGGAACAAAGAAAACCGGATAGAAGGTGACTGAAAACAATTTGACTTTGGGTGATGGGTATGTAATATAATCAAATGTCAAAATAACTTGGAGATGTTTTCTCTGAACATATGTACCCTGATTTATCAATGTCACCCCATTTAAATTAATAAAAAAGAAAGTTAAGCCTAAAGACTTCATGGTGTGGTTTTGTGCTTTCTGAAAAAAAATGTTTCATATGTTAGGAGTTGTCACCATGGCTCTCTATATCTTGCTGCTAAGGTTTGAATATTTGTCCCCTCACCAATTGTGTGTTGAAATTCTAACCTCCAAAGACAATGGTATTAAGAAGTGGGGTCTTTGCAAGGTGCTTAAGTCATGAGGGCAGAGCAGCCATAACAGACCAAGTGCCATATGAAAGAGACCCCCAAAGATCCCTTGCCCCTTGTAACATGTAATGATACAAAGAGTGGGCACCAGATGAGCCAGAAGGAAGGCCCTCCAAAAAAAACTGATCATGTTAGCTCCTTGATCTAGGACTTTTCAACCTCCAGAGCTGTGAGATACAAATTTCTGTTGCTTATAAATTGCACCACCAATCTGTGGTGTTTTCTCATAGCAACCAAAATGTGCTAAAACACTTGCTGTCACTTCCAAGGTATTTTAAATTGTCTACAAAATAAAAAGATGAAGAAACCTGGCCTGTGGTGGCGCAGTGGATAAAGCATTGACCTGGAACTCTGAGGTCACTGGTGTGAAACCCTGGGTTGCTTGGTCAAGGCACATGGATGGGAGTTGCTGCTTTGTGCTCCTCCCCCTTTCTCTCTCTCTTTAAAACTGAATAAATAAAATCTAAAAAAAAAAAATTAAAAAAACATGAAGAAAAACAAGCAGTGTCTAAAATCAGGAACATCCCAAAAAGTAACGGTTTTTGTATAGAAAAATAAAATCCTTAAATTACTAAAGCAAGAGGACCGTGATGGACAAAATTCTACTCTTAGTTGGAGAAAGCAATTACTACAGGCTCACAGTGCCTGCAGCCTGCGAATTCTAAACATTTTGCAGTCAGTTGCACTGCACTACATGATGAAGAATTGCTTGCTGTAAGGCCACGTCCCGTGGCCACCATCATAGCCACCCAGCCCGTCCAGGTTTGCATTAGATTCGGACAGACGGTAATGAAACAATGGAGCCAAGAACTGGTGAGCCATCAGCTTTAATCCTAGCTTGCACCTGGTGGGCAAGAAATACACACAGTGGGCTCCAAAACCCGTTCATTCAGGGCTCACAAAGCTACTGGCTTATCCGAGTTTCCTAGAATCAAAGGTTTCTAGCTCACCAGTATTATTCACCTCTGTTGGGCAGATAAAATATAATATGCTCACTTTGTTAAAGATGGCGCTGCCCACATGGAAGCCCGTCACCCAGGTGATATTATTTCCCCTTGTGCTTGGGATGGGTGTGGGGGAAAGGCTGTAATGTAAGCAGGCCAGGTTGTTATGACCTAAGGCTTGGCTTTAAGAGTAAGCTTTTCCCCACACCCTTGACTGATTGGATAATGTAGGGTGGTGCAGTCTCCTGAGGAATCCCATTATACAGAGATTTCCTTGTTTGTATAATTGGATTAAAGGTTTGGATTATCTATGCTATAAAATGGGAGAGACCAGTAGCTTGAGCTCTCTCGGTTCCTGCTATTGCCATTGCAGGGGCCTCCCTGATCCCTTGACCTCCATGGGAAAAGCTGGTTTTCTGCCTCTCCCTTGTCTTCTCTTGTGGCTTGCCTGTATTGGTGAGACACCAATAAACAGAATGGCCTACCATCCTCCGACTCTGCCATTTCTTCACCGTCAGCCTGAATCCAATGGGAACCTGCATGTGAATGGCCACGATGGCTCCACCAGCGCCTGCTCCATGCAGCACAGAAAACTATGTGGGCTACGGTTAAGGCGTGGAACTTGCCTGTGTCCTACGCAGAGGTACTTGCAGCTTGTGAGCAATGTGCAGTGTGTTCCAAGGAGCACCCTCGGAGACCACTGGTGTCACCTGGACAGACCCAGAGGGGTCATGTTCCACTGACACGATGGCAGATAGACATCATTGGACCCTTACCAAATTCAGAAGGGTACCAGTATGCGGTCACTTGTGTAGATACTGCCACCGGTCTGCTTGCTGCTTATCCTGCCCGTAATCCTGACCAGAGGGCAGTCATACAGGCTTTGGACCGCCTGAGTGCTGCATATGGGTGACCACTGGTCCTTGAAAGTGACAACGGTACCCACTTCACTGGTTCAATGGTGAGGCAATGAGCTCAAGAGCTGGGGGTGGACTGGAAATACCATGTTCCCTACCACCCCCAAGCTGCTGGTATCATTGAGCGGTATAATGGACTCTTAAAGCAGGGACTGCGACAGGAGGGGGGCACCAGCTCCCTTACTGGATGGACACGCCGCTTATGGACAGTACTCCAGATTTTGAATGAGAGACCTCGACGTGGGAGCCCAGCTCCAGTGGACGCCCTCCTGCATCGGGCAGCTGCCCCCATTCAGTTGCAGATACGCACCAAGGACATTTTACTCAAGCCAGGCTTTGGACAGCAGGGCAACGTGCTCTTGCCTGCCCCAACAGCCCTTCTTAAAGGCCAACGGCTTCAATGGACTTGGCCGATGGGTGGCCTTGTTGGCACCATGGGGAAAGGGGATAGAGGTGGACCTCCAGTTAACTCCTTGGGCAACTAGCACCTGGCCACCTAAGGTAGAAGTGTATTATCCTTTGAGTGCTCAGGGGGACAGCATAATGAAGGAGGACAGCATCATGTAATTTCTTTATGGCCGATAATGAGTTCTCCTATTTTACTACACATAGAACCAGCAGATGCTGGTGTATTGGCCAATAAGGTTTGGTATGCCCGCTCAGGGCGGCCTCTGGTACCAGCTACGGTGCTGTCTGCAGATAAAACTCTGGCCTGTATTCTGCCAGAGGGAAAAGATTTGCCTCTCTTGGTGCCGTTGACAGCTCTGTCATTTCGCCCATAGCTTTTGATTTGTTAATCCTATTGCTGTAGTTGGTACTGTTTCTGTTTATGCAATGTACCTTTGTAATTGTTGAAACTGTATGATTTGTGCTACTGCTGTAATTTGTGTAATGTACTTAATTTCCTTATACAAGGATGCCGGTGGTGTGAATTGTGGGTAGTAAAGTGAGCATAGGGGTGGATTGTTGGGCAGATAAAATATAATATGCTCACTTTGTTAAAGATGGCGCTGCCCACATGGAAGCCCGTCACCCAGGTGATATTATTTCCCCTTGTGCTTGGGATGGGTGTGGGGGAAAGGCTGTAATGTAAGCAGGCCAGGTTGTTATGACCTAAGGCTTGGCTTTAAGAGTAAACTTTTCCCCACACCCTTGACTGATTGGATAATGTAGGGTGGTGCACTCTCCTGAGGAATCCCATTATACAGAGATTTCCTTGTTTGTATAATTGGATTAAAGGTTTGGATTATCTATGCTATAAAATGGGAGAGACCAGTAGCTTGAGCTCTCTCGGTTCCTGCTATTGCCATTGCAGGGGCCTCCCTGATCCCTTGACCTCCATGGGGAAAGCTGGTTTTCTGCCTCTCCCTTGTCTTCTCTTGTGGCTTGCCTGTATTGGTGAGACACCAATAAACAGAATGGCCTACCATCCTCCGACTCTGCCATTTCTTCACCGTCAGCCTGAATCCAATGGGAACCTGCATGTGAATGGCCACGATGGCGGCTCCTGGCCTTATAACCTCTGTTCCCCATCTCCTCCAGCACAAACTCTGCACAAACTGGCTTCTTCCTCAGCACTCCACCATCTTGGCTGCTTCTCCTGGCCTCCTCCACGTGGCCTTAATCTGCTCTCCTATCTAATGCTAATCTCAGGAACCGAGAGAGAGCAAGCTCCCAGTTGCCCCACTTTATAGTGTAGAAATCCAAACCTTTAAGCCAATCTACAAAGAAGAAAGTCTCTGATACAAAGCCACTTATCTGAGGCATAATGGGAGTATTCCTCATGAGAGTGCACCACCCACCTCATCCAATCAGTCAAGGGTGTGGGGAAAATCTTAGTTTTGAGAAGACCTTAGTATTAGAAAGGAGGGAAAGTCTTAGTCTTAAAACCAAGCTTTAGGTTATAATGCCTTTGCAAAATTACAGCCTGTCTCCCACACCCAAAGTGAGCAAACATATACATCATATTTACAAACTTATTTGACCAACAGAGGACAAATTAATGATTTGCCCAGAAGTCCCTCTGGTTTCTAGTACAGTCTTTTCTTTTCGTTGCATCATTGTTGTCAGGAAGAAATACAATTTACAGAAAATAATTCCTAACAGAATCCTAAGGGAAACAAACATTTGCATAGGTACCTTGCTGAGCGAAGAGTACCCCAAATTTACAAGTCACTAATGTAAGAGGAAAGAAAACATAATAATTCATATGCTTGGTCTTATATCAGGTAATGTGCAAGTGGCTGTCATATGTATAACAATTATTTTTAAATGGTACTAACTTTTAAGAAAATTCTGTTGTTTATCCTTAAACTTACTCCTTCTTCACCCTTTTGCTGGCTTTTGCTATGCAGAATTAGGGCAAAGGGAAGAAAGAGGTGGAATCAGAAATGGGTATGTAGTAACAATGTTAAATTGTCCTCAGGAGAGAAGCACTAGAAATGTGAGGGAAAAGGAGTAAAAAGAAGAAAATAAGCTCAAGGTTCCAGGTGTTGGGCAGATAAAATATATTATGCTCACTTTGTTAAAGATGGCGCTGCCCACATGGAAGTTCGTTGATATTAATGTGTGTTCTGGGACAGGCTGTTGGCAGGCTGGGTCATTATAGCCTAAGGCTTAGTTTTAAGAGTAAGGTCTTCCCCACACCCTTGACTGATTGGATAATGTAGGGTGGTGCACTCTCCTAAGGAATCCCATTATGCCTCAGACGGGTGGCTTTGTATCAGAGACTTCCTTGTTTGTAGATTAGATTAAAGGTTTGGATTTTCTATGCTTTAAATGGGGGCAGACCAGGAGCTTGCTCTCTCTTTTGGTTCCTGAGGTATTAGAGAGGAGAGCAGATTAAGACCACGTGAAGGCCATGTGGAGGAGAAGTAGCCAAGATGGCAGAGTGCTGAGGAAGAAGCCAGTTTGTTAAGAGTTTGTGCTGGAGAAGGAGATGGGAAACAGAGGTGAATAAGTCTGGTGAGCTAGAAACCTTTGATTCTAGGAAACTCGGATAAGTCAGTAGCTTTGTGAGCACTGAATGTGTGGGTTTTGGAGCCCAGTGTGTGTTTTTGCTTACCCGCCGGGTGCAAGCTAGAATTAAAGCGGATGGCTCACCAGTTTGTGGCTCCTGTGTTTCATTGCCATCTGTCCGAATCCAATGCGAACCTGCATGAGTCAGGCTGCTGTGATGGTGGCTTCGACTACTGGCTTTACACCAGGGAAAATTTGTTTTGGAAATGGGAGCAATGCTTTGAGAGAGCTGTGGGATGGGAGAAATAGCAAAGGAAGAGGTTATGAGAGATGTTGTCATGGGTTTCCCACATAGTATTCTGTGAAAGATGAATATAAAGTGTAAAGATTGGACTCATTATTGTTTACTTTGGGATGTTGGATCATATTCATTTGAAAATAACATAATAGCTTAAGACTGAGTCAGAGGCTCCTAATATAAATTCGGGTAACACATGTTAACTCATTTAATTAAAATCTAAATGGTTAATTAACACCCTTATTTTATAAGTGATGAATTTAAGGCTCAGAAATGCAGTGTTTCCCCCAAATCAATCTGATTATAAATGATAAAACAAATTTCTAACACAGATCTATCTGATGTCAATGTATATGGTTATACGTTGCACTAACTGCTATTTTGTAAGTGAGAATATTAAAGTACTGTAAAGCCAGTAGCCAGGGTCACCATCACAGCAGCCTGGCCCATGCAGATTCGCATTAGATTTGGACAGTCAGTAATGAAACAACGGAGCCAAGAACTGGTGAGCCATCAGCTTTTATTCTAGCTTGCACCCGGCAGGCAAGCAAAAACCCACACATTCAGTGCTCACAAAGCTACTGACTTATCCGAGTTTCCTAGAATCAAAGGTTTCTAGCTCACCAGACTTATTCACCTCTGTTCCCCATCTCCCTCTCTGCACAAACTCTGCCCAAACTGGCTTCTCCCTCAGCACTCTGCCATCTTGGCTGCTTCTCCTGGCCTCCACGTGGCCTTAATCTGCTCTCCTCTCTAATACTTCAGGAACCAAGAGAGAGTAAGCTCCCGGTCTGTCCCACTTTATAGTGTAAAATCAAAACCTCTAATCCAATTACACAAACAAGGAAGTCTCCAATACAAACTCACCCATCCGAGGCACAATGGGATTCCTCAGGAGAGCGCACCACCCTACATCATCCAATCAGTCAAGGGTGTGGGGAAGAGTTTACTCTTATAACTAAGCCTTAGGCTATAATGACCTGGCCTGCTTACATTACAGCCTTTCCCCCACACCCATCCCAAGCATAAGGGCAAATAATATCACCTGGGTGACGGGCTTCCATGTGGGCAGCGCCATCTTTAACAAAGTGAGCATATTATATTTTATCTTCCCAACAAGTACTTTGTGTTTGATTAGGAGGACAAGTCCCATAAGTAGGTTCTATTTGCAGCTGAGCTGGTGGTAGAGCTTACACTAACCCCCCCCCCCCCCTAATTACATTGAAATGTTTATCTTACCTAAACGCTTGCCTCTGTTCTGACATATTCCATCCCAGTATTGATTCAACACTTGAGCTATGGAATCAGACAAGCCTAAGGTCAAGTCCTGGACCTCACCCACTAGCTCTGTTACCTCAATTTTTTCATATGTAAATAGAAGGTTATCCCCATCCATACTCATGAGGTATTTGTGAGTATAGGGTGGTTAGCAATGGGAATAGTCATGTGGTCTTTGTCTGGAATCGCCCCGCATTCTTGTGTGCCAAAAGAAACAGCCCAGGGGCCCTTTGGGAGAAAAGCGACTGTCTGTCACCCAATGAGACTTCCACTACATCATATTAGCTCACCCACCCTAGAGGACCCCTTTAAATACCTCCATGTTGTTTAATCCTTTGTGACTCATCTGGCCCCTGAACCCCGGGACTGGAGGACATCGTCAGGCGGGATGTGCAGTACTTAATAAAGCCTTTATTCCACACTTTGTGGCTCTTGGTCAGCCTGCTTCTTCTTTCTCGGCGGGGAAAAATACCTTACATTTTGGTGCTGAAAACCCGGGAGGAATTTGAAGTCCGCAACAGACTGCTCCTCTCTCCCCGTCCCCTCCAAGAAAGAACCAGGACCCAGGATCTCCAACCATCCACCAACTTTGACGCACGGTGTGGAAAGTCCCATGCCTCCAAAGCCACCTCAGGTTCTTTCCACTGAGGCTCCCTGTCCGAAAACCATAGCTACATCAGAGAAGCCTTTTCCATAGGAGTGTGTGTGTGCTCATGGAGACATCCGAGCGTATCCACTTTCCTTATCCGTCCCTGGCCAGAGCTTGGGTTTGGGGATGCCAATCCTCAATTCTTGACCATTCTTCGAGAACTGAGGGCAGCCGTGGAGGCACAGAAATCCCAAAACACTCTGGTAGTTGCCTTATCCAAAATCTCTCCCTCCCTAAAGAAGAGGAAACTGTTTCTTTTCTCCACTGTGGCCAGGCCACAGAACCCACTGTATAATTGAACCAGGTAGCCTCCTGAAGGGACTTTCAGTTTTAACACCCTCACTAATTTAACTATCGCCGAAAAAGCTGGGAATTTGTTGGAGATCCCTTATAGGGCTTCTAATTATTCGCACACCCATCCTTAATCTCTGTGCCACCTGTTTAACCATGCAGGCGTTTTTTTGGCCAGAGAAACCTCCATTCCTAATCTTTCCTTCTCCACAGACTCTCAACTTTCTCTCTCTCCTGCCTGACCCCCAAGGGGACCCCTCTCTCGCTCCACTCTCTGTTCCATCTGCGACCTCTTTTGCTCTAGTCTCTTTCCTCCAGAGAGCCTCCTCCCCCTCCCTTTGCTAAATCCTGTTTCTCATTCACTTGCAAATACCTCTCTCTCTCTTCCCCTTCTTTCTACACTGTTTTCTTAAGTCCCTCCTCCGTCAGGCCATTCTCTACCTGTCATTGACTTTTACACCAGTTTGCAGGACGCCCAACCCCCAGACCCCTACCCGGGACCTGTGAACATGGCATTTAAAGTTTGCAATGGTCACGGCTGGTAAGAACAGGTCAAGGCTGTTCGCCAGGCCCACATGCACCAGAAGGTAATGCTCCAAACAAGGTACAGGAGTGCCTAACCCAAGTCTGGACCACCACCAGCAGCTTGCTTTAAGTGTGGCAAGCAGGACCACTGTACCTGACAGGGCCCCTGCCCACGGCTTCCCACTGAACCCTGCCCTTGACTGCAAGCAGCCCAGTCACTGGTGGAGCGATTGCCCCTTGGGGCAGCAGGCTCATCCTCAACGCCTCTACGTGGAGGACAAGCCACCCGAATGGGAGGACGAGGCAGCCACAGGGGCCCATCGCTCAAACTCCTAGGACACGGCCTGGACTCAGAGAACCCAGGGTATGCTACAATGAGCAGGTAAGTCTATCACGTTTCTTGTGGACACGGGAGCTGCCTTCTCTATTTTGCCACCACACACTAGATCTCTTATTCCCTCACAAGTCTCAGTTATGGGAATGGATGGGACCCCTTCCTTTCCTCTTCACACATCACTCTTGACATGCAATTTAAATGAAATCCCCCTTTTTTTACACCTGTTCTTAGTTATGCCATCGTGCCCTGTACCCCTTCTGGGTTGAGACATTACACACAGTGTCAGAGCCATTATCCAGCTGGCAACATCTTCCCACTTACTCCTGCCATTTCTCAATACCAAGGGCTCCCCCATAATCAATGCTACCCTCATTTCTAACCATGTCTCTTGCCTCAAGCTTGCTTCATGCAGGACCGCTGGCAGTCAGAACCACTGGACCCTACTCGTCTGTGGCTCACCAAGAGGTTGGGCCCTGTAGACCCTCCTGCTGCATCCTGTCCCTCCCACCAGGAACCTGCCACTGGAGTGAACTGAACCGAGGAGCAATGCTGTTCAGTAGGACTGGCCTGATGAAAGAAGCTTCAATCTCCTCAACCATCTGCAAGCAAAAATCTCTCCTCCTACAACATACTTAACTCCTGATGGTAGCCATCCATTCTTACCTGGGCTGCCCTTATCCTAAATCTTCTTCTAATTCTTCTCTTTTTAAATTCTTACAGAAGCACATCTGTGAAGTTTCTCAACTCACAGCCAAACAGACGTTCCTCCTGACACCCCTCAAAGCCACCAGCAGCCGACCTCCTCTCCCCACGATGCCCCTAATCAGCAGGAAGTAGTCAGATGAATAAGTGGCGCCCCTTTTCTGTTTAACAAAAAAGGCTGGGATGTAGGGTGGTTAGCAATGGGAATGGTCATGTGGGTAATCCAGACCCCGGTCTTTGTCTGGAACCGCCCCACATTCTTGCGTGCCAAAAGAAATGACCCAGGGGCCCTTTGGGAGAAAAGCGACTGTCACCCAGTGAGACTTCCACTACGTCATATTAGCTCACCCACCCTAGACGACCCCTTTAAATACCTCCATGTTGTTTAATCCTTTGTGATTCGTCTGGCCCCTGAACCCCTGGACCAGAGGACATTGTCAGGTGGGATGCAAGTTACTTAATAAAGCCTTTATTCCACACTTTGTGGGTCCTGGCCAACTGTTCCTTCTTTCTCGGCAGGGAAAAATACCTTACAGTGAGGATTAAGTGAACAGCAAATAAGAGTACCCAGTGTAGAAAAAGTGTTCAATAGATGGCAGATAGCATAGGGAGCTTGTAGGGAAGGGGGAAGTCTACACAAAGGGAAGCAAATGATGCAGAAACCAAATCAATGTCACAATTTATCCTGGAAATACCAAGATACCTTCATCTCACTTCACAGAGTAATCAGAAAATAAATTGAATTTAATAAGTTGAATGAAATTCTTAAGGCAGAAAACAAACTTACTATTTAAGGTAGTCTGTGATGGGTCTCTTTTTAAAATAAAGATATTTGCGATCTCAAATTTATCTTTTATAAACTTTGGGGGGATTGTACACTGATTTTTCTCAAAACAGGAAATACTTGAACCCTGTTTTTTACTTATGCATCCATTTTAAGTAGTCATTATCAGTTTTGACATAGATAATGACTCTAGAAATTTTTTTAAAATTTATTTTAGAGAGGAGAGACAGACAGAGAGAGAGAGAGAGAGAAAGGGGGGAGGAGTAAGACCCATCAACTCCCATATGTGCTTTGACCAGACAAATGCAGGGTTTTGAACTGGTGACCTCAGCATTCCAGGTCGACACTTTATCCACTGCGCCACCACAGGTTAGACTCTATAGGGAATTTTAAAGATAAATGGGAATTGGAAATAGAAATGAGCATAAAGGCAATTAAAATAAGGTTGAGGCCTGACCAGGCGGTGGCAAAGTGGATAGAGAGTTGGACTGGGATGTAGAAGACCCAGGTTCGAGACCCCAAGGTCGCCAGCTTGAGTGCAGGCCCATCTGGCTTGAGCAAAAGCTCACCAGCTTTGACCCAAGGTCGCTGGCTCCAGTAAGGGGTTTCTCGGTCGGCTGAAGGCCCGCAGTCAAGGCACATGTGAGAAAGCAATCAATGAACAACTATGGTGTCGCAATGGCAACGAAAAACTAATGATTGATGCTTCTCACCTCTCTGCATTCCTGTCTGTCTGTCCCTATCTCTGACTCTCTCTCTCTCTCTGTGTCCCTGTAAAAAAAAAAAAAAAAAAAAAAAAAAAAAGAGGTCGAAATACCAGAGGATTCTTAAATTTTAACTTTTCTTTTAGAAAAAAGGTTATTGACTTTTTAGAACTTTCCAAGGAGTACATATTTTAGTACTTCACATATATTAAACCATTTCTTACACCTCCAGAGAGGCTACAATGTAACTACTGAAGTTACCCCTGCTTTCTACACCCTAGCGTCTGTGGTGGCGTGCCTAAGAACTCACTGAGAATACATATTGGATACGAGACCCTTATTATCCTCTGTCTGAAGCCCTGGTTACGTATGGTCCAGATGTAAACCATTCCCCTTCACTTTTGCTTTATCCAAATAAAGTATTGGAAGTCATTTAGTTTCTCCCACTTTTAAAGCACTTGGGGCTTTGAGGAAAATAAGTGAACCTCGCCACCTGGTGGCAGCTCAAGGTTTGTGACAATAAGGTGGCCACCTAGTCTCAAGGAGAGAAGAGAGTAAGTATTGCCTTCCACTTTGCTACTCAAGACCGTGAAGGCACTTCTCAAACAGCTGAGTTCGCCTCTTCTAGACAGTCATTGTCTTTAAAATTCCCTTACTCTGTCCAGATCCATTCTAGTAAAACTGAATTAGCAGGATTTTTTTTCTATTCTTCAAGTGAGGAGGTTTCATGGGACAGTAGAACACTGATGAGCCTGAACTCCCAGATCTTACTTAATTTTTGAACAGATCCAATATTTAGTACTCATGCCCTTTAGCAAGAAATTAACAATTGGTCACAAAATTGTCTTTCTAAAATGGTCACTTCATACTTGCCTCTTATATCTTGAGCTAATCCTCTAAGAAAGGAAACTATAGTCATCCCTTGTTTTAAACAAATCATGCAATTAAAATTTGCATGTAAATTATAATTTTAAATTTCTGACCATAATGATGACCTGTACATTGTTCTCTCAAGAAATTAATTTATAAATCACAGTTTTTGAAATGTAGTTTACTCAACTCTAGAAAGGCTCTATTCATGATTTTCTTTATTTTTTTGTCTTTTTTTAAAATTAATTTTAATGGGGTGACATTAATAATTCAGGGTACATATGTTCAAAGAAAACATCTCCAGGTTATCTTGTCATTCAATTATGTTGCATACCCATCACCCAAAGTCAAATTGTCCTCTGTCACCTTCTATCTGGCTTTCTTTGTGCCCCTCCCCTCCGCCCTCTCCCTCTCTATCCTCCCATCCCCCACCTCGTAACCACCACACTCTTGTCCATGTCTCATAGTCTCACTTTTATTTCCCACCTATGGATGAAATCATGCTGTTCTCAGTTTTTTTCTGTTTTACTTATTTCACTCCGTATAATGTTATCAAGGTCCATCCATTTTGTTGTAAATGATCCGATGTCATCATTTCTTATGGCTGAGTAGTATTCCATAGTATATATGTATCAAAGCTTTTTAATCCACTCATCCTCTGATGGAGACTTGGGCTGTTTCCAGATCTTCGCTATTGTGAACAATGCTGCCATGAACATGGGGGTGCATTTCTTCTTTTTGAACAGTGCTATGGTGTTCTTAGGGTATATTCCTAAAAGTGGGATAGCTGGGTCAAAAGGCAGTTCGATTTTTAATTTTTTGAGGAAACTCCATACTGGTGTCCACAGTGGCTGCACCAGTCTGCAGTCCACCAGCAGTGCAGGAGGGACTAAGTAAACATCATTAAAATCTCTATATTACCCAAAGCAATTTATAAATTGAATGCAATACCAATTAAAATACCAATGACATACTTCAAAGATATAGAACACATATTCCAAAAATTTATATGGAACCAAAAAAGAACACGAATAGCCTCAGCAATCTTAAAAAGAAAAAATAAAGCAGGATGTATCACTCTTCCAGTTATCAAGGTTTAATACAAGGCCATTGTACTCAAGTCAGCCTGGTACTGGCATAAGAACAGGTACATAGATCAATGGAACAGAACAGAGAACCCAGAAATAAACTGTAAAGCCAGTAGTCAAGGCCACCATCACAGCAGCCTGACCCATGCAGGTTCGCATTAGATTCGAACAGTCGGTAATGAAACACAGGAGCCACAAACTGGTGAGCCATCAGCTTTAATTCTAGCTTGCACCCGGTGGGCAAGCAAAAACATACACTGGGCTCCAAAACCCACACATTCAGTGCTCACAAAGCTACTGACTTATCCGAGTTTCCTAGAATCAAAGGTTTCTAGCTCACCAGACTTATTCACCTCTGTTCCCCATCTCCTCCAGCACAAACTCTTAACAAACTGGCTTTTTCATCAGCACTCAGCCATCTCGGCTGCTTCTCCTGGCCTTCACGTGGCCTTACTCTGCTCTCCTCTCTAATACTAACCTCAGGAACCCAGGAACCAAGAGAGAGAGAGCAAGCTCCCGGACTGCCCCAGTTTATAGCATAGAAAATCCAAACCCTTAATCCAATCTACAGACAAGGAAGTCTCTGATACAAAGCCACTCATCTGAGGCATAATGGGATTCCTTAGGAGAGTGCACCACCCTACATCATCCAATCAGTCAAGGGTGTGGGGAAGAGCTCACTCTTAAACTAAGCCTTAGGCTATGACGACCCGGCCTGCCCACAGCCTGTTCCAGAACACACATTAATATCAACAAACTTCCATGTGGGCAGCGCCATCTTTAACAAAGTGAGCATATTATATTTTATCTGCCGAACATAAACCCACAGCTTTATGGACAACTGATATTTGACAAAGGAGGAAAGAACATACAATGGAGTAAAGACAGCCTCTTTAACAAATGGTGTTGGGAAAATTGGACATCTACCTGCAAAAAAATGAAACTAGACCATCAACTTACACCATTCACAAAAATAAACTCAAAATGGATAAAAGACTGAAATGTAAGCAGTGAAACCTTATGCATCTTAGAAGAAAACATAGGCAGTAAGTTCTCCAACATCTATCGAAGCAATATATTTGCCGATTTATCTCCATGGGCAAATGAAATAAAAGGCAGGATAAACAAATGGGACTATATCAAACTAAAAAGTTTTTGCACAGCTAAAGACAATAAGAACAGAATAAAAAGACAAACCACACAATGGGAGAACATATTCGACAATATGTCTGATAAGGGGTTAATAACCAAAATTTATAAAGAACTTATAAAACTCAACAACAGGAAGACAAACAATCCAATCAAAATAGAAATTTCTCCAAAGAGGACATACAGATGGCCAATAGGCATATGAAAAAATGCTCAACATCACTAATCATTAGAGAAATGCAAATTAAAACCACAATGAGATATCACCTCACACCAGTAAGAATGGTGCTCACCAACAAAACGATACAGAATAAGTGCTGGCGAGGATGTCTATTCATGATTTTCAATTGACTGTTGGTGGTTATGTGACCAGCTGGCTGAATCACAATCACTTGTGGAAATTACAGCACAAACACAGAAAGATTCCTGGGACTCTCTCCAAAGACTCTGATTCCATACGGAAACCCAGGCACCAGCATTTCTAAGTGCTCCCTGGGAGATTCCAGTAAGCGGTGAGCTTAGGGAATCACTGTACCTACACTGCCTTTGTGGACCATAAGATAGAATGGTGGATAACATACAAACTAAATACTGTGTTCACTTATCACATTGGCAAACAAGAAAAAAAGTAGTAAAAATTTGTTTCTAGTGATGACACGGGGAACTGAACTGCTGAGAAGTTATTTTTAGCATCTCAAATGTTAAATTGGCCCAGCAATCCCAATTTAGTACCTGGAATTTTAATCAGAGAAGTTTATTGTAGTATTATTTGTAGGGACAAATGAGTGGGAACAAACTGATGGCAGAATAAATTAGGATCTAGTAAATAAGGTGTTTTGCAATATTTAAAAAGAATCAATTAGTCTGACCAGGCGGTGGCGCAGTGGATAGAGCGTCGGACTGGGATGCAGAAGACCCAGGTTTGAGACCCCGAGCTCGCCAGCTTGAGCGCCGGTCCATCTGGCTTGAGCAAAAGCTCATCAGCTTGGACCCAAGGTCGCTGGCTCCAGCAAGGGATTGCTCAGTCTGCTGAAGGCCCGCAGTCAAGGCACATGTGAGAAAGCAATCAATGAACAACTAAGGTGTTGCGACGGCAACGAAAAACTAATGATTGATGATTCTTGCCTCTCTCTGTTCCTGTCTGTCTGTCCCTATCTATCCCTCTCTCTGACTCTCTCTCTGTCCCTGTAAAAAAAAAAAAAAAAAAAAGAATCAATTAGATTTGAATGTTTTCACCTGGGAAGGGGTCTATACGCTATGCAATTAATGAGTTGCTCAATTTTATGCACGTATACACACACGTGTGTGTTATATACATGTACACATGTATATATACACATGTATATATGTAATATATAATATGTATAAGTATAATTATAATATATATTCCCACTTATAAAAAATAGAAAAGGAAAAGTTAGTAAAGCTGGAGTATTATTGGTTATATGTGCTTTTGTGAAATGGGACAACACCAAGTGTACCAGCATTTAAATCATAGAAATATCAGAAGGAGAAGAGAGAGAGCAAGAAATTGAAAACCTATTTGAAATAATAATAATAGAAAACTTTCCTAACCTGGCAAAGGAATAGACATAAAAGCCCAGGACGCACAGAGAATCCCAAACAGGATAAATCGAAACAGGCCCACACCAATACACATAATTAAAATGCCAAAGATAAAGGCAAAGAGAATCTTAAAAGCAGCAAGAGAAAAAGTTATGTACAAGGCAGCTCAATAAGACTGTCAGGTGATTTCTCAGTAGAAGTTTTTCAGGCCAGAAGGGATTGGCATGAAATATTCAAAGTGCTAAAAGCAAGGACCTACAACCAAAATTATTCTACCCAGCAAAACTATCATTTAGAACTGAAGGACAGATAATGAGTTTCCCAGACAAGATAAAACTTAAGAAGCTTATCTCCACCAAACCAGTATTACAAGAAATGTTAAAGGGACTTCTTTAAGAAGATGAAGAAAAAAAAATAAAAATATGAATGATAAAATGGGAATAACTACATATCTATCCACAATTACTTTAAATGGAAAGGATTAAATATCAATCAAAAGACATATGGTGGTGATCTGGCTGGATAGCTCAGTTGGTTAGAGGATCGTCCCAAAGAGCAGAGGTTGCCAGTTTGATTGATGTTCCCATCTCTCTCTCTCTCTTTCCTTTCCCCTCTCACAAAACTCAATAAATAAAAATTTTCAAGAAGACATATGGTGGTTGAATGGATAACAGAGCAAGACCCTTACATATGCTGCTTACAAGAGACTGACTTTGTATTGAAAGACACACAGAGATTGAAAGTAAAAGGGTAGAAAAAAATATTTTATGGAAATGGAACCAAAACCAGCAGGTGTAATAATACTTATACCAGACAAAATAGACTTTAAAATAAATCCTTATTTTTTATTTTTATATTTTCATGATTTTTCTTCCTTTATTCTATTAATGTGGTATATTACATTGATTGATTTTTGTATGTTGAACTATTCTTACATTCCAGGGGTAAATCACACTTGGACATAGTGTATAATTTTTTTACTATGTTATTGAATTTTGTTTGGTACTGTTTTGTTGAGGATTCTTGCACTTATACTCATGAAAGATATTGGCCTTTAGTTTTATTTTCTTCCAATGCGTTTGTCTGGCTTTAAGTATAAAGGTATAAGGGTAAGAATGAGTTTTAAAAAATGTTCTTGTCAAATGTTTTGAAGGAGTTTGATAAGAATTTGTGATAATTCATTTTTAAAATATGGTAGAATTCACCAGTAAAGTTATCTGACCCTAGGCTAGCCTCATTTTTTAAAATTCTGTTTTCTTTTTCCTGCTATAATTGGATGTTTTCTGCTACCTTATTTTCCAAATTGCTGATTTGATCCTCTGCTTCATCCAACCTACCTTGTAGTGTATTCGTCATTTCACATATTGTATTCTTCACTTCTGACTGGTGCTTTTTTTATAGTTTCTATATCTTTTTTTATGATTGCTATCTTTTTGTTGAAATTCTAAGTTTATTGAGCATTCTTATAACTTTATTTTTAAACTTTATATCTGGTAAGTTTCTTGCCTCCATTTTATTTAGCTATTTTTCTAAAGATTTCTCTTGTTCTTTTATTTGAAACATGTTTCTTTGCATTTTTGCTGCTTTGTTTGTATGTATTAAGTAGATCTGCTAGGACTTCTAGTCTTGGTAGGGTGGTCTACGTAGTAGCTGTCTTGTGGGACCCATTGATGCAGCCTTCTTAATCATCTGAGCTGTGTGTTGCAGGAATGTCCCTTGTTGAGTTATGTGTACCCTCATGTTGTAACTGAGTCTTGATTTCTATTGGCCTTTTTGTGCATCTGGTCAACCCACTGGTTGGATAACTATGAGGATTAACCTATACCTCAGTGTACAAACTACTGTGCAGGAACTAATCTAATGAAGCAGAATTCACCTTAGCAGAGCCTGGTGCCTACTAAGATCTCCCTTTGGGTGTACTGCTGTGAAGTTAATTGGATCTTGTTCTAATGCTGTCTGAAGCTGACCACTGAGGGTGTTGGTTCTGGGCCTCTTGGGAGGCCTCTTGGGAGACCAATGACTCTGTTGTAGACCAATGTCAGATGCTGCATGTGACTTGCCCTGAGGAAACTGTTTGGAGCTACAGGCTATTTACAATTGTGGTTGCCTCTCCCAGGACTGAATATGTGCAGGAAGGACCAAGCTTCTACCAGCACTGGACCCATGGCTTGGTCTGCAAAAGTCCCAGGGCATCTCAAGATCTGCCATTGCCTGTCTCCATCGTTAGGCTGTCTGTTAGGTTCAGTCACTGAAAGAACCGCTGGTGGTAATCAAGTTGCATGAGGTGAGTTCTCAGTGAGTCGCCAGGTAGGAATGAGCAGTGTTCACCAGATTGATACAGGTTCAAACTCAGTCCCAGTGCTGGGTCTGAGCAAATGTCTCAGCATATACCACGTCTAGCTGCCACCTGCTGGGTGCTTTCACACTTCTGTTTTGGGCTGGGTTCTTCAGGGTGAGGCCAGTAGAGTTTATCAGGCCCCAAAAGATCAAGATTTGGCCATGTGCAAGGAGGGCACTCCACTGCTTGGGAGTACAGGGGAAGAATGGCCTTTGTTCTATAGCAACAAAACTTGGTCTATCCAAGATCCTTCCCAGAGCTCGATCTTAACAGGGCTGGGCTGCTAGAAATAGGGAGGATGGAGCTGGTGGATCTCTTATGAGAGGAAGGTGCCAGTCAGGCTTGGAGGATGGTGGAAAAAATAGCCCTCATCCCAGAGCCACACAATTCAGAATTTGGTAAGGCAGGGCTAGTGGGAGTTGGAAGGGTAGGGTTGCAGGGAGAGTTCATTAGTGGATTTCCTGTGATGGGGAGTCATCAGTCAGGTTCATGGGGGAAGTGATGGGAATAGCCTCTACCCCAAAGCCACACAACTCAGTCACTGATACCTCCTGAGTCTGCCCATACATCTACACCCGGGCCCAGGCAGCTGATTCTTTAACAGTGCACAGGCTACATAGGGTGGGGCTATTGGGATTCCAGAGGTTGGGGCTATTGCTTTCCCCAGGCTGATGCATACAGAGGGGAATGCTCCATCCAAGAAAGATGGCATCCTCAATGTGGGAGAGTGACTCTGCACAGCTATTCTGGAAATTGTCTTTTTAGCTTTCTCCCCAGAACCACAAACCCAGTCTCTCCTCACGTGACTCTAGTCTGCTCTGCCCTCCCTTTGCCAGAGTCCAGGATGAGTGGCTGAAAATGAGATTTTCTATATCAGCTCTTTAAGAGGGCACTTGTGTTTCTAGCTGACTCCTATCTCTCTCTGGCAAACAGAATCCCCTCTGATTTTCACAGCCACATGTTATGTGGGCAACTACCTCTTCCCAGCTTTGGTGTTCTGGGATGGGATGCCCAACTTGAGGTTGAGACCTCATGTTTCTCTGGGGAACCTTTGCAGCTGAAATGTCCCTCTGAAATCTCAGTGTTCTGGGATGGGATGCCCAACTTGGGGTTGAGAGCTCATGTTTCTCTGGGGGAACCTTTGCAGCTGAAATGTCCCTCTGAAATCTCAGCTGCGACCTGTGGGAGCAGAGCTAGCCCTTTTTGTGTCTCTGCCCTTTTTACTAGTCTCAGTGTAGCATCTTCTGTAAATCCTTGATTATAATACTTCTTTTCAGCTACTCTTCAGTTGGTTATTCAGGCTGATTGCTCTATATTTTATTTGTAATTCAGTTTGGTCCTGGGAGGAGCTGAGTGTAACATCCACCTATTTTACCACCATCTTAGATCTCTGGCCATTAATCCTTGGTTTCCTTACCTTGCAGCTGCATTACTCCCTGCCTCTGCTGTCATATGGAGTTATCCCTGTGTGTCTGTTTCCAAATTTTCCTCTTTTTATAGAAACATCAGTCATAGTGTATTAAGGCCCACCCTATCCCACTATGACCTCAATAAACTAATCACATCTGTAGCAACCTTATTTACAAAGAAGGTCACATTCTGAGATATTGTGGAGTAGGACTTCAATACATTCTTTTGGTGGCAAATTCAGACTATAAAGAAAGCATTAGCCATAAAGTAAAGAATCAGTATATTTTATCATGTAAAATGAAAGTTAGCAATTTCTTCTGTAAGATATGTCAGATAAAAGACATTAAAAATAGATTAGAAGTTCTTTTCTCTACTTTTAGTAATGTTGGTACTACAAACAAATGTGAGTGTTAGATAAAAATGACACACTTTAAATGGAGCTATTTTTTATTAAAAAGTAATAATTTTACATATTTTAAAATTCAGTACAAAAATACAGAATAAAAATTAGTTCACTTTTAGATTCTTATTTTTGTCATGATTTTGGACAATAAAAGTAACTGGTATTTTTCTGGCAGAGGTAAATTATACAACCTCAATCTGCTATATACTAGATACTGACATTTGGCAGTGGATGAAAGCGGGTAGATATTTTTTTTTTTTTTTAGATTTTATTTATCCATTTTTAAGAAAGGGGGAGAGAAAGAGAGAGAAAAGAGAGGGTGGAGCAGGAAGTATCAACTCCCTTGTGCCTTGACCAGGCAAGCCCAAAGTTTTAAACAAGCAACCTCAGTGTTCCAGGTCAACACTTTATCCACTGTGCCACCACAGGCCAGACAGGGGTGGATCTTTTTATTTGGCTTTCTTCTGCTGATTTAACTTTGTCATTTGTCATCTTCCCATTTCTCCTCCACACATGAAACCAAATTTCCTTATTTCTGATTAGCTGATTACTCATTATAGAGATCTTTATCAAAAATATCTTCAGCCCTGGCCAGTGGCACAATGGATAGAGTGCACCCTGGAGCACCAGCATTGCTGGCTCAGTCCTGGGGTAACCAGCTTGATTGCAGAGTCTTGATCTCAAGAGTGCCAGCTCAACCTTGACGGCACTGGCTTACCCCTGAGGTTGTTGGCTCAAGCCCTGGTCTGCGTTTGACCCCAAGGGTGCTTACTTGATTCTGAGGATGCTGGTTTGAGCCCTGGTCAGGGAGCATATGAGAAACAATCAATGGGTGCACAGCTAAGTGGAATAATGCGTTGATGCTTTTCTCTCTCTCCCTTCCTCTCTCTCTCTCTCTCTTTCTCTCTCTCTCAAAAAAAACACAACTAACTAAAAAAGCAAAACAATAAAAACCCAACCTTCAGTGCTTTTGGCGAGCTTGACTTTTGGTAGCACAAGCCATTCATGGAACATAACTTAATTGTTTTTAACAAAATGATACTATTTGGAATGGAATTTTCTTATTCCTACCAAATCCAGGTGTATGAAATAACTGCTGAAAAATCTTATGCAATGCAAACTCCCTTTGCATATGTTGACAAAGGATTACCTCCTAAGATCATGATCTTTTAGGGGTGCCCTTTTCTCTTCCAGTTTTGCAAATGTCCCTCATTACAACCTGGAAGCTATCAATATGATATACTACTTAAGAGCATTACTTTTTCTTACTTACTTTCTTTTTTTTCTTTTATTTTAAAAAGGGAATACTTTATTCAAACCCATCAGAGAAAGAAACAAGTTGGGTCTGTAACAAAGTATCATGCTGTAAAACTAAGGCCAGTCACTGTACATGAGAGTAGACACTGCTATATACAAATTAACTTATCAGATCACACCTTAAAATTTTTTCTTTTCTTTTTTCTTTTTAATTGAGAGGAGGGGAGATAGAGAGATGACAGATTCCTGCATGCACTCCAACCGGGATCCACTGGTCAACCCCTTCTGGGGTTGATGCTCAAATCAACCAAGCTATCCTCAGTGCCTGGGGCTAAAGCTCAAACTAACTGAGCCACTGGCTGCTAGAGGGGAAGACAGAGAGAAGGGGGAGAGGAAGAGGAAGAGAAGCAGATGGTTGTTTCTCATGTGTACCCTGACTAGGGATCAAATCTGGGTTGTCCACACACCAGGCTGATGCTCTATCCACTGAGTCAATTGGCCAGAGCCAACTTTTCAAAAAATTTAAAACAGTATACTACACACCAATCTCTTCACTCTCCTACTCAAGAGCAGCTAGGTCCTCATGGCCTCAGAAAACCTTCCTTCCTCCATGCCCTCACCCACATAGTAGTGGACATGCTTGGCATATATCAGGTCAAACTCATAGTCCAGCCAAGCCCAGACCTCAGCAATATCTGTGGTGTTGCTCAGCGTGCACACAGCTTTCTGTACTTTGGCCAGGTCTCCACCAGGTACCACAGTGGGAGACTGGTAATTAATGCCAACTTTGAAACCAGTGGGACACCAGTCCACAAACTAGATGGTACACTTGGTCTTGATGGTGGCAATTGCAACATTGCCATCTTTGGGAACCACATCCCTATGGTACAACAGGCAGCAAGCCATGTATTTACCGTGGTGAGAGTCACATTTCACTATATAGTTGGCTGGCTCAAAGCATGCACTAGTGATCCCTGCTATAGAAAGCTGATTGTGGATGGCTTTCTCAGCAGAGATTACAGGAGCATATGTGGCCAGAGGGAAGTGAATGTAAGGATAGGACATCAGGTTGGGCTGGAATTTGTTCAGGTCAACATTCAGGCTCCATCAAATCTGAGGGAATCAGTGATGGAAGACACAATTTGACCTATCAACCTATTCAGGTTAGTATGGGTTGGGTGGGTGCTCAATCTTGAGGTTTTTATTTTTTATTTTTATTTTTTGCAGAGACAGAGAGACAGTCAGAGAGAGGAATATATAGGGACAGACAGACAGGAACAGAGAGAAATGAGAAGCATCAATCATCAGTTTTTCGTTGCCGTTGTGACATCTTAGTTGTTCATTGATTGCTTTCTCATATGTGCCTTGACTGTGAGGCCTTCAGCAGACAGAGTAACCCCTTGCTCGAGCCAGCGACCTTGGGTCCAAGCTGGTGAGCCTTTTTTTTTTTTTTTTGCTCAAGTCAGATGAGCCCGCACTCAAGCTGGCGACCTCGGGGTCTAGAACCTGGGTCCTCCGCATCCCAGTCTGACGCTCTTTTTTAATGGTGTAGTAGGGCCACAGGCATAGTTATTTATTTATTTTTGTGTGTGTGACAGAGACAGAGAGAGACAGAGGGACAGATGGAGACCGACAGACAGGAAGGGAGAAAGATGAGAAGCATCAATTCTTCATTGTGGCAGCTTAGTTGTTCATTGACTGCTTTCTCATATGTGCCTTGACTGGGGGTGGGGGGCTGCAGCAGATAGAGTCACCTGCTGCTCGAGCCAGTGACCTTGGGCTCAAGCTGGTGAGCCTTGCTCCAACCAGATAAGCCCGCGCTCAAGCTGGTGACCTTGGGGTTTTGAACCTGGGTTCTCCGTGTCCCAGTCTGATGCCCTGTCCACTGCGCCACCACCTGGCCAGGCAGGCATAGTTATTGACAATATCTTTCTTGCCTATGATGAGCTGATCAGGTTGGCAGAGCTGGTGGTAGGTATCATTGTGAACTTCATCAGTGACTGTGGGTTTCAGGTCGACAGACACTGACCTGGGCACATGGTTGCCAGCGCCTCTCTCTGAAGAAGGTGTTGAAGGGGTCCTCTCTCCCACTCCCCATGATAGTGTCACTTTGCATCTGCTCATCAGGCTAGATGCCATGTTTCAGGCAGTAGAATTCCCAATAGGCATTACTAATCTGGACACCAGCCTGATTAGCATGGACGGACATGCACTCATGCATGGTTGCTGCTTTGCAACTGCCACAGGGCAGCAGATGGTGGAGAGGGAGAGGACTGGTTGCTGCTTTTTAGAGTACGACTCTCAGGTGATAGATGTAAGAGAACCTACAATCATTACTCTTTCTTGTGGAATCTTCTCAAGAGTAGATGATAAAGTCAAAAGATGTTAATTGCTACACATGTATTTTCAAAACTGAGAACCTAGATTTCTGTTGATGAACTGATAGCAGGTAGAATACCAAAAAATCTACTTGCAATTTAATTTCTTTGTAATCAGTTGGTCACTTTCAGAGAGGTTTTAAAAAGCACTTGTTGCAGTTTTTTATTGCATGTGTTCTGCTCAGGTTGCCTTGCTTTGTCAGATATGGTGGAATATTTTCATAAGATATTCTGAAGTGAAAGGCACTTTGATAGCAGTGGGTTTTCTTTCTTTTTTCTATTTCTTCTTTGGCCTTTGCAGATCATCTAGCCAATTAAAAAAGCCCCAAAATAACTGGCTTCTTGGTCCATGTCAAGCAATTTCTCATTAGTTACAGATACAAAAATTCTGTCATCTTCTTTAAGCTCAAATATGCCACCTTGATAGATGGAATAGAGTCCATATTCTGAGTCTTTAGACCAACAACTATTCCTAGCACTTTTCATCAGCAGTATGGGGTCAGGATAGAGTGTTGTTTTGTAAATATACTGAACCATTTGTTTGTTTTTCTTTCTGTTGTCTACTGTTGAAATGTTATCATCTTCCTGAAACCGAAAGTATGTTTGCGAATAGATATAGTAAAACCCAGTCTTTTGGATAATTAACTCTCCAGACCTCAAGTGCAAATTATTCAAGAATGAATGTCCTTTTCTTGATGACTCCCAGGAGGTTATTTTATGGCCCAAAACTTTTTCATTCTTGGAGCCTGGATGAAGGTTAGAGAGAAAGAAATTTTAACAAAAGGGAGTTTGTAGCAAAGCAAGGTGCTTCAGATAGCTCTGGCTAACACATTTTTGGTTGGTATTGCAAAGGATCTCAATCAAATATAAAACTTCTTGCTCTTCTGATCTTATAAGAATTTTAAATCCTGGCCATATAGAAATCTGAAGGCTTCTGTATTATTGTGACCTGTTGGGAACACCTTATCTGCCATTAATGCCACGTCTGCCACATGTCTCTGAGTAGTGGTGCAGGGGACTGTTCACTCAGACACTCAGATGGCAAATTTGATTCCTTTGCAGAACTTCTGTCCTGAACTCCTGCCTAACTTTCTGTGCTGGTGAGCTCCACTGAATGTGTATAAGGAGACCAAAAGAAATGTATCTGCTTCCCTATGCCTAGAATTCAGAACATCTCGCTATTCCTTTGGATCTCATGGATTCCCTCCTTGTTCTTTTTTAGCAGTCAAAGGCAACATCTAAGCAGAAGACATCTCTAGTCCACGATAAGATAGAGCATAGTGGCAAAGAGATCCTAGATTTAAAGATCTTTAAATCCTTGGATCTTTAAGCCCTAGAGACTGAATGAAAAAAGGGCTATACAAAATATGATATTCCTTTAAATGTTAGGCTTATCTCCATGATTAAAACAATTTTAGTTTTCCAAGAGTTTATAATAACTCTCATAGTTGTTGATGAGCAGTAAATAGTAATATCACAACAATGATCTCACTCACAAGAAGAACATGTTAATCATCAATAAAACACAAGTTCAGGAATATCAGTAAAGCATCTGCCTAGAAAAAAAGCAAAAACACCCCCCCGCCAAACACTCAATAACCATTTCATCCATTAACTGATGCCTGAAATATCTTTAACTTGGGACAAAAATTTTACAAAAATAAAAGTGACTACTTAGTGACTACTTACTACTACACACCAGGTGTTTTGCTTGTGTTAATCCTTACTGTTTTATGAGTTAACAATTATCTTTATTTTGTATCAAGATGATCTCTGCCTTGTATAAGAAACTGTAGCTTGATTTGGTTAACTAACTTGCTCAAAACATATGTGTAGGTCTGGTGGAGCTGGAATTCCAATGTAAGTATTAAGACCCATGCACTTAAAACTACAACATTCTATGGACACCTGCTCTACAGTTAAAAATTAGGTTTAATATATTTGATTAAACTATGTGAAACTGACATTACTGGAAGTAAAAAAGAGTCAAATATTGGCAACTTCTTATGGGTTACCCTAATATAAATGTCACAAAGGAGTGCTTAGCGACTCATGGTGAAAGTAAATGACTGATTTAGAACTTAAAAGGGGAGGAAGATTTGATAAAAAGTGAGAAAGAAAAATTACTTTCAAGATAAAAAAAATGAAAATAGGGGCATGGGAAACTCAAACACAGCTTCTCCCACTTAATTATTTTCCTGAGGCCAGTTCTGCCAGGGCAGTATTTGAGCTATTTGCCTTGTAATCTTGCTGATGAAAAGTGTAAGTCTGAGACTTGCTTACTGGTGAGCATTTTGTAGATAGCTATATCAACATTCAGATACAAATTAAAATAATGAATTATTGGGAACAAATTCTTTCCTGGTCTTCTTTTAAAGCATATACTTTCTGTTTCTCTTACTTGGAACCAGGAATGTGTGTCTTCTTGGACTGGTCCCTGTTATGTGAGCTGCTACTCTCTGGCGTCCTTTTTCCCTTATTAGCGGAGGGCTGTCTTGTTGCTTTTCTAAAAGAGAAATGACAAGAATTATCAGCACTTGTCCAACTACCTCTCACTACATTGCTGTTCACAGCTGTATCAGCCAGACACGGTGAGCCCACTGGGCTTCCAAAATGGATTACTATACTTGTGTTTTTATAAAAAATAGCCTACAGTTTAGTATGGTGATCAGCCTGCTTTGATTTATGTGTAATTTAAAAACTAGTTTAGGGGGTAAGAATAAGCAATAACTTGGGTTATAATTTATCAGTATCTCAGAAGTAATTACAGTAAATATAACAAAGTTAAAATTATGGCCCTTTTCCAAAAATACCCAAACAAGAAAACAAACACACAAAAAGCTGTGGACTTGCAATAATCTTGCTGAGTCATTTAAAGTGCACAATAACCAGATATTGGCAAATTTCCATTTTGAGTTATATATAGAAACAGAATGATACCAATTTCATAAACTCTATTTTTATCTCTTTGCTAGCCACTAGTGATTCTAAAGGAGTAGCAGTTATAATAATTGTCCATAGATGCTACAAGCTGGTACCCAACAGTCACTCCCTCTGCCTCCCAAAAGGAACATGTATTGAAATACTGATCACAGTAATCAGTAATGATTATATAAATCACTGGTTCACTGGATTATAACAAACAAATAACTTATTGACCACTATTAAAGTACTTTGGAATAACCTTAAAAAATACAGCTTCAACACACTACTCTTTTAAAAAATCAGTTCAAACTTCCCAGGTGTGCTTATATTGGTTTTTAAATAAATTATATTCTTTCATCAAGCAAATATTGCCCAGAACAGGGCACTGCACTATGTATTTTCTACAGGGGCAGCAAACATTAATCTCTGATTAATTAAGTCAAGGAACCTGATCAGTTTTTCAGAGGAGATATGAATTAGAAGATAAAATTTTACCTGTTAGAAATAGAAAGAGAAGGGAAAGATTCCTATTTATGGGAAAGCTGAGGTCTGGGGAAGGTTTGTACTAAGGTTCTTTTACTCATTAACTCTAACAAACGAAAGTGCCCATCATTTCTATGACAGGCACTCTTCTAGAAACAAGAAGAAAGAATTATAAACAAACAAGTACAAGACATATTATTTGAACAGGATGAGGATGGGCTGGCTTGGGACCCGCCAAGATGGGAAGAGGCCCAAAGCAGGATGCACAAAGCACTCCTAAGACACAGGCAAGAGAGGAGCTCAGTTTCAGGTTTGGATAATGAGCTAAAGCACAGAGGATTTGAATGCTAGGCTTAGAGACTTGGAATTATTGGGTATGGGAAAACTCTGAAAGATTTTGGTCAGGGAAGCGAAGAGATATGTTTTCTGCTTTAGGCTAATTTATCTCTAAAGTTTGATAGAAGATCAGAGGCTGGAGACTTGCAAGTTACTAAACGATTACACTGGCACGGAGAACAGTAGCTTTAATCTAGGAGAGTAGCAGCGGGAACTAAGTGGAGGTGATAAAATTCCATAGGGGAAAATGAATGGGAAATGAGAATCTCTCTTACTTACTTTAATATTTAAAACTTTTTATTGATTGATTTTAGAGAGGGAGAAGAAGAGACACAGAGAGATAAATTTGTTGTGCTACTTATTCATGCATTCATTGGTTGATTCTTGTATGTGCTTTGACCTGGGATAGAACTCGTAACTCTGAAGTATGAGGATGATGCTCTAACCTACTGAGCTACGCAGCCAAGGCTTATTTCTTCTAATTCTGTATGAATTGTTACTCATTCAGGATGGGTGGGCATTTATATGGTACTGAAGATCAAGCATGGCATGTGGACACATAATCAATTACATCTTATTCTCAAGATGCTCAACTCTCAAGGTTGATGTGTCCCTTTACTTATAACTTTCATTGTTAAATAATTCATAATGCCTTGCTTGCCCTTGGACCTTAACACTTTGTTTTTAAGTATTCAATAACAAAATCCAGTCATAAATATCTTACATTGGAAGGCATTGCAAGGATATGGGAAAGCCAAGATTTGAAAGTAAATTCTATAGATAGGAAATTTCTGATTGGCTATTGGAAACACCTCCCAGAAAAGAAAGTTGTGAATATGTATATTTCGCTCATGGCTATAGCTTGGTGTACTGAGAACTACATGATTTCTACACCTTGTTGGAATGAATAAAAAAAGAATATTTTTCTTCCAACACTGAAAATAGTACATGCATCTATTGTAGACTATGGATCTGGTATGTGTCCTCAGAAGAGATAGAGTGTCCAATACTCTCACTTCCAGTTTTGCCTTCAAGGAAATGATCAGATGCTTGGACCCTGGGACAAGGTCCTGTCCTCTCTGACAGGTTGGCGTGCCCCAAGACTGTAAGTCTCCAGTATATCTACTCAGGCTTGTACAGCCATTAATGTGTGCCAAATGCAAAATAGTAGTAAATTTAACTCAGTAATTTTATTTATGTATTTATTCAATCAAAAACATGTATGAAGAACTTTTTATGTAGAGAGAAATGGTGTGGGCACATCATTGTAAATGCACTAACTGCCAACAAATGGTGCTCTTTAAATGGTTAATTGTATGTTATATAAATTTCATCTCAGTTAAAATACAGGCACACAGTCATGCACACTGCAAGTGGGGCAGGTAAGAGTTGGGGATCTACTAGGTTTGAGGCATAGGGTATAGAGAGGTGCTAGGAATAGAGAGGTGGGAAGAACACAGCTTTCTGTCTTTGTGGGTCTCTAATCAATGAGAAATCAGACAACACACAGATAAAAATAGATACAAATGACAGGAAATGAATAAGCTATGATAGAAATAGCAGGATGTAGGTAGGGGACTTACTTAGAAAGATGGCCAGGGAGGGTCTGACAATTAGGTGATAAGGGTGGAAGATAAGAAGGGGCCAGTTATGTGAAAAGCCAGAGATGAAAGAAGCCAGATCAAGGACCAAAGAAGCCCAACTGGGCAGCAGCATGGAAGGGGGTTAGGGTCAAGAGCAGGCTGCTGATCATGAGCAGGAAGATGCTGTGGCATGGAGACCACAGAATAAAAAGTGTTGTGGAGGGTAGCAGACTGTTGGCAAAAGGGAGAAGGAGCAAGGGGCTCCGTGTAAGAAAAGGCATGGAGCCTGGTGGTGGACAGAAGCAGAGAAGATGGGTATAATTTTAGAGCCTTTATTTTTCTCGCTTCCAGTCATGTTCTAGAAAAGATTTAGATGGCTTATTTACAACACATTAGAAGATAGAAAATAATTAAAATTGAGGTGAAAGGAAAAGCCACGTCGGAAAAATAAGATTCAGCTGAAAAGTTCTAGCCATGGGTGCAGTACAGACTGAATTCTTAGCTTTCTGGCTACCGACCCAGAAAGGGAATAGAATCAAGGAGCTTGAAACACCAAGCAGCAGGTTGGTGTGTGGGGTGTGCGGCTGGGAACAGAAAGAGGGTGGAGAGTCTTCTACCCTCCAAGAGGTTGATAATGGCAAGATAAAATAACAATAAAAAATACTACCTGGAACTGTAGAAATGGTTTCCTCATAGGTTCTCAAATTTATCTGCAAATAGTATTGAATAAAGCTTGTTAATTTCCCTAAAAATTTATAACTGACTATTAAATGTCTATGGCTTTCTTTGCTGATGTCTAACAGAAAAGTTCTACATAAGATACCCATCTAGGAAACTTGAAGTTGTGCAAGACTGGCATTGTGTGGGGTCTATGGTGGCAGCTGGTGTCAATACTGAGGTGGCCAGCTCTATGTGGTTATCAAAGAATGGCCCTCTGGACAAGTTCTGTTTCTGGAAAATGTCTTTCAAAGTTCACACCTGAAACAACAAAAGAGGAAGGAGCTGTCTGCCAGGTTAGGTCATCCTAATGTTCCCCAGATCTGCTGATGGCTGCGATAGCCCTGTCACCTCACTCCCTCTGTGTGGGGGTATGTGCGTGTGTATGTGCACGTACATGTGTGTGCATGCATGTGTGTGTAAGTGCTCTGTGTAAGAGAGTCCAGGGGCATGAAATTACTGGACAGACCCAATAAGACACACTTCCTCACTCTCAATGCCCACAGACATACACAGCTCATCAAAGTGTGACCTGGCCATATAATGTCATCCTCTCCTTTCTGAGAATGTGGCGGATGCATTCTTCACATAAGTTATTTTACCAAATACTGATATCCTTACTAAAAATCTAGTATCACCCTCTCTGTACTAACCAGTGGAAAAACCAGCAAGAAAGAGTAAAAACCGAACCTTTCTATTAACTAAACTGACTGGGCCCTGACTCATCCACAGCTTCTAAATTCCCCTTGATTCCATTCTGTCACCTGGGGGGTTTGCTTATCACTGCCTTCTTTCCCAACAGTGTTGTTGATTTTGTAACTACTTGCAAGTTTCCTCCTCTGTAATCCCCGCTAAACCAGAAGTTTTCTGTTCCCCCCTCTGCCTCAAGCCCTGACTCCAGATAATAGGGTAACAGTCTGTGGGCCAATGGACACTGGGGGGGTCTGAGAAGGGAAAGCAAGAGGTGGCCTCAGCATACTCTCTCTTTCATTCTGGGACAGAAAAAAAGGAGGAGGAGAAGTAGCAGGCAGGGGAGAAGGGTGATTCCTGCAGTGTGGAAGGCAGAATGCAAGAATAATTACAGTATGGTCAGATGGCCTGGAGGCTCATCCGTCCATTATTAGCTCTGGGAAACTTTGCTCAGGTCACTGAACAGATATAAATTTTAACTTCTCCATTTATTCAAAAAAGAAGAAGAAGAAAATGATTTCTTCCTCACAGATGCATTCTTCACATAAGTTATCTCATAGAGCTGTTGTGAGAATTAAAGGAGATAATATATGTAATGGGTGTAGGATGTTTACTGGAAATAGTCTGCTTAATTAATGGTACCTGGAAAACATGGGAATTTTTTCCTGTATTGTCACTACCCCTCTGCGTGCTTTCCCAGCTTCTCTCTGTTCTAATTAGTGGCAGGACATGAGAGTGGGAGGGAGCGGGAGAATAATAGGAAAGAGATATGTAAATCCACCCCCAATGCTTCTCTTATCTTCCCACTCCCAGCCCCGCCATCCAGCTTCCTGCTTCAGTCCCCAAACCTTAACTCCAGGCTCTATGGAGTCCCTTTCCTGGATTCTGCAGGACCCTGCCCCAGCCCTAGGCCTTTCCTGGCCCTTGCACTTGGGGTGATGTAGTCATAGCTGCCCACGTGCAGGGTATCCACACAGCACAGGTGTTTCCAAGAGTCCCAGCTGTAAGTCTAATTTAATTTCTCATAGAAATAGCATTGTGGGTGATGTCTGTATGTTTATAAATTGAATTCCTAACCATGAAAAGCCAGCCTGAGCACCAAACAGTGAACTCACAATCATGTCATTAAAACATAGCCTCCTTCTATGCTGGGAATGTCCCCAGTATTTCTTTAAATAATCATGAGCTTCCTACTTTACAGAGAATTTTCATATCTGTGTGCTCATCTGACTTTTCTGAGCATGCCGAGAAAAGAAGGAAGAGCCTGAGAGAAGAAACTTAACTTGACATGTCACATTGCTGAAAGTAAAATTATGTAATCATATTTAGTGAAATGAACTGTTAGCTATAGCTAACATAATGTTTCTGCTAGAGCTTCTGTTTAAACAAGTCCCATGAACAGTAAACACTGTAATTTGTCATTTACTAACTATAAATTTAGATGTCATCACTTTCAATTTCTCAAAGTATCTTTTTCTTCCTCTCTTCCTCTTTCTTCATCTCTATATGCATAAAAATAAATAGATTTTCAGAGATCAACATGTGAAAAGAATATAACACCTTTACTTGGCCTCTTTTGTTTTCTGAATTAAAAAAACACACACGTCCTCTATTGTTGTGTAACCTTGAACATATGACTCCGTGCCTCAGTTTCCACAATGTAAGATAAAAACACTGGAATAGATGGGAAGGCTGTCTACAGTAGAGGCATGAGCTTTAGACCAGGAGTTAACTAGGACCCGCTGTTTGATGCTGTTCCACCTTTTTCTAGTTCTATGAATTTAGGGATATCACTTAAGCTCTCCAAGCCTCAATTTCCCCTGTTGCAAAATAAGGAGTTTAGATATAATGATCTTACATACTCCTTCTCTTCCCACCTTCTATGCTGTCTGGTGAAGTCACCTGATAGTCCACCTACCTTTCTAATATACTGACGTAGTTGCCACTTTACATGCCAGCAGGGGTCCTTCATGCTCTCCTCATCATTGGGGTCCCAAGAGCTGTCATCTTCCTTTAAGAAGCAGGCAATGCCACTTTTGGAGTACTTGTCCTGCATCTTGGATGAGATGGAATACAACACAACATTAATCATAAGTGCTTTTTATATTTTTTCATTTAGAAGTTAAAACTACAGAAACTGATGACAGATTCAGAGCAGCAGTCTTGGCACCTTGGATAAACTCATGGCTTAAAATTACAGTAAGCATGCCTGACCAGGAGGCGGCACAGTGGATAGATCGTCAGACTGGGACTTAGAGGACCCAGGTTCGAAACCCGGAGGTCACTGGCTTGAGCTGCTTGAGCGCAGGCTCACCAGCTTGAGTGTGGAATCATAGTTATGACCCATGGTCGCTGGCTTGAGCCTAAAGGTCACTTGCTTGAAGCCCAAGGTTACTGGCTTGAGCAAGGGGTTGCTCAGTCTGCAGTAGCTTCCCTGTCAAAGCACATATGAGAAAGCAATGAACGACTGAGGTGCCAAAACGAAGAATTGATGCTTCTCATTTCTCTCCCTACCTGTCTGTCCCTATCTGTCCCTCTCTGTCTCTCTCTTTGTCTCTGACACACACACACACACACACACACACACTCACTCACTCACACACACACGTAAGCATTTTGTCCTTTGATAAAAAGTAAGCAGTTGGATATAGTGGAATATAGTGGAAAGGTTACAGGTGTGGGCTGGGCGTCTGAGTTACAATGCCCTATGCCCTTGATTGTTCCAGCCATTAATCAGCTGTGTGTTTCTTGGATGTTTTTCTTCTGTGTCTGTTCTTCATTTGAGTTTTGACCTGGTTCATTGTGGTGATTGTAAAGCCAGTAGCCAGGGCCACCATCACAGCTGCCTGACCCGTGCAGGTTCGCATTGGATTCGGACAGTCGGTAATGAAACAACGGAGCCAAGAACTGGTGAGCCATCAGCTTTAATTCTAGCTTGCACTCGACAGGCAAGCAAAAACACACACTGGGCTCCAAAACCCACTCATTCAGTGCTCACAAAGCTACTGACTTATCTGAGTTTCCTAGAATCAAAGGTTTCTAGCTCACCAGACTTATTCATCTCTGTTTCCCATCTTCTTCTCCAGCACAAACTCTGCTCAAACTGACTTCTTCCTCAGCACTCTGCCATCTTGGCTGCTTCTCCTGGCCTCCACGTGGCCTTAATCTGCTCTCCTTTCTAATACTAACCTCAGGAACTGGAAGAGAGCAAGCTACTGGTCTGTTCCACTTTATAGTGTAGAAATTCAAAACCTTAATCCAATCTACAAACAAGAAAGTCTGATACAAAGTCACCCATCTGAGGCATAATGGGATTCCTCAGGAGCGCACCACCCCACGTCATCCAATTAGTCAAGGGTGTGGGGAAAAGCTTACTCTTAAAACTAAGCCTTAGGCTATAATGACCCAGCCTGCTCACAGTCTGTCCCAGAACACACATTACTATCAACGAACTTCCATGTGGGCAGCGCCATCTTTAACAAAGTGAGCATAATATATTTTATCTGCCCAACAGTGATCTTTGAGGTCCCTTCCAATATGACATACTGTGGATCCCTTTCTAAAGCTGGAAACCCATCCAGATACAAATTAGCAGTAGAGTCTGTTGGGCAGATAAAATATATTATGCTCACTTTGTTAAAGGTGGTGCTGCCAACACGGAAGTTCGTTGATATTAATGTGTGTTCTGGGACAGGCTATCGGCAGGCCGGGTCATTATAGCCTAAGGCTTAGTTTTAAGAGTAAACTCTTCCCCACACCCTTGACTGATTGGATAATGTAGGGTGGTGCACTCTCCTGAGGAATCCCATTATGCCTCAGATGGGTGGCTTTGTATCAGAGACTTCCTTGTTTGTAGATTAGATTAAAGGTTTGGATTTTCTATGCTTTAAACGGGGGCAGACCAGGAGCTTGCTCTCTCTTTTGGTTCCTGAGGTATTAGAGAGGAGAGCAGATTGGGACCACGTGAAGGCCAGGAGAAGCAGCCAAGATGGCGGAGTGCTGAGGGAGAAGCCAGTTTGTTAAGAGTTTGTGCTGGAGGAGATGGGGAACGGAGGTGAATAAGTCTGGTGAGCTGGAAACCTTTGATTCTAGAAGGCTCGGATGGGTCAGTGGCTTTGTGAGCACTTAATGTGTGGGTTTTGGAGCCCAGTGTGTGTTTTTTCTTGCCCGCCGGGTGCAAGCTAGAGTTGGAGTGGATGGCTCACCACTTCTTGGCTCCTGTGTTTCATTGCCGACTGTTCAAATCTAATGCGAACCTGCACAAGTCAGGCGGCTGTGATAGTGGCCTTGACTATTGGTTTTACACCAACACCTTTGATTCTAGGAAACTCGGATAAGTCAGTAGCTTTGTGAGCACTGAAATTGTGGGTTTTGGAGCCCAGTGTGTGTTTTTGCTTGCCCGCCGGGTGCAAGCTAGAATTAAAGCTGATGGCTCACCAGTTTGTGGTTCCTGTGTTTCATTACCGACTGTACAAATCTAATGCGAACCTGCATGGCCAGGTGGCTGTGATAGTGGCCGCGACTACTGGCTTTACAGAGTCTTTTTAAATTTAAGAATTCTAAATAAAAAGTTAGCTAAACTGTTTGAGGTTCTGGTAATCAGAGACGGATTTAACAGTGGGCACACAGGGCACACGCCTTGGACCGCGACTTCTGAAGGGCCCCGCAAAACCCCAACTTTACACTTTTTTCTAATGACACCAAATTTGGTTTCATTTGTACAATTTTAACATTATTAGTACATAATATTCTTTATTTATATAAAACTGTGGTTAACAGGTATTTTTATTTTCCCTGTCTCCCTCTTTCTTTTAAGGAACCCAATATTTTCTTCTGTGCCTGGGGTCTCATCTGATCTTAATCCGCCTCTGCTGGTAATGTTCTGGTACTTGATCTGAGCTTTATCTGTCTGAGTAGACTAATTGTTGTGATTTCTGCTTCTTTTGAATGTAGAGTCTGGACCATACTGCCACTGAAAATCTGAATTCTGTCTCACTAAATATCCCCACTAGCTAAGGATTTATTTATCTGCAGAGATTTAAAACACCATCTGAAGGTTTGCTACCTCCCCCTGCTTGAGAATAAACATTTATATGACCAGATTGTTGTTGTCAACAAAGTCCTTGCTTGGGGTTAAACACACACGCCCTCCCCACCCTCCAAATGCTTGCACATCAGCATGTGCGCACATGCATGCACATAAAACATCCTAACTATGCAGAGCACTTCAGGCTGATAACTGGTTAATCTTACAAAGAAAAACAGGAAGTCCAAGCAAGGTCAGAAGCTTTTATTTTATTGTTTTTCCTGATTTCCTTTCTAACAATTGAGATTAAGGGGATGTTATTTCCTTGTACAAATTTACTTCATTATGTTCCTGTGGAGAAATAAATGGAAAAGTGGCTATTTTTTTCCTGCTGTTTGAAGGTTGGAGACTCCAAAGCATGAAGGAAGGATCAAACTTAAGGATAACCTGCTCATTCCTATAGAAAGACAATCTCATTTCAAATCAAAGTAACTTCACTGTTTATGAGAGGCCCCAAGCAGAGTCACGTGGTTCTATCCTCAGCGATGCACATCATGGACATTTAATCAAGGTCCCTCAAGTGCAACAGTAATTAATTCCTTCCACACACCCTGGCATAGATCAATGATTTAGTTCTAAATGTTTAGTTTCCTTCATTTAATTACAAAAGTAAAATATTTTCCTGGTCGATGAAATGAAGGTGACAACTGGGGCCACTTGAATTAAGATATAACTGGTGTTAAGCCACAGCCACCATCACAGCCACCTGGCCTGTGCAGGTTCACATTTGATTCAGACAGACAGCAATGAAACAATGGAGCCAAGAACTGGTGGGCCATTTGCTTTAATCCTAGCTTGCACCCAATGGGCAAGAAGTACACATAGTCGGAAATCACTTTCCTTTCCATTCAGAGTTCCCAAAGCCACGGACTCATCCGAGTTTCCTAGAATCAAAGATATCTACCTCACCCAGCCTTATTCACCTCTGTTCCCCATCTCCTTCTGTAAGGCCAGGAGCAGCCATCGTGGCCATTCACATGCAGGTTCCCATTGGATTCGGGCTGACGGTGAAGAAATGGCAGAGTTGGAGGATGGTAGGCCATTCTGTTTATTGGTGTCTCACCAATACAGGCAAGCCACAAGAGAAGACAAGGGAGAAGCAGAAAACCAGCTTTTCCCATGGAGGTCAAGGGATCAGGGAGGCCCCTGCAATGGCAATAGCAGGAACCGAGAGAGCTCAAGCTACTGGTCTCTCCCATTTTATACTGTAGAATGAAAACATTTAATCCAATTATACAAACAAGGAAATCTCTGTATAATGGGATTCCTCAGGAGAGTGCACCACCCTACATTATCCAATCAGTCAAGGGTGTGGGGAAAAGTTTACTCTTAAAGCCAAGCCTTAGGTCATAACAACCTGGCCTGCTTACATTACAGCCTTTCCCCCACACCCATCCCAAGCACAAGAGGAAATAATATCACCTGGGTGACGGGCTTCCATGTGGGCAGCGCCATCTTTAACAAAGTGAGCATATTATATTTTATCTGCCCAACACCTTCTCTCTGCACAAACAGGCTTCTCCTTCAGCACTCCCCCATCTTGGCTGCTTCTCCTCTCCTCCATGTGGCCTTTCTTTGCTGTTCTCCAGCATGAGCTCCTCTGCCCCATTTTATAGTGTAGAAATCAAAATTGTTAATTGTAAAGCCAATAGCCAGGGCCACCATCACAGCCGCCTGGCCCATGCAGGTTCGCATTAGATTCGAACAATCAGTAATGAAACACCGGAGCCAAGAACTGGTGAGCCATCAGCTTTAATTCTAGCTTGCACCCGGCGGGCAAGCAAAAACACACACTGGACTCCAAAACCCACACATTAAGTGCTCACAAAGCCACTGACCCATCCGAGCCTTCTAGAATCAAAGGTTTCCAGCTCACCAGACTTATTCACCTCTGTTCCCCATCTCCTGCACAAACTCTACACAAACTGGCTTCTCCCTCAGCACTCTGCCATCTTGGCTGCTTCTCCCGGCCTCCATGTGGCCTTAATCTGCTCTCCTCTCTAATACCTCAGGAACCGAAAGAGAGCAAGGTACTGGTCTGTCCCACTTTATACTGTAGAAATCCAAACCCTTAATCCAATCTACAGACAAGGAAGTCTCTGATACAAAGTCACCCATCTGTGGCATAATGGGATTCCTCAGGAGTGCACCACCCCACATCATCCAATCAGTCAAGGATGTGGGGAGAAGCTTACTCTTGAAACTAAGCCTTAGGCTATAACAACCCGGCCTGCCCACAGCCTGTTACCGAACACATATTAATATCAACGAACTTCCATGTGGGCAGCGCCATCTTTAACAAAGTGAGCATATTATATTTTATCTGCCCAACATTAATCCAATATATAAACAAGGAAGTCTCTGATACAAAGTCACTTATCTGAGGCATAATGGGATTCCTCATGAGAGTGCACCACCCACATCATGCAACAGTCAAGGGTGTGGGGAAAAGCTTACTCTTTTTTTTTTTTTTAAAAAAAGCTTACTCTTAAAACTAAGCCTTAGGCTATAATGACCCGGCCTGCCCACAGCCTGTCCCCACACCCAATACAAACTATAAGCGAGCAAACACGTACATCATATTTACAAACTTATTTGACCAACAACTGGCAATGGAATTCGATAGCATTTTTTTGCCCCTGCCCACCTTCTATTGTACACATCTGTTAGCATTTGCCATTTATGCTGGAGCTGAAAAGCCTTTACTAAGAAGAAACTCAAACACCAATGGTTTAGAAATATGAAAACTTGTCTAGCAAACCATGGGGGAGGAGCAGAGAGAAAGATCTGGATTTAAACACAAGGCCTGGGGGTGGTTCCAGGAAAAACAATTTTATTTGGTATTTCCCAACCCAAGCAATATGGGTGTGCCTTGACCAGGCACTGGTCTAATGAAACTAAAACAAAGCAGGCTCACAAACTCCAGAAAACCATTAAAACAAAAAGATACATGACACAGAAAGGAGAGGGCAATTGGACTTCTTACTTCCTAGCAGCTGGGAGCTGTAGAGCATGAGAGGCGCGGGTCAAGGGCAGGAAAAAGCTGAGTTGAGAGCTGCTTGGGTTCCTGAAATAATGTGAGCTGTGAAAGGAGTTTGTTTGTTTTTTTTTGGGGGGGGGGGAAGGAGCCAGAAACAGGAGCCCACTGTTGGTTAGTGCCTCTGGATATCTTCTGTTTCAGAGGGAACCCTTAAAACTTGAGCACTTAGGTTTACATGGAGGAAGTTTGACATGCTGATGTGACACTATTGTTACCTCAAATTCAATGAAGCCTAGAAACATTGAGGATACACAGGTAACCTAGAAAGTATAGAAAGTAAAGAACACTTTTTCTAAAAGCAAAACAAAAAAACAAAACCACTAAAATCATTTAATCCCACATCCTACTTAACTTCTGAATGATCTCTTTTGTTTATAGGATCAAGATCAGACTGTGTGGGCAGTTTCTGCTACTGTTGTTTTTTCTAATGACTACAGTATATAAAAATGTCATGTTCTTTAAATCCATATAAAAATCATGTATAGATAGCGTAGATACTTTTATGACATTCACTGTATAACATTTATAAATGTAGAAAAATAAAAAAAAGTACTTGCCATAATCCAAACAGCTAGAGATCACCAACATCTTGGTGTTTCTCTTTTTAGATATTTTTATGCATAAATGCTGATTTCTGAATAATAGAAACCCAGAAGGAGAGCCCCAGCCACCTTCCCCACCCCCACTTGTTTCTTGGATTATCGTATATGGTTGTCTCCTCTGCAGATCTTGTCCAATGCTGGTAACTGGCCATATGGGGAAGGAGGAGGCTGTGGTTATTTCAAAAATGACTAACAACTAGGAATATGTGTGTCTCTCTCTCACTTCCTTTCCACTTTAAAGTATCAGTTTTATCTGTATATCTGAGGCCGGGGCTTTTCTCTAGCTAACCACTGTTGTGTGTTGGGGCAGGATGCATGTCTATCATCCTCTGTGTGCCCCTGCAAGGAGACTGCTGCTCCAGCTGCCCTCGGTTCTGGGAACGGGATTCCCACAACTGCTGTTGGTGCCATTGTCTAGGCCAGGACCACCCAGTCCTTTACAGGGCTTGCGGTCAGCTGGGAGGACTTCTTTGCTGATTGGCTCAGAGACTTCGAGGTAGCAGGTCTGACCCTCTCTGCTGACCAGGCATTAGTCTCTGACAATCATTTTCTATAAACCACAAATAAGCATCAAGGATCATTTATGCAGATTGGTGGAGAAAGGTCCTTTTCTCTTTTTTCTCTCCCCATCCATGAGGCCGCAGTGGTAGGCTGTCCCCTGTCAGAAAAGTTTCTCAGAAAAACAGGAACTTCAGAGGCTGAGCCCACATTCATTGTTTGTGCTTGCTGGTCTACAGTAGGCTGTGTGTGAAGGTATAGTCCAGTGTTATTCAGGTCTCCCTGACCTTCACTGACTATCATCCTTGCTCACTGTATCTTCTTCAAATTTTCCTTATCCAAAGCAGAGACTGTCAACTGACACATGTTGTCTGTGCTTTTTTAAACTCTACACAGATACCCAAAGAGATTCAGTTTCCTTTTTCTCTGCAAAAATTCCTCATGAAGAGAATGACAGCTTCAAGAGACTACTCAATACTAATTACAATGCCTACAATTTATTGAGCATTGGTGTAAAAGCCTAGGTTCAAAATTGTGCTTTAATTTTTCTATCTTATTTTATAGTTTTGGACAAATCACTTTAATTTCTTGAGCCTCAGTTTGTTTATCTATAAAATGAGGTGATTATATTTACTTTATCTGGTTATTATGAGGATAAAACAAGGTAGTACTCTGCAAAGCACCTGGAATTTAATACACTGCTCAAAAAAATTAGGGGATCAGGGAACGTGCAGATACTCCAGTACTTCCAGCCTTTTGTATAGTGCATTTTCACCAATGAAATAAAAGTTGGTTTTGCATCTCATTTGTATAATCAAACAACTTTCTTTGTCTTGTCATTTGCTTTTCTGATGTTCTTTTTTAATCAAAAAGAATCAAATCCTTTTTTTCTTTTATTGCTTCACATTCATTTTGAAATATCCCCTAATTTTTGTTAGTATATTTGCTCAATATCTGTCAATTCTCTTCCCTTTCTGGTACTCTCAATAAATTTTTCTACATGTCTATGCATATATGTATACATATGTACTATGCAATCAAAAGAAATGTACAAGCTCTGTCTGCTAGATCAATGGATAGATTGTCATCCCAGAGTATGGATGTCCTGGGTTTGATTCCTGGGCAGAGCACACATGAGAAGTGACCATCTGTTTCTCTCTCCCTCCCTCTCACCCCTTCTCCCCCTCTTCCAGCCTGTGGCTTGACTGGTTCCAGCTTTGGCCTCATGTGCTAAGGATAGCTCGGTTGGTTTGAACGTGTCACCCTTAGGTGCTAAAAATAGCTCTGTTGATTCAAGCATCGGCCCTAGATGGGGTTGTCAGGTGGATCCTGATTGGAGAGCATGTGGGAGTCTATTTCACTATCTCCCTTACTCTCACTTAAATAGAAAGAAAGAAAGAAAGGAAGGAAGAAAGAAAGAAAGAAAGAAAGAAAGAAAGAAAGAAAGAAAGAAAGAAAGAAAGAAAAATGTACAAGTAGGGAGATGTTAATCTTTATTGAAATTTCCATTTTTATAGTAGAATTCAAAAAACTGGATCATATATAGATAATTGCATGAGTCAGCTCAGTAAAGAACCAGACAACTTGTAATGTGAGCATATAGAAAGACAGGTTTACCCTGTTTAGGCTGCAGAGTTAACAAAGATTAGACAGCCAGCTCCCAGCTGGTCAACACAGCAGTACATCAGCCTCTTACACAGACTTAGAACTAAAGGTGTGATTATAGTTACATTGATTTTTTTTCTTTTTTCTTTTTTCTTACGAATATAAAGGTTCTTCTAAATGTGCCTTCCAACAAAACTGACATTACTGATCATCTAATGTTGGCATCATTTTCATAAGTAAATAGAAATCAAACAAGAGTCTCCTTCATTTCCAATCAACTGAAATAACCAAATTTATATTCTACAGGGTATAAAAACTGCACTTCCTTAACAGATCACCCCACGATGGCTTTTGTACAATTTATATGTGTCTGAGAACTTACTTTAGCCTTGCATGCACTTTTCCACTAGCTGGTAGGCTTTATGTTGCCTTATCATCATGTAGCAGGGTATGCATTACAGGGGCAAATATGATAACCCTCCAAATACCTCACTCTGCAGGGATGAGAGTAGCTTAGGTGCATCAAGACTTGGGACCAGCTCTGTTTCCAAAGCCCTGTTTGAGCTTCAATATGTCATTTCTTTGAGCGTCTCTAGTCTCCTTATATACAAAATAGGGGGTATTCAAAGTTCCTTGCAGCTCACAGTATTCAATAATACACAATCGGGGAAAATATATATAAGAAGCCAAAAGACTGAGTTGGTTAGCTTACACCAATTTTGCATTCATAGTTCCAAAAGTTTTATATAATTGAGAAATACACAAATTAAAATGGCACCCCCCCCCAATCAGGTATACCTGTATTTTTACCTGTACCATTCACAGGCATAGAAAGGTAGTTTTATTTTTAATTCTTTTATGATGAACAGTAAAATGTGAGTTCCCCTGATAACCACTATATTACAGACTTTCCCCATTACATGCCTGTGGTCAAGGACTAGGCAGAATGCTAGTCTTTTATATTCTCACTATTGTTAGCACATGAATGCCACAGAACTAAAGACAAAACATATTTCAAAGATCTGCTCTGTCTCCAACCCATGTCCAGAGCAAAAAAGAGGAGCCTGACAATATTCCAAGGCTCAGGTGTATCATTCTATCTGCTAACTTTTGAAAGTCTGACTTGTCTAGGCAAAGCTTTTCCACCTATTAATTTAAGACCTTTAAAAGAAAGGTGGTAGGAAGAGTCTGGCATTGGTTAACAGCCCTGAAGTCAAAGGATTAGCAAACGGTATGTAAGAGAGCATGTCTATCTGTGCAGAGCCCATCTGCTGTCCTGTAAATATCTGTCTGAAACACCTGGAACATAAAACAATAGCCTTGTTGTTTGTGTTTTAGAGCCTGGTTTTGAGCTGAGTTCTGACTGTACCTTGCTCACTGTATATGACCACAATTTTTAAGGTTTGTTATTTATTCAACGAGCCTTTAGTGAACTCCACAGGGAGCCGTGTGGCAGTCTTGTACTAGTGAGCAAAAGCAGACACAGTCCTGTCCTGATGCAGCTACTCCGACCCCCAGAAAGTAGAGTCAAGCCCTAGAAAGCAGTTAGCAGGCAGCTTTCAATGAATGGTAGCAACTGTTAATATAAAATACACATACAGTTGAAGAGAAAAAACTACCTCAGGAGTTTTGCTTTCTGCATCTACTAGTGACTGGTAGGACCAGTTCTGTAGCTGCACTTTGTTTACACAGTGCCTTATTTACACCTTTGCAAAGTTCTCAGAAACTATGTGCATTAGTTAGGGTCCATGGGCAGAGAAAAGGAACATTTTCTTCACGACAAAGTTTTCAAAGAGGAGCAAATAGAGAGGCAAAGGAGTGGCAGTTAACCTGAGGGTTCTGACAGCGGCTGTCCACCCCGTGTGCATTGTACCGACCTGCTTCAGTTCATTGGTGAAGTACGTGTAAATCACAGCCATACAGAAGAACTGCAGGAGCACTGTGAAGATCAGGATCAGCACACTGGTCAGCCTGGCACTGGAAGTCCCGGGGGCCTGCATCTCAGCACAGCCACAGCCACAGCTGGTCTGTCAGGATCGGACTGCTGCAGACTCAGCCAGCCATGCAGCCTTTACAGTCAGGAGGTCAAAGCAGGTGGGTGGAGCTCTTTCTCAGTTTCACTTTCTTAACAAAACAAACACACACACACACACACACACACACACACAAACACTGAACTGGAAACTGAAACAATCCTGATCTCTCTAGTATAACATTCTTAAACAAAAAACAAAACACACACACACACACACACACACACACACACACTACACACACACACACACACACACACACACACACACACTTAAGACCCTCCCCTGAAGCCTCTCCTAGAATTGTCACAGACTAAAGAAAGAAAAAAAACCCTCAAGACAAAGGACCCAATGGCGTGTTCTCTCTAGAGCATGCTCATACATTTTCTCTTCCTTTAAGGATCCCCATAGGACTTGCAATAAAAAAAGTAGCTGGCAGCTGTTAGGCAGCTTGTCCCAGCTTACCCCTTGACCCTGTCTCCAAGGGCCTTCTTCTCCTCTGACTTTCTAGAGAGCCAAAGCAGCCCCGCTTAGGCTGTTTTTTTTTTTTTTAAGTCTATAAGATAGACTTGTACCCATCTGGCAACCCCTGTCTGGGGTCAATGCTCGAATCAACCGAGCTATCCTCAGCGCCTGAGGTTAATGCTCAAACAAATGAGCTATCCTGACCCACATTTGGACCAGCTGAGCCACTGGCAGTGGAACAGGAAGAGGGAGAGAAGGGGGAGAGGGAAGGAAGAGAAGCAGATGGTAGCTTCTCATGTGTGCTCTGACTGGGAATTGAACCTGGGACGTCCATATGCCAGGCTGACACTCTATCCACTGAGTCAACCAGCCAGGGTCTAGGCTCTCCTTGTTCCTTTTTTGTATCCTAAGCCTTTTCTTCATTGCACTGTCCTCAGTTTTAATAAACATATTCTGAAAATCACATGGACTCATATTGTGAAATCTTACCTGAGAAAGAACCCACACACTACCAGCAGGCCAGAAGTCAGCCGATATGGGCTCAGTCCCCATCCAGTAACAATTCTATAGCAATGTCATGTACCCAGGAGATAAACATACTTTGAAAAAGTCTTTGAGCCCTGGCCAGATAGCTCAGTTGGTTAGAGCATTATCCTGAAATGCAGAGGTTGCTGGTTTGATCCCTGGTCAGGGCACATGCAGGAGCAGATCGCTGGTCCAGTCTCTCTCTCCCTCTCTCCCTTTTTCTTTCTCTCTTTAAAATTAATACAATAATAAAAAAGAAAAGAAAAAGAAACTCTTTGAAATTGAAAAGGTAGGTAAGGTTTAAGTCAAACAACTCCTTCTGCAGAGGCGGATTTAACGGTGGGCGCACTGGGCGCTCGCCCTGGGCCCCGACTTCTGAGGTCCTGCAACCCCCCAACTTTACAGTTTCCTAATGACACCAAGTTTGGTTTCATATGTGCAATTTTAACATTAATAGTACGTAATATTTTTTATTTCCTGACAAATATGGTTAACATGTATTTTTATTTTCCCTGTCTCTCTCTTTCTTTTAAGGGGTCCGATATTTTCTTCTGTGCCTGGGGCCTCAGCCGACCTTATTTTGCCTCTGCTTCTCTGTCACGTAGGGCCTGTTGGATCCTGTGGGTGTGCCTTTGCCCAACAACTGTGACAATTCTTCATCTCCCATGTTGCATCTTACCCCAGCTGACTGTCACTGGGAACAGACGTCAGATCTGATCACAGTCTGAGGCCACTCTGGTCCAGAGATGCTAGCTGCATCTGAAAAACCATCCTTCGTCATCTTTCGATGGTCCCCACCCAGCAACTCAGCAGCAAATGGATACTTAGGTTGTTTCTATGTCTTGTCTATTGTAACTAATGCTGCAATGAACATGGGCATGCAGATATCTTTTCGACACAGTGATTTCATTTTCTTTGGATAAATAACCAGAAGTGTAATTGCTGGACCATATGGTATTTCTATTTTTAATTTTTTGAAAAACCTCCATACTGTTTTCCACAGTGGCTTCACCAATCTGCATTTGCACCAACAGGGCACAAGTGTTCCTTTTCTCCACATCCTCACTGATGCTTGTTTGTTGATTTCTTGATGATAGCCATTCTGACAGTTGTGAGGTGATCTCATTGTAAGAGTGACAGTGAGAGAGAGAGAGAAATAGTAACTCATTGTTGCTCCACTTAGTTATGCGTTGATTGCTTCTCATACATGCCTTGACCAGGGATTGAACCGGCAAGCTTAGGATCCCAGCTGAGAACCCCGTGCTTGAGCTGCCAACCCCAGGCTCAAGCTGGTGACGTTTGCCTTCTGAGTCAATGCTCTATCCACTGTGCCACCACCAATCAGGCCCTCATCGTGGTGGTTTTGATTTGCATTTCCCTGATGATTAATGACATTGAGCATCTTTTCATGAATCTGTTGATCTTTTGATGTTTTCTTTGAAAAACTGTCTATTCAGTTTCTCTGCCCACTTTTAAATTGGATTGTTTGTGGGTTTTTTTAATCCTATTCAGTTGCATTAGTTCCTTATATATTTTAGATATTAGCCTCTTATCAGATATTTTCTCCCATTCCATAAGTTACCTTTCCATTTTGTTGATGTTTTCTTTTGTTGTGCATGAGATGTGCATGCATATTAGCTGCTCTCCCAGAAACCTTGTTATCCTATTATAATGAATGCAAGGCTCAGACCAGTTTCTCCCACGCGAGATATTACTAAACACATTTACTAGCAAACAGAAACAACTTTATCATCTGTTCTTCAGATTAATGAAGTTCCACTTCTTTGTTCTCTTGAGATGGTTCTCAGTCTTTTCTGCCCATTGAAAAATCACCTGAGGAGATTTTTAAAATTCTGATTTCTTGATCCTCTCCCAGAGATACTGACATAACTGGTCTGGGCATGGCAGGTTTTTAATCTTCCCAGATGATTCCAATAAATAACCAAATTTGAGAAAAACTGACCTCTAAAAAGTTTTAGATTCTTAGACTATCACCTTTTTTGAAAGGTTCATCAAAAGCAGAAGTGACTGCATATTGGCTGGATTCTGTTATCCTTTTAGTTGGCACCAGGCAGTCAGAATCCTTTTTTTTTTTTTAATTTTTTTGTGACAGAGACAGAGACTCAGAGAGAGGGACAGATATGTACAGACAGACAGGAAGGGAGAGAGATGAGAAGCATCAATTCTTCTTTGCAGCATTGTTCGGCAGATAAAATATAATATGCTCACTTTGTTAAAGATGGCGCTGCCCACATGGAAGCCCGTCACCCAGGTGATATTATTTGCCCTTATGCTTGAGATGGCTGTGGGGGAAAAGCTGTAATGTAGGCAGGCCAGGTCATTATAGCCTAAGGCTTAGTTTAAGAGTAAGCTCTTCCCTACACCCTTGACTGATTGGATGATGTAGGGTGGTGCACTCTCCTGATGAATCCCATTATGCCTCAGATGGGTGACTTTGTATCAGAGACTTCCTTGTTTGTATAATTGGATTAAAGGTTTTGAGTCTGCTATAAAGTGGGAGAGAACAGTAGCTTGATCTCTCTCTCTCTCTTGGTTCCTGAGTTCCTGAGGTTGGTATTAGAGAGGAGAGCAGAGTAAGGCCACGTGAAGGCCAGGAGAAGCAGCCGAGATGGCAGAGTGCTGAGGGAGAAGCCGGTTTGTTAAGAGTTTGTGCAGGAGGAGATGGGAAACAGAGGTGAATAAGTCTGGTGAGCTAGAAACCTTTGATTCTAGGAAACTCGGATAAGTCAGTAGCTTTGTGAGCACTGAATAAATGGGTTTTGGAGCCCAGTGTGTGTTTTTGCTTGCCCGCCGGGTGCAAGCTAGAATTAAAGCTGATGGCTCACCAGTTCTTGGCTCTAGTGTTTCATTGCCATCTGTTCGAATCTAATGTGAACCTGCACGGGTCGGGCGGCTGTGATAGTGGCCGCGACTACTGGCTTTACAAGCATCTTAGTTGTTCATTTATTGCTTTCTCATATGTGCCTTGACCGGGGGGCTATAGCAGAGTAAGTGATCCCTTGATCGAGCCAGCGACCTTGGGCTCAAGCTGGTGAGCCTTGCTCAAACCAGATGAGTCACGCTCAAACTGGCAATCTCGGGGTCTGGAACCTGGGTCCTCTGTGTCCCAGTCTGACACTCCATCCACTGCGCCACTGCCTGGTCAGGCAGAATCCTTTTAACTCACAGCTAGACATACAATGGGTTAGGTCAGGGGTCCCCAAACTTTTTACACAGGAGGCCAGTTCACTGTCCCTCAGACTATTGGAGGGCCGGACTATAAAAAAAACTATGAACAAATCCCTATGCACACTGCACATACCTTATTTAAAAAAAATTCTTTTTATTTTATTCATTTTAGAGAGGAGACACAGAGAGAGAGTGAGAGTGAGAGAGAGAGAGAGAGAGAAAGTGGGGAGGAGCTGGAAGCATCAACTCCCATATGTGCCTTGACCAGACCAGTGCAGGGTTTTGAACTGGCGACCTCAGTGTTCCCAGGTCGACGCTTTATCTACTGCGCCACCACAGGTCAGGCCCTGCACATATCTTATTTTAAAGCAAAAAAACAAAACGGGAACAAATACAATATTTAAAATAAAGAACAAGTAAATTTAAATCAACAAACTGACCAGTATTTCAATGGGAACTATGGGTGTGGATGCATCGTGTGCTCCTCTCACTGACCACCAATGAAAGAGGTGCCCCTTCTGGAAGTGCCGCGGGGCTGGATAAATGGCCTCAGGGGCCGCATGCGGCCCGAGGGCCGTAGTTTGGGGACCCCTGGATTAGGTACTTTTCCTAAGATGATGTCCCCAAGGATTTATTCTAGAACAGCAGTTGGCAATCTACTACCTGTGGAAAATCTGACTCAGTGCCTCGTTTTGTAGCACCCACAAGTTTGGATTGATTTTTACTTTAATATTATTTTTTACATTTTTAAATGGCTGAAAAATTCTAAAGAAGAATAACCTCTTGTGACACATGACATTGACATAAACCCAAATAACAATGTTTATGTGTTTACGTATTGTTGATGGCTCTTTTTGTGATATGAGAACGTGGGTTATTATGCAAATTGGTGGGGCTGAGTAGTTGCAACAAAGACTGTATGTGTTTCTCTTATCTCCTCCTTTTTTCCCTCCCTCCTACCACGCCACAGCCCCACCTTCACCAAGGCAACACACACACACACACACACACACACACACACACACGGACAAAAGTAGGTTTACAGTTGTGCATATGGAAAATAACTTAATAATTAATAAATAATAATACAAAAATAAACTGTTTCATGTACTCACAGCTATAAACCTACCTTTGCCCCCACACTATATATATAATAGTATACACACACTGTTCATCTCACTAGAGAATATATTTCCCTGTTTCACAAATAGTGGACTTGGTCATATCATTTGACCATCGGGATATTGGTGGATCTAACATAAGAAGGCTTAACTTATAATTGCATAGTTGATCTGGTCCTCTTGACTGCCATCATTTCTGTAAGACAAGCTCTGGGTAGTCCATGGAGGAATAGAGCTACATAGAGCTGAGCTAGATTCAGTCTACATTTTAGAGCTGAAAACAGCCTAGATCGGCTGACTCTCAGACATGTGAATAAGAATAAATAATTGTTTTAATCCACTGAATTGTTGGATGTGGGGTATTATTGTGGTTATAATAGCTGATTGAGCCTAGGCTCAGTTAGGGTACTTTTAGTTGCAATGAACAGAGAATGCTACTTTTAAGTTTCAGTTCAGTCTTTAGTGTCAAGTAACTGAAGCAAATTCAGACAAATTGAAACAGAAAAAGAATTTTAGAATCTTGGGGGGGTTGCTGGGAACAGATTTGGAGTTACCAAACCAGTAACACCAAAATCTATCCACATAGTCATTCTGGTAACAATATAACGGTTGCCACCACAGGCTACATAATCTGCAGGCATCATCTGTCCACACAAGATGTCGAGATGTTGGATTCTATTACTAGAACCAGTGGCCTTACTGTTTCTGAAAACTGAACACAGTGCTCCCTGGTAAAACCCCGCAGGACATAAATGCTGTCTCTGGCTTGTGTGTGTGTTTATACCTTTGTTTGGTGGAGCCTAGATTATATTACACTCTAACTTCAATGGAGAATGCGGAAATGAGTACTTGATATTTTCAGCTTCTCTGTTGAGAAGTGGGCTGTTCATAAAGTGGGGAACTCCTAACACAGGAAGGAGGTTGCATGCTAGCGTGCCAACTGAGCAGTTGTCAGCTCACATATCAGTACATCTAGACAAGACAAAGGGCAGGCACCCTTAGTGCTTGATCCTGGAAGTTCACTGTCATCTAAGCAGGTTCTTCTCTACTCGACTCTTCCACCAGTTGGCTGTACCCTAAGGCTGCTTCCCTCAAAGTTACTTCTGAGGTCAGAATGTGTATGACATCGCCCCATTCATCTGTTAGAATCCTAACCCCCATAGATGATGGTATATGAAGGTAGGGTATTTAGGAGGTAACTAGGTCATGGAGGAAGAGCTTTATAATTAGTGCTCTCATAACAGAGATCCCACAGAGCTCCTTAACCCTTCTACCATGTGAGCCTTCTACCATGTGAGGAAACAGTGAGAAGGTGCCAGCTTGATTTTGAACAAGGAAGAGGGCTCTCACCAAAACTTGACAATGCTGGTGATTTGATCTTGGATTTTCCAGCCTACAGAATCATGAGCAATACATTTCCATTGGTCATACACTACCCAAGGTGTGGTGTTTTGCAAGCCACATGGTTTAAGAAAGTTATATAATGGACACCAGCTAAACTAGGGTTATATGTTTTCTAGCTCATTTCTGAAAGTGAGAAAGACATGCTTCTCCTGGCACACTCTCAATCTCTCTCATCTCTTTTTTTAAAGTTTAATATGTGTAAAGCCAGTAGCCGGGGTCAGTATGACAGCCGCCTGGCCAGTGCAGGTTCGCATTGGATTCGAACAGTCGGTAATGAAACACCGGAGCCAAAAACTGGTGAGCCATCAGCTTTAATTCTAGCTTGCACCCAGCAGGCAAGCAAAAACACACACTGGGCTCCAAAACCCATTTATTCAGTGCTCACAAAGCTACTTACTTATCCGAGTTTCCTAGAATCAAAGGTTTCTAGCTCACCAGACTTATTCACCTCTGTTCCCCATCTCCTTCTCTAGCACAAACTCTGCACAAACTGGTTTCTCCCTCAGCACTCAGCCATCTTGGCTGCTTCCTCTCCTCCATGTGGCCTTAATCTGCTCTACTCTCTATACTAATCCCAGGAACCGAGAGAGAGATCAAGCTACTGGTCTCTCCCACTTTATACCATAGAATCAAAACCTTTAATCCAATTATAAAAAGAAGGAAGTCTCTGTATAATGGAATTCCTCAGGAGAGTGCACCACCCTACATCATCCAATCAGTCAAGGATGTGGAGAAGAGCTTACTCTTAAAACTAAGCCTTAGGCTATAACGACCCAGCCTGCCCACATTACAGCTTTTCCCTCACAGCCATCCCAAGCATAAGGGCAAATAATATCACCTAGGTGACGGGCTTCCATGTGGGCAGCGCCATCTTTAACAAAGTGAGCATATTATATTTTATCTGCCCAACAATATGGATTACATTTTTCTATTTCTTCACACTTCTAGAATTTTTGGTTCTATACCAGACATTGTCAATGATACATTCTATGAACTGTGGATTCTGTAATACAGTGGCTCCTTGTCTATCATGGGGGTCAGGTTCCAGAACCCCCGCGATAGGTGAGAATCCATGAAGTAGCAACCTTACATTTATTTTGTTATTTATATATATTTAAGGCTTTATAAACCCTCCCACACTCTTATAAACATTTCCCACACTGTTATTAACCTTTCCCACACTTATTTTGCTTATTTCACCTTGTTGGGCAGATAAAATATATTATGCTCACTTTGTTAGAGATGGCGCTGCCCACATGGAAGTTTGTTGATATTAATGTGTGTTCTGGAACAGGCTGTGGGCAGGCCGGGGCGTCATAACCTAAGGCATAGTTTAAGAGTAAGCTCTTCCCCACACCCTTGACTGATTGGATGATGTAGGGTGGTGCACTCTCCTGAGGAATTCCATTATGCCTCAGATGGGTGGCTTTGTATCAGAGACTTTCTTGTATGTATAATTGGATTAAAGGTTTGGATTTTCTAGGCCATAAACGGGGGCAGTCTGGGAGCTTGATCTCTCGCTCTCTTGGTTCCTGAGTTCCTGAGGTTGGTATTAGAGAGGAGAGCAGAGTAAGGCCACGTGAAGGCCAGGAGAAGCAGCCAAGATGGCACAGTGCTGAGGAAGAAGCCAGTTTGTTAAGAGTTTGTGCAGGAGGAGATGGGACACAGAGGTGAATAAGTCTGGTGAGCTAGAAACCTTTGATTCTAGGAAACTCGGATACGTCAGTAGCTTTGTGAGCACTGAATGTGTGGGTTTTGGAGCCCAGTGTGTGTTTTGCTTGCCCGCTGGGTGCAAGCTAGAATTAAAGCTGATGGCTCACCAGTTCTTGGCTCTAGTGTTTCATTACTGACTGTTCGAATCTAATGTGAACCTGCGTGGGTCAGGCAGCTGTGATCCTGACCTCGGCCACAGGCTTTACATTTGGCGTAGTCTGTGGCAGGATTCGATACAGATCGGCATAGAGCCACCACCACCTTTGAGTGGTGGAGTAGAGAAGTGGTTGCTGTTTTGGTTTCCCATAGCTGTTTTTTGGGGAACTGTAGGCTGGCTGACTTTTATAGCCATGTGTGAGGAAACTGAGAGCTCTATGAAAGAGGCTGCCCAGGACCTCCAAACCAAGCAGTGGAAGGAGCTGGAGGAAACGTGGGAGAAACAGATGCTGACCCTGGAGCTGAAGGAAGCGCTGGAGGAGGAGGCTGACCAGGTTTGCGAGATTCATCTGGAAATGGAGCAGACGCTGGAGAAGGAATCACAGGTTCGTGAGTTGGAGATTGCCCTGGATGTTGTGGAGAGCCAGCAGTGGCATGAGGCCGGGGCCAGAGCTGAGGCCAGGACCGGGGCTGAGGCCATGGTTGGAGCTGCAAGGCCGCCTGAGCAGAAGGCAGCGGTGGCCCGGCGATCAAGCCCAGCAGCAGGAGCTGGTGTTTTCAGTTTCTCTTTGGAGGATGAGGAGAATCAAGCTGGAGTTGCAATCCGCAGTCTACAGAAGGTGAGAGTCCAGCAGCAAGGAGTAGCTACGCTGCCGGTAGGTCTGCGATTTTGGGAAATAGGGGTGGATGCCATCATGCTCCCCAGAGCAGAGATGGAAATGCTGACTGCCATTGCCACGTGCTTCTTTTTAGGACAGTGTGAAACCTGCCATGATGGCAGGAATGAGAGGGGAAGCTAAAACTCTATGTGTGTGGACTGATTTCCTGGACTATGACCGGATGGTCACAAGCTCCTTTGTTGAATTGACTTATGGATTTTGGACAATGTGAGATACCCTGATGGAGGTGGAGATGGCTTTGCTGGAGGCCCTCCTGCCCCGGGAAGCTTTTCCCATGGCTTGAGAAAAGGCCGAGGACATTTTGCGCTTTCGGCAAAGTGCTCAGAGACTGGTGAAATGTATCTTTGTAATCCACTGGGGATAGAAAGACTGCCTCCTAAGCCGTATAAGGTGTATGTATCTCCTATTCCTGAATATATTTTGGGGATAGATGTCCTGCAAGGACTATGGTTGGAAACTACAGCCGGGGAGTTTCAGCTATGTTAAAATTGTATGATTTGTGCTATTGCTGTAATTTGTGTAATGTACTTAATTTCCTTGTATAAGAATGCCAGTGGTATAGATTGTGGGTAGTAAAGTGAGCATAAGGGTGGATTGTTGGGCAGATAAAATGTATTATGCTCACTTTGTTAGAGATGGTGCTGCCCACATGGAAGTTTGTTGATATTAATGTGTGTTCTAGAATAGGCTGTGGGCAGGCCGGGGCGTCATAACCTAAGGCTTAGTTTAAGAGTAAGCTCTTCCCCACACCCTTGATTGATTGGATGATGTAGGGTGGTGCACTCTCCTGAGGAATTCCATTATGCCTCAGATGGGTGGCTTTGTATCAGAGACTTTCTTGTATGTATAATTGGATTAAAGGTTTGGATTTTCTAGGCTATAAACGGGGGCAGTCTGGGAGCTTGATCTCTCGCTCTCTTGGTTCCTGAGTTCCTGAGGTTGGTATTAGAGAGGAGAGCAGAGTAAGGCCACGTGAAGGCCAGGAGAAGCAGCCAAGATGGCACAGTGCTGAGGAAGAAGCCAGTTTGTTAAGAGTTTGTGCAGGAGGAGATGGGACACAGAGGTGAATAAGTCTGGTGAGCTAGAAACCTTTGATTCTAGGAAACTCGGATACGTCAGTAGCTTTGTGAGCACTGAATGTGCGGGTTTTGGAGCCCAGTGTGTGTTTTTGCTTGCCCGCCGGGTGCAAGCTAGAATTAAAGCTGATGGCTCACCAGTTCTTGGCTCCTGTGTTTCATTACCGACTGTTCGAATCCAATGTGAACCTGCACGGGCCAGGCTGCTGTGATAGTGGCCCTGCCTACTGGCTTTACACTCCTCAAAATAATTAAAATAATAAATATATAAAAATACTTATATACTGCAAAATACTGCGATATAGCCAAAAAATATACAATACAAAATTAGATATATACAATTTTAAAATCCGTGATATAGTGAGACCGTGAAAAGTGAACCACAATATGGTGAGGGACGACTGTATTCCTCTGAGGTGTGTTGAGATTTTTTCCTAGCAGGCAGTTAAATTGCAGATGGATCACCTTGATCCTATACAGGCTTGGTTTTAGGCTTTGTAATGGCAATAACAAAGGGAAAAGGAAGAAAACTTTGTTTTTCATTAGTTCTAGGGCACAACTCCTAGTCCTGTATTTTGTTCCTTACTCCCAAGACCTGCCCCTTGGGGTTTCAATAAAGACACCAAGGTTTTTACTAAACCTTCCAATTTGGCATCATTTGAACTCTGAACTCAGTTTCCTGAGCACTGAGTAGTTGCTAAAATCCTTGCTCATCTCTTTTGGGACTCCAGAGTTTCTTTCTGCTGGGCTCCCAGGAGTCAGCTCTAAACGTTTGAGGGAAGTTTGCGTTCCGATTTTGGGACTCACTTGTCTGTGCTCCGTCCTTTCTAGAATTCCTTTTCAACTCCCAACTCCCATTGTAATAACCCTGAAAATTATCCTCAGGCTCTGAAGCCAGTAAGATTGTTGCAGGGAGCCTGGGGGATGAAGATAAACACATGAACAAAATCAAAATTGTATTTAAAAAAAGAGAAGGCATTTCATGGGAAGAGAAAGAAGAGAGGAGGGTCAACCGGTGATTCTCAATCCAAGCTGCACATCCAAATTATCCTTTTAAAATGCCAGTTAAACCCCAGAATCTCCTGGGCCCACGGGGGTGGAAGTTGAGCAGCCACAGATCTGAGGAACCCTGCCCCCGTGGTTGGGGTGGTCCTGCCCTTGTGGAGGCTCTATGCCTGGATCATGAGCCTTGCAGATCCTGTTGCAGTGCTGGTAGCTCTAGCTGTTCAGGTTCAGGGGGTGACCTCCTATGACTGTGCTGGCATTGCCCTAACAGGGGTTCTCTGTGGTGACCTCCCACTTAGAGAGGGAGCTCTAGTTAGCCCCTTCTATAAAAGTGCTAATCCATTCATGAGAATTCTGCCTTCATGACTATAAAGCCATTAGCCGGGGTCAGGATCACAGCCGCCTGACCCGTGCAGGTTCGCATTAGATTCGAACAGTCGGTAATGAAACACCGGAGCCAAAAACTGGTGAGTCATCAACTTTAATTCTAGCTTGCACCCAGCGGGCAAGCAAAAACACACACTGGGCTCCAAAACCCACACATTCAGTGCTCACAAAGCTACTGACTTATCTGAGTTTCCTAGAATCAAAGGTTTCTAGCTCACCAGACTTATTCACCTCTGTTTCCCATCTCCTTCTCCAGCACAAACTCTTAAAAAACTGGCTTCTCCCTCAGCATTCTGCCATCTTGGCTGCTTCTCCTCTCCACGTGGCCTTAATCTGCTCTCCTCTCTAATACTTCAGGAACCGAGAGATCAAGCTACTGGTCTCTCCCACTTTATACCGTAGAAATCCAAACCCTTAATTCAATCTATAGACAAGGAAGTCTCCAATACAAAGTCACCCATCTGAGGCATAATGGGATTCCTCAGAAGAGTGCACCACCCTACATCACCCAATCAGTCAAGGGTGTGGGGAAAAGCTTACTCTTAAAACCAAGCCTTAGGCCATAACGACCTGGCCTGCTTACCTTACAGCCTGTCCCCCACACCCATCCCAAGCATAGGGCAAATAATATCACCTGGGTGATGGGCTTCCATGTGGGCAGCGCCATCTTTAACAAAGTGAGCATATTATATTTTATCTGCCCAACAATCCACCCCTATGCTCACTTTACTACCCACAATCTACACCACTGGCATTCCTGTACAAGGAAATTAGGCACATTACACAAATTACAACAGCATGACAAATCATACACTTTCAACAATTACAAAGGTACATTTCACCAGTCTCTGAGCACTTTGCCAAAAGCGCAAAATGTCCTCAGCCTTCTTTCTTGCCATTTGAAAGGCTTCCCGGGGCAGGGGGACGGCCTCCATCAAAGCCACCCCTCACCCCCATCAGGGTATTTCACATTGTCCAAAATCCATAAGTCCATTCAACAAAGGAGCCTGTGCCCATCCGGTCATAGTCCAGGAATTCAGTCCACACACATAGGGCTTTAGCCTACGCCTTCATTCCTGCCATCATTGCAGGTCTCACACTGTCATTCTGGAGGCTGCAGATTTCAACTCCAGCCAGATTCTCCTCATCCTCCGAAGAGGAACTGAAAACATCAGCTCCTGCTGCTGTGCTTGAGCTCCGGGCCACCACTGCCTTCTGCTCAGCAGGCCTTGCAGCTCCAGCCCTGGCCTCAGCCTCCGCCTCCTGCCACGGCTGGCTCTCCACAACATCCAGGGCAATCTGCAACTCAAGAACCTGTGATTCCTCCTCCAGTGTCTGCTCCATTTCCAGGTGAATCTCGCAAACCTGGTCAGCCTCCTCCTCCAGCGCTTCCTCCAGCTCCAGGGTTGGCATCTCTTTCTCCCACGTTTCCTCCAGCTCCTTCCACTGCTCGGTTTGCAGGTCCCGAGCAGCCTCTTCCATAGAGCTCTCAGTTTGCTCACGCATGGCTGTAAAAGTCAGCCAGCCTACAGTCCCCCAAAAAGGAGCTATGGGAAACCATAACAGCAGCCAGTTCTCTACTCCACTGCTCAAAGGTGGTGGTGGCTCCATGTCAATCTGTATCGAATCCTGCCACAGACTACGCCAAATGTAAAGCCAGTAGTCGCGGCCAGGATCACAGCCACCCGACCCGTGCAGGTTCGCATTGGATTCGAACAGTCGGTAATGAAACACCGGGGCCAAAAATTGGTGAGCCATCAGCTTTAATTCTAGCTTGCACCCGGCGGGCAAGCAAAAACACACACTGGGCTCCAAAACCCACACATTCAGTGCTCACAAAGCTACTGACTTATTCGAGTTTCCTAGAATCAAAGGTTTCTAGCTCACCAGACTTATTCACCTCTGTTTCCCATCTCCTTCTCCAGCACAAACTCTTAAAAAACTGGCTTCTCCCTCAGCATTCTGCCATCTTGGCTGCTTCTCCTCTCCACGTGGCCTTAATCTGCTCTCCTCTCTAATACTTCAGGAACCGAGAGATCAAGCTACTGGTCTCTCCCACTTTATACTGTAGAAATCCAAACCCTTAATTCAATCTACAGACAAGGAAGTCTCCCATACAAAGTCACCCATCTGAGGCATAATGGGATTCCTCAGAAGAGTGCACCACCCTACATCATCCAATCAGTCAAGGGTGTGGGGAAAAGCTTACTTTTAAAATCAAGCCTTAGGTCATAACGACTTGGCCTGCTTACCTTACAGTCTTTGCTCCACACCCATCCCAAGCATAAGGGCAAATAATATCACCTGGGTGATGGGCTTCCATGTGGGCAGCGCCACCTTTAACAAAGTGAGCATATTATATTTTATCTGCCCAACAATGACCCAATCACCTCAGAAAGGCCCCACCTGCTAATACTGTCACACTGAGTGTTAGGCTTCCGCATATGAATTTTGAAGGAACACAGACATTCAGACCATAGGGCTATGGACTTTGTTTAAAATGAAAATTCTTGGGCTCACTTTTAGTAATTCAGATTCTGTAGATCTAGAACAAAGCCTAGAAATCAGTTTTTTTTTTTTTAAGAAAAAATTTTACCAAGTGACTCTGAGGTAGAATTGTTTTAAATAAGAGGAACTCCTTTTAAATATTCATGACATTTCTTTGCACACATATGCACCCTACAGGGCATGCAGCCTTCGAGTTGGGTGGAGATGGGTACATAGGTCCACGTGCTGCGCTAGAAGAACCCACAGGAATATCTGCGTGGGGCATGGATGGGTACATATGAACAACCACATGAAACAGAAGACACTGGTGCACCACACACTGAAGGTCCACTGGACTTGAAATTGCTTACAAAGGACAGTCTTGGAACACCTAAGAACATCTATGTAGGTAATGGATGGGCATACAGGTCCCTGCAGGACATGGAAGGGCCACACAAGAATGTCCCCATGGGGCGCTGAAAGGCAATATGTATCCACAGGGGCTGTGAAGGGGCACGTGGTTTCTTGTGGGTCATTGAAGGAGAAAGGCTTGGCAGCCAAAGGGCTGAGAAAATGCCACCATGACACTAATTACCTAAGACTGAGGGCACCAAGAAGAAAAAGAAAAATTGAGGTGAACCATCTAAGATAATACCTGCTCAGAGACCCCTGTACAAACTAGACAGAATGTTTCTGTGTTTGAGAAACCTAGAAACGAGGGTCCTTGTTTTATGGATCATTGTATCACTAGGGTCTATCACAGGGCTGGCCCACCTACATTGTGTACTCAATACACAGAGTGACCAATAATTCAGCTCCCAAACTGGGTTGCTCTCGGCAGTAGAGGGTGCCATTCATAACTATGCTGGGAAAAGGCATACAGCAGGGCCACTCTGGGCAAACTGGGAATCACCGCTTCCCAACCAATAAATCTTGATAAATAAGTGGATGGATGAATGAGGGTATTTCTTTTTGATTGGAAATAATAGCTGCAAATAGCTGAAGGTACCACCAACCAGAAGAAAAGCTTCAAAGGTGACAAAGCTGTGGCATTGAGGGTAGAGGTGGGCGCAGCCTTCCCACAAGAAGTGGTTGGTATGGTCTTTGAAGAAAACAGCGTAGCAGGGCATGGCTGGAGCATTTATCTGATGGATGCAGTTGCATGTCAGACACCACATTTTTGATGAGATTTGCTTTTTTTGTGAGGATTGGGCAGGGTGTGATGGGGATGGGACAGAGGCTTACACCACCTTCATACTAGCTCTTGAGGCCTCATGTGAATAAGGGGGTAGGTTATGGCTTGGTCCTCCCAGGAGCCCTCATTAGTTATGCTGGGTGGTATGTGGATGCCCATGTCCTCTGAGCAGAGCAGGAGTTGAGATGATGAGCTAAGGAAGGAGAGGACATGAGGGAGAGGGAGCCACAACAATCCTTTCTGAGTACAGCCTCCAGAAGTGGTGCCTTTGCCCTGGTTTTAAAAAAATGTTTTCTTTTCAAAGCTAAAAGTAGTAGAAGTGTGAAAACGAAACCATCAGAGCTTCTGAGAAAGTAGTTCTGAGTTTGACTTTCCACACACCAGCAGTGTGCAACCCCAACCCGAGACCCCACGTGGGTGCTCCGGTCTGAAGGTGGAGCTGGCTGTGCCAGGCTTCGCTGGCTGCAGCCCCCTGCACAGCCTGTTGAGGTGGTCCTCTGTAGAGCAGAAGAGCTGCAGGCTTTGAGAGCAGCCAGAGCGCAAGCAGCCCTGTGAGACTGTGTGTTTGGTCGTGCATCTCAGGAGGGCTTGTGATTTGTGTATTCTCAGGCAGGTCAGAAACATCTCTGTTCCAAATTTTCCTTCTGTGAAGTTGGGGTTCTATCAGGTATGTGGTATTTAGAGGAGGCCTGAGGAGGCAAATGAGATGATAATTTTCCTCCCCTTACTTCAGGCCTTTGCCATTTGACCCTTAGTTCAGAAAACTGATAGGTTCAGTGAGTTTAACCCTAACAGAACGATGAACAAGAACCAGGAAGTTTATTTGATGGCAAGAGGGAGAAAGCAGTTCATAGAAAACACTTTTCTATAGTGTAAAGCCAGTAGTCAAGGCCACCATCACAGCAGCCTGACCTGTGCAGCTTCGCATTGGATTCGAACAGTCGGTAATGAAACAATGGAGCCAAGAACTGGTGAGCCATCAGCTTTAATTCTAGCTTGCACCCAGCGGGCAAGCAAAAACACACACTGGGCTCCAAAACCCACTCATTCAGTGCTCACAAAGCTACTTACTTATCCGAGTTTCCTAGAATCAAAGGTTTCTAGCTCACCAGACTTATTCACCTCTGTTCCCCATCTCCTCCAGCACAAACTCTTAACAAACTGGCTTCTCCCTCAGCACTGTGCCATCTTGGCTGCTTCTCCTGGCCTTCACGTGGCCTTAATATGCTCTCCTCTCTTCTACCTCAGGAACCAAGTGAGAGAGATCAAGCTACTGGTCTCTCCCACTTTATAGCACAGACTCAAAACCTTTAATCCAATTATACAAACAAGGAAGTCTCTGTATAATGGGATTCTTCAGGAGAGTGCACCACCCTACATCATCCAATCAGTCAAGGGTGTGGGGAAGAGCTTACTCTTAAACTAAGCCTTAGGCTATAACGACCTGGCCTGCCCACAGCCTGTTCCAGAACACACATTAATATCAACGAACTTCCATGTGGGCAGCGCCATCTTTTAACAAAGTGAGCATATCATATTTTATCTGCCCAACATATAGTTTTCCTCACACTTGTAGAATAGAAACCTAACTCACATCCAGAAGCAGATTTAACGGCAGGTGCACTGGGCTTGTGCCCTGGGCCCTGACTTCTGAAGGGGCCCACAAAACCCCAACTTTACACTTTTTTCAAATGACACCAAGTTTGGTTTCATATGTGCAATTTTAACATTAATAGTACATAATATTTTTTACTTATTGACAAATGTGGTTAACATGTATTTTTATTTTCTTTGTCTCTCTTTCTTTTAAGGGGCCCAATATTTTCTTCTGTGCCTGGGGCCTCAACCAACCTTAATCTGCCTCTGCTCACATATTTGTACCTTGACCCTTTATTGTCAAGAAACTATTGCAGTTAAATTTTATTACAGTTGACCTTTCCTGCTTGACTTTCCTGAATTGGCAAAGCTAGTCCTATTGTTTATTTCTAGAAAGTGCTATGGCTTCTCAGAACTTCGTAAGTAAGCTGCATATGTTTGGGAACAAAGGGGCGGGGGAGAGACAGAGGGAGACAGGGACTGGCGGAAGCTCCATGAAGCGGCATTGGCACAGGAAGGGAATGAACAGAAGTGGATGCTGAGAGGGCCTCCTGGAGGAGGCGGTGCCTCGTTGGCAGATGCCAGCACTGACAGGCAGGCCTGAGGTGCTTCAGTCAGAAATGGGAATGGTGCTGGAGAAGGAGAGGAGTTTCTGTAACTTATGTCCTAGGACGGCTCAGCCTCCTCAGGTCCTGGATACCACTACTGGCCAGTGTCCTAGGCAAATCCAGGGGAGGTTTAAGGCCAGAAAGTTCACTTTTAAGCTGGTGATATGCATCTCCATGTGGGAAAGGAGGCCTGGGGGTCAGTGTGGCTAGTGGGAAATTTGTTCCTGACCTTCTCCTGTGCTGTCACGAGGGCAGGACTAAGCCTGAGCACCCACACACAGCCATGGGGTCCATGGAGGCAGAAATCTTTTGAGTTGATCTCAGTAGCTCAACATCTTAGTTAGTATTAGGCTGGCACTTATTAAGTGTTGATAATGTTTGACAAGTTCACCAACACTTCTCCGATGTTTGTGTGGGTTTTGCAACCTTTCTCCTTTGTTCTGGAAAGAATACTTCGGTCTTCCTGTGGCGAGCCATCTTTTCCCAGTTCCCTTGTCTTCATGGGACAGTCACAGGCAGAATTTTACAAATACAGATCTGAACTTTAAAAATAACCAAAACATGAGTTCTTTTTCACTCACAAAGCTACGGAAGCAAAAATACAAAGCCCATTGTAGAGACAGTCCTACCTACCATGAGCTCAGCCTTCATTTTAGAAAATAAATTAATTATTGTCTGAAAGAGCAAATGCCCCCCAAAGCCAGATTTGCTTTTGCTTTCTCTTTCCAACTACAGCTAGATAGCCTCTCCCGGTCTGCAGAACAGTGCCCTTGGCGGCCGGGATTCCCCCAAGGAGACGTGAGGACATCAGGGTTTTTGTAGGGTCACTGTATCTACACACGTTGTTGACTGGAGCCTCAGAGGCTTTTAGGTCACCTCTACTGAACACGGAGGAAAACAGGACAGTGTAACTGGCCCGGAAATAAAGGCTCACGATCTGTTTGCACCTCCATTATCTAACTAATGGAGGTCACTACGTCCGATTGGAACTAAGGTTAATTGTTCTAACAAGATGCACTTGTTGGAGACTCCTGCAAAGTTGTTTTGCTTGTCCCTTGGCTGAATTGAATCACTGTTTCTTTTCCTTTGGGTTCTGGAAGCTGATTTATTAATTCCCAGTATATTTCTGCCTTTCCTCTTCCCATTTCTGGACCCCACTCTGATGTTTCCTACAAGGTTTCTCTACTGCTCTGCACGGGATCAGTTGCCTTTGCTCACCCAAATCTCTCGGCAAGCCACGAGCCCGGGTTCGGTAAGGGAAGCACCTGGAGTATGACGACACATTGAAAATGTCTTCATTCTCCAAAGTGAATTTAATTAAGAAAGTCGGTGAGCAGTATTTATTTATAAGATTTCTAACATTGCTAAGATTTAAAAAACATTTTTTTCAGCAACTTGAGATTTGGGGTATTTCTCAAGGAAGATTTCTGTATGTAAATAGGTTGGTTGCACTTGACTCACCCCCAATATCTGCATTGCCAGCAGTTGATTCTGGTTTTGTTATAGGGCAGAATGCTAGTGAAGTTAAAAGAGGGTTTCATAGCTCAGAAGTCAATAGTCTGTCAGCTGCCTCCTGATTGGTGTAGCCCGGTACCCGGGTCACTCTGGGTTAGTAACCTATCTGCTTTCAATTACTGGAAGGCAATCTGGTGTAATAATGAATGAAGGCCAAGGGCTTAGAGCCAAGAGGAACTGGATTTGATTCTGAGTTCTGTGGTAATTTCTCTGGGACTTTTTTTTTTTCAATTGATTTTAGAAAGAGAGAGAGCAAATAAGAGAAAGAGACAGAGAGAAAGAAACATCAATTTGTTGTTCCACTTATTTATGCATTCATTGATTGATTCTTGTGTGTGCCCTGACTGGGGATTGAACCCGCACCACAACCTTGGTGTATCAGGAGGAACTGCAACATTGGTGTATGGTGACAGTGCTCTGACCAGCTGAGCTAACCAGCCGAACTTCTCTGGGGCTCCTTCAGGCTGCAGTTCTCTTACCTGTAAGTGGGGATAACACTCATATTTTTGTTGTGAAGTTGTGTGGGGGTGAAATAAGACAACGCATGTAACTGAGTTAGCACCATGCTTGGCACTGATGGGCTCAGCAGGAGTTAGCTGCTTCAAGCACGGCCACCTCAGCCATCAGGCGCAACACGCACCGTCCGGAAGGCCCACAGAAACTTCAGAGGCCGCAAAACGGGTTTTGATTTCTTTTAGAATCTGAAGAATAATGAATATAATAATAATGAGTATAAAATAATGACTCCAACCTGGGTTATATTTTTAGTTCTACCAATATAGTTGTAAAATATAACTGTGATCAGAGGTGGATTTACGGGCAGGCTCACTGGGTGCGTGCTCTGGGTCCCGACTTCTGAGGGTCCCACAAAACCCCAACTTTACACTTTTTTCTAATGACACCAAGTTTGGTCTCATATGTGCAATTTTCACATTAATAGTACATAATTTTTTTATTTATTGACAAATATGGTTAACACGTATTTTTATTTTCCCTGTCTGTCTCTTTCTTTTAAGGGGCCCAATATTTTCTTCTGCACCCGGGGCCTCAATGGACCTTAATCCACCTCTTACTGTGATTATATTTTTATGGAAGAAGCGTAATATAAGCCTGGCTGTTAGCAGTCATATTTGTGGCGGTAGCAGGAGTCCTTGCAGAACTAGTAAAAGTGAAAAAAAAAAAACCGGCCAGATTGTAACTGAGTCTTATACTGACCTAATTGTAGCTAATTTTTCAATGGAAGCAGTTGGAGCAGGTTTTGGTAATAGCCCAGTGTGGTTTGTACTGCTTTTCAATCACCCCTTTAATAATAGGTGGATGGGTCACTTTAAAAAGAATTATGTTGGTTTTCAATACTATTGGAATATGGCAAACATATTAACTATTAAATCAAATAGTTTCTAGATTTAGTAGTGAAATAACTCGAGGTATGGAAAAAAATTATTTTGGCAATGTCAAGACTAACTCATTACTGAAGCTTAATCCAATAGAACTGGTGCCTTATAAGAAAAGAAAAAGACACCAGCGATGGCTACACACAGAGAAAAGGTCATGTGAGGACACAGTGAGAAGGTGGCCACCAGCAAGCCAAGGAGGAAAAGCTTCAGAGAAACCAAACCTGCCAGTACCTTGACGTTGGACTTCCAGCCTTCAGAACTCTGAGAAAATACATGTCTGTTGTTAAACTGCCCAGTCTGTGGTGTTTAGTTATGGCAATGTTAGCAAATGAATACAGTATCCATTAAATCTCCTTTTCTGAGAAATCCTGATTGTTCCTTTGGATGTATTACTGTCTTAATTCTGAAAATATATTCTGTCTGTCCCTATGAAACAAAGCAAAGGCATCTTGGCCTGTCTGCTTTTGGCTCTGGCGGCTGCTCTTCCTGAGACTGAGTGCTGGGCAAACCCTTCCTTCCGACAGCAGAGCCTCTCCTTCCCCTAGTGCCCTGTGCTCTCTGGGGTTCCTCTCAAGAGTGGCAGGGATGCTGTAAAAGTAGGGTCACCCAGACCTGCAACGCAGGAGGATTGTTGTTTTTAAAGTCAACGCATAACGTGTTATTCAGTAAACAAATGTCAAGAATATTTTAGCCAGAATATCATGAAGCCACAGTGGAAAACTGATGTTCATTTGGAAAATATGAACAGAGAAGATGTTCATTTTCTTAAAAATAAAGACTGCCTTTTTTTTTAAAATGCCTTTTTTTTTTAAATGCCTTTTTTTTTAAAAAGATCTCTGGATTGCCAATAGGGGTATTTGCCTGAGGTTATCTTGTGGAACCATAACTGTTTACCCAGTTCAAAGTCTCCACAAAATACTCTCCACTTAATGAGTAAGCATGCTTCAATTTTACTAAATCAGCATTTTTTAAATTGCAACTCATGGTTATTCTCTGGGTCTTGTGTAAAAAGAAAAAGGGTTCTGTGGGTCAAAAAGAAAAATATTAAACAGTTCTCTCTCTCCGCTCTGCAGTCCAAGGCTCTTACTTTTATTTACTTGTTATGATTTATTACACAGGCCTGGCACTGTGCTAAGTGTTTTTTTATGTATTCAATTATCTTATTCTTGCATTGCAGTTAGAAGATATGTGCTAATCAATTGTCTGTATGTATAAGGAACTTAGGATCTGAAAAGTTAAGTGATGATATAACTAATGACTAGTGGCTAAGCTAGGACTTGAACACAGATCTTCTAGGGGGCATTAAACCACTGGGCACTGTCACCTCAGTCTTTCATGGCTTTATTTTTAAACAGTGAGGCTCTTAGAGTAGCTTATATCATGCAATGTTCCTCAAGCCATTTAACACAAAATCTTTCACTGTTTTTTTTTCTTTTGTGAGTGGTGGAGTATCTTAATAAACTTGTTTCCCATGAAACACACTCTTGAAAAACTTAAGACTTGGAGAAAAATGACCCAAATATATCAGTTTTAATTGGTGAAAGGGATCTTTTTACCAATGTACAATTAAAATGCCATCTGAGGTGTATCTCATTGTAATTTTGAATTCCTTAATAGCTAATGAAGTTGAGGATCTTTTCATATATCTGTTGACCATTGGTATATCTTCTTGGGGGAAGTGTCTGTTCAGGTCCTCTGTCCATATTTTAGTTGGATTGTTTGCTTTTTATTGTTGTTGGGTTGTATGAGTTCTTGTCGAAGATGTTATTTGCATATATCTTCTCCTAATCAGTTGGTTGCCATTTTGTTTTGGTGGCAGTTTCTTTCGCTGTATAGAAGCTTTTTAGTTGATATGGTCCTGTTCATTTATTTTTGCTTTACTTCCCTTGCTTTTGGGGTCCAATTCATAAAATCCTCTCTAAGTTTCTTAAGTTTAGTACCTATGTGTTTTTCTATGTAATTTATTGTTTCAGATCTTTTATTTATACTCTTACAGTATAAATTGTATACTTGATCTCCTTTTGGGAACCAAGACATTCAGACCCACAGAGATAAGGGTGCTGGAAGAGAAAGTATAAATTTTCCAGGTGAGTCTGAAAGTGATGTTAAGTGATGTCCTTCCTATTTCTGCCTCTTGTTTCCCAGATTTGTTTACTCTGTCTCTTGCAGCATCACATGCTGGCTGCTGGTCAAAGTTCTATATTGCATCTTGAAGTTTAGTACCCTATCATTATGGGGTGTTATCTTCAAGCTGATGGCTTAGCTGCATTTTTAAGAAGCCATTCTACTACTGTGTTAGTGGTTAGCATCTTCTGGATGATGCAGTCAGTGGATCCCATAGTCATTTCTTTACCTACTTACCTTTTGGGCTGCAAAGGAGCCTTTTGGATTAAGGTGATGTTAAGTGGGACCCATGTTGTTGGATGTGCTCTTGGGAGTTAATGCTAACTGAGATATTATAGGCAAGAAAGGCAAATCCTTATCTAGTCAGGAAGAAATATTCCAGGATCTGAAGTAATTTACTTACCACCAAGGGGCTGGTGAACCTTTTGGAGAATGGTGTCATGTTGAAATGCTCAGCATTCATCTTTTAGCTGACAGGGTGGACATCCAACAGTGGTAAGTTGGATGAAAGACAGCCCATGTAGTTGAGTGCATGTATACCTTCCACTCCACTTACGAGCCTATTGCACAAGGCTGTGTTGGCCGAGACAGTTCACAGCTGACATTTATGGACTGAGTCATCCTGTCTACTTGTGTGTTTATTGCCTCTACTGTGGTAAATATTCTCTACTGGGTATTAACACATGATACAAAAGTTCTTCCCCTCCCACAGGGCTATCCATGTGCTTCTTCTTGTACCTCTTTAGTCATGACTTTACCATCTTGCTTTTTCTGGGTTCCTAACAACTAGCCAGGTCAGTTGACAGTCCAAGTCAGTCTGTGTATATCCTTAATTCATGCCATCTGTCTCACTATGAACAAAGTTCGTGACCAGGTGTAATGGGACTGCACCAGAGACGGGAGCTCTGCCTATCAAGAAGATGTTCTCTCTTCACTATCTTTCTAATACTCTGAAGATCCAGTCTCCACATCCTTATATGCCTTTTTAATACCATGTTAAATTGACAATTATTTTCTGACAGAAGCAAAAGCTATGCTCTGCGTTTCGTCATCACATTTATAATTGATTGCTGACGTTTGGGCTTCCCAGGATCCAACTACCCTTCTTATTTGAGAGACTCTCAACAATAGTGAGAGGTCAGACTATTTTTTGTATAAGAATATTATATGGAGATATATATATATATATATATATATATATATTTAATCTAATTTAGATAGATTAATCTGAGTCTAAAGATCATAATACTCTTTGCTTGTCTCCAGAAAGCAATTTCCCCTAAAGCAACTGAAAGCTATAAAACTAGCAGTTACTAGATAAGGTCAACTGGTCTTGGTGGGAGATTCCAAGATGGTGACTGAGTAGGCAGATGTTCCAAATGCAACCTCTCAGGACCAAATTGGATTACAACTTAATTTAAGAATAATCATCTTGAAAAACCAACCTTGGACTAAATGAAGAGGAGTCTATAACCAAGGGTCACAGAAGAAGCCACACTGAGACTGGTAGGAAGGGTGAAGACATGGAAGAAACTGCCCCACTTCCAGGAGTGAGGGGTGGCAGAGGGTCTGGAGGGACTCTCACTGCAGGGAGGGTCGGCCTAGGAGGTATGGGTGCTCAGCCTCAGGTCTGGAGCCCCAGCCTAGAGCCCCAGAGCCTGGAAGAAGCACCTAGACAGAATGTGGCAGTGAAAAGAGCTGGGTTTCTGTCCGTCTTAAAGGGCCTGTGCAGAAACCCTCATTCACAGCCACTTACCTGGGGCTCTGGTGGAGGGAGAGCTAAGAGGACTAGAGTTGTGTGAGGAGAGTGTAAAATTGGAGGCCCAGGGAGAGACATGGTGGAGGATGGCCACCAAAACCCCTGTGCTGAGTTATTCTCCAGTACTACAGTTACCATCTTTCTTGGGTGTAGCAGTCCCCTCTGAGTGGCATCAGCCTGGGGAAAAGCAACTGCTCCACCCTCGGGAGTCTCTCCTGGTCCAGTCAGGGTGACTGGGTCATTCTAAGAAGCCAGGAAGCAGGAGACACATCAGTTACTCAGTTTTCTGGAGCTGAGGCCAGAGCTACCCACACCCCCTGCAGTGCTCCTGAGTCTATGACTGGTGCTTCCACCTAACAGAAGACTCAGCTGAAACTGTCTGGAGGGCAGGCAGTCCACACCTCTGGGTCTCAGAGGCCACACCCACCAGACTCCTAGAACTACACCCTACTGAGGTCTGTGAAAAAACTCTGGACAGACTCATACCTGCGGCTTAGGGGTGGAGCCACACTCAGCACCTTTCCCAGTCCCTGAATTGCCACAGGCTCTTGACTCTAGCAAAGGTTTATTCAGCGGCTGAACCAACAAGCAGCCAGCAGACAGAGGCTGCAGAACAACATACTCAGGGAATCTTTGCCTTTTAAGTGGACTTTCCTCTAGGCCCAGTCTGGATAAAAGCCAGCCTAAGTGTGCAGCTGGTATTTCCATGTGCACCTGGGCCAAGCAAAGGCAGGCACAAACTCTGGATTGCTTGTAGCACCAAGAAGGTTGCTGAGGGCCAATCACAGGCAGTGTCTCTCACTGGTCTGTGACGAGTTTCTGCCAGGGAGGCCCAGGGATGGCACATCCAGGGGCCAGCTTTGGAGAGCATTGGTTCAGGACCTAACAACTCTTGCTAGAGTGGTATCCTAAGGAAGGGCTCCTCCCACCTGGTCCAGCTGAGGTGAATTCTGCTCTCTGTGATGATCAGTACTGGCACAGCAGCTCATGTGCATTGGATAGAGTAGAGCTTCACAGTCAGCCATCCTGGGTACTGGATATCCTACCTTGCTGGGATAGACTCCAAAGGGGGAAAGGAGAGAACTTTGGAGCATGGGCATTCAAAGTGTGGGTCCCTGTGAGCCTAGTGTTGAATCTGGCTGAGGGGCTCAGCCACTTTCTGGGGGGCCTAGTCAGTGCCAGCAGAGGACTCTCTCAGTCTTCCTTTTTGAGAACAGTGTCTAAAAGGTGTAAGAACTTCTGCAGAGGGGTCTGTCAGTTCCACTCGATCTTAACCTACTTTTTACCTTGTTGAGAAGAAATAAAATTTAAGTATCCAGCAGTGGCTGAGGGATTAGGCTCTGGAGTAGGGGCCACAATCCCTGTACTGAGCTACTACCCAAGAGACCGCTGAAGTAGGGGGTCCTACTAACATTGTATTCCCAACCTCAGCTACCCTAACTCAACAAGCTTGCAACCTGTAGAAGTATTAGTTGGGTGAAGCCAGTTTGGGCCCTCACTACAGTCTTTCTATGGAAGACTCTGGGAAGATCTACAAGAAGAGGTGAAGCAGCTGAAAAGTTGAAGCAAATCTTACAGAGATTGGGGCTTTTACAGAACTGCTGTCAGCTCTAAGCAGGAGGAAGCTTATCCTTATCACAGGTTGGCTCATCAAACACTACATAGGCACAGAAAATGCAGACACAAACAGCAAAAGAGCATTAGCTGCAGACAAGTAGCCCGTAGCAGTTTACAAACAACAACTGAGGACAACCTAAGATCTAGAACCAACACACCTGGTAACTGGTGGCAGACGGCATCAACCCTAGACTCAGCTAGCTACACAAGCAGCATGCCCAGAGGAGGAGTCCATACACAGACAAAAATGGGTAGACAAAGAAATGTAACTCAAAATAATCAACAAGAGAAATCACCATAAAAAGAACTAAATGAAATGGAAGTAACCAAACTACCAGACGCAGAGTTTAAAAAAATGATTTTTAGGATGCTCAAGGATCTTAGAGCAACAATGGATGGACATAATGAGCACCTAAATAAAGAGATAGCAAGCATAAAACAGGAATTGAAATCATAAAAAAGAACCAGTCAGAAATGACAAATACAATATTAGAAATGAACACTGCACTGGATGAAGCAGAGGATCAAATAAGCAATATGAAAGAAAAGATAAACATAAGCACAGAAGTAAAGCAGCAAAATGAAGAGGCTCAAAAAGACTGAAGAAACTCTAAAAGACCTCTCTGACAACATAAAAAGAAACAACATCCGCATCATAGGGGTTCCTGAATGAGAAAAGAATGAACAAGAGATAGAGAACCTGTTTGAAGAAATCATAACTGAAAATTTCCCTAAATTGATGAAGAAAAAAGTCACACAACTTCAAGAAGCACAGAGAGTACCATTAGAGAGGAACCCAAGGAAGCCTACATCAAGACACATCATAATTAAAATGCCAAAGTTAAGAAACAAAGAAAGAATATTAAAAGCTGCAAGAGAAAAGCAGTTAATTACCTACAGAGAAGCTCCCATAAAGATGATATTTGACTTCTCAACAGAAACACTTGAGGCCAGAAGGGAATGGCAAGAAATATTTAAAGTGATGCAAAACAAGAGCCTACAACCAAGACTATTTTATCCAGCAAGACTATCATTTAAAATTGAAGGAGAAATAAAAATTTCCCAGACAAAAAAAGACTCAAAGAATTTATTACAACCAAACAAGTTCTGCAAGAAATGTTAAGGAGACCACTGTAAAAAGAGAAAAGAAAATAATTAAAAAGAAATCTTGAAAAAGAGGAATGTAGATTTAAAGAATAAAATGGCAATAAATAAGTATGTGCCAGTAATAAATGTAAATAGATTAAATGCTCTAATCAAAAGGCATAGGGTACCTAGCTGCATGGACCCATATATATGCTATCTGCAAGAGATTCACCTCAGAACAAAAGATACACATAGACTGAAAGTGAAGGGATGAAAAAAAGTTTTTCAAGCAAATGGAAATGAAAATAAAGCCGGGGTAGCAATACTTATATCTGACAAAATAGACTTTAAAACAAAGGCTAGAGTAAGGGATAAAGAAAGTCACTACCTAAAGATAAAGGGAGCAATTACAGTAGGATATAACCATTGTAAATATTTATGTGCCTAATATAGGAGCACCTAAATATATAAAGCAGATTTTGATGGACATAAATGGTGAGATCAACAGCAACACTATAATAGTAGGAAATTTTAATACCCACTAACATCAACGGATAGATCCTCCAGACAGAAAATTAACAAAAGAAATAGCAGCCATAAATGACACACTAGATCAACTCGATTTAATTGCTATCTTCAGAACTTTTCACCCCAAAGCAGCAGAATATACATTCTATTCAGGTGCTCATGTACATTCTCTAGGATAGACCACATGTTAGGACACAAAACAAGAGTCAATAAATTTAAAAAGATTGAAATCATATCAAGCGTCTTCTTTGATCAAAATGGCATGAAACTAGAAATCAACTACAATAGAAAAACTGAAGAACACTCAAACACTTGAAAACTAAATAGCATGTTATTAAATAAAGAATGGGTTAACAACAGGATCAAGAAAGAATTTAAAATTTTCCTTGAAACAAATGAAAAAGAACATACAACAACTCGAAATTTATGGGACACAGCAAAAGCAGTCCAGAGAGGGAAGTTTATAGCATGACAGGCATACTTTAAGAAGCAAGAAAAAGCTCAAATAAACAACTTAACCCTGCATCTAAAAGAACTAGAAAAAGAATAACAAATAAAGCCGAGAGGTAGTAGAAGGAAGAAAATAATAAAGATCAGAGTGGAAATAAATGACATAGAGGCTAAAAAAACAATACAAAAGATCAATGAAATGAAAAGTTTGTCTGTTGGAAAAGGTAAACAGATGGATGAATCTTTAACCAGACTCATCAAGAAGAGAGAGAACTCAAATAAATAGAATTAGAAATGAAAGTGGAGAAGTAACAAGTGACACCGCAGAAATACAAAGGATTGTAAGAAAATACTATGAAGATCTATATGCCAAAAAATTGGCCAACCTCGGTGAAATGGATAAATTCCTAGAAACATACAATCTTCAAATACTCAATCTGGAAGAATCAGAGACCTAAACAGACCATTACAACAAATAAAATGGAAACAGTTATCAAAAAACTCCCAGCAAACAAACGTCCTGGACTGAATGACTTCACAGGCGAATTTTACCAAACATTCAAAGAACACCTTACACCTATCCTTCTCAAGCTATTTCAAAATATTCAAGAGGAGGAAAGACTTACAAGCTTCTTTGGTGAGGCAAGCATTATCCTCATTTCAAAACCAGGTAAAGACACTTTCAAGAAAGAAAACTATAGGCCAATATCCTTGATGAATTTAGATGCTAAAATTCTCAACAGAATATTAACAAATCAGATCCAGCAACACATGAAAAAAAATCATACATCATTATCAAGTGGGATTTATTCTAGGGAGGCAATGCTGGTGCAATATTTGCAAAATAATCAATGTGATTCATAATATAAAGAAAAGGAAGGAGAAAAACCACATGGTTTATCAATAGATGCAGAAAAAGCACTTGATGAAATTTAGCACCCATTTATAACCAAAACTCTTAGCAAGGTGGAAATACAAGGAACATACCTCAACATAATAAAGGTCATCTATGACAAACTGACAGCCAACATCATACTCAATGGGTAAAAATTAAAAGCAATCCCCTTAAGATCAGGAACAAGGCAGGGGTGCCCCTTTTCATCACTCTTATTGAACATAGTTCTGGAAGTCCTAGCCACAGCCATCAGACCAGAAGAAGAAATGAAAGGCATCCAGGTTGGAAAAGAAGTAAAACTATCATTATTTGCAATGATGTGATACTGTACATAGAAAACCCTAAAGTCTCAGTCAAAAAACTACTAGACTTGATAAATAAATTTGGCAAGGTCACCATTAACAAAATAAAAGGACAACACACACAATGGGAGAATATATTTGCCAATACATCTGATAAGGAGTTAATAACCAAAATTTATAAAGAACTTCTAAAACTCAACACCAGAAATGTAAATAGTCCAATTAAAAAATGGGGAAAAGAACTGAAAAGACACTTCTCCAAAGAGGACATACAGATAGCCAATAGACAGATGAAAAAATGTTCAACATCACTAATCATCAGAGAAATGCAAATTAAAACCAAAATGAGGTACCTCACACCAGTCAGAATGGCACTCATTAACAAATCAACACACAGTAAGTGCTGGTGAGGGTGTGGAGAAAAAGGAACCCTCCTTCACTGCTGGTGGGAATGCAGACTGGTGCAGCCACTGTGGAAAACAGTATTGTATTTCCTCAAAAAATTAAAAATGGAAATGCCTTTTGACTGAGCTATCTCACTTTTAGGAATATATCCTGAGAATACCAAATCACTGATTCAAAAGAAGATATGCACCCCCATGTTATGGCAGCATTGTTTACAATAGCCAAGATCTAGGAACAGCCCAAAGTCAATCAGTGGGCGAGTAGATTAAAAAGCTGTGGTACATATACATAATGGAATACTATGTTGCCACGAAAAAGAGGAAGATCTTACCTTTTGCAATGGCATGTATAGACCTGGAGACTATTATGCTAAGTGAAATAAGCCAGGGACAAAAAAGATAAATATAATAGGATCTCACTTATATGTGAAATCTAACAAACAAAGTGAACTGAGGTGAACTGAGTAATGGAATTGAGGCAGAGGTCAGGTCACAGAGAGCAGAGGTACAGCTGTCAGAGGGAAGGGGGAGGAGGGGATGGGATCAGAGAAGGTGAAGGGATTAGTGAAATTATATATACATAACACAGAGATACAGATAACAGGACAGTACATCCCAGAAGGAAGGGGGAGAAGTTAGGGGGAGGGGAACAAAAAGGATGTAATAGGGAACATGGGGGTGAGGGTGGGGTGAGGGTGTTATATTGAGTGGAACACTTGAATCCATGTTAACATAATAAATTAAAAATTAATTGAAAAACAAAAACAAACAACAACAACAAAAAACCAGTTGGGGCTGATGTTATATGATTTGTATAGGAAAAATTTTTAGAAAGCTCAGCAAGTGGCAATGAAAGTATCACTAACCCAGACAACATTGGAAAGAGAAATTACTTTTCTTTTTTTTATTTACAAAGCTATTGATTCTAAATTGTCTGGATGTCCATATGTAAAAATGTTTTGGATAGCCTTTTTTTTTTTTAAATTTTGGTGAAGCATCTTCAAATTTTTGCTCATTTTGAAAACTTAGCTTCTCTTCTTTTTCAAAAACCCCAGTACTAAATATCACTTTAACTCTAACTGGAAACCCTAATCCAAAACAAAAGCCTTATTACTAATCCTAACCTGTACAAAATCCTAATCTTAATGTTAACTTAAATTCTACACCGACACATTTTTTTTTCTCATTTCTCTGCACCTTTTTCAATCGTTCCTCAACACCATCAGCTCTGACAACCATCAGTTTGTTTTGTTTCTATGAGTCTTTTTTGTTTTTCATTTGTTTTGTTTTACATTTTACATATAAGTGACATCATACAGTATTTTATCTTTTTCTTTCTAACTTATTTTATTTAGCATAAGTCCATCTATGTTGTCAAAAATGGTAAGATTCCATTCTTTTTTATTGCTGAGTAATTGAGTAATTTTTCCTTGTGTGTGTATGTGTGTGTATACATAAATATATACACATATCATAATTTCTTTATCTGTTCATTTGTCAGTGGATACTTCAGTTGCTTCTATATCTTGACTGATGTAAATAATGCTGCAGTGAACAAAGGATGCTCTTCTATTATTGTTTTTATATTATGGATAAATATCTAGAAGTAGAATTGCAAGGTCATGTATACTTTTATTTTTAACTTTCTGAGGAATCTCCATACTGTTTTCCACAGTGGCTGCATCAGTCTGCATTCCCACCAACAAGACATGAGTGTTCCGTTTTTTCTATATCCTCATCAACACTTGTTATTTGTTGACTTTTTGATAATAGCCATTCTTTTTTTATTATTATTATTATTTTATTATTATTTATTTTTTATATATATTTTATTATTATTAATTCTAATGGGGTGACACCAATAAATAAGGGTACATATGTACAATGAAAACATCTCCAGGTTATCTTATCATTCAATTGTGTTGTATACCCGTCACCTAAAGTCAAATTGTCCTCTGTCACCTTCTATCTGGTTTTCCCTATGTCCCTCCCCTCCTCCCTATCCCACTCTTCACTCCCTCCCCCCATCCCGTAACCACCACTCTATTGTACATGTCTCATATTCTCACTTTTATGTCCCACCTATGTATGAAATCATGCTGTTCTCAGTTTTTCTTTTTTTTTTTTCTGATTTACTTATTTCACTCCGTATAATATTATCAAGGTACATCCATTTTGTTATAAATGATCCGATGTCATCATTTCTTATGGCTGAGTAGTATTCCATAGTATATATGTACCATAGCTTTTTAATCCACTCGTCTTCTGACGGACACTTGGGCTGGTTCCAGATCTTCGCTATTGTGAACAATGCTGCCACGAACATGGGGGCGCATTTCTTCTTTTCGAACAGTGCTATGGTGTTCTTAGGGTATATTCCTATAAGTGGGATAGCTGGGTCAAAAGGCAGTTCGATTTTTAATTTTCTGAGGAATCTCCAAACTGTTTTCCACAGTGGCTGCACCATTCTGCATTCCCACCAGCAGTGCAGAAGGGTTCCCTTTTCTCCACATTCTCACCAGCACTTATTCTGTGTTGTTTTGCTGATGAGTGCCATTCTGACTGGTGTGAGGTGATATCTCATTGTGGTTTTAATTTGCATTTCTCTAATGATTAGTGATGTTGAGCATTTTTTCATATGCCTATTGGCCATCTGTATGTCCTCTTTGGAGAAATTTCTATTCATTTCTTTTGCCCATTTTTTGACTGGGTTGTTTGTCTTCCTGGTGTTGAGTTTTATAAGTTCTTCATAAATTTTGGTTATTAACCCCTTATCAGATGTGCTGTTGAATATGTTCTCCCATTGTGTGGTTTGTCTTTCTATTCTGTTCTTATTGTCTTTAGCTGTGCAAAACCTTTTTAGTTTGATATAGTCCCATTTGTTTATCTTGCCTTTTATTTCAGTTGCCCGTGGAGATAAATCGGCAAATATACTGCTGCTATAGATGTCGGAGAGCTTGCTGCCTATGTTTTCTTCTAAGATGCTTATGGTTTCACGGCTTACATTTAACTCTTTTATTCATTTTGAGTTTGTTTTTGTGAATGGTGTAAGTTGATGGTCCAGTTTCATTTTTTTGCAGGTAGATGTCCAATTTTCCCAACACCATTTGCTAAAGAGGCTGTCTTTACTCCATTGTATGTTCTTTCCTCCTTTGTCAAATATCAGTTGTCCATAAAGCTGTGGGTTTATTTCTGGGTCCTCTGTTCTGTTCCATTGATCTATGTGCCTGTTCTTATGCCAGTACCAGGCTGTCTTGAATATAATGGCCTTATAGTAAACCTTGATATCTGAAAGAGTGATACCTCCTGCTTTATTTTTTCTTTTTAAGATTGCTGAGGCTATTCGTGTTCTTTTTTGGTTCCATATAAATTTTTGGAATATGTGTTCTATATCTTTGAAGCATGTCATTGGTATTTTAATTGGTATTGCATTGAATTTATAAATTGCTTTGGGTAATATAGACATTTTAATGATGTTTATTCTTTCTAGCCATTACACGGTATATGCTTCCACTTGTTTGTATCTTCCTTGATTTCTTTTATCAATGTTTTTTAATTTTCCGAGTACAAGTCCTTAACCTCCTTGGTTAAATTTACTCCTAGGTACTTTACTTTTTTGGCTGCAATAGTGAAGGAGATTGTTTCCTTAATTTCTTTTGCTGACAGGTCATTGTTGGTATATAGAAATGCCTCTGATTTCTGAGTATTAATTTTATATCGTGCCACCTTGCTGAATTCATTTATAAGGTCCAGTAATATTTTGACTGAGACTTGAGGGTTTTCAATATACAATATCATATCATCTGCAATAGTGACAATTTTACTTCTTCTTTTCCAATTTGGATGCCTTTTATTTCTTCTTCTTGTCTGATTGCTATAGCTAGGACTTCCAGAACTATGTTGAATAAGAGTGGTGAAAGGGGGCATCCCTGCCTTGTTTCTGATCTTAAGGGGATTGCTTTTAATTTTTGTCCATTTAGTATGATGTTTGCGGTCGGTTTGTCGTTGATGGCCTTTATCATGTTAAGGAATGATCCCTGTATTCCCACTTTAGTGAGAGTTTTGAGCATGAATGGGTGCTGGATTTTATCAAATGCCTTTTCTGTGTCTATTGAAATTATCATGTGATTTTTGTCCTTCCTTTTGTTTATGTGATGAATCACATTGATTGATTTGCGAATATTGAACCAGCCTTGCCTCTCCAGAATAAATCCCACTTGATCATGCTGTATGATTTTTTTCATATATTGCTGGATCCAGTTGGCTAATATTTTGTTAACAATTTTAGTGTCTAAATTCATCAGGAATATAGGCCTATAATTTTTTTTCTTTGTGTTGTCTTTGCCCGGTTTGGGGATCAGAATTATGCTCGCCTCATAAAAGGAGTTTGAAAGTCTTCCTTCCTCTTGAATTTTTTGAAATAGCTTGAGAAGGATAGGAGTTAGTTCTTCTTTGAATTTTTGATAGAATTCACTTGTGAAGCCATCAGGTCCAGGATTTTTCTTTTTTGGGAGTTTTTTGATAACTGTTTCGATCTCATTTGTTGTAATTGGTCTGTTTAGGTGGTCTGATTCTTCCAGATTGATTTTTGGAAGGTTATATGATTCAAGAAATTTGTCCATTTCACCAAGATTGTCTAATATTTTGGCATATAGTTCTTCATAGTATTTTCTTACAATGCTTTGTATTTCTGTTGTGTCAGTTGTTATTTCTCCACTGTCCTTTCTAATTTTATTTATTTGAGTCCTCTCTCTTTTTTTCTTGGTGAGTCTAGTTAAAGGTTCATCAATCTTGTTTACCTTTTCAAAGAACCAGCTTCTGGTTTCATTGATCCTCTGTATTGTTTCCTTAGCCTCTATATCATTTATTTCTGCTCTGATCTTTATTATTTCTTTCCTTCTACTTGTCTTGGGTTTTATTTCTTGTTCTTTTTCTAGTTCTTTTAGATGCAGGATCAGGTTGCTTATTTGAGCTTTTTCTAGCTTCTTATGATATGCCTGTAGTGCAATAAACTTCCCTCTAAGAACTGCTTTTGCTGTGTCCTATAAATTTTGAGTTGATGTATGCTCATTATCATTTGTTTCTAGAAACTTTTTTATTTCTTCTTTGATCTCATTGTTGATTCATTCATTATTTAATAACATGCTATTTAGTTTCGAAGTGTTTGAGTATTTTTCAGTTTTTCTTTTGTGGTTAATTTCTAGTTTCATGTCATTGTGATCAGAGAAATTGCTTGATATGATTTCAACCTTTTTCAATTTATTAAGACCATTTTTGTGTCCTAACATGTGGTCTATCCTATAAAACGTACCATGAGCTCTTGAGAAGAATGTATATTCTACTGCTTTAGGATGAAAAGTTCTGAAGATATCTATTAAATCAAGTTGATCTAGTGTCTCCTTTAAGTCTGCTGTTTCTTTATTAATTTTCTTTCTTGAGGATGTATCCAGTGTTGTTAGAGGGGTATTAAAATCCCCTACTATGATTGTATTGCTGTTAATCTCACCCTTTATATCCATCAAAGTCTGCTTTATGTATGTCGGAGCTCTTATATTTGGTGCATAGATATTTATAATAGTTATATCTTCATGTTGAATTGTTCCCTTTAACATTATGTAGTGTCCTTCTTTATCTCTTACTACAGCCTTTGTTTTAAAGTCCATTTTGTCAGATATAAGTATTGCTACCCCTGCTTTTTTTCATTTCCATTTGCATGAAATATTTTTTTCCATTCTTTTACCTTCAGTCTATGTGCATCTTTTGTTTTAAGGTGTGTCTCTTGTAGACAGCATATGTATGGGTCCTGTTTCTTTATCCATGCAGTTACCCTATGTCTTTTGATTGGATCATTTAATCCATTTACATTTAAGGTTATTATTGATATGTAGTTGTTTATTGCCATTTTATTCTTTAAAGCTCTATTCTTCTTTTGCTATATTCTTTCCTCCCTTTAAACTGTTCACAAGAGGCCCCTTAGTATCTCTTGCAGAATTTGTTTGGTTTTTATGAATTCCTTGAGGCTTTCTTTTTCTGGGAAGCTCTTTATTTCTCCTTCAATTTTAAACGTTAGCCTTGCTGGATAAAGTAGTCTTGGTTGTAGGTTCTTATTCTGCATTACTTTGATTATATCTTGCCATTCCCTTTTGGCCTCAAGTGTTTCTGTTGAGAAGTCCGATGTCATCCTTATGGGGGCTCCTTTGTAGGTGATAGCCTTTTTTTCCCTAGTAGCTTAAAAAATTTTTTTTTTATCTATTAGCTTTGGTATTTTAACTATAATGTGTCTTGGTGTAGATCATTTTGAATTTCTCTTTATGGAGTTCTTTGTGCTTCTTGAACGTGTGGAGTGTTTCCTAGCCTTAATTTAGGAAAGTTTTCTGCTATGATTTGATTGAAAAAAGTTTCCATTTCCTGTCCTCTGTCCTCTTCTTCAGGCACCCCTATGATGCAAATGTTGTTTCTCTTCATGTTGTCACAGAGCTCCCTTAGAGTTTCCTCACATTTTTTGAGTCTCTTTTCCTTTTTCTTCTCTGCTTCTGTGCCTTTGTTTATTGTGTCCTCTAACTCGCTGATTCAATCCTCAGCGTGATTCATCCTGCTTTTAATTCCTTCCATTGTGGTCTTCAGTTCTGTTACTGTATTTGTCATTTCTGTCTGATTCTTTTTTATTATTTCAATTTTGTTTTCTATACTTGTTATCTCTTTATTTAGGTTTTCATAATGACTATCCATTGTTGCTCTAATTTCTTTGAACATCCTAACTCTCATTATTCTAAAATCTGCTTCTGGTAATTTGGTTATATCTGGTTCATTCAGGTCCTTCTCTGGGGATTTCTCTTGATTCATTTGGTTTGCATTCCTTTGCCTGCCCATTTTGTCTGTGTATAAGCAAGTTATGGCCACTGGAGTCCAGTAGGTGTTGCCTTTGTGTTCTCTAGGTGTGGTCTGTATGCTGGCCCCCTACCCCCTCTGCCGCTGCCTAGGGTGGTTGGGTATGGGCCTTGCCAGTGCCGGCCCACTGTGGCTTTTGCTGTGATTTCTGCCACTCCTCCGCAGGAGGGGCTGTCAGTCAAGCCACAAGCCTCAGCACCAAGGGTAGAGGTGAGCACCTTTGCTTAGCTGCGGACCCAACCTGTTTCCGGATTTCCGCCCAGAACCCGCAGTCAGAGCCTGCTTGCCACAGTTTCGCAGGTTGGGCGGCGCTTTTGACGTGCTCTCAGCTGTGAGCCTTTGCCCATCTGGAGCTTTAGCCCCGCCCTCGAGGCCAGGGCCCTTCTGCACAGGGTGCAAACCCAGGTTTATTGGGCCGGGCGTGTTTGCTGTTTTCCGCTCAGCTGCGTACTTCTGCTCGTGCCAGACTCCACCCTGCCCCTGCGTTCAGAGCCCTCTCATGCACGTAGGATGGCAATCCGCAGTTTCTCCGGCTGGGCGGGGATAGTAGTGTGGGCTCAGCTGCGAGCTTCCACTTGTCTAGGGGTCTACCCCGTTCCCATGCTCGGAGCCTGCTCGCGCACTTATAATGGCAAACCGCGGTTTTTCCAGCAGGGCCGGGCTGTAGCGTGAGCTCAACCGCGAGCCCCCGCCCGTTCCTGGTCCTAGCCCGGTCCCCGCGGTCAGGGCTGGCTTGCGCAGGGTCGCAGAGCAGATTTCTGCCCGTTCCTGGCCTCCCACTTTGTCCCCGTAGGTGGCATTACAGGCGGGCCCGCAGCTTCCGGAGCGCTTTCGCGTGTCCCCTTCGACCCTGCTGGGGTAGACCGAGCTCACACCGGTTTGGCCTCTGCCCACGCTGACAGTACCGCGTTTCAGCGTCCTGCCGCCCCAAACCCTTCAGCAACCCTCAGCAGAGTAGGAAGGGACCTAATACTTCACACTGTAGGCCTGGGAGCTCCCTCACTTGTTTCACAGCTCAAAACTGTCGAAATGCCTCTTCTAGGCTCTGGGACTGCAGTCTGGGGCTTGGTTCCTGGAACCCAGGTTCCTCCCTCTCTGCCAAACTTTCCTCTCGCCATGCTGGTCTTTTCTGGCTACCGTTTGCTCCGGGGAGCTGGGCAACCCTCTTTGTGTTTTCGCTATTCCTACCAGTCTCAATGTGGCTTCTTCTGTGTTCCTTGGTTGAAGAGTTCACTTAGTTTAGTTCAAAGTTGGTTTATCCAGATGGTGGTTCTTAAAATTGAGTTATAATCCACTTTGGTTCTGGGAGTTGGAAGTTGGTACGTCTGCCTACTCCATCGCCTTCTTGCTTCTCCTCACTCAGGGCTTTTAATGAAAGTTTTCCAATCCAAGTAATAGAGGGTTCAAGATGAGATGAGTTATTCCTCTGCAATGAATACTGAGGTTTTCTGATCCTCCGGTGGAGAGATTGCTCCGTATAGGCCGAGGCCGAGATCTCAGCTCTCAGGTCTCTGAGAATCCGCCGCTGCCACCGCCACCGCCACCGCCCGATAATAGCCATTCTGACTGGTGTGAGCTTGTATCTCATTACAGGTTTGATTTTCATTTCTCTAGTAATTAGTGATGTTGACCATCATTTCATGTGTCTGTTGGTCATCTGTATGTCACTTTCAAGAAATGTCTACTCATATCATCTGCCCATTTTTTAATCAAAATCTTTTTGATGTTGAGTTGTGAGTTCTTTATATATCTTGGACATTAACCCTTTATCAGAAATATTATTTGCAAATACAGGTATCTTTTTCCATTCCTTAATTTGCCTTTTTGTTTTGTTGATCCTTTATTTCACTGTGCAGAAGCTTTTTCGTCTGATATAGTCTCATTTGTTCATTTTTGCTTTTGTATCCCTTGCTCAAAGAAACAAATCTAGAAAGATATTACTAACACCAATATCAAAGAGTTTACTACTTATTTTTTCTTCTAGGAGTTATATGGTTTCAGGATTTACATTTAAATCTTTAATCCATTTTGAGTTTATTTTTATATAGAGCTAGTGCTCGACTTACAACCATGATTGGTTCCGACAGACCGGTTGTAACACGATTTGGTCGTAAGTTGAGTAGGCTATATGTACAGTACAGTGAAATGATGTTATAAAAACCTTGAAGTCATATTTTATAGTTTTCTTTCATTATTCTTATATGTCATAATTTTCTTTGTTCATTTTATGCCATTTGTATCATCTCTACACCATTTTGTTTCTTATTTTTACATTCATCAGGTTTATGCTCCAGACAGGGAGCAGTCGTGGCTAGTGATTGTGGTCGTAAAGTCGAATGGTTGTAAGTTGTATAGGTCGTAAGTTGATCAATACCTGTATGTTGTAAGAGAGTGGTTTCATTGTTTTTACATGTATCTGTCCAGTTTTTTCTCCTTTCATTAAGTTTATTAAGGAGACATTGGTTAATAAGATCATATATGTTTCAACTGTACACTTCTATAATACATGATCTGTATATTGCATTGAGTGCCCATCACCCAAAAGCAAATCATCTTTCATCACCATATATTTGATCCCTTTTACCCTTTACTACCCTCCTATTCCCTTCCTTCTGGTAACCACCATACTGTGTTGTCTCTATTAGTTTTATTTTTTTATCTCACATATGAGTAAAATCATATGGTTCTTAGCTTTTTCTGACTGATGTATTTTGCTTAGCATAATGTTCTCAAGGTCCAGCACCACTTATCAAAGAGACTGTCATTTCTCCATTACACATATTTTTGTCTCCTTTGTCATAGATTAATTTACTATATAAGCAAAGGTTTATTTCTGAGCTCTCTACTCTTTTCCATTGATCTACATATCTGGTTTGTGCCAGTACCATCAGTACCACCAGTACCACACTGTTTTGATTATTATAGTTTTGTAGTGTAGTTTGAAATCGAGTGTGATACTCAAAACTTTGTTCTTCTTTCTCCAGATCACTTTGGCTTGGATAACAGTTTTCAAGGCAAATGCAACCATGTCCCTAAAGCAGTGGTTCTTAACCTTTTTTGAGGTACCGAAACCACCAGTTTCATATACGCATTCACTGAACCCTTCTTTAGTGATAAATAATATATGAATTTTTTTTCCAAATTCAAGACATAGGTATATGTTTTTTTACTGGTGCACAAAATGAGCCATGCATGAACATCACCTTGCTCAAAGAACAAAACCAACAAAGTGCATGAACTCACAACAAATTTTGGTATTACTTTATCCTGGCCTCCGCGGCAGAGGTTTATCCGAACTCCTGGGACCGACTCATTGAACCCTAGGGTTTGATAGAACCCAGGTTAAGAATCACTGCCCTAAAGTCTGTCCTGTAATTTCAAAACTGCAAAGAGATCTTAAAGTCTCCTTCAGACACAGGTTTTATCACCCAAGTTTTTTACCTACTGTAAAAAACTTAAAAATATTTACACTTAAAAATTTTTTGTTTTAGAACTTAGTATTTTAAAAGGAATACATCGATCCTTTACAGATAATCAATTGTTCTCTGTGGAATGAACTTCCGGATTCCCTAGTATACACTCATATATACATATATATGTGAATGCAGGTCCGCACAATGTTCTCCCTTCACTTTCCTTCAAAATATCACTATTTTCCACCTAAAGCAACCAAGAAACAAATCAAAATAGTAGCTTCTGTGTCTCTGGTACAGTACACTTGATGATCATAAGTTAAGCATTGGACACGGTGTTTAAAATTAGACCTGGTAATACAGTTTAAAGGAAGTGACTTAAGTGAAAGGCAAGGCAGTCTTTCTAGTTTAGTTAACTAGGCTCTTATGAACTAAAAAACTGGGTGACTGGATTTGAGCAACACACCTACCTTAGCTAAGGATTAATAATATTTGATGAAATTTAAATTAGAAGATTATGCTGGAGAGGTAATGAATAATCACATGATTTCATGGTATTCATATGGGGATTAGCAGAACAAAATAATTGAGTTAAAAGAAAGAAAAGCAACGAAGATACCAAAGAGATTATAAATCAGCATTATCTAGAAGGAAAGTTGGTAACAGGTATCAAAGATTATAAAAATGCTCATCCTTTTAGATCAGCAATTTTACTCCTAGGAATTTTTTCTAAGAAAACAATCACAGTTTTTTAAAAAGATTTATGTGCAAAGTGTTTATTGCATCATTATTTATAAAACAACAACAGGAAATAACCTAAGAACCCAGTAATAGAAAAATATTTGGTTAAATACAAAATTGTGCACCATTATACCCACATTGACTTTAGATTTAGACAGTTCATTTGAAGAGAGGATATGTGCCTTCAAGAAAAAAAAGCATTCCTTGAGCTTCTCAGGTGACTGAAATACCTGTAACAAAGGAGAAGCTTTCAAAAGCCTTCTCTCCTGCGGGACAGCATTCCCATTGCTTTGTGGGAAAGGCACGAAGCCCGCACAAAGGCCGAGCAGCCCAGGCCAGTGTGAGGGCAGATCAGGGGACAGGGCAGGGGACGCTGAAGACAGAGAAGGGTGGTGGCAATGCAGAACTACTTGGGTTCACCGGAGAGTAATAGATAAATAAGACAATAAAAAGAACATGAAGCAGTGGGTTTCTAAGACCTTTTGAGACATGAGTGGTGAATCAGAGAGTTTCTGGCATTTCCCTGAGGACTTATGTTCAGAGCCAGTTGTTGATTTGAGCTAGATTTTTCATAATCCGTTGGCAGGAGTTAAAACATGTTGAAATAGTGAAAATTATTACAAATATGAATAATATGAATATAAATCCAGACATTTCAATAAAAGTGATATCTCAAAATAGGAATTTAGTTACTTCATAATTTGGCAAGTTTAAAACAAGATAGTTCTTTGCTAGGACCCTCCAGATGAACTGCGGGGTCTACCCAGGATTTTAAAACTCCTATTTCAATGATGGAGTTCTTTCCTAAGGTTTTTAAAACAAGAAATTGGAGAAAAACTAAGTTATTTTATTTTATTATTTTTTTAAATGAGAGGAGGGGAGTTAGAAAGGCAGACTCCCACATATGCCCCGACCAGGGTATGTACCCAGCAACCCTGTCTGGGGCTGATGCTTGAATCAGCTGAGCTATCCTCAGCACCCAGGGCCAATACTCAAACTAATTGAGCCACTTGTTGCAGGTGGGGAAGAGGGAGAGAAGAGAAAAAAGGGAGGGGGAAAGAAGCAGATGGTTGCTTCTTCTGTGTACCGTGACCAGTGATCGAACCTGGGATGTCTGCACACCAAGCTGACACTCTTGTCCACTAAGCCAACCAACCAGGGCCAAGATATTATTTTAAAATATACAGCACCTAGATACTATCCAAAGAATACCTATGCAGTCTCAAGTATTTTGTGTTTCAAGTACACCTGTCTTTGTCTTTTTATACATAAAAGCACATCTCATTATTGGCTGCCTAGGCAACACTGATTTCTCATAATGCTACTTTTATTTTAGAAAGAAAATTAAAATAAAGCAAGAATGTGTGTATCTCCATGTTAATGTATTGTGCTGATTTTTTTTTTTTTTTTTTTTTTGACAGAGACAGAGAATCAGAGAAAGGGACAGATAGGGACAGACAAACAAGAAGGGAGAGAGATGAGAAGCATCAATTCTTTGTTGCAGCGCATTAGTTGTTCATTGACTGGTTTCTCATATGTTCCTTAAGCCAGGGGGTTCAGCAGAGAAAATGACCCTTTGCTCAAGCCAGTGACCTTGAACTCCAGCCAGTGACCATGGGATCATATTTATGATTCCACACGCAAGCCAGCAACCCCACGCTCAAGCTGGTGAGTCTGCACTCAAGCCAGATGAGACCATGCTCAAGCTGGCGACCTCGGGGTTTTGAACCTGGGGCCTCCATGTCCCAGTCTGATGCTCTATCCATTGTGCCACAACCTGGTCAGGCTGATTTATCTATTAACACTTATGTGTTTCCATGTTTTGAATGTGTTGGGCAGATAAAATATATTATGCTCACTTTGTTAAAGATGGCACTGCCCACATGGAAGCCCTTCACCCAGGTGATATTATTTGCCCTTATGCTTGGGATGGGTGTGGGGGAAAGGCTGTAATGTAAGCAGGCCAGGTCATTATGGCCTAAGGCTTGGTTTTAAGAGTAAGCTTTTCCCCACACCCTTGACTGATTGAATGATGTAGGGTGGTGCGTTCTCCTGAGGAATCTCATTATGCCTCAGATGGGTGATTTTGTATCAGAGACTTCCTTGTCTGTACATTGGATTAAGGGTTTGGATTTCTACAGTATAAAGTGGGGCAGGCCAGGAGCTTGCTCCCTCTTGGTTCCTGAGTTCCTGAGGTTAGTATTAGAAGAGAGGAGAGCAGAGTAAGGCCACGTGGAGGCCAGGAGAAGCAGCCAAGATGGCACAGTGCTGAGGGAGAAGCCAGTTTGTTAAGAGTTTGTGCTGGAGGAGGTGGGGAACAGAGGTGAATAAGTCTGGTGAGCTAGAAGCCTTTGATTTTAGGAAACTCGGATAAGTCAGTAACTTTGTGAGCACTGAATGTGTGGGTTTTGGAGCCCAGTGTGTGTTTTTGCTTGCCCGCCGGGTGCAAGCTAGAATTAAAGGTGATGGCACACCAGTTCTTGGCTCCGTTGTTTCATTACCGACTGTTCGAATCTAATGCGAACCTTCATGGGCCAGGCAGCTCTGATAGTGGCCTTGAGTACTGGCTTTACAGAGTGCTATGGAACACTTTCAGGAAGTAAAAGCAAGGGTTACAGATGTTATTTACACTCTTGGCAAGGGAGCTTTGGCTAAATGACAAAGGCTCTTAGCCAATGAGGATTCTGGCATGCTAACAAACTCTGTTGTTTACTTCACTATAACTTCTTTTTCTGCACTTTATTTAGTATTTTATAAAGTACCTTAAATAAACCTTTAATGATTAATTAAGATAGTATAGTAACAGTGTTGGAAATGCTGCAAAGAATCAAAGAAAATATACCATGTGAATATTAAAATGCAAATTTTAAAAAGCCTAGAAGCCAATTAACAAACTATAGTCATCACTGAAAATGTGTGAGGTAGGTGATGCTTATCTACTCCACACAACCTTGCAGAGTGGATAATGAAAGCAAGTATCAGATTTTAGTCAGTTCATATATCCTAAATTTTACCAGTGAGAACTCATTTCTGTCATTTGTCAGGAACATGCTGGGATCCTGAACCCAAGAGACCATTAATTACAAAAGGTGTGGGTACTGGCTCACCAGACACTTAGATTTGATTCAGGTTGGCACGAAATCCTCTGAAAGACTGAACATCTTGACCACCACTTGTTCCACTGAAGATAAATTTGTTTCTAGAAGCTAATTAGACTAGACAACCAAGACTGTTTTGTTGACCTAAAAAATGACTAAAACAACAGAAGCACTTGCAGTAGATTTTTAAAAGGTGACTATAAATCTCAAGAGTGTATTCTCTGCCTGACCAGGTAGTGACACAGTGGATAGAGCTTTGAACTGGGACGCAGAGGACCCAGGTTCAAAACCTCAAGGTTGCTGGCTTGAGCACAGACTCATCCGGCTTGAGTGCAGGCTCACCAGCTTGAGAGCAGGGTCGCTGGTTTGAGCATGGGATCCTAGACATGACCCCATGGTCGCTGGCTTGAGCCTAAAGGTCACTGGCTTAAGCCCAAGGTCTCTGGCTTGAGCAAGGTCACTTGCTCTGCTATAGCCCCCGCCCCTCCCTGGTCAAGGCACATATGAGAAATCAATTAATGAATAACTAAGGGGCTGCAACAAAGAATCGATTTTTTCATTTCTCCCCCTTTCTGCCTCAAAAGGCAAAAGGGATTAAATGAGTTGATTAGGTGAGAATGAGGAGTAGTGGGTATAAGTAGCCCACTGGAAACCACCAAGAATAATAAATGTATTTAGTGATTGGGGAGAAAAAGAAGCTCCAGAGTAGGGGCTCCACACAAGAGAAGTTGTAGTCTGAGGGTGCAGAACGAAGGGTAAAGCATGGCTGAAAATTTCTGTAGGAAGAGCCCAATAGTTAGGGGTTGAGATAGGCATGCTGTGAAAGAGGTCTGAACCAAGAAAGATGCTTTTGAGGTCTTACCTTTGAAGAGCCCTGACCCCTAGAGACAGAGGCAGCTAAGAGAAACCTCAGCTTCATTTAGAAGGATAAGGAAAAGAAGAAAATTGAGGGTAAATTAGCAGGCAAGGACAGTGAAGATGAGAAAGGAGTGTTCAGTGCTTTATTTACTTATTTATAAATTTATTGGGGTGACATTGGTTAATAAAATTATATATGTTTTAAGTGTACAATTCTATGGTCCATCGTCTATATATTGCAATGTGTGATTACCACCCAAAGTCAAATCTTTTTTTGTTACTATATATTTGACCCCCTTTACCTTTTACTACCCCTACCCCTTCCCTCTGGTAACCACCATACTGTTGTCTGTGTCTATGAGTTTTGTTTCTTTTTCTTATTTGTTAATTTGTTGTTTTCAGCTTTATAACTCACATATGAGTGAAATTGTATGGTTCTTGACTTTTTCTGACTTATGTATTTTGCTCAGCTTAATATTCTCAAGTTCTATCTATGTTGTTGCAAATGGCAATATTTCATCTTTTCTAATGGCCGAGTAGTATTTTATTGTATGTATGTATATTCCACATCTTCTTTCAATCATCTATCGAAGGACATTTTGGTTGTTTCCATGTCTTGGTCATTGTGAAAGTGCTACAATTAACATGAGGGTGTATATATCTTTGCAAATAAGTAATTTTAAATTTTGCAAATAGATACCCCAAATAGGAGTTACTGTGTCATTTAGTAACTCTACTCTTAATTTTTTGAGGAAATTTTATACTGTTTTCCATAGTGGCTATACCAGTTTACATTACAACCATTAGTGAATGAGGGTTCTATCTTCTCAACAACCTCTCCAACAGTTATTATGACTTGTCTTGTTGATGTTCAGTGCTTTAAATCTATGATGTTCATTAATCACATAAAATTCTGTGGTTGTAACTCATCTCACTTGTACATAGTTGTACATAGTTTGCACAATTAAGATTTTCCTGTATAATTTAAATGATTCTAATTTTGAACCAACAGTAAATATTCCCTCCATCTGTTATTAATGCTGTTTGATAAATTTTTACCAGAATTTACCAAATTTTGGTTTCAATTGTTCTCTTCATTTCTTCAAGTAGTTTATCCTTGGAGATATTTGTATTCATGCTATTAGCCACCATGTTTCCTCATTCTTGCCCTATCTCATCTGCTTATCTTGACTTATTCTTCCCACATATTGAATTCCAATCCAAGCCTAATTATTCTATGGAAATCTTCCTGATTTCAAATGACATTGATAGTAAGCTGTAATACAGTGTTTTACAAACTTTTTTATTATAACCCATTACTCAGGCCCGAAAACAAATTAGAGAGTAATGAGTAATATTTTTTTAAAGTAAAATTGAATAGAACAGAATAGAAAATAGCACACATCACATGTAGTAAGAATAAGTATTTAAAATTGTATATTTATACACACATGCATATTTAGGGTCCTAATAGAAAATGTATTTCTGAGTGTAGGTTGAATGTCACTGATGCTGTGGGAAGAATATGGAGAGTTGTGAGGGACTGAGAGATATGGTCTCTCATCCTGATTCCATCATTAGTCATGTGAGCCTGGTCAAGTAAGTCCCCCTCCTTCTCTGGGCCTTATTGATCTTTTCTGTAAAGCAAGATGGTCAAGTTGGTTCCCAAAAATCTTTTAAGCTTTAAGCTATCAAGAGTCTTTGATTCTTTGAACTGTAGGAGATTATGTAGAGGGAGGAAAATCACTGAAGAAGTGACAAGAGGCAGGATTTCAAGGATATAGTTTGTGGAAGAGAGTCATATGTACTAATATTCTTCTCGTGAGGGCCTATTATTCACTGGGCAGTGAGCATAGTCCTTAAAGTATTTATGACATTATGTAACAGAGACCTTTTGCTGACCCTCATGATGGTTTGGATTGTGTCACTGTGAGTGTAGGATTAAAGACAAAACCGAAGTTTTCAGCAGAATAGAGGGGAGGAGAGACAATAGCGAGGAGAAGTTCAGGAGAAAGAGAAAGAGTGGTCCAAAAGCCTGGGCTCATGAGTGGAGAGAGTCCAAGGGACAAGTCTTCGGTGGCTAAAACAACCCCAGAAAAAACATTTAAAAATAAAATCTGTAACAGTGAGTTTTGTTTTAACTGAGACAAAAAGTCATGCACTATAAGCTCATCGTCTTCATTTTCCCTCTGATGTCTTTAGAAAGTCTGCAATAATTTTTTTTTGCGTGAATTTCAAAGAGTTGAGAAACATGAACTGTGAGTCCAGCTTGGCTCAGCTTGAAACCGAAAGAGCACGTACCAGGCACAGAGGTTGGGGAAAGGGAGCTACTTGATGACTGACTGCATGCACACTTTTGCAACAACCCTTAAAGCGAGGTGATGTTATCTCGGGCTCCTCAGGCCATCCATACTTAAGGAACCCAACTGCTCCTTCACAGACGTTTTATACAATGCAGTTTCCCCACCCTACCCCTGCTTCTTCAAATACGTTTACAATTTTCTTTAAAATGGGGACCTTTGTGGACAGCCATGGTCTAGGATAGGTTCAACTTCCATTAAATTCTCCTTCTTAGGGAAAGAAAAACATCTCTATGCTAGTGTTTAGAACCTAACAAATTGCACCTTTCTGATACTTTATTTCTTCTTCAGCTAACAATAAAAATTGTTCTTACCATGGTGTTCGGCAGATAAAATATAATATGCTCACTTTGTTAAAGATAGTGCTGCCCACATGGAAGCCTGTCACCCAGGTGATATTATTTGCCCTTATGCTTGTGATGGCTGTGGGGGAAAAGTTGTAATGTAAGCAGGCCGGGTCGTTATAGCTTAAGGCTTTGTTTTAAGAGTAAGCTCTTCTCCACACCCTTGACTGATTGGATGATGTAGGGTGGTGATGTAGGGAGGAATCCCATTATGCCTCAGATGGGTGACTTTGTATCAGAGACTTCCTTGTTTGTATAATTGGATTAAAGGTTTTGAGTCTGCTATAAAGTGGGAGAGAACAGTAGCTTGAGCTCTCTCTTGGTTCCTGAGTTCCTGAGGTTAGTATTAGAGAGGAGAGCAGATTAAGGCCATGTGGAGGAGAAGTAGCCAAGATGGCAGAGTGCTGAGGAAGAAACCAGTTTGTTAAGAGTTTGTGCTGGAGGAGATGGGGAACAGAGGTGAATAAGTCTGGTGAACTAGAAACCTTTGATTCTAGGAAACTCGGATAAGTCAGTAGCTTTGTGAGCACTGAATGTGTGGGTTTTGGAGCCCAGTGTGTGTTTTTGCTTGCCTGCCAGGTGCAAGCTAGAATTAAAGCTGATGGCTCACCAGTTCTGGGCTCCATTGTTTCATTACCGACTGTTCGAATCCAATGCGAACCTGCACTGGCCAGGTAGCTGTGATGGTGGCCCTGGCTACTGGCTTGACACATAGCAACCTGAGTGCTGGCTTCAGAAATGCCACTTCTAATTGTGCTTTGGTATACTAAGTGTCAGTGGGAACAAATAGATCAATTTTAAAAATAATTATCTTCTTTTATGTTATTTTATCCCTAGCTTTTAATGTATCAATATCCTTAAATGACAAATGAAAATTGTGCTAAATGGAGTGAATTAGTTCTTAAACCAGGGCTTTTAAAAGTTGAGACAAGGTGAGACAGGTCTTCTTGCCTGATCCTGGGAGGCATTTCTTCCGCATTATGCGAGTGAGGAGGTTGCTGTCCAACTGGAGAACTCTCTGACATCCAGTCTTCTAAGAGCATGACCGCAGCTGCCAAGAAGAATATGAGGTATATAGCAAGATAAACACTTTTACAAACAGGGGTGCTACTCTTTGGCTTATATCTTTTTCCTACTTCTGCTTGTTGTTTAGAGGCCATTTAAAATCTACTTCCTCAGGATCTGTGAGTTTTCATATTCACATTCCCCTCAATGAGCGACGGTAGAGAGTTGAGGGGTTTGACTCAGGAGGGGATTCTCGGCCCAGATGGCTTTGAAAATGGGCATGTCCATGGGCTAGAAAATATGGATCTGAGAGAGATGGCACCTGCACGGTAGCCTCTAATGGAGGGTGAATTTGATTACCAAACAGACCCTTCAAATTGTTGTTGACTCTGAGGCTCCCAGAGAGAGAAAACTAGATAACTGACATAAAGCAACAGGCAAGATTAGTGTGTTCACCTCCCAAAGGCAAGTCCCCTTCCATCACGATTTATCCCCTATTAACCAATGCCACCCTAATAAGTTCAACAAGAACTAAAAAAAATTAAGGGCATACATACATAGAGCCTTGCAAGGCAAACAAACTCAGAATATTACATAGAAGAAATACATTTATTGTTCTGCACTTTGGGGGGGGGAGCAGCAGGCAAAAAAGCTCAGGATGAATTGTGTGGGTGTGAGACAAGCTGTGCAGGAAGTGGACCTGGAGGATCTCAGTAATGTTTTCTTTGGTAAATGAGAGGTGAGGAGTTAGGGGTACTGTTATTTACGAGTTGAATTGTAGCCCCCTAAAACCTAATGGTGGAGTCCTAACCTATAGTACCTCATTATGTCATCTTATTGGGAGTTAAGGTCTTTATAAAGGTAATTACATTAAAATGAGGTCACTAATCCTTAAGATTGGGCCTTAATACAAGATAACTAATGCTGAGGAAATCTGGTCACAGACTGTAAAGCCAGTAGTCGAGGCCACCATCACAGCAGCCCGGCCAGTGCAGGTTCGCATTGGATTCGAACAGTCGGTAATGAAACACAGGAGCCAAGAACTGGTGAGCCATCAGCTTTAATTCTAGCTTGCACCCTGCGGGCAAGCAAAAACACACACTGGGCTCCAAAACCCACACGTTCAGTGCTCACAAAGCTACTGACTTATCTGAGTTTCCTAGCATCAAAGCTTTCCAGCTCACCAGACTTATTCACCTCTGTTTCCCATCTCCTCATGCACAAACTCTTAACAAACTGGCTTCTTCCTCAGCATTCAGCCATCTCGGCTGCTTCTCCTGGCCTTCACGTGGCCTTATTCTGCTCTCCTCTCTAATACTAATCTCAGGAACCCAGGAACCGAGAGAGAGAGATCAAGCTACTGTTCTCTCCCACTTTATAGCAGACTCAAAACCTTTAATCCAATTATACAAACAAGGAAGTCTCTGATACAAAGTCACCCATCTGAGGCATAATGGGATTCCTCCCTACATCACCACCCTACATCATCCAATCAGTTAAGGGTGTGGAGAAGAGTTTACTCTTAAAACAAAGCCTTAAGCTATAACGACCTGGCCTGCTTACAAGACAGCCTTTCCCCCACACCCATCCTAAGCATAAGAGCAAATAATATCACCTGGGAGACGGGCTTCCATGTGGGCAGCTCCATCTTTAACAAAGTGAGCATATTATATTTTATCTGCCCAACGCAGACATACACACCGAAGAATGCCACATGAAGGCTAAGGCAGAAAGCAGATTTGTGTAAGTTGCGGAAGGCTTGTGTAAATTGGAGAAAGTTTGTAACAGAAAGAAAAAGAAAAGGAGATAAAACAGAACGGGAAGAAGCAAAAGAGAAAGAATTGAATAAGTGAAAAAGGTGATATAGGAATATGAAAGAGAGGGACACATATTACATACAGGAAGGAAGGACATTGGAAGGAGGATTGTTCTGGAGAAAGAAATGGAAATAGAAAAAAATAGAAATAACAGAAAACAAAAGTCCTATAAATAGATGGTGGAGCTGAGAGCTGATTTTGATGATAAATGTAAAGTCCTGGAAGCTCCCTCTGATTTTTCAAAACCAATTATTCCCCATTGGAGCCCCTGGGTACAGTTGACAATAGGGAACAAATTGATTGATTTCTGTAAAGCCAGTAGTCGCGGCCACTATCACAGCCACCTGGCCCACGCAGGTTCACATTGGATTCGGACAGATGGCAATGAAACACCGGAGCCAAAAACTGGTGAGCCATCAGCTTTAATTCTAGCTTGCACCCGGCGGGCAAGCAAAAACACACACTGGGCTCCAAAACCCACACATTCAGTGCTCACAAAGCTACTGACTTATCCGAGTTTCCTAGCATCAAAGCTTTCCAGCTCACCAGACTTATTCACCTCTGTTTCCCATCTCCTCATGCACAAACTCTTAACAAACTGCCTTCTTCCTCAGCACTCTGCCATCTCGGCTGCTTCTCCTGGCCTTCAGGTGGCCTTACTCTCCTCTCCTCTCTAATACCAGCCTTAGGAACTCAGGAACCAAGAGAGAAAGATCAAGCTCCCAGACTGCCCCAGTTTATAGCCTAGAAAATCCAAACCTTTAATCCAATTATACATACAAGAAAGTCTCTGATACAAAGCCACCCATCTGAGGCATAATGGGATTCCTCAGGAGAGGGCCCACCCTACATCATCCAATCAGTCAAGGGTGTGGGGAAGAGCTTACTCTTAAACTAAGCCTTAGGCTATAACGACCCGGCCTGCCCACAGCCTGTTCCAGAACACACATTAATATCAACAAACTTCCATGTGGGCAGCGCCATCTTTAACAAAGTGAGCATAATATATTTTATCTGCCCAACAATTTCTTAGCCAGTATTGGAGCTACTTACTTGGTTCTAAACAGAATGGCTAAGCGAGTTAGACAACTGTCTTGATGGCAGGAGTTATCAAACAGATGCAACAAAAGATCTTTCTCCAATCTTCTCAGTGTTGCACCCGGCAAACAAGAAATACACACAGTGGGAAAACACTTCCTTTTCCATTCAGGGCTCCTAAAGCCACTGACTTATCTGAGTTTTCCTAGAATTAAAGGTTTCTAGCTCACCAGCATTATTCACCTCTGTTCCTCATCTCCTTCTCTCTGCACAAACTGCACAAACTGGCTTCTCCTTCAGCACTCTGCCATTTTGGCTGCTTCTCCTCTCCTCCACGTGGCCTTTCTCTGCTCTCCTCTCTAATGCTAATCTCAGGAACCAGGAGAAAGCAAGCTACTCGTCTGCCTCACTTTATAGTATAGAAATAAAAACCTTTAATCCAATATACAAACAAGGAAGTCTCTGATACAAAGTCACTTATCTGAGACAAAATGGGATTCCTCAAGAGAGTGCACCACTCCACATCAAAAAGGGTGGGAAAGGCTTAGTCTTAAAACTAAGCCTTAGGCTATAAAGATCCTGCCTGCTTACAGCCTGTCCCCCCACATCCAATGCAAACTATAAGCGAGCAAACATATATATCTGTTGGGCAGATTAAATATATTATGCTCACTTTGTTAAAGATGGTGCTGTCCACGTGCAAGTTTTAAGAGTAAGCTTTACCCCACACCCTTAACTGATTGGATGATGTGGGGTGGTGCACTCTCCTGAGGAATCCCATTATGCCTCAGATGGGTGACTTTGTATCAGAGACTTTCTTGTTTGTAGATTGGATTAAAGGTTTTGATTTCTACACTATAAAGTGGGACAGACCAGGAGCTTGCTCTCTCGGTTCCTGGGATTAGTATCAGAGAGGAGAGCAGATGAAGGCCACGTGGAGTAGAGGAGAAGCAGCCAAGATGGTGGAGTGCTGAGGAAGAAGCCAGTTTGTGCAGAGAGAAGGAGATGGGAAGCAGAGGTGAATAAGTCTGGTGAGCTAGAAACCTTTCGATTCTAGGAAACTCGGATAAGTCAGTAGCTTTGTGAGCACTGAATGAGTAGGTTTTGGAGCCCAGTGTGTGTTTTTGCTTGCCCAGTGGGTGCAAGCTAGAATTAAAGCTGATGGCTCACCAGTTCTTGGCTCCGGTGTTTCATTACCAACTGTCCGAACCTAATGCGAACCTGCACTGGCTGGACGGCTGTGATGGTGGCCTTGGCTACTGGCTTTACAATATCATATTTACAAACATATTTGATCAACATTAATGGTCTTGGAATTGCACCAGAAGTATCACAAAAAATATAATAATAAATAATAACTATATTCTATTTGTATACATATATTTTTATTAAAGTAGCTGTTCTAGAGATTATGTGAAAATCTCAAGCATCTGTATGAAAGGCAGAAATTACAGGCCAAACCAAAAACACGAGGCTAATGTGTTTCAAAAGAAAAATTTATTTTAAAAATGCTTGAGTGCAGGCGGGCTGAGACCAGCAAAGGGTGTCAGCCCCTAGGGATAGAAGGGAAAGGGGTTATATGGATTTGTCAAAGGGCCTTGGGCAAAGGTAGCGGCAAGGTAACTTCTGTTTGTGGATGGGAGGGGCACCACAGTTCCTCAAAATTATCAGCACCCTAATTCAAGCATCCCTTATCAGCATCCAGCTGCAAGGGAGGTCTGAGTGGGATTACTGAGTAGGTGAGTCCTTCCACCTCCTTCAAGCCTGCATTGTTCTTAAGAAAGATAATGGCTGAGTAGCCATTTTATCTATCACTACACAGTCCTGATATATTTTTATTTGTAATTCTGATTATCTTAAAATGTAATTTAAAAAGCAAATTCCTTTGTCGATTGCATTATAATTAAATCTATAACCATATCACTATTTTTTTTCATCTTTTAGAGACAATCATTGCTTTGGTCTAACACATTTGCAAAAATAGTACCTCTTCAGAAAGATCCATAAAAAGGACTCAGACTTATTCTAAAACATGGGATTCTGAAAATAAATCTTTAGATCATACCTTTGAATCAGATGAAGATTTATAGAACTCTAAGGAACAACTTAATTCCTAAAAATACTGGTGAATAATCAGGACATATGAGAATTAATTATGGGACTGAATAAACTAAGAATAAGTATTTTTTTATGACTTTATTTAAAATATAGTTGATTTTAAAATATTTTTGTTTTCCTGAAACTTGTCTCTTTTTTCTTAAACCATTTTGGTGGATTATACCTTTACAAGCAATATCAAAGCATTTATATTTTCCTTTGTACTTGATCTCTCCAGAATCTTACAATACTTAATGAGATTATTTTCAGAGTAATATGGGTTTTTTTGCATAAATCCAATAAGAATGTGTTTTCTTTATAATAGGACACATAAAACCAGTTGTCAATAGTGGTTTTGTTAACCAAAACTTAGACTGGAATGCCATGTCTGAAAAGGACATGTCTGAACTCTGGATGTCACCAGAAAGTCTTAAAGAGTTGAGATTGACTTTTGAAGCTGGTAAGAGCCCACTGGTGGAGCTTGGTACCTTGTTTGCATGGTTCTTGGCAATATTTCCAAGTAAGGAATAAAGGTTACTTTCCTGGGAAATGGCAAGACAGAAACCTTAAAACATTTTTGGAGACCTCAAGGACTTGAGTACTTATAGTGTAGCAAGAATCAGAGGAGGACAAAAGAATGTCCAGACAAGAAGGAAGTAGGATTTATTCAACTGGCAGAGCAGCATGACCCCAAAAGAGGTAAAAATCACGAGCACTCCGAAGTTAGATTTCTTATATACCTTCACAGCTTTAGCTTTCATGTGACAAATGCCTGATTTCTATAACTTCTTTATTTGCAGGCCTACGTGACTTTCATGTCTTAGGGAGAGGAGGCTGGAGGGTCTGTTCTTGATAATCCTATTAGTCATTCTTCTTGCTGGAGCTGCAAGTTTATTTCCAGAAACTGATAAAACCACTGATAGTGGTTTGTTATTTTTTTCAAACTTTTCTGTCTGCCCTTACTCCTTCAGTCCTGAACACTGATGTCATGGGCTGAAGTGTAAGACCCCAGACACTGCAGGCTCCCCTCTTCTGCATTCCTGTTTTCTCCTCTTTCATTCCCCTCTTTGAGACCTCCAGAACTTTTTATTATACTGGAGTCTCACCTTCTTTTTGTTTAACTGCTGGAGGATTTCCTGATAGTGTAAACTACTCCTATTAAAGTTTTAAACCTACTTAAAGGCTGAAAACTATTCCACTAAAAGGCTATTGGGGTCCTATCCATGCCAAACTTGCACGGGCACATGTGTTAGTCTTGTCATCTTTTTGACAAGGTCCTTGATGCCTGGCCTTGGCCATCTACTTGCAGGCAACAATTGGTGAGATTGAATTTCTCACATACTTCTCCTTCTGCTGCTAACATATGGTCCAGTGCCAACCTGTTTTTGGTAGATGGCGTTTCTTATCTGAGTGTGTGATGTGCAAGTAGGGTTAGGGCTCTCCCAATCTTATTGATAATAATTTCTAAGACTGCTTGCAGTCGGATAATCCAGTTTAACATGTAAATGAGAGCATGGTATCCCCAAGAGCCATCCTCTGCCCAGGTGGCAGGTCCATAGTGTTCGGCAGATAAAATATATTATGCTCACTTTGTTAAAGATGGCGCTGCCCACATGGAAGTTTGTTTATATTAATGTGTAATGGGGAACAGGCTGTGGGCAGGCCAGGTTGTTATAGCCTGAGGCTTGGTTTTTTTTTTTTTTTTTTTTAATTTATTTATTCATTTTAGAGGAAAGGGAGAGAGAGAGAAAGAGAGAGAGAGAGAGAAAGAGAGAGAGAGAGAGAGAGAGAGAAGGGGGGGAGGAGCAGGAAGCTTCAACTCCCATATGTGCCTTGACAGGGCAAGCCCAGGGTTTTGAACCGGCAACCTCAGCATTCCAGGTCAACGCTTTATCCACTGCGCCACCACAGGTCAGGCGAGGCTTGGTTTTAAGAGTAAGATTTTCCCCATACCCTTGACTGATTAGATGATGTAGGGTGGTGGACTCTCCTGAGGAATCCCATTATACAGAGACTTCCTTGTTTGTATAATTGGATTAAAGGTTTTGATTCTAGGGTATAAAGTGGGAGAGACCAGTAGCTTGATCTCTCTCTTGGTTCCTGAGGTTAGTATTAGAAGAGAGTAGAGCAGAGTACTGTCCGAATCTAATGTGAACCTGCACTGGCCAGGCGGCTCTGATGGTGGCCCTGACTACTGGCCTTACACAGGCCAAATTGAAACTGAACTAATACAGTAAATAGTCTGAACTTGGCTCTTTTACATAAATGAGAGTAATTTGGGGAGGGGAAATTATGCTTCAACAGAAACTACATATAATACACAGTTGTGAGTATCAAACTCTAGACTGAATCTTAAATTTTTCTAGTTGTTTTCTTTTTGATGTTTTGGCTATAACCCTCTGAAAATGCTTCATTTTTCTCCCATCCTGTGACATAAAGTTATTGAAAACTAAAAGCTTTATTCCCCCTGCAATTTCTTTGCAATTACAAACTGCAGCTGAAGAACATGACATAGTTTTGAAATGGTGTCTCCTTTAACAATCTTGGTGACTTAATGCTATGTAGGCCATACAGAAGTTACCTGATCACCTGATGACATTCAGAGATATTTACTGTAGATAAGAAGGATCTATCAAATTGCCACTGTTTAATTTCCTTTCTGCAAAAGAAACAATAAGCGTTTATAGTCATTTCAACTGGGAAATAAGGTTCTACTAAAGACCTAGAATACACAAAGACTGAAGACTGGTTTATAAGTTTATTCTCATGAATACCATAGAAATACTGGTTCATACTTAGATGGATTTTTAATTGGGAATAACTCTCTTATTTTAATTTACTTGTCTTTATTTGCCTGTTGCTTTTCTTTTATAGGTAAATGCATTTCTATCTGATATACACCTTTGAAAAATAAGCCTTCTTTTAACTCACGAGATTTTGCTTTACAATCAGCCCAAGTTTTCCACTCCCCTAGAAGATTTGTAAGACACCAATAGCTCCATAGAAATATAGCCAGAATTGACAGTGGGGAATTGTAACTGGGAATAAATATACTATATTACTGAGATTAGTTTGACTTGCTAAAAAAAAGAGCTAAATATCAATACACTGACAAAGTAAGCTTATAAAAGAACTCTTGTAAAATTTATTTATTCCTGTAAAATTTAGAGTTTATTGTTTTTATTACCATGATTCAATATCACCAGTTTAGTGATCACAATTATGTATTTTGTAACAAATATAAGGTATATAATCAATCCTATGCTTTCACCTTGTTGGGCAGATAAAATATATTATGCTCACGTTGTTAAAGATGGCGCTGCCCACGTGCAAGTTTTAAGAGTAAGTTTTTCCCCACACCCTTGACTGATTGGATGATGTAGGGTGGTGCACTCTCATGAGGAATCCTCCCATTATGCCTCAGATAAGTGACTTTGTATCAGAGACTTCCTTGTTTGCAGATTGGATTAAAGGTTTTGAATCTACGCTATAAAGTGGGACAGACTGGGAGCTTGCTCTCAGTTCCTGAGGTTAGTATTAGAGAGGAGAACAGATTAAGGCCACGTGGAATAGAGGAGAAGCAGTCAAGATGGTGGAGTGCTGAGGAAGAAGCCAGTTTGAGCAGAGTTTGTGCTGAAGAAGGAGATGGGAAACAGAGGTGAATAAGTCTGGTGAGATAGAAACCTTTGATGCTAGGAAGCTCAGATAAGTCAGTAGCTTTGTGAGCACTGAATGAGTGGGTTTTGGAGCCCAGTGTGTGTTTTTGCTTGCCTGCCGGGTGCAAGCTAGAATTAAAGCTGATGGCTCACCAGTTTTTGGCTCCATTGTTTCATTACCGACTGTCCGAATCTAATGCGAACCTGCATTGGCCAGGCGGCTCTGATGGTGGCCCTCGACTACTGGCCTTACACACCTCTGGCCACATCTCAGTATAGTTGAAAGGCTGTCGAGGCCATGAAGGTTCTCATTGAGTTCGGACAGACAGTAATGAAACAGTAGAGCCAAAAAGTGGTGGGTCATTTCGTTTATTAAGTCTCCTAATAGCAGATGAGCAAACAGGCAGAGAAGAACGCTTCCTTCTCATTCAGAGCTCCCAAAGCTCTGATGCATTCTCGGTTCCACAACCTGAAAATCTTCTCTGGTTCCTCCTGGAATCAAAGACTCCACCAGCCTCAGCGGAGCTCACAAAGTCCCTCAGCTCCAGTTCCACATCTGCACTCCTCCCTCAAAACAGGCAGAGGCAACAAAAACCCCTTCTCCAGCAAACATTAGCAAAACAATAGTCCCTCTCAAGCAGGAAGGTAATCCAAAATTTGCAATCTGCCACCCTGAGGTTAAGGCAGCCTTTCACAGACTACATACACATGACACTTCCCAGGCCAATGCAAAATATTAGTGAGTAAACCTAAAAAACACATTTTTCAAACTTATTTGCCCAACAAAGGCCTGTTCCTTTCTGGCTGATGGGGTTCACATCTAAGCAAGAAGGATAAACATAAGTGTAAGGCCAGGAGCCTCCATCGTGGCCATTCACATGCAGGTTCCCATTGGATTCGGGCTGACGGTGAAGAAATGGCAGAGTTGGAGGATGGTAGGCCATTCTGTTTATTGGCGTCTCACCAATACAGGCAAGCCACAAGAGAAGACAAGGGAGAAGCAGAAAACCAGCTTTTCCCATGGAGGTCAAGGGATCAGGGAGGCCCCTGCAATGGCAATAGCAGGAACCGAGAGAGCTCAAGCTACTGGTCTCTCCCCCTTTATACCACAGAATCAAAACCTTTAATCCAATTAATTATACAAACAAGGAAATCTCTGTATAATGGGATTCCTCAGGAGAGTGCACCACCCTACATTATCCAATCAGTCAAGGGTGTGGGGAAAAGCTTACTCTTAAAACCAAGCCTTAGGCCATAACGACCTGACCTGCTTACATTACAGCCTTTCCCCCACACCCATCCCAAGCATAAGTGCAAATAATATCACCTGGGTGACAGGCTTCCATGTGGGAAGCGCCATCTTTAACAAAGTGAGCATATTATATTTTATCTGCCCAACAATAAGTAAGAGCTACTTGGCCCCCTTCTACTCACTCCCACCATGCTGAGGCTTGTACTTCTGATTCTCACTCAATGCCAAGAGGCCAGCCTGACTGTGGGAACGTGCAGAAACCTGTTACATAGCACAAAAACCCTAGTTTATGAGTGACTTACCCGGCTTCAGTTCCTGTAACAACCAGAGAAGCACACTGTACCCTTCTGATGTGCCAGCTCTGGAAGATCTGCTGACCTTCAGCCAGTTATCTGAACAAGGAGTGCAGAATCCCTTCAGCAAAGAACTCTCAGCTTCTTCCTTTTGATTGCTTTATTTTTTATGTATTTTTCCTCCTTCTCCCTTCTTATAAAAACCCCTGCCTACACCAGAAGAGTAAGATGAGTTTTCGAAAACAGGGGTTCCCCATCATTGCAGGTGGCTGGCACTTAAATTTCTCTTCTCATCAACACTTGTCTTACAAGTAAGGCTTTTTGTTGTGACAGGCGGCTGGATCTGCAAGTCATTTTTCCATTTACTGTAAGAACAGATTCTTCCTCACAGCCCACAGAAGCCAATCCTGCTGACACCTTCATCTCAGACCTCCAGCCCTTAGAACTGGGAGACAATACATTTTTTTTTTATTTTAGGGGCCCAGTTTGTGGTTCTCCATAAAGCCCGCCCTGGCAAACAAATACAGATGTTGAGGGATTTTAGATCTCTGTGCCTAATTATAATCCCCCTCTTGCTGCTGGTTTTTAGAGATGAGAGACAATAGGAAGTTAGGTTAAAAAAACAAGAGCGCAGCTGTGTTGTGACTGTCCTCCCACAATAAAAGCTATTACACAAAAACCAACAACAATTCTGTAACAGTTGACTATAGAAACAGATGGCAGCTTTATATATAACTAGTCAAACTATCATTTTCTGATGTGGAAACCAGAGTTATAGTGGACTCCTAGCCTGACTAGGGGTGGTACAGTGGATAGATCATCAACCTGGGATACTGAGGTCCTAAGTTCAAAATCTGGAGGTTGCTGGCTTGAGTGCAGGCTCACCAGCTTGAGCCCTCAGTTGCCAGTTTGAGTGTGGGATTATCAACATGATCCCGTGGCTGCTGGCTTGAGCAAGGTGTCATTGACGTGGTTGGAGCCCCCTAGTCAAGGCACAATGACATGTTAATGCTTTTCATTGCTCTCCCTTCCTGTCTGTGTCTGTCTTTCTCCTCTTAAAAAAAAAAAAGGAGTCATGTGTTGGTTCATGTAAAGCCAGTAGTCGCGGTGAGGATCACAGTGACCGATCCATGCAGGTTCGCATTAGATTCGAACAGTCGGTAATGAAACACAGGAGCCACAAACTGGTGAGCCATCAGCTTTGATTCTAGCTTGCACCCGGCGGGCAAGCAAAAACACACACTGGGCTCCAAAACCCACACATTCAGTGCTCACAGAGCTACTGACTTATCCGAGTTTCCTAGAATCAAAGGTTTCTAGCTCACCAGACTTATTCGCCTCTGTTTCCCATCTCCTCCAGCACAAACTCTTAACAAACTGGCTTCTTCCTCAGCACTCTGCATCTTGGCTACTTCTCCTCCACATGGCCTTAATCTGCTCTCCTCTCCAATACTAACCTCAGGAACTCAGGAACCAAGAGAGAGATCAAGCTACTGGTCTCTCCCACTTTATAGCATAGACTCAAAACCTTTAATCCAATTATACAAACAAAAAAGTCTCTGTATAATGGGATTCTTCAGGAGAGTACACCACCCTACATCATCCAATCAGTCAAGGGTGTGGGGAAAAGCTTACTCTTAAAACCAAGCCTTAGGCTATAACAACCTGGCCTGCTTACATTACAGCCTTTCCCCCACACCCATCGCAAGCATAAGGCCAAATAATATCACCTGGGTGATGGGCTTCCATGTGGGCAGCTCCATCTTTAACAAAGTGAGCATATTAAATTTATCTGCCCAACAGTTCACTAGGGCCACCATAACAAAATACCACAGACGGAATGGCTTAAACAAGAGACATTTATTTTGTCACAGTTCTGGAGCATTGTAAAGCCAGTGCTCAAGGCCATCAGAGCCACCTTGCCAGTGCAGGTTCACGTTAGATTTGGACAGTCAGTAATGAAACAATGGAGCCAAGAACTGGTGAGCCATCAGTTTTAATCCTAGCTTGCACCCAGTGGGCAAGCAAAAACACACACTGGGCTCCAAAACCCACTCATTCAGTGCTCACAAAAGCTACTGACTTATCTAAGTTTCCTAGAATCAAAGGTTTCTAGCTCACCAGACTTATTCACCACTATTTCCCATCTCTTTCTCTAGCACAAACTCTGCTCAAACTGGCTTCTTCCTCAGCACTCTGCCATCTTTGCTGCTTCTCCTCTACTCCACGTGGCCTTAATCTGCTCTCCTCTCTAATGCTAACCTCAGGAACCAAGAGAGCAAGCTCCCGACCCACCCTACTTTATAGTGTAGAAATCCAAACCTTTAATCCAATCTACAGACAAGGAAGTCTCTGAAACAAAGCCACTTATCTAAGGCATAATGGGAGGATTCCTTATGAGAGTGCACCACCCCACATCATCCAATCAGTCAAGGGTGTGGGGAAAAGTTTACTCTTAAAACTTGCACATGGGCAGCGCTATCTTTAACAAAGTGAGCATAATATATTTTATCTGCCCAACAAGCATAGAACTTAAATATCAAGATGTTAGCCTATTTGATGTCTTCTGAGGCCTCTTTGCTTGTCTTCCAGGTGTCTACTTCTTGGTTGTGTTTTCACATAGTCTTTTTTTTGTGTGCAAGCATCCTGCTATTTCTTCATGTGTCCAAGTTTCCGCTTCTTATAATAACATCAGTCAGATTGAATCAGGGCATAGTCTGATGGTCTCATTTTAACTTAATCACTTCTTTAAAGGCTCTATATCCACATACAGTTATATTCTAAGTGCAGGGGTTAAGGCTTCAAAATAAAGATTTGGGGAGCTCACAATCTGATCTATAGCATTCTGGCTCCCAACAATTTTTCATGTCCTTTTCACATGAAAAATACATTAACCTTGATTGCAAGAGCCCTAAAGTCCTGAGGCCAAGCATAAATAAAACCCAAATGTCATCTAAATATCTAAATCAAATGTGGCTAAAACTCAAGGTATACACATTTTGAGGCAAAATTCCTATTCAGCTGCGAACCTGTGAAACCACACAAGTTATCTGCTTCTAAAATACAATGGTGGGACAAGCATAGCATACACATTCTCATTCTGAAAGTGAGAAATCAGAAAAAAGAAAATGGTCACAGGTCCCACCCAAGCAAACCCAAAACCGACCAGGAAATATTAATTTGATTTTAAAAATACTTAATTTGATTTCAAAAATCTCTTTGGCTGGATGCTCTGTCGTCCAGGCTTACCAATGTCAGCTGTGCCTTCTGGATCTACTGAAGCAGCAACATTGTCCCCAAAGCCCTGGGTGGCATCCATACTCCTGAGGCCCTGGAGAGCAGCAGCATGGCCCACTGAAACTGAGGAGTTTGACCTGCTTTCTCCAACTGAAGAGACAGTCTTGCCTTATGGATTATTCTTCCCATTTCTTGAAGGCTAATGCACGTTCACAGACAGACAGTGTTGCTGTCCTGCTCTGTAGGATTTCAGAAATTTTGCAACCTTACTCATTTCACGTCTGCTCTGTCCCTTTCCGTCAGAGCTGGTAGCATTTCTACTGACTGGTTGATTGAATCCATGCATCACACTCATACTCTTTATCATATGATTGTCCAGCTGGGTTTGTACTCTCCAGAAAAACTTTATTTTTTGCAATATGGATAGGCTGAGAATTTTCTGAAATCTCAAGTTTTGTTTCTTTTTTTATTAACAATTCGTTTTTGAATTTACCTCTCTCCTTCCACATTTTACTATGAGCAATAAGGAGAAACCATAGACTCTTCAGCTCTGTTTAGAAACCTCTTTTGTTAAATATCCACGTTTATCACTTACAAATTCTACTTTCCACAATACACTTGAACACAATTCAGTCAAGTTACTTGCCACTTTATAACGAAGATCTTTCTTCCATTGCCAATAACATGTTCCTCGATTCTATCTGAGCTCTCACCAGAAGCAACTTTAACATTCATATTTCTACCAACAATCTCTTCAAGGAGATTTAGGCTTCTTCTAACATGTACCTCCCTTAGAACTCTTTTAGCCAGTGCCCATTACATAGTTCCAAAGCCACTCCATATTTTTAGGTGTGTGTTACAGAAGCATTCTACTTCTAGTACCAAAATCTGTATTAGTTTTCTAGGGCTGCCATAATAAAATACCACAAACTGGGTGGTTCAGCCAACAGGAATTTATTTTCTCACAGCCTGGAACCTAGAATTCCAGGATGAAGGTGTTGGCAGGTTTGTTTTCTTAGATGCCTCTCTCCCTGGCTTGTTAGAGTATAGAAATGCAAGTGATTATTTATATTGATTTCATATCCTGCAATTTTACTGAACTTATTATTTCTAACAGTTTTTGTGGAGTTTTTACAATTTTCTACATATAAGATCATGTTATCTGCCAACAGGTAATTTTATGTTTTCCTTTCCCATTTTGTTTCTTTTTCCTGGATTAACTGTGCAACACAAGACTGCTAGTACTACGTTGAATACAGGTGCTGAGAGTGGGTATCCTTACCTTGTTCCTGATATTGGAGAAAAGATTTTAGTCTTTCGTCATTGAATGTGATGTTAGTTGTGAGTTTTTTGTATATGACCTTTATTATATTGAAGTCATTACTTCTATATTATTGAGAGAGTTTGTTATGAAAGAGTATTGAATGTTGTCAACTGCGTTTTCTACATATATTGAGATAATCATGTGATTCCCCCCCACTTCCCTCCCCCCCCCCGTCCATCCTGTTTCCTTTATTCTTTATGATAAATCATATTAATTGGTTTGTGTAATGTTGAACCATTTTCACATCCCGGAGAGAAATCTCACTTCATCATTATGTATGATTCCTTTAATGTGCTGCTGAATTACACTTGCTAGTACATTTGCATTTACATTGATCAGGGATATTAACCTATAGTTTTCTTTTCTTGGGGTATCTTTGCCTAGCTCTCGTTTGGGTAATGCTGATCTTATGAAATGCATTTAAAAATGAACCCTCTCAGCCCTGGCCGGTTGGCTCAACGGTAGAGTGTCGGTCAGTGTGTGGAAGTCCCAGGTTTGATTCCCGGCCAGGGTACACAGGAGAAGTGCCCATCTGCTTCTCCATTCTTCCCCTTCTCCTTCCTTTCTATCTCTCTTTTCCCCTCTCACAGCCAAGGCTCCATTGGAGCAAAGTTGGCCTGGTCGCTGAGGACAGCTACATGGCCTCCACTTCAGGCGCTAAAATGGCCGGGACCGCAATGGAGCAGCGCCCCAGATGAGCAGAGCATCACCCCCTGGTGGGCATACTGGGTGGATCCCCGTCGGGCACATCCAGGAGTCTGTCTGACTGCCTTCCCTGCTTCTAACTTCGGAAAAATACAATACAATAAAATAAAATAAAATAAAAATGTACCCCCTCTTCTATTATTTGGAAGAATTTGAGATGTTTTGGCATTAATTCTTCTTTAAATGTTTGATAGAGTTCACCATAATGTATTTGGTCCTTGGCTTTGTTTTTTGTATGTGTTATTATTATTATTATTATTACTGATTCAATTTCCTTACTAGCTATATAGGTCTGGCTCATATTTTCTATTTCTCCATTATTTAGTCTTGGTAATTTGTATGTTTCTAAGACTTTATTTATTTCTTATAAATTGTCTAGTTGGTATATATTTATTTATAGCAATCTCTTATGATTCTTTTTATTTCTGTGGAACCAGTTGTAATATTTCCTCTTTCATTTCTAATTTTATTGTTTCAGTTCTCTCTTGTTATCTTAGTTAAATAATAGTTTATCAATTTTGCTTATTTTTTAAAACCCACTCAGTTTTGTTGGTGTTTTTATTCTCTGTTTTACTTTTATCTGCTCCAATCTTTATCATTTACTTCCTCCTGCTAACTTTAGGTTTAGTTTTTTATCTAATTTTTTGAAGTGTAAGGTTAGGTTATTTATGTGAGATCTTTCTTTCTTTTTTTAATACATGTTTTTATCACTGTAAAATTTCCTCTAAATACTGCTTTTCCTGCATCCCATTCAGTTTTATATACTGTATTCCTTAGATATTGTTTGTTTCAAGATGTTTTCTTTCCTTTAATTTGTTGGTTGATCAAAAGCGTATTGTTTAATTTTCATGCATTTGTGAATTTTCCACTTTCCTTCTGCTCTTGATTTTTAGTTTCATTCTATTTTATCAGAAAAGACACTTGATATGATTCCACTCTTTAATTGGTTGACTTGGTTTGTGACATCACATGTGCTCTATCCTGGAAAACATTCTATGCACACTTGAGAAGAATGTATATGCTGTTGCTGCTGCGTGAAATATTCTGTATGCCTGTTGTCACTTTGGTCAATAGTGTTGTTCAAGTCTACCATCTTTGTTCATTTTCTGTCTAGTTGTGTTCATTATTCTAAGTGAGGTATAGAACTCTCTTATTATTATTGTACTGCTATTTCTCCTGTCAGTTCTGTCAACATTTGTTTTATATATTTAGGTGCTCTGATATTGGATGGACATATATTTATAATTGTTATATCTTCCTTTATTTTTTTTATCATTATATAACATTGTTCTTTGTCTCTTGTGACAGTTTTTGACTTAAAGTTTGTTTTGCCTGATAAAAGTATACAGCTGCTGCTATTTTTCTGGTTACAATTTGCATAGAATATCTTTTTCCATTCCTTAATTTTCAGTCTATGTATGTCTTTAAGTCAAAAGTGAATTTATTGTAGATTATATTTAGAACTTGTATTTTTAATTTATTCAGCCACACTCTATTTCTTTTGATTAGGGAATTTAACCCATTCACATTTAATGCAACTTATGATAGAAAAAGATCTACTATTTTGTTGTTTTGTTTGTGTTATACTTTCTTTGTTCCTCTTTCTTTCCCTTGCTGTCTTTCTTTGTATTTTATTTGCTTTTTTATTTTGTTGATGTGATTGTATTTCTTTCTCTTTTTCTTTTTTGTAACTTCCTAGGATTTATTTATTTTTTTGTAGTTAGCATATGGCTGATATAAAATAGCTATAACAGTCTATTTTAAACTGATAGAACTTCAATTGCATACAAAACTCAATACTTCTCTTCTCCCCACACTATTTTTTATTGATGTCACAATTTACATCTGTTTGTACTATGTACCATTATCATATATTAGTTAAGGTTGTTTTTATACTTTTTATCTTTTGACTTTTTATACTAGAATTAAAAGTGATTTACCTATCACAATTACAATGATACAGTATTCTACATTTGTTTACATACTTGTCTTTATCAACAAAATTTATACTTTCCTATGCCATCATGTTGCCTTTTAACGTCCTTTTATTTCAACTTGAAGAACTACCTTTAACATATTTTTGTTAGATAGGTCTAGGGGCGATGAGCTCCTTCAGCTTTTGTTTGTCTGAGAAAGTCTTTATTCCTTCCTCATTTCTGAAGAGCAGTTTTTCAGAGTATTCCATTGTTAGCTGGCAGGTTTCTTCCCTGCAGCCATCCGAATATACTGTGCCACTCCCTTCTGGCCTGCAAAGTTTCTGCTGAAAAATCTGCCAGTAGTATTATGGGGCTTTCTTTGTACATAATAAGTTTTATTTTTTTCTTGCTGCTTTTAAGATTCTTTGTCTTTAACTTTTGACAATTTAATTATTGTCCTAGTGTGGGGTCTCTTGGGTTTCATCTTACTCATCTTATTTAGAACTCTCTTAGTTTCCTAGATCTAGAGCTATCTTGTCAGTACATTTTTTTTAGAGACTTTATTTACTTATTCTATTTAGGAGAAGAGAGAGAAAGAAAGAAGGGGAGTGGTGGAGCAAGAAGCATCAGCTCCCACATGTTTTGAACCAGCATCTTCAGCATTGCAGTTCGACACTTATCCACTGTGCCACCGCAGGTCAGGCATCAGTACTTTCAGCATTGATAAAATCTACACCACCTGGAATTCTCAGATCATTAGGATTGAATGGATAACATTTCTTGAGAGGAAGAAAAATGAAACAAAACTTTACCCATTTTATAATTTGGCCACAGGCTAGCTATGGTGATGAAAACCAGAATAGCATGAGTTTTAAAATTCTATTAATAGCAGTTCTGTGTTGCTTTTAAAAAAAAAGTACAGTATTATCTTCATTTACATATAAAAAGAACATTTTCTCCCAAAAATTGTTTAAAAATTTTCCAGCATCCAGCCTTTACTTAAAACAATTTTTTAAATTCTGTTAATTTCTTTTTCACAAAAAAGAATAAGTTGAGAGGGAAAAAGGAGGGAGGGAGAAGGAGAGAGAGACAGAAAGAGAATATATACAATCTGGAGGGATGGAGTTATGCTTGAGTGGAATTGCTACGTTGTTTCTGGGTCCCATAAAGTGGGAAAAGTTCAAATGATAGACACTGTGTTGGGAACCTTATACTAGCATTCTTTCCTAATAATTATGCCTTTTCCAAATTATTAGGCAATTTAAGTTGTTTAAATTTAAGTTAGCAATGTTTTGATTTCCTTTGATTTATGGATTATATAATAGCAAAACAAAAAAATGACCAACTAAGGAAATTAATACATTTTCTTCACATTTTGGCAGGTGCATTCATAAGTGAAATATTTGGAACTGAGAACCTATTTGCTAAAAGTGAAGTTGTAATTAGAAAACTGAATGCCCCAGAATCAGACTTACTGATCTATCTCTCCAAGGTTTTTGTTGTTGTTGTTGTTTGTTTGTTTGGAGGTTTTTTAAGTGAGAGGAGGGGAGATAGAGAGACAGACTCCCACATGCACCTCCACTGGGATCCACCCATCAGCTCCCATCTGAGGCTAATGCTATGTCCATCTGGGGCTCTTGCTTGCAACCAAGCTGTTTTTAGAGCCTGAGGCAGAAGCTCAAGGGAACCATCCTCAGTGTCTGGGCCGATACACTAAAACAGTGGAACCATTAGCTACAGAAGGGGAAGAAAGAGAGAAGGGAAAGAGGAAGAGAAGCAGATGGTCACTTCTCTCGTGTGCCCTGACTAGGAATTGAACCTGGGACGTCCATATGCTGGGTTGACACTATACCACTGAGCCAACCGGCCAGGACCCGGGTTTTCCAAAGTAATATATTTCATAAAAATGAATCATATATGTTTTTATGGTCACTGGTAAAAAGGGAGGTTGCTGTGGGTAAAAGAAATATTGCTGTGCATTCTTCCAGCATGAATAGCAAGAATGCCCCTAAATTCAGAAATGTTTATTGCTGGTGCCTATAACATTGATATATGACTTTGTTTTGTAGTCACACTCAGGTCACCTTTCATGCTATGGGGAATTTTGTTTTCAGCACAAGGTATAAGAGAACGAAATTTCTTAACTGATATTAAGTACAGGCTATATTATCTTTTGTACAATCACTTTTGATCTGAGTAAAATCTATCAAAAATGTGAGCAAAACTATATATGCATGTAAATGTAAAATGAGTTCTTCAAGGAGAGAAAACAAAGTTATGGTCATAATGTAGAAGACAGAGCCATAAAATAGTAGCCTGGTAGCAGGCACCAATCTCGTGTCTGGCTTGATTTATGTGGTCTTGAAGACAGTTACCAAATATAAAATGGAGAAAATAACAAATAATTATCCTATCTACTTCATGGGGAACCATAGGGAGTATTGATGGAGCCTATTTTCACAACAATTTGTCTTTTTTTACATTGATTTTACCAACCATAATACATTATGCTAAATGTGTTGTATTTTATACTTGTTCTTCCCAGCTATTGTGGAACCTAAGTGTTTTCTCTCTCTCTCTCTCTCTCTCTCTCTCTCTCTCTCTCTCTCTCATAGAAGAAGAAATTAAAACTCAGAGACTCTAAGTAATTTATCCAACTTGTAAGTGAATGAGTTGAAATCAAAAGACTTTAAGAAAACAGAAGTTACTCTTCATCAGTTCTAGCATTTGACTTTGGATTGATGCTACTTTCATGTAATTGTTTTTTTCTGACAAAATCCAGTGACAAAGCTGAGAGGCTCATTTTTTTTATAATTTATTCATTTTTTTTTTTAGAAAGGAGACAGAGAGAGAGAAAAAGAGAGAAAGAGAGAAAGGGGGGAGGAGCTGGAAGCATCAACTCCCATATGTGCCTTCACCAGACCAGTGCAGGGTTTTGAACTGGGACCTCAGTGTTCCCAGGTCGACGCTTTATCCACTGCGCCACCACAGGTCAGGCTAAGAGAGGCTCATTTTTTAAAAATATTAAATTATTTTTCCTGGGAAATATTAAAGATAGAGTCATTGCCAAAGTTTATAGTAATCCTTTATATTTATTTAGGTACTTTTTCAGTTTATATAATACTTTCTTATATATAATCTCTGCTGAAATATTTTCTATTTTTTTATTTTTAATTTTAGTTTCTAACAAATATCAATTAGTTGTTTCCTTGGTAAGCCCCAACAAAAAAAAATTGAAATGTAAAGAACAAATACACATAAATGAACTCCTACCACACCACTTTTGCCTGCTCCCCAAAGTTAACATCATCGGGAAATAGACAAGTCAATATCTTGTGTCTCATGCACTGAGAAGAACACAGCAACACTTTAGTGGTTTTCCTGCCAAAGATGAGTAATCTGAATCTAACAGTGGGACAACATCAGACAAACCCAAATTGAGGGACATTTTGTTATAGAAAAGAAAGAGTGCACCTACCCAGGGCTAAGAGAACCAAACACTAGACTCAAGAATTGCAGTGGAGAAATATTGGCTATTTTATTAATAAATGGCACCATCCAGTTGAATAAGAAGCTAATTCTCAAAAGCCCAAACTTCCAATGGCATGTAAGTTATCTAGATTATATCAGATGACATCACAAGACACTGTGCTTTAGGGGTTGGGCTTGTGCTGGAAGCTAATTGGTTGGAGGTGAAGAAAGGGTCATGAATTATTTCTTCAGGTCTTGAGGACAGTTTTGAGATCTGCTCTGGTGTCCCTATGTCTGGTTTTATGGGAAAAGAGTCTGGAGGTCATTCTACCTTAGGGCTCAGGAACTCAAACTTAGGCCAAGATGTTATCTTTAGCCTCCCAGAAGCCTGCACCTTGTGATCATTAGTCAGGTCCAGGATACTATCTCTGCAGCCTTAGGAGCTTGCTGATTATTCAGAGGAAAGGCTCTGTCTCTGAGGATAAGAAAGCGAGAGAGAGAGAGAGAGAGAGAGAGAGAGAGAGAGAGAGATGATTGCTAGAACTAGGATTTAAAGCTGAATTTAATCAGAATCATAAGGACCCTAAGTTTCAATTCTACCAAGTAACTGGTCTGTATTCTTCAAAATGTTGATGTCATAAAACACAGAAAATATGAAGAACTGTTCCAGATTAGGAGAGACTTAAAAAATATGATAATGGGCCTGACCAGGCAGTGGAACCATGGAGAGAGTGTCAAACTGGGATGTGGAGAACCCAGTTTCGAAACCCCAAGGTCACTGGCTTAAGGCTCATCCGGCTTGAGCACGAGCTCACCAGTTTGAGTGCGGGGTCGCTGGCTTGAGCGTGAGTCATAGACATAAACGAACCCATGATCACTGGCCTGAGCCCGAAGGATTCTGGCTTGAGCAAGGGGTCACTCGGTCTGCAGTAGCCCCTGGTCAAGGCACATACGAGAAAGCAATCAATGAACAACTAAGGAGCTGCAACAAAGAATTGATGCTTTTCATCTCTCTCCCTTCCTGGCTGTCTGTCTCTATCTGTCTCTCTCTCTCTTTCTGTCTATGTCACAAAAAAGCAAAAACAAAAACAAAAAAAGAAGAAAAAGAAAATGAAATGCAATGCATGACCCAAGATTTGTATTTGTTATAGAAGGCATTCTTGAAATAATTTGTTGAATAAGATCTGTGTATTCAATAATAGAATTATACTGATGTTAATTTTCTGATTTCAATTATTGTTATGTGATTAAATAATACTAAAGTATTTAGAGGTAAAAGGTATTATTTTCAAATATTTCAGAGTATATACTGAAAGAGAAAACATAAAGCAAATACACTAAAATGTTAACATTTGGGAAATCTAGATAAAGAACACTTGGGAACCCTTTGTAATAATCTTGAAACTTCTCTGTAAGACTGAAATTCTGTCAAAATGAAAAAAATATTTTGAAGTATCTATGCAGATTAATTTTAAAAGTTTCTGTCTTCTACTTCTTGTGCCTTTCTAGACCAAGATATAAAATAGGCTGATTTTCCAAGGAGTCCTGGTTTGTTTTTGTGGAAAGATGATATTATAAACCATAATATTTGTGCTAAGCAAATATAGTAAGTGTGCTCTTCTAGGATGCCATTGTTAGTACACAATTTTAGTGGATAGTCCTAAAAAGGATACATTTTCTCCTTAAAACATTAGTTTTTATTATTTCTAGTTAAATTCTAAAACTTTTGTGTCTTTATGTAAATTATTTTCTATAATTGTTCCTCTATTTCTCTTATGTTGAAAAATCTTGATTTTTTTTAAAAGACTTTTTATTTTATTTTATTCATTTTAGAGAGGAGACACAGAGTGAGAGAGAGAGAGAGAGAAAAAAAAGATAGAAAGGGGGGAGGAGCTGGAAGCTCAACTCCCATATGTGCCTTGACCAGACCAGTGCAGGGTTTTGAACTGGCAACCTCAGTGTTCCCAGGTCGACGCTTTATCCACTGCACCACCACAGGTCAGGCTGAAATATCTTGATTTTTAACAAAATAAATATTATTGCTTATTTTTTTCAAGCAATAGAAGGAAAATAATTCCAAAATAATAACATCATTAGTAGAAACAATAAGATGATCAGATGAAGTTCAAGGTTTCTTCTAGTTGTTTTTATCCTTATAATACATCTCACTGTGGATGGATGTATAGCCACCTCATTTTTGTCTAAATTTTCTCATTTCTATGTGTTATAGAAGTACTTATCTTATGTATGATTGTTCCTGTTCCTTTTCAATTTGAAGTTATTAATATTCTTTTTTCTTCTTTTAATAATTTTAATGGGGTGACATTAATAAATCAGGGTACATATATTCAAAGAAGTTATTAATATTCTTACAGGTCATCAATTTCAGGTTTTAGAAGATTTTAGTTTTTCTTCAGAAGAAAGTAAAAGCCCCCCAAGAAGTAAGAGGAGGAAGTTAGCTATTGTATGTCCAAAGTTCTGGTGTGAGTTTTATTTAAGCCACCATTTGAGTAGTCATCAGTTACTAAATGAATGGTCTGTGTAAGATGCCAGTGCACAAGTTAAAACTGGGCTAACCAATTCTGCCTTTACATGTGAAGTAATCTTTGTTTTACTAAGATCCTGTGGAAATATGTTTTCTAATCTGTAAAACAAAATCTACATCACACGTAAAGACAAAGTTACTTTCAGTGCTTTTTTTTTTTTTTTTTTTTTTTTTTTTTACAGTGACAGAGAAAGAGTCAGAGAGAGGGATAGATAGGACAGACAGAAATGGAGAGAGATGAGAAGCATCAATCATCAGTTTTTTGTTGTGACACCTTAGTTGTTCATTGATTGCTTTCTCATATGTGCCTTGACCGTGGCCTTCAACAGACCAAGTAACCCCTTGCTCAAGCCAGCGACCTTGTGCTCAAGCTGGCGAGCTTTGCTCAAACCAGATGAGCCCACGCTCAAGCTGGTGACCTTGGGGTCTTGAACCTGGGTCCTTCCACATCCCAGTCCGATGCTCTATCCATTGTGCCACCGCCTGGTCAGGCTGCTTTCAGTATACTGACTCAAATTTCAGTATCACTTCTTCTTACTAGATCCAGATTCCTTGATACAAGCAATTGCTCTATCCTCAGCCTTTTGCAAACCAGGCTTACTATAAGGAGAGAGTGTTTAGTGTTGACTATTTCCTACTTCCAGCTATGGAGATCAAGTGTCTAGATATTAAGGCTATTATTTCTGGAGTGAGTTCTCCTAAGGATTTGGGATTTCAGAGACAATCCCAATCTTTAAAAATAATGAGACAACCAGATAGACTGGAAAAATCACAGGGGGAGAAAAGGGAGATCAGTGTTGTGGCTGGATTTGAGAGTGGGGTGGGAATTGAAGCCCTTCTTACACTTTTTGGTTGCAGCTCCCAAATCAGCTCCCAGTAAAGGGAATGCAGGAAAAACATTGTTATGCAGGCAGTCTTTCGACTCCTACTTGGCCATATAAGAACGGGCCTTGGGTGTGGAGCACTTCCTTAACACGAGAGAGGGCGCCCACACACCTGCTTGGCTTCATGGCTGTATGGGAATAAGTTTCCCTGTTTTAGACTCAATGTGTACTCCTTTGTTCTAAGTTTATGTCAATGCTCTTGGGCATGTCCCAGATGTCTGTAGGTCAGACCCCACAGGGTTGGGCTTGGAGTATAAAATAGGCTGTGTGCAGCTTTGCTACCCAAATTGGCTGCAGTACAGAGTGGGTCAGTTGGCTCTGGGGGACCAATACATCGAAGGAGCTGGGTTTTGTGCACCGTTTCTCTCTCTTCTTGCTATATACAAATGCTGTACCTTTTGAGCCTGAAGTGTATGTCACCTGTTTTTTGTAACCTTGAATCATGCACTGTTTCTTCCCTGGGTAGCACTTACCTGCATTTTAGTCTTGGCTGCAGTCAAGTTATATTCTAGCCTGTGGCATAGCTGCCCACCCAGTGAATGGTGAAGTAGAAAGAGATGATATGGTAGGCTGAATTAATGGCCCCTGAAAGATGTTGCATCCTAATCACCAGAAACTATGAATATGTTATTTTACATGGCAATAGGGACTGAGCAGATTTAATTAAGGGTTTTGAATTAAAGAGATTATTCTAAAGTATCCAGGTGGGCCCAGGGCAATCACAGGGTTTTACAAGAGAGAAAGAGGGAGAATAACAAAGATATGAAGGCAAAGCAGAGGAATGAAGAAGATGTGATGTGGGGTTACAAACTAAGGCATGCAGGCAGCCTCTAGAAATGGAAAAGGCAACAGATTCTTTTCTACAGTCTCAAGAAGGAACCATCTCTGCCACCACCTTAATTTTAACCAGTGAGATTGAGTATTTCTACTTTTACCTTCAGAAATGTAAGATAATAAATTAGTATTGTTTTAAGCCATTAATTTTGTAGCAGCAATAGGAAACTAATACCAATGACCAACCATCAGACTCAAGAATAAAACAAGGCCAGAACTTCCAACAAGAAAGTCACAGGCAGAAAGAAGGGAACTAAAATTTACTGACTGCCTTATTATGTACTCAGTTCACATTCAATATGTGTATCTGGCTTGGAATAACTGTGTAAAGATCAGCAACTTGAAAGTCAAAGAGCCGAGAACCTGGCTAGGATCCTAGCTCAGCCATAATTCTTGCTGGGTTGCTTTGCATTTCTTGACTTCACTGGACCTCACTATAAAATGTTGATACTAATCTTGCAGTGTTGTTTTAAGACTAAGAAATAATATATCTAGCCATGCCCAGTGGTGCAGTGAATAGAGCATTGACCTGGAATGCTGGGTTGTGCATTCAAGCCTGGAGTCCCAGGCTTTATCTCAGGGGTTCCAGCTGGACCCCGAGGTAGCCAGTTTAAGCCCTGGTCAGCATACTATGGGAAATAATCAGTGGGTGCTCAACTACATGGAACAATGAGTTGATGCTTTTTTTTTCTCTATCTTTCTTCATCTTTCTCCTTTCTTCTTTTTCTCAAAAAAAAAAAAAAAGAAAGAAACAATTAAAAAAGCGTATGTAATAGAGAATTATTAATATTACCTGTCACTGTTACAACTATTGTAATAGCAAAATATGGTGGATCCATATGGCTCTGGTGACTGGCAATCAGGTCACACATAAATTTTACACATTTCTGCTTTGTTTCTTGGTCTACTGGTTGCACCTTGTTACTATTGTTTCAGGCCTAGTTCTATTATAACTTTTCAACTGGTAGTTGCTCTTTTATTATTTTTTTTTAGTTTATAGTTTCTCTATTTTTATTATTTTTTAATTTATTGGATTGACATGATTTACCAAACTATGCAGTTTTCAAGTGTACAACTGAGTATAACATCATCTACACATATCATGCTCCCTCCTAAACAAAGTCTTTCTGCCACCTTCACACCCATCCCCCACCATAGTAGCTCTTTACCCTTTACTTGAAAACAGAAGGCATCAAGGCATCAAAACATCCTATCTCCTCCCCCCAGTTCACAACACATGGATTTCACAACCTGTGCTCAGAAGGTGGCTAGGTAAAACTAATTATGAATGGATAATGACACTCGTATGGTCCTTTACAGTTTTGTGAGCTGCTTCCCACTGTCCTATGAGTTATTCTTAAGGGTCCCAAGGTTTCTGCTTCTTCTATTATTGAGCAAGACCTTTCACTATTTCTGCTCTCATTAAACAGATTAGCTAGATACTGATTTTTCTGGCCCCAAATTTATTTTACTAGAAAAATCACATTTTAATGTAGTAGATAGAGTAGGCTAAAAGGCACACACGATATTCAAAGAGTTTTAAATAAGGTATACTAATATTGTCTGCAAGATTGTTCCTCCTGAGCCTGAAAGGTAAAATGACTCATTTGGAGTCAAGCAAAATACCTCTTATAGGCTGGATGAACTTGTGAAAATTATTTAATTTTAATTAAATTACACATATGAATATACAAATAATACCATTTCATATGTGATTACAGTGTAGTACATGTCTATTTTTTCCCTTAGTTTATATGAAGTAATTTTTAGTTTTCATGTTTCTGTTTTGACCATTGTTTAGATGTAGTCTGTTTTGCTTTACCTTGATTGTTGGTACAGCTTCAAAAAGGTCTTTCATGTTGTATATTTCAATAAATATGAAAAGAATTAATAAACATAAATATGTGACCAAATAAAATTTAAAAATGAACAGAAAGGAACATAAATAATTGGGGTTGGGTATATTGGTCTCATGTAGAATAATCATTCATATAGAGCAATGAAAATTTATTTTGTATTTTTATGGTGGATTAATCCTCATAAATTTTTATTGTTTCAAATAAATAGAAATTATATAAAACTATGTGATCTATTTATCTGAAGGACTTTGTAAGAACTCACTTAGGAATAGAAGTGCAAGCATATTATAACAGCCTTCTTTCTCCTAGGGTTACTTCTCATAGTGAAACTACAAAGAAACAAAAGTGATACCTTAAAAAAAAAAAGTTTCTGCTTTCTTTCCTGGAATACAATTTAAATTAAACTTAGGAAGGAAACTTGCTTCTTATAAATCAAACTGCATAAAAATAAATTATATTAAAGGGAGGAAAGGGATACCAAAAAAAATCAGTAACATTATTTGGGGGGACAAGAAACTTGATTGGGGAAGGGCCAGTCATGTAATTAATTTTTCTTTATACCAAAGTGACACTTTTTCATCTCAGTGGGATAAAGATTTTCAAAGTTACACTCAAAGACTTATCTAACTCATTAATTCAAACTAATCTAGGTGCTACAAGATTAATACTATGAGTGGGTTTCATATTCCACAAGAATAAATCGTCATTTATCAACTACATTATAGAATGTGAAACTGGAATACTATTTGTGGCATATTGACTTCATTTAGAAGCTGCCTTATGAGTAATCATATAAAATGAACCTTTCCAGAATCTTTGAGGGACTTAAATTATCCCAATTCAAATTACCAAAGGTTTGGAACATTGAAATGTTGTCAAATATTCCTGAACATCATAACCTGAAACTCATCCTAGCCATGTAAAAAAGGATTACTACCTTTCTTTCTAATTCAGCCTCATCCAAAGTAGAAAAGAAATTTTGATGCCCTAGTTTTTTTAATATACAGTATATAGAAATTAGCACAATTATTACAATTAAAATAAATGTTTACTTACTACATAAAACTATCACATGGAACATCAGTGACATGAATATAAACTTTTAGAAACAGCGGACTAAAGTTGTTATAGCTATGGGCAAGTGCTTACAGTTTATCCAGTGAGATAGCAGCTTGAATTTTGCATCCTTTCTTCTAGTGTGGCTTAACCAGCATACTCTGAGGCTACAGATGATAGGTAGGTAGGTAGGTAGATAGATAGATATAGATGATAGATATCAAGAACTGACTGTATCTTTTTTTTTTTTTTCTTAAATAAGAAGCATGGAGGCAGAGTGACAGACTCCCGCATGTGCCCTGATCTGGATTCACCTGAAAAGCCCACTAGGGGGCAATGCTCTGCCCATCTGGGGCTGCTTCATTGCTTAGCAACTGCACCTGAGGTGAGGCTATGGCGCCGTCCTCAGCACCGAGGACCAACTTGCTCCAACCGAGCCATGGCTGCAGGAGAAGAAGGGAGAGATAGAGATAGAGAGAGGAGAGAGGGGAAAGGGTGAAGAAGCAGATGGTCGCTTCTTCTGTGTGCCCTGACCAGGAATCGAACCTGGGAAGTCCATATGCTAGGTCGGCGATTCTCTACCACTGAACCAACCAGCCAGGGCCTGACTGCATCATTTAAGCACTTGGATTTAGTTATATGTCTGAATCCAGTTTCATCCCTACACTTCCCAGTTAACATTGTCAGAACATTGTCATTTTCTATTAAGCCAGTTTGAGATGGGTTTTCTAAATGGTTCAAAAGGTCTTAACTACTCTAGAGGTTAGTCTGTGGAAATGAAGTTTCACATAAAACAGACCTTAAGTTATGGACTGGTGCAAGACAGCACGTTTCACAAGGCAGTGAGACTCTTCTGCCCTGGCTGAGAAGTGTTGATTCCTGATAGATGGAGCTAGTACAACAGCTGGCAACTGTTGCCTTTTTTTTTTTTTTAAGCAGCTTTAGATTTATAACAAAATTGAGCAGAAAGTTAAGAAAGCTCCAATATAACCCCTGCCCCCTATATGCACAAGTTCCCCAACTACCAATATCCCCTACCATACTGGTACATTTGTTATAACTGTTGCTGTGTAGACACACCCTCATCACCCAAAGGCTGTAGTTTACCTTAGGATTTACTGCTAGTTTTGTCCATTCTATGGGTCTTGACAAAATGTATCATACAGAACAGTTTCACTGCCCTAAAAATCCTCAGCTCTGCCTATTTATTCCTCTGTCTTCTCTAATCCCCGGTAGTTACTGGTTTCTTTATTTTCTCCATAGTTTATCTTTTTATAGAATATCATATAGTTGAAATCAGATAGTAAGTGGCTTTTGCAGACTGGTTCTTTCACTTAGCAATGTGCATTTAAGTTTTCTCTGTGTCTTTATATGGCTGGATAGCCCATTTCCTTTTAGAGCTGAATTATATTCCCTTGTATGTATGGACCACAGTTTATTTATCCATTCACCTACGGAAGGGCATCTTGATTGCTTCCAGATTTTGGCAATTATAAATAAAGCTGCTATAAACATCGATATGAAGAATTTTATGTGGATAAAGTTTTTAATTCAGTTGGGTAAATATCAAGGAGTGTGACTGCTGGATCATATAGTAAGTTTAGCTTGTAAGAAACGGTAAGGCTGGCTACTAGAGAAGCTGCACCGCTCTGCACTCCCACCAGTGTGAGTGAGAGCTCCTGCTGCTCCTCGTCACTCAAAGTCCATAAACTCCCCAATATTTGGTGCGTTCAGCATTTTGGATTTAGGTCATTCTACTAGGTGTGTAGTAGTACCTCATTGTTATTTTAATTTGTAATTCCCTAAAGACATGGAATGTTCAATATTTTTTCACATGTTTATTTGTTATCTGTGTATCTTCTTTGGTGAGTTGTCTATTCAGGTCTTTTGTGCATTTTTCACAATTTGTTTTCTTACGTTAAGCTTTAAAAATTCTTGGTAATCTTTGTATAACAATTCTTTATCAGTATGCCTTATGCAAATATTTTCTCCCTACCTGTTTTTAAAAGTAAAATAACTGCGCAGCCTGGTAGCAAGCCTTGATTTGGGGTAGCTTGGTGGAAAAATATAAAGATATAGGGTATGTTGTCTATTTCTTGCAAACTTCAGTAAAGACACAGAAGTGACAAGCTTCTATCAACTATGGCCTTCCTGAAAGGTAAGGAAGGAGGAAAATACAGCTTTTCTAAGAAAGATACATTTTTTTCTACAGCCATAAATCCAATCTGGTTGACTTGCTGATGGGCTTGGGCTTGAGCTTTGCAGAGTGAAAAGGTTGGATTCTTTGCACCAAGCAACTTGAGGAGGAGGGAAAGAAGATGAAATCTGGTTGAATATAAGATTAAGGAATTCTCCAGCCCCTAACACATCCATTTGGGCTCTTTTGTTGGCAAAGATGACAACTACCCTTATTGTAACAACCGTCCCATGAAATGTAACATGGGGCATAGGTAAACGGTCTTCTCCAACCCAAGGTATAGTTTTCCATGACCAAGAGGCCAATGGTCAAGTTGAATGCTGAAGACTTACAAATGGATGAAACACTAGAACCTGAAATTCTATGACAGAATCTTTAGATTTAGCTCATGATTCAAGAATCATAAGTAGTCAAGATCTGTGGAGTTGAACAAATATGAACCAAGAAAGGCTAATAGACTTTGAAGGAGATATGTTGCCAGCAAAACCCCAAGCCTATCACCCAAGAAATTAAAAGCCTGCAACTGCCAGATCTCTGAATCTATACCAACCAGAAATAGACTAATATAATATATACCCAGAAAGTGAATTCTTCCTGACGTTCACCTGAGTCATGGCCAGGTGTTTGAAGCTAGTGTCCACATCAGTGGGTCAGTGTAAGTGGTCTGCCAGTTACTAAAGATTTTGAACATCATATCTAATTGGAAGGGAGACACTGATCTAAATTGTTCTTTGAATATGTTTTTGGTTGTGGACGATCATCTTGCTCATAATTGATTCCTCAATGGTTTCAAGTACAGTTATAGATCTAAACTTTAATAAAATAATGGAAGAGTGTGTTTTTTACCCAAAGGACAAAACTAGAATAAACTCATAAAAAAACCGGTACTGTATGGAGCTCAGGAGAGCTGGAATTAGCCACTGGTCCTAATTTTCTGTATATATAAAGTGAGAAGGTTAAAATCCTTCCATCTCTTAAGTTCTAGGGTGCCATTTGGACTAAGTGAAAATGTAAAAACTAAAACGAAACTTAACAGTAACTGCTTTTCTTTAAACGTGGATAATTCTAGGAAGTCCACTCAAAATTTGGCAAGGAAGTATGGAGTGAATACAAGCATAAAAACTCAAACACCAGTTCCTTTCTTCACACAAATAAATACCCTGTTACATGCAATGAAAAAAGCATTTCACGAATGCATGTTGTTTTATTTAAATCCAAGGAAGGCATGAGTGAGTTAAGCATGAGATAAGTGTTTATAAGCATTTTTTTTTCCTTTTGGAATCTGGAACTTTTGTTCACTGATCCTTCTCAGATTAAATAGACATTATTTAAGGCAAATTTTTCCAGTTAAATAGGCATGCTTGGTCTTATAGCTTTCTGTATTTGTTTAATTCAATATAAATACGTTTTGGAAGTCTTACAGGTATGGTCAGTACACACCTATTGTTTTGGGGTTTTTTTCTTTCTTTTTTTTCCTAATTCTATCTTCAGAATCAGAAGGAAATAAAAGAGTACAGATACAAAAGGGAGAGTAAAGAAAGAGAAAGAGAAAGAAAAGAAAAAACACACAAGGAAGGAATTTAGTTCTGAGCATGAGCATAAGAAAAATCTCTTCGATGTGTTTATTATAAGAGTAAAAACATTATAGAGTCATTTTCTAAAGAATAAAAAACAGGAAAAGATTTTTATACATTTGTTCTTTACAAATCAAATATGCATATGTTTATTTTACCTAATGCACTTTTTTTTCTTTGAAATAGTGATAATTTTTCAAGTAACACTCTTGTGGGTTAAGAATATCATCAGCTTTTACACAGAGCCAAATCCTTATTATTCACTGTTTTTTCTACTCACAAAGTAGGATAAGCTAAATCTTGACATGACATGCAAAGCATTAAATTAAAAGAAGACAATTTTCTCCCTCTTCTGCTAGGGTAAGATGAGGGCAGAGTTACTCATTATTTGTGCAGGCTCCGGCTGCCAGTCTGTCTCACTTTGGTTAAGGAGAGAGCAGGGCTTTCTGTGACTCATGGACATCTTGCTATAAGAAATCAGCAGATTAGCTTTAAACTGAGTGACAGAAACCATTGTTGTTTTCATGTGCATGAACTTTATATGTTTTCCTACAAACATCAAAGTCTAACAAAGGCAGATGTTTCTGTTCAAGGTTGGCCAAATTCATCAGTGACCTCGGAGCAAAATTCAGTTTCAACTTTTCCCCACTTTCAAATACAATGCGAACAAGAAAGTAATAACTGAAATCACACTTTTGAGTTCTCCAAAGGTAAGAAATTGTTAACAGTTAGTTACTAAGATGACTATATACAAATATATATATATATGTTATGCATATTATATACATTCACACATAAAAATGAATTTTATTTTTATTTATTTTTATTTTTTTATTTTATTCATTTTAGAGAGGAGACACAGAGTGAGAGAGAGAGAGAGAGAGAAAGAGAGAAAGGGGGGAGGAGCTGGAAGCATCAACTCCCATATGTGCCTTCACCAGACCAGTGCAGGGTTTTGAACTGGCGACCTCAGTGTTCCCAGGTCGATGCTTTATCCACTGCGCCACTACAGGTCAGGCCAAAAAATGAATTTTATACTAGTTTGAATATCTGTGTTCTTAACTACAGACAGCAAGGCATTTGAATTTAGTTATGCAGGTTAGGCAACTAGAAACTATTCCCTTGAATGGTTACAGTAGCTAATTATTTATCTAGATCTGCTGAGATATTAATCTGGAATTTCACAAGGACGCAGTGGAATTTTTGTAGGTGTTTTGAATTGATTCTCAAATAGGGAGAGTTTATGTTTATATTTAACATAAAGACTGTAAACCTTATTAATCTTAAAAATAAGCTTTCCTTGAATGGAGAGAAAATCCTAATAAATGTGATAAAGAAAGGAAAAGAATAATAAAAATGATTTTTGAAAACTAGCTTTGGGTGTAGGTGAGCTCAGAATTTGTATTTAGGGAGTCTACTGCTTTTTATATTTCACTCTGTTGCTTTCCTCTCATAGGTTGTGCAGCTTCAAAGGTTTTGTGCTTTTCTTTCTCCCCCTGCCCTGCAATTATTGGATTCAAAATTTAGTGATCCTGTTGCTTTTTGTGTTGTTACCAGTCGCATCAGGAAGAGGAGTGAATGTACACTGATAAGCCCAGTAAACCTCAGGGCTTATTAGAAAAAACCTTACAGGTGTGAAAAGCCCAGACCCTAGAGTCAGATAAACATGGATACAAACGCCATCAAAGTGGTCTTTACAGATCACTTGCTTGCTCTCTGCTTCTATTATTTATTGGCAAAGTGAGGACAATGTGAATGCAATAAATCAATTACATCTCCAAAGTTCTTCGCAGAGACCAGAATTATAGGATGCACTTGTCATCCAAGAATAAATGATACCAGCAAAAGGCCGAAATGCATTAATTTCCTATAAAAAGGGGCAAATTTCAGGGTAAATAATGAAAATGACTAAGTCTGTAAGGTTAACAGAATTTAATGATTAATTGCAATAATTCCCTAATTCTAGATCCAAAAAAAATGTTGCAGAGTTTCTTTGGTGTAGAAAGGACACATATTTTTGACAAAATTGTAGGATGACACAATGCAATATCCTTTAGTTTATGCTACCATGTGAAATGAAACACCATTAAAGGAGGGCCATTTTTTCAAAAAATAAAAATAAATAAAATAAATCAAGATTTTTAAAAATCAGTCTTTCAAAGGGATTTTAAAATTTTTTGTTATATAACCCAGTACCTTCTGGAAGCATTTATTTAGTCATTATTCTTACTCATTTTATTTTCTTTGATGTTAATTTATTTGATTCTTTGTCTATTTTTTCTTCTTCAATCTTTACCTAGTCTCTTGGCACAAAACAATATGTGAGTTAGAGCAGGTCTCCAAAATCATTTTTATCAATTTCATGAAATTCTGCATCTTCTGCAAATATTGCAAATTTCACTTTGCCATATAATTGCTTTGTATTGTCAGAAGTCTACAACATCCTATAATTATTAAGAGACAGACTTGAAAAAGTTTTGATTGGTTGATCAAGGTTAGTCACTCAAGTCAATTTGGAAGGTTGTTTGAGAAGGGAACAATTTTTGACAATACCTCTTTTTATAACCAAGAATTTCTCCATTCATTGGTTCAACCATAATGGATTTAGGCCAAATCACATTTACCATTTAAAGGACTAACTAGCATATGCTTGTCATTTCCCAGTTTGGGTTTAGAAATGCTGGTTTTCCCTAATATGATCAGTCTTATTAACTTGATGCTCTAAATTAGTGGTGCTCTCAACTCTACTCAGGTTGCTCTCCTTATAGGTATGCTGCAAATATATGGAAAATAGTTTTATATTTTATTAGGAACTACCAGTAGTTTCATGTTAAACAAAACTAACAAGTGATGACTTGTTAAACTTTTTGTTCCTACCAGTAAAATAGTTGTCTTGTTTTGTTGTCACATAAAAAGCCAGTAGTTTAATCAAAAGGTGAGACTAAGAAAAGTGAAAGATTGGGAGAAGATATGTATGATATATATTCAACAATAGACTTGTATTCAGACTTAATGCCTAATTTTTAGAGGAGTGAAACTTAAACAGATATTTCACTAAAGGGTATACAGATGACCAGTACAAATATGAAAAGGTGCTTATCACCATTAGTCGATAAAGTGCAAATTAAAGCCTCAGTGAAACACTATACCTCTGACAGATGCGAAAATTAAAAAAACTGACACTACATGTGTTAGTGAAGATATGGAGAAGCTGGAACTCTCACAAATAGCTGATAACATTATACATTGTAAAGCCACTTTGGTATATTACTAAAGCTTAACATATGTATACCCTATGACTTAGCAATTTTATTTCTGAGTGTACACCCAACATAAAGAAGTGCCATGTCCACCAAATAGGCAAAACATGTTCATAACTTCTTTATTAATAATAGCACCATACTATAAATAACTCCACACAGTAGAACAGATGAATAAATTATACATATTATACTCATGCAATAAAATATGACATAGAAATTAAAATGAACAAACTACTGAGATATATATCAATGTGGTAAAAAAAATGACACCAAAAATACCTAGTGTACAATTTATACAAAGTTCCAAAACAGACAAAACTAATCAATGGTGATAGAGATGAGAACAATAGTAATTCTGGATGGGAGACAGTATTGACTGAATGGTGACATGTGAATCTTCTGGGGTATTAGAAATGTTTTATATTTTGACATGGTATTGGTTACACAGATGCATGTAAAAATTAATTAAGGTATACCTTTCAGATTTATACACTTTGCCTGACCAGGTGGTGGCACAGTGGATAGAGCATTAACCTGGGATGTTAAAGACCCAGGTTTGAAACCCTGAGGTCGCTGGTTTGAGTATGAGATCATAGACATGACCCCATGGTTGCTGGCTTGAGCCCAAAGGCTGCTGGCTTGAGCAAGGGGTTGCTGGCTAGGCTGGAGTCCTCTGTTCAAAGGCACATATGAGAAAGCAGTCAATGAACAACTAAGGTGCCGCAACTATGAGTTGATGCTTCTCATCTTTCTCTTTTCCTGTCTCTCTCTCACTAAACAAGAAATAAATAAAATAAAATAAATTTATAGACTTTGTGTACAAATTACATATCCTTAAGTGGTATATTATATATATTATATTGTATACATATATTTAACTATATATAAGAAAGGAGAAAAGCTATCAGTGAGTGAAAATCCTGTTGCCAAGAAACCTATACCACAAATGCAAACATTTTTAATTCTTAACAATGTAGCCATATGTCACCAGCAACAGAAAAGTCTAAAAATATTATCTTTAAATAAAAATACTGAAAAGACATTTAACAAAATGTTAAAAATAAAATTGTGGGTTGTTTTTATTGTCTTATTTATACTTTTTAAATATTTTTACAATTTTCTATGATGAGCAGGCAAATAATTTTAAAGTAGCTCCTAAAATGTTAACTAAAAGTACTATCATTTAATTTTAATTCATTGAGTTATAATATTAACATTAAATATTTTTTCTTTTGTGGACTTTTCTAATAAAATAAATAATTAAAAATTATGACTCTTTGGTCTAATACCCTTTTAGGTAATATATATTAAAAGTTTATATTTTTCTTTTATTAATATTATGTACAAACTCTTTCTTGCATTATTTGAAAGCAGAGTAGCCTGGTGTTAAGTATGTGGGCTCATATCTGACTTACTGAGTTTAGAGATTCAGCTTCACTGTATTTGAGTCCATGACTGTAGGAAACTGACTTACCCACTTAACCATTTTTAGTTTCTTCTGAATTAGGGGTGATAATAGTATACTATACATAGCAAAAGGGTTGTAAAAAAAATACTGTATTTCCCCATGTATAAGACACACCTTAATTTGGGGGCCCAAAATTTGAAAAAAAATGTATTATATAAAGTTATTGAACTCAAGTTTTATTCATCATAAAATTCATACAACTCCTCATTACTATAAAAACTCCCATCCATTAGCTTGTCCTCATCAGTGTCTGATGAGAAATCACTGTCTTCATATATTGCCTCGTCCTCAGTTCCATTTATGGCATTTGAAATGCCACACTTCTTAAATTACTTGACAACAATCTCAATCTTGATATTATCCCAGGATCTTTTCACTCAGGTACAAACATTTTTTTTAGTTGGTTTCTTCACTCTTTCTGCTGGTGTCAAATTGTCCCCAGAAGACTTCATTCATTGGTTCCATTTGTCTCTCATGGCAGCTTTGAATGGTTTGTTAATGCTGACATCAAGTGATTGGAGCTGGGATATCAAGCCTCCAGGTCTGATGGCAAGTTTTGTTTTCTGCTCTGCAGAAATTTTGTGATTTTTTTTGTTATGTGTGCCCTGAAATGATCAAGCACCAATAGGGCAGGTTTGCATAAGAGCCCACCTGGTCTTCTTCTCCAAAGTTGTTCAAATGAGATCTTCATCCCATCCTGATCCATACAACCCTTGTCACAAATGTGGACAATCACACCTTGAAGAATGTCATCTTTTGGCATTGTTTTGAGTTTGAAAATCAGTATAGGAGGCAGCTTGGTTCCGGCTTCACAACAAGCTAGAACAACTGTATAATGGCTCTTGTCATGTCTACTTATCTTCACAGTTACAATTTTCACCACCTTCTTTTCAACAGTTCTGTTACTTGGGACATCAAATTAAATGAGGATTTCATCCATATTTGCAATCTGTCCCAATTCAAACTGATGTGTCTTCCAACATTGAATGACAAAACTATGAAATTCCAGGACCTTCTGCTCATAGCTTTCAGGCATCTTTGGGGCAAGTCAGGTGTGTGTACACATTCTACTCATGAACCTGAAGCACCAATTGTATCCTCCTTTGAAATCAGTAACTTCTTTTTCATCAGCAATTCTTCTTGCCTCATGCTGAACCATTTTCGAGGACACAGGAATTGCAATTGCCCTTTGCTCTTCAATCCATATCTTCAATTCCCTCTCTAATCTGGCCATTTTTCTGACTTGCCTCTCATGTCCTTCTTCTGCCATGGCATTTTCAGCAGGGTTTCTCCTTCCCATAGCCAGTCTCAGATTGATTTCTCAGTTGGAGGAGGAACAAACTTACATTCAGCAGCACGATTTCCATTCACTTTTGCAAACTGGATCATTTTAACTTGAATTTAGCACTGTATGAAAACCTTTTCTGAGTCATTAATGGACAAAACATGGCAAAATGTAACCTACTGTAATATACTGGTAACAAGTGTAAAACAATGAGCTCAAGGATGACAAGTGTGAAAAAGTGGCAAATGCAAATAAAGAAATCTACAACCACTGTATAGGACACACTCAGTTTTTAGACTCCAAATTTTTCAGAAAAAGGTGTGTCTTATACATGGGGGAATACAAGTAAGTAATGTTTGTTATTGTCAATATATAATATATAATTAAATTGTTTTTGCTCTATAAGTCTGTGTGTCTCATAGTATTATTGAAGGAGAATTTTGAAGGCTATTTCACATTAAAAATTACTCAGTGTTCTAAGCTCTCAAAAATTAAATAGCTCTAACCAACTCATTTACCTATCTACAGTAAAAATCAGTAGTCATTTGCATTGTCTAATTCTCATAATGTAGGCAGAACAATGCTCCTATTTTATTTCTTTGGACACTGGGGTCTGAGGAGGTGAAATGAGCCACCCGAAGATAAGGAAGAGCCCAGAGTAATGCAGGGGTCTTCTTCTTTTTATTTTATTTATTTACAGGAACAGAGAGAGAGAAGGATAGATAGGGACAGACAGACAGGAATGGAGAGAGATGAGAAGCACCAATCATCAGTTTTTTGTTGCAAAACCTTAATTCAAGGGTTGGGAACCTATGGTTCATGAGCCAGATGTGGCTGTTTTGATGGCTGCATCTGGCTCGCAGACAAATCTTTAATAAAAAATATAATAACGTTAAAAACAGAAAACATTCTCATGTATTATAATCCATTCATTTCCTACTACTCATGTTCATGATTGCGGGTGGCTGGAGCCAATCACAGCTGTCCTCTGACACAACACCAAATTTTTATTGGATAATGCGTAACGTACGCAGGTCGTTGTGAGGTCAGGAAGTAAACTCCCCTTCTTTTAATCAAGTAGTCAGCTGGCTAATTGAAGAAACCCTTTTGAGGAAGAAGATGACTAAAAGAAAAAATGATGAGGAGTATCATACTTTTCAGCAGGAATGGACAGAGGAATTCACCTTTGTGGAGAGAGCAGGTTCTGCAGTGTGTCTAATATTCAATGATAAAATTGCATCAATGAAACGGTCAAATATAAAGCAACACTTTGACACACACCATACTACATTTACATGGAAATATCCAGCAGGGGACAGCAGGAAGAAAGCATGTCAAGAGCTACTGTGCAGAGTGCAAGCTAGTCAGCAGCAACTCTGTGTTTGGACCCAATAAGGTGACTGGAATTCGCTAGCTTTACTGGTGCTTTAGCAATTGTGAGAAATGGAAAGCCATCCACAGTTGGGGAATATGCCAAAACATTTATGCTTGATGTTGCCAATGAACTTTTTGACGACTTTTCGGATAAAGACAAGATAATCAAATGAATAAAAGACATGCCTCTGTTGGCAAGAACTGTTGACAATCATACCATCATGAAGGCAAATCAAATTGAGGCAACATAAGTGAAGGACATAAATGCAGCACCATTCTTTTCTCTCGCTTTGGATGAGTCAACAGATGTAAGCCATTTATCCCAGTTCAGTGTGATTGCAAGGTATGCTCTTGGTGATACACTATGTGAGGAAAGTCTTGCTGTTTTGCCTATGAAAGAACAACAAGAAGGGAGGATTTATTCAAGTCTTTCACTGAGTTCGCTAAAGAAACAAATCTACCAATGGATAAACTTATTTTAGTGTGTACTGATGGTGCTCCGTGCATGGTGGGGAAAAACAGAAGATTCGTAGCGCTTCTTTGTGAACATGAAAAGACCCCCATCCTGAGTTTTCACTGCATCCTACATCAGGAGGTGCTTTGTGCTCAGATGTGTGGTGAGTAGCTTTGTGAGGTGATGTTGCTGGTCATTCGGGTGGTCAACTTTATTGTTGCCCAAGCTTTAAATGATCACCAGTTTAAAACACTGCTGGATGAAGTTGGGAATAATTACCCTGGTCTGCTTCTGCACAGCAATGTGCATTGGTTGCCAAGAGGAAAGGTGCTCAGCTATTTTGTGTCTTGTCTGAGCAAAATCCAGACTTTTCTTGAAATGAAAAATGTCGAGCACCCTGATTAGCTAACACTGAGTGGCTCCTGAAGTTCTACTATCTCGTGGACATGACTGAACATCTGAACCAGCTCAATGTGAAAATGCAAGGCATTGGAAATACAGTCTCATTCCTTCAACAAGCAGTGTTTGCATTTGAAAACAAGCTGGGAACTCTTCATCGCCGACATTGAAACAGTTCGTTTACTACACTTTGAAAAACTGGGAAAGTTTAAAGATGCATGCACAGCAAGTGACCCTGTTCAACATCTTGATCTCTAGCAGCTAGTGGGCTTCACTTCTAATCTCCTGCAGTCATTCAAAGCATACTTTGGAGAATTTCATGAGCGCACTCGTCTTTTTAAGTTCATTACCCATCCACACGAGGGTGCAGTGAACAGCACCAACCTGAGTTCCATTCCCAGTGTCTCCGTCAGAAATTTTGAGCTATAAGCTGCTGACCTGAAGGCCTCAGACATGTGGATAAATAAGTTCAAGTCACTGAATGAAGATTTAGAAAGACTTGCACGACCGCAAGCAGAGTTGGCGAGCAAACACAAGTGGGGAGAAATGAGAAAACTTCAACCCATGGACCAGCTGATTATCAAAACTTGGAACACGCTTCCCGTCATGTACCACACACTGCAGCGTGTGAATATTGCTGTACTGACAATGTTTGGCTCTATGTATGCATGTGAGCAATCTTTCTCACATCCAAAGAATGGTAAGACCAACCTACGATCACGTTTAACTGATGGAAGTTTCAACGCCTGCATGAAGCTTAACCTCACCACGTATCAACCAGACTACAAAGCCATCAGCAAAACCATGCAGCATCAGAAGTCGCATTAATGGTAAGAAGTACTTTATTCATCATTGGTCAGCAACAGAATAACAATATTATTAAAAAGAATTCAGAGACTTATTGTAGTTTAAAAATGTTGGTCTTACATAAAATGTACACATTTACTCGTATTTAGTGTTAAACATGTTGTATGGCTCTCACGGAATTACATTTTAAAATATGTGGCATTCATGGCTTTCTCAGTCAAAAAGGTTCCTGACCCCTGCCTTAGTTGTTCATTGATTGCTTTCTCATATGTGCCTTGACCACAGGTTTTCAGCAGACCGAGTAACCCCTTGCTCAAGCCAGCGACCTTGGGTCCAAGCTGGTGAGCTTTTTGTTCAAGCCAGATGAGCCCGTGTTCAAACTGGCGAGCTCGGGGTCTCAAACCTGGGTCCTCCGCATCCCAGTCCGACGCTCTATCTACTGAGTCACTGCCTGGTCAGGCGGGGGTGGGGGGTCTTCTGAAAGCATCACCTCCACTACAGCAGGCACAGGGCAATCTCTCTCTGGCTGAGTTTAACCTTTAATTCCCATATGCTTCTCTGGTTTTGCCTTTGAGATGGATCCATCATCCTACTCCACTATTTCACACTTGTGTCATCAACCACACTGTGATCAGTGGGTTTTCCCATCGGCACACATGAGCTCATATTGGCCCTTTGCCACAAATGCCTGCTATCCTTCATAGCTAAAATCATGTTCTTCATCCTTTGTATTTTCTTATTTCTTTCATGCAGTACTCTTTTAAATTTTAGCCTTTTGTGAATCCAGATTCATATTTTGTTTTTCCTCTTACACAGTACTTATAATACTGTTTTGCATTTCATTTACTTGAGTATTTTTCTTTCTGCTACACTTTTTTTATTTTCAAGCCTTTTATAATACCCAGGATAATGGCTCAAAAACAAAAGATGCCTAGTAGATATGCACTAAGTGGATACATGAATTAATGATATGGCAGGCAAATAGGCACACATTATAAATATATATTTATGAAATAAGTTCGATGGCATATGTTATGATATTAAAAAGATATTGTCAGGATAATTGAATGTAGCAAGTTACTTGCAGATTCTACTTGCATTTTATTCATGAAAACATTTTTGAGGTTTTAAAAATAAGAATCTTGCTCAGTTGTCCTTGATCTAATTAATATACTGGAAATGAATTTTCTCTTCTTTGTAGGCACATTAACTGCTACTGGCCAGAGAGATAGGGCACTCACAGAAAATTCCTTGAATGTCAGATAGATCAGGAAGCCAAGGCCGAAGCTGACTGGTGAAAGATGTCCAGCCAGCCTCTCCCCAGGTGGGTCAGGGTGCTCCTGCCCAAATAGCATCATATCCACTGGTTTGTTCCACAAACTGCTCAATGCCATTGAAAAGACTGGTGGAAAAACCCTTTTATATATGACATGGTTGATCAATTATCTAATACCAAATGTGGTCTTACACGTTGGATGAATTATGCATTTTAATTTTTATGCATTTCAATCTTTAATGTCTTCCTTTCTGATCATGAGTTTCATATGTCATGAGATATACTTAAAGTAGTTAATGCAGTACATTTTATCTGTTGTAAAGTATTGAAATGAATATATAAACTAAAAATATAAAAAGTAAATTTACATTTTGAACTGAAGTACTTGTACTTTTAAAAAATAAATTTTAATAAAAAAATAGAAAGCTTATGCTTTTTTGCATGATGAGTCACTTTTAATATCCTAAAATTCTCAGGAATATCAAAGGGCAAATAGATGTAAATTTTTCTGACAAGTGGGTGGAGTGGGGATTTCCAGAATACTACCACAGATGGGTGTGTCAGAAGCTTGGACATGGACCAGATGAAACTTAAGTCATTCACTGATGACCTAATGCAGTGCTTCTTAACCTGGGTTCTATCGAACCCTAAGGTTCGATGAGTCGGTCTCAGGGGTTCAGAGAAGCCTCTGCCACAGAGGCCAGAATAAAGTAATACTGTAATTTGTTGTGAGTTCATGTACTTTGTTGGTTTTGTTCTTTGAGCAAGGTGATGTTCATGCACGGCTCATTTTGTGCACCAGTAAAAAAAACATATACCTATGTCTTGAATTTGGAAAAAAAATTCATATTTTATTTATCACTAAAGAAGGGTTCGGGGAATGCGCATATGAAACTGGTGGGTTCGGTACCTCAAAAAAGGTTAAGAACCACTGACCTAATCTCAGAATACTTGATGTTATATATTATCTAAGTTTTCCAGAGAAACAAACCAAAAGTATATATATGATTTATTGTAAGAAATTGGCTCAGGTAGTTGTGGAGGCTGAGAATTCCCAAGGTCTGCAGTCAGCAAGCTGGAGACCCAGGAGAGCTGGTAGTGTAGTTCCAGTCCAAGTTCGAAGGCCTGAGGACCAGGAGAGCCAATGGAGTAAGTTCTAGTCCAAGTCCAAGTTCAAAGGCAAAGAAGACCAATGTCCCAGCTAGAAGACAGGCAGAGGTGAGTTTCTTCTTATTCATGGGAAGCTTAGCCTTTTTGTTCTATTCATGTCTTCAATTGATTGGAGAAAGCAATCTGCTTTCCTCAGTCTACCAACTCAAATGTGTTCATCCAGAAACACACTCACAGAGCAGTATGCTAAGTGAAATAAGTCAGTCAGAGCAAGCAAATGCTGTATGATTTCACTTCTATATGGAATCTAATGAACAAAATAAAGGAACAAACAAAATCGAAACAGACTCATAGATACAAAGAACAGACTGGTGATTGCCAGAGGGGAGGGAGGTTGGGGTTGAAGAGATTAAAAAGTACAACTTGATAGCTACAAAATAGGCACAAGATGTAAAGTACAGCACCAGGAGTAGAGTCAATAATAGTGTATTAATTATGTGAGTGCTGGAAATACTGGGGGGAATCACTTAGTAAAGTATATAGCTATCTAACCACTATACTGTACACCTGAAACTAATACAAAATAATATGAAATGTAAACTGTAATTGAAAAATAAAATTAAAAAGAATAGAACATCCTCACAGACATACTCAGAATAATGTTTGACCAATATCTGGGCAACCCTGTGGCTAGGTCATGCTGACACATAAAATTAACCATCACAAGCTATTTTAACAGCATCTCCCCCACTGTCCAAAATGATGAATGTTGCTCTTTTGGAGCCTAGAGAAAACTCACCTTCTTTGGGGAAGTTGACATGATAAAGGAGCACAGCTTTGGGTGTTAAATTGACCTGGATTAAAATGCTCTGTCTCAGCCACCTTCTAGCTATGCAAACGTGGATAAGCTAGTTAACTTCTCAGTTTCCTTACCCACAAAGCACGGTTTGTCACAGATTGTCAGGGGGAAATATCTGTAATGTGCCTATCACATACATAAGCATTCAATGCCTCATATCTATTATCATTAGTAATTTTCTCAGATTTAGACAGCATTGTTCAAAAAAGTAATTATTTTGCACATGGTGCTTTAGTTAAATGTGTGTAGATGGAAGATGAAGCAGAGTTGCTGGAATGTAATATTTTTAAAGGTATGTTCAGTGTTCTTTTAAAATGAACATACTGTATCTGCAATTGTAAGTAAAGTCTTGACGATCAAAGCGAACCATGATATTAATATTTCTATGCTCCCTGTTCCTTCGTTAAGTGATTTGAATTTGAGGAATCCTGAGTCTGCACTGGTTATCTGGTGGTCAAGCTGGCCAGGCAAGACAGGGAGGAAAGGGCACATCTTCACTGATGGACAACAAGGTGTTCCCTCTTGTTTAATAAGTGCTCTCTATTAGGTCACGCCAATATAAAGACCCGGAAACACATGGTGTTGGAACTACTTGCAGGGAATTTTAATTTGGCTACAAAGAACTTCATGTGCTGTTTGGGGCACACATTCATTATGGTCCACGGTAAAAGAACAAATGCTAACCACAGGGCAGCTAGAACATTGTTCATCACATCATCCTGGTACCCCACTCCCTTGTAGCAAAGCTGGAACAAATAATTCAGGCTTCATTATAACGGTCATGGCTATAAACTCAACCCCAGAAATGCATCTTGAGGACAGCAGTCCCAGAAACTGTGTGACAGGGGGGCCAGGCCTAAGTGAAGCTATGACGCAGTGCTTGTTGCCTGCTGGTGGTCTTCCTCTTTTCTTCTTATACTATTTTCCTTTTTTCAGACCGACTTCCATTAAAAGATTTCTCCTTTTCTGTGTTCTCTATGTAAAATCAGGGAAATAAAAATTAATTCCCGGGATCTGGAGGGAAAGTTGGTGGCGGCGGGCATGCGCTCGGGGTCCAGCGGAGGCCCACCCTCTAGCCCTACGGAAAGCTCAGCCCACGCTGCCTAGAGACGGTCGCCAAGGCAACCAGCTTTAATTAGGAATATTTAGGATCCCTTCCATTGAGTCCACGGAGTCGAAAGGACACTTGACTCTTCCGCTCTCCAACTCTGAATGTCTTTATTGTATGGATACCCTAGCCTAGCCTCATGTGGATAAAGTGAATTAAGACATCTATCTCTAGGTCTATCTAGTTGGTTCCCACTCTGATTGGATTTACCTCAGTATCCCTACTCTGTTCCTGCCTTGCCCCAGCGTCTCTATTTGTTGAAAGATACTGCAGCGTGGACACCTCTGCTGTTGAGGACACTGCTTTGGAGGGAAGCAAGATGGCGACGGAGTAGGCAGACATACCAACTACCAACTCCCAGAAGCAAAGTGGATTATAACTCAATTTAAAGAACCATCATCTGGATAAACCAACTATGAACTAAACTAAGTGGACTCTTCAACCAAGGAACACAGAAGAAGCCACATTGAGACTGGTAGGAATAGCGAAAATGCAAAGAGGGCTGCCCAGCTCCCCGGAGCAAACGGCAGCCCGGAGAGACCGGCGGGGCGGGAGGAAAGTTTGGCGAAGAGGGAGGGACCTGGGTCCCAGGAACCAAGCCCCAGACTGCAGTCTCAGAGCCTAGAAGAGGCGTTTGGACAGTTTTGAGCTGTGAAACAAGTGAGGGAGCTCCCAGGCCTACAGTGTGGAGTATTAGATCCCTTCCTACTCTGCTGAGGGCTGCTTAAGGGTTTGGGGCGACAGGACGCTGAAACGCGGTTCTGTCGGCGTGGGCAGAGGCCAAGTCGGTGGGAGCTCGGTCTAGCCCAGAGGGTCGGAGGGGACGCGCGAAAGTGGACCGGCAGCTGCGGGCCCGCCTTTAACCCCACTAACGGGGACAAAGCGGGAGGCCAGGAACGGGCAGAAATCTGCTCTGCGACCCTGCACAAGCTGGCCCTTACCGCGGGGACCGGGCTAGGACCAGGGACGGGCAGGGGCTTGCGGCTGAGCTCACGCTACCAGCCCCCCCGCCACGCCGGAGAAACCGCGGTTGGCCAGTGTACGTGCGCGAGCGGGCTCCGAGCACGAGAACGGGCTAGACCCCGAGACAAGTGGAAGCTCGCAGTTGAGCTCACGCTACTATCCCCGCCCGGCCGGAGAAACCGCCGATTGCATTCATACGTGCACGAGCGGGCTCCGAACGCGGGGGCGGGGTAGAGTCCGGGACGAGCAGAAGTACGCAGCTGAGCAGAAGCCAGCAGACATGCCCAGCCCAATAAACCTAGGTTTCCGACCCTACGCAGAAGGGCCCTGGCCTCGAGGGCGGGGCTAAATCTCCAGACGGGCAAACGCTCACAGCTGAGAGCACGTCAAAAGCCCTGCCCAACCCGTGAAACTGTGGCGAGCAGGCTCTGACTGCGGGTTCTGGGCAGAAGTCAGGAAATAGGCTGGGTCCGCAGCTGAGCAAAGGTGCTCACCTCTACCCTTGGTGCTAAGACTTGTGGCTTCAGTGACAGCCCCTCCCACGGAGGAGAGGCAGAAATCACAGCAAAAGCCACAGTGGGCCGGCGCTGGTAACGCTCATACCCAACCACCCTAGGCACCGGCAGAAGGGGTGAGGGGCCTGCAGACAGACCACACCTAGAGAACACAAAGGCAACACTTACTGGACTCCAGTGGCCACAACTTGCTTATACACAGAAAAAATGGGCAGGCAGAGGAATGCAAACCAAATGAATCAAGAGAAATCCCCAGAGAAGGACCTGAATGAACCAGATATAACCAAATTACCAGAAGCAGATTTTAGAATAATGATAGTTAGGATGTTCAAAGAAATTAGAGCAACAATGGATAGTCATTATGAACACCTAAATAAAGAGATAACAAGTATAAAAAACGAAATTGAAATAATAAAAAAGAATCAGACAGAAATGACAAATACAGTATCAGAACTGAAGACCACAATGGAAGGAATTAAAAGCAGGATGAATCACGCTGAGGATCGAATCAGTGAGTTAGAGGACACAATAAACAAAGGCATAGAAGCTGAGAAGAAAAAGGAAAAGAGAGTTTAAAAATGTGAGGAAACTCTAAGGGAGCTTTGTGACAACATGAAGAGAAACAACATTCGCATCATAGGGGTGCCTGAAGAAGAGGAGAGAGGACAGGAAATGGAAACTTTTTTCAATCAAATCATAGCAGAAAACTTTCCTAAATTAAGGCTGGGAAACACTCCACACATTCAAGAAGCACACAGAACTCCATTAAAGAGAAACCCAAAAAGATCTACACCAAGACACATCATAGTTAAAATACCAAAGCTAATGGATAAAGAAAAAATTTTAAAAGCTGCTAGAGAAAAAAAGGCTATCACCTACAAAGGAGCCCCCATAAGGATGACATCGGACTTCTCAACAGAAACACTTGAGGCCAGAAGGGAATGGCAAGATATAATCAAAGTAATGCAGAACAAGAACCTACAACCAAGACTACTTTATCCAGCAAGGCTAATGTTTAAAATTGCAGGAGAAATAAAGAGCTTCCCAGAAAAAGAAAGCCTGAAGGAATTCATAAAAACCAAACCAATTCTGCAAGAGATACTAAGGGGCCTCTTGTGAACAGTTTAAAGGGAGAAATGAATAGAGCAAAAGAAGAATACAGCTTTAAAGAATAAAATGGCAATAAACAACTACATATCAATAATAACCTTAAATGTAAATGGATTAAATGATCCAATCAAAAGACATAGGGTAGCTGAGTGGATAAAGAAACAGGACCCATACATATGCTGTCTACAAGAGACACACCTTAAAACAAAAGATGCTCATAGACTGAAGGTAAAAGGATGGAAAAAAATATTTCATGCAAATGGAAATGAAAAAAAAGCAGGGGTAGCAATACTTATTTCAGACAAAATGGACTTTAAAACAAAGGCTGTAGTAAGAGATAAAGGAGGACACTACATAATGATAAAGGGAACAATTCAACAGGAAGATATAACTATTATAAATATCTATGCACCAAATATAGAAGCCCCGACATAAATAAAGCAGACTTTGATGGATATAAAGGGCGAGATTAACAGCAATACTATCATAGTAGGAGATTTCAATACCCCTCTAACAACACTGGATACATCCTCAAGAAAGAAAATTAATAAAGAAACAGCAGACTTAAAGGAGACACTAGATCAACTTGATTTAATAGATATCTTCAGAACTTTTCAACCTAAAGCAGTAGAATATACATTCTTCTCAAGCGCTCATGGTACGTTTTCTAGGATAGACCACATCTTAGGACACAAAAATGGTCTCAATAAATTTAAGAAGATTGAAATCATATCAAGCATTTTCTCTGATCACAATGCCATGAAACTAGAAATTAACCACAAAAGAAAAAATGAAAAATACTCAAACACTTGGAAACTAAATAGCATGTTATTAAATAATAAATGGATTAACAATGAGATCAAAGAAGAAATAAAAAGTTTCTAGAAACAAATGATAATGAGCATACATCAACTCAAAATTTTTGGGACACAGCAAAAGCAGTTCTTAGAGGGAAGTTTATTGCACTACAGGCATATCATAAGAAGCTAGAAAAAACTCAAATAAGCAACCTGACTCTGCATCTAAAAGAACTAGAAAAACAACAACAAATAAAACCCAAGTCAAGTAGAAGGAAGGAAATAATAAAGATCAGAGCAGAAATAAATGATATAGAGGCTAAGGAAACAATACAGAGGATCAATGAAACCAGAAGCTGGTTCTTTGAAAAGGTAAACAAGATTGATGAACCTTTAACTAGACTCACCAAGAAAAAAAGAGAGAGGACTCAAATAAATAAAATTAGAAAGGACAGTGGAGAAATAACAACTGACACAACAGAAATACAAAGCATTGTAAGAAAATACTATGAAGAAATATATGCCAGAAAATTAGACAATCATGGTGAAATGGACAAATTTCTTGAATCATATAACCTTCCAAAAATCAATCTGGAAGAATCAGAACACCTAAACAGACCAATTACAACAAATGAGATCTAAACAGTTATCAAAAAACTCCCAAAAAAGAAAAGTCCTGGGCCTGATGGCTTCACAAGTGAATTCTATCAAAAATTCAAAGAAGAACTAACTCCTATCCTCCTCAAGCTATTTCAAAAAATTCAAGAGGAAGGAAGACTTTCAAAGTCCTTTTATGAGGCGAGCATAATTCTGATCCCAAAACCGGGCAAAGACAACACAAAGAAAGAAAATTATAGGCCTATATCCCTGATGAATTCAGATGCTAAAATTCTCAACCAAATATTAGCCAATCGGATCCAGCAATATATGAAAAAAATCATACACCACGATCAAGTGGGATTTATTCTGGAGAGGCAAGGCTGGTTCAATATTCGCAAATCAATCAATGTGATTCATCACATAAACAAAAGGAAGGACAAAAATCACATGATAATTTCAATAGATGCAGAAAAGGCATTTGATAAAATCCAGCACCCATTCATGCTCAAAACTCTCACTAAAGTGGGAATACAGGGATCATTCCTTAACATGATAAAGGCCATCTATGATAAACCAACAGCAAACATCATACTAAATGGACAAAAATTAAAAGCAATCCCCTTAAGATCAGGAACCAGGCAGGGATGCCCCCTTTCACCACTCTTATTCAACATAGTTCTGGAAGTCCTAGCTACAGCAATCAGACAAGAAGAAGAAATAAAAGGCATCCAAGCTGGAAAAGAAGAAGTAAAACAGTCACTATTTGCAGATGATATGATATTGTATATTGAAAACCCTAAAGTCTCAGTCAAAAAACTACTGGACCTTATAAATGAATTCAGCAAGGTGGCAGGATATAAAATTAATACTCAGAAATCAGAGGCATTTCTATATACCAACAATGAACTGTCAGCAAAAGAAATTAAGGAAACAATCCCCTTCACTATTGCAGCCAATAAAATAAAGTACCTAGGAGTAAATTTAACCAAGGAGGTTAAGGACTTGTACTCGGAAAATTATAGAACATTGATAAAAGAAATCAAGGAAGATACAAACAAGTGGAAGCATATACTGTGTTCATGGCTAGGAAGAATAAACATCATTAAAATGTCTATATTACCTAAAGCAATTTATAAATTCAATGCAATACCAATTAAAATACCAATGACATACTTCAAAGATATAGAACACATATTCCAAAAATTTATATGGAACCAAAAAAGAACACGAATAGCCTCAGCATTCTTAAAAAGAAAAAATAAAGCAGAAGGTATCACTCTTTCAGATATCAAGGTTTACTATAAGGCCATTATACTCAAGACAGCCTGGCACTGGCATAAGAACAGGCACATAGATCAATGGAACAGAACAGAGGACCCAGAAATAAACCCAAAGCTTTATGGACAACTGATATTTGACAAAGGAGGAAAGAACATACAATGGAGTAAAGACAGCCTCTTTAACAAATGGTGTTGGGAAAATTGGACATCTACCTGCAAAAAAATGAAACTAGACCATCAACTTACACCATTCACAAAAACAAACTCAAAATGGATAAAAGACTTAAATGTAAGCCGTGAAACCATAAGCATCTTAGAAGAAAACATAGGCAGCAGGCTCTCCAACATCTGTAGCAGCAGTATATTTGCCGATTTATCTCCACGGGCAACTGAAATAAAAGGCAAGATAAACAAATGGGACTATATCAAACTAAAAAGGTTTTGCACAACTAAAGACAATAGGAACAGAATAAAAAGACAAACCACACAATGGGAGAACATATTTGACAGCACATCTGATAAGGGGTTAATAACTAAAATTTATAAAGAACTTATAAAACTCAACACCAGGAAGACAAACAACCCAATCAAAAAATGGGCAAAAGAAATGAATAGAAATTTCTCCAAAGTGGACATACAGATGGCCAATAGGCATATGAAAAAATGCTCAACATCACTAATCATTAGAGAAATGCAAATTAAAACCACAATGAGATATCACCTCACACCAGTCAGAAAGGCGCTCATCAGCAAAACAACACAGCATAAGTGCTGGTGAGAATGTGGAGAAAAGGGAACCCTTCTGCATTGCTGGTGGGAATGCAGACTGGTGCAGCCACTGTGGAAAGCAGTTTGGAGATTCCTCAGAAAATTAAAAATCGAACTGCCTTTTGACCCAGCTATCCCACTTTTAGGAATATACCCTAAGAACACCATTAGCACTGTTCGAAAAGAAGAAATGCGCCCCCATGTTCGTGGCAGCATTGTTCACAATAGCGAAGATCTGGAACCAGCCCAAGTGTCCGTCAGAAGACGAGTGGATTAAAAAGCTATGGTACATATATACTATGGAATACTACTCAGCCATAAGAAACGATGACATCGGATCGTTTATAACAAAATGGATGTACCTTGATAATATTATACGGAGTGAAATAAGTAAATCAGAAAAAAAGAAAAACTGAGAACAGCATGATTTCATACATAGGTGGGACATAAAAGTGAGAATATGAGACATGGACAAGAGAGTGGTGGTTATGGGGTGGGGGGAGGGAGTGAAGAGTGGGATAGGGAGGAGGGGAGGGACACAGGGAAAACCAGATAGAAGGTGACAGAGGACAATTTGACTTTTGGTGATGGGTATGCAACACAATTGAATGATAAGATAACCTAGAGATGTTTTCATTGTACATATGTACCCTGATTTATTGGTGTCACCCCATTAGAATGAATAATAATAAAATATATATAAAAAAATTAATTCCCAAGTTGAGTAGAGATTAAATAAGGTAACATCTTTGCTGAACCACGGATACTTAGAAACACTTTTAGTCATTTCACAATTAGATTTATACTATTAACTTTTCCATTTCTCTCATAGAATTGTGAGCTTCTGAGGGGTTGGAGGGGTCTTGTGACTAGCACAGTGCCAGGCATTTAGGAGGAATGCAACATTTATTAAATGAATAAATAAAGAAGGATGGCTGAATAAATGGCTGGCTGGCTGGCTGGATGTATGATGGATGGATGGATGGATGAATGGATGGATGACAGACCATGAGGGAAGTGGATAAGTGGATATTTTAAGATCCAATATTTTGCTGAATGTACCACACTTGTGTCCCTTCTCTTCCTGGACAGTCTCATTGACCATAAAAGTGAAGCACAGTTCTCCTTGAATGACCCATAAACTGACAGTTGATGTGAAGTCTTCATCCCTATAATTTTGGAATGATAGTTTTTAAGGCCATTTTGTCTTTTTGCTTACCAAAAGCCAAAGTTAGTGTTCCAAAGTACGCAGGAAAAAAATAATTCATTGGATCCTAAAATTCATACTTAAAAGAAAAGGCTAGTAGTGTATTTTCAGTTAATCATTTTGCTTACAAATTTTGAGTCAGGATAACCACTAGGGATAGTTGTTGTGATTGAGTCACACCTATTATTTCTGCTAAGTGCTATTCTAATTTCAACATCATTTCTACTATTTTTTTTAAAAGTATAATTACTTCAGAGAGCAGAAAGAGCTAATATTTGCCTGTGTGGACATGAAAAACATCTACCTTCCCTTACTCACTGTTCTGCTAAAAGCCAGGCTACAAAAGCACTAGATGTTGGGGGAAGGCTTCAGACCTCATGAATGTCTTCTGTTTCCAGACCCACTCACCACCCTCCTCTATCCTGCTGTGTGCCCACAGAGTCTAGCCAATATGGACTGCAGGAATGGGCACGTTCACTTCTGGTTCAGAACATGGAAGGCACAGGCAGGAGAAGAGATGGCAGAAGGTGGGTGAAGTTTGGGGACTTTATTTCTCTATTTCCTTCTCTGGTGGCCACCAAAAGACAGTGGGTGCCATGCTTTCTTCACACAGTTGCCTTCTCTTAGAACTGGGCGGGGGGTCACTTTCTCCCTTTCTGTTACCAGGTCTAGATGAGGAAACAGCTGTCTAGTGTTACCAGCTTGGGTCCGGCACTGTCTCTTGCTGGTTTCTTTACACCCTTTCCACAGTTTTGCATAGAGTCTCTGTTTAGTACTTCTCAGATGAACCAGTTTAAGTGTGCTACCTCTTTCCTGCTGGGAGCCTCACTGATACACTCTGTGTGTGACCTACACAGAACATCTTCCATTCATTTGTCTGAGGAATTCACTGACTCCAATGGGACACAGTTCCAGCTCTGAATTATTTCATACATATTTACATGTCTTTTTTCTATTAGTCATGCTTCTGAGGTAAGCGACCATCAGCAGTGGCATCACAGAACACAGGGGTCCACAAGGTGTTCAGCTTCAGCAGCAACAGTATTATCTGAGACCTTGTGAAAATATACATTATTGGGCCCAGTTCCAGACTGACTGAATCAAAAAATCTTGGGAGTGGAGCCAGCAATCTGCATGGCCATCTGTGCTTTATCAAGCCCTCCAGAGAATTCTAGTACATGCTAAAGTTTGAAAACGGTGTGTGCAACATACTATGGCTACATACATGTTTTAATGTGAGAAACCCCATTCTCCATCCCCCCAACCCCCACTCCACAGCAAAGGAATTTTTTTCCAGTCTAGTAGGTCTCAGACAGAAGAGCATTTGCATCAGAATGAATCCTCAAGCTTGTCCAAAACTCCAGTGCTAGACCTGGCCTGTGGTGGCGCAGTGGATAAAGGGTTGATTAGAACACTGAAATCACCGGTTCAAAACCCTGGCTTACCTGGTCAAGGCACATATGGGAGTTGATGCTTCCTGCTTCTCTCCTCTCCCCCTTTCTCTTTGTCTCTCTCTCTTTCTCTCCCCTCTCTAAAATGAATAAATAAAATCTTTAAAGAAAAAATTAAAACCCCCAATACTCAGGCCCCATGCTGGATTCACTGAACCCAAATCTCAAGTTTGCAAACCACTGATTACTCCATCAGCTCCACATGGTTGAAAATCACACCTGGCATAGACAGCAAGAAACCTGAAGGAAGAATGTATGTCCTCAGGAGGCTGTGAGCTCTGCAGAGGCCAGAGTTACCTTTGGACCTGACTTGAGGCCACTGAATACTGAGAGCAGGGAGAAGGTTGTCTGTTGTATATGACTGGATCATGTTTGTGGGAACTTTGGGTGGTAACTTTGGACAAGAGTAAAATGTCTGATCTATGTTTTGAGGTGCCTGTTCACCCATTTCTCTCTTTCTCAGAGACTCTACTCCCACCCATGAATCCTCCAACTGGGCATGTCACCACAGTTATCCCAGGCCACAGATGATGGCATCTAACCCAAATCATTGGCTGACTAGCCACCAATCAGATTCCTTTTCTCAAAAATATCCCTAATGAATGCAGCACAGGGAATAATATTGTAATAATTTTGAATGGTGACTGATAGTTCTAGACATATTCTGGTGATCACACTGTAAAGTGTATAAACTTAGAATCACTATGTTGTACACCTGAAATATATTATTGTATGGCAACCATACTTCAGTTTTTTTGTTGTTTTTTTTTTAAAGGAAACCACCATTATCAGCAACAGAAAAAACATATTCTTACTGTTAAGGATAAATAACAGGAAAATGCAGTATAAAAAAGAAATACACAAAAAACAAACAAAAAAAACCACCACGTGGCTTTGCTGCTCAAAATGTAGTCTGCCAACTAGCAGCACCTAGAATTCTCCAAACACACGGAAACCTACGGAACTGGAATTGGTGCTCTACTGAAACCCCCTGGTGACTCCCATACAGATGAACACTTGAGAAGCACTGGCTTAAGAGACAGCGACATCATTGAAAGTCAGGAGGGGTGCTTTAAACCTACCCAGAATTGGTGGCCATTTTTGGTCATACAAAGCAAGCCAAGAAAGCCCATACTGTATGATTCCATACATAGGTGGGATACAAAATTGAGACTCATGGACATGGATAACAGTGCAATGGCTCCCAGGGGGAAAGGGATAGGGGGAGCGGGTAGAGGTTGGGGGGAGGGTATAAAGAGGGACAAATATAAGGTGACAGAGGATGATTTGACTTTGGGTGATGGGTATACAACATAATCAAATGTCCAAATGATCTGGAGATGTTTGACCAAAATATATGTACTCTTGTTGACCAACGTCACCCTGTTAAATTTACTTCTCTAAATTAAAATAAAAAAGAAAGCCTATCTGCTGAGAAAAATAGGGTATTTGGGAAGATAAGAAAAGAACGGAAATTAGATACACAGAGGAATCGGCCCAAGTTCTTGAGTTTTCTGTACCAAGCTCACTGAGAGCAGGTTTTTCTTCATTTTTTGTTCTTAATTGTTCAGATTTCTGGTTATATCCTTACAGTCGCAAGCCTCCCTCTTTATGTTAGCTAACTTGAATGTATGTCTGGGTGTTTTTCTTTATCTGTTGATAACTTGCAAAGATGTGAACTAAAACATGACAAAAAAAAATGTTTTTAATGGGCCCTGGCCAGTTGGCTCAGTGGTAGAGTGTCAACCCAGCATGTGGATGTCCTGCATTCGATTCCCAGTCAGAGCACACAGGAGAAACGACCATCTTTTCTCCATCTCTGCCAGTCCTCCTATCTCTTGTCTCTTCGTGCAGCCATGGCTCGATTGGTTCAAGCACATTGCCCCAGGTGCTGAGGATGGCTCCATGGATCTTCCACCTCAGGCACTAAAAATATCTCTGTAGCAAACCTGGTCCCAGATGGGCAGAGCATCAGCCCCACATGAGGGTTGCCGGGTGGATCCTGGTCCAGGCATATGCAGGAGTCTGTCTCTCTATCTCCCCTGCTCTCACTTGGAAAATAAAAATAAAAAAAACTTTTAATGGATGTTTGGAGTTGTTTTGCAGACCCTGTATAGGTATTGGTTATGAGCAAATTGCCTTTTAAATATATATTATATAGTCATTATTTTTAAAAAATCATTTTTTCCAAAGGGAACCAAAATAGAATAAACTTTCTTCCCCTAAAGGCCTTATTCCCATTCCCTGGGGGAAAACAGTTAACAGTGCCTTGTATAAATAACCTTTAATAACTTTTCTATGTACCTGTAATACCCCCTGCTTTTTCTCTCTTGGCAGCAACATAGGAGAAAGCTGATCATATTATTATCAATATAACTAGAGGGATACATTTAATAACATCTAACATTTGTTTGATTCAGTGTTTTAAAGTGTGCTTCTGTAGATTTATCTCTGAAATAGTCCTTGGAGGCAAGGATCACCACTTTCATTGATTTGACATATGGATACACTGAGGTTTGACACCATGTCCTCGGTTTTCATTGAGGGTCATTGAATAAGTAGTTATGTGAAAGTTCCTGCTGTATTTGCTTTTAAATAATTGAGGACATTAGATATTAAGTCTCATGTAGGTATTTTCTTTGAGAATTCAGTGCTGAAGACAGACCACCACCCCTTAGAAGCTCAAATGCCTCATAAAGGCTGAATCATTGATCACATTCTCAGCTTTTTTCTCAAGTGCCAGGGCGCTGTGAAGGAGAAAGGGGCTGTGTAATAAACTTGACAGCTATCAGAGTGCCACATGGGGACTCAGAGTAACCACCCAAGAAGGTCTCGTCGCAGATCCCTAATGGGGCAGGTCATGGGAGAGAGTAGCATCCCAGGCCTATAGCTTCCTAAGCAAAGGTCAGTCTCTAGCCCACGCAAGTCCTGTTCATGGTTCCTACGCCCCTAAAATCACCCTCGGGAACGTCAGAGCGATTTCCTTTTCCTGCCCCTCAAAGGTACAACTGCAGGCGCCCAAGCACAAACCCACCCGAACCGGAGATCACAGAACCTCCCTGTTATCTTGTTCCCCAAATACCAGCTCTGTGTGCTATAAATGTTAATAACTATCCCATACCCGCCAATGTAAAAGATATGTGTTTCTCCATTTTGCTTTTTATCTAATTCCACAGATCTCCCTGCTCTGATCTCTCCCATCCCCTTAATCTCCCACCAGTGGATTTCGTGTAGCCCTTTACGTTCTACTTTGAGTCTAACGCATAAAATAAGCTGCAAAGCTGACATCCTCCAGATCATTTTCTCACTCCATTGAAGTCTGTTTCTGGGCATGTTCTCAAAATTGTGGCTCAAATTTTTATAAAACATTTCTATAGGCTGGACATTCTTTTGTGGGCAGTGCTTAGCACCAGAACAGAAGTCAATCACAACTGAATTTTCTAGTCGGCACATTTTTGGTCTTTTCCTTGGCTATGAGCTCCTATTTCTATGCCGCTATTTCACTGTATTTTTCTGTTGTTGTTTAATAATAAGCTACTTTAAGTATTTTTGTCGAATAAAGATGGGGTTTTAACAAATGTCCCTTTTAGCCTGACCAGGCGGTGGTGCAGTGGATAGAGCATCGGACTGGGATGCGGAAGACCCAGGTCAAGACCCTGAGCCCGTGGTTTAAGGCACATGTGAGATAGCAATCAATGAACAACTATGGTGTCGCAATGGCAACGAAAAACTAATGATTGATGCTTCTTGTTTCTCTCCGTTCCTGTCTGTCCCTACCTATCCCTCTCTCTGACTCTCTCTCTGTCCCTGTAAAAAAAAAAAAAAAAAAAAAAAAGTCCCTTTTAAATTGAGGAAACTGAGGCACCAATGAGAACTTATGCGTTACTGAGGTATCTGCTGGCGGAGCTAGAACTGGGATTAAGGCTTCCTGAACTCTAGTTCATGCAATTTCCTGTTTTCCACATGAGCTGATCGTCAAGCTTTTCCCCCTTAACGATGGAACATATTATATTTGTTTTTAAAAGTATGGCAATTCTGCAAATGTCACTGATGAACGTTGTTTGAATTGAAAATGTGCTTTAGCTTTTGAAGGCCACCTAGCTCTGGCTTACTTGTTTTCAAAGACAGTTTTGTGTTTTTTTTTCACATAAGACTCCTCCCAGCCTGGTCTGTGGTGGCGCAGTGGATAAAGCATCTAATTGGAATGCTGAGGTCGCCTGTCCAAAACCACTGGCTTCCCAGGCACATATGGGAGTTGATACTTCCTGCCCCCCTTCTCTCTTTCTCTCCTTTCCCTCTCTGTTCCTATCTCTAAAATGAATAAATAAAGTCTTAAAAAAAAATAGAAATAATCCATCCAGTGCTGGGTACCTAGAGTTTGCCAGCAAGCACAACAAAAGATGAAGGTCCTATTGTTCTTGCTGCACTGAATGATCCTTTAAAACTCAGAAGATCATTTTTCTTTTCTTAGCCTTTCCCAAATGGATAGCAAATATCTATCGTGAATAAAAACAGGTAAAAGGAAAAATACAAAACCAAAAAAGGACAAAGCACTTTGGTGGGCAGAGAGGTGAGTCATGCTTTAAAAATAACCAATGTGAGTTCTTTTGTGTTTGTTTTGCTTTGTTTTGTGAGCGCAGATGTTTCTCTCAGATTTTATACCAGGATATTGAAGTCTCTCTATTAAAAATAATCCTGATTTAATTTTCTCTGTGATGGAAAGGCTTTTCTTTACCTCTGGTAGAAAGTAGGAGGAAGGGAGTGGGAAGCCTGTTTACTCCAAGCCAAACGTAACAAGTTTTGCAGGATGACTAAATGCTATTTACTGTCGAGAGTGCCCTCTGCCGGCTATTGCCTTGAATTAGAAAAATACTTTTAGGCTTCAGGATTTCGTTTGTTGACCAAATGAGGTTATTAATACATTGGTTTAAACACACACACACACACACACACACACACACACACACACACACTGAACAGGGGGAAAACTTTAACGATTTTATTTTAAGAAGACAAATAAGCAAATATAATGGCAAGCAGGCAAAATGTTACATGTCATGAAAGGAACTCTGCTTTCATTGTGACAACAGAGGAACAGTTAGTTGTCAGGAAGGATTAATTGAGTGCTTATTCTGTGAGAGGCATTGTGTCAGGCGTTGGGGGCCACAAAGGTGATGCCGACATGACCCCACATCAGGATCTCAGAGTTTTGTGGGGGAGTCAGACCCACAAACAGTTACTTGGCCATGTGTTGAGTGCGTTGGGAGACAGGAGGGATTCCCACATCATACTGGGGAGGGAGGAGTTAGAAAAGGCTTCCTAATAAATGCCGGCCAAGGAAAACAAAGCAGGGCAGGGAAAGGCATTCTGGGTAGAGTATTAGGTCATGTGCCAAGCGTGTGCAGAACCTTGGTGACAAGCCCTGCATTAGATGGCTCAGTGGAATTTGCAAGGCTTGTGATGCTGCACAACAGCAGTTCTCAGGTGTTTTGGCCTCAGGACTTTACCTTCTTAAAATTTATTGAGGACCCTCAAAGACAGTTAGTTCATATGGACTTTATTGCTTGATGATTACCACATTAGAAATTAAACAGAAATTCTGAACATAGTTGTTGATGTGTTTAGCTACGTGTTGCCTTAAGCCATACTTAAAAAAAAAAGCCAAAATTTTCTAAACCCAAATGCATGAGAAGAGTGGTGTACATGTTTGCAAAACTGCTGACGTCTAGCTTGACAGGGGCCAGCTGGCCTCACGGACCTCCTCTGTGTCCCGTCTGCTGCAACACCGTGTGTCCAGACGCAGCTGAAAACCCCGCTGTAAACTCGGGAAACAAAACAGGAACAAAGGCAAACAACATCATAGTGTTATTATGAAAATAGTTTCGATTCTGTGGGGCGCCAGGGGTGCACTTGGAGAACTATGGCTGCAGACGTAGGGAAAGACAAGCCCACGGGGAGAGCTGAGCACATAACGCTGAGTACACTGAACCCTACCAAGGGACGTGTGTAGTCAGGCATGAGATTTTTGTTGTTGTTTTAATGAGAGACAAACAGACCAACAAGGACAGACAGAGAGGGAGAGAGAGGAGAAGCATCAACTCATGGTTGCAGCAACTTAGTTGTTCATTGATTGATTTTTCCAGGCAAGCCAGTGACCCCTTGCTCAAGCCAGTGACCTTGGGCTCAAGCCAGCAACTATGGGATCATGTCTATGATTCCACACTGAAGCCGGCAATCTCAGGGTTTCAAACCTGGGTCCTCAGCATCCCAGGCCAACACTCTATCCACAGCACCACCCCCTGGTCAGGCAGACAGGCTTGAGTTTTAAATCATCCCTATTTGCAGCTGTGTTGTGCTATATTTGAGAGCCACAGGACTTGAGGGAAGAGAACTAGATATAAAGTTATTATAATTGTTTGGGCAGGAATTGATGAGAGACTCAATGAAAGTAGTGTGTCCAGAGATGAAAATGAGTTAAAGAATTTTGAGAAATATTTAAGAAGTAGAACTGATTAGACTTGGTGACTGATTAAGAGTTGGAGGACTGGGTTAGGAGGTAGAGAAAATGCCATAATATTAGCTTGGGTAACTGGTATATATTCATGTGATTTTAAACTGCTTCAACAAGGTATTGCTGACTCACCCAGCAGAGGAATAACTTCCAGGAATACCCTATCCCACACTTTGCTTAAGTGCGGGGCCAGATGTATTGAAATAAGAACTAATTGTATTGCACCTAGCACCAGAAGTTTGAAGGGAGGTGGAGGAAAAACAAAATTAAAAATGAATGAGGGCTCTGGCCAATTTGCTCAGCGGTAGAGCATCGGCCTGGTGTGTGGAAGTCCTGGGTTCAATTCCCGGTCAGGGCACACAGGAGAAGCACCCATCTGCTTCTCCACCCTTTTCCCTCTCCTTCCTCTCTCTTTCTCTCTTCCCCTCCCACAGCCAAGGCTCCATTGGAGCAAAGTTGGCCCAGGCGCTGAGGATGTCTCGGTGGCCTCTGCCTCAGGTGCTGGAATGACTCTGGCCACAATGGAGCAACGCTCCAAATGGGCAAAGCATCGCCCCCTAGTGGGCATGCCAGGTGGATCCCAGTCAGCTCATGCGGGAATCTAACTGCCTCTCTGCTTCTAACTTCAGAAAAATACAAAAAAAAAAGAAAAGAAGAAGAATGGGGCCAAAAATTATCTGTGGAAGAGTCTCCAAATCCTCAGATATAGTTTTAAAATGTAATAGAGTATTTTGTTCTTAGCAATGACTTGTCAAGACGAAAGTCCTCTCCTGGCAGGAACTGTCACTCCTTCCAAGAAGCTGTGGTGTTTGTTTCCCCTCTCCTTGATTCTGGCTGGCCCTGTGATTCGCTTTGACCAACAGAATCTGGTGATTTGATGCTGAGTAATTTCAAAACTTGCATCTTAGAAGATACAAAGCTTCCTTCTTTTGCATACTGACTAAGAATGGTCCTTCCATCCTGGAATTCAGAATTCCATTTCAAGAAGGAAGCATGTGGAGGTGAACCAAGTCACTTAGCTAACAGCCAGCCACAGCTACCAGCCACGCAGTATGCCACAGGGAAGTCCAAGCCCAGCAGAATGCTGATGGCTGGTCTCCAGGTCAACACTACGTTTAGCAGATGATCCACAAGCGAAGTTCAGTCAACCCAGAATCATGCAGTAACAAATGGCTATTATTTTAACTTAGGAGTTTCAGAATAATAGGTTACTCAGCAAGAGATGACCAAAACAAATGTGTTTGGACCAAAAGTAGAATAAAATGGAGATAAAGGGAGTTCCTTCTAGACAGGACAGTGCTTCTCTCAGAAGGAATGAGTAGAGTGAGAGTTAAAGATAAAAGAGGGAGGAGAGTTATTTCAGCAAGTCCTTGAATGGGACATGAATGAACTGGATTGCGGACAGAAATTGAGGTACTGGCTTTGTATAAAAAGCAGTAACCTCATTCTATGAGAGTGGTGGAAATGAAGTCAGGAAGGGTGTATTACTTAGCTTAGTGAGCCATTTATCTTAAACTAAAATGCTTCAAATATCTTTTATCTGCAGCCACGCAAATAAGTGTTTATTATTTATTTCATGAATTTAACCAGAATAAAAAAAATAGAATTTGATTTCTTGTTTAAAATAATAATGAAAACAGAAAGAAGGAAAGACTACATCCTAAAAGTGGTAAACCTTTTTATTGGTTAAAATTTCTCAGCCTTTGCCTTTGCCTTCAGTGGAACACTTGTGGAATGTGTTACAATGTAACAGTTACATAGATCATTTTTTAGGGCAGTTTGCAGCAGTTTATTCAACAGTCTCCGTTAAGACAAATGCAGAAAGGGCTTGAATTGTGGAAGGACAAAAAGAAAATCTTCACTTAACTCATTTTCTTAGAAATGCTTTATGCAGCCTGACCACGCGGTGGCGCAGTGGATAGGGCATTGGACTGGGATGCGGAAGACCCAGGTTTGAGACCCAAGATTGCCAGCTTGAGCGCAGGCCCATCTGGCTTGAGCAAAAGCTCACCAGCTTGGACCCAAGGTCGCTGGCTCCAGCAAGGAGTGGCTCGGTCTGCTGAAGGCACATGTGAGAAAGCAATCAATGAACAACTAAGGTGTTGCAATGGCAACGAAAAACTAATGATTGACGCTTCTCACCTCTCTCCGTTCCTGTCTGTCTATCCCTCTCTCTGACTCTCTCTCTCTCTCTGTCCCTGTAAAAAAAAAAAAAAAAAAGAAATGCTTTTTGCTTTAAAATTTGGCTGAGGTTACTTTGAATTATTGAATTTTGCTTAGAAATATTTAAATAACTTTTCTTTTACTTTCTGAAAACAATGGCTGTGTATTTTGTTATCTGACCATTTAAACAATGTTTACATTACATACATTAACATTTAAAAATACAGTTGTTACTTGCCCCATAAAATTCAGTGTACTACAAAAGATGGAAAGAACAGTTTGACATTTGAAAAATACTTCACAGCATTTTTTTTTTTTTTTTTTGAGCGAGAGAGAGAGGGACAGACAGGGACAGACAGACAGGAAGGGAGAGAGATGAGAAGCATTAACTCACAGTTGCGGCAATTTAGTTGGTCATTGATTGCTTCCTCCTATGTGCCTTGACCGGGGGGCTCCAGCTGAGCCAGTGACCCTTTACACAAGCCAGTGACCTTTGGTTTCAAGCCACTGATCATGGAGTCATGTCTATGATCCCACACTCAAGCCACTGATCCCGCGCTCAAGCTGGTGACCTTGGGGTTTTGAACCTGGGTCCTCAGCATCCCAAGTCAATGCTCTACCCACTGCACTACCACTGGTCAGGCCATACTTCACAGCATTTAAATCCAGTGTGGCATACAAGTAATATAAATACTTTATTCATTCTGTAGTTTCCAAATTATGGGGAACCATGTATGGAGCAAAGATCCATTCAACAAGCAATAGACATATTTTGATAATATATAGATAGCAATTTATCTTTGATCCATGAATCTGTTATGCAGTATATTTTCCAGCTGCTGATTATAAAGCATATTTCTTAAAAAATTGGGGAGGCCTCATCATGGCTTCTTTGTGCACAATTTACTGTTTGTCTAAAGTTTTCTCTCTCACAAAATTAAGATCTCTCACAAGCTCATTGGCAAGAACATGCTTTTTAGCAGCTGTACTATAGACAGAATAGTATCTTGTCTAATAGCTTCCCCAGGGCCAGGTGACCTTGCTTTATGATAATCTATTAAATCCTTTGCTAAATTGGTATGGTTCATGAAACAGCTGCAAGCAAATTGCACACATTCCAGATGTCCTGGTGCATAAACGTCATTAAACCTGCCCAAGTGACGCTGCCAAAGCGATTTGTTTTGAGATGCCCATTCTGAACCCTTGCCCCATTTTTGCCAGTGGCTTAACAACTTGCAAGCATTCCTCATTATCATTGCTCTTCAGTTTAAATTCAAGCTGTGATAAAACTGAGAGCAAGTGACTATCAATATGATCGAGCTCCAAAACTAAGGCAAGGCAAATGCTGACAAATCACCAATGGGTGTTTTCCCAAGCATCAGAACCTGATTTTGAAAATTTTAATATGTGGTTCAATAGCTTTCCTATATCATATAATTGCTTGTTTCAATTCTTATGGGCAGGTTCCAGATTTACTGAAACTGTACCCAAAAGTTCCTAGGATACTATATCACCTTTACAAATAATAGAACTCATGAAGTCTGCCATGTTCATATGAACTTTCTGATGGTGGCCATTGTTTATAACTAAAAATAATGTCCTGTATAATCGCATAAAATTTTCATTGTCATCTTCCAACTCAAAGCATACATTATATGACTTGACCCAAGCAACATTCTCAAGTCAATATAAATACCTATTGAATTATGAGCTCTTTGTATATTCTAACTCCTTCCACTGCCTTGTTATAAACATAAACACAGCCTGACCAGGCAGTGGCACAGTGGATAGAGCGTCAGACTGGAAGGTGGAAGGACCCAGGTTCGAGACACCGAGGTCGCCAGCTTGAGCATGGATGGGCTCATCTGGTTTGAGCAAAAAGCTCACCAGCTTGGACCCTAGGTTGCTGGCTCCAGCAAAGGGTTACTCAGTCTGCTGAAGACCCGCGGTCAAGGCACATGTGAGATAGCAATAAATGAACAACTAAGATGTCGCAATGGCAACAAAAAACTGATGATTGATGCTTCTCATCTCTCTCTGTTCCTGTCTGCCCCTATCTATCCCTCTCTCTGTAAAAAAACAAAAACAAAAAAACCATAAACATAGTCTTTAGTTTATTAGAGGATGCATAAGGAGCATCAGGAGCATAAATTCTAAAAACATTCTCAAGGCAGCAGGTCACCAGTAGGCGAACACCTTTATCAGGATGCTTGAGGAAAAAGTCTAAATCAAGATGTAAAGCCAGGTTTAAATAAAGGTCCTTTCTTCTTCAGGGTCTGGGTCCATGTCCATGAACATTTTCCCAACCATCTTTAACCATCTCGCCATCCTCTCTTTAGCTATTTTATCTGAGATTTCCTGGACACTAGGAGGGTAAGTCATTTTCCCATCATTGATCCTCATCTTTGAATGAGCCATGATGGAAATATTTTTACCCCACCCTGGGTTGAGCTGTTGCCTTCTCTAATGCCTCAAGTCTGGGTTTGGTGTCCCTTGTCTAAGTTTCCAGGACACCCCTGGGCTCCAGTGGAGGGAGGGCTAGAGTCATGTGAGGAGAGACTGGGGTTTGTGGCTCTGAGGAGAAAGCTGAAGGGTCAGCCTCTAGAATCCCTGTGCAGGGTCCCTCTCGTACACTGCAGTCGCCATCTTTGTTAGGTGGAACACTTCCCTCCTTGTGGCATCAGCCTGGGGAAATGCATAGCCCACCCTCTGGGCTCTATATAATTTCTTTAAAAACTGTGTATTTGAGAGGTTTCCCCAATATGAGTAGCATATCCAGATATGAAACTAATGTCATGAAAGAGGCTACCTAGCCACCTCTCTTGAAAGGAGCTGGAGGGTTCCAGTGGGCAGAAGCTTTGGGCAGAACGGCGGTGAGGAATCTGAGATAAAGCGAGACAGAGGCGGGAACCAGAAAGTGAGACCAGGAGCACATTGCCAGTTGGAGCCATTTTATTTCCAAACATGAATCAAAATAGACATACATTTTCTTACCGCCACACTTATAAAATAGATTTGCTACTAAAATCCTTCATAAAATCTGCCTTTCCCTTTGCAGTGTGATATACGCAAAAAGTCAAAGGTTAATAGGTCATGCATAAAATTTCTGTTCACCAAGATAATTATACAACAGTCTTAAATTCTTCATAAACCAATGATAAAACATTAAGACTAATTTATACTTCACTATATTTTGCTGCACTCCAAGATTTTTTCTTCATATATTTATGTTCATATTTTACAAACAACAATATTACAAAAATGCTATCAACTTTTTCATAGAACAGGAAAACAAAACAAAGCCACAACACTAAAATATATGTCAATCTGCAGAGTACAAACTGAAAAAAAAAAAAATACAAAAACTAAGAGAAAATGAACTCAGCCCAAACCTCAACGCCTTCAACATAAACTCCATAGGCTACCCAAAGGAGTTCTCAGCACTCAGATTTTGGGTTGGATTAAAGTGTCTCTTATACATAGTGGTTTTGCATATCATGATTTGCAACTGTCATTATTACAACGAGAATTTCAAGGTCTGAGGTGGGACACAGTGCAAGTCATTAGACAAATCATTCACATACATAAAAGCTGTCATAAAGCTCAACTATTTCATCAGAAAAAGTGCCTGACCCCCTTTTCTTCACCCCCCTTTCATCTGAGAGATCCCTTTAAAAATCTGGAATCTATGGTCTATAATTATTACAAGATTAGGTTTATAATTCCAGGGGCAGAGGATGTCATTTTAAGGAAGTCCATGCTTGTGTAATATTTTCTTTGCTTTATTAGAGGTAGATAACCTCAAAATAAGGCCCGAACACTGGTTCCTTCAAAGGGTATCAAAAAACGTAATGGTAAATGAGGAGAGTAGCTACCAGAGAGTAAGAACTAAAATCCTAATTTTTAAGAAAAAAATTGCTTTGATGATGCATGTGTCTGTGGAATAAATTACCTACAAAACAAAGAAAACAAAACAAAACAAAACACACCGTAGAAGGAAAGTTCAATGCAATCTGTCAGTCTGACAAAAGGGTTGGAATTTATAGTTGGAAGAAACTTCATAAATCAAGTAATCACTTCTCTGATGACAGAGGAAAGAGAAAAGAGGCCCAGAGATGGTGAGTGACTTGCCTGAGTATATAAGCACTATCCTGCATGATTATTTTTATACATACACGGCACACAGACATATGCACACACTGTTGCATTTACTTCTGTATTGTACATACAATGCTACTGGCTTACACAATAAATAAAAAATAACTATGCACATTTTCATTTGTTATTTCATTGCCAGAAGTGGGAAATAGCCATCTTTCCAATGAGCTAAAGGTTCTCAGTTCTCCCCAGTGGTAAATGTGTTACCTTGTATCATTCCTTGGCAGCCGGCTGCTCTCTGCAGTCCCTGGGAGAAGCACAGGTCCCGGGAGGCTAAGAGTGGCAGAAAGGAGCACAGACGTACTCAATTCACATCACAATTGGAGTTTCTTGCTATGTCGAAGGTATTTCCACTGGCAGTGAAGGCTCTACACCAAGTTAAACTTGGGCGACTAGAACTTCTGAACTTGATGGAAGGAGAAAATGGGGGTGTAAGCACCAGATGCCAAGGTTTGCCTTTCACCCAGAAGAATATGAGCTAGTGTTCCTCTGACTGCAGAGAGCAGAAATGAGCATGTGTGTTTTGTCTAAGCTATAACCTATAAACTTAGATGTCATAGTTTCTCCTTCTTTAATTTGTATATGCACGTGAACACCAAAATATTTAGGCCTAATATATAGTGGTATTAATAGCTATTTTACCATAAAATTACATGTGGATATAATTCTAAGGTAGTTTTTAAAAAATGTTATCATTTTTATTATTCATTATAGACTTTATTCTGAAAAAATCTTGAGTCTAGCTATCTATATTAATGTTAAATAACTTAAAAGTAAACAATACATTATATAGATACCAAAATAGTCCTATTTTAAAGCCATATAAGTGAAAAAGTTGAGTTTTAAGAATAAGCTAGACCTTCTACAGTTTCATAATTTTAAACTAATATTAAACATCTCTCTTTTCTTCTGGATATCCCAAATATATACATACTGCTCTTGGTAATTTCTGTCAGAAGTATTTATTATGAATACAATAGGTTGGTTCCTTTGTCTGTTTTTACTTGTTCTATAATGAAAAATTTATTCTAAATTTAAATAAATTTGGTCCCAAAAGTTGTCCTTCAAGGAGACGGCATAACCAAAAAACTTAATGTACAGACATCCAGTGCATGCAACCTTATATTTTCTAATAGTAGTGGTAGGAAGTAACCTTCAAGTATCATCATAACCCAACTGGATTTATAGATAGCTAGCTCATAAAATTAACACTCTAAAGGGAGAAAGTCATGGGTGAAACTTGTCCTTGTTCGAACACCTTTGCCAGAATTCCCATAGGAAACAAAACCATCCGTCCACAAACGACAGAGGGCACTTGGTACCCAGCACTGAACTTAAAGTGCACACACTTCACAGTGCTCTGAACTCAAAGTCAACTCTAGAGAGTTGAAGAAGAGCCCATATCTTCTTAACTCATTAAAGGCTACTGTATCATCCAGAGCTGGACGTATTCCTCTAAAAAGAACTTCTGAGGACAGCAGGACCCATGGCTATTCCTAGCTCCTAGTCCTGCTTTCTGCAGAAGTGGGTATTCATAGTAGTTTGGCTAAAACAAGAACAGAGAGACTGGCCCACTTGGAGAACCAGAGTTAGATGTTTTTGCATTTATGTTAGTCAAATACATTTTAAAAAATAAAATGAACATAAAGCAGGGCATGAAAATGCCATAGATCATGAGTAACGAGAGGAAATTAATGGTCTAAAAAGTGCATGTCTTTTCAAAGCAGGTGCAGAAGGTCAAGAGGGGTACACACATTCTAGAAATTTTACTCCTTCATAGGTTTTGATCCAGCCACTTGATGTAGCTATTCCTAGTTCGCATTCCCACTGAGAAGTTGGTGGGCCAGCTGGTGAAAATCATACACCCGTGGAAGCCATCCTCAAAGTGATCGAGGGTCACCTCCACACCTGCACTCTCCAAACGCTTTGCATACATGATCCCATCGTCTCTGAGGACATCGTGCTCACATGTAAGAATATAGGTCTTTGGGAGGTGCTGCAGGACTTCCTGGTCTGCGATGAGTGGGGCAGAACGGGCGTCCAGCAGCTGCGGGAGCTCCTGGACAATCCTGGCACTGCCAGTGGTCTGCATGACAGGCTTGTAATTCTTTGTGATGGATGCGGGCAAGAGGGATGTCCAGTTCAGACGGGCCCGGAGCACAGCAGCCTCTTCCACATCCAGTGAAGTGTGGTTGTTAACTATCATCGCCTGGACAAAGTCATAGTTGCCTTTGAAGTAGTCCACCCAGTACTTGACCATGATGTAGCGGGGCAGGATGGGGGCGTTCACATTTTGCTGATAGGAGGGTGTGTTAAAATCTAAAGCTTGGAGCACTGGATAAATTAGAGCTTGCACTTTGAGCTTGTTTTTCAGGTTGGCATCTTGATTAAACTGGAGAAGAAGAAACAAACATAAGTTTATTTTGCTTGGTTCCTTTTATAGAAACTGCACCTTAAAAAGTAGCTTAATGTGCTACTTTGAATCACTCAAGGGGTACAGTTGTTATATTTCTAGCAGGTATGTTATTAATATAGCTTTAAAAAAAATTCTCATCACCCACCACCACCACCACCACCACCCTACCAAGCCGCTGGATACTAATCGAGAAATATATGTTTGCAACTCATAATTTTGAGTGAACACTTCAAAGGTACATGATCTCTTAGATCTTTATACCTTCATTAACATGTTACCTTTATCTATCCTTTGGGACTTAGCACACCTTACTGGGCATTATGGATAGATCATGTGGGAACCTCATTTGGTTTTGTATTCCCTGCAAGGCCCAAGTGGACAATGGCTTCCTAGCGAAAAGAAACTTTGGAAGTCTGACTCTTCCAAAGAAGAAGGGCTGGCATGTGAACAGATGGCAGGACTCCAAAGCATTGTATAGAAGTCCCCAGGGCAGGTTGTCTGACGCGCACAGTCCTCAGCTTGATGAGAGAGGGAGAATTTACACAGGGCTGGCATTGTGCCCTCCGTTCTGCTCAGTGAGCATGTGACCCAGAGTGCAGCCGAAGGGGGAAGGATGCCCCAACTCAGCAGCTCTCAGTTCCCCCATGCTTTTCCCAAAAGTGAATACATTGCCTCATTTTGTCATTCTAGTGTTTCAAATGATTTATTTTTCATGTAACATATAATAGATAGCTAACTAGCTCACTGTAGGCAACTAAACAATCTTCAAGGTAACTCTAGCCGTACAAGTTTGTTTCACACCAGCCTTTGGAAACCCATCCCCAGAGAAACTGTAACTTCTCTGTAAAAGCAAGAGGAAATGATCAGTAAATAGTTCTATTCATACATGCCAAGAATTGTATACACATCATCTCACTAAGTAAGTCCTGACGAATGCCCCACAATCAACCAGTTATTATCCTCATTTTTCTGAGGCTCAGAGAGGTTAAGGGTCTTGCCCATAGCCCGTAGCTCCCAAAGGGGATCTAGATTCTATCCCAGTTCTGTCTGGTTTTAAATCCTCCCCCATGTACCGGGACTCACTTCTCACTGCATCTGGACACACGGATAGCAAACGTGCCTACACCAAGTGCAAATCAAGTTCCTTAATTACAGTGAAGGGGAAGAAACCAAGGCACCACAAATAAAAAGGCAGATGCTACTTGAAAACACCAAAAAAAAAAAAGAAATTGGAGGAGAGAAAACAGATGCTATTTGTAAGATATTTGATATGTTAAACAAAAAGCTTTGCAGCCAAAACTTTTCTAGAAGAAACGGTTTAATCAGCCATGTACAAGCCAAAAATAGGACAAGGTCCCGGGGCATGCAGCTGAAGCGCCAGCAGCAGGGCTAGAAGCAGCAGACAACCACGCCCACTGTCCCGGAGCTGACAGGGAGGGCCCTTTTATACTTGGCTTTGAGGAAGGGGGGGGGGATGACTCGGAGTTCTAGGATAGCTGCGTAAGGCTGAAATCATTCCTGCTTCTGGACTGGATGTGGGCAACAGTCTGGAGAGTTAACGCATAAGCAGGATGCAGTGGTGTCTGGTCCTCAGCTATTTTTTTTAGATAGTCATTTGGAAGTTTTAACCTATGTTCAGGAATGTGAGGAGTCCTTTGCTGGATAGAGCTGGAGGCTTCTTAACTGGTTACTTCTTACCTCTTCTCCCATCCTCCAGCCTGCTGTGATTTAATTTAGGCCAGCTCAGAGGTTTTCTTTTGTCAAATCCATAACACACAAAAAATGTACTTATGCTGGAGTTTAGACAGCTGCCCCAAATTTTGTTTTCAAAGAATTTTACCAGGTAAAGCTCAGATTTATTACATTTAAAGCAGCAGAACCATTTAATAGGTTATTTGATATTAAAAAAAGAAAACATTGGGAAACACTTTTTAATTTGACTCAAAGTTCTAAGGAAACAATCTCAGCGATCGGAATTTAAGCAAAAATTGCCCGTTTTTGGAAGTCCAACATGGAACAGGAGCAGGAGACACTTCACTTCCATGAATCCCCTGAGGAACAAGGGAGGCCTCTAGAATGTTAGGCCTCTTGTCACATCAGGGCCTTTATGAGGACTCAGAGATGACATGTCTTTCAGTGACCCTATTCCAGAAGGATCTCTGAGAGCTCTTCAAGTTCAGTTACCTGAATAACCTGGCCACACAGTGACCAGCCCACCTGGCTAAGCACTCTTTAGACTTTGCCATTCGCACTGGAGAGCATGTTGGTTTTCCGGACACTACCATGCACTCTCGTACTACCGGCACCTCACAGCAGTCTGTTACCTGTTGGCTCAGGGCAGCAGCCAAATTCCCACCAGCACTGTCACCAGAAATGCCAATTCTGCCTGGGTCAACTGAATACTTCTGTAAGACTTCTGGCCGCAGGAAATACTTCGTGGCATGTAGAACATCGTGAATTTGCTCAGGAAAATAAACCTTTGGAACTAGTCTGTATCTGTGAAAACAAAAGTTGCATTCATTTAAGGACTTCACCAAGTCTTTACAGTCCATTTATAGTTTAAGGAGACACTGGTTCTTTTGATACCAGAAATAAACAAGTAAGGAGTAGAAATAAATATAAAAATAAACCATTTGTTTTCTTGGAAATCAAATACTTAGCTTCCAAATGCAATGATTTTATATTATCAATAATCCTTCTTTTTTCTTTCCTATCAGCCACCAAACCAAACAACAACAAACACCCACCACCACTACCAATGCAAAAATGAAACTGCAAAGTAACAGGCAGATGTCCATCACCAGGTAATAATAGATAGAGCCACAACAGATTTGCAGTTTTGTTTCTGGAAGTCAATGTTCCATTCGTACCAGCTGTGGGCTAGAAGGTACCCCAGCAGCAGTAACCACCTCACTGGCTTCATGTTGAACGAGTGTGTATGACATTCGTTGTGATTTCTGTGTTGGCTGTAGTAAGACCATAAGCAGGTCGTGCCAGTCGGACATTAAACACAAGCAACACATTCACTCTTTGGAAGGCTGAAACTACAATGCCAGTTGTCAACAGCAAAAAGGAAGTCAAATATGCCAGACAGCCCAGCGCAGGCCCTCTGGGACCCCCCTGGGGCTTTTCCTACTGCCCCTTTGCAAGATCAGAGTCCCTTTGGGATCCTGCTCTGTTCATTCAGTAAGATTCATATTCCCTTAAGAGTCCCCAATACCCTGGCTTTGTCAAATGCCCCATGTCATCTTACTAATCCATATCTGACAGTCTTGTCTTGGAGGGTCCTCTCAGTCCCCACCCCCTTGCTTGCTTATTAATTCTCACTTATCCTTTAATCCCTACGGTAGGGTTTGGCTTCCTCCAGGCAGCCTTCTTTGACTGTAACTCCCCTTGCTTCTGGGCTGAGCTAACTATTATTCCTTCCTACTTCTATGTGTACATTACTGATCTTACTGTCTCATCTTGAAATGGGTTCTAAAGAGTGGTTCTCTGCTATCAGAGACTGTGCTCAATTCATCACTGTGTTTCCAGTATATATCAATGTGCCAGGCACATAATCGTCCACTCAGTAAAACTTTTGTGAGTATTGATATACCTTCATTTTGCAAATGAAAAACAACTGAGGCACAGAAAAGTTACTTGATTTATAAATAAGTCGAACACGGATAAAAACAAGGTAGAATAGAAACTTCTTAATTAAAATCTAGTAATAGCTAAGAAATCAGGTCTTCAGACTTCCATTTTATAATTAGCATTCTTGTTCTCAGAAACTATTTTTTTTCTAAGCTACTCTAATATAAGGCCATTTATTTCATCCATCTAAAATCCAGATATTTAACTAGATAGCTTCACATTCAGTGTAGGTACAGTCAAATATTTGTGAAATACTTTGATAAAAAATAATGTAGATCCAGTCACTTGGGAATCACTACATTTAAGAACTCTAAATGCAGTAAGAAATTCCCTTAGGGATTGCCTTATGACAGATACAATAAGTTTTCTAATTTCCTTAATTTTCCATCTATTTTCCATCAATTAATCATCCAAAATGTGTTTTTTCTCTACTTGATTTTCACCATGTCTTAAAGCGGCTGCTATTCTAGTCTATTGGTAATAATTGGTGAAAGGAGGATTATACCATTTTGTCCACTAGGTGGAGACATCTCATGTTATTCTATTTACCCCCAATTCTGAGATGAGCTCTCAAAGTTTTTAAAATTTATTTTTAAATTAGATATATTGAGGTGATATTGGTTAATAAAGATATAGGTTTCAGGTGTACAGTTCTGTACACATAATCTGTACATTGCACTGTGTGTTCAACACCCCAAGTCAAGTCTCCTTCTATCATTTACCCCCCTTTATCCCTTCCTAACCCCACAATCCCCTCTTCCCTCTTGTGATCTCCACACTGTTGTCTGTGTCTATGAGTTTTTTTGTGTGTGTAATCCCTTCACCCTTTCAGCCAGGCCCCAACCCCCATCCCCTCTGACAGCTGTCAGTCTGTTCTCTATCTATGAGTCTGTTTCCATTTTGATTGTTACTTTATTTTTTTCATTAGATTCCTCATATAAGTGGAATCATATGGTACTTGTCTTTCTCTGATTGGTTTATTGCACTTAACGTAATATCCTCCAGGTCCATCCAACTGCATTATTACCAAGCTGAATTTTTAATTCTTCCAATGAAATGAAAACAAATGCACTTTAGGACTCAAGTTGTGAAAATAAAGGCTATTTTGTCTCAGCAGGATTCCATATATCATGATAAACTGTTTTACTGGTCAGAATATATTCTACTAGTACACATAATTTAATTAAATTTTCAGGTGTTGCTTCCCAAAATGTCTTACTGATTTTGAATAAAAATAAATTGGTAACCTAAAACAAACAAAACCCATGCTATTGCCTCAAATCTTATCAATAACTGGCTCTGATAACAGAGTAAACATATTTGAATACAAACAGGTTATGATGCAAGAGTCTTCCCCGGGCCCTTAAAGACCTATCTCCCTGCTTCTTCCTTTACCTTTGCTCAAGCTGGAAACATTCTCTAATTTTATTCAGTACGAAGGGACACTATTTTCAGAGACTGGAGAATACAGTGAAACTATATAGGTCTGAGGTCATCTAGTGTAAGATGAGCCTTCAAAGGTACTTGAAATTGACCAGAAGAATACAACAAAAGTTCCGTAATATCTTTATAGACACAGAAAACAGAATCAGGAGGAAATTTATGAGTGGTATAGCCAAAGAAAGAATGCATAAATACAGTATCTGCTGTTTTTATTTAAAGCTATACCCCTGCAAAATACTGAAGGGGTAATTGTAAACTTAAAAAAAAAAAAAGCCTTTTTTTTTTTTTTTAAGTTTACAATTGTAGATCTTGACTAAAAGCACCTGATGAATTCTAGCAAATAACAGTCTCAATTTCCCCAACTCCATGCAGGGTTTGATGACTCGTCAATGCCAGCTTTTGCCTATCTACTACTGCGCCTGTCTCCTATTAGAAGAACAAGATTTACTGTAAACTCAGGAATGAGACTTAATTAATTTAATATATGTGTACACTCCATAAAAATTATCTCTCTCCTGCTAGATGAGGAACCTCACCAAGGGTTCTACAGAGGTGTTTCACTCAAATCTCAGGTAAAACCTGTGAGTTTAAGGATAAAGCGTGGGCAGAAGGCGGATGTATAATTTCTCTCGATTAGCTAGTAAGTGGCAAAGCTGTAATTTCAGTTCAAAACTGACTTTAACCCACATCTACTCCTTTCCTTTAAAATATTCTTTCTCCAACACTCACATCCTTTTAATAGTGTGTGTGTGTGTGTGTTCATTACCCTACCAAAGCAGTAAGTTCTTGAAACTAGATTTCTGACATCCCAGAATGTTCTCATGATTTCAATGGTTTTGCAATATTCTCAAGACAAACCACCAAGCACAGTGCCTGGGCACATGATACATCTTGTGAACAAAAAAAGGGGTGTTGTAATAAATCATAAATTCCTAACTGGGCAGGTCATGGTGGGTAGTCATGCCCCAGCCATATAAATTCTGTGAAAGATTTTTAAGCAAGCCCTACTCATTGTTCTCGTGCATCTAGATTAATATATCTTTGAAATGCCAGAAGTAATACACCTCAAAGGTATAATCACCTCCAAGAGAACACATAATCTTAACTCTCTTGTAACCTAACTTCTGCTTTGCCTTTTCCCACCTTCATATTGCTTCCTTATGCTTCACCCTTAATTCCAAATGCATAAAAGAAACTGCCAACTACGTCTCTGATCCTTTGAGATCTTGCTTTCCAGCAATTGTCATCAGTTTTGGCTTGAATCAAATCATAAAAACCGCCTACAGGTTTGGATGTTTCTTATGTTCACAATCTTTAATAACATATTTTTCTTCCCTCCAAGAACAATTTTAAAGATTTATTTTATCCCTTGTACATGTAAAATATGTCATATCACACTATCTGTGGTGAGAAAAGTAATAAGCCATGTGGCTTTAAAAACATAAGTAAAGAAATTGTTTCCAACCCGCCTACTTGTTGGGCACATCTCCAAGGACTCCGCTCCCTGTATTCTAGGCAGAGCAGTTCCCCAACTCTGTGTGCACCACACTAACCCTGCAGTGTTACAAAAACACTGAGGTGTGAGCCCCTCTAGAAGAACATCCCAATTCATGTGATCTGGAGTGGGGCCCAGCATAGCTGTATTTGAAGAAAAATCCCCGCAAGTAATTCCAGTGTGCGGTCAGCATCCAGAAATACCACTGAGGTCAGCCAGCTCCTCACTCTTCTCTGAACACACCTCCCTGTTCTCGTCCCAGTGCTTTGGTCCCTTCCGCCATCCCCTATGCCCTTCCTCCGGCAGCTCATTGAATGTTCCCATCCTTTAAGTCTTATTTCAAATGCCACTTCTTCCATGGAACCTTCTGAAAGAAAACCCAGCCAAAAGTGACTCTCTCCTTTCTGGAAGCCCTCAAAATCTCTCTGACACAGATACCCCCACTTCTTCTAGAAGGAGACAAAAAGTCAACATTATATGCTAAGGAGTTTGCTGTATACCTATCTGAAATAATCAACACCCACTTTATTAACAATGACAGAGAGGTGGAGCAATGCTCACTCAGAAAGCCTGAAAAATCACTCCGTGAGCCAAAGGCAGGGACTGTATAAACACAAGCTTGTAGTTGAGGGAGGGAGATGAGAGTTGCTCCAAGCCTATGGAAGTTGAAGCCCTGAGTGTCACAACTGTTTTAGTGACATGGTAATGCACAACCTCTCTCAAAATAACTTAATCTGGAAACACTGTGCACAATCTTCTGCTGTGGACAAGGACACAAGCTCCCTTCATGTAGTGCCAGTTAGGTGAAAGGTACATGTGACAATCTGGAATGAAACAGTATGCCTGTGAGATTCCGCAGGAGCAAAATAAAATCTCATTCCTTTTTGGTCGTGGCCCCCCTTTCCACCATATCCCCCAAGAGGAGCTCAGAAGATTCATGTTGAGAATGCAAAGAAGGCTAATATTCTCCTTAGTCCTTAAGAACTGTATCTTCAGTCGGGGTTGTCTGAAACAAATCAATAACTGCCTCCATATTGTGCTCTCTGTGGGAGACCCCTGCAGAGGAAGAACCTATTTACTCCTCTAATAGGTACATGCTCTCTTGCCATTAAAAGAACATATAATAAACTTGCAAAAGTGGAAGAATTGTGAATGGATGATTCCTTCTCTTTTCATTTTCAAAACAGGCCCCTTGACCTAACCCCCCTAGCTCTGACCTCCAGTCAAGCCAATCGCAGGATGGGAGAGCTATAATTAGCAAAGGTTTGGCTGATAGAGGAAGAATAACATCCATTAAAACTGACATGTCAGGATGCTTCCCAAAACCCTAGGAGTGACTGCACCTAGAACTGTGATCCATTCAGAGCATGCAATTTTCTGATGCTCTGTTCACCATTTAAGTGAATCTCACTTCAGGGAGCTTCCCAGACTCTTGGCATTTACCTACAGTATCTGCCACCTCCCATTCAGATGCAAACCTCACAGCTAAGTAGAGAGCCGGACACCCCCACCCCCCGTGGCTACAGAAGGCCAAGCAGGCTTGGTGCCATGTCCTCCTGTCCCCTTCCTCTGTGTCACTTCAGAAGCTAAACATAGCTCTGTGGGGTTCAGGTGTGGGTGAGACTGCGCCCACAAGCTCCCTGTGGGCTGCAGTCACAGGTGCTCTGGAGCCGCAGCACAGGCTTCCTGTGAAGCTCCAGTTGCCCCCTACCCTCACCCCACCCCCCCTTGAAATTCTAAAAGGCCAAATCCACAAGAAAGAAACCGGTGGGGTTTTTGTTGGTAGAAAACAAAGCCAAGAAGACATTAGTTAAATGTGCCTAAGATGATTCAGTAAGTTCATGATAGCGAAGAGAATAAGAGAACCTACTTCTTAAAAGCACCCACAATATTACCTTTCCATAGTACTGAATTATTTGTGCCGCTGGTCAGGGGGTTCGCATGTGTTGGTCTGCGCTGAGTGGGGGGGGGGGTGAGCAAACCTTCCCTTATTTCAGGGAAACCCTTAGGAATTTGGTCTGCCCACCTTCCGGGCTGCCCAGGTGGGACTGACAAGTGACGATTTCTGTGCTTGGGAGTCAAGCAGGTGAAGGAGCAGAGGGCAAGTCACAGTGTGGTCACCAGCACTACATTTTTCAAAGTATCTTACTTCACAACTGTTGTCAAGATGTAGTGAGCCTCCTAAAAGCACGGTGGTTTAGTGAGTTGTACTCATTTTATGGATGAAAAAAAGAAAAAAGGGGCCTAAGTGTCCTATTGCTTATAACTCTGTTAGCAGCAAACTAAGTACTCCTGCTTCTTTCCTGCCCACATTAGCAACATTCTTCCTTATAGCTCTGCTAGTGATGCTCTCCATGTATACTGTCATCCGACACCTGATAGAAGGGGATTAATCTCCGTCTACATAACATGGAGAGTTCATGAGTGTAGTAAAGATATAATTAAAAGAAAAACACACTTCAAACTGTTTTCCACATCCAAGAAAGCAACATAAATGCTTCTTTGTAGAACCTAATAGAATTTATAGAATTAAATAAAAGTAATTTAATAATATCCAACACACTAACTTTATTAGCTTACATTTTATCTTATGGAAAAAAATTAAAATTTCCTTTTCCCTTATTTTTCATGGTTCTAGTTTGTCTTATTATATAAACCACAGGTAAAAAGGTACCATGTTATAGCTAAACTGCAGTGAGTTTTATGAAAATAAGTTTATGAATATAAAATAGGACCTTCCTAGATTATATAAATGAGGATACATCCTTGTATTTTCGGTATTATAAGACGAACTTTTTCATTTACTTAACAAGTATGTATTGTGTAATTACTATGTAAAATAACACTGTGTTGTGGAAGCTACTGCGGAGAAGGCGAGGAGGGTTTTCTATACCCTGAGGCCCTTATCCGCACCTCAGCTGCTGGGTCAGTCCCCAGAACGCTGAACTAGTACCAGTAACTTGAACTGAAGAGTTCCAACTAAGTGGTTGCTGCCCATGAGGTGACTCCATTGTTAATGGCTGTCCCCAGCTTCCACAGATGATAACCTTGCTCAGGGCCTCGCGCACAGGAAGCAAAGCTGTGACAACACCACTCTCTGGGCCTTGGAGATAAAGAGCAGTGGTCTCCAGACAGCCTCCCTGGTAGGAGATGGTGAAATTCCACAGAAGCCAAGGGTCCCCCGGCCTCCTAAAGACCCCAAGGTTCAGTTCCCAGCAGCTCACATTTTAGACACACAGAAAGGACTCCTAACCCCATTCATCACAATGGAAAGGATTCCCCTGAAGTCACACTGTGGCGACTAATGTTGCTTGCCCAGGGCTGTGATGCCTCCCTGTTGGTAAGCTTCTGGATGCTACACCATATAGATGAGGCCCAATGGAAAGTTAAAGGAGAAAGGAGTTCCTTCTATGCTTTAGTTCTTTTTAAAAAATCTTTCAAACATCTTATCCATCCCTGTGTGTTTTGTGATAAGCCTAAGAACACCTGTTTCACTTGAAACACATGCTGCTGGTGGAAAAGGGCGTGCAGGAAGAGCTTGGGCTTTTGCCAATTGCTGATATTGAAGCCCTGGAGGGTGAGGCCTGGGTGGAGAATCCTCATGGTGCCAAGTGAGGCAAGGCCAACTTCCTCTTCTCTGCAGGCCTCTGAGGAGCTGGCGTGACACAGGAAGCCACTGAAGGGGCTCTGAGGCTGTTTCCCCAGCATCGAGCTGTGTGACCTTGCTCAATAATGGGGCTCAGCTGCTTAAACGGCCCTTGCTTTCCTCTGGCCAGCTGCCCAGGCCAGATGACATAATCACTCACTTGAAGGTTCCTGCATTACAGAACGTCCCTGAGGGCCCTTCAGTGATCCAGGAGGCCTTGCGGAGAGGACTAGGAGATGTCCAGAGCCAAATCTGCTGAGGAAGCAGCCACAACACCACTCTGTGTGACTCTAAGGTTTCTGCGCACAGGGTCAGAGCTGCCCAGATGGCTCAGGAGACCAGCCCTTCCAAGGGCCTGCAGAGAAAAAGATTCTCTGAGGTCTCAGATCTGGACTGGGGGCAAGGAGGAGGTGAGCTGTGAATGGGGGAGCAGCTGGCAGAAAGGGAAGGGGTGGGGGCAGGGCTAAGGGCATGGGAGGTGGTTAATGTTGTCATGACACTGTCACACCGGCACTTGGTATTATCAACTGCCTCCAATGTGGGCTTGATATCAGGCCTTAGAAAAAAACTTAACGAGGCTTAGTTCCCCACTCCAGCATTGTGACTAGTTAGTTATAGGACCTCATGCAGGTTGCTTAACTTCTCAGGCCTCAATTTCCTCATCTATGGGGAAAAAAATAAAAATACTTATCTTAGATGATGTATATGAGAATTAAGCAAGACTCTTGATTCATTCATCCCACAAATATTCATCGAATGCCAGTTATCTGCTAAGAATGTTTCTAGGCACAATGATCATCAATGAACACAAAAGATGAAAGCTCCCAAAATTTCTGACTTTGTGGTACTTACACTGTCTATTTCCATTCAGTACAATAAATACATAATAAGTTAAATATATGATTTGTCAGATGTTAATGACAGTTTTGGAGAAAAATAAAGCAGAAGAAAAGTGAGTTGTAACTTAAAATTGGCTGCCAAGGAAGGTTACTTGAAAGGGTGATATCTGAACAAAGACCTGAAGGAGGAGAGATTGTGTTTGCTGTAGCACCTGCACAATGTCAGCCACGTAACAGGCACTGTGTCTTTTGTATTATTACTATCACCCCAATTGCTCTAAGCATTTCACATTCTTCTTAGTATTCCAGAACGATGGCTACCTAACATGTAACTGGCAGAAAGAACTCAAATATCGATGTTACTATTACTACTACTAATTGTAATGATAACTACAGTGACTAATATTGTTTAACGTGGTCCTGGCCAGTTGGCTCAGTAGTAGAGTATTGGCCCAGCGTGTGGATGTCCTGAGTTCGACCCTCGGTAGGGCACACAAGAGAAGTGACCATCTGCTTCTCCATCCTTCCCCCTCTACCGTCTCCCTTTCTCTCTCTTCTCCTCCCACAGCCACAGCTCAATTGGTTCAAGTACATCACCTCTGAGTGCTAAGGATGGCTATGTGGAGCCTCTATCTCAGGCACTAAAAATATCTTGGTTGCGAGCATGGCCCCAGATGGGCAGAGCATCGGCCCCAGACGGGTTGCAGGATAGATCCAAGTTAGGGCACATGCAGGAGTCTGTTTCTCTGTCTGCCCTCCTTTCATATGGAAAAGAAATAAAAAGTTGTCAAACTCATTACTGTTTACAAGGTCTGAGTTATAGAACCTGACTTGGGGAGAGTAACTTTCAACTCTTGGGTTATAGAAGAGATTCTCTTAAAATGCTGACTGGTTCTTAGTTTTAAGAAAAGCAGTAATCAGGCTTATATGCAGTAGATAACTGATTGTATATTTCTGTCTATTTCAGTTTATTCCTTTACTAGAAGTTCACCAAACTAAAATGAAAAGATAATTTGAGGCATTATACAGTGAGTTCAAGACATTCTAAGTTATATCAGAAATCATTTTGTGTAGCCTTGGTCAACTCATCTCACCTCCCTGGATCTTTATTTTGTCAATTGTAAAATCAAGTACCTAGATAGTTATCTAGGATCCATTCTTTAAAATAATTTTATGATTAGTATTAATTACTTACTCAATGGAAACAATGACAGCATTCAATTCCTCAGCCATTGCTGTGCACAGTTCATCATAATACCTGATTTCTAAAAGAAAAAAAATAAGCAATTACTATCAAACAAGTTATTCAATCCTACCTATTCTTTAATTCTGCTAATTGAGAATTGCTTTAGGGCCTGGACCTACGTTATTAATAATAAAAAGCAAATGTGAACCTATATCTCCTTAATGTAGTTACATGTGCACATGCAAAATGTAAATCAAATGTCTGATTAAATGCAATTATTATAAAGTAACAGAAAATCCATATTAAATTGCCCTTGAGTGTGTTTTTGACTAACTAAACATTTATTTCATAATGGGCTTCATGAAATGCACCAAATGAATTCTGATTTTGTAGCTCTTCAAAGGTATGCCTTTCCAAAATTCACAGCAAATCAGCAGTTTTCTCCGTAGAACTATAAAAATGTTCTCTTTTAACACCCTATTTGCTGTAATTCAGGGAAGTCACCAATTTGAAGAATATGATATTTTGTTTAAACCAATACATAAAAAACTAGAATTCTGAGAACTCTTAGCAATTCTTAGAAAGATGATCCAAAGGTTTACAATGACCAAAGCCATTTTATTCCATAAATATTAATCCCTTAGCTGTTCATTTAATATATTAAGAGCAGACTGTGCCAACAGAAGCAAAGTATCACCATCTAGGCTTTTCAAGGCAGTCTTAGAATCAGAACTTTAATATAACCATCTACACACCTCCCTCAGCCTGAGCTCTTCCTCTGGCAAGAGAGATCAGTCAAAATTATGCAGAAAAGGCCCCTGGTTGATTAGCTCAATTGGTGGCAGTGTCCTCCCAAAATGCCAAGCTTGTGGTTTGATCCCCAGTTGGCACATACGGGAAGCAACCGATGAATGCACAAAAAAGTGAAACAACAAATGAATGCTTCTCTCTCTCTCTCTCTCCCTTTTTCTCTCTGTCTCTTTAAAACCAATCAATAAATTAAATATATATATATGTGGTAAAGGCCGGGTGATTCTTTTCTTTCCTCAGGGTGACTCATTATCTATGCCATTCCTGGTACTTACTCTTCCTGGCCTCCAAGGTAATGTTTCACCTGGCAAGTGTCCAATGCTACAGAGTCATTCTTTTCTAGGAAAACAATTCTGTCTTATTCATTTTTATATCACCTACCACAAATTAGGGTGACCAAACTTGGAGTTTTTGTACCAGAAGTCACGTGCCCTAGGAAACCTCTGAGCTCCAGGCAAATCTAAATACTTAGTAAAGATCTGTTGAAAACGTGAATAAATCAATGAATAAAAGAATAAATAAATAATGAATATGGAATTAAATAAAATGGGATTACTATAAAAAACTATACTTTTGGCTTTTTCCTCATTAAAAAATATTATTAAAAACCAGCAAAAAAATAAAAAGAAAAAGAACAACTAAAACTGGTCGCCATGGCCTTTAAACTTAGGGGATGCCAATGCTCAAGATGATGCCGAGGAAGTCGCCCCGTGGTTCCAGGCAGAGATGCAGCCCTTATTTCCTCTCTGGTGCGCATTCTGCCAGCCTGCTTCACTTGGCAGCTTGCCACTTTGAACCTGTTCTGCTCATGAAAGTAATACAACACTAAGGAGAACCTTCTGGAACTTCGTAAGATCACTTCTTTTCAATGGGGGCACACTTTTATATTTTCATCCTTGGTTTCATAAGCAGATGAAATGATGAGCTAACAGGTGTAGTCAGAAATACTTGTTCTATTTCATAGAAACATGTCTTCAAAACATAAGTTGGCAAAAGAGCTATAGATAATACCGTCATCTTCTGGCCCAATGAAACTCCACCTTGTTTTGGTGGAAACAAATAATGCATAATAGAAAGCTATTGTCAGCACTTCGCAATAAGTTAATCTATGATTCAGGTCAGAGGAAATATTTTCAAAACAGTCTATCTTAATTAACAAACAAAAAAAGCAAACAAATAGGCAAAAACCTTTATGTAGGATATAAGCATATAATTTATCATCCAAACCAGGACACTTGCAAGCACAAAAAGGACACACTACAAATACTTTTGCTGGGACAATAAGGGCAAGTGGGACTATCCAGAAGAACCAAGTCAAATGGTCTACCTCTCTTTACTCAATAAGAAAGTCAAACTCAATTACACGCACCTCTCTCCCCGGGCCAACCCCAACCCCAAACAACCTGAAGGGGACCAGGACATACTTGCACTTGCCAAGGCCCAGCCTCCCCCGTGGATATAAACAACACTGCGCTTCAGTGGTGATTCTGGCCTTGGAGAGCCTTCGAATACTCTGACTTCCACGCCGTCAAAGTCAGTGTCGGTCACCTTCACCTGAGCAGATGACCATGCGCTTTTCTTGCCAAAAGAAATGATGATAAAATTCAGTGCGAGCAGATGATGGCTGAGGCCCAGGTAGTGTATCATGTTACTCTGCAGGGAGAAAGAAAGAATAAAGAGGGAGTGTGGGTCAACTTTGTTATCCCCAGAGCCACACTCACAACTCTTAGTATTTAAATTCCTACAAGGAACTTTTACTATACTTGAAGATTCAATGGCCACCTTTTATACAATAACAAGTTATATTTACTTTTGGTTTTTAGAGCTTACAGAATATTCTCATGCACTATTAATTTTTAAGATCAGCTCTGAGAGGGAAATGGGACAGGTATCATCAGTCCCATCTTATCAAGAAAGCTTACAAATTAAATAAACTTGCCCATTTAAGTGGCAGTTCTGGGACTGAATCTTACAGCTTGTCAATACCAGGATTTAGACCTTTTTGTTTTTTCTTCTTCTTTTTTTTTTTTTTCTGAAGTGAGAAGGAGGGAGGCAGAGAGACAGACTACTGCATGCTCCCGACTGGGATCCACCCAGCATGTCCACTAGGGGGCGATGCTCTGCCTATCTGGGGCATTGCTCTGTTGCAACCAGAGCCATTATAGCACCTGAGGCAGAGGCCATGGAACCATCCTCAGCACCTGGGACAACTTTGCTCCAATGGAGCCGTGGCTGTGGGAGGAAAAGCGAAAGAGATAGAGAGAAAGGAGAGGGAGAGAAGGGTGGAGAAGAGCAGATGGGTGCTTTTCCTGTGTGCCCTGACAGGGAATCGAACCTGGGACATTCATAAATCAGGTGACGCTCTACCACTGAGCCAACAGGCCAGGGCCCTTTTTGTTTTTCCTTAGATCAGCACATCACAGCTCAAAAAGCATAATAGAATGGATGAAGAATACTTTATTTAAATGCATATTAAAGAGAGAAAAATTTATATTTACTTTAAGTATTTTTAAACATACTGGTATATTTTAAGTGTGTCTGGTTGTTTTGAGAATGAGGAAAAGAATAAGTGCCTGAGCAGGAAGACGCAGAGTCAACTTTGACCCTGGCATGTACAAGCAGACCAACTCAGACATAATCAGGAGCTTTTCAGAAATGTGCAAAAACTATACCATATTTCCCATGTATAAGACGCACCATAACTTTGGGGCTCGAAATTTGAAAGAAATATGTATTACATAGAGTTATTGAAGTCAAGTTTTATTCATCATAAAATTCATACAACTCTTCATCACTGTCAAAACTCCCATCCATTAGCTTGTCCTCATCTGTGTCTGATGACGAGTCACTGTCTTCAACAGTGAGCACAAAAACAAGTGCGAAAAGTGAGAAATGCAAGTAAAAAAAAACTACAACCACTGTATAAGATGCATCCAGTTTTTAGACTCCAAATTTTTCAGGAAAAAGTGCATCTTATACATGGGGAAATACGGTACAGATGCCATCTCTTTCCCTTTAAGCCCAGAGGGTACTGAACCCTGCATTGAATGCTCAGAGAATTATTTGGTTGGAAAAGGGGCATAGAGAGAAGAGACCCAAGTCATCTACTCAGCAAAGACCATGTGGAATGTATTCTCCTCTTCACCTCTTATAAAGCTCTTCCTGTTCAGTACACTTAAAAAACTGACCTCTTTGCAACACTTAGTGGCCGTGTTTCAAAGACAGAGATTTGAAAGCAGCCTGGATGTCACTGACTGGTCAAACTAGAGTGGCTTAGAAGTGTCAGAGCGATTGGAAACTTTACTAACACATGTGCAAGAACCTTCTCCTAATGGCTCTCAAACCTTAGGAAAGAGAATAGTTGAGGAGTAACAGTGCCAGTCTGTAAAATATGAAACAGAGCACTGATGATTAGTGAAATATTTTATGCCATCATAAGATCACAGAAGCAATGCTACCAGCAGAAATCAGGATTACATAAAGCCAGCAATATACTATAATTCAGCTACCTGACACAATATGCACAGGGCACAATTGTGTGTCCTGAAGAGAGTACAGATGTTTTGCTATAAAGAACCCCACAGCCCTGGGCAGCCAAGCTCCTGAGTCATTATCCCAGTGTCCCATATAAATATTATCATCATATAATATGCCCTGCCATGAGAAGAGTTGGAAAGCACTGCAGTATAAAACCATTAGCCAGTGCTACTGAAAAACAATCAAACAAAAGACGAGACACCAAGAAGAGTGGCTGGCACATACTAAGTCTTACATGAGTTGGTTAATGTTATTATTCCTACCTCTAATCTGGAAGATCATTGCATCTAGAAATGTCAGCCAAGGGACAGACAGTCCAATATTTCTAGAGAAGCTGAGACAACCATTTTTTCTCATTATGTACATTTGTAATTAGAACCATTGATGATTACCATATTTTCCCACGTATAAGACGCACCTTAATTTGGGGGCCCGAAAGTTGAAAAAAAATATATTACATAAAGTTCTTGAACTCAAGTTTTATTCATTATAAAATTCATACAACTCCTCATCACTGTCAAAACTCCCATCCATTAGCTTGTCCTCATCTGTGTCTGATGATAAATCACTATCTTCATATATTGCCTCGTCCTCAGTTCCATCTATGGCATTTGAAATGCCACAACCACTGTATAAGACACACCTAGTTTTTAGACCCCAAATTTTTTGAAAAAAAAGTGCATCTTATACATGGGGAAATATGGCTAAGTTTGAAAATTATTTCCAGTTAAACAGATGTAAAACAATTACCTCAAAAAATTTTGTTTGTTTGCTTATGTCAAAAGGGACAGGGGAGGCTATAGAAAAGCCATAGCACACAGATTCCTACACCCATAAATAACTCAGTCAACTTCCAGCATGAGCCCACCACCTTAAACTCTTAGAGCATCTATTGCAATCCACTACCTGCTTCATTTCCTACATCCAAAGGTTTGTACTCTCCATCAGTGGTTCTCCACGTTTTCCCCTGGTGGTCCTTTCATCCTCTTTAACAGTATTTTTAAAACTCTCCTCTCTAAATCCTAATTTACTGCTGCCTATTATATAAAAACCCATTTTTATAAACTATTAATTGCATGAAAATTTATGGTCATATTTTTAAAACATTGTAAAATTTGAGTGTACTTTTCAATGCAGATTTAAATTTCTTTAGTGGCATGCAAATTACATGACCTGCATGCACTTAAAGCCACTATAAAAAGCACCTGAGATTCCCTAATGCAGAGTTCTTGTGAAACAGGAAAAACTTACTGTTTGTGGCAAGAAATTACCGAAGGTCATATAATATAATTCAACAAGTATTAATTAGTTCCTGTATATAGGTAAAGATCACTACAAAGGTAGGTAGAAGATGAACCGAGAACTTAAGTAAACAAGGATTTAAGTCTTGTCTGAGTCCCTCCATTTCCCAAAATTCCCATCTCTTTTGATGCTGTCATAGTTCTCTGTTCTTTCTCTGAGACTTTAACTTTGAAGGTCATTCCTTTCATTTTAAAGCTCTGATTCAGATTAATTTTCTTTAATGTTGCACCCCAAACAAAACGTGTCTGCAGGCCAAACATGGACCAAGGGCCAGCAGGTGCAGCTTGCAATGTATAGGACAACGTGGCCTGACTGGAAGTGCGGCCGGCAAGCTGGGGCAGATGAAATGCTCTTCTTAAGTGTAGACCTGAGTTAGTTGACCATGATAAAACTACAAAGAGTTTGGACACTTTTTATTTATTATTATTATGAGACTATACTTTAGGAAGAATTATGCAGCTGAGGTGTATACGACAGATTGGTAAAAGAGGAGTTTGAAGGCAAGGGCAGCAGCTATAAGAACTTGGCAGTTTGCAGGAGAAAATGAAGGAGAACACAGGAGAGAGACATCAGAAGGGTCACTGAGACAGAGTTTCTAGGCCTTGGCAACTAGTCACAAAATGGAGGGATTGGGATCAGGAAGGCAGGCTAGAGGGACACAGAGAAAGGGCTCAAAGATACCCTGGGTTTTCACCTAGGGTCTGAGAAACAGAGAACATAGGCAGAGGAGGAGTCAGGGAAGGTAAGATAAATTTCATTTTAGAATTAATCCAGGCACAGCCTATAGAATATCTGGGTAGATAGGTCCAAAAGGCAGATCACAAATACAGGGTCAGAGATTCAGGGAGGTTAGACCTGAAGGAAGAGCTCAGAGCTCAAATAACTGAATTTTAGAAGAGGTGGCAAAGAGACAAAGAAGAACGTCAACAAAACAAGGCATGGGGATAGCATTCTTTGACAGGATAGAAAGAAGAATCTAGAAGAAAAAATCTAGAGAGTGGCAAAAGGAAAACTAAGAGTGAATCATAGTACAGAAGTCAAATTTGAAAGAAAAAATTTAAGCAGACAATTTGTCAATTAAAGGAAGCTCAGAACTGAAAAATGACCATTAGCATAACTAGGATATCATCACTAATTGCCAAGAAAAGTTTTAGGTACACCATGGAGGCATAATCTAATTATTCCAGTATCTTCATCCTCACTGCCTTTACAGTGTGCCGAGGAGCCCAGCTCTGCACTTGGGCTGCTGTTCCTTTAAGAGATTTAGCACCTATGTCAAAATTTTCCCTGCTTCCCCTTCTAACCTGCTGGGAATTCATGCCTATGTCTATGGCTGCTCAGGTCAAGTGCTAAAAAGCATTAGTCTAGCCCCCTGGTCGGCAAACTGAGGCTCTTTGGCCCCTTGAGTGTGGCTCTCCCACAAAATACCATGTGCGGGCGCTACCTCGATAAGGAATGGACCTACCTATATAGTTTAAGTTTAAAAATTTTGGCTCTCAAAAAAAATTTCAATCGTTGTACTGTTGATATTTGGCTCTGTTGACTAGTGAGTTTGCCGACCACTGGTCTAAGCTAAGTAATATTCAGGAATTATAGTACCATATCATTCTTGCTCTATCAATGTGCAATAACCTGGGTTTGAATCTCATTTCTATTACTTTCTGGTTGTGTGTCTTAATTAATGCTTGTATGCCTTAATTTCCTCATCTGTAAAATGGGAATAACAGTACCTAACTCAGAGTTGTTCTGAAGATTAAATGAGTTAATATATGGAAAGTACTTAGAACAGCATCAGACACATATTAAATACTATATAACTGTTTATTATTATGACTACCAACTAATAATTGATATAATCAAAGTGCTGCTTCAGTTTTTATCCCATAGAACAACTGTGACAATATTTATGTCTAGTAAGTTAAATAAGACTATCTATAGTATTTAGGGAACGTTAGCTCAATTTATTAAAATTTAGAAATTAAATGTTTAGGACAACTTGACTTGGTTTTGGCCATCAGTAACTTTTAAGCTAACTTGTAATTTATGCTTAACTTAACTTGAAGATCCCAGTATATCCTCTAGTAAATCTGAGATACTATAAAGTTCTTCAAACACTCTGATTTATTTTGGTTCCCTTTGTAATAAGTGTACATCATTTTGGACTTGCAAAAGGAGAACAGTGTTAAACAAATATCAAAGATTAGCATTGGGATCTTAAAGAAATTACAGGTGAATTGGAAAGGAAAATTAGATTTATAGGCTCATTTCAGAGATTTGTGAGGAGGGGAAGTGGAAAGAGTTGATCAAAATGTTACTGGAATGACTGTGCCCCAGATAAGAAGAGACCTGGGGCAAGATAGGGTTACCAGCCCCCCAAAAAGGCATAATTGTCCCACAAATATAAAAGATAGGGTAGTTGTGATACAGACATGCCCTTGCAGGGCTAATTCCTGGAAGCAGAATAGAGCTAATGCGACATTTCTCCAAATGTCACACAAGTCAGCCAATTGGTAGCTTAATGCGCTGCCTCTGAGAGAATGGATGAGACTGAATGGGCCCCCCACCACCTGGGGGGGCAACGCAAGGTAACAGAGCTGGCCCTGCCTTTCACCAACTCTGCTGTATGCAAAGTTAACTTGCTGAGCCTCTGCTTTTCCCATGTGTTAACAAAAACAAATCTCATCTCCTTACATTAAGTTATTGTGAAAATTTTATTAAAACATCTGGTATACATGCCGGCACTAGCATATTACTTTAGTTATTTAATCTCATGGTTCTCAAAACTGGCAGCATATTAGAATCATCTGGAAGTTCTAAAATTACCAATGCCTGAGTCCCATCCCACACCCACTAAACAATCACCTCTGAGAGTGTGACCTAAGGACAGGAGTATACTTTCAGCTCTCTGAGTGATTTCAGGACATAGCAAGATTGAGAATCACGAAGTAAAGCAAGTAGACTAATTCCTTCAACCACTATTTATTAACCCTTTGAGCTGTGACTTTTTTGTTAACCCTTTGAGTGAGGATGTACATGAATGTTCATACTACTCAAAGGGTTAAGGACCCAGTTGGTCATGACTGGTTCAATGACTGGGGGTACTGAATGAAAATTTAAAGCACAAGAGCCTATTTTCAAGAAATATACAAATATGAAGAGATCAGGAAAGAGTCTCTTGAGCTGAAAATAATTAAAGCCCAACAAACTCAAGAAGAGGTTTTTGTTTGTCAGTTTGTTTTGTTTTTACTTGCTCATTCCCTGCTTAAGAGATGCAGATAGGAAGACCAACTTCAGGAAGGGAAAGTTAACATGGTCACCTTAGCACACGTATATTAAGTGTAGCAAAAAGGTAGGATTCACGCAAAAAGCTGTTCCTTAGATTCCCCTTTATGTCTCATTGTTTCTGGCCCTATAAGAATTTCTTTACCAAAAGTCTGCTCTTTCTCATGTCCCTGTGGGTTGCCATCTCCCCCTCTTTAGTCCAAAATGACATATGACCTAATTTTGCCCATCTTTGGTATTTCCACGCTTATGTGAATTCCACATACACATGTATTAACATTCTATTTTCTCCTGTTAGTCTGCTGTATGTCATTTGAATTCTTCAACTAGCCAGAAGAACTAAAGGGGGAAAGGGGAAAGTTTCACAGGCCCTGAAAGTGGGAACATAGACGCAATAGATGATTATATGATGTAGACATTTCAAAACTGGAGATGGGTACCTTAAAGTACAAAAGTATGTGACCCAACCTAGGACAGAAGAGACAGAGGCCATCTGAAGAGGCTGCCTGGAGACAGTATTAGCTGAGTTGAACTCAGGTTCAATAGGTTGGAGAAGGGGGATGGGAGGGGAAAGGCACACAGATGTTTGTGTGGGGCAGGTGTTCCATACTTCAATCTTCTGCCCACCACCCACGCTTTGCTTTTCAAGTGTTCAGCATCACTCTCCTCCAGTAAGAGTAGGAAGACATCAAGTCCTCTCTCCTATTCCCACCCTGGTTACTCCTTCACTTGTTGAGGGCTAGATCTCTAATCCAACCCCACTTGGGCTATCTGATCAACATTTCTGAAGGTTTTAAGAATATGGTAAATTCCACCAGAAAGGGGAAGTCAATTTGCTCAGGGAAAGCAAGAATTGTAAAGTTGAATAAGATAAAAAACAAAACTCTGTGAATACCATCATTTAAAAGGACAGTGGACAGAAGAGAAAGAACCAATCATTAAAAGATCTTCCCCATCCCCCCCAAAAGAGGAGGAACTAATTATTAGTATGGCAAGAGAAACAAGAGGCTGGAGAAGTTAAGGGGAAAGAGTTTCAAAAAGGAGCAAGTTGTTCAACATCTGCAGAGAGGCCAAATAGGTCATTGGTGTTAACAATGAGGTTATGAGATTATTGGTGAACCTAGTAAGTACAGTTGAGTCAGAGCGATCTGGCTGGAAGCCAGGCTGTAATGGGTTGCAGAAATGAGTGGGACTGAAGGCTCTGACAGGAGTACTTTCTCTGTTCGCAGGGATAAGGAAGGCAGTAGAACAACAGGCTGAGGGGAAAAAGTAAAGAAAATCCTTCCCCCCCTTTTTTTAAGATGAAACTTGAACATGCTTGTAGGGAAAAAGCCCATAAATAGGAGAGACAAAGTTTTCAGTAGAGAAAAAAAGAGTGAACTGAGACCCTGGAGGAAGGAGGAAGAAAAAGGTGCTGGAAAACCAATGAAAGAGCCGGCGTTGGAGGGCCGTGACAGGGCAGCTTGTCCAAGGTGGGCAGAGAAGCCAAGAGGACTCACCTCTAAAGAGAACATGATTTCTGTTGAGATCAGCTCTTTATTTACCCTGAAGAAGACTTTTCAAAGAGCCCCCTTTTTGAAGGCAGCCCATTACAATTTGGCTTCCAGCCAGATATCTCCGACTAAACTGTGCTTACGAGGTCCACCATTGCACCCATCACCCTACTGCCAACACCAGTGACCTGCCTGGCCTCACTGTGGCCTCTAACAACAATTGGCTCTTTCTTGAAACTCTCTTCCCCTTAACTTCTCAATCATTTTTTTTTATTTTAATGGGGTGACATTGATAAATCAGGGTACATATGTTCAGAGAAAACATCTCCAGGTTATTTTGACATTTGATTATGTTGCATACCCATCACCCTAAGTCAGATTGTCTTCCGTCACCTTCTATCTGGTTTTCTTTGTGCCCCTCCTCTCCCCCCACCCAACTTCTCAATCTTGTTTCTTTTGCCATACTAATAATTAGTTACTTCTTTTTTCTGTTATTGACTCTTCTTCTTCTGCCGATGGGCCCTTTACATAATGGTGTTCTCCAAGGTTCCATTTCTTATTGTATTCAACAGTACAACTCCTGCTCTCCCTGAGTAAGCCAGTATATTACTGTGGCACACAACCGAGCAAATAGGAAGTGCTCACTAAATAGCAGCCTATTAAATTGTATGACTAGGACCTCTGTCCGTGTACTGATGACTTCCAGATTTCTACTAGCCTCTGATCAGTCGTTCTTTTTTTTTTACAGGGACAGAGAGAGAGTCAAAGAGAGGGATAGATAGGGACAGACAGACAGGAACGGAGAGAGATGAGAAGCATCAATCATTAGTTTTTTGTTGCCATTGTGACACCTTAGTTGTTCACTGATTGCTTTCTCACATGTGCCTTGACCGTGGGCCTTCAGCAGACCGAGCCACCCCTTGCTGGAGCCAGCGACCTTGGGTCCAAGCTGGTGAGCTTTTGCTCAAGCCAGATGGGCCCGTGCTCAAGCTGGCGACCTTGGGGTCTTGAACCCGGGTCTTCTGCATCCCAGTCCAATGCTCTATCCACTGCACCACCGCCTGGTCAGGTATGATCAGTCATTCTTAAGCTGCAGGTGCATATTTCCAGGCATCTTCAGGACATAATCTGAAAGCTCTTTGAAATGGTCATGCTCTATCCTCCCTTCTCCACCGTCACTCCGCAACTCACTCCAGTACAGTAAATTCTTTATTAATGCTCTGACCACAATTTTAGTTTTCAAACTGGAAACAAACCTTGATACAGGTTTATCTTGCTGTCTGAAAGTAGAGCATTCCTATGAAAGCTTCTGTGAACTGAAATGACAGGAAGCAGAAGCAATTACCATTAATTTATATGGTAACATTTCTTTTAGTATTCCCAGACCCCCATATAACCTACCAAATCATAACAAATGTGCTTACTCACATCCAGTTTTAGGTTATGTGGAATATCCTTGCGAATGCCCTTACACTTTTGGATACCTTAGGACACACCTTGATAATGAATGCACAAAATAAACCAAGATAAAGCCCAGATTTTCACAGACACAGTTCAACGCCATGGCAGCTGGATGCTCAGATGCTGAAAGTAGTCCCAGGGAAGGACCTGGGGTGCCGGGCTCACTGGCCCAGGTGTGTGCTACCTCCATGAGGGCTCACCGTAAAACACAGGCTGAATGCCAGTTTTTGCTTTTCACCGTTTTTCATAAGCAACCTCCCCTTCAAACTTCTTTTGAGTTAGCAAAAACAAGTATGTAGCCTTTCATGACAGCAAAGTGGCGTAGCAGGGACACATAGCAGCTTCTTTCCTTCAGGTGATATGCAGCCAATCATCAGTTTATGTCAACGTCACCTGCCAACAATTTCTAAATCTTGTTCTACCCCCAGCCTCATACTGCTGCCTTGATGATATGTTTATTATTTTCTGTATTTGCCTATTAGGTTTAATTCTAGACACTTTCTTTCTCTATAACTTGATGTATTCTGCTGACCAGAGTTCTTACCCTAAAAGGCTGATCACATTGCCTGGCTGCTTAAAAACTTACAAAAAAGCAAAACAACAGAACACGGAACTTGACAGTGCAGTCTGATCCCACTGTATGCTCCAACCCATTTCTCACCACCCCCAGCTCTTGTACGTTCCAGTGCCCTAGAGTCAAGTATACTCAAGTCTAACTTGCATAACTTTCTTTTATCCTGTACCTGCTGTTTTCTTTGGCAATAGCCCTCAGTGGTATGCTGGAACTAGCTCTTGCCAGGTCAAAAAAAAAAAATCAACTGTTCAAATTTACAAGTCAGTTGACATTAGGTCAGAAGGCTGAAACTGGCCATGGTGGGAGTACTTACATCATGGAAATTAGCAATAACAGATCAGATTTTTCCCTCACCTTCCCTCCCCCAGAGAGTACTCCACTGCCTTTACTTCACAGCCCCTCCTCCCTACTCATCCAGAGCACTGCATACTATTTTAGGGTGTAGACTAGAAAGTCCGCCAGCCAAGGTCCAATCCAGGCTATGACACTTACTACTTGGGTGATTCCAGACAAGTCACCAAACCTCTCTCTGCCTCTGTTTCTTGACCTGTAAAACTGAAGTGATCATAATAAATACAGTGCTTTTTAAAGGATGTCATTTTAAAGACCTTAGTAATTAGTGCTCACAATGCTCTTTCTGCTTAAGTCAAGCCTTCGTAGCATTCCAGACTGTTGATAATGAAGTCTCACCACCTCAGCGGAGCTGTGGTGACCGGCAAAGAAAACCTCCTATGAGCACGCAGCCGGCAGATTCCCTAGCCGCCTGCTCCTCAGCTGGGATAGACATGAGGACTTCAGGGGAGCAGAGCCCTTTAAGTGAAATAAGCCCCCATCTTGCAGGCTTCCTCAGAAGAAAAGGTTGTGAAGAATCACTTTCATTATCCTGCCTTGCAATTCTTTAAATAAGGTTAGAAGAGGTAAAGGAAGTACGGAGAGAAAAGAGCCCAGACCTTGGACAGAGATCAGGGCCAAGTCCCAGTTCTACCATTCACTGGCTACGTGACCTGGGCACACTTCCTGAGTTCTCTGGGCCAAGCTTCCCAGATATAGGAGGGAAGAGAGAGTCCACATGAGAAGGTAATCTGCATTACCTGTTGTCTCCTCTCTGTGGAGGCAGGTCCCCATCCAGTTAGGTAGCCTTCCTATACTTTTTCCTTCTTTCCTTCTTTTACTCAACACTATTTTTGTTAAGTAAACTTTCTATCCCACACTCTGAGAGTAGGCATGGACCAAAAGACTTGTGCGGAGCACAGTGGCACCCTTCTCCACATAGCCAAGCCTTGGAGGGAATTATTAAATCAACTTGCAAAGCACAAATATAATTATGTAACGATAGGGTTCTCAGATGTGATTACTCTACTACAGAATTTCAAATTTGCTTAGTTCTCTTTTCAAGGATTTCATTTTAAGCTACAAAGCAAACCTGAGGAAAGCCTTACCACCCCTTAGTAACCAGGTTACCCAGAACAGAGGAGGGAAAGTGCTCACAGAGGATCCAACTCCTCTCCCCTTCACCCTACAGCCTTCGGTCTGTTCTCTCACTCCAAGGACTACAGTTCAATAGGGGGAGCACAAAAAGGATAAGCTTTTCTCTTTCCAGTTCCTAAACCTGTTTGTTTCTTTCTCACTATCACATAGAAGACAAAGAATTTCTGTATTGCTGAACTACTTGCTTCGCTCCAAAGGCCTCCTATATTCTGTCAGTAGATGTCCAGAAAGATAATAGCTCAAACGTACTGACATGTGCTGTCTGCTTGTCCCTGTCCTCAGGGCGGAGGTACGTCAGACCAGTAATGGCCCAGTGAATTGCCCAAGGTCACACAGGCAGAAAGTGGTGGGTGGCATTTGAACAGAAGCATTCTGGCTCCGAATGCTTAACCATTACCCTCTATTGACACTCACAAGTCCATTTATTCTCAACCCTCTATTGTAAAACGGTAAGATTTTAGATCTGGAATGAATCCTTAGCTTCCTATATTTGTATCATGGGAAACCGAGGCTCAGGAAAGATGCATGCCTCGCCCAGAGTCAGCAGCTGCAGCCAAGCTGCTCTAACCTTGACCTCTCAAGGCCAAGGCCACACTGCGTCTTCCCCTTCCCCCAGCTCTTCTTCCTGAGCCCATCTCTCTCTCCAGACTTCTCTGTCCTTTTCTCTCTCACCCCTTTCTCAGTTCGGTTCTGTCTCGCTCTCCTTTGCCTTCCACACACATGCACATGACAGCTGGGTTAAGACTTTAAAAAATTAATTTGAATTCTTTTTCAGTTACATGTATCACCTATAATAGCAATAACTATATTGTGAGCTCCTTGGGATAAGGTCTGAATCTTGGGGATCAATTTTTTCCCAGTGACTCATACATAGCTGGTCATAAACAAATGTTCTTCATGAGGGCCCTGAATCTGTTAAAGGCTTCCTTGATGGTGGGGACAAGCAGCATTTGTTTTCATTTGAGTCCAAATAGCAGCTGACTAGAGGCCGCACAAAGGAATTAACACTTCTCAACAGTATCTCCCACGCTTCCTTTTGCTAGATGGCAACTCAGAGCTTGCCCACTCACACCCTCCGCCGGACCTCACAAGTATGTCACACAGGATCTTCCGGAACCTGGGTAAATCCTCTGCTTTACGTGAAGTGCAGGAAAAGCAGCAACTTACACACGACTTTTGAAAATGTTTTCTTAAGTGGCATGTGAACTCAAACGACTGAGGAAAATGATATTTATAGATACCTACAGATGTCTAAAGAGTTAGAGCCAGGTGATTATAACAACTTAAGATTCCATTGCATACCTTCAGAGTGTGATGATAATAAATTAGTGCACACTGTTATAAAAAATACATGATCAGTTTTCAGAAGCATAATAATTACTCTTTTGTACAATGCTTTATAGTTTATGACCGTTTGAACTTTCACTTATCTGAATCACAAAAGGACCTGTGAAATAGGAAAAGCAGATGGTACACTCATTGTATGCTCATCTAAAGCTAAACGCCTTGCCCAGGGTCATAGAGCTCCAAATAACAAAGTGAGTCCCTCTGCCCATCAATCTGAATGTTATTGCTCAGAATCAAATCACTAACCCTGAGCCTCTCCCTTCACACAGGTTTTGATCACTTCAGAGTGAAAGGTTTGATGTCAGGGTGGAAAGGAGAAGTAGGTCATGAAATGTATCCCAAACTTTCCCTACCAACAGCATATTTGCTAGCAGATCTGCTGGGCTGGTCAGCAGGGCCTGGTTGCTTGTGTCAACAATGCCTAAAACGACTGGTATCAGAATAAAAGCCAGTGGCTTTACAGCAATTAGAAATTCTACAACTAGAAGTTTCAGTCACTCCTTAGCCTGAGGCATGAGGAGAAAGAAAGGCCCACCAGTCTCATAGGCTGGAAAGGAAGGCAGGATATTGTGATAGTATCTAGCGGTCCCTTACAATGGAGGTTTTAAATCTATCCCAGGAGTTTTCTCCATTAACAGGATTCAGGGAATTGAAACGATTTATGCCTCACAGTCATTTAAATGTTTAGTTGTAGATCTACAACTATAACAAATAATCTAATGTGTTTAATGTTTAACACTAAGTTTAAATCAGAGCACCTATACAACAGATAACTATTTGTTATAGTTACAGGTTCAATTATGGTATCTGTTGTGAATTAGCTATCCCATCACAAAGAAAAGGGTCTATATCTATGTTCCACCCACTTGTTCAGTAAACATTTGAGTATTTACTGTATACTAGACACCAAAACTGGCCCAGAGACAGATGGAAATAAAAAAATGGGCTCCATCCTTAAAAAGCTGATAAAATATAAGGTGGATATATACTCTGTAAGGCAATAGTATGGAAAGTACTACACAGAAAAAGAAGTAACAATTTTTACTCAGAGGAGTTTGCAACGTGTTCACTGTCAAGCCAGTAGCCACTGCCACCATCACAGCCACCTGGCCCATGCAGGTTTGCATTAGATTCGGACAGACAGTAATGAAACAATGGAGCCAAGAACTGGTGGGACATTAGCTTTAATCCTAGCTTGCACCAGTGGGCAAGAAATACACACAGTGGGAAAACACTTCCCTTTCCACTCAGGGCTCCCAAAGCCACTGTCTCATCTAAGTTTCCTAAAATCAAAGGTTTCTACCTCACCAGTCTTATTCACTTCTATTCCCCATTCCTTCTCCTAATCCGCCATTCTGGCTCCTCCATGTGGCTTCCTTGCCCTGCCTCCTGGGCTCTTCCTAGAACGTAATCACTCTTCCCCGAAACAACGTGATCTCTCCTCCTTTTAAAACCTTTTGGCGCGAAAGGCCTCCCCCAACACATATTAGTATAATCATGCCCATCCCAAGCAAGAAGGGGAACTAATATTATCACCTGGGCGACAGGCATCCACGTGGGTAGTGCCATCTTGAACAAAGTGAGCATAATATATTTTATCTGCCCAACATTCACACATTAGTGATATTTGAGCTGGGTCTCTAAGAACAAATAACAATTTGCCAGAAGAAAATAGGGGAGCACATTCTAAACAGGGCAACAAAGTATGGTAACTTACAAAGGTATAGAAGAGTAAGGCTTGTTGGGATGTTGGACAAACTACTATCCTGTGGCCCTGAGAGAAACAGGGTTGGCACTGTATTTCAATGTGTTAAAATAGTCTTAATTTGATGACTTTGAACCTGGTCTTTATGATACTTTCTAAAAATATCTATTCTTTTTCTCTATCACCTACCACCTCATCCTCAGTACAAAACCCAGGGAAGCAGAAGTCTAGTTCCACTAAAAGAGATAAATTCCAACTAAAAGGACAAATGGAGTTTGGCACAATAAGTAAGTTATTAATTATTAGTTTTTACTATTTACCTGTTTTTAAAACAAGGTTACTGAGAAATAGTTCTTTTTATGCCTTATTTCTGTTACCACCATTACACAAACAAGTTGGCCACTTCAAGACCACTCAAAGCACCCGGCTCTGTGAAATGATGAATTCTTTGCCCTCAAAAAACTGTCGAAGCAAAAGGTATCCAAATTAAAAAGGAAGAAATAAAACTGTCACTATTTACAGACAACATAATATTATATATAGAAAACACTGAAGGACCCACCAGAAATTAATAGAATTAATAAAAGAATTCAGTAAAGTAGTCAAAATACCAACGACATTCTTCTCAGAACTAGAACAAAAAATCCTAAAACTCATATGGAACCACAAAAGACCATAAATAGCCAAACCACTCTCGAGAAAGAACATAATTAAAGGTGTCATGCTCTCTGATTTTAAATTACACTAGAAAGTTATAATAATCAAAAGAGTATGGCACTGGCAGAAAAACAGACATATAGATCAATGGAATAGAATAGCGAACACAGAAATAAGCCCTTGTTCATAAGGTCAACTAATCTATGACAAAGGAAGCAAGACTATGCAGTGGAGCAACAGTAGTCTCTTCAACAAGTAGTGTTGGGAAAACTGAACAGAGACATACAAAACAATGAAACTGGACAACTCTCTTACACCACATAAAATTAATTCAAATTAATTAAAAACTTAAATGTAAGGCCTGCAACCATAAAACTCCTAGAAGAAAACATAGAAAGTAAACTATTTGACATCAGTTTAAGGAATATCATTTTGAATATGTCCCCTTGAGCAAGGGAAGCAAAAATAAACAAAGAGGATTTTGTTGAACCAGAAAGCTTCTCCACAGTGAAAGAAACCGACAACAAAACAAAAAGATAACTTACTGAATGGAGGAATATATTCACAAATGATATATTTGATAAGCCATTGATAACCAAAATATGTAAGAAACTCATACATCTCAATAACAACAAAATAATCCTATTGAAAAATGGGCAGAGGGCATAAAAAAAACTTTTCTTCAAAGAAGACACAGATGGCCAACAGACACATGGCAAAATACTCAATCACAAATCATCAAGAAAATGCAAACCAAAATCACAAAGAGATAACTAATCTTGCACTAGTCAGAACTGCTATTTTCAAAAAGTCAACAAATAACATTTGCTGGCAAGGATGTGGAAAAATTGTACCCTTGTGTACTGTTGGTAGGACTGTAATTTGGTATAGCCACTTTGGAAATAATATAGAAATTGCTCAAAATACTAAAAATAGACACGGCTGGATGGCTTAGTAGATAGAGTTTCTTCCCAGGGCATCAAGATCATAGGTTTGATCCTTGGTCAGGGCACATATGAGGAGTAAACAATGAGAGCACAACTAAATGGAACAACTAAGTAGAGCAACAAACTGATGCTTCTCTCACTCTCTCTGTCCCCTTTCCTCTCTGTCTCTCTCAAATCAATGAAACAAAAAAAATTTTTAATACTAAAAATAGACCTAACATAGGACCCAGCAATTTCACTTCTGGTTTTATTATCCAAAAAAAATGAAAACACTAATTCAAAAAGATATATGCACCCAGATGTTCACTGCAGCATCATTTACAATCATCAAGATATGGAAGCAACTTAGGTGCCCACAGATAGATGAACAGATAAAGAAGATGTTGTATACATATATACAATGGAATAATATGCACCACAAAAAAGAATGAAATTTTACCATTTGTGACAAGATGGATAGACCTGGAAGGTATCATGTTAAGTGAAATAAGTCAGACAAAGACAAATACCATATGTTTTCACTTATATGTGGAATCTAAAACAAAACAAAAACAGGCTCATATATATGGAGAGCTACGGGATAGTTGCCAGAGGGAAGGGGGTGCTGGAGGGTGGGTGAAAGGTGAAGGGGAATAGCATCGATAATATTATGTTAAATTTACAGTGACAGGTGATTACTAGAATTAGTAGGATAATCACATTGTAAGGTAAAAACTTTTGATTTACTATATTGTACATATGAAACTAATATAACTAATATTGTATACTGACTAAACTTAAGTTAAAAATAATCTTTTAGAAAACTGCAGAAATGACAGGATCAGATAGAAAATTAATAAGAATTTCAGTCTCTGGGGAAAAGTATAATGGCATCTATAAGGTCTTTCATGCCAAGATCCATGAACTCACTGGCAAAATGGAGAGATATGCATGGACCTTAGAAGCTGAGGACTCGAAAAGGATACAGAGGTGGTAGGAGAAACAGGAGATGGAAAAGGAAGCTATCCCTGGCCCAGGAGTTCAGTTGGTTAGAGCACTGTCCTGAGATACCAAGGTTGTGGGTTCGATCCCTGGTCAGGGCATATACAGGAATCTACCAATGAATACATAAATGGGTGGAGCAAAAGATTGATATCTCTCTCTCTCCCCCTCTCTCTTTCTCCTTTTCCTTGTCTCTTTAAACATAAATAAAAACTAAAAAAAGAAATAAGGAAAGGAAGCTGAGATGGAGTCTAATGATGAAGATCCCCACTCATGTATCTGGTGATGTGGAGAAACACGAGGGAGCAGAGACTGAAGAGAAAGAACACAAAGGAGAAAAAAACACTAACACATTTTTAAATATTGGCAAACTTTAAAAAGGGCCAGGTTTTTATTAAAATACAGTGGGAACTTTCTTAATCTGACATCCCCAAAATATATTAAATGGAAGCAAACAGATTCTAGTCAGCCCCTTAGGTTTGAGTTTGTTTTTTTAATTTTAAACACAATAAATATACCCAAAGGTGTTGAAAAAGAGTTAAATTTGAGACTATTTTTTTTTCCATGATCTCTTCTGTGAGGATTGGAAACTGAGGCTTAAAGTGAGTATCAAGAATGTACGAAGTAAAGATAAAATGATAACTTTGAAACCTGTTCATCATACTATCACACTATACCTAAAAGCCCAAACTGAACATATTCTCAATCCGTAATTCTTCAGTTCCTCTAGCCCTGAAATTCCCTGGTGCAGAGAAAGCAGAACCCAGGAAAACTGCTATCTTCTATAACCCAGAGATCACCAGCGTACTTCACAGTGAGGGGTTCCAGGAAGCCTATGCGGGCAATCAGGACACTATTGTTGATAAAGCCAGGGAAACACCCAGGAAAGTGTGCCCCCGCCCACAGCTCAGAAGTAGAAAATGTTTCATTGTTAAGTTTGCTTGTAGTAGCTTGCCTTTTTTATTTTGCTGTTCAAATATAAAATGGTGCATAATTAAATTTTACTGCTTAAGCATAGCAGTTAAGTATTTTCAGTAAGAAAGCATTCAACGTGAAGACTCAGTTTCTTCTTTGTGAGTTTTGAATTGTGTGTGACCTAGCCATTTCTAAAGAAACATAAGCGTAAGGTTATTTACCACTGTGGTATTAATAAAACTTCCTATTATTAAAATTTTCCTCCTCTTATACCATGTATTGGATATATAAAAAATAATATAAACGAAGCCACTTGAAAATGGAGTCTGAGCTGCCATCCTGGAGGAATTTATGGCTCATGCTTTTGAAATGTCAAAACAAGGCAAAATAATACTTAGACTGGGCCTAAACAACATTGTGTCCTGAGAAACTATTTTCAAACGTAATAAGAAAGCAGATTCTACCACTACTGGACTGAAATGTAAAAAGACTCTTCAGAATTAACATCACTATGCTAGTTTATCTGCACCTACAGAAATGCCTTCCTTCTCTGACATAATTGTCCCCCTTTCCTTTTTCCTTAGTACCCCTTGCCTTTGCCTCCTGATTCTAACGCTGTTGGGGTTTCTGCCTGAATCAGAGCCTCTTAAATAGAAATTCTTTTTGATCTCAAATAAATGTTTGTTGCCTCTCACTTTGACCTTATATTTTTAGGTCAGCTGGTAAAAAGAAGGTGACAAAGCATATTTTATTTCAGTTAAAACTTTACTGAAAGTTATCACTTTATCATTCTTTTATAATTGAAAATGAATGAAATTGTTCAATAAAAATGAATGAGGGAGTGAATGTTTACAAAGCCAGTTCTTTGTAGAAAGATAAGTACCATTCACACAGGTCAAAGGATAATAACAATGCATTTTTTCGTGGCTTCATCCTTACCTCTTAGCACATTGCCTGGCATCTGATACTATTTACCAAGACATACATTACTGTGTCTCATAATTACAAGGCTACTAAAACTAATTTTACCTTAGCAAATACAAATTTGTCGTCTTAAGACTATGTTGGGCAGATAAAATATATTATGCTCACTTTGTTGGGGATGGCGCTGCCCACATGGAAGTTCGTTGATATTAATGTGTGTTCTGGGACAGGCTGTGGGCAGGCCGGGTCATTATAGCCTAAGGATTAGTTTTAAGAGTAAGCTCTTCTCTACACCCTTGACTGATTAGATGATGCAGGGTGGTGCACTCTCCTGAGGAATCCCATTATGCCTCAGATGGGTGACTTTGTATCAGAGACTTTCTTGCTTGTAGATTGGATTAAGGGTTTGGATTTCTACATTATAAAGTGGGGCAGACCAGGAGCTTGTGCTCTTGGTTCCTGAGGTATTAGAGAGGAGAGCAGATTAAGGCCATGTGGAGGCCAGGAGAAGCAGCCAAGATGGCATAGTGCTGAGGAAGAAGCCAGTTTGAGCAGAGTTTGTGCTGGAGATGGGGAACAGAGGTGAATAAATCTGGTGAGCTAGAAACCTTTGATTCTAGGAAACTCGGATAAGTCAGTAGCTTTGTGAGCACTGAATGTGTGGGTTTTGGAGCCCAGTGTGTGTTTTAGCTTGCCCACTGGGTGCAAGCTAGAATTAAAGCTGATGGCTCACCAGTTCTTGGCTCCATTGTTTCATTACCGACTGTTCGAATCTAATGCGAACCAGCACGGGTCAGGCTGCTGTGATGGTGGCCCTGGCTACTGGCTTTACAGACTACAAATAAACAAAAAATGAAAATGGCTCACTAAAGTCCAATTACCTAGTAACTTTCTTATAAAAAAACATCAAAACAAAATAAACAACCATAAATCTTGGTGAAAGTCAATAAAGTAAATCAATTTCTTAAGAGAGTTAATGATCACTCAATCTAGTTCAGATGTCTGGGGGGTTTAGTTGGGAATTTAAGCCATATGAATATAAGAAGCCAACTGAGCAGATGTTGGGCAGATAAAATATATTATGCTCACTTTGTTAAAGATGGTGCTGCCCATGTGCAAGTTTTAAGAGTAAGCTTTTCCCCACACCCTTGACTGATTGGATGATGTGGGGTGGTGCACTCTCATGAGGAATTCTCCCATTATGCCTCAGATAAGTGGCTTTGTATCAGAGACTTCCTTGTCTGTAGATTGGATTACAGGTTTGGATTTCTACACTATAACGTGGGGCAGACCAGGAGCTTGCTCTCTCTCGGTTCCTGAGATTAGTATTAGAGAGGAGAGCAGATTAAAGCCACATGGAGGAGAGGAGAAGCAGCCAAGATGGCGGAATGCTGAGGAAGAAGCCAGTTTGTGCAGAGTTTGTGTAGAGAGAAGCAGATGGAAAACAGAGGTGAGTAAGTCTGGTGAGCTAGAAACCTTTTGATTCTAGGAAACTTGGATAAGTCAGTAGCTTTGTGAGCACTGAATGAGTGGGTTTTGGAGCCCAGTGTGTGTTTTTGCTTGCCCGCTGGGTGCAAGCTAGAATTAAAGCTGATGGCTCACCAGTTCTTGGCTCTGTTGTTTCACTACCGACTGTTCAAATTGAATGCTAACCTGCATTAGCCAGGCGGCTCTGATAGTGGCCTTGGCCACTTGCTTTACAGCAGATATCATCTAGTCATGTGCAATTCTGGAGAAAAGTAGTAAGTAGTTGGAACTCAGTTTCACAGAATACTGTAAGGATCCAGTCTCACGGGGCTTGTAAAGGAGCCTCTCTGACCTAATTCTCTCTAACGTAGGTCTCATCCCTCATTTCTTCATACATCTTTCCTTATCAAATCCCTGTCTGAAGAACTCAATCCTTACTAATTTAGAATGGGAGCAAATATAAGTTGTACAATTTTAAAACCTAAAGGGCCCATAGGCATATAGACTCTCTTCTTGACAAACTGAGAAAACTGATACCCTGAGAGGTAAGGTGACAAGCTTCAAATCATCCAGTTACTGACATGTTTGGACTAGACTGCAAGTCAGCAGATTGACCCCTAGTTCCAGGTTCTTTCACTACATTTCTACGGAAAAAAAGAGTCTCAGTTGATCTCAGAAAGTTTCTGGGACCCCAACCTTTCCTTCTCTTCCCCTTCACAGAAAAATTGCTTAACTCTACACTTATTTTGGTTATTTTAATTCTACCCTTCTGAGGCAGGATAGTAAGAAGCTAGGAAAATTCCTCGGCAAGTGGAATGAAGGAAACCGAGACAAAAAATAATTTAAACAAGGTCAAAAAAATTGAGCAATTTACAACCAGCTAGTGAAGCACAAGGTCTTATCATCCCTAACCAAAGACACTTAGGAACACATGATTTACATATTCCAGACCCTGCCAGCATAGATCTACCTTGTTCTGGTCCCTCTTCAGTGACATTCTTTATAGATGAAACTGACCAGGGAATGACCCTGATCTCCCTGTACATTACTTTCAAACCTGGAATTGCTGAGAATGATCCACACCAGTATGTTGATTATCAAAATGATAATCAAAGGACACACCTGAAAAACTAATAAATATTTTGTTAACCTCACCTGAGACCTCCCCTAGAACTCCCCTCTCCCCAACCCCCAGCAATATAGAGATAAAAGCCTTAAGAAAAGGACCCGGTGTGGGCTTTCTCTTGAGCATGCCTCGCCTTTTCTGGGGAATGAGCAATTTATTTTTCTCCTCCTGAACTCTAAGTGTCTCCCTGAGACTCACAGCCAGGGGAGCAGTGGGCAGCGGAAGCCCCTCCGAGGCTTCCTCCCTGAACCCGTCTCCAAGGAGTCAAGCCAATGCAGCATCGCCCTTGCTCACTTCTGTCACTGTGACTCTTACTTCTCAGTGAATTCACACAGACCAGCATGGCTCACTTCTTTCCTGTAACATTTCTAGAGAGTGAAAGCAACCCTGCCTAGGCTCTCACCTATTATTTCTTCTACCTTAAGCCCTTCCTTTGTTTCACTGGCCCAATCTTTAATAACCATACAGTCAAAATCACCTGGACTCATGTTCTGAAGTCTTTCCTGCACGAAGTCAGGAACCCATATGCTACCCACTCCCTCCCCATTCAGTGACACTTCCATTTCACTGTTACCTTCTGCCTCCCAAACCTACAGCTAGAACATCTATGTCTCAACAGCATTGTTTTAAATCCTCACTGCCTGCTGACCTGAGCCCTGAGCTCTCTGACATCTCTGGCTTTCTAGGCTTTTATTGCCCTTTTACATACTTAAAGTATTAGAATGTTAGAGTTGGAAGGAAAACTACAAAGCGGATTTTCCCAAACTCCGTTCTACAGAACAGCAATGTGAGGAGCTATTTTTGCACAGAGGACAGAGTGAAAGGCTCTGTGGTCCTGTGATTAAGTTTGGGAAGTGCTGCACATCAATTCTTCTTCTCTCAGGGATTCACAAGGCATATCAGCTTCCGAAAGACACTGACAAGTCCCAGCAATAAAACCAAATTTTATTTCACTCTGCTTAGTCTTTAATCTCTTCAGACCTATTAAATTCCCTCAAAACTGGTTTGGCAAGATAGTGCCTAGTCCAGCCCCCTTCTTTTACAAATCAAAACTGAATCTGCATTTGATTGACTTACTAAGGTCCTGCTCTTTGGGGGCCCTGACTCCCACAAATAGTCTGCTAGATCCACTTCTTTCTGGTTTCCAGTGCACCCAATATCCAACCCTTTGCCCCAGGATGGACTACAAAGGCTCACACAGTGTATGCCTATGGGAAAGGAGAAACGAGCATATACTTGGTTTTATTACTTCTGCTTGTTCCTACATCCAACCAGGGCACAGGACTGTGTTGGGTTCTCTCTGTTATGCAGCCTCTGTGTAACACTATACACTGGGCATGGGCTTGGGCATGCCAAGCCATTCTAAGGCTCATTCTCAGGAGTTCCAGGGAACTAGAGGAACAAGCCCAGAGCAACGTCCTGGAGGTGAGTTGAGTGTGAGACTTCAGGGCCACAGTTGGCCCCCTCCAAAAATTTGCCGGTACATGCTAAACTAACTGCCCTTCCATCCTCTCCAGGCCTCCTTTTCATGTTCCCAAGTAGTCTCAGGTGATTCTAAAAACTCTACTATGCCAAAACCCAGTCTTTTTCTCATGTTTTTCCCAGGAAGGAAGAGCTGGGAAGAAGTAACACAAACAAGCTTTAAGGCAATGGAAAACATGGTTTGCCTAAAGAGTGGTGGGCCAGCGTTTGCACGAACTGCCTGCCTTCTTTCTGCTGGGCATCTCCGGAACAACTGTGAAGTGGATGGAAAACAGTGGTGAGGATGAAAGGATGAATGTCAGATAGTTTCACTGCTGAGTGGTAGCCCATACTCACCTAAACAGCTCCTTGATCCAACAGAACAGGACTGTTCATCCCTACCAGTCTGCTTTTGCTCATGTTTTATATTACTTCCTTCTCCCCACCCGCACATCTCTCCATCTCCCTAGCCTGCAGGGTTGTCTGACCCACTCCTCAAGGTACAGCTCGGTTAACCTTCCCAGGGTTGGACACCTCAGCTTTCACTCTTCTCTGAATTCCCAGCCATTCTTAACTATATTGCCCTTTTGAAAATCACCCAGATACTTACTACCTCCTGACTTCTTTAAGCTTATGCTCCTGTATTACTTTACTTACTGTGCAATTATGTCCTGGCACTCCAAACAGAATCTGAACTCCTCACGCATAGGAATCATTTGAAACACTTGTGCAAAATAAAAGTTGTTTGATAAATTTCTGTTAATTTGCCTAGGCTGAATGGCTTGATTGGTAGGAGCTTCGTCCCAAAGTGCAGAGGTTGCCGGATCAATTAGGTGAAACATTAAATGAGAGTAGCTATCAAACACAGGTCATAAACTCATGTCTTCGGGGGGCAGGGCAAATGAATAAAACAGGTGTGATACATCACAGGGAGCGGGAGGCTGGTGGCAAGCTGGAGAAACAATGTCCTGAATAAGGAAGACACTGCTGCTCTCCCCAGTGATTACATAAAGTGAAAATTCTGGCCCCAAGTTCTCAGATGATCTGACTTTTTAAAGAGAAGCAGATGGCCCAGATTATTATGCAAAGTATCCTGAATTTTAAGTATTGGCAGTGAATTTTAAAGGATGTAATATCCATCCCTGGCCGGGTGGCTCAGTTGATTAGAGTGTCATCCTGAGGGACCACGGTTGCTGGCTGCTGGATGGATCTCGGGTAGGGCACACGCGAGGTCAAACAATGAATGCTTGAATGGATAGAGCAGCAGGTTGATGTTTCTCTCTCTCTCTCTAAAAAATACCAATCAATCAATAAAATAAAATAGATAAAATGTTTAATATACATTGTGGGCCAAAAATAACATACCTACAGGTCAGTCTTTAACTCTCAAGTAGGTTCTGTGAAAGTTATAACATTTTTTCATACAAACAAATATGTGTGATTGACCGTGCTCTATCCCCAAATCTGGACAATAATAAATAGAACCAAGACATAAAATCAGAATATTTGACTTTGTTTTGGTTTTGTTTTAGTTTTAAATTATGATAATGCACAGAAACAGTTTAATTAGACAGCAATGACATTGGGCATGGGGATTATGGAGAATCTGAATGGGACTTATGGGTCCACCGAGGACTGCATGTACTTGTTCCTTGAAAAGTTCCTTTCCCTTCAAAACACAGACTTCCTTTCTGATTTCAGTTTAGTCTTCTTGTCAAGGATCCTTATGACAATTGAGGTGGAATCCAGAGCACTAACTATTGCAAAGATGTAAGGGAATTCATATGTGTAATCCAACTGATTTCAGAGATTTGGTTCACTCCTTTGTGTACCCTTAATGGGACAAATCCTCTTCCTCTGAGGTTGAATTTGATTTCTGGACAAGCCAAAGCTCCTTTAGATACAGAAATTTATGATGAAACTGAGGGCCGTACTTAGTTCATAAACAAAGTGAAACATATCCATGTGGACCTCATGAAATGACTTGAAAAGAAGTTTCTAAAAATGGTTTAGACATGTTCTGAGTACTCGCAATAGTGTCATAATAAGATTAAGTTTAGAGGAAGATACTTGGAGAAACAGGCACTCTGCTAAAAAGCCGCTTTATTTCCCTTCACAGGGAAGGGTAACAGCTGGGCGAGACCATGGGATTGCAATAGAAGACAAGGTTGGAACCTCTTCTTAGCTGCTTATCAGCTAAGTTTTATAAAAATACTGAACCCTGAAGTATATTTTTAATGAAACTTTCTCTAAATGTAAGAATAGAGAGTGAACAGAAATTACTACACTTGTTTACTACTTTTCCTTAGAATAGAGATGATACACAGTAGGTGTGCAATAAGTTCATTGAATAATGAACAAGAATTATTTTTTTTAATATTTTTTTCCAGGGACAAAGAGAGTCAGAGAGAGGGATGGATAGGGACAGACAGACAGGAACAAAAAGAGGTGAGAAGCATCAATCATTAGTTTTTGTTGCCATTGCAACACCATAGTTGTTCATTGATTGCTTTCTCACATGTGCCTTGACAGCGGGCCTTCAGCAGACCGAGCAATCCCTTGCTGGAACCAGCGACCTTGGGTCCAAGCTGGCAAGCTTTTGCTCAAGCCAGATGGGCCCGCGCTCAAGCTGGCAGGCTCAGGGGTCTCGAACCTGGGTCTCCGCATCCCAGACCAATGCCACCGCCTGGTCAGGCTGAACAAGAATTCTAATGTCAAATGTTTTCAAAGCAATTTCAGTTAACATATCAATTTAAGTTGTTAAATTAACAAGTTTTTAAAAATCAACTACTCTATGCTGGAAAGACTATAGCAAAATTGACATTTTCTCACATTGTTATTAACAATATAAACAGAAGAATATCTTAGGAATAAGGAACTGAAAAGATATTTATACTCTGGTAGTTCTAGTTATGAGGAATCTTTTGAGGAAAAATCCTAAATACACATACAAAAAAAGTACATATACAAATACGTTCACTGTAACATTACTTATAATAGCAAATAAATAAATCATCTTAGTTTCTGGTGACAAGGGAATAGTTACATTTAAAATGGTTCATGCTCCATCACAGAGAGAAGAGGACACTAAGCAGTAGTAGAGTGATACATCCTTCTGGTACAGTGATGATGTAACAGGAATTGAATATGCTGTATTATTTACATTAGTCTGACTAACCACAAAGTAGAGCTGAATAAGAATGACCTAGGCCCTGGCTGGTTGGCTCAGTGGTAGAGCGTTGGCCCAGCGTGTGGATGTCCTGGGTTTGATTCCTTGCCAGGGCACACAGGAGAAGCACCCATTTGCTTCTCCACCCTTCCCCTGCTCCTTTCTCTCTATCTCTTTCTTCCTCTCCTGCAGCCACGGCTCCATTGGAGCAAAGCTGGCCCGGGCGCTGAGGATGGCTCCATGGCTTCAACCTCAGGCTCTGGAATGGCTCTGGTGGAAATGGAGCAATGCCCCAGATGGGCACAGTATTGCCCCCTAGTGGGCATGCCGGGTGGATCCCAGTTGGGTGCATGTGGGAATCTATCTTACTGCCTCCTTGCTTCTAACTTCAGAAAAATACAATGCAAAACAAAACAAAACAAAAGAATGAACTAATAAAGTAAGCTTAAAAAGAATTTCTGTAAAATGTTAAATCCAGTTTGTTATTCTTATAACCATAATTCAATATTACCAATTTAGTAATCAAAGTTATGTATTCTGTAACAAATCAAAAGTATATATACCCTATACTTTCAAGTCACATTACAGGCCAAGCTCACATTACAGTTGAACAGCTTACTGTCCTCAAGGTGATGCACATCGAAAGTCAACTTCAAAGTGAGAAGAATGGAAATAAACAGGACTCACATGACCCCACCTCGGCCCCTTTCCCTCTCTCCCACCAGGCTAAGGCTTGTAGTTTTGATTCTTAGACAAGGCCCAGAGGACAACCTGACTGCAGGAAGGTAAAAGCACCTGTTTCAGAGAACAATAATTCTAGTTTATGACTTGCTTACTAGCCTCAGTTCCAATTACAAGGCCACAATGACCACAAAAGACCAGCCAGCCCTGAAGATAAGACAATCCCTTTCTCAAGAGAAACTGCACGTCTGCAACCCCCCACTTGAGATTCTTCCCTCTCCTGAATTTCCACCTCCCTATAAAAACCTCTGCCTACAATGAAATGTAAGATGGGTTTTTGAGGACAGGGTTCCCCCGTCCATCTTCTCAGGCTGCTGTCTCTTGAATAAACCTCTTTCCCTTTCACCAGCACTTGTCTCACAAATACTGGTTTTCTTCACAGCAGGCAGCGTGCTGCACACACTAATGTACACCCATCGGTCTGCGCTCCTTATCCTGCCTATACATTATATACAGTCCTCAAAGACACAGAGGCTGAATGGCAGTGTGGCATCTGTTATTGGAATTTCTCCTGCTTCCTCACACCGCCAAATTCTAGTTCATCTTTCAGTGTCCACCTCAAACAGCCCACTCACTCCTTGTGCAGTCCTTTCTACCTCAGTGCTCTCTGGTTCGAGCTTCAACTTTGGACACTTGCTATATTGTCACTATCAGTTTCTAGATTTAGCTCCTTTCCAGCATGAACTATTGTAACTAATTTTTTAAAACTTGTTAATTTAATATTTTAATTTCTTTTTTTTTATTTATTCATTTTAGAGAGGAGACACAGAGTGCGAGAGAGAGAGAAAGAGAGAAAGAAGGGAGGAGCTGGAAGCGTCAACTCCCATATGTGCCTTGACCAGACCAGTGCAGGGTTTTGAACTGGCGACCTCAGTGTTCCCAGGTTGAGGCTTTATCCACTGCGCCACCACAGGTCAGGCTAATTTAATATTTTAAATCAATACTTTCTTTAATTGCCTAGTGCATAATTACTGTTCAATATAATTGTTCAATAAGTGAATATATTACTGGTTACTTTTGTTGTTGTTGTGGCTTCTTAAATGCATTCTTTCTGAAATATTACATAGCTTACCATGTTGTCATATAACCATGACAACAACCAAATGATAAAGCTTACTCTTTGTCATTTTTCCTACTTAAACTTTTTATGGAGAGGGAAGGAGAATCTAGGGAAAAAGCAAGCATATTCTGCTGGTTGATCTTACTGATAATGCTTTATTGGAGAAGTGGGATGTGCAGGGAAAACTTTCTGTTGGGATGTTATCACCACCCTCTTTACAGTAGGAGCTGTCCAGGGCCATTGAGTCATTCACCATTTATTCACTCAGCAAATATATGTGTGTTTTATTTTGTGCCTGGTACTTTCAGGAGCTGTGTCCATAGTGGTGAAGCCCACAGACATGCTCCCTCCCCTCACAGAGCTTCCAGTCTGGCAGGGGTGACACAATTACTTAGGGAGAAAAATTACTCAGGAGTAACTAAACAAACAGACAATTATGAATGGCAGTGTGTTCTATGGAGGGAAAGAACAGGGTGGGGTGAAAGAGGAAAATAGAGGTGAGAAGGAAACCAGGCTGGGTGGCTAAAATAAGAGGTCAGGTTCCCTAACCACAGACCCAGCCAGTTTGACAAACATGCAAGAAGCTTTAGACTCAAATAAGGCACCAGCACTGCCAACAACTGCAGTGTTTGTTTCAAACTTTCAACAAAGGATAATTTTCCAAAGCAGAGCATTTGGGACACAGCAAGGAAAGATTCACTTAAGTTTTTAAGACCAAAAGTTACTAAAACCAAACAACAGTAGAAAAACAAGTTGTTTCCAATCAAATTATATATTTGGCCACCAAAATATAAGTACCACTCTCTGGGTTTGTAACAAAGAATATTTTAAATAAGAAGTTTAAAGCTTAATTTGCCAAGTTGTATTATAATCCTACTATTAGCTTAAAGTTACTATAATTAAAATGGTGAAATGTACCTTAACAACACAAGACTGGGACTAGCTCCACCCATGGATCAGTTAGGTAAAGGTCTCCTTCAAACTTTTATTTTCTTTCAGAAACTCAACACCGATGGGCCATGTTCTTCCACTTCACAATCGGGCACCTGATGTGTTATCTTCCAGGAGTGGCCTTCCTTCCTTCCCTGTCTGTATGATGTTCTTCTTTTCATGCTTTCAGAGTCAACTCAGCCAGGATGTCCTCTGGGGTTCACACCTCAGTTCCCCCGACTTATAGAGGCTTCCTCGGCTGGGCTCCCACAGCGCCCTCTATGGACCACAAACTACAGCACACCCAAGTTTTGTTGAAATTGTATACTTGGATTTTCCAACTAGAATACGAGCACCTCAAAGTCTCTGCAGGGTCTGGCACATTCCAGGTGATCAATAAATAACAATGTCTGTTAAAAATACTTTGGTATTTTAGAGAATGAATAATGCATGATTTTCCTCCATGAACAGAAACTGGAAGAGCTGTAACAGAGTACAACACTACACATTTTAGCATAACTTCAATATTTACAAAATGACTCTAAGTAAACCTGGCTTTCCTGTATGCACAATAAAACCACAGGACCCAATCTTTATTGCAATAACTTTAAGGATTATAGCTGTATAGATAAAAGTTAAAATTGCTACCCAAGGTTGCTTGCCACTCTCTAAATCCTGAAAATGAGGTAGGAGGGAATGGGGCTGGGGTAGGGTGGAGGTATAAAGACATTTAATCATGACAACACACAAATTAAAGTGTAACTTTTTAAGCAGTTAAAATTCTATGACTTTTTGAAGAATATGCTATATGGAATAAAGAAATCATGTTAATGTTTTTAGAGTAATTGAAAATCACTTCTAAACAGGTTCCTCATGTAGACATAACCAATAAACCAATAACAATGTTTTTTTCTTTTATTTTGTGAGAGGAGTGGAGGCAGAGACAGATTCCTGCATGCGCCCTGACCAGGATCCACCTGGCAAGGCCATGAGGGGGCGATGCCCTGCCCACATGGGGCATTGCTCTGTTGCTCAGCAACTGAACTCTTTCTTCCTAGCATCTGAGGCAAAGGCCACGGAGCCATTGTTACTGCCCTGGGGCCAACTCACTCCAATTGAGCCATGGCTGCAGGAAAGGAAGAGAGAGAGAGAGAAGCAGGGCTGGAGTGGAGAAGCTGATGGATGCTTCTCCTGTGTGCCCTGACCAGGAATTGAACCTGGGACATCCACACGCCAGGCCAACACTCTACTGCTGAGCCAAACAGCCAGGGCCAGTAACAATGTTTTTTATTTTCATCTAAGACAAATCTTCATTCAAGTTGTAGAATTATGCAATTTTAATTGGCTATATGAGTGAACAAAACTGACAAGTAATTGGTTTTGGTCATTAGGAGTTTCTGTGGCTATTTCCTGTGAGAAATAAGATCCAAATCTGGCACATGGTGTGTCTTATAAAATACTAGCCCACTGTCCTTGACAAAAGTATAGCCGTGCATTTACATGGTATACTGCTAACTATAAAATTAAAAGGCATCAGTCTATAATGGAGCAAATTTAATATTCATCTGATGTGAACCTCATTTTGAAGCACACAGAAAAAGCTACTTAGCCTATTAAGAGTCCAGATTTTAAAGTGAACCAACCAATATAAATTTAGTTATTTGGGGAAAAAGATTTCCTTTACTTTTTCAATCCCCTTGATTTTTAATTTTTTTTAAAAATATTATTTTTTAATGTACTAAATACCTATATAGTTATACATATAAAACTATTCCATATATCAGTAATGTATCAATAACTTCCATCTCCGGTTTTATTCACAGATATAAAGTATATATTGGCTCTTTCCTGTGAGAAATGAGAGCTCAATATTCATATTGCTTAAGTCAAAACATTAGTTTCATCAGGATTCCTTGAAATTGTTCCAACAGACAGACTGTCAGTTGAGATGCTGAAATACAGAAGGGTCGGTTGCCTGTGAGTCCGTTTCTGTGTGTCGTGTTGGGGCCACCAGGATGCAGAGCTCCTGTTCCTCACCCTCGGGAGAACTGATGCCCCTCCAGCTGGTGCTTTGCTGGTTTCTTTGACACTGTATTTTCCTAGTTTTCCTCTTTGGTCCCCGACTGTTCTCTCTTCTTTGTTGGCTTACAACTCGAAACTTTTCTCTTTTCACTCCACATTGTTTCCTTAGGGAATTTCATGTCTTTCTGGGATTTCAAATACCACTGACCTGCCAACAAATTTCCCCATATTTCATATAGTTTCCTTTATATGATTACTTGTCATATATTTTTAGCATAGATTATAGTTCCAGAAAGGCTAGGTGCTGGGTTTTGTGTGTGTCTGCCTGTGAACTGCTATAACCTTAGTCCCTGGCATGCAATAATTGCTCAATTAATGAACGACAAAGGTCATGGTGAGTTTTATCTATTACAGTGGTCAGCTAAAGACATCTGCCTTCAATAACTTAGAAGTCAGGGTCACATTTTCCATAGTTACAGACCAGATCTCTGGGCCCAACAGGTGATTATTTGAGCAAATCCAGCACCATTGTTGAGGAAAATAACCCTGTTTTTCAAGTACTTCTTCACTACCTTCACATTGTGGCAAAATGGCCACCACTGGGATGGAAGTGAAATAAAGCACTTTATATAACAAAATGTCACATCACCAACTCTACCCTAGGGTACCTAAAGTCTAAGGAACTCTTTTTCAGGTGACACAAAGTTTTCTGAAACAAATTAATACCTTGGCAAAGCCTAGCAGAGATCTTTGATATAAATAAGATAGTGATAGTCTTAGAGACATACAATTCTCCAGCTTTTAGAGAACTAAATTAGAACTCTGGCTTTGGGTATGTGGCTTAGGCAAATTAGTTAATCCCTTTGTGCCAGAATTTCTTCATTTACAATATTGGAACAGTAATTGTACTACCTCACAGGGTTGTTATAAAGACTGAGGTAATAATGTGCATGTAAAATGATCAGAACGACATGAATTGGCGATGCTGCCATTTCTGCTGATTCATACACCAGTTAGAACATCAGCCCATGGACTCCAAAACTTTAACCATAGGAAGAAGTTTTCAGTTCTTGCTATATGCAAAGAACTTCATGTACACTATCACATTTAATCCATATAATAAGCTTTGAAAGAGGCACTGTCATTATCTCACTTTTATAGATGAGGAAACTGAACTAAAGTTTAGAGTTTAAATAACTTGTCCAACTTGTCTCACAACTAATAAGTATGGGGTAAAGCCAGGATTTAAATCCAGTAGCCTAGCCAACAGCTGTCTAGGTTAAGAATATCTATACCCGTACAGAAATCCACCAACCTGACAGTAGTAGCAGATTGACAAGAATAATGGAAATAAAAGAATAAAGCACAGCATAGCCTGACCTGTGGTGGCACAGTGGATAAAGCATCGATCTGAAATACTGAGGTCGCTGGTTCAAAACCCCGGGTTTGCCTGGTCCAGGCATATGGGAGTTGATACTTCCTGCTCCTCCCCCCACCCTCTAAAATGAATAAATAAAGTCTTAAAAAAAAAAAACCAAAAAAGACAGCATATTACTATCACAGTGTAGAGTAAAAACTGCCAAAAACCAGATCTAAACTAAATATATGTCTTATGTGCCAGATACCATTCCCAGTGCTTTACTTATTAACTAATGTATGATAATGATGACAAACAGTAAAGCTTTGTATACATTACTCATACAATTTTCAAATAACTTTATAAGTCAAATATGGTGACCACTTACTAGATCAGGAAACAAACTCATAGATAAAATACTCTTCAAGGTCATACAGCTAGCATAGCTCAGAGCCTGAATTTGAACACAAGTGTACCTGATCCCAAAATCCATGCTCTTAAATACTATAAAAATGGTCCCCAAAATTTGGTAAATATACCATCAGTATCATTAATTTTTTGTAAAATAAAGGTCTATAGTCAATTAAGTTTAGGACTCTATACATATATTCTCTCTTTAAGACTCAAAATACAGCCTGACCAGGCAGTGGCACAGTGGATAGAGCACTGGACCGAGACACAAAGGACCCAAGTTTGAAACCCCGTGATGACCAGCTTGAGCTCGGGCTCACCAGCTTGAGTTCAGGGTTGCTGGCTTAAGTGTGTGATCATAGACATGACTCCATGGTCACTGGCTTGAGCCTAAAGATCACTGGCTTAAAGCCTAAGGTCGCTGGCTTGAGTCCAAGGTCTCTGGCTTGAGTAAGAGATCACTTGCATATGAAAAAGCAGTCAATGAACAACTAAGGAGACTCAACGAAGAATTGATGCTTCTCATCTCTCTCCCTTCCTGTCTGTCTGTTCCTCTCTCTGAGAATCTCTCTGTCAAAAAAAAAAAAAACGATTCAAAATACATGTTAGAATAGCAGGAATTCTGAAACATTTTACAGTTTAAAAGAAATCTTGATTAACTCGGTTTACTCAGCATTTCCTAGTATTATTCAAACATGGAATCATTTTAATGTGTAATATATTAAAGTCCTCAAGAACTAAAATTTGTAAATACATAATAAACTATTTTCCTGTGTGATGCTTTCTTAGTGTGGATCACACAACTAGTACAAATTATTTCAGAGGGGAAGGGGTGGAGTAAGAAGGGGAGGAGAGGAGACTGAACAATCCTAAAAGCAAGGTATGGAATATAGTTGAAAAGGCCATGGAGTCCAGCAGACCTGGTTCACAGGTAGCCTCAGAGGCAGCCATGTGTCTGTGAGCCAGTTACCTAGCCTGCTGAGCTTCTACTTCCTTTCCTGTTAAATGAGGACATTGACTACTATTGCACAAGATGGTTCTATTTATTATTCAGTAAATGGATCCATTATTATCTTCCAGGAACCTTCTTCTGTTAAAAGCAAATGATCTCCTAAAAGCAGAAGAATTGACTTGCCTTGCTAAGAAAGTAGAGGAAGCAGGTATGATTGCTGCTCTCTCTAACAGGGAAGAGCTCTGTCACGAAATGGAAATGATTGAAACCTTGTGACAGAGTGACCTAATCTTTGTCTGATGCATAAGCTGGGAAGAGTGATATAAACAACTTGCACTTAGAAAAACAGACTTCAGAACAGTCAGAGAAAAGGTCATTTGAGCCCAAGGGCAGGGACAATATTATGGGATAGGCAGCACATAAGAGGGTCCGGTCAAATAAATTTCTTATGGGGCATTCATCAATTATCCATTCAAGAGGCAAAGGGAAAGGTAAAATGATAGCAAATGAATGTGGAAATTTGCCAGCAATCTTTTAAGGAGATGGTCTGTAATTATAACTAACATTTACCTAGACACATAATTCATTAAAATTAAAAAAATAGCACAATCTACAAAAATATTATGAGGAAGTAAAAACCCCAGAAAACAGCAAGGCTTGCCAAAAATAAGTTGCTAAGGACAAGAAAAAGCCATTTTTTGGTAAGTTCAGAGTCAGAAGCACATGAAACACTAGATCTGCCTCTCGGGGCAAATGGAACCAGAAGACTGAGGAAAAGCAGAACCATGAACTATATTTTCTATGGTGAATGATCATCAAACCAAACCAAACCAAATGAGAAACAAACAAAAATCACCTAAAACAGTAGGAAAATTATGTCCATAGGTGAGAAAGATTATGATTTGGTGGGGAGTTTCTATATGTCAGTAGAAGGGAAGAAACATAAGAAGACCCTAAAAGAAAAACCAAATGCTAGCAGAGTTTAAAGAAGAGAGAAATTAAAGCTGACTGGAGAAAAAGGGGAAGTTTCCAAAAGAGATGATTTTTGAGGAGGTGTTGAAAGATGTGGGGGATGTCGGCCAAATTTAGAGAGTGGGAGGGCATGTGAGGCAGAGGTGACAATGGAAGGAAAGGTGTCAGATACAAGTGTGTAGACTGTCACGGGAACACTGTGAGGTGAGATTCAGCAGAGTGGCACTACTGCCCTGTAGCAGACCCTCGAGGTCACCTAAAGAATTTAGTAATTCTGCCACTATGCTAGGGGACAGGACATTGGGGGTAAGGGCATATGTAGGGGGTCCACTGGAGGGTAACTGTCAAATTTTAGCAGAACAGGTAGCACAGGGTCATTCTACAACTTAGACTTCTTCATTAAGCTGATGTTTGCAATCAAATGTAGGCCAAACATCTGTCCAGATTTGTCAAGGTATAATTCTGGTTTAAAACAGTTGTATTGGTGTGATTATTAACAGCAGTCCCTATCACTTTCAAAAATATCCTTGTTTGGACAATGAATTATATGGATACCTAGATATATATAACTTGAGGACTATCTATCAACATTTAATAGCAATAATAACAAACTATAGAGAAGAAAGATTCCTACTAGGTATGTTACAAATGGTTTACAGGTAATAATTTTAAACCACATTTTATAACTATTCAAAATTTATCATGGTTGGCATTCTATAGGAGAACCATTGTATAATTCTCTTTATAAATTTTGTGAATTCTGTCATTCAAGCCCATATAGATTCCCCCCACCCCCATCCCATACTTCCTTCAGTTTCCCCGCCATACTTTAAAAATGTAATCAAGCCTATAGCATGAAAAAATTATTGGGAAACACTAGTGTAGATTAACTTCAGTATGTGCTGTGGGGACTCAAGAAAAGGTCAGGATTACAGTGTACTAGTGAAAAAGTGATCATGAGCATTTCTGCATGCATGGCCATGGCTGTGAGGGGCTGTCAGAGAGACAGCACCAGGGACAAAAGGGAGCAAATTCACCACAGAGGGCTTTGTTTTCAAGTCAGCCCGGTCCAGCAGTGAGATGCGAAACCAGGAGTCCAGGAACTTTTATTCCAGTCCCTATTTTTCCAGTATAACTAATCACGTAATCTCAGGGATGTCATTGACCCTTTCTGAACCTCAGTTTCTCACTTGACACATGGAAATAACTAATGCCAGTCAGGGTTTGTTTGTTTTTTTGTTTGTTTGGGTTTTTTTTGGTATTTTTCTAAAGTTTGAAGTGGGGAGGCAGAAAGACAGACTCCTGCATGCACCCAACCGGGATCCACCCAGCATGCCCCCCAGGGGCTTTGCTCATTGCAACTGGAACCATTCAAGAGCCCGAGGAGGAGGACATTGAGCCATCCTCAGCGCCTGGGCAAACTTTGCTCCAATGGAGCCTTGGCTGCAGAAGGGGAAGAGAGAAATAGAGAGAAAGGAAAGGGAGAAGGGTAGAGAAGCAGATGGGCGCCTCTTCTGTGTGTCCTGGCTGGGAATCAAAGCCGGGACTTCCACAGGCTAGACCAACACTCTACCACTGAGCCAGCCGGCCAGGGTCTGCCAGTCAGTTCTTTATTGTAAAAATAAAATCAGATCATATTAGTAAAATCCTTTGTAAAAAGTTCTGTATAAATGTACGGTACAGTAAAAAATTAGGTTTTTTAGGGTCTCATTTCACTTTGGACTAGCCTCCTCCACCTCTAGCCACTGCCATCCCCTTGGGGTATCTAGTAGGGTCCCCTGATCTACTCTCACTCCATACACATTCACTGACACTACTTGCACCACCACCCACTCACTGATCACACCCATGTCTGTATCTCCTCTCTCCTCCCAGTACGTGCTCTCTCCCTCTCTTTTTCTCTTTTGTCTTACCTCTGGTCTTGTACAAGCAAGCTATTTATGAACAGCTATCCTTGGACCAGTCCCACAGACACTTCAAAACAAGATCCAAAACTCATTACCTTCACCCTCAGCTCTGCTCCTTTTCCTAAACCAGGATTCTCATCCCATTCACCCATTTACTCCAGAGTCATCTCTGATGCCTTTCTTCCTTCATGCACACTGTCCCATTATCAGCAACCTGCACATCAAACCAGTCCCATTGGTAGTTCACACTCTCACTGCTCATCTGGACTGCTTCCTAAAGGGACTCTTACCTTCACTTGCTTTCTTAAATGTTAGTCTCTGCACTGCCACTGAGAAAGACACGGATTTGACCGTGTGATTTCCCTGCTAAAAATCTTTCAGTGGTTCCTTTCTCAGACCACAGAGCCCTCATGATCTGATCTGTGCTTCCTTCCTGCCTCACCTCTTTGACTTCAGGGCTTCACGCTCCAGCCAGTCTTTCAGTTCCTCAGTATCACCCTCTCACTGGAAAGTCCCTTCTGGTTGGAGTGCCCCTTCACCATTGTTTCTCCCTCTTCTCTTCCCCCACCTCTTTCACTCAGCCAGCTCCAGAGGAAAGGCATTCCTCAGGTTCCTGAGGTCAGAGAAGGACAGGCTGGAGGTGAATTACAATTTTACCTCTTATAAATGGTCAACTTGAGCCAGGTCTTTGCATTTCAGTTTCCTCCTTTGTAAGAGAAAGAAAAAGAGCACCCACTTCATTGTAAAGCTTACTAGAGGCATCAGACCTCTGAGCTGGGAGTTCTAAGGGCAGACAAGAGGGTCAGGTGAAAACACAGTAAATGGGCTGGTTTAAGTGATACCTAAAATCTTTTCTGACCCAGAGATTCTAACAGCTGCTTGACAGAGACACCATTCACTTCCTGTTTCTACAGGTCTTTCCCAAGGGCATATATTTCATTTTGATGTGCCAACAGACCAGAAAATGATCCAATAAAAAGAAACCTGCCTCGTAGAATTAGAGCGTGAACTAAATGAACTGCATGCAAAGCACACAGCACAGTATCTGGCACACTGTGAATGTTCACAATGTGCTTAGTAAATGTTACTTTTACTGTAACACTAACTTTGATAAGTCAGGTAAGATGTCAGTGTGAAAAGGAAACAGTCCCCGATGCCCAGTTCTGCATTATATGTCCTTTTTAAGGTTCTTGTAGCAACCCATAAATACCTATATCATAATTCTTCTGTCATTCAAGTCTCACCCTATAACTGTCTAGAGATTTATCTCCCTTTCACTCAACTGTAAAGTTCTCAAGATTCGGTATGTGTCTTTTTTGTTTTTGTTTTGCCACTTCTAGCATTGGTGTTCAGGTAATATTTATTGAATAAGTGGTGACTTTTATTTTGTATTATCTTTTCTTTTTTTTTCTTTTTGTTGATTTTAGTGTCTTTTAAGTGATAACTTCTAAATGGTAGGATTTTATTTCAGAAAAACTGAAAGATAAAATGACGTAGAAAATAAGGGGTAGACAGTTCTCATATAGTTTCATTAGGCAGTAAAAATTAAATATTACTCACTATAGCTCAGTTGGTTAGAGCATCATCCCAACACACCAAGATTCAACTAATGAATGTGTAAATAAGTGGAACAACAAATCAATGTTTCTCTATCTCTCTCTCCATAAAATCAATAAATTTTAAAAAGGAGGTAGGGCACTGAAAAAGACAAAGTATAAAAAATTTTAAAAAATAATAAAATAAAAAATAAAAGAAGTAATTGTGCATTAATAGAACGTTTAAGGATGATCATTGCACTTTTGCATCTCACAGAAATGTCACAGATATGCTCAAGCCATATGTTAGAAACAGAATGTACCATTAAAATAAAGTAATAATGATAGCATTCCTGTGCTCAGGGCTATATTTTCAGAGTTCTAGAAAAAAGAAAAACTATAAATTAGGCATGGTTTAACACACCTGGTAACTGAATCAATCTGACCTTAATGTTTGATTGAATCCACCAAGAGGTGCTATCTATAAAGACCAAGTCAGATAACTAAATAAATATTATCTTGAAGCTACTCCTAAAGCCTTTCGGCAGCCAGGTATTTCAAGAAAAATCCCATCAAATTAGCTAAAAATTTTTGTTGGTGGTGAAATCTCTTACTTACATAAAGAAATATGTATCACAGCAAGTTTAGAAGGTAGTACACAAAATTTATTATTTACTAATGTTTTCAAATTAAATCTACCTGACATTAGTAAATGCCCCAGCTCATGCAGGAATGGCTATGAAAAAGGTTAGCAATCTGGAGTCATGCACGGCATCCAGCTGAGCTGTCACCACACCCACACAGCCCATAGGCACGTCCTGCACAGAAAATTCAGGTAAGATCACTTTAGATTTCAACAAGTTTGGGGACATCTTACAGGATAAACAAACAAACAAAAAAACAACTTGCTCAACTAGTCCAAAAGTGCTGTCATCAATAAGGAATAGGGGAACATTCAGTAAAAATACCAATTTCAACAACCTCTCTTTTACATTTTTTCTAACATTTTTTAAACTTCTTTTTTATTTTTAAGTGAGAGGCAGGGAGGCAGACAGACAGACTTCCATAAGTGTTCCTACAGGGATCCACCCGGCAAGCTCAGTACAGGTGATGCTCTGCACATCTGGAGCCGCTGCTCCCTTGGTTTGGCAACCAAGCTATTTTAGCTCCTGAGGGGAGGCCATAGAGTAGGGGTCCGGAACCTTTAGGCTGAGAGAGCCATGAATGCCACATATTTTAAAATGTAATTCTGTGAGAGCCATACAATATGTTTAACACTAAATACAAGTAAATGTGTGCATTTTATGTAAGACCAACATTTTTAAAGTACAATAAGTCTTTGAATTCTTTTTAATAACGTTGTTATGCTGTTGCTAACCAATGATGAATAAAGTACTTCTTACTAGTAATGCGACTTCTGGTGCTGCGTGGTTTTGCTGATGGCTTTGTAGTCTGGTTGAGACACGGTGAGGTTAAGCTTTATGCAGGAGTTGAGACTTCCATCTGTTAAAGATGATCATAGGTTGGCCTTAACATTCTTTAGATGTGAGAAAGACTGCTCACATGCATACGTAGAGCCAAACATTGTCAGTACAGCAATACTCACATGCTGCAGTGTGTAGTATTTGACGGGAAGCGCGTTCCAAGATTTTTAATGTTTTATTTATTCATTTATTTATTTTAAAGGGACAGAGAGAGAGTCAGAGAGAGGGATAGATAGGGACAGACAGACTGGAACAGAGAGAAACGAGAAGCATCAATCATTAGTTTTTCATTACCATTGTGACACCATAGTTGTTCATTGATTGCTTTCTCACATGTGCCTTGACCGCGGGCCTTCAGCAGACCGAGCCACCACTTGCTGAAGCCAGCGACCTTGGGTCCAAGCTGGCGAGCTTTTGCTCAAGCCAGATGGGCCCGTGCTCAAGCTGGCGAGCTCAGGGTCTCGAACCTGGGTCCTCCGCATCCCAGTCCGACGCTCTATCTACTGCGCCACCGCCTGGTCAGGCTAGCGCGTTCCAAGTTTTGACAATCAGCTGGTCCGTGGGTTGAAGTTTTTTCATTTCTCCCCACTTGTGTTTGCTCACCAACTCTGCTTGCTGTCACACAAGTATTTCCAAATCTTCATTCAGTGACTTGAACTTATTCACCTACATGTCTAAGGCCTTCAGGTCAGCAGCTTGTAGCTCAAAATCTCTGACGGAAACATGGGAGATGTAACTCAGGTTGGCGCTATCCACTGAATACTTGTGTGGATGGGTGATGAACTTAAAAAGACGAGTGCGCTCACAAAATTCTCCAAAGCACACTTTGAATGACTGCAGGAGATTAGATGTGAAACCCGCTAGCTGCTAGAGATCAAGATGTTGAGCAGGGTCACTTGCTGTGCATGCATCTTTAAACTCTCCCAGTTTTTCAAAGTGTAGTAAATGACCTGTTTCAATGTCAGCGATGAAGAGTTCCAGCTTGTTTTCAAATGCAAACACTGCTTGTTGAAGGAATAAGACTGTATTTCCAATGCCTTGCATTTTCACATTGAGCTGGTTCAGATGTTCAGTCATGTCCACGAGATAGTAGAACTCCAGGAGCCACTCAGTGTTAGCTAACTCAGGATGCTTGATGGTTTTCATTTCAAGAAAAGTCCGGATTTCACTCAGACAAGCCGTGAAATGGCTGAGCACCTTCCCTCTTGACAACCAACACACATTGCTGTGCAGAAGCAGACCACGATAATTATTCCCAACTTCATCCAGCAGTGTTTTAAACTGGTGGTCATTTAAAGCTTGGGCAACAATAAAGTTGACCACCCGAATGACCAGCGACATAACCTCACCAAGCTGCTCGCCACACATCTGAGCACAAAGCACCTCCTGATGTAGGATGCAGTGAAAACTTAGGATGGGTCTCTTTTCATGTTCACAAAGAAGCGCTACGAATCCTCTGTTTTTCCCAACCATGCATGGAGCACCGTCAGTACACACTGAAATGTTTATCCATTGGTAGCTTTGTTTCTTTAGCGAACTCAGTGAAAGACTTGAATAAATCCTCCCCTCTTGTTGTCTCTTTCATAGGCAAAACAGCAAGACTTTCCTCACATAGTGTGTCACCAAGAGCATACCTTGCAATCACGCTAAACTGAGATAAATGGCTTATGTCTGTTGACTCATCCAAAGCGAGAGAAAAGAATGGTGCTGCATTTATGTCCTTCACTTTTGTTGCTTCAATTTGATTTGCCATCATGATGGTACGATCGTGAACAGCTCTTGCTGACAGAGGCATCTCTTTTATTCGTTTGATTATCTTGTCTTTATCCAAAAAGTCGTCAAAAAGTTCACTGGCGCCTGACGAGGCGGTGGCGCAGTGGATAGAGCGTCGGAACTGGATGAGGAAGTCCCAGGATTGAGACTCTAAGCTCACCAGCTTGAGCGCAGGCCCATCTGGCTTGAGTAAAAGCTCACCAGCTTGGACCCAAGGTCGCTGGCTCCAGCAAGAGGTTGCTAGTTCTGCTGAAGGCCTGCGGTCAAGGTACATGTGAGAAAGCAATCAATGAACAACTAAGGTGTTGCAATGGCAACGAAAAACTAATGATTGGTGCTTCTCACCTCTCTCCGTTCCTGTCTGTCTGTCCCTATCTATTCCTCTCTCTGACTCTCTCTCTGTCCCTGAAAAAAAAAAAGTTCATTGGCAACATCAAGCATGAATGTTTTGGCATACTCCCCATCTGTGAATGGCTTTCCTTTTCTCACAATTGCTGAAGCACCAGCAAAGCTAGCCGAATTCCAGTCACCTTATTGGGTCCAAACACAGAGTTGCTGCTGACTAGCTTGCACTCTGCACAGTAGTTCTTGACATGCTTTCTTCCTGTTGTCCCCCGCTGGATATTTCCATGCAAATGTAGTATGGTGTGTGTCAAGTGCTTCTTAATATTTGTCCGTTTCATTGATGCAATTTTATCATTGCATATTAGACACACTGCAGAACCTGCTCTCTCCACAAAGGTGAATTCCTCTGTCCATTCCTGCTGAAAAGTATGATACTCCTCATCAGTTTTTCTTTTAGCCATCTTCTTCCTCAAAAGGGTTTCTTCAATTAGCCAGCTGACTACTTGATTAAAAGGAGGGAAGTTTATTTCCTGACCTCACAACGACCCATGTACGTTACGCATTATCCAATAAAAATTTGGTGTTGTCCCAGAGGACAGCTGTGATTAACTCTAGCCACCCGCAACCATGAACATGAGCGGTAGGAAATGAATGGATTGTAATATATGAGAATGTTTTATATTTTTAACATTACTATTTTTTTATTAAAGATTTGTCTGCTAGCCAGATGCAGTCATCAAAAGAGCCACATCTGGCTCACGAGCCATTGGTTCCCGACCCCTGCCATAGAGCTATCCTCAGCACCTGAGGCCAACTTGCTCAAACTATTAGAGCCATGGCTGCAGGAAAGGAAGAGAGAGAGAGAGAGAGAGAGAAGGGACAAGGGGCAGCGTGGAGAAGCAGATGTTCACTTCTCCTGTGTGCCATGACAGGGAATCAAACCCAGGACATTCACACGTTGGGCTGATGCTCTACCACTGAGCCAACCATCCAGGGCCTCTTTTACATTATTTCATCAAAGAAATACATAGTGTAAGAACTAGTATGTTGGGCGATGACCAAGGAAAGGCAAGTCAAGCTCTGAACTCCCTTTAGACACCATTATTAACTTTATTCACCAACTAATCACCTCCTCAAACTGTATGCAACCATTTTTTTCTAAGAATTTCTGTAACTAGTCTCTTCTGTAATACCTGTCAGCTCCTATCTTTTTAATAGCTGTATTTTAACATGACTTCTCCAGTCTGCTAAGCTATAGTTTCTTTCAGGTCATTTTAGCATCTCCCTAAAATCTCACACAGTAGGCTTTCAGCCTGTGTTAAAAGAAGTGACTGGGCGTGAAGTATAACACAGTGATAGCAGTATAAGGGGATCCAGGATACCTTTTTAAAAATCTGATTTTCTTCATAAGACAATTACCAAGAGATTAATCATAATGATAAGCATCAACACATCAATTTCACTTTAGAAGAACCTACTAGCCTGACCAGGCGGTGGCGCAGTGAATAGAGCGTCGGAATGGGATGCGGAAGACCCAGGTTTGAGACCCCGAGCTCACCAGCTTGAGCACGGGCCCATCTGGCTTGAGCAAAAGCTCGCCAGCTTGGACCCAAGGTCGCTGGCTCCAGCAAGGGGTTGTTCAGTCTGCTGAAGGCCCACGGTCAAGGCACATGTGAGAAAGCAATCAATGAACTAAGGTGTCACAGCAAAAAACTTGATGATTGATGCTTCTCACCTCTCTCCATTCCTGTCTGTCTGTCCCTATATATCCCTCTCTCTGACTCTCTCTCTGTCCCTGTAAGAAAAAAAAAACCTACTAAAAACCTTATTACAAAATGTTTTAAGATAGTTTCTTGTTATTTTTTATTTATTTATTTTAATTTTTTTTGTATTTTTCCAAAGTTATTAGCGTGGAGGCAGACAGACTCCCGCATGTGCCCAACCAGGATCCACCTGGCATGTCCACCAGGGGGCGATCTCTGCCCATTTGGGGCATTGCTCTGCTGCTGCCGGAGCCATTCTAGAGCCTGAGGTGGTGGCCATAGACCCGTCCTCAGCATCCGGGCCAGCTTTGCTACAATGGAGCCTTGGCTGTGGGAGGGGAAGAGAGAGACAGAGAGAAAGGAGAGGGGAAGGGTGGCGAAGCAGATGGGCGCTTCTCCTGTGTGTCCTGGCCAGGAATCGAACCCAGGACTTCCACATGCTGGGCTGATGTTCTTTCACTGAGCCAATCGGCTAGGGCCTAAAATCGTTTCTTATTATTACATGATCATTGTAGAAAAACTACCAAATGCAGATTTAAAAATTGAAGATATAACCTTACACTCCATCCCTATATTTTAAATTATATACTTCTGCTTTTTCTATACCAATATATAGATATACATAATTGTATGTTTTAAAAGATATTTTAAATGGGATTATGGGCATACGTGTTGTTTTGTAGCATTTTCCCACATAATGCACAGTACAAATTTTTCATAGGCCACTCAACATTATTTTACAAGCCAATTTTTTTGACTACACAGTATTCCAAAATGTAGATTTACCACAGTTTATTTAATCTCTAAAAGTGCTTAAGTTTTTATTCTTTTAAATAATGCTATAATGAAAAGGAACAAAAGATAAATAAGGTTGCTGAGTGGTCCCCCATATTCCTCATAAATAGCAGTGCTTTAGGACTAATTAAACAAGGTTTTTGATTCTGTAAACCCTCTCCATCTTCATAGTTACAGTTTGCCTATATCGATGATCACTTAAATTCTCTAAAAAGATTATGAGGTCAAAGAATAAATATGCTTCTATGGCTTTCAATGGATATTGCCAATCTCAGGCATGTACATATCTCAGTATCTTCACCTGTACTGGAATTACCAGTTTTGAAACTCTGCTCATGTAACAGTTTGAAATCAGTATCAGAATCTCCCAAAACTCCATTCATTTGTCCTTCTAGTTTTCTACTGCCCACTCTTTATATAAACCTCTCTCCACTGCTTTCCCCGACTACTTTTGTTTGTGTTTTTCCATGTCTCAAATCTTATGATGGCTCTGCTATAACCCTGAAATTTGCCTAGCTAGTATTTTATCCCCTTAGACTCTTAGAGCCAAAGTATCAACCAACTAATCTGATAAACTAATCCATGCTAATATTAAGGGTCCACATATGGAAAGGAAGAGAGAGAAAAGGGGGAAGGGGAAGCGCAGAGAAGCAGATGCTCACTCACTTCTCCTGTGTGCCCTGACAGGAATTCGAACCCAGGACTTCCACACGTTGGGATATGTTACATATCCCCAGTAACATATGTGCAACATAACTTGAGCAGTTTAAGGAAACTATATTACCTACATCTGCAATGCATTTTATTTATCTTAAAACGCAGTGCTTCTCAAATTTTGCTGTACATTGAAATCACTTCAAGAGCTTTAAAAACGTTGATGCCTGGGACTTACCTCCCACAAATTCTAAATAAAGTTGGTATAGGGTGTGACTTGAGCATTAGGATTTTTAAAGCTCCCTAAATGATTCTAATGTAGCATCTGTGTCTGAAATGACTTAGGGAAAGATACCAAGTAGCTTCTTCTTAGGTAAAATTGCAGGACTCCAAGGAAGATAAGTACAATAAACAACTCTTCTGCATAAGATAAAGGTGATAAGAGTGGTTTGAGGGATGAAGCACTTGCCAATGACAACAGAATAAAAGTAGCGTTCACATTTCTTGATGCCAGGTACGAGTCTGCTGTGTTAGGAGGTAGACCACATTCATTTCTGAAATAGCTTCAGTTGTTTTTGTAATTGAACCAATGAACTCTAAAATTATTTGGGTAACAAACTTTATGCCATGAAATTTAGTGGTAGCTCTTCAGAATTCTGTTGTTTCTGGTTTACATTTGTTTCATTGTTTCAACAAAGTTGGGCAATCCCACAGATTTAGGAACCTCCACAATTCACAGTGGACCTGTGGGACAACTTTTAAAAGAATATTTACAGGCACTTAAATACATTACTAAGCCTCACACCAACCCTACAAGGTTAGCCCTATTTTAAAAGTAAAACTGGGGATTGGAGCAGGTTAGTAAATTGCCGGGCCTCACAATCAGTAAGCAGCCTGGCTGAAATGTGATTCAGGAAGGCATGACTCTAAGAGTCATGCTCTTACCTACTTACATCATGTTAAGCCACACTGTCTTTTCCCCAGGACAATTTGAAGCAACATTGGTAAATTGCTTTATAGGCAGAACAGGCTTCCATGTGGTCTGAATGATTTTCTGATATTTCATCATTCTAAAGACAAGTGATGAGAGCCACTTCTGTGTAAAGCTACTTCCAAGCTACGGTGTCAGGTGAGGATGCTTTGCTACTTCATCTTGTCTCTGGGACTTGGCTTTACTCACATTATCACCCGAACACTAGCTGGAGGGACATTCTGTGAAGGACCGTAGGGTCCAAAAGTCTTGCCTTTTTAAGGTTATGATTATTGACTTTTAGAGAGAGGAAGTGAGGGAGCAAGGGAGGGAGAGAGGAAGAGAAAGGCATCAATTTGTTGTTCCACTTATCTATGCAGTCTTTCATTGATCCTCGTATGTGTCCTGACCAGGGATCAAACCCACAACCTTGGTGAATGGGAACAACGCTATAACCAACTGAGTTACCCACCAGGGACTTGCCTTTAATGGGTTGACAGCCTAGATGGGGAAGAAAGGCTTTTCTTCCAACCTGGCTTTTCCCAGATTACTTAGGATGTGAAAGACTTACTTGGTGACCTGAAAATTAAAAATAACCTCTGCGGCCAACACAGACATTTTACTCCCCCCACCCTGTTTTTCTTCGTCGTCACTATTTTTCTTACCTACTATCTACTGTTTACTAAAGGCCATTTAACCCACCCCAGGTAAATACCGTTGTACCCCAGAATCCTTGAAGGATGTTATTCCCAAATTACATAATTTCTGAACAAAAAAGGGAGTGCAGGGCTTCCTACATGAAGATTGCCTTCCATGAAATCATTGCTAGAGAAGGGGTGGCCATGTTTTACCATGTTAACATTACAGTGAATGGGAGGAAAGGAGGATCTATATATAGCTTCATGGGTACTTCCTAGGAGTCAACAGGGGGCTTGGGAGGTGGAGAAGGGGGCTGGACTCAAGAGAAGCAAATCCCTACTAGAATTATGCTACAATATCCCCAGGAAAAGTCATGTTTTTTCCCCCTCTCTTTCTCCAGTCATTCTTGAGAAAAGAAGTTTACAAAATAACCTGAGATTTAAGGTTGGAGGAAGAGAGAAAACTTGACTTTGGAGGAGAGTTAGGAGTTTAGCTAGGGCAAACTGTTCAGAAATACTGTTCAATTGTAGGGCTCAGCCTCGGCTGCAGATTGTAGTTTAAATTTTAGTCTTTGGCATTGAAAATAAGGCCTCTTACCAGAGAATAAAGCAGAGAGAGTAATATTTTCCTGTTTATGGGGAAAAGAAATGTACACCCATGATACAGTAGAGAGCACTGTTAACCTGCTTGAGTAAGCCAGGGTATCCAGGTTCAGGCAAAGGTTATGTCTTGACAGCCAAGGACGTCAAATTAATGCTGCAAGGCAGGCAGAAAACAAATGCATCATGCAAACTCTGGCTGCCGCCTCCAGCCGCTCGCTCCTCTCTCTAGCCAGCCAGGCCTCCTGGCCTTCTTTCTTGGGCAAAGCTAATAAATGCCACGCATGACATGGAAGATCTGAGCGGTTCCTCAAGTGCCTGTTGGAGCCCTGACTGCTGGCCCCCAGAAACAGAGAGCTCCACATCAGGGGATGTGGTGACACTGCCTGTGCCCGCTTCTGCTTTTAAGGTGGTTGCATTACCCGAAACGAGAGCCTGTTTTACCCAGAGCTGTCCTAAAAACATTTAACTGGCTCTCTGCTGGCGCCTATCGGAGAACGATAATGGGGGAGAGGTGTCTTATAAAATGCTTAAAGATATTTATTCATTTATTTATTCAGACGTTGCAAACCAAGACAGAGGGGGCTAGTTAGGTCAGACGAAGAGTTAAACGGTTGTCAAATTCTATTCAAGAACTTCACCTTCTCCATCGCCAGCAGCGCAGACGAGGAGGCACAGACGTTGCCCACTGCTAGCAAGGAGGCGAATGCGACACCCTGAAAATGCCCGACTGAACCACCTTAAAAAGCAACTGCCTCACGTTTTAGAAAAATACATCCTCGTGGGACACGCTCCGCAAATTTTGCTTCTCCCTTTAAATTGTGCTTAAGAGGAGAGAGAGAGGGTCAGCGCTGGGCTGCGTCTCACCACTTGCTGTGCGCCCCGGAAAGTCGCGTCCAGCAGCATCAGCTTCCCGGGATCGGACACGGAGCCGGGCAGGGGAATGTAGACGTAATAGGCGGCCAGAGCCACCAGGGCGGTGAGCACGACACAGGACGACCTCATGCTCCCCCCGTCGGCTCGTCTGCGGCTTGACGAGGACGAAAGAGCAAAAGAGCGATGCCACTCGACCACCTCCCACAAGTTTCTGCTAGGGCCAACCGCTCATTCACTGGTTTCTTATAGGGCCCAGGAGCCAATCAGAGGCCGCGTCGGGAGGAAGTCGGAGCGCTGACGTGCCCCTCTTCGGTGTCCTTGCGAAGTGTTGCGGACACTCCAGGTTTGAGAGGGCTTTGAGGTTGCTCTAGGCGCAGCACAGCGGACTCTGGAGGACACAGGTCTGTATTGCATTCCTGTAACCACGGGCTCCTCGCTGAAGGGTTTTTTGTTTTGTTTTAATTTATTTTCGAGAAAGACGAAAGGAAAGAGAAAAAGAGGGGAAAAATGATTTGTTGTTCCACTTATTTATGATTTGTTGGTTGATTCTTGTATGTGCCAACCGCAACCTTGGCCTGTCCAAATTACTCTCCAACGGAGCAACCAGCCCAGGGTCCAGTGATGGGTTCAAGTAATTTAACAACTGGTTGTCCTAATGACTGTTTTAAGTATAAAAAAAGATATACCAAAAGGTAGTTTATTATGACATGCATTTAATATTTAAATAAGAAGAATAAAAGAGGTATACAAAACTAGATTACAAGCGTTTTAAAATATTAATGGAAAAATATTAAATAATACCTGACAAGAAACAATAAAACTGTTATTTAAGATATTTGCATATTGCTTCTTGATTGGCGTCCTCACCTGCAATTTTTTTTCACTTATGGATGGACTGAACATTACTACAGGCGTACAGGTGCTTAGAATATGCGGTTGCTCGATGAACGTTAAAAGAGTAAGGAATGTAAATTTGTGATTTCTACATTGGGCGGTTGCCCAGGCGCCCACCTTAGAGAGAACCCTGATTACAAGTACCATTTTAACCACCGATTCACCGAACTCAACAAAAAATTGAGTATCGTTCTGCAGAACTGGTGCAAACTGGCTGAATCCCACCACTGCCAGGGTTTTCCCTGAAGGTTCTTAAATGGAAACAAGAAATAGTTTCTGTCTGTTTGAAGTACCTGGGCCTTGCTGGCTCAAAATGAAGATACTGAGAAAGATAAGCCACTGTCTTCTAGAACCAGACTTGCAATGGAACAAAATTCTAGCTGATAATGTGGCGCACGTAGGTAATTACAAAGTCTTATAGTTCAAGCAATGACAAGCTAGTAGTATATCTCGCACCCAAGTCTTGGTTTCTAAATCCCAGTCTCCTATAAAAGGAATCATGACTCTGCCACAGCTCCTTGAGGAAAAAAACAGCTGATTCCAGGGCTGGGGCAGATAGAGTACAGGATTAGCCCATTGGGCTAGAAGATAGAGATGTGCTTAAAAATGAAGGGGAATGGTCAAAAGGACACAGGTAGCTGCTTAAAGGATCTCTCAGTGGTTAAAGATGGGTAATTTCAGCATCAAAATGAATAGTAATAATGATTTATAAACCATTGAATGAAGTGAAAATCCATGAGTCTATCTTAATAAAAAATGAATAAATGGGGATATGCCACGTAAAAAAATCTTTCAGGATGTCAGTGAAAAAAAGATCTCTTGAACCCAGAATTCTTATTAAGGATTGGAGATGGGAAGTGAATACAGAAGGAGAAAGAAATTCACTAGCAAAACCACACCAGGGATCTAAAAGGAAAACATTTGCAATAACTTGTTTCAAGGAGGTGCTAAGAGAAGAACTCCAAACTTATCGAGCAAGTACATATAATTTTGCACACTAATAAACACCTGGTACATATAATTTTGCACACTAATATAGTAATCTAAATTTAATCTGATCCAAAGAAGTGAAGTAATCATAAATTGGAAACTGATAACAAGAAGTGAAATAATCATAAATTGGAAACTGACAAATGAGAAAGTTTGTTTCCCATTTAAAGTTATAGGAAAACATGCATATGAGAGACACACTCCAGTGGCATTTGAAGTGTTCAAGTTTGGGATAATTGTTTTATATAGTTTTTTTGTGTGTGTAGTTACTAGTTAAGTATATAACTCTAAACAAATTGAGGTGCGTAAATTTGTGGGTGAAGGCATGTACATAAAGTTAGAAGCTATTCTTTTTTTTTTAACAATTTTTTTTTCTTTTTATTTTATTCATTTTAGAGAGGAGACACAGAGTGAGAGAGAGAAAGAGAGAAAGGGGGGAGGAGCTGGAAGCTCAACTCCCATATGTGCCTTGACCAGACCAGTGCAAGGTTTTGAACTGGCGGCCTCAGTGTTCCCAGGTCGATGCTTTATCCACTGCGCCACCACAGGTCAGGCAGAAGCTATTCTTTATGGGTGATGAGAGATAAAAACCAAGCTGACTCTTGGATTGGTTATCATAACTAGCTTTCACATAATCTGTAAAATAATTCGAAGTTTTACTCTGCTGTTAAGTAATTAGGACTATGAAGAAAATAGAACAGGGTGGTGTGACACCCTGTGGCTGGTTGCTGCTTTAAACTGGATGATGAAGGGGACCTCTTGAGGAAATGCCATTGGAACTGATACCTGAATGACTAAGGAGATAACCATATAGGAATCTATAGGTCAAGGAACAAGTGTGGAGTCTCTAAGTTGCTAAGGAGTTCAAAGAACAGAAAGGGTGCTAGTGAGACAGGAGTGGTGTGCAAGGATAGGTACAATCAGAGAGGTTGTATGGTGTGGGAGGGCAGATTACTTAGGACTGTGTAGGCCGGATAAGGAGTTTGAACATCTTGGTGCAATGAAAAGCAATTAGAGCCTTTATAGGTAGAAACAGGATCTAATCTGTATTTGAAAAGAAGCACTTCAGCTGCTGTGTAGAGAACAAGGCAGTCAGGAGGCATCTGCAGCAATTCAGATGAGAAATGATGGTGTCCTGAAGTGGCAATACAAGAGTAAAATGGGGGGAAGAGGCAGATTTAGCTTCTATTTTAGAGATAGGAGAGATAGGACATACTCAGATTGTAAAGGGTGATAAAAAGAGAAATCAATAAAATGTTTTGCTTCTAAGGAAATAAGGTGTAATTTGAGTTAAGCAATTGACATTTCTATTTATATAGAATTAAATTAGGGGGGTTTTTTTGTTTGTTTTTTGTTTTTGTTTTTTTTTACAGGGACAGAGAGAGTCAGAGAGAGGGATAGACAGGAACAGACAGACAGGAACAGAGAGAGATGAGAAGCATCAACCATCAGCCCCTCACTGCAACACCCCAGCTGCTCATTGATTGCCCTTTCACATGTGCCTTGACCATGGGCCTCCAGCAGACCGAGTAACTTCCTGCTTGAGCCAGCAACTTTGGGTCCAATCTGGCGAGCCTTTGCTCAAGCCAGATGGGCCCGCGCCCAAGATGGCAACCTCGGGGTCTCGAACCTGGGTCCTCTGCGTCCCAGTCTGACACTCCATCCACTGTGCCACCACCTGGCCAGGCGAATTATATTAGTTTTTATTAAAATCTCCTAATTATATGACATAGCAACATCATTGCTTAACAAAATCTTTATTACTTGAAATAAGTTACCTGAAATCTTTATTACTTGAAATAAGTTATTTTGGATGAAGCAGGCTTCTTCATCCAAAAATAAGCAGAACTTTAGTTCAACAAACACTGAGTCCTGCTATCGGCAGGCACTGTAGTGGGCACTATCATGATGAAAATGGCCCCTTTCCCACAAAAATTGTCCACTCTACTGAGAGAGAAAATCAGATAAACAGATTATTGCAAATACTAAGTTCAGAGGCAGTGCAGAGGAAGTCATGATTAGTTCTGTTTTGGGAGAGAAGAACACACACAAAGTCCTGAAATATGGTGTGAGCACAAAATCCCAAGTTGTTTGATATTTCTAGAGCATCAAAGGCAAGGAGGTGAAGAATGTTGAGAGTTTAACCTGAATGTCACATGATACAGGGCCTTGTTTATTATGCCAAGGTATTCGAACCTTATCGCGTAAGCAAGGAGAGGCATTGAAGGGTTTGCATTAGATCAAGTGGCAACATAGATGGTGTATTGGTGGGGGGAGAACAGGGGAAGCCTCTGGGAAGGTGTTGGCTCTAAAGTGTTCAACAAAGAGATATTTAATTTGGGTGTGCATTAAATAATGGTAACAGCATTGAAGAGTCAGAAAGTATCTAAGAGATAGAATCAAAAGGACTTGGGGAGGGAGGGAGGATGAATTCCTAGTTTTCTTGTTGAAGCAAGTGGATAAAAAGTTATGGAGAGTAAAAGATGTAAGGGAAAATGACAAATTCAGTCTGGAGTATTTAGGTTTGAGGTGTCTTGGAACACCCAAGAAGAGATACTGAATAGGCACCTAAGTCAGGAGCTCTTGGAGACCTCCGAGCTGGAGATGTAAGCATGGGAATTTTCATCACTGAAGCCATGATAGTGGATGAGAGAGAAGCTGAGAGGGTGGGGAGTTGGAAGAAAAGCGAGCCTGAGGGCTTTGGCATTTACTGTTTAGGAAAAAGAGAGGGACAAGTTGACTGAAGAGGCTGAGCAGAATTAATCAGAGGAGTACTGTTTGATTTAGAGAAACTCGGTAGTGATGAATAGTGAAAGTGAGAGAAATCATTTAGAAATTAAATTGGTGGAATTTCTTAACTGTATTCTAGAAGTGGGAGAGGTAGGGTAGAGTCAATAATGACTTCAAAGTTTCTGGTTTGCATAATGTCATCAACTGACAGAAATATTGGATGTAAAGCAGGTTTGGGGGTAAGATGGTGAGTTCAATCCTGTCATGTACCCAGAATTATATTCCACAGCACTCTTAGCAATATGATCTAAATGCAATGTTAAGGTTTTTATTAAAGTCTAAGTCACTACATAATATATAGAAGAAAATTAGTTTGGGAATTATTATATTTATAATGTGTGTGCTTAATTTGCATAACATCCTCTACTGACAATGGTTTGAAGCTCATCTCTGATTTTTCCAATTATAACAGTATTATACTCACTTAAGACAGAAAGCCTTGGCTTGGGTTCAAAGAACAAAAAGAAGTTTTTCTTTTCCTTGCAACCATCCTTTTATATCATCATCTAAAAGATCTGAGTTTATATATATAAAAATAAAATCCAGCATGGACCAGCCTATGGTAGCCCCAAGAAAATGACAATATTGTTTCCTAATTGGGAGCGTCATATTGCTTCCTCTTTTAATCATAACACAACTCAGGGACCACTTCAATGCCTCATCTCCCAGCTTCCTGGATCTTACCCTCAAAATTGTACTAATTTCCTATTGCTGTTGCAGAAAAGTACCACAAACAACAGATATTTATATTCTCACAGTTCCGGAAGCTAGAAGTCTGAAATCAAGGTGTCAGCAGGGCCATGCTTTCTCTGAAACCTCTAGGAAAGGATCCTTCCTTGCCTCATCCTAGCTTCTGTGGTTACTGGAAATCCTTGGTATTCCTTGAATTGTATATGCACCCAACTCTGGCTCTAGCTTTACTGGCCATCTCTTCTGTGTATCAGTCTTTGTGTCTCTTCTCTTCTTCTAAGGACAGTAGTCATGTTGGCCCATCTTATCTTATATTGGCTAGTTAAGTTATAACTTTATCTTAACTAACTATATGTGCAAGACCCTATTACTAAATAAGGTCATATTCAGAGGTACTGGGAAGGAAGTAAATTTGGAAGAAGTGTGTGGCACTATTCAATCCAGTATAGTACCCACATATTACATGAGTACTGGAAACACTTTAGCTGAGCATCCTACCCCTTCCATTATAGTAGCTCTCTGCCTGTGGTTTTCAGTCTTCCTGAAATAGTAGTTTGCATGACTCCTGTACAGGTGATATTATTCCCCTTACTCATCTTCTAAAGCTCAGGTTTTTGTCTTGAGATTGACACTTAATCTAATAACTAATTCAGGCTAATAGGAAAAGGGGACAGGTGAGGTTATGAATGTATAAGAGTTTTCTCACACCTTATAATTTTGAAGATCCTATCTTCAATCTCATTGATTCTATCTTCTACTTAATCAAGTCTGTTGATACTCTCTATTGTGTTTTGTTTTATTCCATTCTTCAACTCCAGAATTTATTTTTGTTGGTTCTTTTTTATGATTTCTATCTCTTTGTTAAGCTTCACATTATGTTTGTGCATTGTTTTCCTGGTTTTGTTGAATTTGTATTTCCATGTTTCCTTGTAGTTCATTGAGTTTCCTTAAAACAGCTATTGTGACTTCTTTATCTGGTAAATTGGAAATCTCTGTCTTTGTATTTGGTCACTAGAAGATTATTGTGATTATTTGGTGATATCATGTTTCCTTGTTTTTTTTTCCATATGCCTTAGAGTTTTGAATTGCTTTCTTCACATTTGAAGTAACAGTCATCTCATCCAGTCCTTACTAAGCCCACTCCAATATCTCTAAACTCACATATTTTCCTTGGTTCAACAGAGTACTGAATTTTTTTTTCTTGGAAACCTGGACTTCTACAAAGGTTCTCTGGTCCATGAGTAATTGTCTAGGTCAGTGTTCCTTAGAAGTGCCTGGACTGTGGCCAAAAAAGGCTGAAAATAGTTAATGGGTCACTGAAGGATGCAGAGCTGGGACCAAGGTCTGCTTGCCTATTACCTGGCATGGGAGTGGATGGCACTCCTTCCTGGTCCCTTGACATATGGTGCTGGAATCCACAGCTCTGTCAAAGGCACTGCTGTCTGCGCATAGATGCTGAATTTTTATTGTTGGTGGGGGTAACAAAAACAAGGCTCATCTTATGCTGCTATAATGCCAATGCCACCCTCCTCCCCATTTTTTAATTCTTTAAAGGTACTAGGAACTAAATGACAGGCAAAAATTTTTTTTTTATGGGTAGGATTTTATTTTTTGCAGGTGAATGTGTATCATGAGAGGAAGTGTTTTACAGTTTATTTTGCAATTTATTATTTAAAGGCTCCTGGGAAGTGAGTCAAGTATTGCAGCATTATACCTCTTCAGCACTGTTTTAGTATGTTTTTATTTTCCCTAGAGGTTTGATAACTTGCTACACATAGTAAAAACTGGTATGGCATTTGTTTAAACATTTAAAATTTCTGTTATTTTACAGTTTTTATCAATATAAAATTCATTGATAAAAATAAGTCCTTGGACCACACCCACACCTTTATTTCCTCCAGGTGTGCATCTCCTAAATGCTCAGAGTCCCCAGGAGACTTGCAACCAGGGGAGCAGTGGGCAGTGGCAGCTCATTCTGGGATAACCCCCTGAACCTGTCTTCAAGACCCCCTTTTCTCTGACCTTTCAGTGAGTTCCTGACAACCTTGCCTTGGCTCACTTCTGTAACTGTGACTTTTATTTCTCAGTGAACCAGTGCATCTCTGCTTAGGCTCACTTTTTCCTATAATGCTTCTGGAGAGCCAAAGCACAAGAGAGAGCCAAAGCTAAGCTCTCTCTTGTTGCTTCTTCCATCCTAAGCCCTCCCTTGTTTCACTGTCCTTAGCTTTAATAAACATACTCTCAAAATAAAAAATAATATATTTTAACAATCAATTTATATTCATGTAGCAGAAAATACAGCTTGTAAAGAGACACACAGGAAAATGTTTAACTTTACCAAGTGTCAAACAATGTGCCAAAGTGTAAAATTTCAGGGTCTTGTTTTCCTCCAAAAATTATAAAGATAAAATATGTAACTATTTCTTTATGTAATACTTCTATAATAATATTTTTTAAAATAAGTTAGAAATAGAAGGTTACACAGACACCAAGAAAATCGGTACTAGAATCAACTTACGTGAGACAGACCTGAATTTTCATGGAAAGTTATGTCTATTTATCTAATTTTAAAATTGTATTTATAAAACAAGCCTCTCCAAATTATTTGTCTTAAACTTTTCACCCTAACAGAAAAGTTGACTTGGGTTCTTTGATCATCAGCTAGCTACAGGACCTTGTGGAAGTTATTCATTATTCTTGACTCTTAGTTTCTTTATCTGTAAAATAGTTAGGTCTAGGATCTCTAAGATTCTTTCCAGCTCTAAGAGTTACCAGTTACATGAGTATGTAAATACAGGTTAAACAAATTTTAAAAGGCACTTTTAATAAAGTCCTAAAAATGTACTTTTATAAGAAAAATTTAAGAGCACTCAAAAATTGTTTATGTTGAGCAAAACAGGCAATGATTTATAGTATTAGCTTAATAGGTGATTGTAATCACATCATAGGAATGTATACTTGGCAGGTAATTCCATTGGGAAGAAAGCTGGATCATGATTAAACTCTTCTAGACTTATTGGACTTACATTATTCTTTCTTTCCTTAGGTAAAATGGATCATTCAACTTTTGCAATACTCATGACTAACTCCTTACAAATTGCTTTATAAATAGAGCTTTACTTAATGAATAGATTTACAAGAACAATTCTATAATCAGTGATGGAGATCTCAGCATCCAAGAAAATGAAGTTGTATTCTTTGTACCCTTACTAATGAAGTTAAAAAGAGACATTACAGGCTAATCTAAAAAAATGTGTGTGTGTGTGTGTGTGTGTGTGTGTGTATTTTTTATTTGTATCCAATGACTTATTTTAATTAAATGAAGGTGTCATTGACTTTAGGAATTATTTGATCAGACCTCACAATGACTGTATCTCTCTAGAACTTTTTTCCATTCTATTTTATGCTAACTTTTTCATTGTCATTTTTATAAAATACTATCCTTTGCCAGTCTTTCTAAGTTCATGTGTTTTGTTCCCCTCAAGAACTGAACAGAGTTCACAGGAACCAAGCTAACTCTAGTTAAGTTTTCCTGCGGGGACTCTTGGCATTCCAAAGAAGACACATTTCCTTAATGTCCCATGGTGAGCAAGATGCCTCCTGACTTTTTAGGCTAATCTTTATTTTAGCCAGGTCATAGATTACCCTAACTGCCAGAATTTGTAGCAAAAGGAAGAAACTCAACATTAAAGCTATCTTTAAGACTAAAATATTTGCCATACTTAGGCATTAATTACTACTCAGGGTTTGGTGCTTTCCTGTCCACTTTTTGGTCAGATCATTCAATGATCTCTACTAAGATATTCCCATATCATAATTATTTTGAAAAACATATATAACATTAGTGATTCATTTAGAAAACAGCTGCCAGTTGTTTCATTTTGTCTTAAAATACATCTGGAAAGTCCTTACTTTGGAGCTTTATTGTTGTTGAAAATTGAATTAAATACTGTAATTTTGCACTTCTCATATTGAACTTGATCCTACTTTGGTGATTACTTTTTGTAAGATCTTTCAGTAATTTAAAATTCTAATTATACTTACTAAAAAAAAGAGATTTTTGTCTGTTTTATTCACTGCTGTACCCCTAGTGCCTAGAACTGTTCCTGGCACATAGTTGGGTAGGTGCTTAACAAATATTTTTAATGAGTGAATATTATAAAGCATTGGTAAATTCACTCAATACTTTTTTCCAACTTAATGAAAATGGTCATTTCTACACATTATTGATAAATATATTTAAAGAAATAATAGATTCAGAGAAAAACACACCTAAAATTGTTGCACAGCATAGAGAAAAATAAATTTGATAACCAATCCTGTTGAGGATATTAGATAGCATTGCTCAAAAGCAGTCCCTCCATTCATTGCTTCTACTAATTTCATTGCCCTGAGAAACAAGGTAAGATCCACTGGTAATAAACTATACTTTGCTATAAAATCAACTCCCTATAGCATGTTGTGGATTATAGAAACTTGCACTTCTACCTGATCTTATATTATTCTCCTACATCTAACCAGTCACTAGCAAGTCTTCAATTTTGTTCAACCTGGCTCTCACATTTGCTTTCTTTTTTATTTCCATCATCAACCATTCCTGAACTATTACAAAAGCCAGTTTAATAGTCTGCTTACCACCAGTAACTGCCTCCTTTACCTTCTCATTTTCCTTGTCCAGAAAATGAAATAGTAGAGACTATTTTTAAGGTGTTATCTAGCTCTAATATTCTGATTTATTCTCCTGTTGTTCTTACTCTGTTCTGTCCAAAATACCTTATTCTAAGTTTTACATTAGTGTCTTTAACACACACACACACACACAAATATGTACAAAAAGGTAGTGCAGCTTGGAGATCAGCAGCTGAAATTAGAAAGTACAATGTGGCCCAATGTGCTGACAACCGAGAATCTGCAACCTTGGCTACTTTTTACATTGATGTGTTCTGGGGTTTTTATTTGGTAGTATACCTTCAAAAAATTAATATTTTTGTACCTTAGGAAGGCAACCCTTAAGAGGAATGAGAACTAATAATGAGAATAGTTTAGAAATCATGAAAATATAAGTTTAAATCCATAGTATTTATATTTATAACTGCTTAAAGTAGTAATAAAAGTAGTGACAAGTTCTATGTAATGCTGGTGCCAAGGCCAGGCGGGTCCACATTGGATTCAGGTAGATGGTAGAGAAACTGTGGAGCCGAAAATCTTGGGCCATTCCCATTTTAGTAGTCTTGCAATGGCAGATGAGTACCCAGGCAGGGGAAAACTGCTTCTCAGGCAAAGAAACTGCAAAAATGGCCCCTCATGGTGGCGAGGTGACAATTGGCCATCGGCAATCCCTCCTGCGTGCAAGGGCCCACAGCATCACATGGGCTATGCACATGTGTCTCTACCACGTGCTCATGCACTAATCAAGCACAGTGCCTGCAGCTTGTAAACCAGCGAGCAAGCCTAACAGCTGTTTTCTCAACAATGTTTCATTAAGTAAATAATTAACGTTGAAACTTAATTTGTTTGATTTAGTATCTCGTAATATCTCAAGTTTAAATAATTAGTGTGGTCCTGGCCAGTTGGCTCAATAGATAGAGCAGGCATGGCCAACAGTTTCTTCCCCTGGGCCAGATTAGAAAGAAAACTTTTTTCACTGGCCGGACAAAATATTAAAATTAAAAAATGTTAAATACAAAAACTATTCATTTAAGTAAACAAAATTTTATTATGTAATTTGTTTATGAATAAATGTGAGTGAAAAAAATTTTAATATACTATTATTTTAATAAAAATATAAATTACATACCATATAAATATTCAAACTATATTGCAATAGAAACAATATTTAATTAATAGATTGAGCTTGAAGGGGTTATATCGCAAATAAAACAATTATTTCGTTTTACAAACAACCTGGACATGTTTTCAGTTATCAAATGCAGCTATTGTCTATGCTACAAAGCCACTTGATTCAGCACACTTGACCACAGAAATAGCGAATTGTTTGACCTTGGGTGCGCACTAGCAAACTCCGCCTAAAAGAATGTGGGTTTCACATTGCTGCTAAACATCAAACAGTTCATATCGAGTACAGATGAGTACAAAAGTTGTAAATCTTTACAATGAAATTTTTTAAAAAAAATAAAGAAGTATTGTGAATCCATTTGACCAATTATTGGAAGTTAACCCTAGATTAGTCACACACGGAATTCTTTTCCGCTTATTATTCTTTGCAGCATAAACTCATTACGTGAGTCAGATTCGGCCTGGGGTCGTATGTTGGCCATGCCTGAGATAGAGTGTTGGCCCAGCATGCGAATGTCACAGGTTCTATTCCTAGTCAGGGCACACATGAGAAGTGACCATCTGCTTCTCCCTTCCCTCCCTCCACCCTCCTATCTCTCTTCCTATCTCGCAGCCATTGGCTTGATTGGTTAGAGCACTGGCCTTAGGTGCTGAGGATACTCTGTTGATTTGATCATTAGCAAACCCCAGATGGGGGTTGCTGGGTGGATCCCGGTCAGGGCACGTGCAAGAGTCTGTCTCCCTATCTCCCCTCCTCTCACTAAAATACATAAACAAGTAAAGAATTTGTGTTATAAACTAGCATTAAACAAATTATATACAGGAGTGAGAGTTCCTTTCCATGAAAAGCTTCATGACATTGAAGATCCTGTCAGCATTACCCTCTTTGCCATCCAGAAAGATTGCCACTTTGTGTTTCAGAAGCACTGGAGGGAAGAAGGAGGAGAGGGAGAACAAGGGACCAGTCCTTTGAGGGGCAGGTGGATTCTTGTTTGACCTGTAGAACATTTTCCCAGAAACATGCTGGAAGCCGATCTGAGAGTGATGAAACTCTCAGACCCACATCCACATAGCACTCACGGCAGCTACTAAGTAGGGGCTGTTTGGGGTTGCCTGAGAACTGATTTGGGGAAATATCATGATTTGGGGGAATAAATGATATTCTTGTTCAAGTGTGGCATGAAAGGAATAGCAGTGGCTGCCTGCACATAATTCACGCAGGTCTGGTTATTAACATCTGAGAGGTGATCAGAATGGACTAAAGACCAGAATCCCCCCTCCCCAAATATTCTGTATTAGTTTTTATAACTCAGATTGTTTATCATCCTAGAGAGGGGATCATTCTCCTTTATAATCAGCTAAACAAAATGGGTTCAACTTTTTAAGATTATATTTATTAATTTTAGAGAGGAGAGAGGGGGGGTGGGGGGAGAAGCAGGAAGCATTAACTCCCATATGTCCCTTGAACAGGCAAGCCCAGGGTTTCGAAACAGTGAACTCAGTGTTCCAGGTCGATGCTTTATTTGCTCTGCCACCACAGGTCAGGCCAAAATGGGTTCAATTTTCCACCAGTCCTGATGAGTAGCGAGGTTAGACAGACATATCTAACTGAGAACACTAAAGAGAAAACAATGTATTTTTGAACCCAGTGTTATGAATCAGATTCACGCCCTTTGCAAATGTAGCAGAGCCAAGTACACTTTGACTCAGCCTGAGCTATTCAGAACCTGTGGGAAAGGGAGACCACAGTGGAACCCTTGGTTCCTGATAGAACATACCCATGTTTGACAGGAGATATAAAAGGACCACCAATGCTTGCTTCGGCAGTACATGTACTAAACTTGGAACGATACAGAGATCAGCATAGGCCCTGAGCAAAGATGACATGCAGATTTGTGAAGTGGTTCATATACTTTTTTGTTTGTTTAAAAGAACCACCAGGTGAAACAGGTGGAGGAAAAGCCCAGTAATGTAATGTCAGCCAAAGACAATGAACTAGAAGCTAGCCCTGCATTTCTATGGCCTAGGAAACAAAGCCTAAGAACTGTGCCACAATAATAAAAATTTGTCTGTCTTGAGGAATTTTAAGTGCACTCAAGAAGTCAAGTCACAAACTTGCTCATCAAGACAGTACAAGTTTTGTTTTTATAAAATATTATTTTTCGCCTGACCTGTGGTGGCGCAGTGGGTAAAGCATCAACCTGGAGCACTGAGGTTGCCGGTTCGAGACTCTGAGCTTCCCTGGTCAAGGCATATATGGGAGTTGATGCTTTCTGCTCCTCCCTCCCTTCTCTCTCTCTCTCTCTCTCTCTCTTTCTCTCTCTCTCTGTGTCTCCTCTCTCTAAAATGAATAAATAAAATATTTTAAAAATATATTATTTTTCCTGTGGTAATCTTGTTACACACATATTTGATTTTTTTCTAGGGACCTAAGATAGTAAATATATTCATTAAAGTTCTAACAAGATAATGGAATAGACTAATAGACTTAATAGACTGGAACTTCAAGTTTTGTTGTTGTTTTTACATTTGTAAAAGTTTATGGGTAGATGACTTAATTTCTAATTGTAAAATTTTAAATAAATATGTTATTTGTGGTTTCTACCTTAAGTTATTCCAAAAAATTGTTAATTTATTCCTTATTTTAACAGCATGAAAACATACCTCTTCTTTCTGCTTAGGGAAGAGTTGGTAAAACACTTGAATATTCATGGGAAAGTTCTAGAGTTCTAGAATATACCATTAGTAAATAACAGGAAGTGAGTATTTGACAGGGAAAATGACACAAGTAGCGCTATTCTGTTTCACAGTTTGAAATTATAAAACCGATCTTTGTTCACAATTTAAAAAATCAAACAATATAAATGTTCTTACTGAAGGTATCTACTAGATCAGGGTTAGTCAACCTTTTTATACCTACCGCCCACTTTTGTATCTCTGTTAGTAGTAAAATTTTCTAACCACCCACCAGTTCCACAGTAATGGTGATTTATAAAGTAGGGAAGTAACTTTACCTTATAAAATTTATAAAGCAGAGGTACAGCAAGTGAAAGCATATAATAATAATTACTTACCAAGTACTTTATGTCAGTTTTTGCTAAGTTGGCAGAATAAATCTTTATAAAACAACTCACTATAGTGAAATCTATCTTTTTATTTATACTTTGGTTGTTCCACTACCGCCCACCATGAAAGCTGGAATGCCCACTAGGGGGTGGTAGGGACCAGGTTGACTACCACTGAACTAGATGCTAACATATTCTTTGCTTTTAACTTCACATTGGTGTTCTCAAGGGCAGTGATTTAATATATATCAATTCCTTGGTAAGTCACATTTATGAAGAAAAAAAAGAAAACAAATAAGAAAAGTATTTTAATTTGGAAATTAAAACAATGTAATTTGAAAATATTGATAAATATTTCAACCCTATGATATTACCCATAACAACTCCATTTAATCTTTAAAAAGGGAAGCATGCAAAATGTTAATGAAAAATTAAAGGAAATTATGCTTAATGAAGAAGAAAATAGCCTAATATTTTAATAGCCTCTATAAAATAGTTCAACTGTGTGTGTAAAGGAAAGTAAAAATAATACAATAAAGCATTAATTTTCCCCTCACACCTATGACTATATCAAGCATCACAATGTTTATGTTAGTATGCATTAGAAAAACATTTTTCTATTTTCATATATTAAGATAAAATTACCTATTTATTATGGATGGTTAGGATGCTATGTGGCTTTATGAGCTCCAGTTGTACAAAAGGAAAGCATGGGGAAATGGGGAGAGTTTGAGATTTTCTAAATAGAGCTCTCTAAACTCTGAGCTCTGTAAGGACAAAGGCCACATGAATTTGTTTCATAGTTTTATCTCCAGTGCCTAGCACAGTGCTTGGAGGATAATAAGTAGCTAATAAATGTGCCAAAGAAATAATAATAATAATAATAGCTGGCATAATGGAGTATTAAATTTTTTTTCCTATTGATTTTAGAGAGAGAGAGAGAGAGGGAGAGAGAGAAACATCAACTTGTTGCTCCACTTACTAGTACACTTATTGATTGCTTCTCATCCATGCCCTTACTGGGGTTCAAACCAGCAACCTTGTGGTTAAGCTGGCAACCTCAGCACTCCAGGAGGACACTCTGTTCACTGTGCCACTAGCTAGGACTATCGAGTGTTTCCTATATGTCACTATCTTAAGCACTAACATTATTTTTTTTATTTTTATTTATGTATTTACTACTTATTCATTTTAGAGAGGAGAAAGAGAGTGAGAGAGAAAGGGGGGAGGAGCAGGAAGTATCAACTCCCATATGCGCCTTGACCAGACAAGTCCTGGGTCTTGAACTGGCGACCTCAGTGTTCCCAGGTCGACGCTTTATCCACTGCGCCACCACTGGTCAGGCAAGCACTAACATTATTTTATATAATCCTAATCAAAACTCACAGAATAGTTCATAGGGTACCCATTAGTTTATTCACTGTAGGGCAAAGATTAAGAACTTTTGGAATTTTATAATTGCCTGAATTTTAGGTTATCTGATTTTTCTTTGTTGTCCAAATTACGGAATTTCTTTGCCTGCCTGTGCTTGTCTGGACTTTATCATCTCACACACTGTATTCCTGGTCCCTTATGCTTGCTAGAATTTTAGTATTGCAGGCTTCATGGGTTTAAAACTTCTCTTGGGTCCCAGTCCCTTGAACTCGTATGCTATAAATTGTGAATGCCTGCACTAACAGTCACTCCTTTGCTTCATTTCTGTTCCAGGATGTAGGAAAGGTGTTATATTCAGGGTCAAGAATCACAAGCATGGAAAAAAGGAAGAGCCTTGGGAAGCCCATAAGATCAACCACATGAATGACGGAAAGAACTACTATTGTGAGAACACTGGCTTTAGCATGGAACCAATGGGAAGCCACAAAGGGTTTTGAGCAGAGTTACATGATCTGACTTATGCTTTAACAGGAATATTCAAATTTCTTTATTAAGAATAGATGATAAAGATTTAGGGTAAAGTTGGGAAAATGAGTTAAGAGGCTATGACAATAATTCTGGTGAGAGATAATGGTAACCTAGAAAATGGTAAAAGAGGGGATAAGAATTAGTCTAATTCTGGATATATTTGAAGGTAGAACCAATAGGATTTGGATTTGTAAAGAAGTTACTTAGTGGGGTGACATTAGTTAATAAAGTTACATAGGTTTCAGGTGTACCATTTCATATATACTTCATCTGGACACTGCACTGCATATACACCGTCCCAAGCAGGATTTAGATCGATAAATGCACCATGTCTTGGAATCTTGGTCACAAGCAATAGAAATGAGTTCTAACTACCTTTAAGGAAAATGATTTTATTTTACAAATTCACAGAATCAGTTTGAGAATCAGCCTTAGGAAATGGGCAGTAGGTAAGAGCTCCAGAGGCATAGGCACGGAAACACCAGCAAAAGTTATTCAACCCAAAGAATATGTTTTTCACACTGTTGTTGCTATAGAAATGTATGTAATCCTTACCCCTTACCATATCTTGAGCACATGCTAAAAATTCAAAGTCCTGTGAGAGAGCATCTGATTGGCTGAGCTTTATTTAGAGGAGGAAGATGTGGCGCCATTCAGATCTATGGTAGCAAGAAAGCATTACCTCTCACTAAAACCATATTCAATGAGGGATTCCTCCAAAGAGAAATCAGACCATTATTAGGAAGGAAGGGTTAAAGTCTACAGCCAGGAAAACAACTGTCCACCAAAACACTCATGATAGAAAATTTCAAAAGTAACCCAAAAATGGAAAGGAGAGGGAGAAATAATCTCCCCAAATTTTACTGTACAGATAGAGTCATTAAGAACATTTTGTATAATTCTTTACAGATAACTGTTTTCTATGTATATGTTTATACAGAGTTTATTATACAATTAAATATCATTTGCACCACTTGTGTTTTAAATATCTTGCCCAGTTCTTTTCTATTATATTTTACACGTGATTTTCCCTTTATTATTAAACCTACAATTAGTATGCTTTTGACAAATGGGCACACAATTGAGATCAACTATCCACAGTTTTTTAATGATCTGGCGTACATTAAAATATTTATTTTCATTGATTTGAGAGAGAGAAAGAGAGAGAGAGGAAGGGGAGAAGTGGAGAGAGAGATATCAATTCATTGTTCTATTTAGTTTTTCCATTTAGTTGTGCACTCATTGATTGCTTCTCATATGTGCCTTGATCAGGGATCGAGCCCATGACCTCAGCATATGGAGAGGATGTTCTATCTACTGAACCACCTGGCCAGGGCCTTTTTTTTATATCAACTTAACTAATCACAATTTTTATATCAACTGCACTAAAAGTTACATTTTCCCATTCATTTAAACAGTAGCAACATAAATATGGCTAAGAACAATCAAAGTATTCAAATTGTTATCATAGCAAATGCTACTCAACAAAGATGGAGTTGCTGTTAAAACTAAACTGGCAGACAGTAAAACTTGGATATCCCAGATGTTTGCAAGTCAGTTGGAAGTGTGGAAGAAGCAATATATGAGTGTCAGTGAATAATAATGAAAGTGTAGACTAAAAATACTGAATTTTTGATATGGATAATTGCCTATGTTCATAAACAGTGGTAAGTCTTAACTGAGTCTGTTTAGTACCCTTAGCATTAACTGTCTTCCACTCATAGTTGGACTAGCTGTGGTACAAGAACCATTCAATTCTTGGTAATTTATGTAAATGTCAAAGATATAAATTATTTTATCCTTCTTGTAAATTTATTAATTTTGGAAATATGCCACTTATTTTTTAAGTGATAAATAATGGCTTATAAAACAGTAAAAATAAGAGAATTTTTTTTTGTATCTTTGGGAAAAGCACACTGATATTATAATAAAAATAAGTTTATTCACTCATCAGTTTATTCACTTGCATTCCAACAAATATTTGAGGACCTTCTATGTGCTAGGCACTCTGGATGACATGGTGGATAAAAGATGTTTTCTCCACTTTCAAGTAGCTTAGGTCATGGAGGAGACAAATATTAATCCAATAATCACATCTTTGGTAGGTACTACAAAAAAAATACTCATGGTGCTGCGGATTGTGTAATGGGAGTTCTGACAGTGTGCGTAGCTAGGAAAGACTTCCTAGGAATGGTAAATGAACAAATGCTAAAGGATGAATAGAAGTTATCTACTCTAGGTTAAAGGAATGGGGATTAGAGGGATTGGTAGAGAGAAGAGCAGGTGCAAAAGTCCTTGACAAGGAAGGCAGGTAGAGACCTAAACGGAAGAGAATGACCATGGTATAAAGTGAAGTTGGAGATGCTGTTGGAGGTCAGGCCAAGCAGTTTTGGTAAGATTGAAGTGTATTTAAGCAGGTGGTGATATAATGAGTTTGGATTCACATAATGTCACTCTGAATACAGGCTGGAGAATGGATTAGAAGGAGACATGGATTCTTGGAGGTAAATTAGTGTGCTATTCACGCAACTTTCAAGAAGGTACTATTACCAGAAACTGCTGCTAGGTGCTGGAGATACACTGGTGAACAAGACCTACAACAAGGCTCTTATGGAACTGAAAGCATCTTGATAATTTCAAAGGTAAAAAGAAATAAGTATTATAAATAAATATATTGTTACTTTTATAAGTATAATGAAAAAAGACAGATTAACGGAAATAAAACCTTTTATTATTATTAAGTGAGAGGCAGGGAGGCAGAGAAAGACTCCCACATGCGCCCCTACTGGGATCCACCTGGCAAGTCGCCTACCAGGCAATGCTCTGCCCACCTGGGCCGCTGCACCATTGCTTGGCAACCAAGCTACTTTAGTGCCTAAGGCAAGGCCATGTAGCTGTCCTCAGCACCCAGGGCCAACTTTGCTTGAACCACTAGAGCCAGGGCTGCAGGAGGAAAAAAATAAGTGAGAGATGGGTGGTGGAGGGGTGAAGAAAGAAGATGGTCGCTTCTCCTGTGTGCATTGACTGGGATTTGAACCTGCAACATCCACACGCAGGGCCGACACTCTACCACTGAGCCAAATGGCCAGGGCCGAAAATAAAACTTTTGATCTTAGTTTTGCCACTAACTAGTTACCTAACCTTTGTAAAGGAATCATTGCTTTATTCATATGAATTAATAGGCTATAAATCATTTGACATACATTTGCAAGACTGTATAGATTTAACACTTGGTAAAGAAATATAACCTCTTAATTACCAGCCTTAGTAAAATTCATCTGTAACTAATGAGCTTAGATTATTTTCCACATCTAAAATTTTACTAATCAAATGACATAATTTGAAATAATAGCCTCATCATATTTGGAAACCTCTTGCTCCTTCAGGGAAAGCTAATTCTCTTTGTGAAACTTTAAGTGCTAAACCTATACAGTCTTGCAAATCTATGTCTAATGATTTATAGCCTGTTGATTCATATGGATAAAGCAATAATTCATATCCTAATTACTGATTGTTGAAGTGTATAAAATAGCTTCTCATGGCTCAAAATGATTATAACTTCTAAAGCTTGTTATGCAGGCAGAGATGATTTGAAAATATGACATATTAATTGGAAAATGTTAATAATTACAACATAGAAAAGAATTGCACAGCTATTCATTAAGCATTTTGATATTAAAATCTTAAGTGAGAAGTTCTTAGAGGGACTGAATCTTTGTAACTGTCCCTAATGTGGCATTAGTATGTATAGCTGTGTACTTTATAAATGCCTTGCTTAAGGGGTTAAGGATGGTGATAGGGGTGAGAAATAATTAGGTGAGATCTATGTAATATTACAGTGTTAATATTTAGTTACAGTAAAACATTTAGTCCTATGATGAAACATTTACATTTATTATAAAGTAGATATTATAGATTGATAACATTGTTTCATATTTAAAAATAACATCAGATAATTGTAATATATTTCATCACAACTTTAGGTAATGAAAACAAAGTCTATTACAACTAATGTCCATTAATTGCAACAAATTTAATAATTTTTCAGATATACTAGTTCCTTTTATTAGATTTGAACAAACTAGAAAAGAGTGAGAAATCTTGTCCACGATCATCTGCAGAGTGATCACATAGATAGTATGCACACTTGTAAATGAGGGTGGGTAGAGAAAGGTAGTCCATAACCCAGAACAAACTTTCCCAACTTTCTACTTTCTGCTGCCCTGAATGAGTGTAGATGAAAAAAAACCAAAAGATGGAGATGTAAGGGTGGGGGATAGGGGAGGGAATGAAAGAAATGAACAAAAAGGAAGGAATAAACTAGAAGAGGAGCTAGTGTGAGGAGGAAGTAAGGAAAGATGGTCCAGTGTTACTAGAGGCAGATTAAGGTCCATTGAGGCCCCAGGCCCAGAAAAAAATATTGGGTCCCTTAAAAAGAAAAGAGAGAGAGACAAGGAAAAATAAAAATACACATTGACTATACTTTTAAATAAATACAAAATATTATGTATTGTTAATGTTAAAATTGCACATATGAAACCAAACTTGGTGTCATTAGAAAAAAGTGTGCCTGACCAGGCGGTGGCGCAGTGGATAGAGCGTCAGACTGGCATGCGGAAGACCGAGGTTCAAGACCCCGAGCTCACCAGCTTGAGCATAAGCCCATCTGGCTTGAGCAAAAGCTCGCCAACTTGGACCCAAGGTCTCTGGCTCCAGCAAGGGGTTGCTCGGTCTGCTGAAGGCCCGCGGTCAAGGCACATGTGAGAAAGCAATCAATGAACAATTATGCTGTCGCAACAGCAACGAAAAACTAATGATTGATGCTTTTCATCTCTCTCCGTTCCTGTCTGTCTGTCCCTATCTATCTCTCTCTCTGTCCCTATAAAAAAAAAAAAAATTGTAAAGTTGAGGTTTTGTGGAGCCCTTCAGAAGTTGGGGCTGTCACTCAATTTGGAGGTGGGAAAGTTGATCCTCTAAGTAATAACCACAGTAATCCAATCATCCAAATTTCATTTTATGCACCTAAGAAATTATTTTATTGGCTGAGTAAAATATGTCACATACTTAAATATACTGGTACTTACCATAATTCAGTTCAATTCCTTTAGTATATTTTTGTCTGAAACTTGTTCATTCAGCATCTTAGGAATTGTGGATAAAACACAAGATTTTTGAAAATGGTTTATTCTTTCAAGGAATTTTTCATTTGATTTATCTACCTAGCTAGCTTATACTTTAAAGGGTTTTGTCCTCTTGACATATGAATTCAATGACTGTATTTCCAGTGAGTGATGGGTCCTGGAAAAAGAGGGTAGCATTTAACAAAAATAAGGTGACCAACTTTTTTAAAAATGAAAAGGAGGACAAAAATAAATTGAAGAAAACAATATCGTAAATAAAAGAAACATTTTATTCATTGCAACAATGTTGGGCAGATAAAATGTATTACACTCACTTTGTTAAAGATGGCGCTGCCCACATGGAAGTCTGTTGATATTAATGTGTGTTGGAGGACATGCTGTGGGCAAGCCGGGTAGTTATAGCCTAAGACTTAGTTTTAAGAGTAAACTCTTCCCCACACCCTTGACTGATTGGATGATGTGGGGTGGTACACTCTCCTGAGGAATCCCACTATGCCTCAGATAAGTGACTTTGTATTGGGGACTTCCTTGTTTGTAGATTGGATTAAAGATTTGAATTTCTACATTATAAAGTGGGGCAGACCAGGAGAGTGCTCTCTCTCTCTCTCTGTTCCTGAGATTAGCATTAGAGAGGAGAGCAGAGAAAGGCCACATGGAGGAGGCCAGGATAAGCAGCCAAGATGGCAGAGTACTGAGTGAGAAGCCAGTTTGAGCAGAGTTTGTGTTGGAGAAGGATATGGGGAACAGAGGTGAATAAGTCTGGTGAGCTAGAAGCCTTTGATTCTAGGAAACTCAGATAAGTCAGTAGCTTTGTGAGCACTTATAAAGCCAGTAGCTGGGGTCAGAATCACAGCCGCCTGACCCGTGCAGGTTCACATTGGATTCGAACTGGCTTTACAGGGCCCCAAGTGTGTTTTTTTCTTGCCTGCCGGGTGCAAGCTAGAATTAAGCTGATGGCTTACCAGTTTTTGGCTCCATTGTTTCATTACTGACTGTCTGAATCTAATGCGAACCTGCATTGGCCAGGTGGCTGTGACGTTGGTCTTGGCCACTGGCTTTACAAACAAGAATACACTATGATATGATAAATGCATAATGTTCGGCAGATAAAATATAATATGCTCACTTTGTTAAAGATGGCCCAGCCCACATGGAAGTTCGTTGATATTAATGTGTGTTCTGGAACAGGCTGTGGGCAGGCTGGGTCATTATAGCCTAAGGCTTAGTTTAAGAGTAAGCTCTTCTCCACACCCTTAACTGATTGGATGATGTAGGGTGGTGATGTAGGGAGGAATCCCATTATGCCTCAGATGGGTGACTTTGTATCAGAGACTTCCTTGTTTGTATAATTGGATTAAAGGTTTTGAGTCTGCTATAAAGTGGGAGAGAACAGTACCTTGATCTCTCTCTTGGTGCTTGGTTCCTGAGGTATTAGAGAGGAGAGCAGATTAAGGCCATGTGGAGAGGAGAAGCAGCCAAGATGGTGGAGTGCTGAGGAAGAAGCCAGTTTGTTAAGAGTTTGTGCAGGAGGAGATGGGAAACAGAGGTGAATAAGTCTGGTGAGCTAGAAACTTTAGATTCTAGGAAACTCGGATAAGTCAGTAGCTTTGTGAGCACTGAATGAGTGGGTTTTGGAGCCCAGTGTGTGTTTTTGCTTGCCCGCCGGGTGCAAGCTAGAATTAAAGCTGATGGCTCACCAGTTCTTGGCTCCGGAGTTTCATTGCCATCTGTTCGAATCTAATGTGAACCTGCGTGGGTCAGGCTGCTGTGATGGTGGCCTTGACTACTGGCTTTACACATAATAAGAACGTTTGTAATATTTTTTATTGTAATTGTTTACATGCTTATTAATTTTTAATAATAATTGTAAGAAAAGAGTACTGATTTAGATACAAATACGTCACATCACACGCAATGGATCGACTCTACATCAATTGAATACGGACATTTACAGATTAGTCTTCCAATATCAAAAAGGAGGATGTAAGGCCAGGAGCCACCATCGTGGCCATTCACATGCAGGTTCCCATTGGATTCGGGCTGACGGTGAAGAAATGGCAGAGTCGGAGGATGGTAGGCCATTCTGTTTATTGGTGTCTCACCAATACAGGCAAGCCACAAAAGAAGACAAGGGAGAAGCAGAAAACCAGTGTATGGCCAGTAGTCAAGGCCACCATCACAGCCACCTGGCCAAAGCAGGTTCGCATTGGATTCGGACAGATGGCAATGAAACACAGCAGCCACAAACTGGTGAGCCATCAGCTTTAATTCTAGCTTGCACGCGGTGGGCAAACAAAAACACACACTGGGCTCCAAAACCCACACATTCAGTGCTCACAAAGCTACTGACTTATCCGAGTTTCCTAGAATCAAAGGTTTCTAGCTCACCAGACTTATTCACCTCTGTTTCCCATCTCCTCCTGCACAAACTCTTAACAAACTGCCTTCTTCCTCAGCACTCTGCCATCTTGGCTACTTCTCCTCCACGTGGTCTTAATCTGCTCTCCTCTCTAATATCAACCTCAGGAACTCAGGAACCAAGAGAGAGATCAAGCTACTGTTCTCTCCCACTTTATAGCAGACTCAAAACCTTTAATCCAATTATACAAACAAGGAAGTCTCTGATACAAAGTCACCCATCTGAGGCATAATGGGATTCCTCCATACATCACCACCCTACATCATCCAATCAGTCAAGGGTGTGGAGAAGAGCTTACTCTTAAAACAAAACCTTAAGCTATAACGACCCGGCCTGCTTACATTACAACTTTTCCCCCACAGCCATCACAGCATAAGGGCAAATAATATCACCTGGGTGATGGGCTTCCATGTGGGCAGCACCATCCTCAACAAAGTGAGCATATTATATTTTATCTGCCAAACAATCCACCCCTATGCTCACTTTACTACCCACAATTTACACCACTGGCATTCCTGTACAAGGAAATTAGGCATATTACACAAATTACAACAGCAATAGCACAAATCATACAATTTCAACAATGACAAAGATACATTTCACCAGTCTCTGAGCACTTTGCCAAAAGCGCAAAATGTCCTCGGCCTTTTCTCTAGCCATGGGAAAAGCTTCCCGGGATAGGAGTGCCTCCAGCAAAGCCATCCTCACCCCCATCAGGGTATTTCACATTGTCCAAAATCCGTAAGTCCATTCAACAAAGGAACCTGTGCCCATCCGGTCATAGTCCAGGAAATCAGTCCATGCACATGGGATGTTAGCCTCCCCCCTCATTTCTGCCATCATGGCCAGTCTCACACTGTCCTAAAGAAAAGCATGTGGCAATGGCAGTCAGCATTTCCATCTCTGCTCTGGGGAGCATGATGGCATCCACCCCTATGTCCCAAAATCGCAGACCTACCGGCAGCGTAGCTACTCCTTGCTGCTGGGCTTGAGCCCCGGGCCACTGCTTCCTTCTGCTAAGCAGGCCTTGCAGCTCCAACCCCGGCCTCAGCCCCAGTCCTGGCCTCAGCTCTGGCCCCGGCCTCATGCTGCTGCTGGCTCTCCACAACATCCAGGGCAATCTCCAACTCACGCATCTGTGATTCCTTCTCCAACATCAGCTCCATTTCCAGGTGAATCTCGCAAACCTGGTCAGCCTCCTCCTCCAGCAGTTCCTTCAGCTCCAGGGTCAGCACCTGTTTCTCCCACGTTTCCTCCAGCTCCTTCCGCTGGTCGGCCTGCAGGTCCCGGGCAGCCTCTTCCATAGAGCTCTTGGTTTCCTCACACATGGCTGTAAAAGTCAGCCAACCTACAGGCCCCCAAAAAACAGCTATGGGAAACCAAAACAGCAACCACTCCACTACTCCACCACTCAAAGGTGGTGGTGGCTCCATGCCGATCTGTATCGAATCCTGCCACAGACTACGCCAAATGTATGGCCAGTAGTCAAGGCCACCATCACAGCCACCTGGCCAAAGCAGGTTCCCATTGGATTCGTACAAATGGCAATGAAACACAGGAGCCACAAACTGGTGAGCCATCAGCTTTAATTCTAGCTTGCACCCGGCGGGCAAGCAAAAACACACACTGGGCTCCAAAACCCACACATTCAGTGCTCACAAAGCTACTGACTTATCCGAGTTTCCTAGAATCAAAGGTTTCTAGCTCACCAGACTTATTCACCTCTGTTTCCCATCTCCTCCTGCACAAACTCTTAACAAACTGGCTTCTTCCTCAGCACTCTGCCATCTTGGCTACTTCTCCTCCACGTGGTCTTAATCTGCTCTCCTCTCTAATATCAACCTCAGGAACTCAGGAACCAAGAGAGAGATCAAGCTACTGTTCTCTCCCACTTTATAGCAGACTCAAAACCTTTAATCCAATTATACAAACAAGGAAGTCTCTGATACAAAGTCACCCATCTGAGGCATAATGGGATTCCTCCCTACATCACCACCCTACATCATCCAATCAGTCAAGGGTGTGGAGAAGAACTTACTCTTAAAACAAAGCCTTAAGCTATAACGACCCGGCCTGCTTACATTACAACTTTTCCCCCACAGCCATCACAGCATAAGGGCAAATAATATCACCTGGGTGACGGGCTTCCATGTGGGCAGCACCATCCTCAACAAAGTGAGCATATTATATTTTATCTGCCAAACAACCAGCTTTTCCCATGGAGGTCAAGGGATCAGGGAGGCCCCTGCAATGGCAATAGCAGGAACCGAGAGAGCTCAAGCTACTGGTCTCTCCCACTTTATACTGTAGAATCAAAACCTTTAATCCAATTATACAAACAAGGAAATCTCTGTATAATGGGATTCCTCAGGAGAGTGCACCACCCTACATTATCCAATCAGTCAAGGGTGTGGAGAAAAGCTTACTCTTAAAGTCAATCCTTAGGTCATAACGATCTGGCCTGCTTACATTACAGCCTTTCCCCCACACCCATCCCAAGCACAAGGGCAAATAATATCACCTGGGTGACAGGCTTTTATGTGGGCAGCGCCATCTTTAACAAAGTGAGCATATTATATTTTATCTGCCCAACAGAGGACATTTAGGAGGACACTTTTTGAGGGAGGATGGAACTTACAAAAGAAGGACTGTCCTCCCTAAGGAGGACAATTGGTCACCTTAACAAAAGGAATCTTAGTACCTGCCTTGTGTTGGGGTAAAGCCAGTAGTCGCGGTCAGGATCACAGCCGCCTGACCCGTGCAGGTTCACATTAGATTCGAACAGTCGGTAATGAAACACAGGAGCCAAGAACTGGTGAGCCATCAGCTTTAATTCTAGCTTGCACCCGGCGGCCAAACAAAAATACACACTGGGCTCCAAAACCCACACATTCAGTGCTCACAAAGCTACTGACTTATCCGAGTTTCCTAGAATTAAAGATTTCTAGCTCACCAGACTTATTCACCTCTGTTTCCCATCTCCTCCTGCACAAACTCTTAACAAACTGGCTTCTTCATCAGCACTCTGCCATCTTGGCTACTTCTCCTCCACATGGCCTTAATCTGCTCTCCTCTCTAATACCTCAGGAACCAAGAACCAAAAAAGAGAGATCTAGCTACCGGTACGCCCACTATAGCATAGATAATCCAAACCTTTAATCCAATTATACACACAAGAAAGTCTCTGATAATGGGATTCTTCAGGAGAGTGCACCACCCTACATCATCCAATCAGTCAAGGGTGTGGAGAAGAGCTTACTCTTAAACTAAGCCTTAGGCTATAACGACCTGGCCTGCCCACAGCCTGTTCCAGAACATACATTAATATCAACGAACTTCCATGTGGGCAGCACCATCTTTAACAAAGTGAGCATAATATATTTTATCTGCCCAACACCTAGCATCAAAGCTTTCCAGCTCACCAGACTTATTCACCTCTGTTCCCCATCTCCTCCTGCACAAACTCTTCCTCAGCACTCTGCCATCTTGGCTGCTTCCTCTCCTCCATGTGGTCTTACTCTGCTCTCCTCTCTAATACTAACCTCAGGAACCAGGAACCGAGAGAGAGAGATCAAGCTACTGGTCTCTCCCACTTTATAGCATAGACTCAAAACCTTTAATCCAATTATACAAACAAGGAAGTCTCTATAATGGGATTCCTCAGGAGAGTGCACCACCCTACATCATCCAATCGGTCAAGGGTGTGGGGAAGAGCTTACTCTTAAACTAAGCCTTAGGCTATAACGACCCGGCCTGCCCACAGCCTGTTCCAGAACACACATTAATATCAATGAACTTCCATGTGGGCAGCGCCATCTCTAACAAAGTGAGCATAATATATTTTATCTGCCCAACAGTTGGTCAAATAAGTTTTTATATATGATATATGTTGGGCAGATAAAATATATTATGCTCACTTTGTTAAAGATGGAGCTGCCCACATGGAAGCCCGTCACCCAGGTGATATTATTTGGCCTTATGCTTGGAATGGGTGTGGGGGAAAGGCTGTAATAGAAGCAGGTCGGGTCATTATAGCCTAAGGCTTAGTTTTAAGAGTAAGATCTTCTCCACACCCTTGACTGATTGGATGATGTAGGGTGGTGCACTCTCTTGAGGAATCCCATTATGCCTCAGATGGGTGGCTTTGTATCAGAGACTTTCTTTATGTATAATTGGATTAAAGGTTTGGATTTTCTATGCTATAAACTGGGGCAGTCCGGGAGCTTGCTCTCTCTTGGTTCCTGAGTTCCTGAGGTTAGTATTAGAAGAGAGGAGAGCAGAATAAGGCTGCGTGAAGGCCAGGAGAAGCAGCTGAGATGGCAGAGTGCTGAGGAAGAGTTTGTGCAGGAGGAGATGGGAAACAGAGATAAATAAGTCTGGTGAGCTGGAAAGCTTTGATGCTAGGAAACTCGGATAAGTCAGTAGCTTTGTGAGCACTGAATGAGTGGGTTTGGAGCCCAGTGTGTGTTTTTGCTTGCCCGCCGGGTGCAAGCTAGAATTAAAGCTGATGGCTCACCAGTTCTTGGCTTTGCTGTTTCATTGCCATCTGTCCGAATCCAATGCGAACCTGCATGAGTCAGGCTGCTGTGATGGCGGCCTTGACTACTGGCTTTATAATATATATGTTTGTTCGCTTATAGTTTGTATTGGGTGTGAGGGACAGGCTGTGGGCAGTCAGGATTCTTATAGCCTAGGGCTTAGTTTTAAGACTAAGTTTTTCCCCACACCCTTGACTATTGCATGATAGGGGGTGGTGCATTCTCATGAGTAATCCCATTATGCCTCAGATAAGTGACTTTGTATCAGAGACTTCCTTGTTTGTTTATTGGATTAAAGGTTTTTATTTCTACACTATATAACGGAGCAGAGCACCCATGCTAGAAGAGAGCAGAGAAAGGCCACGTGGAGGAGAGGAGAAGCAGCCAAGTTGGAAGAGTGCTGAAGGAGAAGCCAGTTTGTGCAGAGTTTGTGCAGAGAGAAGGAGATGGGAAACAGAGGTGAATAAGGCTGGTGTAAAGCCAGTAGCCACAGATTACCATCATAGCCACCTGGCCCATGGAGGTTCACATTTGATTTGGACAGACAGTAATGAAACAACAAAGCCAAGAACTGGTGGGCCATTAACTTTAATCCTAGCTTGCACCTGGCGGGCAAGAAATACACACAGTGGGAAAACACTTCCCTTTCCATTCAGGGCTCCCAAAGCCACGGACTTTTCCGAGTTTCCTAGGATCAAAGGTTTCTACCTCACCAACATTATTCACCTCTGTTACCCATCTCCTTCTCTCTGCACAAACTGCACAAACTGGCTTCTCCCTCAGCACTCCACCATCTTGGCTACTTCTTCTCTCCTCCATGTGGTCTTTCTCTGCTCTCCTCTCTAATACAATCTCAGGAACCGAGAGAGAGCAAGCTCCCGGTCTGCCCCATTTTATAGTGTAGAAATCAAAACTTTTAAGCCAATATACAAACAAGGAAGTCTCTGATACAAAGTCACTTACCTGAGGCATAATGGAATTCCTCATGAGAGTGCACCACCCCACATCATGCAATCAGTCAAGGATGTGGGAAAAAGCTTAGTTTTAAAACTAAGCCTTATGATATAAGGATCCTGCCTGCTCACAGCCTGTCCCCCACACCCAACGCAAACTATAAGCGAGCAAACATATACATCATATTTACAAACTTATTTGACCAACAGCTAGTGAGGTAGATACCTTTGATTAGGTGCAAGCTAGGATTAATGCTGATGGCTCACCAGTTCTTGGCGCCATTGTTTCATTACCGTCTGTCCGAATCAAAACTGAACCTGCATGGGCCAGGCAGCCGTGATGGTGGCTGCGGCTACTTGCTTTACAGAAAGGGACAGAAGAAACCTGGTTAAGGGTAAGAGAGCCATGTCTTGTAAACAGGATGGCTAGGGTACAGCGAGCTTTCCCTTGAAAGAGCAAAAGGAGACCTGACTTTGTGTAGGACTGTCCTCCTTTTGGTAGGAAAAACACAGTGGAAGTCTCCTCAGAACCAAGTCTGGTCTAGTAGGGGTGGGATTTGTGGCTGGGCTGAGGGGAGGCACAGGGAACGGAGACATGGGTGGTGTTGCTCCAGAGGTCGGGGTGAGAAGGCAGTGTAGAGAACCATTGGTCACATTGGGAGATTAAAAGGCCTCAGCTGGGATAATAGTAGTAGTAATATTAATAGCTAATACCTTTCGAATGCTCATTATATGCCAGAATGTTTTAATTATACACAACCCTTTTAGTCCTCACAACAACGCTAAGAGCTAAGTATGAGCATGCCATTTTATAAAAAAGACAAACTGAGGCACTGAGAAGTTAAATAATTTGCTTGAGGTTAAATTGTTTGGAAATGTTATAAGATTGTATTACCTGTTTACTTGGTAGTAAACTGCCACACATCCCTTTAGAGGAATCAGATATAACTTTTGTTAGGCTAGCATACAATTTGTGCAGTGATACCATAGAGTCAGTGGTTCAATTTAGGTGCAAAGCCTGTGGAATAGGAGATGCAGGCTGCTCTCCTCACTAGTGCAATACATGTTCAGTGATGAGAATTTTTGGAATGCTGGGCACACCCTAGTTTAAGTATTCAAGTACATTCCAAAGTAAAATTTCAATTACTGCTTTTGTTTTCTTTTGTCCTAGCATTACAATAAAGGGCAGACCACAAATATTTTTCCGTTAGTAACAGGGAAATCAGGAACTACCAGACTGCTTCACTCATTTTGTGTATTGTATTACAGACTTTTCAGGCATTGTAAGGTGGCCTGACAAAATTAGAAAATAATTGTAAATCCTCATGAGCTTTTTGAGACGGTCAGAAGTGTTACATTTTAAAGTTAAAGTCTTCTTCCACTTCATGGAACTTAAAATTCTGGCTAGGATTCCTCTTTCTTCTTCCATGTAAATCGGCCATTGCAGCAGAACACTGCAAAACCCACTTGGAAAAGGCATATTTTTCTTAAGAGAATGTATTGTATAGGGTATTATATTTAAAGAATAAAGAAATAGGCCCTGGCCAGTGGGCTCAGCAGTAGAGCAAGGATCCGGCCTGTGGAAGTCCCAGGTTCGCTCTCCCATGAGGGCTCACAGGAGAAGTGACCATCTGAGCTCTACCTCTTCCCCTTCTGTCTCTGTCTCTCTTTTTCTCTCACAGCCATGGCTCAAATGGTTCAAGTTATCTGGCTCTCAGCCTGAAGATGGCTCCATGGCCTGCCTCTCCCGCTAAAATAGCTGAGGTTGCCCAACAACCGAGCAGTGGCCTCAGATGGGCAGAGCATTGCCCCAGCTTCATAGAGGGCTTGCCGGGTGTAAAGCCAGTAGTCGTGGCCACAATCACAGCCGCCCGGCCAGTGCAGGTTCACATTAGATTCGAACAGTCGGTAATGAAACAACGGAGCCAAGAACTGGTGAGCCATCAGCTTTAATTCTAGCTTGCACCCGGCGGGCAAGCAAAAATACACACTGGGCTCCAAAACCCACTCATTCAGTGCTCACAAAGGTACTGACTTATCCAAGTTTCCTAGAATAAAAGGTCTCTAGCTCACTAGACTTATTCACCTCTGTTTCCCATCTCCTCCTGCACAAACTGGTTTCTTCCTCAGCACTCCACCATCTTGGCTGCTTCTCCTGGCCTCCACGTAGCCTTAATCTGCTCTCCTTTCTAATACTAACCTCAGGAACCAAGAGAGAGCAAGCTCCTGGCCTGCCCCACTTTATACTGTAGAAATCCAAACCCTTAATCCAATCTACAAACAAGAAAGTCTCTGATACAAAGTTACTCATCTGAGGCATAATGGGATTCCTCATGAGAGTGCGCCACCCCACATCATCCAATCAGTCAAGGGTGTGGGGATAAGCTTACTCTTAAAACTAAGGCGTAGGCTATAACTACCCGGCCTGCCCACAGGCTGTCCCCCAAAACACATTAATATCAACGGACTTGCATGTGGGCAGCGCCATCTTTAACAAAGTGAGCATAATATATTTTATCTGCCCAACACCGGGTCATCCCATTTGAATGCATGTGGGAGTCCATTTCTCTGCCTCCCTGCCTCTCACTTAATAAAAAAGAAAAATAAAAAGGAAAAAAAAGAATGAAGAAAATAAGGTTGTTTCGTAATAAGTTATTTCAGGAAAAACAGTAAAACTAAGGTGTCCAACTTTTTTAAAATGAAAAGGAGGACAAAAATAAATTGAAGAAAACAATATCGTAAATAAAAGAAACATTTTATTCATTGCAACAATAATACACTATAATATGACAAATGCATAAGAACATTTGTAATATTTTATATTGTAATCATGCTTACATGCCTATTAATTTTTAATAATTGTAAGAAAAAAGTACTCATTTAGATACAAATACGTCACATCACACGCAATGGATCGACTCTGCATTGATCGAATATGGACATTTACAGATTAGTCTTTCAATATCAAAAAGGAGGACATGTAGGAGGACACTTTTTAAGGGAGGATGGAACTTACTAAAGGATTATCCTCCCTAAAATAAGACGATTGGTCACCTCAGTAAAACAAAACAAAATAGTAACAAAAGATCCCAAGGTGGTGGTGGTGGTGGTGATGGTGGTGGTGGTGGTGGTGGAGGGGAGCAGGACATCAGGAAGCAATTTACTTTTACTGGAGGAGATTCTAGAATCTCCTGACATATTTTTACGTTTGTTTAAATGCAAGTGTAAAGCCAGTAGTCGCGGTCAAGATCACAGCAACCTGACCCACGCAGGTTCGCATTGGATTCGGACAGATGGCAATGAAACACCGGAGCCAAGGACTGGTGAGCCATCAGCTTTAATTCTAGCTTGCACCCGGCAGGCAAGCAAAAACACACACTGGGCTCCAAAACCCACTCATTCAGTGCTCACAAAGCTACTGACTTATCCGAGTTTCCTAGAATCAAAGGCTTCTAGCTCACCAGACTTATTCACCTCTGTTTCCCATCTCCTCCTGCACAAACTCTTAGCAAACTGGCTTCTTCCTCAGCACTCTGCCATCTCGGCTACTTCTCCTCCATGTGGCCTTAATCTGCTCTCCTCTCTAATACCAACCTCAGGAACTCAGGAACCAAGAGAGCGATCAAGCTACTGGTCTCTCCCACTTTATACCGTAGAATCAAAACCTTTAATCCAATTATACAAACAAGGAAGTCTCTGTATAATGGGATTCCTCAGGAGAGTGCACCACCCTACATCATCCAATCAGTCAAGGGTGTGGAGAAGAACTTACTCTTAAAACCAAGCCTTAGGCCATAATGACCCAGCCTGCTTACATTACAGCCTCTCCCCCATACCCATCCCAAGCATAAGGGCAAATAATATCACCTGGGTGATGGGCTTCCATGTGGGCAGCACCATCTTTAACAAAGTGAGCATAATATATATTATCTGCCCAACAGCAAGCTTATATTTTTAAAAAGTCCGAGAAATACTAAGACCTTATTCTAATCATCAACGAAATTCCCTGGACCAGAGTCCAGTGCTTGAGTATATATATATCAGGGTTTAAATACAGGGGCTGCTGATTTAAGGGCCATCTGCAGAGTCCTGGAGTTATCTCCTTCCGGGAGTTGCTAGGTCAACACCTTTAACTCAATTGCTAAAGCAGAAAGAATTAGCGCAGAAAGATCTTAACAGATCACAGCAATCACTGGGGAAGAATCATCTATGGAGGCACTGATTTCGTTAGAGGATTTGGTGGCGCTTAAAAAAAAAAAAAAAAAAAAAAAAGTGGGAGTAGAGGAGAATCCGCTCAAACTTTCTTCAGGAGAGAGGATGTTTACACAGCTGCAGAGACACACCTGCTACTCGGAGAGGGAAAGCCTAGGAGCCACAACCGCCACCTTCCGGCCACATCCGGGCACTTTTCTCCAAACTCCTGACGTTCTGACGTCGGAACCGTTGGTTTATTTAAAACACACGCACAACCAATCAGTGGGCGGAGAGCAGTGACCAATCACCGCCCCTCTGGGGACTCCAGCCTATGGGAAGGAGGTTGACATCACGCGCCAATCCGTATGGCTTTTAGAGAGAGAGGCTCCCTTTTTGAATCGGCTGTGGCTGCCCCCAGCGAGGAATGGTGGTAACGGTGAGAGCTGAAGGAACTTGAAGAGGTGGCATTCCCGGGCATTTTTTGAGAGTGGTGAGGAGTCTGTGGGTGTGGGTGTGAATGGGGAGGTGGCAGTGGGCTCCTTTGCTTGTGTCCGACAGCCCCGCCCCGGTGACCGCGAATTCCGGGGCTCCCCCGCCCAGGCTTCCCGGCCAGGGAGCTGCCCCGCCGCGCCCCCAGCACCTGGGCCGGGACGCCGAGTGGGCTCCCGAAGTCCGCCAGGTGGCTGTTGTTGTAGTAATATAGTGTTATAGTAATTAAGTATATTTCTGTGTATATATAGAGTATATATACATTATATATATAAATGAAAGAGTTGGCAGACCCTTTCATTTTTTATTAAATGTACATTTCTATATATTTAACTTCCATAACATTATATTACTACAACAGCCGTGAATCTTCAGCGCTCATTTGGGTAGTTGTGTTCTCCGGAAGAGTGTCTGGGTGAAAGGAGGGAGTCGGGAAGGGGTTGTATTCTAGGCAGGCCTCGCTGCCCTCTACGGCTCTGGGGCCGGCAGCTGCACCCTTTGTGGGCTTATCTCGGAGGACATAGTGGTTTCACTCCGGGATTCTTGGGATCTTCTCTGTGGGCAGTTTCGTTTTTTGAAACGCTAGGCCTCTCTGGCTCCCAAGCCCCTGCGCCAGCCTCTTCGGTACAGATATGTATGGCTTAGTGGTTAAAATCGTAGCCTCTGGAATCAGGGCGGGTTTAAATCTCGGTTTTATAACTCACAGTGTGACTTGGGAGAAGTTACTTAACTTTTCTGTTCAAGATTTCTTTATCAGCTGGGGATGATAATAGTACTTGCCTCTTAGATTGTTGCAAGAGATTAAATAAATACAAGCAAAAGGTTTAGAACGATGTCTGCCACATATTACGTGTTAATAGTGTAAATTGTTAATCGTGTTATATATTATATAAGGTTATTAATATTGTTGCTGTTGTCAGTAATACCACCAACAGATCCAGTATGGCATTTAGCTCCTCCCTCCTGAAAGTGGATTGCCTAAAAAAAAATTAGAAAGAAACCAAAAGTAAATATTTGTTTAAATGACAATTTTATCATTTTGTGAAAAGAGACATGTGTTATATTTAGTTCTTTAGGAATGTTTTTGGATGAGAAATAAGCTGTATAGGTTTATGAACAATGATCCTCTTATGTTTGTTTTATAGAAACTTACAGCATACACGAATAAAATAGTTAGTGTATATTCCAGACTTATATGTTCTATCATCAGTTTGTCACGAAACTTTTCCCCCTGAATTTTAAAGCTGTTTTGGCAGTACATTGATGCTATACAGTATAACCAAAGTCAATTTTTTTAATCATCTGTTTTGGTGGTCTTGAAGAAGAAAGGCATATGAGAAAACTGTAAACTTCTGGTGTTTTTGATTTATTAAAATCTCCCTCCTCCATTTCTTAAAGCAAGTTTAGTTCATCTCTTTTTAAAAACATTCTTTTAAGTTGAGTGAGTGGAATCATGTTTAGAGACTTAAAAAGGAAATAAGGGCTGGATAGAATGCATCATGAGTTCTAATTAAAGACTTATTAACAACGATTGAAGCACTTCTTTGGAGAGCCTTAGAATAGCAACTGACAGGGATATTTGGTAAGAACACTATAAGAAATGTCCACATTGTGAATATTACATGAGAATTAATCATTGTTACTCATTTTAGAACATCATGTATTCAACTGGATTTGAGTCCTGTTATCTTTCTTACTGATGCTTAACCTTTTAAGTTCAGAGCTGAGACTGGAAGTTGAGTTCTCTGACTTGGAAGTGTGCACCTAACAGTTGTGCTTAGGACTATTGTTATTAGTGTACACATCTTCACACTACTTAGTATCACCATCCAGAAATGATGCTAATGACACCTTACTGTTTCTCCAATAGCATACAGTTTACAGAAACTATTACTTGCTAAGAATATGGTGGACGCTACTTGTACATTTTATTAATCTGAAAAAGCAGGAAAGGGTAAAATAGATATGACATGTACCTCCAAATAATATTCTGCAGATTCAAGATAGCAAATTTACATAAAACTCCCATTTGAACTGATGAAAATTTAACTTTTTCTTTTTTCTCTGCCTAACTTTTCAACATTTAAGTCCTAGAAATCTAAAAAAAGAAAAAAAATTCATAGTCTAGAGTCATATTGGCTCTGATCCATGCATAATTGTCTTGTTAATTCTTTTGGAGGAGAGACATTTATAAGATAATACGAAAATGCAGTTAAGGGAACAGTTCAGATATACATGAGAAGTTCAAAGAATTCATCTGAGATGGAGTCAAGAGTGGTGGTTTGGAAGTTGACAGACATGATAGGGGGAGAATTGAGCATTGTTAAATGCAAGTGGGTGTGGAGTAAATTGTGATGTGTTGAAACGATGCTGAAAAATGCATTGTGTGTGGAGCATATGTGGACTGGGGGAATGAAAGGAAATGAGGCTGAATAATCTGGTCAACTAGGCGAGGACCAAACTGTATACTGGATGGTGAATTTAGACTTGATCTTAAAGGGAGGGGTGCTTATGGAAATTCTAAGTAGGGAAGTGATATGGTCACATTTGTTTTTAGGATCATATTTCTGAAATCCTTGTAAAAAGTGATGTCTGAGGAAACTGGTGCCCACTGTGGCATTGGATATCAGGAAGAGGGGACGGGTTCTAGAGATACTTGAGATGGGATTAATAAGAATTTAGGGGAGGGTGACTGAGATAGAGAAAAGAATAAGAATGGATTCTGTTTTCAATTGGGATTATTTTTGGGATGATGGCATTATAAATAAATATATTAAGAGAAATAGGTTGGTTGAGGGCAAGATGTTGGAGAGGGAAGCAGAATAATATATAAGAATAATTTCAAGTGTTCATTATGTCAGGTAATGTGCTGAGTACCTTCGATTGTTATTTTTACTATATTCCAATGAGCTGGGTATTAGTATTTATCTTTATCTTATTGAAGAGGAAACTGAGGTTCAGAGAAATTGAGTTACTTTTCTTAAGTTCAATATTAAAAAAAATGTATAATGATGCTTTTTATAAATTCTAGCTTAAAAGTAGAGCCTCTAATACCTGTTTTGCCCCACAGCCGTGTTTGTTTCATGTATTTTTATTTAAATTTATTTTTTTTAGCCAACTTAAAAGAGTACAAACAATGGCTGACAATAGTGTATTATCATCCATTACTGGGAGTACAAGCTTGGCAGACACTTCCATTTTTGATTCTAAAGTTACTGAAACATCTAAGGAAAACTTATTTATTGGACCTACTTCATATGTTGAAGGTAAATATGCTTTGAAATATCAAATCTTAATATTAAACTTACTGACTAGAGACTCTCTTATGAATTAACTGTAACACTGTTAAGCTAGAGTATAGGTTATTCAGTAAATATTTGTTAGCATAATCTCCTTAAACTATGTAGATTTTTTATTACTGTTTGGATTAATGTTTTCCAAATTTGAAGGGGAAGTCATCTTGTTGGATATTGCTTTTTCTGTATGTGAGGGCAATCCAGCTGCAACATTATTAGCTAGATTGTATTCGTCATATCTGGTTAGGTGGAAAGATACTTCTTTTACCACACTGTATAACTGAATCTTTTCTAAATTTGCATGCACTGTTGAAAAGGATGACAGTACAAGACGGTGAATGCTTTCCTTGGTTAGGAGGAGTGCTGATGTTTGTATACTTTTCTACAATATATTTTTCTTATAATGATGTATCCTAAACTTAAAAAAATATTTTTCATTGAGATAGGGAGAAAGGGAGACAAAGGAGAGAAAGAAAGAGAGGGGTAGGGAGAGAGGGAGGGAGGGAGGGAGAGAGAGAGAGTGGGAGGGAGAGAGAAGCTTCAACTTCTTCCACTTAGTTGTTTCATTTAATTGTTCACTCATTGATTGCTTCTTATATGTTCTTATATGTGCCCTGACTTGGGAATGAACCAGGTGGCCACTTTATTTACTGAGCCACTCAGCCAGGGCCAAAATTTTTAAAAATAAACTGGGAATTAAGTAATTTTAATTTCAGAGACTGTTAATGTTCTCACAGATGGAAAACAGATATAGTCCCTCCTACCCCCAAAAAAGGTTTAGGAACCTAGTGATTTTGATGTTAATTCCTGATAAACATATTTAAATAATTTTACTTTTAATAGAAGAAATGCCTCAGGTCGAGACAAGAGTGATATTGGTTCAAGATGCTGGAAAACATGAAGAACTTATAAAAGCCTTAAAGGTATGAAGTTTTAGTCTTTAGGTTTTTTTTTAAAGGCTATTTTTCTTCTATCAGTGTATAAATAATTTTATAGTTTTCTTAATCTCATACTTAAGTCTCTTTTCCACAGACTATTAAAATTATGGATGTCCCTGTTGTAAAGATAAAAGAAAGTTGCCCTGGGAAGTCGGATGAAAAATTAATTAAAAGTGTTGTTAATATGGTAGGTCAAGCATTTCATTGCATGTGGCATGCTGCACTTCCCTTGCTTGTATTCTGATATTCCACTTGTGGTGGTTGGACCTAAATTAGCCACAGGGTATATTGTGCACTCTGAAGCTAGATGAGCAGGTACAATTTTATTTTTAAAATTTGGGTGTTTCTGAAACCCCATGCTATAGCATATATTGCAAATAATGAAATCCTTATAAAATAATTTGGCAGTGTTGAATTTAAATGACATGTTAAATTTTTACAAAGATCTGAGACTTTTATCTTTTCTCATTAACTTTATATTTATTCTAAACTCTTGCTGTATTTCCAAAATTATAAATCACTATTGAAAATCATTAGGCAATTTGCCTGGACATATGAAATATATATAGTTCCCCATACCAGCTGTAATAGTTTGTGAGGGCTGCTGTAACAAAATACCAACACATTGGGTGGCCTAAACAACAGAAATGTATTTTCTTACAGTTCCTAGGGCTAGAAGTCTAAGGTCTTAATTACCTCTGAACGGCCCCATTGTCAAAATCACATTCTAAGGTAAAGGGAGTTAGAGTTTCACAATGAATCTTGGGGGTACGTAATTCAGCCTATCATATCGGCCTATCCAATAAAGCCTAAATAATTTACCTGTTCAGAATTTTCTTTTAAATGGTTCCTTTTTTAAAATGTGAGTCATATAGGTACTTTGATATCTTTATTCTGTTTCATAGATGTACAGTATAAAGCAGGGGTCCCCAAACTATGGCCTGTGGGCTGCATGCGGCTCCTGAGGCTATTTATCCGCCCCGCCGCACTTCCAGAAGGGGCACCTCTTTCATTGGTGGTCAGTTAGAGGACCACAGGATGCATCCGCATCCTGTGCTCCTGGAGTACTGTATGTGGCGGTGCTGCAAAGAACAGTGTAGCTTAGGTACAGTACTACTTCCGGTGATGTGGGATGCACGGCTGGAAGCGCGTCATATGACGTGTGTGCATATGTGCAGTCTGCATAGGGATTTGTTCATAGTTTTTTTTATAGTCTGGCCCTCCAACGGTCTGAGGGACAGTGAACTGGCCCCCTGTGTAAAAAGTTTGGGGACCCCTGGTATAAAGTGTTATAGTATAAACAATAATTTGCCTTTTTATATACTACGTTTACTATGCTGCAGCTACCTACATATTTCACATTTTTCTCTTATTTTCCTCACATATACTGAAATAATTATGTTACTCTACATCCTTTTAGTGGGTAGTAAGTGCCATAGTATTTTTTCTATTTTTGTGAAGACACTTACTTTGTCCAAGAAGGAACCAGATGTATGGTATCATTTTCTTGGCCAGAGGAAAAAGCAATAGTGGATATCTTTCTAATGCATCCTTCTATCAATATGTGTGTACTTAAATTCATCATTTTTTACATTACACACATACCTCATGATTAATGACTGCTAAGTCAAGCCAGAAGCTTATGTCTTTATAATAATAATCAAATTTTTAAGATCTTAATGTAGATGGAGATCTCTATACATAAAAATACAAATCAGCAACTAAAATGGCTTCTCACTATTAAGTATAATGCTCATTACTAAATGATTTAAAACTTAAGTTTTCTACATACAAAAAATTAAAAATGTTAATATTGAATTGATATTTAGGTCTTATTTAAAGAGTTATATGAATTAATTTTATATAAATTTTATTTCTATAATTCTGTAAAAAAATCAAGGAAATTAAACTGCCCTTTGTAAAGATGGAATCAGTGGAAGAATATGAAAGTTTGGATTCTCCAGAATTTGAAAATGTATTCATAGTCATGGACTTCCAGGACCCTGTCTTTAATGAATTATATAAGACTGATTGTAGAGTTATTGGACCACCAGTTGTATTAAACTGTGCACAAAAAGGAGAGGTAAGAAGAATATACTTTTATTATGAGTTTTCAAGGTTAAATTTTTATTAATGAATGTTTTGAATATTCATAAGCAGAAAAGTTCCATGAACTATTAAAAGAGTACAAAATATTTAGAATAGGAACAGTACTATCTATTGTAGTATAGTTCTTTAATTCTTCCTATTGTAACTTTTAGTAGTGAAAACATAAGGCCTTTGCAGTAATAAAAGCTATATATGTTATATATAAAAGTTGTAGCAGAGTTAGTCCCTATTTAGTTTTATTGCTGTCTTGTCATTCTTAAACTTGCCTTATTTAAAATCGCTTAAGTCGTTGTGTTTTTGTTTTAGATACCAGTAACAAGCACATGATAGTCTTTAATTCTCTGCTTTGATTGAGAAATTCTGCTTTCAGAAATAGAATAAAATTTTTAAAGACCACAATTAAGAAAAAGAATCTTCTTGCATAATGGTCGTAATTAAATATACGTATATCAAATAATTCAGTATGTATCTATATATATTCTCATTCTGATATATATGTGTGTGTGTTAAATGATTTACTGATTACCTTGCTTATTTTAGCTCAAATATTGAAGGCCTGTTTGTTTTAACTATGTGTTATATACCTAGTATTTATAAATAGCTGACATATTTTAACTTGAATTGGAACCATTTACAATAATTTATGGAGTCAGAAATCTTTCCATATTAATAACCACATGTGATAAAATAAGTTTTGGAGTGAACAGTATGAGTATGTTTATGTTTAATTTCCACATTGTAAAGTGTGCTTAGATCATGTGTATCAAATACGATTTCGGAATTGTGGGAAGTTTTTTATTGTAAAACTTAGCAATCCATTTTTTGCTACATTTTGTTGCATATTAAAAAGTGCAAGGAAAATTTTGGATTGGAACAGTTGTTTGGCAAGAAGGAAAATATGTTTAACTTGAGGAAGATGTATTTTATTTTAAAATACAATTTTAAAGTAGAGTTAAAATTGTTTTATTCTCCAGCCTTTGCCATTTTCATGTCGTCCACTGTATTGTACCAGCATGATGAATCTGGTACTGTGCTTTACTGGATTCAGGAAGAAAGAAGAACTAGTAAGTATTTTCAAACATTCTATTCAAAAGATATTTTTTTCCAGCAAAATAAATTTAAATTGGCAATTATTTTTGATAATTGTGTCATGGTTTTATTTTAAAAGTTTAGAAGGAGAAATTACTATGACTACCAGATTTCAAATTTTGTGAAGAAACGTTCTGAAAAGCCTTATAAAGAAACAAATATTTTGTCTAGGATGGCTAGCATATAAATTAACCAAAAAATTTCATAACTATTTATTATGTTTGAACTCTTTTTATTTGGTATCCAATTAGCCACATTATTTGAAGTTTTAGTTGTATGCTATACAAGTTTAGCCTTAAAGTATTCTTATCACCTAGAGATTTCATAGAAACCTTTTCCTTTGATTTGTAAAATTTTCTGGGTTGGAGCTAATGAAGTATTGCTCTAATTTTGTGGGAAGAATCTTGGTGTGATGTAACCTCATTGTTAATAAAAAGTGGCCCTGGCTGGTTGGCTCAGTAGTAGAGTGTTGGTCCAGCGTGTGAATGTCCCAGGTTCAATTCTTGGTCAAGGCACACAGGAGAAGTGCCTATCTTATTCTCCACCCTTACCCCCCCCCCCCCCCAACACTCTCCTTCTCTCTCTCTTCTCCTCCTGCAGCTATGGCTCAATTGGTTTGAGTGCATCAACCTTGGGCACTGAGGATGGTTCCATGGAGCCTTTGCCTCAGGTGCTAAAAATAGCTGAGTTGCGAGCATGGCCCCAGATGCGCAGAGCATCTGCCCCAGAGGGGGGTTGCTGAGTGGATTCTGGTCAGGGCACATATAGAAATCTGTCTGTCTATCTCCCCTCCTCTTAACTTGGAAAAGAAGAAAAAAAAAGTAATATATTTAGGCTGTATGAAAGTCAGTTAACTAGGTTTTGTGTGCTCATCTTTACTAGCTTATCACTATATATAATTTTGCCTGAGCCAATAAAAGCAAATGAATATTTTATTGACATAAAATATCTTTGTGAAAATCTCTGTGTGCACCTTATAAATAAAAAGTATTCAGTAAATGCTAAATGAATGCTAAACATAGTTTAAAATTGTAATTATAAAGTCAATCTTGCTTAATTTTCTTTTGAGGTCAGATTGGTGACATTGGTTCATCACATGGGTGGAATTATTCGAAAAGACTTTAATTCAAAAGTTACACATTTGGTGGCAAATTGTACACAAGGAGAAAAATTCAGGGTATGTAAACGTGGGTATTTTTGTATATTTCAATGTAGCATCATTTGGGAATGGATTTAATAATAGTACTCGCATCTCTTTCTCCTACAATGTACTGAAGATCAGAAATGTTTGCTTTGTGCCTGGCCGGTGGTGGCGCAGTGGATAAAGCGTTGACCTGCAATGCTGAGGTTGCCAGTTCGAAACCCTGGGCTTGCCTGGTCAAGGACATATGGGAGTTGATGTTTCCAGCTCCTCCCCATCTCTGTCTCTCTCTTCTCTCTCCTCTCTAAAATGAATAAATAGAAGTTTAAAGAAAAAGAACATCAGAAAATTTTATGATCTAAGGTGGTCTTTAAAGATGAGTAGGATTCTGGAGATTGGCAGATGGATGACATTTCAGGCAGACGAGTAATATTAGCAAAGGCTACTAGGAGCATTGGTGAATGAGGGGTTTGGAAGTGATGAGTAGATAGTTCACTCTTGTCTAAGTAGTCTTTAAAGTACTTTTATTAGGATTAAAATCTTGGTTTAAGATTATACTTGCATATATATCTTAGGTAGAGTACATCTGTCCCCACCCTCCATCGGTGTCCTTATTGTTTATGTAGCAAATTATAATTTCAGTGTAATGTTGAATTCCTGGGAATTCATACTTTCTAATTTATACCAAAGTTTTTATTTACTTAATCAGATGTTTTCTTCTGTTTTAGGGGGGTTCAGTTCTATCAAGGAAGTAAACATGGAGAAAGGAGAAATGAAATACATACAGTAAAGAGGAACTCACTGTATTTCCCCATGTATATGACGCACCTTTTTTGAAAAATTTGGGGTCTATAATCTGGGTGTGTCTTATACAGTGGCTGTAGATTTTTTTACTTGCATCTTCCACTTTTTTATGCTTGTTGTCTTTGCGCACTTGTTACCGGTATATTACAGTAGGTTACATTTTACCATGTTCTTCCCTGAAATGGCTCAGAAAAGATTTTCGTCCAGTGCTGAATTCAAGTTAAAAGTGATCCAGTTTGCAAAAGTGCATGGAAATTGTGCTGCTGAATGTAAGTTTTGTCCTCCTGCAACTGAGAAATCAATCTGAGACTGGCTATGGGAAGGAGAAACCCTACTGAAAACGCCATGGCAGAAGTAGGACATGAGAGGCAAATCAGCAAAATGGCCTGATTTAGAAAGGGAATTGAAGATATGGATTGAAGAGCAAAGTACAATTGCAATTCCTGTGTCTACAAAGATGGTTCAGCATGAGGCAAGAAGAGTTGCTGATGAAAAAGAAGTTACTGATTTTTTTGTTCTTTTTACAAGGACAGAGAGAGAGTTAGAGAGAGGGATAGATAGGGACAGACAGACAGAAACAGAGAGAGGTGAGAAGTATCAATCATTAGTTTTTTGTTGCCGTTGCAACACCTTAGTTGTTCATTGATTGCTTTCTCACGTGTGCCTTGACCGCGGGCCTTCAGCAGACCAAGCACCCCCTTGCTGGAGCCAGCGACCTTGGGTCCAAGCTGGTGAGCTTTTTGCTCAAGCCAGATGGGCCCGCGCTCAAGCTGGCGAGCTTGCGGTCTCGAACCTGGGTCTTCAGCATCCCAGTCCTATGCTCTATCCACTGTGCCACCGCCTGGTCAGGCAGAAGTTACTGATTTCAAAGGAGGACACAACTGGTGCTTCAGGTTCATGAGTGGAATGGACTAAGCATGTGTACATGCACCAGACTTGCCCAAAAGATGCCTGAAAGCTATGAGCAGAAGGTCCTTTAATTTCATCATTTTGTCATTCAATGTCAAAGACACATCAGTTTGAGTTGGGACAGATTGCAATTATGGACAAAGTCCCCCTTCAATTTGATGTCCCAAGTAAGAGAACTCTTGATAAGAAGGGGGTGAAACTGTAACTGTGAAGACAAGTGGACATGAAAAGAGCCATTATACAGTTGTTCTAGCTCTGGTTCTTTACCTGGGTTCTATCGAACCCAAAGGGTTTGATGAGTTGGTCTCAGGGGTTCGGGGAAGCCTCTGCCGCAGAGGCCAGAATAAAGTAATACCATAATTAGTTGTGAGTTCATGCACTTTGTTGGTTTTGTTCTTTGAGCAAGGTGATGTTCATGCATGGCTCATTTTGTGCACCAGTAAAAAAACATATACCCATGTCTTGAATTTGGAAAAAAAAATCATATTTATCACTAAAGAAGGGTTTGGTGAATGCGCATATGAAACTGGTGGGTTCAGTACCTCAAAAAAGGTTAAGAACTACTGTTCTAGCTTGTGCAGATGGAACCAAGCTGCCTCGTATGCTGATTTTCAAACCCAAAACAATGCCAGACAAAGACATTCCTTAAGGAGATTGTTCACATTTATAACAAGGGTTGGATGGATCAGGATGGAATGAAGATCTGGTTTGAGAAAGTTTGGAGAAGGAGACCAGATGGGCTCTTATGCAAACCTGCCCTATTAGTGCTTGATCAATTCAGGGCACACAGAACAAAGAACACAAAGACAACTGCTCCAGAGCAGAAAACAAAACTTGCCATCAGACCTGGAGGCTTGACATCCCAGCTCCAACCACTTGATGACAACATTAACAAACCCTTCAAAGCTGCCATGAGAGATGAATGGATGAAGTCTTCTGGGGACAATTTGACACCAGCAGGAAGGGTAAAGAAACCAACTATAGGAGAAGTTTGTACCTGGGTGAAAAGATCCTGGGATAATATCAAGATTGAGATTGTTGTCAAGTCATTTAAGTGTGGCATTTCAAATGCCATAAATGGAACTGAGGATGAGGCAATATATGAAGACGGTGATTCGTCATCAGACACAGATGAGGACAAGCTAATGGATGGGAGTTTTTACAGTAATGAGGAGTTGTATGAATTTTATGATAAATAAAATTTGAGTTCAATAATTTTGTGTAATACATTTTTTCTTTTCAAATTTTGGACCCCCAAATTAAGGTGTATCTTATACATGGGATCATCTCCTACATGGGGAAATACAGTAATCAACTTCAGAGATAGGTTTATTTTAAGTAAAATAAAGAAGTGATTTGGCCTGATCAGGCAGTGGTGCTGTGGATTGAGCATAGGACTGGGACATGGAGGACCCAGGTTCGAAACCCTCAGATCGCCGGCTTGAGCTTGGGCTCACCAGCTTGAGCGTGGGGTTGCTGGCTTGAGGATATGATCATAGACATGATCTTACGGTTGGTGGCTTGAAGCCCAAGGTCTCTAGTTTGAGCCCAAGGTTGCTGGCTTGAGCAAGGGGAGTCACTTGCTGTACTGTAGCCCTCTGGTCAAGGCACATATGAGAAAACAATCATTGAACAACTAAGGTGCAGCAACGAAGAAGTGATGCTTCTCATCTCTCTCCTTTCCTGTCTGGCTGTCCCTCTCTCTGACTTTCTGTCTCTGTCAAAAAAAATAAAGAAGTGATTTGGATATCATAGGACTGGGTTTAAAGTTATTTAAATGTAAGTTGTATGACTTAAAGAGTTTTTTGTTAATTTCCCTTTATATTATGCTACAAAGCAGATGAACAATGATCTAAAACTGCAATGAAGTATGTATATAATAACTTAGAACTTTCATGAATTCAGTTATTTAAAATAAAAATTATTAGTAATTCAAGTTTATATATTTAGATTGCCGTGAGCCTGGGTACTCCAATTATGAAGCCAGAATGGATTTATAAATCTTGGGAAAGGCGGAATGAACAGTAAGTATTTAAAAATTCAGTAATTCATTATGTGAATTAAACATATTATCTTATAAAGGTAAACCCATGTGCTCCAAAACCCAAATTTATAGATAGTATAGAAAAAATAAATTTAGTCTTTTAGTAGCTTAGGGAATAAAGGGAAAGAACAAAGTTATAAAATAAATTATAAATTACTGAAAATTTAAAAACATCTATGGTTATCTTTCAACTTGATCTTGTGAAATAAGTTTTTCATAAATATTCTAAAATTATTAGGTAATAGCATAATGCATCTGGATATTTGGATTTTGTTCTATTATTTTCTTATTTGTGTGTTTTTGGTTGCATTTTAAATGGTGATTGCAATTCATAACCTTTTTAAGCTTTTCAATCTTGCTGTTATAATACTTCTTCATTACTTAAGATTTCATGAAACCAGAACCTACCCTAGAATACACATAAAATTTAATGTACAGAGCAGGAATTTGAATCTTGTGATCAGATTTTGTCAGTTAATTCAGAATGAGGACACATCAGTTTTTTGTTTTTTTTTAACATTTTTTAGTTGTGAAAATGTTAAAGCTTTTGTTAACATTTCAAGACTAGATGTAAAATGTTTTGGATAAATATATTATACTAAAACCTTGAAAATTATAACTTGATGCACTTATTTGTTGAATTTAAGTTAAGCTGCTGCTAGAAGAATGTATTTTGTTTTTAGGAATTTCTGTGCATCAGCTGATGACTTTAGAAATGAATTTAAAGTTCCTCCATTTCAAGATTGCATTTTGAGTTTCCTGGGATTTTCAAATGAAGAAAAAACTAATATGGAAGAAATGACTGAAATGCAAGGTAGAATTTAGCATAATTTAAATGTTTTATATAAATATATTTTATCCTCCACTCCAACCTAATGACTTCCTGGATAATATGCCTCTAAAAATTTGGGGTTTGCCTTATGTATGTTTGTATGCACTCCTCTAGGAGGTAGCTGTTTACCAGTCGGAGATGAAAGGTGCACTCATCTTATAGTTGAAGAGAATGTAGTCAAAGAACTTCCATTTGAACCTTCAAAGAAACTGTATGTTGTGAAGCAAGAGGTAAGTCATTTTAAAATGAAATTGGTTTTCTAAAAATATTACTATTGGCTTTCCTGATAAGTTGAATTCTTAATTAAAATGTTCTTTTTTTTCACCCAGTGGTTCTGGGGAAGCATTCAAATGGATGCTCGAGCTGGAGAAACTATGTATTTATATGAAAAGGTATGCTTTTTTTTGTACCTTAGTTAATCTGTAAATTTGTATGAAGATAACGTTTTTTATTCAGAAGATATATAGTTACAACACAGGTCCTCTTTTTCATCGTGGTTAGGAGTTTGAGAACAATTAGATATTGAGTAGTAGTCATTGTATATTTAGGTGAAAGCACTGCGTGTGATGGATATTATTTGAATCTCTTACATGTCATTCTGTGCAAATGCTTGGTGATTTTATTATGAACAATAATATCTTTATTTTCAGAAACTTGAGAAAGATAGATATGCAAACAATTACAGTGTGGAATTATATATGCTATAATTGAGTAATGTATTTTAACCAGCCTCATTCTGAGAGAGTCAGTGAGGATTGAAAAGAGCCAACTTACTAGGTTATCCTGATAAGGACATGCAAGTTAGATAGCATGTGGGAGTGGGTATGAAAGCTTGAAAGTATGTTAAAATAGCAAATAGTTTAGCATGGCTTTAGAAAAGAATGTGGGAATAAAAGGCCAACTAGGTGGGGATAAAGCTTACTAGGTGGTTTGCCTGAAACCTGTGCACTCATTGATCAATGTCACCCCATTAAATTTAAGGTTTGAAATAAAATTAAAAATAAATAAAGCATGCCTGCTAGGTGGGCAGGAATAAGAGGTAATATGTTTAGATTTTGTCCTGTAAGTATTGATAGCCATTTACAAGAAAGGAGAAAGATAGCATTTAAAAAAAATGACTGCAATAGTAGAATGTAGGCAATGAAAATCCTGCCTTCCTTTCCTGCTGGATCTTTTATTTTTTTTTTAAATTTTATTCATTTAGAGAGGAAAAACAGGGTGAGAGAGAGAGAAAGAGAGAAAGGGGGGAGGAGCTGGAAGCATCAACTCCCATATGTGCCTTGACCAGACCAGTGCAGGGTTTTGAACTGGCGACCTCAGTGTTCCTAGGTTGACGCTTTATCCACTGCGCCACCACAGGTCAGGCTCCTCCTGGATCTTGGTGAAAAGTAGTATTATTCACCAAACTGGCATAAAGCCCTAGAAGCAGGCTTTAAGAAAAGATTTACTTCAGTTTGGGATTTAATAATTTTGAATAGAATATTGAAGATGAGGTGTCGATTTATTGTGTTTCTATAAAATCTAAACAGGTAGATACTAGTCTCTTCAGATTCTTCTTGGAGTTAGGTTCTTAACATAAAGTTTAAAAAGTTGTTTTAGATATTAAGAGAGAGTTTTTAAAATACAAGTGTTATTTGACAAATATTGGAGAGCACTGTGTTCAGCCCTGTGCTAAAGGCGAGAGATTCAGTGAACAAACTTTGAATGGTTCCTGCTCTCTGGGGTTTATTTTTGGCCTAATGGGCGACTATAGTAAACAAACTCACAGATGAATATGTAGCAGTGATAGTGTTATGAAGAACAAGAATTAGGTGCAAGGGGTTTGACAGTTACAATGGTCCCTTGATTTATATTTCATGAAGCCTCTGAATTACCTGGCAGAATATATAGTTGTAAAATTATTGTGCAAAATCTAGGTTTTGTCAGTCTTGTAAATATCTTTTCTTTTCCTGTCTTGGTACAGAACCATGAAGTGAAATTGAGCTTTTGTACTCTTGATTGCAGGCTACTACACCTGAGCTCAAGAAATCAGTGTCACTGCTTTCTCTGAACACTCCAAATAGTAATCGCAAAAGACGTCGTTTAAAAGAGACACTTGCTCAGCTTTCAAGAGAGACAGACCTGTCACCTTTTCCTCCTCGTAAGCGCCCATCAGCTGAACATTCCCTTTCTATAGGATCACTCCTAGATATCTCCAACACACCAGAGTCTAGCATTAACTATGGAGGTAATTCAGATTTTAAAAAATTTGTCTTTAACTGACCAGGCAATGGCGCAGTGGATAGAGTGTTGGACTGGGATACAAAAGACCGAGGTTCGAGACCCTGAGGTCGCCAGCTTGAGCGCAGGCCCATCTGGCTTGAGTCAAAGCTCACCAGCTTGGACCCAAGGTCGCTGGCTCCAGCGAGGGGTCGCTCGGTCTGCTGAAGGCCCGTGGTCAAGGCACATGTGAGAAAGCAATCAATGAACAACTAAAGCGTCGCAACAAAAAACTGATGATTGATGCTTCTCATCTTTCTTTGTTCCTGTCTGTCTGTCCCTATCTATCCCTCTCTGACTCTCTCTCTGTCCCTGTAAAAAAAGAAAATTGTCTTTAAAATTTAGTGGAATGGAATGATTCTTAAAAGTATAGACAAATCTCTGATAGAGTGAATATGGAAGGCTGTGCCTTTAATTTGTTCCACCTGGGGAGAAAAGGCACATGAAAATGCTTCTCTTTAATGATTGCTGTAGCTAAGTGTTTTTTATATTCTGTGTGTTTATAAGATAGGTTTTATTTGTTTCATTTTCCAGATTAGTAAACTGAGGTTAGGGAAATACTGATAACTTGTTTACCGTCACACAGCTAGACAGTGAGGGATCTGTTCTACTTGCTAACAGACATCACAGATGTATTTTGGGGAAAACAGGTATACTGAAGTCAGAGGAGGGTGAGTTCACTTTGTTCTCAACTGATATAGGAAAGTACAATTAACTCTTCTCTGTTCATCATTCTTTTTTCTATTCAGCACCTTTATTAATCTTTTTTGTAAGAAAGCTCTCAGGCAATTGCACTGGTCTCTCTATATCCATTTTTGTCTTTCTATATATAGGTCTTACAGTGGTCTCTAAAATGATATAAATTAGATCATGCCACTCTATTTAAAGTCATTTAGTGGTTTTGTATTACCATAGTTTCTCTGTAATTCGTCCTCATTTACCTCTGACATCATGTGGTTTCATGCTCTCCAGTGATTCTCTAAGCTTTAGTCACATATCTTTGTTCTTTGAATATTTCTACTACATTCATAACTCAGGAACATTGTACTTGCTCTCTTAGCCTTAAGATAATTTTATTGGGTTCCCTGTAAAGCTAAGCCTCTGCTCTACTACTCCTTCTACCAACCCATCACCTGGTTTTATCTTCAGTGGTAGCTATCACTGTTAGAAGTTACATTTTTTGTTTACTTATTTTGTTTGCTTCACCAAAATGTAAGCTTTAAGAGAAAAAGAACCTTGTCCATCTTACTCTTTGCTTTATTCCCAGTGCCTACTATAGAGTAGTTATTCACTAAATAGTCATGGAATAAATTGGAAGTTATTTTAAGGTAGGCCCAGAAAACTGAGGTGGATTTCAGAATATAACAGGAGCAAGAAAACAGTGTACAAATTAAGTTTTTAGGGAATAATGAATAGGTTGGTTTGCTTGGAGTGTGGAGGAGAGACAGTTGATTAGAAAGATTAATTAGGACCTACTATTAGAGGACTTTGAAATCAAACTGGCATGTCTGAACTGTATATTGTCATCAGCAAGGAACTTGAGAAACTCTTGAGCAGCAGAGTAATTGAGTAGGAAATTTGTAGTGGATTATTCTGAAGAACAATTAGAAGGAAGGCAGTTAAGAGATAGCCAGACCATGAAGAAATCTATAGTGGCTTGGGCCACAAGATTATAAGGTCCTGAACCAGGATGGAAAGAAAAGAAGCATTGGGGAAATATTGGTTTAATGGAGTGGTAGGAAGGGAATAAGAGGAGAAGACGGCAAAGTATTAAATGGAAGAAATGTTACCTTGCAAAAATTGGAAGTTTATATTTTGGAGGAAGATAGTGCGGGTTCAGAGAAAATCTAGGTTAAATTGAGGTAGTAATATCCATTAGGCATTTGGAAAACTTCAACTTGGTGGTTGTGCAGGGGCTTACGATTGACTATGTAGTTCAGAGAACTTACTGGTTCCCTAACTGGGGGCATAATGAAGGTCATGGATGGTAGGTACTGCTTCTAAAGGACTGGAGCTTGATCGAGTACAGGAGAGGTAAAGAGCCACTAAAACAGACACGGCAGTCCTAATGTATGGATACTTTGTAATAGCGACCTAGATGTAGTACTTAACTTAGATCAGTGTACATCAATACTTTCCCCAAGTAACGTTTAATGGCAGTGGCCTCTCAGTCTGATGCCAGAACCCTGAAATAACATTGCAAGTGGGGAGTTCTTGGAAGTTTGTTATCCTTAAAAAGCATTCGGAATTCTATAGTACACATGGTTATTTTAATAATGCTTAAAATTATTCATTTAGTATAATTGCTTTACTGGGACTATATAGTATCTTTTTTTATATCATTGTATTATATGTTATACTCTCCTTTTTCTATTGTGGAACTTTCTGTTAGGAGATTCTGTGTATAATGTTGCAATAGTCTAACCATATTGATAGTAAGAAAATGTATTTTAAGCTTTTATAAAATTTCTTTGAAAAATTTTATCTAAATGATACATATAAAATATACAAATGCATCCTCCCTGCAATTTGGGTTGGACTGGATACTTTGAACGAGCAAAGAATTTGCAGTTGATGTTGGGTTTTGTTTTTTTGAGGGAGGCTTTCACAACAACCTATTTCTTTCTTAACTTTAAATGTTTATATGTTGCTTTTCATTTTATTATTTAAGCTTATTATTTTGAAATAATTTCAGATTTCAAAAAAACTGCAAAATTATACAAAGAATCCTATACTCTATTCAAATTTCCCAAATGGAAATACTCTGCTACGTTTGCTTTAATATTCATTTATTCATATTCTCTCTCTCCCTACACACATATTTTTAATATCTGCAATATATTGCAGGTATTTCATGCCTTTACCTCTAAATACTTAAATTAGTATTTTACAAAATATAGAGACATTTCTTGTATTGTAATTAGGAAATTAACATTAATACTATGATCTACTCTATAGACCTTCAAATTTTATCATTTGTTCTATTAATGTCCTAATGTCCTTTCTAGCCAAAGAAAAATGTTCCTTTTTTTCTGGTCTAGTATTCAACCCAGGACCACAGGTTATGTTATCTGTCTGTAGTCTCTTCTAATCTGGAACAGTTCCTCAATCTATTTTTTAAAGACCTTGACATTTTTGAAGAGTACAGAATATTTTTTAAAATGTCCATTTAGAGTCATTGATATTTTTGACAGATTTCTTCTGGCTTCATCTTATGAGGAAATTTCACTTAATGAAAATGTATATGGTATTATATTTATGAGTTGGTATCCTTCCCTTTTTTCTGTGAAATCTGTGTAATGTTTTGTATTTATATCTGGCCTGCATTTTAAATTATTCTTCCTTTTTATCTTTTAGAAACACCGAAGTCTTGTACTAAGTCTTCTAAAAATTCCACTCCGATACCTTCAAAGCAGTCAGCCAGGTGGCAAGTAGCAAAAGAGCTCTATCAGACTGAAAGTAATTATGTAAATATATTGGCCACAATTATTCAGGTAAGAGTTTGGTTGCAAATGATTTCTGTTTTGGTGTTTCTAAGTAAAAAATGTAAGAGGTGTTTTTTCTTACAGGAAAAGTGCATAAGCATAGAATTTGTACATAGTTATTAAAAATGAAAATGGGTGACAATAACTGCTGTTATGGAAATGCCATAACTTTAATAGTAGCTTTTATTCATGCAGTAATAGCACCATTTCTTTTAGAGTGACTTTAAAGAGCCAAGGATCCTGATTAAATGATCATATAGGGGACCAACTTTGCAAGTTCCTTGTCAAGATACTGCATTTATATTTATATTTCTGAAAGTGTGTGTTCTAGAGTCATTGCTTTAGATATTACTGTACCTATGAATTTGGAATAACAATTTTAATTTAGCACCCAAATTAAATGAATAACCAAAATATATTATAACATGGAATAATATATTCCAGAATATTATAAATTAATATTGTGCCAGTAGTTCAAGAGGATTTTTGTTTTAAAGAGCTTAGGCTGGGAGAGGGAATAGAATATACACACCAAATTGTAATACCAGTAAGCATCATGAGGGAGGTTTAGTACAGTGGTCGGCAAACTCACTAGTCAACAGAGCCAAATATCAACAGTACAACGATTGAAATTTCTTTAGAGAGCCAAATTTTTTAAACTTAAGCTATATAGGTAGGTCCATTCCTTATCGAGGTAGCGCCCGCATATGGTACTTTGTGGAAGAGCCACGCTCAAGGGGCCAAAGAGCTGCATGTGACTTGTGAGCCACGGTTTGCCGACAACTGAGTTAAGATATTTGGAGCTTTGTGAGGTTTTACTCTTCTTCCAGCTTAGAAAGGTATTGGATTGGAATTTTTGATAGGTTGAACATTTGAAAAAGTATCTTAAGAAAATAATTGAACTTGATTTTAAAGTATGAGTGTGATTGGTACATGCACAGAGTATGGGTGGAAAGTATATTTGAGATTTTGCAAACAATACAGATGATTGAAGATGTCTATTATAATATAGAGAGTAGTCTAGGGGGATTAGAGTTTAGGGTGGTATAAGGGAACCAGGATAGGGATTGGGGTACAGATACAGTGAGAGCTAAGACTGCTTATGCAATTCCAGAGAAGGCCCTTGTATAGTGTGCTATATCATCTCTGAGCTTATAGAAGATGATATTATCTGACTTGCATTTTAAAAAGATAACTTGGTTCACTTCGAAGGAAAGGGGAATTTGTGGAGGACAGAAGATCAATTTGCAGGTTAGTCCAGTAGTCTTGGTTAGATTTTTGAGGACCTGAACTTCTTAGAATAGTATCAGTGAAAATGAAAAGGGTATAAATTTAAAGAAATATTGAAAAAGTAGAAACAATATGTTTTTGAATCTCTAATTTTAACACAGAACTTTTTTTTGAGAGTTTTTGATGAAACAATGCATTTTAGTTGTCTGAATATTTTTGTTTAGGATTATTTGTTTGTTTGTTTTGTTTAGGATTTTTAAAGTTAATGTTGATTGGATAAAGGAATGCTTACATGATTACAAATATCTTTGAAACATCTATTGTGTTTCTTTACCTCCCACAGAGATAATCATCATCTGGAAGTTTGTGCTTATTTCCTTTCTAGAACTATCACATATGTATACGAAAAGAAACTATATATATGTAATCATACTTACATATTTTAAAGATTTGCTTTTTCACCTGAGAGTAATGATCTTGAGATATCTGTTTTTATATCTGTTTTGCATTCATTTTCTATATGAATAAATCAGCTTATTTAACTTTTATTTTTAATGAACATTGAAGTTAAGTTTTAGTGTTTTGTTTTTTACTTTCTAGTAGTGTGCTGTGAATATTCTTTTTTTTTTTTTTTTTTTTTACAGGGACAGAGAGAGGGATAGATAGGGACAGACAGACAGAAACAGAGAGGTGAGAAGCATCAATCATCAGTTTTTCGTTGTGAGACCTTAGTTGTTCATTGATTGCTTTCTCATATGTGCCTTGACCGCGAGCCTTCAGCAGACCGAGTAACCCCTTGCTGGAGCCAGCGACCTTGGGTCCAAGTTGGTGAGCTTTTGCTCAAGCCAGATGGGTGCGTGCTCAAGCTGGCGAGCTTGGGGTCTCGAACCTGGGTCCTCTGCATCCCAGTTCGATCTCTATCCACTGCACCACCGCCTGGTCAGGCTGCTGTGAATATTTTTATTTATGTCTCCCAGAGAACATACTCTGGGTAAAAGCTTGGAATTTCTGAGTAATAGGTTATACACATTTTTAACTTGACTGAAAGTTGATAGTATGTTGGAAACTAGGTTTTGTTAGTCTTTGTTGTCCACTGAGGTTTTCATAGGTCAAGCTTAACTTGCATTGGTATAGGCAGGTGACCTTGGTGCAAAAGCTGGTTTTAGTAGTCAGCTCTCTACTTTCTCTTAGATTTTGGCCTCTGAAGGTTCCTCACTTTTTTACATTATTATTTATAGTGGGCTTTCTTTTCTTTCCTTCCCTTCCCTCACTCCCTTCCTTCCTTTCTCCCTCCCTCTCTCCCTTACTCCCTTCCTCCCTTCTTTCCCTTAACTTTTCTTTTTTTCCCTCTCCTCCCCTCCCCTCCCCTCCCCTCCTCTCCCCTCTCCTCCCCTTCCCTCCCCTCCACTCCCTTTCCTTCTTTCCCCTCCCTCCCTTCCTTCCTTCCTTCCTTCCTTCCTTCCTTCCTTCCTTCCTTCCTTCCTTCCTATTGTGATTCATTTTATTTCTACATATATTAAGGACCCAATAACACACTATTAGTTTTAATTGGGTTGTTTCTTTTGAGTTTCAAAATTCTCTCTCTATATATTTTAGATACTATTCCTTTGTCAGATATTTGATTTGCAATTTTTTTCCTAGTCTGTAGCATGTCTTTTCATTCTAAGTCCTTTGCTGAAAAGTGTTTTTGATTTTGATGAAGCCCAGTTATCAGATTGTTTTATATAGATCATATTCTAGTTAAACTTAAGCTGAGTTTTATTTCTTTGCCTATGGCAAATGGTGTTCCACCATTTGCTGAACAACTAGCCTTCATCCATTAAATTGCTTTTGTACTTTTGTCAAAAATTACTTCATATTTGTGTGGGTTTGTCCCTGAACTTTATTCTCTGTTATTGATCTTGTATGTTTTCCCTTTGCCAATACCACACAGTCTGGAATATTGCAGCTTTATATTAAGAAGCTCATTTGCCTTTCCATATACATTTTTAGAATCTAAGTTTCTTTATCTACAAAATGTTCTGGTATTTTGATAGGTATTGGGTTAAATCCATACATCCACTTTGGGGAAAATTGATGTTCTTACTGTGTTGGGTCTGTGATCCACAACCATATGTCTTTATTTAGGTCTTTGATATCTTTGATCAGCATCCTTAGTTTTTGGCATCACGTATGTGTTTTATTATAGTAAGTCCTCACTTAACATTGTTGATAGGTTCTTGACTTTAAGTGAAATGATGTATAATAAAACCAATTTACCATAGAATGATTGATATAAACTAACGTTAAGTTCTTGTGCTATCTTATCAACATTATAATGAAGCAGTGTTATTCGAAGACCTGCTTTATACTTATACTTAAGTATTTTAACCTTTTATTATATATGATACTTTTTAAGTTTTGGTTTCCTTTGTGTATTACCGGTATATAGAAATACGATGAATGTGTCTTTGTTCTTTATGCGAATGCACGTGCATGCTGACCTCTAGCCTCTGACTTTGCTCTGTTCACATATTCGTTCTAGCAGCTATTTATCTTTTACTTTTTTAGATTGATACAAGCAACAATATGAATACAAACAGGTCTTCTGCTTTAAATTTAGTTTCTTTCCCCTAAACCAAGGTTCTATGCTACCATTTTAAAACATTTAGTACTTATTGTAAGTATATGCCTGAAAATAACTGATTGCTTATTGCTTTCTTTCTTAGTACCTTGAATAAAAATAGAAATTACTCTTGTATCATACTAACAGTTTTAATGATTTTTATAACTGTGTATAAACTTTTATTAGATTCTAGTATAACGTTTTGTTACAAGAATATATACACACGTGTATGCAGACACTTTATATCCTCTTTATCACTGTCTGTGTTAGCTTCCCTCCGCCCCACAGTGTACCTAAGCTAGCCTTTTTTTTTCTCTTTTACTTTGTAGTTATTTCAGGTACCGTTGGAAGAAGAAGGACAACGTGGTGGGCCTATCCTTGCGCCAGAAGAGATTAAGACTATTTTTGGTAGTATCCCTGATATCTTTGATGTGCATACTAAGATAAAGGTAAATTTGTTATATGTTAGGGTCATAGTGATTCTTTTTCAATTACGTTTATTTATTATGATTTTTCAGGTACTTATGAGCTAAATAAAACTTCTCATTTATTCCTTTGAATTGTTTATTTTCTTTGCTCCAGTGCATTGTTAATGTTGTTTGCTTCTTTTAAGTATAATTTTAAATAGTTAAATATTAGTTTTTGACTTGTGGGTTAAGTATTCTTGTTTTGAAGGAATTTTTTTCTTCTTGAACTTTTCTGAGTCTCCTAGTGTAGGAGAATGATTCTTAAATTATTTGGGCTTAACTGTGTTTAAAATTAAAATGTAACATTAAAGATATTTTTTAAGATGCATCATGTCTTTTTTTTTTTTGTATTTTTCTGAAGTGAGAAGCGGGGAGACAGAAAGACAGATTCCAACATGCACCTGACTGGCATGCCCACCAGAGAGCGATGCTCTGCCCATCTGGGACGTTGCTCTGCTGCCGCTGGAGCCGTTCTAGCACCCAAGGCGGAGGCCATGGAGCCGGCCTCAGCGCCCAGGCCAACCTTGCTTCAATGGAGCCTTGGCTGCTGGAGGGGAAGAGAGAGATAGAGGGAAAGGAGAGGGGGAAGGGTGGAGTAGTAGATGGACACTTCTGTGTGCCCTGGCCAGGAATTGAACCTGGGACTTCCACATGCCGGTCCAGTGCTCTACCACTGAGCCAGCTGTCCAGGGCCTGCATCATATCTTAAACAGCTTAACCTGTGGTACATTTTTTTTCTTTTAATTGACGTTTCAGATATGATTCAGTGATTTTAATAATTTTTCCAAGTGATGCAGTCATCACTATAATTCTATTTTTGCACAGTTTTACCTTCCCCAATAAGATCCTCCATTTTCAATGTATAGTTAACTACCATTGATAGGCCTAGCTCCATGCAACCTCTAATCTACTTTCTATGAATTTTCATATAAATGCAAAACTACAATATGTGATATCTTATGTCTGGCTTCCTTTACTTAGCATATTTTTGAATTTCATCTATGTTAGCATGTTAGTAGTCTGTTCCTTTGTATGACCAAATAATATTTCATTATATGGCTATACTGTATTTCTTCACCCATTCACCAGTTGATGAAAATTTAGGTTGTTTCCAGTTTTTGGCTATTATGGTTAACACTGCTGTGTATACTGTATGCAAATCTTATGTACGCATGCTTTTATATCTGTACAGTAGATACTTAGGAGTAGAATTTTTAAGTTATATTGGTGAGAAACCATAGGCTTTTTTTAATATCATGTTACATTCTCACCAGTAATGTATGAGGTTCAAATTTATTCACATTCTTGCTAATACTTACCTGTATTTTTGTGACAGAGACAGAGAAAGAGACAGAGAAAGGGACAGATACGGACAGACAGGCAGGAATGGAGAGAGATGAGAAGCATCAGTTCTTCTTTGTGGCTCCTTAGTTTCCTTAGTTGTTTAGTGATTGCTTTCTCATATGTGCCTTGACCAGGGTACTACAGCAGAGCGAATGACCCCTTGCTCAAGCCAGCGACCTTGGGCTTCAAGCCAGCAACTTCGTGCTCAAGCTGGTGACCTAGGGGTTTTGAACCTCGGTCTTCTAAGTCCCAGTCCGATACTCTATCCACTGTGACATGCCTGGTCAGGCTATACCTATCCATTTTTTAATAGTCATCCTAGGATGTGAGGTATCTCATAGTTTTGATGTGCTTTTCCCTAATATTTAATGAGTTAAGCATCTTTTCATATGCCTTGTAAGCATCTTTTCATGTGCTTTGTAAGCCCTTGTGAAATGCGTGCTTAGATCTGTTGTCTGTTTTTTGATTGGGTTATTTGTCCTCTTACTCATTTGTAAGGGGTCTCTATAAATTCTAGATCCAAATCCTTTATTAGCCATGTGTTTTCGAAATATTTTCTCCCAATTATTTGTTGCTTGTCTTTTCACTTTTAAATAGTGACTGTGAAATATAAATTAATTTTTTCATTTTGATGAGGTCCAGTTAATCTATATTTTTCTTTTATGTACTGTCCTTTGGGATCATATCTGAGAAATTTTTTCTTACTCTTTTTTCTCCTATGTTTCTTTTTAAATGTATTGTTTTAGCTTTTACAGTTAGGTTTATAACCCATTCTGAGCTAACTTTTGGGTGACGTGAGGGTTTGTTTTTATGCATGGAAATCCAATTTAAAATACATTCATTTATTTAAGTAACAATAAATCCTTACATGGTAGCATAATTAATATATTCTGTATGAAAAATAAACTCATTTCCAAAATAGAAATAGTGAAAGAGTGGTGTTATATTATTTTGTCCAGCTTAATAGGAGATTGTTTCTCAAATCTGTTTCTAATTCAGTGGCGGTATCACGCACTGTGTAGCCTCTAGAAAACTTGTATACTTGGGAGCAAATTACAGTGAAACATCAAATAATGCCTTAGTATTATAATTGGAAATAGTTTTAATCTCATGGATCTCAACACTAAAGGTGCACTGTGGGTTTGCAGATAGTACTTTGAGAACTGCTGGTATTAAAGTCACTTTTAGAGTTTCAGTTATGGCATGTCATTTCTTGGCATCTCATTTTATCATCTCATTAGTATTTTATTATCTTTAAAGCTCTTAAATGTCTTCTACATTTTCCCAAATACGTACCACTTTAATATTACAACTGAGAAGTTTTTTAGACCAAGGTTTAGCAAACTATGGTTGATGGAACAAATCCATTTGTAGATTTTGGTCAAGTTTTGCTTTTGGTAAAGAAAGTTTTATTGAAACACAGCCATATTCGATTATTTATATATTGTCTATGGCTGTTCCTGCTCTAAAAGGGTCGGGTTCAGTATTGTGACAGAAACCATTAAAATATTTATTCTCTAGCCCAGGGGTGCCCACACTTTTTCAGCTTGCGAGCTACTTATAAATGATGACCAAGTCAAAATGATCTACCTACAATAAAAATGCAAATCATAAATTTATTTCTTCTATATTATCATTATTTAAGTTACTATTACTATTTAATATTGTGTATTCTTCTTTCACCTTTCTCCTTCTCAGCTCTTTTTTCGGAGGAAAGTCAATGTCATAGTTTTTATGAACAGTCCGAAAAAGCCGCTCCACATTTCCCTTCTTTGGAATAGCAATGGCACACAGACAGATGAGGCAAATGCACTTAGAATATGACATAGTGAAAAAAATCCCCTCCCATTCTCTATGAGAGTGGTAGGTTTTAGGCTTCTTACTCGGACCAGCTACAGCACTCATTTTTATACCCTTTGTTGTATTTAGTTTAAATAAATTGAAGGTTAACTATGCAGCAATGTAACTGAGCAAGTTAGCGCGGTTTAACGAACATGCATAGGGTGTCAAAAGTTCAGACGTTGGATTGGCTACCCTGTATGCCAATCAAAAGACAAATGTCTTTTTAATGTCATGCGATCTACCCACACTTCCTTTGCGATCGACCAGTAGATTGCGATCGACGTATTGAGCACCCCTGCTCTAGCCCTTTAAGTCAAGTTGTTTCGACCCCTATAATAGATCAGCTTTTAATGGCTGGTAAAATAAGATGCTTAACAACTGTGCTTAAAGATTCTGAATAATAAATAATTGGCAATAATGAATAATGCCAATCAGCTTTATATAGTTAATAGGAAAATATATTGAACTGTCACATAACGAAAAATAAGGCTTAGTCCTATTGACTTGATATTTTATATTTTATTAATGTTTTTTTTATATTAATGGTTTTTCAAAGGATGTTTTTCTCAAGTTAAAAAATTAATCCTTTATTGAGAAGGAAGAATGTGTTACTAATTGTTTTTGTTAAATTTTTATTTATTGATTGATTTTAGACAGATAGGAACAGAGAGAAAGAGAGAGAGAGAGAAAGGAACATTGATCTGATCCTGGATGTGCCCTGACCGGGGATCAATTCAGCAACCTCTGTGCTTTGTGCTGATTCTCTAACCAATGGAGCTATCTGACCAGGGCACTAACTGTTTTATACATTAAATTAAAACACTTTGTAAAATACCTTAAAAATGAATATCTTGAAAATGTTAAAAGATATTTAAGGATTGTCAAATTTAATCTTAAATTTTAATCTGTGCTCTTTTAGGATGATCTTGAAGATCTTATTGTTAATTGGGATGAGAGCAAAAGCATTGGTGACATCTTTCTTAAATATGTAAGTATTTTAAGTTTTCAGATTAAAGTATTCTATTATAAAGGATTGGCAGGGAATGAACTTTGACATCATTGTATTTGTAAAATATAAAATGTAACACTTCTGATAGCTCAAGACCAGCATTAGGAACACTAATTGTGCTGTAATTGTTTTACTATATATGAAGTTATTTGCCTTTCACCAAGGCTATAGGTTAATGAGTTTTTAAAAATTTTCTACAGTTTTTAAAGAAATTTTTTTTATTTGAGGTTACTTTTACCTGTAATTGTGTCTACTCTGCATAAAAGCTTCCAATGAATTGCTTCTCTTTAGGATAAGAGCAGCATAGCTTAAGTTTCTCAAATAAAGAAAATTAATTTTGAATGGGGTGCTGTGAATAGGATTCAAAATTTTTCTGTTTTTTTAAAAATATGATTTATAACTTCCAGTGCCTTGGGTTCTGGCTTATTTACTTTTGTTTTCTGAGGCCTCTAACTTTCATCCTTACCATATACCTAGTCTCTTAGATATTTTTCTTGTTGGTTGAGAATTGCAAATATGCAAATTATTCTCACATAATCTTTTTGATACCTGTTAGTCTCCTAAATTAGCCAAGATGTTTTTCATTTTCTTGTTTGCCTTTTTGGGTAGTATAATTAATCTTTTAGTGGTGGTTTGGACTCTTCAATGAATAACAGCATATTCTTAAATTCTACATAGATTAGTTCTAAGTCAGTTCTAAATATTATGAATTTATGGAGTTCTTTTATTATATGTTTCAGGTATACAACATTTTAATTCAGCATCTGTATACACTTAAAAATTGATGACCAAAAGTCTAGTTATTATCCATTACCTTGCAATTGACCCCTTCCCCTCTTTCACTCAGCCCCCCAACCCCCTTCTACCTTAGTAACTGCTGATCTGTTCTCTGTATCTATCATTTTGTTTTTGTTTTTTATATATTTTTTAAAGATTCCACATGTAAGTGAAATATGGTATTTTCTGACCTATTTCACTTAACATTATATCCTTAGGTTTCATCCATGTTGTTACAAATGGTAACATTTAATTTTTTATGGCTGAGTAATAGTCTATTGCAGGGGTGCTCAATACATCGATCGCGATCTACTGGTCGATCGCAAAGGAAGTGTGGGTAGATCGCATGACATTAAAAAGACATTTGTCTTTTGATTGGCATACAGGGTAGCCAATCCAACGTCTGAACTTTTGACATCCTACGCATGCGCGTTAAACCGCGCTAACTTGTTCAGTTACATTGCTGCGTAGTTAGCCTTCAATTTATTTAAACTAAATACAACAAAGGGTATAAAAATGAGTGCTGTAGCTGGTCCGAGTAAGAAGCCTAAAACCTACCACTTTCATACAGAATGGGAGGGGATTTTTTTCACTATGTCATATTCTAAGTGCATTTGCCTCATCTGTCTGTGTGCCATTGCTATTCCAAAGAAGGGAAATGTGGAGCGGCTTTTTCGGACTGTTCATAAAAACTATGACATTGACTTTCCTCCGAAAAGAGAGCTGAGAAGGAGAAAGGTGAAAGAAGAATACACAATATTAAATAGTAATAATAGTAACTTAAATAATGATAATATAGAAGAAATAAATTTATGTTTTGCATTTTTATTGTAGGTAGATCATTTTGACTTGGTCATCTTATAAGTAGCTCGCAAGCTGAAAAAGTGTGGGCACCCCGGTCTATTTTGTGTGTGTGTGTGTGTGTGTATATTATATAACCACATCTTTATCCATTCATCTAATGATGGACACTTAGGATGTTTCCATATCTTAACTATTGTAAATAAAACTGCAGTGAACATAGGGGTGCGTCTATCTTTTAGAATTCATGTTTCCAATTTTTTTGGCTAAGTACCCAGAAGTAGAATTGCTGTATCGTATGGTAGTTCTATTCGTACTCTTTTGAGGCATCTCAATATTGTTTTCTGTAGTAGTTACACCACTTAATCTCACCAGGAGTGTACAAGTTCCCCTTCCCCCGCTTCTCTCGAATACTTGTTATTTCTTGCTTTTTTGATAGTAGTTATTCTGACAGGGGTGAGGTATTATCTTATTGTGGCTTTGTTTTGCATTTTCCTACTATTTTGTGATGTTTAGCATCTTTTCATGTGCCTGTTAGCCATCTGTGTGTCTTCTTTGTGAAAATGTCTATTCAGATACTCCTGTCCTTTTTTAATCAGGTTGTTTTTCTGTTGCTGGGTTGTATAATTTCTTTATATATTTTGTATATTAACCTCTTATCAGATGTGTGTGTGATTGGCAGATATCTTCTGTCATTCAGTAGTTGCCTTTTCATTTTGATGATAGTTTTCTTCACGGCAGAAGGTTTTTAGTTTGGTATAGTCCCATTTGTTTATTTCTGCTTTTGTTTACCTTGCTTTTGGAGTTAGATCCTTAAAAACATCACTGAGACCCATGTCAAGGAGCTCAACCTCCTGTGTTTTCTTCTAGGAATTCTATAGTTGCAGGCCTTTCATTCAAGTCTTTAATCCATTTTGATTTAATTTTGGTGTATGGTGTAAAATAGTGCTCTGGTTTCATGCTTTTGCATGTGGCTGTCAAATTTTTCCAGCACCATTTATTGTAGAGACTTCATTCTCTCTTGTATGTTCTTGGTTTCTTTATTGTAAATTAAATTTATAGAGGGTTTTAAACTTGTAATGTTTATGTCAGTACAATAAACTTTAATATACATTTATTTCTTTCTGGTCTTTATTTAAATTTCAGGTTCTAGGCTGTGTGTACTAATTGACGAATGTTGTTTAGCAGTTAAGTCACTCATTAGTGAGAAGTTTATAAAATAAAATTTTGTATTTAACATGTAAAGAAAAACTTTTTCATTCAATATGTCAGATTGTTACTATTGATTTTTCAACTATAAGTTTCATTGTCTTAAGGGTGAAATGCATTACAGATTGGTTTTTTTTCTTCTTTCTAGTCAAAAGATTTATTGAAAACCTATCCTCCCTTTGTAAACTTCTTTGAAATGAGCAAGGAAACAATTATTAAGTGTGAAAAACAGAAACCAAGATTTCATGCTTTTCTGAAGGTAATGTACATTCTTTCAAACAAAAGTCAGAGAATAGTCCTGCCCGGATGGCTGAGTGGATAAAGTGTGGGCCTGGTGTACTAGAAGTCACGGGTTTGATCCTCAGACGGCATGTATGAGAAGCAATCAATGAGTGCACAACTAAGCGACCAACTAAAGGAACAACTAAGTGAAACGAATTGATGCTTTTCTCTCTCTCTCTCGCTCTCTTTTTCTGTCTCAAATAGATGGAAAATGTATTTTTAAATCTGAGAATAATTTCTAAAGGAATTCATTAAGATTATGCTTTTAGTAAAACATGTATTCATATACTACCATCTTAATGTTACCTGGCAACTTGAGCTGTGTCTGTGAGTGGCAGTGATATATAGCTTCTGAAGATTTGACATAACAGAGTCCAAGAGGCAGCTAAGTGAATGAAAATGTTCTATATGGTTTTTCTTTTTTTTCAGTTATGCATGTTTTAGTTCTTAAACCTAAAAAATTTTCAGGGTGATTTTGTTTGCCTTTAATTATTTTTTTCCCCTTTCCAATGGTATCATCATACTATTTTAAAAGTTTTTTTATTGTGAATGATGTAGATTTAAGAGCAGCTGAAGATGTAATATATAGTGGTGAGTAGAGAAACTTCTGTCTGGTTAAGATATTAACCCTTAGGTTACTTCAGGCTTTGAATGTCCAACCACAGCAGTCCGCTAGAGAACAACTGCCGCCTCACCTCCTGTTAGTCATCAGTGATCAGCTGGAGTCGGATAAATGTAGGGTGTCTAATGTTTGCAGAAAACCTGTTCTTTCTCTAATTGTTGAATAAATTAATTTCTTTCAGATAAACCAAGCTAAACCAGAATGTGGACGGCAAAGCCTGGTAGAACTTCTCATCCGACCAGTACAGAGGCTGCCCAGTGTTGCATTACTTTTGAATGGTACTTGTCTGACCCTTTCAGACCGCTTTGGATACTTGTATGGAATTGTTTTGTTCTAAAAAATTTGAAACTTTTTGTTTTCACAGATTTCTTAGATTTTAACATTAATGTTTATGTCTTTTACCTGGAAAATATTTTTATGGATGATCTTAATCACTGCTGCTATAAATATTCAGTTTGGCCTAAAATGTTTTATTCTGTTATCAGTTATATTGACTAGTATTGTACTTTTTATCTTTTCTCTTAACCCTTTGAGTAGTGAGTTTTTCATGCTCGCTGACCCCTGGGAGTGAGTTCTTTTATCAAAAAATGAAATTAGTTTAGTCACAGTTTTATTAACTTAAAAACATGTTTTTTTGATAACCAATTTATGGAAACAAGAAGAACATACATTTGCCTTTTTAAAATGTTGCCTTACACATTTTTAAAATAAATCGATCCTACTGTGGATGGTCAGGAGGCACCAGTACGTACATGAACGTTCATACTGCTCAGAGGATTAAAGTCTTCTTATCCCTGGCTAAGTAGCTCAGTTGGTTAGAGTGCCATCTTGATACACCAGGGTTATGGGGTCAGTCCCTGGTCAGGGCACATACTACAAGAATCAACCAATGAATGCAGAAATAAGTGGAACAACAAATCAATGTTTCTGTCTCTCTCTCAAATCAATTAAAAAAATATTTTTAAAAAGTCTTCTTACATATCATGGTGTGCCACTGATTCAAACTCAGTTAATATTCATGTAAACACACCATTCACTTACAAAATCACAAGGCAAGAGATAATTTATATGTCTCAAGTTATTTGGTTCTTTTCTGAATCTTAATAGGATTTTGTATATTTGGTCTTATACTTCATTTTTCTTAAACTGTGCAGAACAGTCTTGAAACATACATTCATTTATTTTAGAAGTTAAAGTACTGAACCAGTGTAGAGTTAATTTTTATGAATGAATTTTGCCTGCAGTAAAAAACAAGCATATGCATATGCCTTTCCATTAGGTGACTAAAATAGTGAATATTTATAGACAGTGTCTGTTTTTATACTATTTAAAAAAATTTTTAAAAAATTAAGTATGAAAACTAAATTACCAACAGTATAAAGTCTGTAATAAACCATTTTGATCCGTATACCTTAACTATAGTAGTATGTATAACAGACAAGGTTAATTTTGTGACTATTTAATCTATTTTTTCTTAAAACTTTTGAATTAACATGAATTATAGTGACTTAAAAATTGATAATTTTTGTTCTCTTTAAGCTTATCTAATGTAGTTTAGAATTACTAGCTTTAAAATGATTTTCTAGTCTTTAAAAGCCATTGTATTTTACAGATAGTAAAGAGAACATATGGGTAAGCAAACTTTTAACTTTATAACAGTGTATTTAATTTTCTTGCTTACTTATGTTGTTTCATTAAGTACTTGTAGAAATCCATCAAATGTTGTCATGACTAAAATGACAACATTAAGAAAAGTCAGGCTGACCAGGCATGATGCAGTGGATAGAGCATTAGCCTGGGATATAGAGGACCCAGGATCAAAACCCTGAGGTTGCTGGCTTGAGCGAGGGATCATCCGGCTTGAATATGGCCTCAACAGCTTCAGCGTGGAGGTTACTGACTTGAGCGTGGGATCATAGATGTGACCCATGGTCGTTGGCTTGAAGCCAAAGGTCACTGCTTGAGTTCAAGGTTGCTGCTTGAGAAAGGGGTCACTCACTCTGCTATAGCCACCGCCTGCCTCCCAGTAAGCCACATTTGAGAAAGCAATCAATGAACAATCAAGGTGCTACAACGAAGAATTGATGCTTCTCATCTCTTTCCCTGCCTGCCTTTCTGTTCCTGTCTGTTCGTCTCTCTGTCTCTCTCATTTAAAAAATAAAAAATCAAAGTGTAAGCATCCCATGAACCTATTAACTAAAACAAAACCTGCTTTCAGTGATGGAGTCATTAGACTCCTGTATAAAATATAATATATACAGGGGTGGGCAAAATTAGGGTTATAGTTGTAATGCAATAAATAATATGATAGTTAATAAACAATGCAAGAATAAGCTGTGTTTCACATACAGTTGTAGAACTACTTTTGCCCACTCATGTGTAATGATTTCTTAGCTAATTGAAGACCATGTGTTTTCATTCATGAAGAGTTAAAGGAATGCAGAAGTCCCCAAGCTTTACTAGAGGGAAATTGAAATGGTAGTGAAATATGTTACATATTATTCTGCAAGTTTAGTCAATAAAAATTGTGCAAAACACCTGACAAGTTGGTGGCACAGTGGATAGAGAATCAGCCTGGGATGCAGAGGACCCAAGTTCAAAACCCTGAGGCTGCTTAGCTTGAGTGCGGGCTTACCAGCTTGAGCGTGGGATCAGAGAGATGATCCCATGGTTGCTGGCTTGAGCCCAAAGGTCACTGGCTTGAGCAAGGGGTCACTGGCTCAGCTAGAACCCCCTGGTTAAGGCACATGAGAAAGCAATCAATGAACAACTAAGATGCTGCAACGAAAATTTAATGTTTCTCATTTCTCTCCCTTCCTTTCTTTCTGTCGCTATAGGTCTCTGTCTCTCTCTTTCTCTAGCAAAAAAAAAAATAAATAAATAAAGGAGCCTGACCAGGCAGTGGCGCAGTGGATAGAGCATCGGACAGGGATGCGGAAGACCCAGATTCGAGACCCCGAGCTCGCCAGCTTGAGCGCGGGCCTGTCTGGCTTGAGCAAAAGCTCGTCAGCTTGGACCCAAGGTTGCTGGCTCCAGCAAGGGGTTGCTCGGTCTGCTGAAGGCCTGCGGTCAAGGCACATGTGAGAAAGCAATCAATGAACAACTAAGGTGTCGCAACGGCAACAAAACACTAATGATTGAAGCTTCTCACCTCTCTCCGCTCCTGTTTGTCTGTCCCTATCTATCCCTCTCTCTGACTTTCTCTCTGTCCTTGTAAAAAAAGAAAAAAAGAGCCTGACCAGGCGGTGGCTCAGTGGATAGAGCGTCAGACTGGGATGCAGAAGGACCCAGATTCGAGACCCCGAGCTCACCAGCTTAAGCACGGGCCCATTTGGTTTGAGCAAAAGCTCACCAGCTTGGTCCCAAGGTTGCTGGCTCCAGCAAGGGGTTGCTCTGTCTGCTGAAGGCCCGTGGTCAAGGCATATGTGAGAAAGTAATCAATGAACAACCAAGGTGTCACAACGGCAATGAAAAACTAATGATTGATACTTCTCACCTCTCTCCGTTCCTGTCTGTCTGTTCCTATCTATCCCTCTCTTTGACTCTCTCTCTGTCCCTGTAATAAAATAAAGTTTAAAATAAAATAAATAAAGGAATCATACAAATATGTAGGAAGAGAACTCCGAAGGCAACACTATGTAAAAACTATTTTCTAAAGTAAAGTTTGGATATTGTCTGAAAATTTTCTATTAAGATGGACAGTATTTTTAAGTTTTAGATAATAAAACCACTAAATTTTTGTTGATCATGGAAAAATGTTTTGTCATTACAGATCTTAAGAAGCATACAGCTGAAGAAAATCCTGACAAAAGCACTCTAGAAAAAGCTATTGAATCACTAAAGGAAGTAATGACGTAAGTGCATTAGTATAATTTTTTTAAAAACTTAACAAACTTTTTTCCATTGATTTGAGAGAGAGAGAGAGAGAGGCATAAGCTTGCCCTCCCACTTAGTTCTTCCATTTATTTGTGCACTCACTGCTGGCTTCTGATACGTGCCCTGACGGGTCAAACCTGTGACCTTGGCATGCTGGACGATGCTTTATTCACTGAGCCACCGGACAGGGCACATTATTTCCATATTTTGTGTCCTTTGGATTTAGAATGAAATTAATAGAACAATTAGAATCATAAATGGAGAGAAAATTGTCAACAAATATTTACAAAATATTTGTTATTTTTCTAATAGTGTAGTTGCACATTAAAATAAGAGTTTTGTAAGTATGCATTGATTACTCAAAAGCATTTATTTCTTAAAGTGTTAAAATTATTAATGGTTTACAAATTTGAAAATGTTAGACTTCACTTATTGATAGCTTGTTTTTGTCTTCATATTTGTATAAACTGCCCAAATGTCACTTGGGAATGTGACCATGGTGAAATAAAGATAATAGGTTTATAATACTTTTTCCACTTTACTTTGGCTTTTTGTTTCTTACCTTGAATTTTAAGGAATTAAATTGTTGGAGTTGGTTGGAGATGTATGAAAAGCATAAACTCAATGACATTGACTTGGGCCTTGATTATTGAGCTTGTAGTCATAGTTTTGGTCAGTTAGGACTTTTTCTGACTATTATGAGCAGAACTGAAAACTATGTTGATATTGAATCTCATGGAAGGAGAGGGCACTTCAGCTCTTTGGACTTTACCTATCAACTTATTTAATTGATTTATTAAATATTGAGTTCTGAGATTCCATGAAGTGCTTCAATATGGAAGAGTTTTTTTAAATACTTGCAAAGGAGCTCTTAGCCAGGAACTTTACCAGCTTTAAGACTGAGGGTCTAGCAGTAAAATAATGCTCAAGTCAGTGAATACCAGTTTCTGTTGCTACATGCATGTTTTGTTTTTTGCCTACATTTACATTTTATATGTTCATCGGCCAGCCTTCTTGCTTTTAATTAATTTTGAGGCAAGAATAGTTTTTTTAACACTTCATGGTTTAACAAACTCAGACACTATTTATCTTAACTCTTTCAACAAACTCTTTAAAGTAGGTGGTCAGTGTTAATTTTACAGAGCAGAGCTGAGAGGCTGTTACTTGCCCGATGTACCTGGTTAGTGTGTAGCATATTCTACCAGTATTATTTTGATGTTGTCTCCTTTAGAGCAGTGTTGCTCCAGGAATAATGCGCCCAACTGATAAGACTGGTGATTAAAGATTTCTTTCCTTTTTGAAATTCTTTAAGCTTCCTGGAACTTACAAATCTTTTTAATCTATCCCTACCCTAAATGTCTTGCTCACAGTAGATCTTCAATAGATGTTCGGTTATAGAAGTTGCTATTTTAATGTCGAATTATGATACTGATTTATGTATAAGCCTTACAGAATTTGACACATCTGAATTCTTGAGATCCTTGAACACTTAGCATAGGGATTAACAGTCCTTGCCATTTAAGTAGAACAAAAAACCTAAAAATAGATTCTAACATCATTGATTACACATACTTAATTGATAAACATTAATTTGTTACAGATCTGTTTTAGTAGTTTCAGTATTATTTTTTTAACAAACTATACATGTTTAAAATAGTTTGATTAATTTTGTCATACATATGCTCCCACAGAACCATCACCACTATCAAGATAAGGAACATTTTTTGTCACCTCCAGAAGTATTTTGTTTTGTTTTGTTTTTAGCGAGAAAGATAGAAAGTGAGAGAGATAAGAAACATCAACTCGTAGTTGCAACACTTTCAGTTGTTCATTGATTGCTTCTCATACATGCCTTGACCAGGCAGGGGTGGGAGGCTCAAGCCAAGCTAGTGACCCCTTTCTAAGCCAGCGCCCTTAGGCTTCAAGCCAGCAACTATGGGGTCATGTCTGTGGTACTATGTTCAAGTCAGCAACCCTACATTTTAGCTGGTGAGCCTGTGCTCAAGCCTGTGACCTTGATGTTTCAAACTTGGGTCTTCAGTCTCCAAGGGTGATGCTCTATCCACTGTGCCACCATTTGGTCAGACTCAGCACCTCCAAATGTTTATTTGTAGCCTTTGGTAATCATTTTTCCTGCCTCTTCCTCTCCACCCCATCCCAAGGCAACAACTGCTCTTCCTTTTACCGATACAATTTGCATTTTCTGGGATTTTATCTATTTAAGCAGTAATTATCTTTTGTCAGGCTTGTTTTACTCAGCATAATTATTTTGAGATTAGTCCTTATTGTTCCTTATATCAATTGTTCATTCCCTTTTATTGTTTTCCAATGTATTAATATACCATTTTTATCCATTCATCTGTTGGTGAACATGTTGATGGTTTTTAGTATTTGGCTTTTACAAATAAAGCTGATATGAACATTTGTGAATAAGTCTTTTGTATGAACTTATGCTTCCATTTTTCCTGGATACACATGTAGAAGTGGGAATGGCTAGATCAGGGGTGCTCAATACGTCAATCGCAATCTACTGGTCGATCACGAAGGAAGTGTGTGGGTAGATCGCATGACATTAAAAAGACATTTGTCTTTAAAAAAAAAAGACATTTGTCTTTTGATTGGCATACAGGGTAGCCAATCTGATGTCTGAACTTTCGACACCCTACGCATGCGCGTTAAACTGCGTTAACTTGTTCAGTTACATTGCTGCGTAGTTAGCCTTCAATTTATTTAAACTAAATACAACAAAGGGTATAAAAATGAGTGCCATAGCTGGTCCGAGTAAGGAGCCTAAAACCTACCACTTTCATAGAGAATGGGAGGGGATTTTTTTTTCCACTAGGTCATATTCTAAGTGCGTTTGCCTCATCTGTCTGTGTGTCATTGCTATTCCAAAGAAGGAAAATGTGGAGCGGCTTTTTCGGACTGTTCATAAAAACTATGACATTGACTTTCCTCCGAAAAGAGAGCTGACAAGGAGAAAGGTGAAAGGAGAATACACAATATTAAATAGTAATACTAGTAACTTAAATAATGATAATATAGAAGAAATAAATTTATGTTTTGCATTTTTATTGTAGGTAGATCATTTTGACTTGGTCATCTTATAAGTAGCTCGCAAGCTGAAAAAGTGTGGGCACCCCTGGGCTAGATCATATAAGTTTTTTAAAATTCCAACTGTTGCCTGATTTGTGGTGGCGCAGTGGATAAAAAGTGTCAACCTGGAATGCTGACGTCAACGGTTCAAAACCTTGGGGCTTGCCTGATCACGGCACATGAGAAGCAACAACTATGAGTTGATGCTTCTACTCCTCCCCCTTTTTCTTTCTATCTCTTTCTCCTCTAAAATCAATAAGTAAAGTCTTTTTAAAAAAGTTTCAACTCTTTTTCAAAGTGGTTGTATTGTTTTGCACCCCTACTAACAGCACATGTTGAGTACCAGTGGCTCCATGTCCCTGTCAACTCTTAAGTATGGTCAGTCATTTTACTTTGTGAAATTCTAATAGATATGTAGTGATGTGTTGCATTGTTTTGACTTGTATTTCCCTAATGACAAATGACGGTTAGCATTTCTTCATGTGCTTATTTGCCATCCATGTTATCCTTTTAGAGTTCTTTATATATTCTGGTTAAAAAGTAGCTTTTGTCAAATATGTGATTTTAAAATATTTTCTTGTCTTTGGCATTTTTTTTTAAAAAGTTCCTTTCAAAAAATGGGAGTTCTATGGAATCCAGTTTGTCTTTTTTTTTTACGCGTGGTAATTATAATTTTATCTAAGAAATCAACATTGTTTAACTTACGGTCACAATGATTATCTCTTTTCTTCAAGAACCTTTGTTCTTTTAATCATTAGGTAAAAATCGTCGAGGTCTAATTCAATTTTTAGGGTTTTCTTTTAAGATTTTAATTTATTGTGTTTACATAGATTCAAGTGTTCCATCAAATATGTCTCCCCCCACCCCATGTTCCCCTCAGCCTCTGTCCTTTGTCCCCCTCCCCTCAACACCTTCCCAGCTTCTCACCAAGATTTGCTGTCCTGTTCTCTATAATGCTGTGTTATGTATATATAATTTCACCAATCTCTTTCTCTTCTCTGATCCCATCTTCTCTTCCCTTTCCCTCTGACCACTTTCCCTCTGGTCCCTTTGATTCCACCTCTGCCTGTGTTCTGTTCCTCAGTTCACATTGTTCATTGGATTCCTCAAATGAGTGAGGTCCTATGATATTTTTCTTTCTCTGCCTGGCTTATTTCACTTAGCATGATAGTTTCCAGGTCCATCTATGTTGTTGCAAAAGGTAAGATTTCCTTCTTCATGACCGCGTAGTGTTCCATTATGTATATGTACCACTGCTTTTTAATCCACTTGTCCACTGACAGACACTTGGGTTGTTTCTAGATCTTGGCTATTGTAAACAATGTTGCCATAAACATGGGGATGCGTTTCTTCTTTTAAACCAGTGATTTGGTGTTCTTGGGATATATTCCTAAAAGTGGGATAGCTGGGTCAAAGGCAGTTAGTTCGATTTTTAATTTTTTGAGGAATCTCCATACTATTTTCCACAGTGGCTGCACCAGTCTGCATTCCCACCAGCAGTGCAGGAGGGTTCCCTTTTCTCCACATCCTCGCCAGCACTTATTCTGTGTTGTTTTGCTGATGAGTGCCATTCTGACTGGTGTGAGGTGATATCTTATTGTGGTTTTAATTTGCATTTCTCTAATGATTAGTGATGTTGAGCATTTTTTCATATGCCTATTGGCCATCTGTATGTCCTCTTTCGAAAAGTGTCTGTTTATTTCTTTTGCCCATTTTTTGATTGAATTGTTTACCTTCCTGGTGTTAAGTTTTACAAGTTCTTTATAAATTTTGGTTATTAACCCCTTATTAGATGTATTGGTGAATATGTTCTCCCATTGTGTGGGTTGTGTTTTTATTTTGTTAATGATGTCTTTTGCTGTGCAAAAGCTTTTTAGTTTCATATAGTTCCATTTGTTTATCCTGTCCTTTATTTCACTTGCCCATGGAGATAAATCAGCAAATATATTGCTACGAGAGATATCGGAGAGTTTACTGCTTATGTTTTTTCCAAGATGTTTATGGTTTCATGACTTACATTTAAGTCTCTTTTGCATTTTGAGTTTGTTTTTGTGAATGGTGTAAGTTAGTGATCCAGTTTCATTTTTTTTCAGGTAGATGTCCCAGTTTTCCCAATACCATTTGTTAAAGAGACTGTCTTTAGTCCACTGTGTGCTCTTACCTCCTTTATCAAATATCAGTTGTCTATCAAGGTGTGGGTTTATTTCTGGGTTCTCTGTTCTGTTCCATTGATCTATGTGCCTGTTCTTATGTCAGTACCAGGCTGTCTTGAGTACAATGACCTTGTATTATAACTTGATATCAGGAAGTGTGATACCCCCCACTTTATTCTTCTTTTTCAGGATTGCTGAGGCTATTCGTGTTCTTTTTTGGTTCCATATAAATTTTTGGAATATGTGTTCTATATCTTTGAAGTATGTCATTGGTATTTTAATAGGAATTGCATTGAATTTAGAGATTTCTTTGGGTAATATAGACATTTAAATTTTATTCTTCTTATCCATGAACACCGTATATGCTTCCACTTGTTTCTTTCTTCATTGATTTACTTTATCTATGTTTTATAATTTTCCGAGTACAAGGTTTTAACCTCTTTGGTTAAATTTACTCCTAGGTATTTTTGTTGTTGTTGAAATAGTGAAGGGGATTGTTTTTTTAATTTCTCTTTCAGACAGTTTATTGTTGGTGTATAAAAATGCCACTGATTACTGAATATTGATTTTATATCCTGAGAATTTTAGCATCTAAGTTCATCAGTGATATTGGCCTATAGTTTTCTTTCTTTGTAGTATCTTTGCCTGGTTTTGGAATCGGTATTATGCTTGCCTCTTAAAATGAGTTTGGAAGTCTTCTCTCTTCTTGAATTTTTTGAAATAGCTTGAGAAGGATAGGAGTTAGTTCTTCTTTGAATATTTGGTAAAAATCACCTGTGAAGCCATCTGCCCCATGCCTTTTGTTTGTTTGGAGTTTTTTGATAACTGCTTCAATCTCATTTGATGAAATCGGTCTGTTTAGATTTTCTGATTCTTCCAGATTTTTGAAAGATTATATATTTCAAAGAATTTGTCCATTTCGCCTAGGTTATCTAATTTTAGTATTAATTAAACTATCTTCATAGTATTTTCTTACAATCCTTTGTATTTCTGCTATGTCAGTTATTACTTCTCTCTAATTTTATTTATTTGAGTCATCTCTCTTTTTTTATGTGTGAGTCTGGTTAAAGGTTCATTGATCTTGTTTACCTATTCAAAGAACCAGCTCTTGGTTTCATTGATCCTTTTTTCTTTAGCCTCTATGCCATTTATTTCCGCTCTGACCTTTATTATTTTCTTCCTTCTACTTCCTCTGGGTTTTATTTGCTTTTCTTTTTCTAGTTCTTTTAGATGCAGGTAAAATAGTTTATTTGAGCTTTTTCTAGCTTCTGAAGGTATGCCTGTAGTGCTATGAACTTCCTACTCAGGACTGCTTTTGCTGTGTCCCATAAATATTGAATTGTTGTATGCTCATTTTCTTTTGTTTCAAGGAAATTTTTGATTTCTTTCTTTATCTTTGTTGACCCATTTGTTATTTAATAACATGCTGTTCAGTTTCCAACTGTGTGATTTTCAGTTTTTCTATTGTAATTGATTTCTAAGTTTCATGGCTTTGTGATCCAAGAAGATGCTTGATATGATCTCAATCTTCTTAAATTTATTGAGACTCATTTTGTATCCTAACATGTGGTCTATCCTAGAGAATATATCGTGAGCACTTGAAAAGAATGCATATTCTGTTGCTTTAGGGTGGAAGGTTCTGAAGATATCTATTAAATGCAGTTGATTTAGTGTGTCCTTTACATCTGCTGTTTCTTTGTTAATTTTCTTTCTTGAGGATCTATCCACTGATGTTAGTGGGGTATTAAAATCTTCTACTATTATAGTATTGCTGTTGATCTCACCCTTTATGTCTGACAAAATCTGCTTTATATATTTAGGTGCTCTTATATTAGGTGCATAGATATTTATAATGGTTATATCTTCTTGTTGTATTGCTCCCTTTATTATTATGTAGTGACCTTTATTATCCCTTACTATAGCCTTTGTATTAAAGTCTATTTTGTCAGATATAAGTATTGCTACCCCAGCTTTATTTTATTTTCATTTGCATGAAATAGTTTTTTCCCTCCCTTTACTATCAGTTTATGTTTATCTTTTGTTTTGACGTGGGTTTCTCGTAGACAGCATATGTACAGGTCCTGTTTTCTTATCCACGCAAGTACCCTTTGTCTATTGATTGGAGCATTTAATCTATTTACATTTAAGGTTATTATTGATATGTAGTAGTTTATTGACATTTTATTCTCTAAATCTACATTCCTCTTTTATTAGATTTCTTCCCACTTTGTTCTGTTTACAATAGACTCCTTAACATTTCTTGTAGCATTGGTTTGGTTTTAATGAATTCCTTGAGTTTTTTTTGTCTGGGAAGCTCTTATTTCTCCTCCAATTTTAAATGAAAGCCTTGCTGGATAGAGGAGTCTTTGTTTTAGGCTCTTGTTTTGCATTGCTTTGAATATTTCTTGCCATTACCTTCTGGCCTCAAGTGTTTCTGTTGAGAAGTCAGATGTCATCCTTATTGGGGCTCCTTTATAGGTAATTGACTGCTTTTCCCTTACAGCTTTTAGTATTCTTTCTTTATTTTTGTATTTTACTTATGATGTGTCTTGGTGTGAGCTCTTTGGGTTCATCCTTAATGGGACTCTCTGTGCTTCTTGAACTTGTGTGAATTTTTTCATTATCAATTTAGGGAATATTTCAACTGATTTCTTCAACCAGATTCTGTATTTTTTAATCTTTCTCTTCTCCTTCAGGAACCCCTATGATGTGGATGTTATTTCTCTTCAAGTGGTCACAAAGTTCTCTTAGAGTTTTCTCAGACTTTTTGAGCCTCTTTTCTTTTTGCTGCTCTGCTTCCGCTCTTTTGTTTATCTTGTCCTATAAATTGCTGAGTCGCTACTCAGCTTTATCCAGCCTGCTTTTAATTCCTTCTGGTGTGGTCTTCATTTCTGATATTGTATTTGTCATTTCTGACTGGTTCTTTTTTATTATTTCAATGTCCTTTTTGATACTTGCTATCTCTTTATTTAGGTGCTTGTTATGTCCATCCATTGTTGCTCTAAGATCTTTGGACATCCTAACAATCATTATTTTAAACTCTGCATTTGGTAACTTGGTTATTTCTGTCTCATTCAGATCTTTTTCTGGGGATTTTTCTTGTTGATTCATTGGGTTGTATTTCTTTGCTTTTCCATTTTGTCTGTGTATAAGAAGGGTGTGGCCATAAGAGACCAATGGGTGTGATCTCTGTGTTTCCTAGGTGTGGTCTGTCAGCAGGCCAGCCACCCCCTCTGCCATCGTTTTGGGCTTTCAGTCAGAGGCGGGTGCCCTCCTGCTGCCGCTGTCACTGAGGCTTCCGGCTCTCCTTTTCAGACAGGACTGCATTCATGCGTTTGGGCTGTAAGTCTTGGCCAACTCCCAACCTCTGCGCCGCCCCTACTGGTGGGACTGTCCTCATGTGCTGGGCAGGCCATACTTGGCCCTGTGTGCGGGGCTGCGCTCTCACGACCAGTCTACAGCTGTGGCCAACCCCCTGCTTTCGCTCCCAAGGGTGGAACTGTGCTTGCGCTGAGACCACAGCCATGGCTGGTCCCAGCTTCTTCTCCGGCAGGCAGAACTGTCCCTGTGCCTGGGCTGCTGCCAGTCCCCAGCTTCTGCCGCTGCCGAGGGGACTGTGCTCCCATGTCCTGCTGCTGCCTGTGCTCTGGCAAGCACTCATCAGCGTGGGGTATCGATTTAGCTCAGACCTCAGCACTCACTACTGTATTCCTGATGGCTCCCTGTTTCTAAGTGATTTTTTGCCCTAACTGCAGCTGGAGAGCTTCTGTTTGGCTGATGTCTTGCTTCCCTTTGCTTCCCTATTGCTGGTTCCAGGAAAACTACTCACTTTAGATTTGGGGAGTGACTCAGCCCAGGGCTTAGGGAGGCTGTCCCTCAAAGTGTTTCTCCCAGAGTACACTCTCTTCCTGCTACTCTGGTCCTCAGCTCACCCCATCCCCAGGAGCCCCAGTGAGTGGTTGTGAAAGAGGTTTTCTGCACAGACCCTTTAAGACAAATCCTGGGTCTGAGAAATCTGTCTCTTTCTTGCAAACAGTATTCTGGCTCGTTTTGCAGCTAAATACTGTCCGTACGCCTCTTCTAGGCATCAACTTGTGGTAGCTTCTTGCATGTATTCTGATCACACAAGCCCAGGGTTTCAAACTAATGACCTCAGCACTCCAGGTGGATACTTTATCTACTGCGCCACCACAGATCAGGCTGTTTTGTTTTTTGATATAAGAGTAAGGCCTGGATCAATATTTATTTTTTTAATGGAAATCTTTTTTATCACTGTTTGTCAAAAAGACCAACTTTTCTCCATTGAATTACTTTTAACACCTTTATTGAAAATCAGCTAACCATAAATGTGAGGGTTTATTTCTAGACTCTTAATTCTAGTTCATGTTTTTATTTGTCTATGATTCTACTAGTACTATATAATTTTTATTACTGTGCTTTTTAAATTGTTTTAAAATTGGAAAGTGAATCCTCCAAATTTGTTCCTCTTTTTTTAAGATTGTTTTGACTATTCTGGATTCCCTGAGTTTGCATATTGCTTTTAGAATCAGCTTGTCATTTTCTGGGGGTGGGGAAGAACAGTGAGGAATTTGATAAGGATTTTTGTTAAATCTATATTTCAATTTGGGGAGTATTGTCATCGATAGTAAATATTCTGATCTATGAACATTTATTTCCCTGTGTTTAGTTCTTTAATTTTTTTAAACTATGCTTTACAGTTTTCAGAGTATAAATTTTTGTACTTTTGTTAAACTTATTCCTAATAGTTTATTCTTATTGATACTATGATAAGGGAAAGAATTTTCTTAATTTTATTTTTGTAGTGTTTATTGCTAGTGTATAGAAAGAAAATAGAATTTTATATATTGTTTTTGTACTCTGTAACCTTACTGAACTTGTTTTAGTTCCTTTTTTTTTTTGTAGAGGAGTCCTTAGGACTTTGTGAAAGCATGATTATGTCATCTGCAAATAGAAATAGTTTTACTTTTTTCCAGTCTGAATGTTTTTTTATTTCATTTTCTTGCCTAATTGTCCTGGCTAAAGGGTCAAGTACAATGTCAAACAGAAGTTGTCAGAGGGAACATCAAAAATGACTGGTTTTGGGGTGGGAGAGGTAGTGTTCAATCTTTCACTACTAAGTATGATACGAGCTCAGATTTTTGTAGATTCCCTTTGTTAGGTTAAGGAGAGTTGTCATTCATAGGTTATTATTATTATTATTATTACAATGAAAGGGCTTGTCAAATGCTTTTTTTGCATCTATTGAAGTGGTCATGTGGATTTTGTCCTATATTCTATTGGTATGGCATATTATAATAATATTTTGATATTTGACTGTTAAGCTAGTACTTCTGTGATAAAATCTCACTTAATCATGGTATTTAATCCTTTTTATATGTTACTGGATTTGGCTTGCTAGTATTCTGTTGAGAATTTTGGTGTCTTTATTTATAAAGGATATTGGTGTATAGTTTTCTTGTAATTACTTTGTCTGGCTTTGGTATAAGACTAATATTGGTTTTATAAAAGAACTTTCCTCCTCTTTTAATTTTTGGAGGAATTAGGGTAAATTCTTTAGGTCTTTGGTAGAATTTATAAATGAAGTCATTTGGGTGTAGACATTTTATTGTAAGGACTTTTAAAATTGCTTGTTGAATTTGTTGTTATAGGTCTATTGAGAGTCTCTATTTCTTCTTGAGTCAGTTTCTATAGTTTCTATCTTTGTAGAAATTTGTTCGTTACGTTTTAACTATCTAATTTGTTGATATACTGTTACTTGTTTCTAGTGCTTTCTTATAATCCTTTTAATTGGTATAAAGTTGGTAGTGATGCCCAGCATTTTATCCCTGGTTTTATTAATTTGAGTTGTCCTTACTTTTTTTCTTGGTAAGCTTAGGTAAAGGTTTGTCAGTTTTGTTGACCTTTTCAAAGACCAATTTGCAGTTTTCTCGATTTTTCTCTACTATTGTTGTAGTCTCTGTTTCATTACTTACCACTCTAATCTCTATGATTTCCTTTTTTTCTGCCTGCTTTAGATTTAGTTTGTTCTTTTTCCCCCTTAGTTTCTTAAAGTGAAAGGTTAGGTTATTGATTTGAGATCAGTTTTTTTTTTATTATACACACTTAATAGCTATACATTTTTCTTTAAGCATTACTTACGTTTTATCTCATACATTTGGAATGCTGTGTTTTTGTTTTTACTTAAGTATTTTCTAATTTCACTGTGATTTCTTTTTGACACATTGATTATTTAGGAATCTGTTGTTTACTTTCCACATATTTGTGAATTTCCAGTGTCCTTTTGTTATTAATCTTTAATTTCATTCCATTTTTGTCAGAGAACATAGTTTGTGTTATTTCAGTTCTTTCAAATTTTTTGAGGCTTATTTTATGACCTAACCTGGAGACTGTGCCATGCACACTTGAGAAGAAAGTATATTTGCTATTGTTGGGTATTGTATACCCATCATTTTACTTGCATCCCATTTGTCTTTTAATTTAAATGTGTCTCTTTTAGACAATATGTAGTTGGGTGGCTTGCCATGTTTGTTTCCTTGTGTCATAGGAATTGACTTCCAGTGTCTAGAGAACTTTTATTTATTTTATTTTATTTTGTTGTTTCATGCAGTTTCTATCATTATTTCATTTGGAAGCTATAGTCTTAGTTTTTCTTTCAATGAAATGATTAGCATATGGTTTGGGAATGATTTTAATAAAACCTTTACCGAACTGTTGATCTGAAGATTACACAGATTTAATGTATTTTAGAAAGTGTATACCAGGGGTCCCCAAACTTTTTACACAGGGGGCCAGTTCAATGTCCCTCAGACCGTTGCAGGGCCGCCACATACAGTACTACATACACTGACCACCAATGAAAGAGATGCCCCTTCTGGAAGTGTGAGGGGGCTGGATAAACGGCCTCAGGTGGCCACAATTTGGCCCGCGGGCCGTAGGTTGGGGACCTCTGGTGTATACTGTGTAAAGTTAAAAGGAAGAATATAGTAGGGAGTGTAGTTAACCATACTTTTCGGAAAGGTCTATGGAATTTTTTTTTAATATAGTAGGATACTTTTAGGGAATATTTTTAACTGATTCAGTTATCAGAATTAAAGTAAACTCTGGAAAGACTTATTATGACATGAGATGTATTTGTATGCAGTCCTAATAATCTGTTGTTTTAGAAGATAGTTTTGTAAATAACCTTATTAATTTTTCAGGCATATTAATGAGGATAAGAGAAAAACCGAAGCTCAAAAGCAAATTTTTGATGTTGTTTATGAAGTTGATGGATGCCCAGTAAGTATTCATTTTTGATGATTTTCAGCTTATTTTCTTTCTTATTTAGATTCTACAGTTTTAATAAAAACAGAATCTTGGTACCAATTTCTTTTAAATGAAAACTTTAAGAAACATTCCTTGCTCCTACATGATCTATTAATATTTTCAATCTCTACAGGCTAATCTTTTATCTTCTCACCGAAGCTTAGTCCAACGAGTTGAAACAATTTCTCTAGGTGAGCAACCCTGTGACAGAGGAGAACAAGTAACTCTCTTTCTCTTCAATGACTGCCTGGAGGTAAAGTTGTACTTAATATAGTATAACTCTGTTGATTCGTGTAACTCCCGTGACTGTTTAAAAGCAAGTTTTGATTAAAGTATTATACATAAGTTTAAAGTGAGTGAATTTAAATAGTCACATTTGTTTGATTGATGCTAATTATTGATTAAATCTATTTATTAATATAATTCTTTTAAAGGAACACCTAATATTAAGAAGTATGATGAATTTTCATGACTTCAAATTAAGTGAGAATGAAAATTTAACTTATTTTTATGCAAATAAATGCTTAAAAGAATATTAAGAATTTTTTATTTCTGTATATAAAAAAGTAAAGTATTTATAAAAAAATGTAAAAAATTTATTAAAAGTATTCATTAAAAAAGTAAAAAATAATTATGACTTCATTTTGAAATTTAAGTAAATTTTTCCAGTAAAGAAGAAGTCAGCATTTTGTTAAAAGATAGATAACTTGATTACTTAATACCATGAATTATGATTCCCTGATTCCTTAAGTCAGCAGGGTTTAGGGTGAGTGGTCCACATATCAGATGGTGTGCAATGTTTCTAATTCAAAAATTTTCATCTAAGTTAAATTTTCCCCCCGTATTATTTTTACAGACAAACTGCATTGTTTGTGTGCTTTTTCAGCTTTTTTCTTTCATTTTGTTAGTAGTGTATTTTAAACAGTTAAATTGCCTAATGGGGAATATAAAGTTTATGTTTCTTCATTTTAGAAGATCAAACTTTTCATTTTGATAAAACGGATATTAACCAGAAGACTAATTTGACTGATATCTGTTATTGAGTAACTTTCTTTTGCTCTCACTAAAGTAATTTAATGAGTCTCCTCTTTTTTAAAAAAATGTCAATACTTCTTTTCTTTTTCTACTTATCTTCTAGTGTTGTGCTCTTTTATTATGTATATTATTATAAAACACAGGGGAATCTTAGTAAGTCCTGCCCAGTTACCAGAAGTTCACTCGTGTTAAATGCGTAGTTATGTTGTTTTGAGGTTAGTGAAAAATGATATTTTCATTTGTTCAGGAATGTTACAAAACACAAAAGTAAAGACAGTAAAAATAGTGTATGCAGTTACCCAGTACTGAAAAAGTTATGAGTCAGATACTTCGAAACTACATACTTGTGTATTCCAAAATAAGAAATTTACGCTGACTTGCTTTTGAGATAGGAACTAGGTGGAATTATTTATCAATCATATTTCACCTCAGTTTGCATTATTATGGAGTTTTATGCTCTATCCATAGTTGTACATCTGTTAGCTTCTATTAAAGCTTTTATAGTTTTTTTTCCTGTTGAAGTCCCTAGGTCAACTGGCTCTATTTATCTAATTGGTTAGGTTATCTGTACTTCCCTGCTAATCCATTCTGGTTTTTATCCCCTTAATCCTGAGAGAGTTGTGACTAACTTTAAGTTTTTGATCTTATATCCCCTTCAAATTCAGTAAAGTATTCTATAATTGGCTCATTGACTTACCTTCCACTTTAATTCCTGCCTTTTGTCATTCCCTGTAGCTTCCAGTTGATTATGTGATACCCTGGCCTCTCATTTCATTTACCAGTAACTATTTGTTCTAATCTCTTAGCTTTATTGTCTCAGAATCATAGTAACTGAAACAGATCTATTTCTAACATTAAATTTGGACTTAAAATTTGCTTGTTTGTCTAAATAAACAAATCAAACATTTAAAGTAGATAAAATATATATTGATTTATCAAATATGGCAGGTGATGTTTTACTGAAAGTAAACTTATTTAGTATTTAAGAATATATTTTTTCTTTTATATTTTATTTGTGTTTTAAGTTTTTTAACTTGATGTACTAGCATGTTTTATTAATATTAACACTTTTTATTGTTTTTCCTCTTTAACGAAGAACCTTAAGATTATTTTGCTTAATTAAAATATTGGTGGAAATATTGAAAGTCTTTATTGCTTATTTTACTATATTAATGTAAATGAACTTTTAATATTTAGTATGTAACATAGATCTGTATCATATTTCTGCTGTAGTGTGAATATGATATTGACTGCATTTTGATCTTTTCTAATGAGCCAATGGAGGTAGATACACTTCTCAGCCATACATTCTCATAGGGCGACCAGTTAATCTCAAGTCATAAGTAACTAATCAAAATCATTTTGTGTGAATGTCTTTCAGTTGATGATTATAGTCTCAAAAGAGATGTTCTTTTAAAAAGGCTAACTAACAAAGCAGGCTTCCATGGTGATGAAAACAAAAAAATTTTCATTTCGACCTTATAAAATTTACAGAACTCAAGTACATCATGAATCACAGGGTCCTTTCCGATGTTGCTCCTGTTTTTAGCTTTACTTTATGACTAATAGTCAAATGAGCTGCATATAGATTTATGTGATTAATGCCATTTGGTTTTTAAGTATTTGGTCTTTGTTTTTATTCATATTAGTTAAAATGACTTTTTTCCCCCGTATAATCAGATAGCAAGGAAACGCCACAAAGTTATTGGCACTTTTAGGAGTCCTCATGGCCATACCAGACCCCCCGCCTCTCTTAAGCATATTCATCTAATGCCTCTTTCTCAAATTAAGAAGGTGCTGGACATAAGAGAGACAGAAGGTATGATAATAAGATAAACTATTGGCTAAATAAAAATAGTTCATATTCACTCCTTTATGTTTTACTTAAAAATGCTAAGTTATCTTTACGTATAGTTGGTTAGTACCGATAAAGTAATTGTTCTTAGACTTCTACCCCAGCTCCATCTCTAGGAACTGATTTGATTTTTGTTTTTTTTTTTCAAATGAAAGTGCTGTCTCACTTTGACATGTAACCATTTTAGGAATATCTTGATCTTTTAAATGGTTACATGTCAAATTAGTACCTAACCTAACTGGTTCTCACACCAAAACTTCATTTCTTTAGAATCTAAAAGAAATCACTGGTGTAAAGGCTGTAGTCTGCATCTTATACCTTCCCTCTTGTCAGTGGCTGCATTGTTAAGGATGCAGCTAGAATATGACCAGGAATAGATGTGCTTGAGTAAATATACCCAAAATAACTGTAGTAGTTTTGACATGGATTAAATGTATATGAAGGGAAGCTTTTACTCCCAACGTTGTAGTGTTAGGGAGTGTTCTCTGAAGACCTAAAATTGCCAAAACAGTATCATCTGTTTAACTGGTATCTATCATATGTCTGCATGGCCATATTTTGGATGTTAGACATGCTTTTACAGAGTAAAACATATGCTCTAATGATGGAAGGCTTTGAGTTAATAGGGACAAAGAAAATATAAACAGTAACTTATATTGCTGTCTTTACTCAGTTGTCAGATTCTGAATTAATGTGTTATGTAGTATAGTTATTTTAAATAATTTCCATATTTTTGGATTGTAATAATAGAAAGACTTTATTATTTAAAACAGATTCTTGGTCACAAAACATTTTGTAACAATTTTAATATTTGGGCATTTTATTTCTTTGAACTTAAGTACGTTGAGTTTTTAAATTGTTCTTATAGTGCCATTTTATTTTAAAACTCAAATTCTAGAATGTTTTTTTTGTGTGTGTGTTTTTCCAGAGTTAGAAATGGGGAGGCAGTCAGATAGACTCCCGCATGCACGCGACTGGGATCCACCCAGCATGACCACCATGGGGCGATGCTCTGTCCATCTGGGGTGCTGCTCTTTTGCAGCCGGAGCCATTCTAGCGCCTGAGGTGGAAGCCATGGAGCAGTCCTCAGCGCCTGGGCCAACTTTGCTCCAATGGAGCCTTGGCTGCGGGAGGGGAAGAGAGAGACAGAGAGAAAGGGGAAAGGGTGGAGAAGCAGATGGACGCTTCTCCTGTGTGCCCTGGCTGGGAATTGAACCTGGGACTTCCATACATTGGGCCGATGCTCTAGTGCTGAGCCAACCGGCCAGGGCTCAAATTCTAGAATTTTAAGTAATAATACATTCTAATTTTTTAAAAACTCCATCATGCAAAATATACTTGTCACAAAAATTAGGGGATATTTCAAAATGAATATGAAGTGATAAAAAAAAGAAACATTTGATTTTTTTTATTAAACAAAATTAGAAAGCAAATGAGAAGTCAAAGAAAGTTGTTCGATCATGCAAATGAGATGCAAAACCAACTTTTATTTCATTGGGGATACTGCACTATATGAAAGGCTGAAAGTACTGGATTATCTGCATGTTCCTTGATCCTCTAATTTTTGTGAGCAGTGTACCAAATGTCATGGAGGAATACTGATTATGTAATGTCAAATTATCATGTTCCTCATATGGTACTTACTGCTACAATTTTTCCTAATGTTACAATGCAGTATGCTGATGTTCTTTGTACAATTAAAAATAGAGGGGATGGAAAGGGCAGAGAGAGCATTTCACTGGAACACTGTTGGTATAAAGAAACTATACTTGCATAAACCGTCACTTTCTAAGAGTAACACTTAGTGGTTCTGGAACCCTAGATTGCCATAATGCTTTTGCCTTGCTTGTGAGGCCACCAACAGAGCAGGCAAATGTGCTGCTCAGTTTCCAGATGACATCAGAGGAACTGCCAAAAGAAAACTGGCTTAAGATGCTGTGTCGACACGTGGCCAACACCATTTGTAAAGCGGATGCTGTAAGTTAATCTACTGTTATATAAAACTCCACGGCAGTGCATTCAAGCTAATCCTGTACATTTCTAAGGACTTGTTCATTATGAACGTAGGAGAGTTTTGGTTTTGTGTGTATTGAGAAAAGCTGGTTTAATAAGTTGTTTTGGAAAAGATTTTTTTAAAGGTAGAGGCACATGAAACATTTCTTTGAGTCACTAGTTTACAGAAGCCCTCATGACCTTATAGCTTCTATGCCTCCGATTTAGTGAGGCTTTTGGGACTTGTAATGTACCCTGTGATTTTTACTGATGCTCTTCGACCTGGCTATTTGTAAAATAGAGGGTATTCTGTTCTGCTGTTCTTTTATCTAACTGAGAGCAATAGATAAGTTGAAGTAAGTTGCTTTTCCTGGCAAGTGGCCAATCCATTTTTTTCGGTCCCATCTCTTAAAATCAAATGTCATTATGAATATATACATATAGAATATATAATTATCTTTATCCTATACAGATTAAAGTGAAGATATATGAGAAATTCAAGTTACCAAAGTTAAATGACTTACTAGAAATTAGGTAGGCTATAGTAGCTCTCAGATAAAATATAGGTCCCTTAAAAGATAGTTTAATTTCTTCATCATATATGGGGAAACATGTGATAGATATAGAAACCTCATCTTTGCACAAATGACATAGATTTAAACAAAATTTATTTGTTAATAAAATTATGCTTAATATATTAGTGGTTAGAAATCTATAATGACTTCAGCAAAGCTACCATTTAACCTCAGGTGATAAATGAGCCCTAAGACAATGCAATTAAAAGTTATATGTTGACAAGAGACAGAAAATACATACCTCAGTAGTCTTAGAAAAACATTTTCAGCAGATTAAAACTTTAACCTTTAAATTTGAAATAATATGGGGCATTATATCCACGAGGAAAAAAATGTCAGGAGGGTTTAACCAAGAATCTAATGTTAGCTTTGTTTTTGGCCTTAATTTTATATGTAAGATAATGATATTAGATTAAGTGTTCTTTCAGTGGGCATCACAAATGAAATTAGTCTAGAATAAAATAGTTCTACTTAGTTTACTCTTAATTATTTAGGCTTCAATTATTTAGGGCACCCAAAATACATAATAGGAAGATAAAAACTAATTCAGAGTTTGATTTTTATTTTTTATAATCTTTTATACACACACACACACACACACACACACACATATATATATTTAAAGATATTTTCTTCAACATGGCAGTTCTCAAATGATAAGACACATACACATGATAAGAGGATATATTGCTGATGGCCCTTTTCAGTGGTACAGTAGTGCTATAACTGAGGTTGCCTTGGACATTCTGGTGACAGTAAAATGTTTATTTTATCATCATTAAGTCTTCTTTTGAAAGACATTGAGATATAATTACTGTGATTTATAAAGTAGATCATACTTGATTAAAACCCCCTACCTAAATGTTTAGAACAATTAATAGACTTTTTTTTATCTGTTTTTAAAAATTTCTAGGAGCCCAAAATATGTTGTTATAATAAAGGATTGTTTGTTGCACAAAAAAGTTTATAGAGGGAGTACAATGTTAGTGCATAAAACAGAATGCTGACTAGAAAGATGATGGAGACAATTTTTGCTATAGAGCTTACAAAACTGCTCATTATAAAAAAGAATTGTTTCATAGTTCTAGGTATCCCATATATAAAATCGATCCTTGCAGTATAATGTTTGCCTATTTCAGAAATCACTCCGCATCTATCATGATGTCAGACTAGATGGTTTATGCAGTCCTTGCTGAATTTATAACTGTAAAACTGAAGCATAAACTGTCAATGGATCTAGAGCTCAAATATAAATAATGAAACAAATTTCATGAAGTAAAATTAGCCACAAGATGGCAGCAAATGTTTAACTATGTTCTGATTTATACTGTCTTAAACAGAATTTTTTCAAGTAGTGAAATTTTGTTACTAAGAAATGTGTGTAAATTCACATATTCCTTGACTTCAATTGAGCTTTCTCATACTTAAAATATTGCACATAGTAAATTTTTTAAAAGCCCTGAGTCAGTGTTTTAACATTTGAGAACATTTCCATGTTGAAGAGAAAGTATTTTAAAATATATATACACAAAATGTATAAAAGGTGAAAGTCTCTGATTCCTTGAATCAGTAGTTTTTGTCTTCCTATTATATATATATTTTTGGTGCCCTAAATAATTAGAGCTTAAGTAATTAAGAGTAAAATAAGTACAACTGTTTTATTCTAGACTAATTTCACTTGTCATGCCCATTTGTAAATGAGTTAAGAATTATAATTTTCAGGCTGAAAGAACACTTAATCTAATATCATTATCTTACATGTGAAACGAAGGCCAAAAGCATAAAGCTAACATTAGATTTTGGGTATCCTTATTTTTGATTAATTTGAGCAAATCAGAAATTCTAAGTTATAATCATGATTACAGAGTTTGAGCAAATCACGGTAGCCCAGGCTAAAGGTAGGGACTCGGTGATATTAGATGCTATCATAAATGAGATCATTTAGCTATTTAGTTGTTTTCTATGTAGGTGAATCTTTGACATATGGATGTTAATTTTGTAACCTATTATTTTTGTTAAATTCTCTTACTGCTTCCAATTGCCTTTCAGCAATTCTATTGGATTTCTCAGTTCTGAGTTTTTTAAAAATGTCGTAGTTGACCAATTCAGAGTGAGATCTAATAAATTACCTTGTAGTTTAAAATAAGATATAACGGAGGAAAATAATTCCCTGCATTGCCATTTCTAGGAACTCTTGGTCGCAGGTTCAGAACCTCTAATTTAGAATTTTTCTACATATTAGTTGAGGATGAAAAGGAAAATTAAGAGGAAGTATGTTTAAATTTGAGGTTTTCTAAAAAAAAAAATTGAGGTTTTCTCAAGTAAAGTGTTTGTGATATTGGTTCTGTAGTAATGTTATGTTTAAGCATATAAATTATGCTAAATTTCTAACTTGTTTTAGGGTTGTTAGTAAGATTTTTATATCGAGTTCTTTTTCCAATTACTTTGGTGTCCATTGTCTTTACAGTGAATTTTTTTTTTTTTTTTTTTTACTGAGTGTTTACCACTGCCCTTAAAGTAGTACATTTTAGACTAGAAATTATGTCAAGCACATCAGAAATCTTAAGTAGCTTCAGCTATCTGTGCTCCCATATGTACATAAGTGCTTTTTAAAAGTTTAATATTTGGAAAATGTTGTGTTTTTGTTTTTTCATTTTAAAATAATAAAAATGTTTACTTTTCAATAGGAAAATCTTATTTACACTGCTGATCCAGAAACCTTAGAAGTAAATACAAAAGATATGGACAGTACATTGAGTAGAGCATCTAGAGCAATAAAAAAGACTTCAAAAAAGGTGAGTGTTAGTGACATTTTTATTTAACATAGCTCCAAAAAAGGGTATTTTAGAGTTTATTAAATAATAAAGCCATAAACACCAGTGTAAAGATAGATTATAAAACAAAGTTGGTTTGGGGGGTTAGGGATTAGCCCACAGAGATAGTAGGTTTAGTTTAGTTAGTGAATTCTTTGCACAGTAAATATAACAACCTGTGTCCTTCTGATTCTTGTTATAGTAATACTTTTAGGAACTCTACTTCAGTAGAAATGTACTCACAGTGTTTTAGATATAGATATGTATGAATGCATCGTAACTATTGCCTCAGCTGTTGGTCAGCAAAGGGTACATGACAAGAGGTCAAAAGCTTAGGATCTGTTCCTGACTGTAGTATGTTTCAGTCTTGTGTTGATGAAGATAACTTTCCTTCAGGGAAGTACAGGACTATATAAGAGTGTTGGTATTAGGGCTTTTTAAAAGTAGGACTATGAGCCCTGGCGTTTGGCTCAGTGGTAGAGCATCGGCCTGACGTGTAGAAGTTCCAGGTTCGATTCCCGGTCAGGGCACCCAGGAGAAGCACCCATCTGCTTCTCCACCCTTCCCCTCTCCTCTCTGTCTCTCTCTTCCCCTCCCACAGCCAAGGCTCCATTGGAGCAAAGTTGGCCCGAGCACTGTGGATGGCTCCATGGCCTCCAACTCAGGCGCTAGAATGGCTCCGATTGCAACGAAGCTACACCCCAGATGAGTAGGGCATCGCCCCCTGGTGGGCATGCCGGGTGAATCCCGGTTGGGATCATGCGGGAGTCTGTCTGACTGCCTCCCTACTTCTAACTTCGGAAAGAGACACACACACAAAAAAATTAGGACTAGAATTTTAATAGTCCAGGTAAATTTTCTTGCCATAGTCTACTGCTAGATTTAGATTTACAGGCTTTAGTTGTTGTTTTTGCTTTTGAGGGGAGGCCTTGCACTTATTATCTTTGCGTTTCTGAGCAATTAACATGTATGATATATGTATGATAGTAGGTAAACATGCTAAATGGTGAGTCAAATGAACTCATTCACTTTTTCAATAATGAAATCAGGGTTCAAATGGTTTTAAAAGACGTCACAACTAAATTTTAGTGGAATAGGACAAAAACCCCACATTTCTTCTCTCCCACACTAGGTTTACCCTTGCACTTTCTCCCATGTGACTATAGTGTTCTGAATGCAAGTGTGCAGCAGGTTTTTGAGTAATGTTCAATGTCATGTCATTATAATGCTGATGAGATGCTATAGGAACTTAACTCTTGTTTATGTCGATTAGCTTGCAGTAGAATTGGTTTTATTATGTGTTGTTTCACTTGAAGTCACAGAACCTATTGACGACCACAACTTTGAATGAGGAATTACTGTACCACAGTTTCTCAGTGTGTTGTCAAAAGAGAATCTAATTGAGTTATATATGATTTGTACAAAATCATTTGATGTGTATTTGGCTTTGTTTATGTATAATTGTTCTTATCAGTTAAATTAAATTTTTATAGGCTTAAGTGTAATTTATAACTTTCTTTAACTCTAGGTTACAAGAGCATTCTCTTTCTCCAAAACTCCAAAAAGAGCTCTACGCAGGGCTCTTATGGCATCGCAAAGTTCAGTGGAGGGAAGGAGTCCTCTCAGCAATGATAAGCATGTAGTGAGTCGTCTGGCCAGTACATCATCATTAGCAGTAAGTGACTTTGATTTAATGGGCTAACTGACTTACATTTATGGAGTTGGTATGGAATTTGCTAAGTTTTAAAGATAGAAACCTAGTCTGCATCATTTTTTCTATATCTTTTCTGACATTTTTTATTGGGTAAAGATACCTGAGAAAATCACACTTAATGAACCTAGAGATAGAGATATACTTTTTGATACGATATCTTATTTGGATTGAGATGTGTTCTAATATCTCTGGAGAAAAAGACCGTTTTAATCTGGTTTATTACTTTACTAACATAAATAGCCATGTCTCTGTTTATACAGATTGGTTCCAGTAATACAGAGGTGGATAAAAATATGTTGACAGTTGAGAGTACATGAAGTACAAAGGTTATTCTTGTGTTTTTTATTAATTATTATATTGTTTCCCATACAAACAGCTGGAAACCTAATTTTGCCCACTCTGTATAACAGAGTTAATTTTATTTCTTTTACTATTTTTGTGATGAGTAGACTGTCTGAAACTGTGGACTTTAACGGGTGATATGGATTCATATGTATATTTTTTAATGTTTTCTGAAAAACCCAGTTTTCCAGTGGTGTCAGAATTATTTGACAATATTAAGGACATTTCTTACATTTACTACTGCCACTAAGTATATGAGTGATGTATCTTTATAAAATTAACCTAACCTACTAAGGTTAAGAAAAGCAATTGATTATCACTTAGCTATGTGTCCTTTAGCAAGTTTCTTGTTCTCTTATCTCCATTTTTGCAGATGAGGAAAAAGAGATTAATAATACTTACCTTGTGTTGTTATTGTAAGGATTAAGTACACACACACACACACTTATATGATGCAATTATATGTCAGAGGCAGTATGAACTCTAGAACTCATGTTCACATCCTAGTTCTGCTGTTTTACTAGCAGTATGTCTTTTGTCAAGTTATTAAAGATGTTTGGATTTCACCATCTGTAAAATGAATCTAAAGTAGTAGTTGTAAGGATTAAATAATTTATACACAATGCTTTGAGCAGTTCCCAGCACACAGTGGGCTCAAGTGGGTTCCCCCCCCCCGCCTCATCCCCCATCCTCTTTCAGCCTCCCATTCACACTCCCTAAGACTGCCAGAGAGAACCCCTGTTGTTACCAGCTAGACCCTCTTGATCTCCCCCCACCCTTATCCGGGCCCTCCATAGCAGTGTTCTCTGCCCCCAGCCCCGCTTCTCTCCTGCTTCCTTTTACTCATGTCCCCTCCCATATCCTATTCCAGCCCTTCTGGCTTTCTTGCTTCTCTTGAAAACACTAAAAGCACATCCCACCTAGAGGCTTTTGCACGTGCTCTTTCCTGCACCAGTAGTGCCCTTTTTGAACTCTTCATATTGAACCTCATGGACAAAAAAGGGGTGCTAATTCATAAATTTCTAACTGGGCAGGCAGGTCGTGTAAATAGTTACCCTCCCAGGCTGCTCTAGTGTTTATAATTAGTTACCTTTTATTATGTAACATTTATACAGACAAGGCACATCATGTTTAATAACATTTTTTTTAAGCTAGTTAAGTCTTTAATACATCAAAGACTTAACAGCTTAATCTGAACATGCTTATACAGGTGTTTGGTCAAGGTTAACCTTTCAGTGGGAGAAAAGTTATACTTAGCTAGTAATATAAATATTATGCAAAGAAATTAGATTAATGAAGAATGTTTTAAAGTTGATAAAATACAGTAAGCATTTCTTTATTAAAATCAGATTATAAGCTTTCTGAAGGCCAAGAACTATCCCTTGTTTATTTCCTGCATCTATAGTAACTATTATAAAGATTGCTTTTCAAATGAAGGTAATTGGATTTTATAGAAGTTTTCTTCTATAATTAATTTGTATTATTAATGGTTTTGCCACTTTTATGTAAACTATTAAATAAGAAGTACCTAAAATATATTTTAGACATTCATGTCCTCTTCATTGCTTATTTCTGTTCTAACAGATTATCCATTCAGTTTCCACAAGCAGTATAATTGGATTTACTAAGCATGTTTATGTTCAGCGCTCAAACTCTACTGGTGGGCGCTCTCAAAACTCCTGGTTTCCATCTATACGTCATTCTGCCTCACAAGCTAGGTTTTCTGAGACACTAAAAGGATATACTGGTTTTTCAAATTTCAAAAAAAATTCTATCCAAGTCATCTTTGATATTTGTGAAGAATTAGGAGATATGCCAACTAGTAATGGAAACAAGCCTCAAGAAGTTTAATGTGAGCGTATTAGCTATTTGAAATTTTTATTTGTGAAAAAAGAAAGTGTACTTTCACCACTGAATTACTTATTAGGTGGGTGGGGACTTTTGAATTCACCACTTTATAACTGCTTTGCCTTTACAAAAACTAGGATTAATAGAGTTTCTTTACATACTGGCACATAAAAATATTTTTGCAAGGTAATTTATGCTTAAGTCCAGAAAAAAATGAATGCTATTAGAAATTTTCGTATTTATAAAAGTGGTCATTTTAAAGAATAATAATTACTGACATGTAAAGTGGAAGTAAAACAAATTTTTTTTTTTTTGTATTTTTCTGAAGTGAGAAGTGGGGGGGGGGGAGGCAGACAGACTCCCGCATGCTCCCGACCAGGATCCACCCGGCATGCCCCCCAGGGGGTGATGCTCGGCCCATCTGGGGCCTTCCTCGGCTGCAGCTGGGGCCATTCTAGAGCCTGAGGTGGAGGCCATGAAGCCATCCTCAGCGCCTGGGCCAACTTTGCTCCAATGGAGCTTTGACTGCCGGAGGGGAAGAGAGAGATAGAGAGAAAAGAGAGGGGGAAAGGTGGAGAAGCAGATGGGCGCCTCTCCTTTGTACTCTGGCCTGGAATCGAACCTGGGACTTCCACACGTTGGGCTGACTCTCTACTGCTGAGCCAACCAGCCAGGGCCTAAAACTAATCTTCTTTGTAATTCATTTTGATTTACACTTTTTGGATTTTTGGTATTATGTATATACTTCTTTATTATTGTTAAAAATTCTGATATTTAACTTGGACCTCTGAAACAGCAAGTTTGGACAGCTTAGTGACGTAATAATCTCTTATCAGAAGTGCTGCTGTTTTACTCAGTTTTTATATGGAACAAAATTATGCACAAATACATACATATAGGTTGCACAGAGGAATACAAAATCTCTTTAGGAGTGTATGACCTTTAATTTTAGAAAATTATTTCCGATGAAGTAATTTCTCTTAATTCTGCTATATGATTAATTTAAGAAGAAACCACTAGGGCTTGTCTTCTTACCTCAAAACTTGTTTACTAATTAAAAAATTTTAATAACATGAAATACTGAATCATTAATATCTCATAAAATTACCACTATTAGCAGTAAGCCAATATCTATTTTAGTGAGTTTGATTATGCTTTCTTTCCCCCTTCCAATTTTAAATTCTTTTATTTATTTAGAATTTAGAATTTTCAGATGCTGTTTAATGAATTGTTATTATCTTTTGTAGAATGTAAAAATAATATACATGATGCTAATTACAATTTTTAAAAGAAAAATTTTAATATAAAATATTTGTCTTGTCTTTACAGGGTGTCCCATCTCCCTCCCTTGTCAGCCTTCCTTCCTTCTTTGAAAGGAGAAGTCATACTTTAAGTAGATCTACAACTCATTTGATATGAGGCTTAAAAAATCTTAATTTATGGAAACTCACACCTCATACATAAGAAACTGACATAAGTGGTACTTGTCATTAGCACTTGGTGGAAGCTGGAAAGAAGATAGGTCACACTAAACGATGGTATTTGACTTTCTTCTTGAAGGAGTAAAGTTAACCTCTTACATTTTTCAAATTAATTTATTAAGAATTTATATTGATTTTTATGTAATTTTTCTCTGCTCGGGTCCTTCTTTGAAGACCAATATTTGTTATTCATGAAATTGGTAGCTTTGCAACCTGATACATATAGTAAATAAATTTTGTTGGTGAATGCCAGATACTGCTGTGGATTTTTTTGTATAGTGTCCATGAATGAATCTTGGAAATACATATTTGTGTATCTCAATTTGTGTGGAAATTAAGTAAATCACAGTACTTAACTAGATAAAAACCTGCATAGATATTAAATAGTGGAGTCTTGTTTCACATGTGCTGTTTGAAGTTATTTACCTGCTTCTTTTGCAGTTTGTTTTATTCTCAAGTTGTTTTTAAGATCTAGTGTGTCAATTTAAAAAGAGCCCTTATTAAAAAGAATAACAGTTAAAGGAGATTGTTTCAAATACTTTTGCAGATTGAGATAAGGACAGAAAGATTACAAAATAATGTATATTTTGCACAAACATGATATTGGTGTATACTTGTAGCTGTTTCAGAAATGTGCATTTATGGTGATTTTTAGCCAGTAGCTAATGTTGATTTAGTTTGATAGTGTGTGGGATTTTATTTTGAAGGATGACCATGGGGAAATTGTGATAAAGACTGTTTGTACTCTTTTTGAAATAACTCTAAAAGTTGGCGTCAGTTTTACTAATCTGCTGTAATAGATATTTGTATGGTCAACTTTTCATTGTGATCCCATAATTAAATGTAAACTTGAAATACGTTTATTTGCTGTTGTACAATATTTTTAAAACTTTGATGCTATTTCTCACAATCTTTTTTAATAATAAAACAATAATCATTTTATTTCCTACTTGTTTAGGGAGTATTACAAACATTTAATCGTCATTTAACAATTCTCCGTTATCTTCTTTAATAGTTTAACTGACTATAGATTTTCTTTTATACTACGTATGTGCTGCTTTTAAATAGTAAATGACCCTTTATTGCTGTATTTGAAAAGCAGTTGTATTAGTAAGAACTTTGTAAATAAATACCTAAAATGCAAGTGTATTTTATGGTTTATATTTTAAACAGTTCCTTTATAAATTATTGTAGGCCAGTATGAATGCCTGCATCAGGCTCTGCTCCTGCATATTTGTTTGCAAATTTGCTTCTTCTGTCCTCCATGAATGAAGATAGTGGATATTATGATAGTTATATAAAACTGTGATTATGTACACATGCATTTTTTCTGGCAGAAATTATACTGTTTTTATTAATTTAGTAAGAATGAAGCTATGATTCTGTTCCAAAGTGTGGGGTTTCAAGGGAGAGGGAATGACATAGGCATGACTTTAGAAATTTATTGGACATACACAGGTAAGTTATTAAAGTCTGACACTACAAATATTGATTGTATTTTTTTACACCAGCCAAAACAGGTTGAAAATACTCTTTTTAGAAGAGTTACCTGTTCCAGTAGCATAAAAAATTATTAAAGTACTTAAGAATCTAATAAAAGGTATATAAAATCTTACAGAGAAGACTAGAGAGTTTTATTTACAATAACACTGGGGAACTTTATTTTTTCATTTTCTGTTGCATGAGGGTTTAGAACTGTTTCTATATATTACTGCATCGCTGATTCCAAATCTTAAATCTATTTTTTGGTGAATGCTCTAGTTTTTATGCAATTTTAATTTCTTTTTATTACGGTTAATGGCATGAATTGGCTTTTAAATTGGAATTAAAGGGCAATGACTCTTGGATTAAACATAACCACAAGGCAATTAATATTTTACAAACCACTTTTACATAATTGTAGTTGTTTTTAAATATAAAAAAATTATCTGATAAAAACACCCTCTTTGTTTTAAGATTGAATCATGGCTTCTTCCTTGAGTAGGCGTAAATTTTTTTTTTTTTCAGGGACAGAGAGAGAGTCAGAGGGATAGATAGGGACAGACAGACAGGAACGGAGAGAGGTGAGAAGCATCAATCATTAGTTTTTCGTTGCCGTCGCAACACCTTAGTTGTTCATTGATTGCTTTCTCACATGTGCCTTGACCGTGGGCCTTCAGTAGACTGAGCAACCCCTTGCTGGAGCCAGCGACCTTGGGTCCAAGCTGGCGAGCTTTTGCTCAAGCCAGATGGGCCCGCGCTCAAGCTGGAGAGCTCAGGGTCTCGAACCTGGGTCTTCCACATCCCAGTCCAACACTCTATCCACTGCGCCACTGCCTGGTCAGGCAAGTAGTAGGTGTAAATGTAAGAATAGTCCTGACAACTTCTGTTATATATGTGGCTGTTACACACTTCAACGTCAAAGGCGCAATATTTCATCATTCGTGACACGTGCATATATTGCCTATTTTCAAATTCTCCTTGGTGATCAAGACAAAATTTGGGCTCCTCATATTGTGTGTCATAATTGTGAGGAAATGCTTCTTGACTGAACAAAAGAAAAATGCAAAGGAATGCTTTTTGGTATTCCCATGGTTTGGCGTGAATCTAAGGACCACAGCAGTGACTGTTATTTCTGTCTGATCCATACAAAGGGTATCGGCAAGAAAAAACGGCATATGATCACATATCCTAATATTCCTTCAGCAATACGACCTGTCCCACACTCTGAGACACTCCTGGTTCCAGTTTTCAATGGTTTTATTTCTCCTAAGGATGAAGAAAGTGAACATGGTGATGAAGTGTATTTTGATAAGATATATGTGGAAATGGTTATAAAATCTGAAGGGTCTTCTGATGCCAAGCAGTCATTAAGCCCTCAGCAGTTTAGCCAACCCGAATTGAATGACTGAGAGATTTGGGCCTATCAAAGAAAGCAGCTGAGTTATTAGCATCCAGGCTTCAAGAAAAGAATGTACTTCACCAGTCAGCTAAAGTATCCCATTTCAGGAAGCATGAACAAATTTTTGTGGACTTTTTATTTCGAAGACAAACACTTCGTTTACTGTCATGATATCAGTAGTTTTCTAATCCAGCTAGGTGTTACCACTTACAGTCCAACAAAATGGCAGCTATTTCTTGACAGTTCTAAATGGAGTCTGAAATGTGTTCTACACAATGGTAATGTTTATGCAGCGGTTCCAAATGGTTATTCAACTCATCTGTGAGATCATAATGACATAAAAATTGTCCTTGACTTTCTGAAGTATGAGGAGTATAGCTGGATCATTTGTGTGGATCTTTAAATGGTAAATTTCCTGCTAGGACAGCAGAGAGGTTTCACGAAGTATTCTTGCTTTCTGTGTTTGTGGGATAGCCGAGCTTGGACACAGAAGGAGTGGCTGAAACATGAAGCTCTGGAAGTAGGTATGCAGAATATTGTGAATGAACCTGTAGTTAATCGAGACAGGATCATTTTCCCTCTACTTCACGTCAAACTTGGCTTAATAAAGCAGTTTGTTCAGGCTTTGAGCAGAGAAAATGAATTCTTTCAACATATTATTTCTGCTTTTCCTACCTTGTCTTTCAAGAAGATAAAAGCAAGTGTATTTGGCTTGACCAGGCGGTGGTGCAGTGGATAGAGCATCGGACTGGGATGTGGAAGACCCAGGTTCAAGACCACGAGCTCCCCAGCTTGAGCACGGGCCAATCTGACTTGAGCAAAAGCTCGTCAGCTTGGACCCAAGGTCGCTGGCTCCAGCAAGGGGTTGCTCGGTCTGCTGAAGGCCCATGGTCAAGGCACATGTGAGAAAGCAATCAATGAACAACTATTGTGTTGCGAGGGCAATGAGAAACTAATGATTGATGCTTCTCACCTCTCTCCCTTCCTATCTGTCTGTGCCTATATATCCCTCTCTCTGACTCTCTCTGTGTCCTTGGAAAAAAATAAAAATAATAATAAAAAGCCAGTGTATTCGATGGACCTCAAATTCAAACCATCATAGTGACGAAGAATTTGGCAGGAAGGTGAATAAGGAGGAGAAAGCAGCATGGCAGTCTTTTGTGGCAGTTGCAAAGAACTTCCTTGGCAACAAAAGAACAGAAGACTATGAACTTCTGGTTCAAAAGATGCTGTTGGCTTTCTACGACATTGGATGTAACGTGAAAGTTAAGATTCACTTCCTGAACAGTCACCTTGATAAGTTTCCCAGAAATCTTGAAGGTGTTAGTGATGAGTAGGGAGAACGCTTTCATCAAGATCTGAATATGATGGAAGAGCATTATCAGGGGCGATGGGACAGAAATATGATGGCAGACTACTGCTGGAGCATTAAACGAGATTGTCCTCAACAAGTACACAAACACAAGAGCCACAAACGCTAATCTTTGAATAGAATTTAAGTTTTGCGCAAATTTTATGATTAAAATAAGTTTTAATATGTTCTATTTTGAAATTGTAGACAAATTCTGATGTAATCATATCTTTTAGTGTATTTACTACATTATATAAATTATTATATTTTCACAAAGATGATGCCCAAGAAGACATTCTACTTCATTATGTTAAACTAAATGTTGAAAATTTTTACAATAAGATGAAAACCTAAAATCTTGAATTGCAAAAACTAATGTCAGATATGAGATCAGCACAGCACACTCGAATTAGGTAAGAACAACTGTTTTAGTGGATGTAACAAAAGTTGTTTCCCTGTGTAACTATAGACCTTAATGGAGATGCTTTATCATAGTATAGTCATGAATTAGATATTTCAATATTGAAAAATAGCAGTTTTGCCCAAATTGAACTATAGATCGAAAGAAAGCCAGTCATAATATAATACTGACATGTTTTTTTTGTGTGTGTGTCTTTGTGTGCGCACACACTTTATGATAAATTGTTCCCATAATTTATAAGGAAATACAAAGGATTAAGAATAACCAAATGGTCGAAGAAGTGTAAGGACTTGCTCTATGAGAAACGAAACTATAAAGCTATAGAAATTAAGATAGTAAGGTGTTAGAACTGTTGGTGTACTGAACACAAATAATGGATCACAATGGAAAAGCCACAAACAGATAAAAGCAACATTCTAAATGGGAAAACAATGGTTGATTCAATAAATGGTTCTGAGAAAAATGGGTATCTTTATTTAAAAAAAGAGAAAGGAAACCAATCTCTGTGCTCTATATAAAAATGAGTTCCAAGGGGATTATACATTTAATTTTGAAAAGTAAAACCATATAGATTTTACTAGGTAATATAGGAGTGTCAATCTGTTAGGTTGGAAAAGATTACTTAACCATGTGGACACATTTATGATCATTGGCAGAAAAGATTGATAAGTCTACATTAAAATTAAGAACTACTAGTTTTAAAAGACCACTGAAAACATGTTCACAAAAAATGTAACCGAGAAGTTAAACATCCTTATCAAAAACACATTTCACAAATGAGAAAATCCAAATGGCTAATAAGCTTATTAAGAAATGTTCCTATACATAATACAGGCAGTACAAATAAGATACATTTATTGCACATGCATCATATTGGCTTAGAACAGATAGGAAGCAGAAAAATCTCTTCCATTTTTTGTAAAAGTGTAAATTGTGCAACCATTTACAAAACACTTGGGCATTAACCAATAATGTATAAGATATGCATACCTTAAAACCCAACAATTCCAAATCCTAGATATTCCAGGAAAATATAGGCATATGAAGGTCAAGATCCATTTACAAGAATGTTCATAGCTTCATTACTTATAATAGCCTGAAACTGAAAAATCAAATTTATATTAACTTTAGAATAGATTAATAATATACTATGTTTTAGTCATGCATTGAATGAACTTCAGTGAAAATGCAATGACCTGGATAAGTATGGAATGTTCTTAAATTTAGTTGTAACTCAAGTTTGGTCCTGGGAGGAGGTGAGTATAACATCCACCAACTCTGCCACCATCTGGGAACTTCAGGATAATTATTAAATTTAAGAAATCAGATATATGATTTTATTAATATAAAATTTAAAAATTGGTAAAGTGATACTCTATTGTGTAAGGTTGCAGACTTATCTGGCAAAACTCGAAATACAAGCAAGGAAATGATTTCCCTAAAAACCAATATAGTATATTACCCAGGCTGGGGAGCATTTTCCTGTTTCGTCAAGGTTGCAGGTTTGATTCCTGGTCAGGGCACATACAGGCAACAGCCAATGGGGCATGGATAAGTGTTACAACAAACGTTTCTCTCTTTCCCCTTTCTTCTCTCTAAAATCAATCAATAAAGAAAAATTTTTAAAAAGCCAACATAGTATAACCATGGGTGAAAATGAGGAAGGGACACGTGGTAACTTACGTGCTGCTGGCAGTGTTCCATCCACTACTTAACCTGTGTTTACACAGTTGTTTACAGTAATTGTTTTATTTAGTTCTTTGAGAAGCCAGTAACATTGACAAACATTTCAATGCTGTTGGAGAGAGAGGGCAGATAAATAATGTTAGGTATGATCTACATCTGGACATAACTCAGTGGTGGGAATCAGCTGGTTCACACTGGTTCTGCAGAACCAATAACTAGTTTTCTGTTGAGTTCCATGCTCCTGTTTTTAAAATGGCACTTGTAATCAGGGTTCTCTCTTAAGGTGAGCACCTGGCAGCTGCCCAATGTGGAAATCGCAAATTTCCATTCCTTACTCTTTTTTAATGTTCATCTGTGCAACAGTGTATTCTAAGTGCCTATAGTCATGTTCATTCTGTCCATAGATGAAAAAAATTGCAAGTGAGAACGCCAATCAAGAAGCAATAAGGAAATATCTTAAAAATAAGAGTTTTATTGCCTGACCTGTGGTGGCGCAGTGGATAAAACGTCGACCTGGGAACACTGAGGTCGCCAGTTCAAAACCCTGCACTGGTCTGGTCAAGGCACATATGGGAGTTGATGCTTCTAGCTCCTCTCTCCTTTCTCTCTCTCTGTCATCTCTCTGAAATGAATAAATAAAAAAAAAAGTTTAAAAAATATAACAGTTTTATTGTTTTTTGTCAGGTATTTAATATTTTTAGATTAATATTTGAAACAATCTAGTTTTGTGTTCCTCTTATATTGTTCTTATTTAAGTATTAAATAGATGAAATAATAAACCACCTTTCAGTATATTTTTTATACGTAAAAAGGTCATTAGGGCAGAGAACTGGTTGTTGAATTAGTATTTGAATTTTACCACTGGACATACTATATTATGAACAACTTTCAAAATTCAAAAAACAGATAGAGAACATCTTTCAGTTTTTAATTTGTTTTACGTGATCTTGATATCAAAACAAAGACACAATAGGGAAGAAAAAGGGTAGTCTAATCTCACTCAAGACTATCATGGAGGCCTGCCTGTGGTGGCACAGTGGATAAAGCATCGATGTGAGATGCTGAGGTTGCCAGTTCGAAACCCTGGACTTGCCTGCTCAAGGCACATATGGGAGTTGATGCTTCCAGCTCCTCCCCCCTTCTCTCTCCCTTTCTATCTCTCTCTAAAAATGAATAAATAAAATATAAAAAGAAATAAAAAAGACTATCATGGAAATAGTCTAAAACTGCTAATATTCTAAGCAATATTAGTTTACAATAATGAGTTTGCATTGTATAAAAAAGATTATGCATCATTACTAAATTGAGTTTATCTCTGGAATGCAAGGTTGCTTTACTAATACAAAATCAATGTACTTCACCACAGCAGATAAATATTTGGCTGGTTACATTATAGATAAACAAAAACCAAAAGCTTTCCTCTGAGTTGACAGTATCCAGTTACCATTTGAAGCAACCCATTAAAATTTCTCCATACAATTGTGACAAAGTTTATAAAATCCCTTGGAATAAATTTAACAAGAAAGGTACAGTCACTGAGTAAATACAAGCCCTTATTAAAGGGCATGAATCCTGAATGACTAGAGATTTATTTTTCCTATGTGGTGATAACATATTTAAAATAATTTTTCCCAGATTAATTTCTAAATTCACTGCATTTCCATTCATCATCTTATGTGTTCTTATTTAATTTTTTTAGATATAATTGACATTTGTTTCAGGTCAACAACCTAACAGTCCATATTTGCATAAATTGATAACACTGGGGAACAAAACTTTTGTTGCATCCACAAAAACACTTGTTCTTACCTAATTCGAGTGTGCTGATCTCAAATCTGACATTAGTTTTTCTCTGTAAGGTACAGGTATTTTTTGCAATTCAAGATTTTAGATTTTCATCTTATTGTAAAATTTTCAACATTTAGTTTATCATAATGAAGTAGAATGTCTTTTGGGCATCATCTTTATGAAAATATAATAATTTATAAAATGCAGTAAATACACTAATACACTAAAAGATATGATTGCATCAGAATTTGACTACAATTTCAAAATAGAACATATTAAAACACTTATTTTAATCATAAAATTTGGGCAAAACTTATTTAAATTCTATTCAGTCAAAAATTTGCCTTTGTAGCTCTTGCGTTTGTGTACTCGTTGAGGACAATCTTGTTTGATGCTCCAGCAGTAGTCGTTTAGAGCTGTCAAGAAATAGCCGCCATTCTGTTGGACTATAAGTGGTAACACCTAGCGGGCTGAGAAGACAACATCATGACATTAAACAAAGTGTTTGTCTTCGGAAAAAAAGTCCACAAAAATTTGTTCATGCTTCCTGAAATGGGATACTTTAGCTGACTGGTGAAGTACATTCTTTTCTTGAAGCCTGGAGGCTAGTAACTCAGCTGCTTTCTTTGATAGGCCCAAATCTCTTATTAAGTCATTCAATTCGGGTTGGCTAAACTGCTGAGGGCTTAATGACTGCTTGGCATCAGAAGACGACCCTTCAGATTCTACAACCATTTCCTCATGCATCTTATCAAAATACACTTCATCACCATGTTCACTTTCTTCATCCTTAGAAGAAATAAAACCATTGAAAACTGGAACCGGGAGAGTCTCAGAGTGTGGGATAGGTCGTATTGCTGAAGGAATATTAGGATATGTGATCATATGCCGTTTTTTCTTGCTGATGCCCTTTGTATGGATCAGACAGAAATAACAGTCACTGCTGTGGTCCTTAGATTTACGCCAAACCATGGCAATACCAAAAGGCATTCCTTTGCATTTTCCTTTTGTCCAGTCATGAAGCATTTCCTCACAATTATGACACACAATATGAGGAGCTGAATTCTTGTCTTGATCGCCAAGGGGAACTTGAAAATAGGCAATAAATGCACGTGTCACAAATGATGAAATATTGCAACTTTGACGTTGAAGTGTGTAACAGCCACATATATAACAGAAGGTGTCAGGACTATTCTTATATTTACACCTACTCAAGGAAGAAGCCATGATTCAATCTTAAAACAAAATAAGAGGGTGTTTTTATCAGATAATTTTTTACACTTGAAAACAACTGCAATTATGTAAAAGTGATGTTTGTAAAACATTAATTACCTTGTGGTTACGTTCAATCCAAGAGTCGTTGCCCTTTAACTCCAATTTAAAAACCAATGCAGGTTCTTAACTGTAACAAAAAGAAATTAAAATTGCATAAAAACTTGAGCATGCGCCAAAAAATGGATTTCAGATTTTGAATCAGTGATGCAGAGATATATAGAAACAATTCTAAAACCTCATGCAACAGAAAATGAAAAAAAAAATCTGTTCCCCAGTGAAATGATCACCACAGTAAATGTTAACATCCATCACCACCTGTAGTTAGAAAAATGTGTGTGTGTGATGTGAACTTTTAGATCTGCTTGTAATCTTGAGTCAGCCTGGGCTCCCCAGAAGGAGAATCTGGAACAAAGGCTTATGTTCAGGTTTATTTTGGTAATTTATCCAGGGGGGAGGAATGGAGAAACAAAAGGGAAAGCCAACACAGTTCACTCTATCAAGTTGGCCACCACCACAAACCACTGTTGCTCAGTCGTGTGGAAAATTCCCATCTCTTATGTGAAATGGGCAAGCACTGATTTCTCAGTTTTCGTCTTCAGTTGTTCAAAGGCAGTTCTATGGATATTAAGCCTGTCCCAATTGCACGCTGCCCTTGCGTGCATGCCCAGTGACTCTGCTACCCCAAAGCCTCAAGAAGTCTCTGGTATAGGAGCGAGAGGGAGGTAGGACATGCCTCCTCAATGGCTTCGTTAAGAAGAGTTGGGGTGGGGAGGGTTTGGAGTGCCTCATAGGAAGTGTTCGATTTACCTTCTAACTGATATTCCTATCTTCCTGCAATCCATTATTTAAAGCAAGAGTACTCTTCCTAAAACGAAATTGTTTTTCTGTTTAAAATGTTTCCAGGTCTCTCCTGGAGACTTAGAAAAGTACGTACTACTTTAGCATACTAAAGGCCCCCCTTAATAATCTGGCCCCTCCCTCGAACCATCACTCACCACTTCCCTCTTCAGAGTGTGCCCCCACCCCCACTCCGCTTCTTCAGGCTCCTTGTCTACGCTGTCTCTAGAATGTTCATCTTTATCTTTGCTTAACTACTCTTCTTCACAGCTGGCTCCATTCCCCTCATACATGTTCCAGAAGCACACCCTATGTTCACCTTCATCAGAGAATCTATTATATTCCATTACTTTGGAGGTTTTTTTGTCTAATTTATCAGTTAAATTAGATTGTCAATTTCTAACACAGAACCTGACAGATACTAGGCGCTCGTAAACCACTGGAATTGTTCCATTATCTGTGTGAAAGCTGTAAGATGGGGTAAGTGAAGCAACTATATCATTGAAGAAAAGAGTAGCCACATTCCATGTATGTCTTAATACCTTTGAATTTTAGTTCCTCTCCAAAGGTGTGAATCTGACATGTCCCTGTCAGGTGTGCCTTAGGAAGAATGTAGCTTTTAAACACTGTATGAAGAGGTATTAGAAGAACAGATAAAATGGTGGCAGCTCTGACATACTAGAATGGTCCAAAAAGCAGTCTTGTTTCTGATGAAACAAGACTTTGCGGGTCACGGGCCTGCAAGAAGTGTAAAACTGATAACCTGTGTAGCGATCCCTTAGAGACAGTGTCTTAGCCCCCCAGGCACTTGCACCTCCACCCTGCACCTAGAGAAGTGGCCACATGAGCGTGGATGAAACTGGGCTATGGGCCAAGAGACTTTTTGTAGAGTTTGAAATTGTGACATAAGGCACTAAATTGTACCCCAGGATCTGAGTCTTCCTGCCAAGAGGCGTGGCAATGTTATCTATACCTCTGGACAACAGGGCAAAGGCTGGGGAAAATATTGTTGGCAGAAAGATTATTTCTTACTTCCAAATAAATCTTCCAGGTTGAATCTATTTACAAAAGACTAGATCTAGCTTGATTTGTTTGGCTTTTGTGGTTTCAGCTTTCACAAAATTATTTTGTGCCAAATTTATTATCACTTAATTCTGTAAACAAATAATTATATAATTCTTTACTTGCTTAGAAAAATAATAAAAGCTTATAACTATTTCTAGTTTTAGTATTACTAATGGTTAACTCCTTAAGTGTAAATAATACAAAATACTGCTATTTCTTCAACTGATCTTCATCTGCTGAACTCTGAGAAGCTGAAAAATACATATTTATCTACTGAAGCTACAATTTCTCTGCTTCTCTTCCTCCTCTTATTTAAAACAGTTGTAATTTTTTGTTTTATTTTTAATTTTACTGCGACAGTATTGCATAACTTCCAATGATGTTAGATAATATTAACATTAAACCTTTATTGAGTGCTTACTGTATGCCAAGAACTGTTCTAAATACTTTGTATTTATTAACTCACTTTTTTCTCACAGCAGACCATGAAATAGAGATTAATTATCCCCATTTTTCAGACATGGAAACTGAGGCACAGAGCAGTTACCTAAGTTTTACAAGGTTACTCGTTAGTAAGTGCTAGAGCTGGGATGGCTCTATCAACTGCTCCCCCCCTCCCCACAGTGAGGGCTGTAAGAACACTTAGCTTCTCTCCACTTATCTTTCACCATCTGCCGCCCCCCTGCATGGAACAGCTCTCTTTTTTCCCCTTTTCACTCTCCACATACATCCTGTTCACTATCTGGAGCAAGATTATCATTTTTTTTTTTTTTTTTTTACTCTGTGGATCTTGTCCTTCAGAGAAAGCCCTTGTTCTACCTTGTTCTAACTGCTCCCAGGTCCCAGAAGAGTAAAGACAGCCCCTCCAAGCGCAGGCCCCGGAGGCTGGGAAGGGCGGTGGCCATGGTGGGCGTGCTCTGGTGCACGGCGTCTGGGGCTCCAGTGGGAGGGGCCAGGGGCCCTGGGCGGAAGTCCTCATGAGGACAGAGGGACAGGTAATGGGGTGGAGGGCATGAAACTTGGCACTGAAAAAGAAATTAATTTTATATTGTTAAAATTAATAACATATGTATTCAGTTATATAACACTTTTAGGTTTTCCAGCTTTGGCTTAAAGGTTAATTTAAAGGTTTAGCGTTTTATACACAGCATTTACATGATTATGACTAAGTGAATACTGTCCAGTGTTGCGACAAGTAATGTGTTAGGGTTATAAATGCAATGTTTCAACCTTGAAGCCGGTCAAAGCCAAATGATCCTCAGAGCCAGTTCAAATGGATTGCCACTTCTTTTCAGCAAGCCCTCCTCCAGCTGTTCAAAATCACACCACATTTTAGTTGACATGGTTTTTGGGACATGACTTTCTTGTAAAGATCTTTCTTCTTGTGCTCCTTTTGTTTTCTTCCCCTCACCTGTCCGGCAACCACAGCCTCTGTAACTCCATCTCCTGAGTGCTACTGAGCAGAAGAATTTTCATTAATCTCTCTTCAGCGCCCTCCTTGTCTTCCTGTCTTCTTCCTTAGCCCCGACCTTGAATTTGGAGCCTCTCTGGGGTTCTGACATCAAGTCCCTTTTTGCTGCTTTTCCCCTTCTGTGAATTCTAGATCCCTGCCTCCTCAATTGGTTTTATCCTTCAAAAGACTTTCATCCTCTTTCCACCTTTTAGAAATGTATTCAAAACTCCTCTAGTGAGTCTTCCTTCTGTCCACTTTTATCAGATTATTTCTTCACTCTTTTTTATTCGAGTCCATATTGGGTAATCATTTGTATTGAAGCTACATTTGAACTAGAAATCCTAATTTGTTCCACATTCTAAATGTCACATGGAAAGCTTTATAGCGTGTGTGTGTGTGTAAAATTTGAAATGTATATAAATAGCATTATCACATAAAAATACCATTTGTTTCCCTAAAACTAAATGCCTTACATATATGTGAATAGAAATATGACTTAGAAATATCAAAAAATTAAGATGATTTCAAAATATTATTCTCCACTTTGCACCTACCCTTGCCTAGTAACACAGAGAGCACTTTGGTGTTAGATTCATCATTAATTAGGCTCCTTATCAGGTTAAGCACACTTATAGTGTAATAAAAAGTGATGCTCACTCACTTTGATGTGCTTACGGCAATACAACACTGCAAAGCATCTTTATAATTATTAGAACAAAGTTCAGTAATGTTCCAGATTAATTTCAGTACAAATTATTTTAAGCAAGATCAATAGATATTTGTAATAAATATGTTTATTGTTCTGCCATATTACAGAAAGGATTTCAGGTCTTTCACATAAAAGCATACTAGCCCAAAAGATTTTTTTAAAATGGCAAAAAAAGTGGGAACAGAAAGATAAAGTTAGGGCTGAAGTTGAGAGTCAGCGCAGGCTCCTGCAGTGTCCGGTGCCTTTGTGGGAAGTGCACCAGGCACTTCTGCGTGTTCTAACAACTGAATAGAAACCGGATCCACTGCCAGCAAGACCAGCCCTTTGATTCACAGCACCTGTAAAGTAAAAACAGGTTGCTGTGGAAGAGAGCTATTGCTAGAATAAAGGCTGGGGCAACTTAACTTCTTGTGGGCTCTGGTGGAGGAGTCAAGTGTATGATGTTATAGTCAATATGGTGCGTATGGGAGTTGTAATTGAACGAACATAACTCTAGAAGGGATGATTATAAGCACCTTTGTTCTCCCTCTCCACTCCCACACACAGTCAGTGACCATTTGATGCCTGTTGATTTTGTCCACGCCTTTGTGAAATTTAGGACCAGTCCCTTGAGGTTTTTGTATCATTCTCAGAAGACCAATTGTTTCTGTTCACTTTAAGTCATTAGAATTGTCTCCTATACAATGTTTAGTCCAACAGAATGATAAGAACTCTGAACTTTATTTGAAGTTAAGCTTTTCTTTTCCCACAGGTTGGGCTGGAAGTCTGCAGTGATAAAGGAGGCATGGTGTTCTTGTATTGTGCTTCCTTCCAGGTCTTGACATTCTGTTCTCTCCTTCCTTACTTCTTTTATTTTACACCCTCCTTTTCTACCCTCATAACCAAGCTGTCCCAGATTTCTGATTTGGGGAAAAGAGGAGGTCAGGGTCAAGAAGTGTCTAACTGATGGACAGTGCTGTGTCCACGCTGTTGGTGTAAGTGTAGCTAGCACCTCCTGCAGCTACCTCAGGGGATGGATCCTTCAGGACATGTCAGACACCAGCCCCTGTGCTCTCTGCATTCCAGGAAACACATATGAAGCTCTGTAAGTGTGCTCCTTAGCGCCCCTTTCTCTACGCTTGAGGCAGAGAGGAAACATCCTTTATTCTCCCAGTGGAGGAGGAAAGAAAAATGTCATAGCACTGCCATGTTTTATTTTTCTCCTTATTCTACAAAACCTTTTTATACCTTTGAGATGGTGTTGAGCTAAAGGTTGAAAAACCAGGTTTCTGACACCTCCTCTGCCAAGTCTCCTTTGTCATCTATTGTTTGGCTCTCAATTTCTTGGTGGCCTCTGCTGCAACTGATACAGAAAATAGTTCTTTTTAAATATCTCATTCCATTTTCAATAAAGTTCTGCCATATTAGTGGATAGAAACAATTATTTAAGTGCCTTTCTGCTTTGAGGCCCAAAACAATGTGGTTCAGGTGTGAAGTGCTCTGCTCTTCCAGGCCAATGGTGTTTTATTCTTAGTGATTTCTCTATTTCCCCCATGGAAACTATAGAGTTGATACATACTTATTTTCAAGAAGCATAGATGAGCAAAGAGGTGGATTATTAAAATTACTCTGTCCCATCTTTCAGGGATAGTTACTATTTACCTTGGTTTATGTCCTTTTATAATCTTTTTCTTTTTTTGAGAGAAAGACAGGGAGAGAAGACTGGAACACTGAGCTGTTCTGGTATGTGCCCTGAGCAGGACTCAAACTGGTACCCTCTGTGCTCCGAGTGATATTCCAACCAACTGTGCTGTGCAGGAGGCAGAGTACAGAGTTGCAATTACTCACTGATGGATTTAGGGGAAAATTAATTATGATTAATAACAATTAAAATAATAAAAAACAAAATCAAAAGGGGCTTTGAACTTATATAACCCAAGTAGAATAAAGAAAAAGAATTACCACAACAATAAGCTACACAATATTACCAGACAGAGAAACATCAGCCTGGTCTCTACAGTAGCAGCTCTACTCAACATCACCTGAAGAAGAAACATCAGCTTGGATTCTAAAGTAATAGCTAGTTAAAGCAATGGACTAAGAAAAAGAGAATTATGAGTATGTACAAATCACTAAATTGGGGAGGAATGCATCACCAGATTGGGAAGCTTCAGTCTGGGTTCAAACTCAGCCACCAGCCCTTCGTATCCATGAGGAAGAATTCTCTAGTGCTTCAGGGGCGGCCTGAGACCCTATACCTATATTTATAGGAAAATTTTGGCGGGAAGTTATCACAGGAGGGCCCTTCGTGCATAGCCTCTAGGAATAAAGAAAGGTCACCACATTCTAAAATAATTATCTAGGCTGAAAATCAAGTGTGAAGACCACCCTCCCTGGCTCCAGGGGAGCTGCAGCAGGAAGTCTTATGCCGCCCTGAGTAAATGACTCAGACAGTCCTGAAGCTTTTGTGACCCTTTTTGTTCATGTTCAATTCAGTTCAAATTTATATATATATACTTTTCCTCCACACCAACCAAGTTATTCTGTCAGAGCTTTTTATTTATTGATTGACTTTCAGGGAGACAGAGAAAGGAAGGGAGAGAAAGGGGAGAAGAAAGAAAAGAATTCATTTGTTGTTCCACTCAGTCATGCATTCATTGGTTGCTTCCCCTGTGTGCCCTGACCCAGGATCAAATGATGACCTTGTCTTTTTGGGAGGACGCTCTTAACTGCCTGAGCTAACCAGCCAAGGCCTCCTTTTATATGCTTTTAATGCAATCTGAACTTCACTATCCAAATCTTTGTTTAAATGACTTATAAATTTCCCCGCAAAACTCACCATCTGGAAGGAATACTTATTATAACAAATTCACATTGTCATAGCAGCAAAACCGTTTGATTTGTGCACGAATCCCAGGGAGAAAATATAGAGCATGCTGTAGAAGATTCTCAGCTTTTCTTTTGATAATACTGAATCTTGTGCTTGCACAGCTTAGACATGTTGTTCATCATCTCACCAGATTCCCTATATTATTATAAGAGCATGCCTCCTAAGAATGCTGAAAAGCCTGCAAAGAAAGTAGATGAGCCCATGAATTGCAGAAAACTATTGACAAAGGTGATTGAACTGCAAAGCAAATTTTTAACACTGATGAAATTGCGCTGTTTTGGAAACGAATGCTACCCTCTACGTTCATTTCAGAAAAGGAGACAGAAGTGCTAGCACATAAACCATGTAAAATAGGCTAACACTGCTTTAAAGTGAATGTGACATTAAGCGAAAACTTCTGCTGGTGTATCCCTGCAAAAAGGCACCCCAGTGCCTTTTAAGGACTAGTGAAGAGTGAATTGCTTGATAATAATATTCAACTCACAAAGACTGGGTGACCAAGGCAGTGTTCGGTGATTACATGAAGAGCCAACTGTCACTGTCCATTAAAGAGTACACAAGGAAGGAAAACTTGCAACCAAGGCTTTTTTGATAATGAGAATTCTCCCAGATGTCCTCCCATGGTTGACAATTATGGAGATCATTTCACAGTGGTCTTTTTGCCTCTCAGCATATGTCATTATTGTAGCCTCTGGTCCTAAGAGTTGCTGCAGCCTTCAAGGCATATTGTTTACAGATGGCGATGCAGTATGCAGAGCTTATATGCTGATATATAGTCAGAGCATGCCAGCAACACTGCTTCGATTAAAGATCAATGGAAGAGTTTTGACATTCAGAAGGTCTTTAAATTTATGAACTGGGCTTGGCAGGAATCATAACAAACAATGAATGGAGTATGAGAGAAACTGGTCCTAAAATTGTTGCTGACTCCCAAGGTTTTGGGGAAGTGATTAACTTAAAACAAAAATCCTAAATCTTGTGGAACAGGTTAGATTTAGTGAGATGAATGGTACACAGAACAAGGAACTTGTTCAACCTGATGTTTGTCAGGTCAAAGGGAGGGAAGGAAGAGGAACCATCAATACTTGCTAGATCTTTAGAAAACTTGGCATTATGCAGATAAAATGGTTATTATTGCAACTTTTATTTTTTGGCTTCATGATTGTCCACCATTTTAGATAATGGTTCATAGCCATCTGTTTCTAGATTAAAGTGCTAAAAAGAGATGATTGTCCTCAAGATCGTTGGACATAAATTAAGGGACTGAAGCATTTGCTGTTTTATTTGCTATCTGCAAGGCCCTCCCCCTCACCTTCTAACACTTCTGAGCGGCACCACTGTCCGCCTAACAGCAGCTTCCATCTTTCTCTTCTGAAATTGCTCATTTTATACATAATTATTTTTTTAAATTTCCATGTTTGCTTATTTAACTGTTATTTGTATGCATTACATAAATTTAAAATACAGGAAATCCTTGGGTTATGACAGTTCTGTTCCCATAACAGTGACATAACCCGAATTTGGTGTAAGTCAAAACACAGCCTAGCCTAGCACAAATGGAACACTTGCGCTTTCCACAGTCCAAAATGGCACAGGCATGCACACTGGGGGACTCCAAGTCCCTCCCTCACATGCCGCATTACTGCGTATTCTTCCATCGCGCTTAGCCAAACTAGTTCGCCCACGTAGTCCGTAAGTAAGTATGATACTAACGGTGTAAGCTGAAACACTCACTTTTCAATTTTTAAAAGTTTTTATGAGAGTGAGCATTGTAAGCTCGAAACATTGTATGTCAAGATTGTTATAACCTGAAGACCCACTGTACATAGTATTTTAAAATTTACATTATCGTACATGCTTGTTGCAGTACACAAGGAAAAATACATTTTTATTGTATTTTTGCATAGTACATGAAAATACATTCACTAAAAGGCCCAGGAAGTATTGTAGTTGATTTTGTATATAATTATATTTAGGCAGAAATCCTTGAGAATGTTATTATATAGATATTTAAGAATATTTAAGTAAATTTTGGAAAATTGGTTGAGGTTTTTGCATGAGCTTGAAACAGATTATAATTTTTTCCATTTAAAATAATTGAATATTTTTGCCATTCTACCATTACTTCTAAATTTTATATCTAACATATCAAACCAGGAAAGGATTTAATTTTAATAATATATAATGCCTGTATATTCATTTATTTATATTTTACCAAAAAATGGGGTACTACCTTATTGATTTGAATCTACTCTTTCACAATAAATCATGACCATATCTCTATGTAAATAAATGATATATAGATATTTAAGAAAATATATTATTTTTCCTATTTGTGTAATGGATAAGCCCCAAGCCTCAGCACGTCAGTCACACCCTTAGCTCCCTTCTGAAGGTTTCTTATTCATGGCCCTGTTGAGGGAACAGGACTATATCATTTCTTATAAAAAACAGGGTGCAATTTATTATCACCTGACTCCTCCATTGTGGTCACTGGAGCAAAGAAGGGCACTTTTCTCTGAGCCTGCAAACTCAAAAGCCAGTAGAGGCCAGCAAGTAAGCGGGCATATGCATGAAACAATGCAGAGCTCATCAGATGCTTCAAAGAACTGGACAGAAGCACGCCCTGTCTTAAGTGAGAGGCCAACACACAACTTTCGCCATCTGTTGTCATCCAGAAATAAAGATCAAATATTACCCTTTATTTTTGGATTTTCAAGAAAAGCTAAAATTTCCCATTTTAAAACAAAATTCCCTAGTTTTCTCACTATGTGGACCAACAAAGATCAGGCCAAACAAAACATATCTATGGGCTAGATTTTAGTCCTCATGTGATTTATTTACAGCCTCTAACCCAGAGGTCCCCAAACTACGGCCTGCGAGCCAAATTGCGGCCACCTGAGGCCATTTATCCGGCCCCGATGCACTTCCGGAAGGGGCCCCTCTTTCATTGGTGGTCAGTATATGGAGTACTGTATGTGGCGGCCCGCCAATAGTCTGAGGGACAGTGAACTGGCCCTCTGTGTAAAAAGTTTGGGTACCCCTTCTAACCTTTCTAAGAGCCGTTGATATCTGGACATTCCAATGACATAGAACCTATGAGATGGCTTGCCACAAAAGCTTGCTAAGTCAGGGATGATGGCAATTAACACAATCAATTGTATTATTTTGAGACTTGAACATATGCATGGATTTAGTCAATGATAACGGTAACAGAGGAAGAAGATCCCCATGGAAAGGTTGGCAGGAAGAAAATAAAGCAGCGAATTCCAAGAATAAAGAAAATTATGATTATTCATAGCTAAGTGATATAGAGTTGAGGCTGAAGTAGTTAGGAGGAATCGTAGAAGCAGTTAGATAATAGCTAAGTCATGATAGTCAGCATTAACAATTCAGAGTGATGAGAGAAGAACAAATATTCTGGTTCCTTAGGTGCTGGGTCCTGCATGACTCTTCAGTTCCTTTCATTTCATTCTAGTCTTTGGGAAGTCATAATGGATGACTTGGGCTTTTGCTTCCTCTGAAAAATTTTTTGAGTTCCACTGAAGCATAACTATGTAGATTGGATTCCCAATTTACTTTTTGTGCCCTTAGTAGTTTCAATAAATAATCACTTAAAGCAAATTGAATGGATCTCTGTTTATAACCCCAAAATCACGGGGGAAGAAAACTTTTGCTGCATCCACAAAAACATTTGTTCTTACCTGATTCAAGTATGCTGACCTCAAATATGACATTAGTTTTTCTCTGTAAGCTACAGTGTTTTTTGCAATTCAAGATTTTAGGTTTTCATCTTATTGTAAAATATTCAACATTTAGTTTAACATAATGAAGTAGAATGTCTTTTGGGCATCATCTTTGTGAAAATATTATAATTTATATAATGCAGTAAATACACTAATACACTAAAATATATGATTACATCAGAATTTGTCTACAATTTCAAAATAGAACATATTAAAACACTTATTTTAATCATAAAATTTGGGCAAAACTTATTTAAATTCTATTTAGGAAAAAAATTGCATTTGTGTACTTGTTGAGGACAATCTCATTTGATGCTCCAGCGGTAGTCTGCTCATCACGAACAGCTCCAAGACTTTTGGGGAACTTTTCAAGGTGATTGTTCAGGAAGTGAATCTTACTGCTCATGTTACATCCAACGTCACAGAAAGTCAACAGAATCCTTTGAACCAGAAGTTTATAGATTTTTGCTTTTTTGTTGCCAAGGAAGTTCTTTGTAACTGCCACAAAAGACTGCCATGCTGCTTTCTCCTCCTTATTCATCTACCTGGCAAATTCTCTGTTATGTATGAAGGTTCAAATTTGAGGTCCATCAAATATACCTGCTTTTATCTTCTCAAAAGACAAGGCAGGAAAAGCAGAAATAATATGTTGAAAGCATTCACTTTCTCTACTCAAAACCTGAATAAACTGCTTCATTAAGTCAAGTTTGATGTGAAGTTGGGGAAAAATGATCTTGTCTCGATTAACTACAGGATCATTCACAATATTTTGCATGCCTACTTTCAGAGCTTCACATTTCAGCCACTCCTTCTGTGTCCAGTGTTTCTCCCAAGCTCAGCTGTCCCACAAACACAGAAAGCAAGGATACTTTGTGAAACCTCTCTGTTGTCCTAGCAGGAAATTTACCATTTTAAGATCCACATAAATGACCCAGTTATGCTCCTCATACTTCAGAAAGTTGAGGACAATTTTTATGTCATTATAATGTTCTCGCAGATGAGTTGAATAACCAACTGGAACTGCTGCATAAACATTACCATTATGTAGGAAAACACATTTCAGACTCCATTTAGAGCTGTCAAGAAATAGCCACCATTCTGTTGGGCTATAAGTGATAACACCTTGCTGGCTGAGAAGACTACTAATATCATGACAGTAAACAAAGAGTTTGTCTTTGGAAAAGAAGTCCGCAAAAATTTGTTTACGCTTCCTGAAATGGGATACTTTAGGTCGGGGGTCCCCAAACCTTTTACACAGGGGGTCAGTTCACTGTCCCTCAGACCATTGGAGGGCCGGACTATAAAAAAAACTATAAGCAAATCCCCATGCACACTGCACATATCTTATTTTTTTTCCTTTGTCTTTAATCTTAAGGCAAATCTGCTTTTTAAAAATAAAGGGGACGGGCAGATCGCAACTCCCAGGCATCCTGCAAAGTAGGCGGGTCACCTTAGGGGCAACCTTTACCTGCTCAAAAATTCGTCTCACATTAGCAGTGAGGATTCAGGTGTCACCCCGAATCGTTATTTTCCTTACTCATAAGTTTAAGGCATGCACATATCTTATTTTAAAGTAAAAAAACAAAATGGACACAAATACAATATTTAAAATAAAGAAGAAGGAAATTTAAATCAACAAACTGACCAGTATTTCAATGGGAACTATGGGTGCGGATGCATCCTGTGCTCCTCTCACTGACCATCAATGAAAGAAGTGCCCCTTTCAGAAGCGCAGCATGGGCCGGATAAATGGCCTCAGGGGGCCACATGCGGCCCACGGGCCATAGTTTCGGGACCCCTGCTTTAGGGTACTAGTGAGGTACACTCTTTTCTTTAAACCTGGAGGCTAAGAACTCAGCTGCTTTCTTAGATAGATCCAAATCTATTACTAAGTCATTCAATTTTGGTTGGCTAAACTGCTTGGCATCAGAAGAAGACCTTTCAGATTCTACAACCATTTTCTCATGCATCTTATCAAAATACACTTCATCACCATGTTCACTTTCTTTGTCCTTAGGAGAAATAAAACCATTGAAAACTGGAACCGGAAGTGTCTCAGAGTGTGGGATAGGTTGTATTGCTGAAGGAATATTAGGATATGCGATCATATGCTGTTTTTTCTTGCCGATGCCCTTTTTATGGATCAGACAAAAATAACAGTCACTGCTGTGGTCCTTAGGTTCACGCCAAACCATGGGAATACCAAAAGGCATTCCTTTGCATTTTCCTTTTGTCCAGTCACGAAGCATTTCCTCACAATTATGACACACAATATGAGGAGCCGAATTCTTGTCTTGATCGCCAAGGGGAACTTGAAAATAGGCAATAAATGTACATGTCACAGATGAAGAAATATTGCGACTTTGATGTTGAAGTGTTTAACAGCCACATATATAACAGAAGGTGTCAGGACTATTCTTACATTTATGCCTACTCAAAGAAGCCATGATTCAATCTTAAAACAAAATAAGAGGGTGTTTTTATTAGATAATAATTTTTTACATTTAAAAACAACTACAATTATGTAAAAGTGATGTTTGTAAAATATTAATTGCCTTGTGGTTATGTTCAATCCAAGAGTTGTTGCCCTTTAACTCCAACTTAAAAACCAATGCATGTCATTAACTGTAATAAACAGAAATTAAAATTGCATAAAAACTAGAGCACACACTCAAATATGGATTTTAGATTTGGAATCAGCAATACAGAAATATATAGAGAAAGTTCTAAAACCTCACGCAACGGAAAATGAAAAGAATTGTTTTCTAGTGAAATCTAATAGTACAAATGTACCATAATTCATGTAATCAATTCTTATTGTTGAACATAAGATTATTTGCAAATTTCAATTTACAGTAGTCCCCCCTTACCCACGGGTTCAAATTCTGAGGTTTCAGTTACTATGGTTAACTGCAGTCCAAAAATATTAAACGGAAATTTATAGAAATAAATAATTCATAAGTTTTAAGATGTGTGCCATTCTGAGTAATACTCAGCTCTGTCTCATTCAGGATGTGAATCATCCCGTTGTCCAGTGTACCCATGTTGCATTTGATGCTGTCTAAAATGATCAGATGGACTGCTATGTGTTTTAATGCTTGTGTTCAAATGACCCTTATTGTACTTAATAATGGCTCTGAAACACAATAGTCTTGATGCTGGCAATACCGGTATACCAAAGCAAAGCCAGAGTGACTAGTCAGTAGCGCAGCGGATAGAGTGTCGGACTGGGATGCAGAGGACCCAGATTCAAAACCCCGAGGTTGTTGGCTTGAGCGCAGGCCCATCTGGCTTGAGCATGGGTTTACCTGCTTGAGCATCAGGTTGCTGGCTTGAGCGTGGGATCATAGACATGATCCCATGGTTGCTGGCTTGAGCCCAAAGGGTGCTGGCTTGAAGCCCAAGGTCGCAGGCTTAAGCCCAAGGTCGCTGGCTTGAGCAAGGGGTCACTTGCTCTGCTATATTCCCTGTTCAAGGCACATATGAGAAAGCAATCAGTGAACAACTAAGGAGCCACAATGAAGAACTGATGCTTTTCATCTTCCTTCCTGTTTGTCTGTCCTTATCTGTCCCTCTCTCTGTCTCTCTCTCTCTGTCTGTCATAAACAGACAAACAAAAAAACAAAGTGAAGCTATTTAGTGCTTCTGTTAAGTGAAAAGATATGTATGTATAGGAGAAAACATGGCATACATAGGGTTTGGTATTACCCATGGATTCAGGCATTTACTGGTGGTCTTAGAACTAATTAAAAAAAAGTATTTCCCAGAGATAAGGAGGAACTACTATACACTCAATTTTGACATGAAAATCCGTGGACCTTTTTTTTTTTTTTTTACAGGGACAGAGAGAGAGAGTCAGAGAGAGGGATAGATAGGGACAGACAGACAGGAACGGAGAGAGGTGAGAAGCATCAATCATTAGTTTTTCGTTGCCATTGTGACACCATAGTTGTTCATTGATTGCTTTCTCACATGTGTCTTGACTGTCGTCCTTCAGCAGACAGAGCAACCCCTTGCTGGAGCCAGCGACCCGAGCTCAAGCCGGCAAGCTCGGGGTCTCGAACCTGGGTCTTCCGCATCCCAGTCTGATGCTCTATTCACTGCACCATCGCCTGGTCAGGCACCCGTGGACCTTTTTAAAAATTGTGTGTGATGTTCCTTAGCATAAATTCCTAGAAGTAAAAACTTTTTAGTCAATATGTAGACGTTCTAATAATTTTCATGTATTGCCAAATTGCAAAAGACTACAGATTTACAGTCACACCAATGATCTATGAGTGCTGGTTTCTCTTCTTTTTCCAGTACTGGATGCTATTTTTAATTTAAATTCTCACTAATATTTTGTGTGAAAATGCTGACTTGTTAGAGCTTTCTTTAGCTTATTAATAGTAATAGCCATTATTAATTTAGAACTATCTGTCATAAACTGCTATGAACTGCAAAAGCTTTATCTCATTTAATCCTCACAACACCCTTATTAGGGAGCTTGTTGATATTCACACATTAGAGAAGTGAAAATAGAATTGAGAGAGGTTTAATCTGATTAAATTAAGTAGTGTGATTTGCACTGAGGTTTATTTAATGCAGATTGTGAGGTTAGTTTATTAATTAGTTTTTCTTAGGTCACATAAACTGCAAATATTTTTTTCCCCAGTTTTTCATTTAATTTTATTTATAGTTCTGTTTTGATTGATATCCAGAAGTTAAAACATTATACACACACACACTTTTTTACTTATGGATTCTGTTTTTATTATCATGTTTTAGAAAACCTTCTCCACTTCAATATTAAAAGAAAGAACTTTTACATTTTCTCTTGTATATAAATTTTTATTATATCCAGGGAATAGATACCCTTGGGATTACACTTACTTTTCTATTCTGGTTTTAACAGTTGAGAATTTTCTTATATTGTTATGTGTTATTCAAAAGCTTGATTTTAAATGTCTGCATAATATTTTATTATGGCTGTACTGTTAATTATCTTTCTATTACCTTATTGGTAGGTATTTAGTGTGTCTTTATATTTTAACAACTACTCTGATAAACATTCCTAATGTAACTTTTTGGTTGCATTTTTTAAAAACATTTATTGATTGATTTTAGAGAGAGGAGAGAGAGAGAAAGGGGGGAGAGGTGGGAAGCATCAACTCATAGTAGTTGCTTCTCTTATGTGTCTTGACCTAGCTTCTGGGCAAGCCCTGGGTTTTGAACTGGTGACCTCAGCATTTCAGGTCAATGCATCATCCATTGCGCCACCACAGGTCAGACAGGTTGCATCATGAATATTTTTTCAAGACATATTCTTAGAAGTAGGATTATTGAACTAAAGGGTTTGGACAGTTTTGCCTTTTAAAAATTTATTTATTTAAAAAATTTTAAAATTTATTCATTTTAAAGAGCTGGGGGGTAGAGAGAGAGAAAGTAAGAGAAAGAGAGAGAGAGAGAGAGAGAGAGAAAAGGGTAGGAGAAGGAGCAGGAAGCATCAACTCCCATGTGTGTCTTGACCAGGCAAGCCTGGGTTTCAAACGGCAACCTCAGCATTCCAGGTTGAAGCTTTATCCACTGTGCCACCACAGGTCAGGCCTTTAAAAAAAAACAACCAAAATACAAAAACCCAAAACTTTGTTTTTTAGAACTGTTTTAAGTTCATAAGAAATTGAGCAAAAATGCAAAAATTACAGTTCCTGCAAAACACCTGCCACTACACAGGTAGAGCCTCCTCTACTCTCAACATTTATTACCAACAATTAACCTACATTGATGCATCATTACCATCCAAAAGCTGTAGTTGTTAGGGTTTACTGTTCATGTTGTACCTTCTGTGGGATTTGACAAATGTATAGTGATATGTATCCAGCATTACAGTATCATGCAGAATAGTTTCACTGGCCTGAAATTCCTCTGTTCTCCACATTTCTTTCTCTCCACTAACCCCTGGCAGCCACTGATACTTTTACAGTCTTTTTAGTTTTGCCTTTTTCAGAATATCATATAGTGAAAACCATACTGTATGTAGACTTCACCTTTATCTTATGAGTCACCTTGCCACAGTGCTTTCTGGCAAGTTTGTACCTATATTCAGCCCTCCAGTAGTGCCTAAGACTCATCACATCTTACCTTCATCAGTGTAAATGGTGTGTGTGTGTGTGTGTGTGTGTGTGTGTGTGTGCTTTTCTTTCTTTTTAGTAAATCACCTATGTGACTGATAATTATTGAGGGGCAAAGAAAATGAAGTTCTAAATATTTTAATCTTTAACAGGTACTTAGAGCCAGCTGTGCTTCTACTGAAATGTAGTGACCTGTGCTTTCATATCAATGAGCTGGACACTACCTCTGGTTGTAGAGGTTATATACCCCAACAGGGTCAGAGAGGAGAGTCAGGATATACAGCCTGTACTTGTATCAAATCACATGCCCTGGTATGGGGCCATGAGGAAGAGAAACTTCTTTGTAATTTTTTAGGCTGTTATTTCTAATAATTTGTAATAATGCATGGGTTGTTTCTTCTAATAAGGGCTGGATTTATTTAGTGACATAAATATAGGTCTTCCTACCTCCCTGTCTCTCATAGCTGAGTCATCTGAGGATGAGAACTTTACCAAATTTCTGCAGGGGCCTTACACCTTATCTATTCTCAGGGATTCAGATAGGCTGCCACCTAGCTGTGAATTGGTGTAGCAAGAACCCACACCACTAGCACTCATATCAATGCATTGCATTCCACAGGAACTTTGGGGCAAAAATAAAAGTTGAAAATAAAAGCTGTAATGTATGGTAGTACATATATTAGCCTCAAACATTGTTCTTTTGCAAGTTATTAAAAAAAACACATTTAAAATACCTCCTTTTCCAGATGTATCATGTCATGGAGCCATCACGGAGTGCCTTTACATAGGCCCCATGAGCTGCAAACTTTCCAGGGCATGACAGTGTTTATCCTTCTCCTGCTCAAAGCAGTCGAGTTTGCTCACATTTTGTCCAGAAGCCCAGTATTTTCAAAACAGCAAATACATGTTCATGTCCTTTTTGTGAATTACATAATTTAAGTTATTAGAATACATCAAATTAAGATGAGATGTGTCATTGTTGGCACATGTTCCATGTATTAGGAAAAACATGTATTTAAGAATCAAAAGGAAAAAAATGGTGCCCTGAGGGGGGCTCCCAATACCTTTCCCTGAAATTTCAACAAATCCAACAACTAGAGACAGAAAAACAATCCCGGGAGCATCTGAAATATACATACATCAAAAAAAGGTACAATTGGGTGAAAGCTGAATATATAAACTACTACTCTGAAGAAAATAGGATGGAGAACAGAGTATTCTGCTTCCCTCAGTGACCCAAGAAAGGTCTGCTTTCACTTGGAACTGAGAGGAAGTGTGGGCTAAGGTGGGGACAATAAGCTGGCTAGAGGGGAGACGTTCAAGCCGAAGAGACAGTGATCCTGTAGCTCGGCCCATGTGGAGCTAACACCAGCAGCAAACCCCAGCAGAGGTGGGTGAGTGGCTTGCCTGTGGAGTGGGCTTTGTTTACCCCCGGTCTCCCATTTGGCGAGCATGGGCAGTGTACGAGTGGTTCCTCTTGGCGCATCGGGCGTGGGTGCCCGTGATCCCAGACAGAGGGGCTGGGTCAGAGACTGTCAGCAGTGGCCTTCTGCATGGGCTGTGACCAGAATCTCTGGGTAATCCCTGCTCCCTGAACAACAGCGCGCAGGGAGTGCACAAAAGCCGGCTTCCCTATGCTCAGACCTCTCCGGGTGGGGCACCTCCCCCAGCCATACAAGCTAACAAAGCACATTCTCTGGGAAAGGAAAATACAAAAATGCTGGGAGGAAGGTCGCACAGGCAGCTTGCAGACAGCCTCTGGAGAGTAGACCCACGAATTGGATCCCTGAAAGGAGACAAACCCACAGTCTGCTCACTGCCCAGCTGGCTTATGCTGGCAATAGCTCTAGCTGACAAGGTCTTTTTTCCTAGGTCTGTGATTTAAGAGACTTGAGAGTTTTTAGGGCCTCTCGCTCTGTAGGCACTGGCTGGGGCAACTTCCTGCCAGCCGATACAGGGTAAAATACACATTCTTAAGGAACAGACCCCAGAGAACAATGCAGAAGTTGGGCAGGCTAGGCTTTAGGCTTCCCAACAAGGGGGAAGCCTGTGGAGAGCAGTCCCACAGAGTGCTAAGGAAAATTTAACCAAACATACCCGGGAAACCTTAGAAAGGAGCCTGACCAGAAGTCAGCTCACCCCCTTGTCTGCTTAAGCTGGTGGCTCTGGTTGGCAGAGCTTTCATACCCAGGGCTGTGTTTTAAAAGGACCTGGAAGAGGAACTTGGCAGCTTTTAAGACCTCCTGTTCTGCTGGCAGTGACCGGGGCATCTTCCTGTCAGCCAATAGAGGTTTTAAAGTGCAAGAAACCTGGGGAAAGTGGTCCCTTGGAGCGTTAAGGCATTCTAGGCATGCCTGGAAGCTCATAGAAAGACAAATGAGGAGCAATTGGCTCCCAGCCCTGCCTGATTATGCTGGTGGCTTGGTCTGACAAGGCCTTACCCAGAACCCTGCATTGAGTGGGGATAGAGGTGGGGTTTTGGCAGCTCTTAGAGCCTCTTGCTCTCCAGGCAGTGGCAGAGGCAACTTCAAGCTGGGTTCCCAGGCTACTGGTTTAGGAAGGAGAGACTTGGGGGGAGACTGCGGAAAAACGAACTCTTCCATTATTAAAGCCTGCAAATGCTAACAAGCCCTGACTACCAACAGGACTGAAGCCTAGTTCATGTCATTGCCATAGCAACACATCAACTGAAAATCTCTACCTAAGAGTGCCACAGGGCCAGAACCTGGGGTACAGTGCCACCAGCCAAAAAAAAAAAAAAGAGAGAAAGAAAAAGAAAGAAGATAACCTCTCAAAATCAAGAAAAAATTCAGTCTTTATAACTTTTTCCATTTATTTTCTTTTTTTCATTTTTTATCTTTTTTTTTCTTCCACCTTGGTCCTTATATCCTCTTTCTGGTTCATTGTTTTCTTTTCATTTTGAACGTTATTACCTATAGGTGTTACATTTTTCATTGTTTTTTTCTCTTTATGAGGGTTACATTACTAAAACCTTAACTCTCTCCTTTTATATTCCTTTTTTTCCTTTTCTCTTTATTTTCCTCCCTTGTGCCTTGGAAATAGGTTTGTTAGGATTTATTTTCCTCCCTTGTGCCTCTTTTGGTTTTGTCTATTCTCTTTCACTTTTCCTCTCACTCAATCCTCAATCACAAACAAATTGTTTTATTTTGAATTTAAATTTTTTTCTTTGTGGCATTTTGTGTGCTTTTTACTATGCTTTTTATCTCATTAGAATTCTCTCCAATTCTGGCTCTCCATTCTATGTAGTTTTTGTTCCACTTAATACAATGGAATTTTCATTATTCACTGTATTTTTTTTCTTTTTTTCTTCTTTTATCTTTCACTATATCTTTCATTCAACCATCATTTACAAACAAATTATTTTATTCTTGATCCAAATGTTTTCTTAGTAGCATTTTGTGGGTCCTTACCTTGTTTTTTTGTCTCTTTGTCACTTCTCCTCAACTCAGGCTCTCTGTTCTATGTAGTTTTTGTTCCATTTAGCACAATATAATTTTCAGTTTTTCACTGTATTTTCTCAAAAAAATTTTTAGAGCGGAGCAAGATGGCGACGGAGTAGGCGGACGTACCAACTTCCAACTCCCAGAACCAAAGTGGATTACAACTCAATTTTAAGAACCATCACCTGGATAAACCAACTTTGAACAAAACTAAGTGGACTCTTCAACCAAGGAACACAGAAGAAGCCACATTGAGACTGGTAGGAATAGCGAAAACGCGAAGAGGGCTGCCCAGCTCCCCGGAGCAAACGGCAGCCCGGAGAGACCCGTGTGGCGGGAGGAGATTTTGGCGGAGAGGGAGGGACCTGGGTCCCAGGAACCAAGCCCCAGCCTGCAGTCCCAGAGCCAAGAAGAGGCGTTTGGACAGTTTTGAGCTGTGAAACAAGTGAGGGAGCTCCCAGGCCTACAGTGTGGAGTATTAGGTCCCTTCCTACTCTGCTGAGGGCTGCTTAAGGTTTTGGGGCGGCAGGACGCTGAAAGGCGGTTCTGTCGGCGTGGGCAGAGGCCAAGCCGGTGGGAGATAGGTCTAGCCCAGAGGGTCGGAGGGTAAGCGCGAGAGCGGTCCGGAAGCTGCGGGCCCGCCTTTAATCCCACTTACGGGGACAAAGCGGGAGGCCAGGAACAGGCAGGCCCTGCGCAAGCCGGCCCTGACCGTGGGGACCGGGCTAGGACCAGGGACGGGCAGGGGCTCGTGCCTGAGCTGACGCTACCAGTCCGCCCCCACCCCCGCCGCCCGCCGGAGAAACCGCGGTTGGCCAGTATACGTGCGCGAGCGGGCTCCGAGCGCGGGAACGGGGTGGACCCCGAGACAGGCGGAGGCTCGCAGCTGAGCCCACGGCTGCTATCCCCATCCGGCCGGAGAAACCCCGGATAGCGTTAATACGTGCACGAGCGGGCTCCGAACGCGGGGGCGGGGTAGAGTCCGGGACGAGCGGAAGTACGCAGCTCGGCGGAAGCCAGCAAACACGCCCGCCCCAATAAATCTTGGTTTCCGACCCTGCGCAAAGGGCCCTGGCATCGAGGGCGGGGCTAAAGCTCCTGACGGGCAAAAGCTTACAGCTGAGAGCACGTCAAAAGCCCCGCCTAACCCGCGGAACTGTAGCGAGCAGGCTCCGACTGCTGGTTCTGGGCGGAAGTCCGGAAATAGGCTGGGTCCGCAGCTGAGGAAAGGTGCTCGCCTCTACCCTTGGTGCTAATCTTGTGGCTTCAGTGACAGCCCCTCCCACGGAGGAGAGGCAGAAAGCACAGCAAAAGCCACAGTGGGCCGGCGCTGGCAACGCTCATACCCAACCACCCTAGGAGCCGGCAGAGGGGGTGGGGGGCCTGCAGATAGACCACACCTAGAGAACACAAAGGCAACACCTACTGGACTCCAGTGGCCACAACTTGCTTATACACAGAAAAAATGGGCAGGCAGAGGAATGCAAACCAAATGAATCAAGAGAAATACCCAGAGAAGGACCTGAATGAACCAGATATAACCAAATTACCAGAAGCAGAATTTAGAATAATGATAGTTAGGATGTTCAAAGAAATTAGAGCAACAATGGATATTCATTATGAACACCTAAATAAAGAGATAACAAGTATAAAAAGAAATTGAAATAATAAAAAAGAATCAGACAGAAATGACAAATACAGTATCAGAACTGAAGACCACAATGGAAGGAATTAAAAGCAGGATGGATGACGCTGAGGATCGAATAAGCGAGTTAGAGGACACAATAAACAAAGGCACAGAAGCAGAGAAGAAAAAGGAAAAGAGACTTAAAAAATGTGAGGAAACTCTAAGGGAGCTTTGTGACAACATGTAGAGAAACAACATTCGCATCATAGGGGTGCCTGAAGAAGAGGAGAGAGGACAGGAAATGGAAACTTTGTTCAATCAAATTATAGCAGAAAACTTTCCTAAATTAAGGCTGGGAAACACTCCACACATTCAAGAAGCACACAGAACTCCATTAAGGAGAAACCCAAAAAAATCTACACCAAGACACATCATAGTTAAAATACCAAAGCTAATGGATAAAGAAAAAATTTTAAAAGCTCCTAGAGAAAAAAAGACTATCACCTACAAAGGAGCCCCCATAAGGATGACATCGGACTTCTCAACAGAAACACTTGAGGCCAGAAGGGAATGGCAAGAAATAATCAAAGTAATGCAGAACAAGAACCTACAACCAAGACTACTTTATCCAGCAAGGGTAACGTTTAAAATTGAAGGAGAAATAAAGAGCTTCCCAGAAAAGGAAAGCCTGAAGGAATTCATAAAAACCAAACCAATTCTGCAAGAGATACTAAGGGGCCTCTTGTGAACAGTTTAAAGGGAGGAAAGAATAGAGCAAAAGAAGAATACAGCTTTAAAGAATAAAATGGCAATAAACAACTACATATCAATAATAACCTTAATTGTAAATGGATTAAATGATCCAATCAAAAGACATAGGGTAGCTGAATGGATAAAGAAACAGGACCCATACATATGCTGTCTACAAGAGACACACCTTAAAATAAAAGATGTTCATAGACTGAAGGTAAAAGGATGGAAAAAAATATTTCATGCAAATGGAAATGAAAAAAAAGCAGGGGTAGCAATACTTATATCAGACAAAATGGACTTTAAAACAAAGGCTGTAGTAAGAGATAAAAGAGGACACTACATAATGATAAAGGGAACAATTCAACAGGAAGATATAACTATTGTAAATATCTATGCACCAAATATAGGAGCCCCGACATACATAAAGCAGACTTTGATGGATATAAAGGGCGAGATTAACAGCAATACTATCATAGTAGGGGATTTCAATACCCCTCTAACAACACTGGATAGATCCTCAAGAAAGAAACTTAATAAAGAAACAGCAGACTTAAAGGAGACACTAGATCAACTTGATTTAATAGATATCTTCAGAACTTTTAACCCTAAAGCAGTAGAATATACATTCTTCTCAAGCGCTCATGGTACGTTTTCTAGGATAGACCACATGTTAGGACACAAAAATGGTCTCAATAAATTTAAGAAGATTGAAATCATATCAAGCATTTTCTCTGATCACAATGCCATGAAACTAGAAATTAACCACAAAAGAAAAACTGAAAAATACTCAAACACTTGGAAACTAAATAGCTTGTTATTAAATAATGAATGGATTAACAATGAGATCAAAGAAGAAATAAAAAAGTTTCTAGAAACAAATGATAATGAGCATACATCAACTCAAAATTTATGGGACACAGCAAAAGCAGTTCTGAGAGGGAAGTTTATTGCACTACAGGCATATCATAAGAAGCTAGAAAAAGCTCAAATAAAGCAACCTAACCCTGCATCTAAAAGAACTAGAAAAACAACAACAAATAAAACCCAAGACAAGTAGAAGGAAGGAAATAATAAAGGTCAGAGCAGAAATAAATGACATAGAGGCTAAGGAAACAATACAGAGGATCAATGAAACAAGAAGCTGGTTCTTTGAAAAGGTAAACAAGATTGATGAACCTTTAACTAGACTCACCAAGAAAAAAAGAGAGAGGACTCAAATAAATAAAATTAGAAAGGACAGTGGAGAAATAACAACTGACACAACAGAAATACAAAGCATTGTAAGAAAATACTATGAAGAACTATATGCCAAAAAATTAGACAATCTTGGTGAAATGGACAAATTTCTTGAATCATATAACCTTCCAAAAATCAATATGGAAGAATCAGAACACCTAAACAGACCAATTACAGCAAATGAGATCGAAACAGTTATCAAAAAACTCCCAAAAAAGAAAAGTCCTGGGCCTGATGGCTTCACAAGTGAATTCTATCAAAAATTCAAAGAAGAACTAACTCCTATTCTCCTGAAGCTATTTCAAAAAATTCAAGAGGAAGGAAGAATTCCAAACTCCTTTTATGAGGCGAGCATAATTCTGATCCCAAAACCGGGCAAAGACAACACAAAGAAAGAAAATTATAGGCCTATATCCCTGATGAATTTAGACGCTAAAATTCTCAACAAAATATTAGCCAACCGGATCCAGCAATATATGAAAAAAATCATACACCACGATCAAGTGGGATTTATTCTGGAGAGGCAAGGCTGGTTCAATATTCGCATATCAATCAATGTGATTCACCACATAAACAAAAGGAAGGACAAAAATCACATGATAATTTCAATAGATGCAGAAAAGGCATTTGATAAAATCCAGCACCCATTCATGCTCAAAACTCTCAGTAAAGTGGAAATACAGGGATCATTCCTTAACATGATAAAGGCCATCTATGATAAACCGACAGCAAACATCATACTAAATGGACAAAAATTAAAAGCAATCCCCTTAAGATCAGGAACCAGGCAGGGTTGCCCACTTTCACCACTCTTATTCAACATAGTTCTGGAAGTCCTAGCTACAGCAATCAGACAAGAAGAAGAAATAAAAGGCATACAAATTGGAAAAGAAGAAGTAAAACTGTCATTATTTGCAGATGATATGATATTGTATATTGAAAACCCTAAAGTCTCAGTCAAAAAACTACTGGACCTGATAAATGAATTCAGCAAGGTGGCAGGATATAAAATTAATACTCAGAAATCAGAGGCATTTCTATACACCAACAATGAAATATCAGCAAAAGAAATTAAGGAAACAATCCCCTTCACTATTGCAGCCAAAAAAATAAAATACCTAGGAGTAAATTTAACCAAGGAGGTTAAGGACTTGTACTCAGTAAATTATAGAACATTGATAAAAGAAATCAAGGAAGATACAAACAAGTGGAAGCACATACCGTGCTCATGGCTAGGAAGAATAAACATCATTAAAATGTCTATATTACCCAAAGCAATTTATAAATTCAATGCAATACCAATTAAAATACCAATGACATACTTCAAAGATATAGAACACATATTCCAAAAATTTATATGGAACCAAAAAAGAACACGAATAGCCTCAGCAATCTTAAAAAGAAAAAATAAAGCAGGAGGTATCACTCTTCCTGATATCAAGGTTTACTACAAGGCCATTATACTCAAGACAGCCTGGTACTGGCATAAGAACAGGCACATAGATCAATGGAACAGAACAGAGAACCCAGAAATAAACCCACAGCTTTATGGACAACTGATATTTGACAAAGGAGGAAAGAACATACAATGGAGTAAAGACAGCCTCTTTAACAAATGGTGTTGGGAAAATTGGACATCTACCTGCAAAAAAATGAAACTAGACCATCAACTTACACCATTCACAAAAACAAACTCAAAATGGATAAAAGACTTAAATGTAAGCCGTGAAACCATAAACATCTTAGAAGAAAACATAGGCAGCAAGCTCTCCGACATCTGTAGCAGTGGTATATTTGCCGATTTATCTTCATGGGCAACTGAAATAAAAGGCAAGATAAACAAATGGGACTATATCAAACTAAAAAGTTTTTGCACAGCTAAAGACAATAGGAACAGAATAAAAAGACAAACCACACAATGGGAGAACATATTTGACAGCACATCTGATAAGGGGTTAATAACTAAAATTTATAAAGAACTTATAAAAAGCAACACCAGGAAGACAAACAACCCAATCCAAAAATGGGCAAAAGAAATGAATAGAAATTTCTCCAAAGAGGACATACAGATGGCCAATAGGCATATGAAAAAATGCTCAACATCACTAATCATTAGAGAAATGCAAATTAAAACCACAATGAGATATCACCTCACACCAGTCAGAATGGCACTTATCAGCAAAACAACACAGAATAAGTGCTGGCGAGGATGTGGAGAAAAGGGAACCCTTCTGCACTGCTGGTGGGAATGCAGACTGGTGCAGCCACTGTGGAAAACAGTTTGGAGATTCCTCAGAAAATTAAAAATCGAACTGCCTTTTGACCCAGCTATTCCACTTTTAGGAATATACCCTAAGAACACCATAGCACTGTTCGAAAAGAAGAAATGCGCCCCCATGTTCGTGGCAGCATTGTTCACAATAGCGAAGATCTGGAAACAGCCCAAGTGTCCGTCAGAAGACGAGTGGATTAAAAAGCTATGGTACATATATACTATGGAATACTACTCAGCCATAAGAAACGATGACATCGGATCATTTATAACAAAATGGATGTACCTTGATAACATTATACGGAGTGAAATAAGTAAATCAGAAAAAAAGAAAAACTGAGAACAGCACGATTACATACATCGGTGGGACATGAAAGTGAGGGTATGAGACATGGACAAGAGAGTGGTGGTTATGGGATGGGGGGAGGGAGGGAAGAATGGGATAGGGAGGAGGGGAGGGACGCAGGGAAAACCAGATTGAAGGTGACAGATGACAATTTGACTTTTGGTGATGGGTATGCAACACAATTGAATGATAAGATAACCTGGAGATGTTTTCATTGTACATATGTACCCTGATTTATTGATGTCACCCCATTAGAATTAATAATAATAAAATATATATATAAAAAAATTTAAATTTATTTTTTATTTTATTCTTTATCAATCCTTATTAGTGTTATTAACAAAACCACCCTCAAATGCCATTAAGGAAAAATAAATCAAATATCATCAATACAAAAGACAGAGATGTAGCACAGATAGGTGAGGAAAAATCTATAGAAAAAAATTTCAATAGTTTGGGAACCTTGGAGTTAAATGACAAATAATTTAAAATAGAAATCCTAAAAATACTCAGGGATATAGAAGAAAACACAGAAAGGCAATTTAGGGAGCTCAAAAAACAATTCAACGAACAGAAAGAATATATCACCAAGGAAATTCAAACTATGAAAACAAATCAAACAGAGATGAAAAACTCAATTTATGAACTGAAAAACGAGGTAACAAGCTTAGCTAAAAGAACAGGCCAGATAGAGGAGAAAATTAGTGACATAGAAGACAGGCAACTAGAGGCACAACAGAGAGAAGAGAAGAGAGACTCACAAATTTAAAAAAATGGGAAAGCCTTACAGGAATTGCCTGACTCCATGAAAAGAGCAACATAAAAATAATAGGTATATCAGAAGGAGAATAGAAAGAAAATGGAATGGAGAACATATTCAAGCAAATAATAGATGAGAATTTCCCAAGCCTGTGGAAAAAACTAAAGCCTCGAATTCAAGAAGCAAACAAAACACCGAGTTATCTTAATCCTAACAAACCTATTCCAAGGCACATCATAATGAAATAGTCACAAATCAATAACAAAGAAAAAATTCTCAAGGCAGCCAGGGAAAAGAAGAATACAACATATAAAGAAAGGCCAATTAGCTTATCATCAGATTTCTCAGCAGACACTCTACAAGCTAGAAGAGAGTGAACCCCAATAGTTAAAGTTCTGAAAGAGAGGAACTTCCAGCCATGAATATTATACCCATCAAAGCTATCCTTCAAATATGAAGGAGAAATAAAAACATTCACAGATACAGAAAAGATGAGGAAATTTATCACCAGAAAACCCACACTTCAGAAAATACTAAAGGGAGTTTTCCAACCAGATACAAAGAACAAAACAAAACAAAACCACAAGTAAAGGCTCCAGTAAGAACACAATAAAATCAAATTTAGTTTGTGACAACAAAAATAAAAAAGGGGAGAGGACAATGATTAACAGTAGCAAAGGAGGATGGAGTGCAGAAGCACTCATGAGATAATGTACTGCAATAAACATGATAGGTACCTTTTCCATTACTTAATGGTAACCACCCCTGAAAAAACCACCACAAAAGCACATGACTTGAAAAAAGAAGTAACAGAAAAAAATAGTATAGATTACAACCCCCCCCCAAACCAAACAAATGATAGAAAAACAAAAGAGAAGAATCAAACAAGATACAAAACTAACAGAAAGAAATATATAAAATGGCAATAATAAACCTTCAAGTGCCAATAGTTACACTAAATGTAAATGGATTGAACTCACCAATAAAAAGACAAAGAGTAGCAGAATGGATTAAAAAAGAAAATCCAACTGTATGCTGCCTACAAGAAACACATCTAAGCTACAAGGATAAAGATAAATTCAAAGTGAAAGACTGAAAAACAATACTCCAAGCAAATAACATCCAAAAAAAAGCAGGTGTAGCAACACTCATATCTAACAATGCTGACTACAAGACAGCAACGGTAATCAGAGACAAAAACGGTCATTTCATAATGATAAAGAAGACATAACACTTCTTACTATATGTGCACCAAACCAAGGAGCACCAAAATATATAAGACAGCTACTGACTGACCTAAAAACAAAAACCGACAAAAATACAATCATACTTGGAGACCTCGATACACCGCTGATGGCTCTAGACCATTCATCCAAACAGAAAATCAATAAAGAAATATTGGCCTTAAATGAAACACTAGAACAATTAGATATGACAGACATCTACAGGACATTTCATCCCAAAGTGCTAGAGTATACATTTTTCAATAGTGTACATGGAACATTTTCAAGAATTGACCATATGTTGGGCCACAAAAATAACATCATCAAATTAAGAAAGATTGAGATTATATCAAGTATATTCTCTGATCATAAAGCCTTGAAACAAGGTTTCAACTGCAAAAAAGAGGTAAAAACCCCCATAAAAATGTGGAAACTAAACAACATACTTTTAAAAAATGATTGGATCAAAGAAGAAATAGAAACAGAGATCAAAAGTTATATACAGACAAATGAAAATAACAATACGACATATTAGAATCTCTGGGATGCAGCAAAAGCAGTAATAAGTGGGAAGTTCATATTACTTCAGGCCTATATGAACAAACAAGACAGAGCCCAAGTAAACCACTTAACTTCACACCTTAAGGAATTTGGAAAAGAAGAACAAAGGCAACCCAACACCAACATAAGAAAGAAAATAATAAAAATCAGAGCAGAAATAAACAAAATAGAAAGTAGAAAAACGATAGAAAAAATTAATAAAACAGAGCTGGTTCTTTGAAAAGATCAACAAAATTGACAAACTCTTGGCAACACTCACTAAGGAAAAAAGAGAAAGGACTCAAATAAACAAAATCCAAAATGAAAAAGGAAAAGTCACCACAGATATCATAGATATACAAAAAAATATTGTAGAATATTATGAAAAACTATATGCCACCAAATTTAACAATCTAGAAGAAATGGATAAATTCCTAGAACAATTCAATCTTCCTAGACTGAATCATGAAGAAGCAGAAAGCCTAAACAGACCCATAAGCAGGGAGGAAATAGACACAACTATCAAAAACCTCCCCAAAAATAAAAGTCCAGGGTCAGATGGCTATACTAGTGAATTCTATCAAACATTCAAAGAAGACTTGGTTCCTATTCTACTAAAAGTCTTCCAAAAGATTGAAGAAGAAGTAATACTTCCAAACACATTTTATGAAGCCAACATAACCCTCATACTGAAACCTGGCAAAGACAACACAAAAATACTACAGACCAATATCTCTAATGAGTACAGATGCTAAAATACTAAACCAAATACTAGCAAATTAAATACAACAACACATTAAAAAAATAATACATCATAATCAAGTGGAATTCATCCCAGAATCACAAAGATGGTTCAACATACTTAAAATGGGCAATGTAATACACCATATCAACAAAACAAAGAACAAAAACCACATGATCCTATCAATAGATGCAGAAAAGGCATTCGATAAAATACAACACAATTTTATGTTTAAAACACTCAACAAAATGGGTATAGAAAAAAAAATATCTCAACATAATAAAGGCCATTTATAATAAACCATCAGCTAACATCCTATTAATTGGCATAAAACTGAGGACTTTTCCCCTAAAATCAGGAACAAGACAAGGTTGTCCACTCTCTACTCTTATTTAACGTAGTGCTGGAAGTTCTAGCCAGAGAAGAAAAAGAAATAAAAGGCATTCATATTGGAAAAGAAGAAGTAAAGGTTTCACCTTTTGCAGATGATATGATCCTATGCATCAAAAACCCCAAAGACTTCACAAAAAGACTACTAAAAACAATAAACCAATACAGCAGGGGTCCCCAAACTTTTTACATAGGGGGCCAATTCACTGTCCTTCAGACCGTTGGAGTGCTGGGCAATAAAAAAACTATGAACAAATTCCTATGCACACTGCACATATCTTATTTTATAGTAAAAAAGCAAAATGCAAACAAATACAATATTTAAAATAAAGAACAAGTAAATTTAAATCAACAAACTGACCAGTATTTCAATGGGAACTATGGGTGTGGATGCATCCTGTGCTCATCTCACTGACCGCCAATGAAAGAGGTGCCCCTTCTGGAAGTGCAGTGGGGGTCGGATAAATGGCCTCAGGGGGCCACATGAGACCCGTGGGCCGTAGTTTGGGGATTCCCGCAATACAGTAAGGTTGCAGGATACAAAATTAATGTACAAAAGTCTATTGCCTTCCAATATGCCAACAATGAAACATCAGAAAACGAGCTCAAAAAAAAAAAACAATCCCCTTTATGGTTGCAACAACAACAACAACAAAATACCTAGGAATAAACATAACAAAGAACATAAAGGACCTATATAATGAAAACTACAAAGCATTGTTAAGGGAAATCAAAAAAGATACAGTAAAATGGAAAAATATTTCTTGTTTCTGGATAGGAAGAATAAATATAGTCAAAATGACTATATTACCCAAAACGATATACAAATTTAATGCAATTCCCATCAAAATTCCAATGTCATTTTTTAAATAAATGGAACAAAAAAAATCATCAGATTTATATGGAACTATAAAAATCTCCAAATAGCCAAAGCAATCCTGAGGAAAAAGAACGAAGCTGGGGGCATTACAATACCTGACTTCAAATTATATTATAGAGCCATGACAATCAAAATACCATGGTATTGGCAGAAAAATAGACACTCAGACCAATGGAACAGAATAGAAAGCCCAGAAATAAAACCACATATATGGTCAAATAATTTTTGATAAAGGGGCTTGTTGGGAAGATAAAATATAATATGCTCACTTCGTTAAAGATGGCGCTGTCCACATGGAAGCCCGTCACCCAAATGATATGATTTGCCCTTATGCATGGGATGGCTGTGGGGGAAAAGCTGTAATGTAAGCAGGCTGGGGTCATTATAGCCTAAGGCTTGGTTTTAAGAGTAAGCTTTTCCCCACACCCTTGACTGATTGGATGATGTAGGGTGGTGCGCTCTCCTGAGGAATCCCATTATGCCTCAGAAGGGTGACTTTGTATCAGAGACTTCCTTGTCTGTAGATTGGATTAAGGTTTTGATTCTACACTATAAAGCGAGGCAGGCCAGGAGCTTGCTCTCTGGGTTCCTGAGGTTAGTATTAGAGAGGAGAGGAGATTAAGGCCACATGGAGCCCAGGAGAAGCAGCCAAGATGGCAGAATGCTGAGGAAGAAGCCAGTTTGTGCAGAGTTTGTGTAGAGAGAAGGAGATGGGAAACAGAGGTGAATAAGTCTGGTGAGCTAGAAACCTTTGATTTTAGGAAACTCGGATAAGTCAGTAGCTTTGTGAGCACTGAATGAGTGGGTTTTGGAGCCCAGTGTGTGTTTTTGCTTACCCGCCGGGTGCAAGCTAGAATTAAAGCAGATGGCTCACCAGTTCTTGGCTCCGGTGTTTTATTACCGTCTGTTCGAATCTAATGCGAACCTTCATGGGCCAGGTGGCTGTGATCCTGACCCTGGCTTTACAGGGCCAACAACACACAATGGAGAAAAGAAAGCCTCTTCAACAAATGGTGCTGGGAAAATTGGAAAGCCACATGCAAAAGAATGAGACTCGACCACAGTTTGTCCCCTTGTACTAAAATTAATTCAAAATGGATCAAAGACCTAAATATAAGACCTGAAACAATAAATTACATAGAAGAAAACACAGGTACTAAACTCATGGACCTTGGTTATAAAGAGCACTTTATGAGTTTGACTCCAAAGGCAAGGGAAGTAAAGGCAAAGATAAATGAATGGGACTACATCAGACTTTAAGAAGCTTTTGCACAGCAAGAGAAACTGACAACAAAACAGACAGCCAACTAAATGGGAGATGATATTTTCAAACAACAGCACAGATATGGGCCTAATATCCAAAATATACAAAGAACTTGTAAAACTCAACAACAAACAAACAATCCAATAAAAATATGAGAAGAGGACATGCACAGACACTTCTCTCAGGAAGAAATACAAATGGCCAACAGATATATGAAAAGATGCTCATCTTCACTAGCTATAAGAGAAATGCAAATCAAAACTATAATGATACCACCTCACACCTGTTAGATTAGCTATTATCAACAAGACAGGTAATAACAAGTGTTGGAGAGGCTGTGGAGAAAAAGGAAGCCTCATTCACTGTTAGTGGGAATGTAAAGTAGTACAACAATTATGGAAGAAAGTATGGTGGTACCTCAAAAAATTAAAAATAGAACTACCATATGACCCAGCAATACCTCTACTGGGTATATATCCCCAAAACTCAAAAACATTAGTACTTAAAGACACATGCAGCACCATGTTCATTGCAGCATTGTTCACAGTGGCCAAGACATGGAAGCAACCCAAAAGCCCTTCAATAGATGACTGGATAAAGAAGATGTGGTACATATATACTATGGAATATACTCAGCCATAAGAAATGATGACATCGGATCATTTACAACATGGATGGACCTTGATAACCTTTTACGGAGTGAAATAAGTAAATCAGAAAAAACTAAGAACTGTATAATTCCTTACATAGGTGGGATATAAAAATGAGATTCAGAGACATGGACAAGAGTGTGGTGGTCACGGGGATGGGGGAGAGGGGAGGGAGAGGGAGTGGAAGGAGAGGAGGGGTACAAAGAAAACCAGATAGAAGGTGACGGAAGACAATTTGACTCTGAGTGTTGGGTATGCAACATAATCAAATTTCAAAATAACATGGAGATGTATTCTCTGAACATATGTACTCTGATTTATCAATGTCAACCCATTAAAATTAAAAAAAATTAGAAAAAAGAAAAGAATCAAAAGACCTGAATTCAAATATCAGCTCTACCACTTACTGGCTGGGATATCCTGAGTAAGTTTCTTTTGTAATTTTATCTGTATCCCCATTTTATTTATAAAATGAGAATAATGTTTTCTTCTTTTTGTTGTCAGAAATAATTAAAATTATGCATGCAAAGACAGTATCACCAAAGTGTTAATTAATTCAATTTCTCATATGGGCAATAAATATGTCAATACCTTTAAATGGTGACCAACTTGTAAAATTGGCCTCATTGTTTGAAATTATGACCCAATTAGCCAGAAGAAAATTATCTGGAGCCACAAAACAGCAAAAGGTATCTATCTGCATGGTATACTTTAATTTTTATTAAAATTGTTACTCAGGTCATAGTGACAAAATATATCCTTGTTTTCATTATAGTCCTGACCTGGGACTTTTGACCTGTAATAATTTGCTTGACTCAATGTATGTAATTTCTTTTTTTTTTAAGGAGTAAAGAGCTCCTCAAATCTTTCATTCTCAATAAGTACTTTGGGCAAAAGTTATGGGCTAGGCTTGAGAACTCATTTTACAGATAAGAAAATTCAGTGATTTATTCCTGAGGTAGATCTCAGAAGTCCTCATAGCATGAGCAAGGGGATAGCACCTTTAGCAGCTTGGCCAGAACAGACTCTGATAGGTTTGTTACATAAAAATTTTGACCAACATTATTGCTACAGTGCTCTAAAGTTCTTTTCAGGTTAAATTACAAATTAACACTAATGATGCTTGCTGGGAAGAGTTCACCTCTTATTCTCAGTATCAATTGTAAGGGTTAAAACAACAAAATTTCTATGATCACTCCACATTTTGCTAGGTAAACATTGTTTTTTGTTTTACTATTACAGATTTGGATTACCAAATTATTTATTCAGTCTCAGCCTCAATATTCCCTCCTGGGATTTAAAGAGCTATTACAGCTCAGGTATACCCACTTCTCTTTCTCCAGAGTAATAGTGGATGATTAATGCAGTAATGAATGCAAGGAGAACTCCCTGGAGAATCGACATTTCCTAAACAGGAAGGGAAGACTGGCTGACTCACTGATTCCACTAATTCAGAGCTATGGATAAATCTTTTGGTAGGAGTCTTACCTACTCAGTCTGCTCTCTTGTGTACGCCTTAAAGCTGGATTCTGGAGAGTTTCCTAAATGTCAAATGGATCCTACTTATAGCCAAATTCATCATCCAGTTTGTAATGAACACAAAGTGTTTCTACAATGTAATGATTCACCTACCACTGCTTTTTCAGGGTGGCAGGCAAAGCAAAGCTCAGGACTAACATGGAGCTGGATTGCCTGTGCAGTGTAGCCGAGACCTGCTTTGCTTGGTTTTTCAGGGTCTTTCAGAAAGAAAAGTCCTCATCCAGAATCACTCCCTTCAAAACAAATTGATGTTTTCATTATCTGATGCTTTTCTAGGAGAATGGAAATGAATTGGTAAATCTTTAAAGCCCTAACCAAAAGCTAAAAAACTCATAGCTAGAAAAACTGAATGAATACTGTACCCAGCTGTTTTCTAAAAGTATGTCAGAGTGTCAAGATGGACCTGAACATGTGACTGGAAATTCTTCATTATGCCTCTGGTTCTGTGGGTTGAAATGAAAAACAATTTCAGAAGAACAAATAATGATTTTCCAACCCAACTTTTGTGATAAATGAGACTCACAGCATTTTGTTAGATTTGAAAATCAGTTAAGATACACTGAAGTTGATAAATATTTAAGATTGTTATGCATTTTTGATGAACTTTTTTTTAATCATTATACCATGTCCTTCCTCTGTATGTATTTTAGGCCTAGCTTCCTTAGTTTAGCTTAATCTGCCAATGCTCTCTTACCTGCTTTTTGTAATAAATATTATTTTTTTTGGAAATTTTATGTGTTGATGATTTTCATAATCTCTTTATTGTTATAGCTTTAGAAATTAGTTTATTAGGGGCATCTGTGATCATTAGGGTAAAACTGAAGTTTTTAATAAATGGTGCTATACAACTGGGTAGCCATTTGGAAAAAGATAAAATTAGATCCATTTCTCACTCTATAGATAAGAATAAACTCTAAAGGGTTAGGAATCTAAATGTAAAATAATGAAGTGAATGAAGAAAACATTGATCAATTTTTCTTTAACCTTATTAAGGATGTAGTGAAAGGTTGTCTAGCCATGACTCAAAATTTAAGGTCAATTAAAGTAAAGATTGACTAATGTGACTAAAAATATATATATTTCACTCATACACACACACACACACACACACACACACACACACACACACACACACACACCATGAGTAAAATAAAAGGATAAATAACAAACTATGAGAATAGTTCTGTAACATATTCCACAGACAAGAAGGTATACATAGATCTTATAGAAATCAAGAGAAAAAGGACCAAGAAATATTAGAAAAATGGGAGAAAAGCCATGAACAAAGGCAAATATATTTATATAGTTTTCAAACATGAAAAAAGTTCAAATTCACTTATTAAAGTGCATTCAAATAATACTGAGGTATCACTTCTCACTATCAGACTAGCAAAAATAAAAAAGCATCTGAACAGGTTGTTAGGACACAGATCCTCTCTCATCAATTGCTGGTGAGAATGTGCACTGGTCCAACTTATCTGGAGGGCACATTGGTAATCCCAACAAAACTATACATGCACTGGTTTTTTGACCCCAAAACCCAACCTTTAGGAATCTACCCTGAAGATAAACAAAATAGATATGCTCAAGTTATTTAATATAATACTGTACTTGCAGAATATTGGAAATGACTTAAATTCCACCACAAAGGAATTTAAGTCTATTGTGTAGGTGTGCTAAATTATAGATAGCACTATGGTACTGTGAATAGGAGTGAGGAAGGTCTCTGTGAAGTAATATGGAATGATTTCAGGCCATACTGCTAAGTGAAAAGGAAAAGTACAAAAAGTACACATCGCATGCTATCCTTTGTGTGAGATAGAAAGGGATGTAAGGCTATAAAAAAGACATAAATTCACACATTTGTGCAAAAGAAATACAGAGAAGATTACTGAGAAACTACTGACTGGCTATCTTTAGAAGTTGGTGAGAAAGGTGTGGAAAGAAAAAATTATTGAAGACAGGTTAATAAGGATGAAGAGGATTACACTAATATGAATATATATATATATATATATATTCAGTGTGTGTGTGTGTAAAAATATATGTATATTTATAGAAGTTTGGTTTTTAGAATTATAGCAATGTTTTACATACAAACCTTATCCTTAATAAGTAATTAAAATCAACCAGGTAGTGGTGGAAATAAAAACTGAAATATGATTAGTATCAAATGAACCAAACTATATCACAAGTCAGTCTCATAACTGTACTGAACTGAATGTATTAAAAAAACCCAATCTTAATAGCTTTAGGAAAATCATACTTTGATTGGATATTGTGAGTCTAAAGATAAAAAGAACTGTAAACAAATACTGTTATCTAGTCAGTAAATCTGTACTCATCAAAACTAGACTAGCAGTTGTGTACATTTTCATATGCATACTAGTGTTGAACAAACAAGTGAATATAGTATAGATAATGAGAGCCTGGTCTCTTGCTATTGGGAAAAGAAGTTACAGATGGGTAGAGCAAGAGCAGGGTAGAATAAACCTCACGGTGGTGGATTGGAATCATAGGTATCAATATAAATTCATAGTGTTTTATACACATGTAGCTAGGTAGATGTAGAGATAACTGTCAACATTGATATAATGAATAATCAAATAAATAAATGAAGAGAAGAAACAGCTCTTCCCTACAGAAAAAATCCAATTAAAAAATATAGGAGTCATAGAGAATAAGATCCACAGAGTAAAATTATTGGGCAAAAGTTTGAGGAGAAACCGCATTTTAGCACACTCTCAAACCATCTTTGTTAATTACAAAAGGAATAATAATAACTTTAGAGAGGGAAACTTTGCCGATACCACCTAAGACAATGACTAAAATTAACACCACCGGTATAAGGCATGACCCTCCGATCGTCACTTAGAAAAACAAACCATCATTTTATGTAGTATTCTTGCCTCAAAGGCTTAAGTTCCTTCTAATCATGAGAAAGCATGAGAAGAAACAAATTAAGCACCATTTTCCAAAATAGCTGACCAATACTCTGCAATAACATGAAAGACAAGGAAAAAATGAAGAACTGTCACAGATTATGTGGAGAAGAGTAAGGAAGCAATGTATCCCTGATTAGATCCTTAAGCAGAAAGTTATTGCGAAGAAGCTGGTGTTGTTGGAATAAGGTTTCTGGTTTTGAGAATAGCATTGTTACAACGCTAATGTGCTGGTTTTGATGATTAAACCATGGGTGTCTATGTTACTAACCCTGAAGGGAGCTGATTGAACGGTATATACATCAACTCTGAACTACTTATTTAGCTTTTCTTTATATTGTAAATCAAAAATTATTTCAAAAAAAAAAGTTAAAACAATTTTTTATTAACATTTTAATTGAGTCTCAGAAGAAAAATATATAAAGATATCTCTTTAGTTTGGGATTTTGAAATTAAAAAACATACATTTATCTTTTTGATTAAAATCTTTTTATTGTGGTTAAAAACAGTATCATAAAATTTACTATCATGCCCATTTTTAAGTGTATAATTTGGTAGCGTTAACAGTGTTTGCATTGTTGGGAAAACAGATCTCCAGAACTTTTTCATCTTGCAAAACTGAAGCTCCATATCCACTTAACAACAGCTTCTATTTGCTGCCCTCCCCTATTCTCCCCATCCCCATCCCCATCCCACCCAACCCCACCCCCACCTGCCTCTGGGAATCAGCGTTCTACTTTTTGTCTCCATGATTTTGATTCCTCTGGGTACCACACATAAGTGGAATCCTATAGTATTTGTCCTGTGACTGGCTTATTTTACTTAATGCCCTCATGGTTCATTTATGTAGTAGTATGTGACAAGATATTCTTCTTTAAAGGCTGGATAATATTCCATTGTATGTATCAACCACATTTTATTATCCATTCATGTGTCGACAGACACTTGGGTTGTTTCTGCCTCTTAGCTGTTGTGAACAGTGCTGCAAAGAACATGGGTGTGCAAGTATCTCTTTGAGCCCCTGCTTTCAATCCTCTTGGATATATACCCACAAGTCAGATTGCTGAATCATATGCAATATATTTACTTTTCCATACTTTTTTATTGTAAAATCTATATACACAAAGAGTACATTATATATATTGAATATTCACATGCCTAAAGCAGAAATAAAATTTAAAGGATAATAAAACATTCACTTCTTACCAGCTTAGGAAGTATTAATACCTCAGAAGTCTCTATAATTACTTCCTTAATTTTATTGTCACACTCTCCTGCCACAGATAACCACTGCTATTAATATTGTATTATTCACATTCCTCTTTTTTTATGGTTTTACCATCTGTGTATTTTTTTTCTAAATAATATTGCTTAATCTATGAAACAGTGAATTGATATGGTCTATGAGCTCTGCAAACTGCAATGAAGGTGTTTAGATCTGAGCCATTGCAAAGCTCAATCTGCTAACAATGGCTGTTGGTAGGACTCCCTGGTTGTTGTCTGGTGACATAGACTCTTGGTCATAGTTGTCTGGTGACATTGACTATTGGTCATGGGAGCCTCTCTGTAGGTCAGCACACACATTGCAGCTAGCTTCCCTCAGAGCAAGTAAAGGAGAGAAGAAGAAAGAGATAAGAGGAAAGAAGTCACCATTTTTTGTGCAACCTTATTTTGGAAGTACTTATTGTTGTATTCTGTTTGGTAAAAGCAAGTCACTAGGTCCAGTCCACACTCAAGAAGAGGTAATGATGCAAGAGCATGAACAGGAGGTGGAAGTCACTGGGGACTGTCCTGAAGGCTGCTTGCCCCAGACAACTAGCAGCAGCAAGGAGGGCAAGAGGAAGAGCAGGGTCGAAAGCTGGAAGGATAACTAGGTCTAGTTCGGACATCCTGAGTATAAAATGTTGAGGTGTCCATCTGGAAGTTTGAAGTTGAGCCCGAGGCTCCAGTCAGGTAATAAATAGAAGTCGAGATGTAGGTATCTCCAACCTGTCAACTGCGGTTAAAGCCATTGGTGAGAAGCAAGTAACACTCAAAGAAAATGTGCAAGCTGACTTGGGGAGCACCAATATTTAAGACACACGCAGATAGAGAGGAACTCACAAAGGAGATATGAATGGGATGAACAGAGAGGCAGGACAATTAAGGGTGGAATATCACAGAAACCAAGGACGGGAGTGTTTGAAGAAGAGGGGAGAAATCATCCATGGCAACAACCATAGGGAAGTCTGTTAAGATGAGTACTGGGAAGTATCCCCATAATTAGAAATTAAACTGAATGAGTTTAGACTCCCATCTCGAGAAGGCTAGAAGGAAGCTTATATCACCTTTTGTGTGAGTATATTTTTACACTCATGGGGCTATTTGAGAGAGATTGTAAATTCCCATTCAGCCAGTCACCATCCAATAAAAGCCTGAATTTTAAAGCACTTTCTGTTAACACCCTACCTGTAAAGTCAATTCTATAGTTCTTGAACATGTACTCGCTCCTATGCCCTTGAAAAATGATAGACTATTTCTATCATTGCTGATCATCTAAAATATATCTCCCCATCACAGATTTCGTTAATACTCAGCTATTGTGCCTTTCCTCAAACAGCCAAATATTTATTTATTATATTGAATTGCAATCTCATCCTTTCTTTCTGCTCCTTTGTAAGCAGAAAGATAACATTTCAGCAATTTTTGCAATGCCTTGAGGGAGTGTAAATATAAGCATAATTGATTTTCCAAACTTCTTTTCTTTCCCCCCTATGTTCCAGTGCTCTGAGCATTGTAGGTGAAATGACTGACAAATCAGTCCTGGTTGCTAATTAGAAAGCAGACTGTATTGGAAGCACAGCGCATACATACAGCTTGCTCTCAGGGCAAACTGGAAATGTGACACTTCTCGATGCTGCATTCCTTGCTTCCTAATGACCTGCTCTTCTGCTTTGACTTCCCATTCAGGAATTACAGTAGCTGTGTCTGGTGGGTCAGGGGTGATTACTAATTGAATGGTGGAACTCACTTTGTCTCACCTTGACTCACTGTTTCTCCCCCTTTCCCTTTCAAAATGACAATTTTCCTTACAAAAAAAAAAATACCCAAAAAAACCCCAAACCATTTCTTCCCTTCAAGTCTTGGCCAGATAATAAAGGCTAGTGCTCTTATCCCCATATGAAGCCCAAATTCTCAAGGTAATTTTACTTCAAAGGGTTGGTGAAATAGGAATGCCATCCTCTCCTCTTTTTAACTCTGGTATAAAGAGGTCTTTTTGTGTCAGTGCCCTAAATGACGAGTTAAGACCCTTGGGGTTCCTATTCTTCTGTGCCTCACCTCTGCAATCAGCTAGTGGACCTGAAAGGCGAGGCCATCTTTGCCTTTGTGTTTGAAATGAGAGTTCACTGCTCACACCAGGAAATCTGTGGGCACCTGCGGCCTGAAAAGTAAGAATTGATTTTCTTTCACCCTCCCACTAATCTGAATGTCACCTCCAAAGTGCTCAAGATTTAATTGATCTGTGACAACTTCCTGCAGCCACAGCCCCCCTATGGAAGTATTAAGAACATTAAGGAGGCCTGAAGCACAAACAACATTGAGGGTAGGGGTCATCATCCTATTTCTCTTTCTGGGGCTTCTTCATTAAGCATTTGAATAGAACTTGATTTTTTTTACAACTGCTTTAAGCTAGTTTTCTTTTGCTTATTTGAAGGTGACTTGGTAGCATCATAGGGGACTGTACCACATAAAATTGTCTATGTTTGCATGTTTTCTAGTTTTAAAGATGTCATTTTCTTATGGTTCAGTTTAATATTAGCTACTGTCACATATGTGCAAGATTGAGCCCAGGTAGATGAAATAAATTGAGTTCCTATATAGAATTTTTGTCCTTATAACTAATGGATTAATTATGTCACTCATTTATTCATTAACAAAACATTTGTTGCCTATTTATTCCTGTACTGAGCATCAAGGCAGGTATGCCGAGCGTTGGGTATGTACTGGTACTGCTTAATTACCCAGTAGACAAATTAGGCATGCATGTAAGGCCCTGTGAAATAGGGCAATATATTGTCTGTAATTTAGTTTAAAATCATTCAGCAGAGAAAGTGTAATACCTTTGTGTGCATTTAGCTAGTTTAACCTACCTCCAGGGGCAGCTTGCTAATATTTGAAGTACCTTAATCAGAAATACATATTCCAGGGGAGGTTAGTTAGCATTTGAACAACTTTAATCAGGTAGCTACTGTAAATGTTTAGCTCTTAGCCATCTCAATTAGCACTAGAGTGTTTATTAACCAGCCGGAGGGATGCTAGCAATAATTTTAAGTTAGTGAAATAAGTAGCATTCAAGACCAGCATATTGGCTAGGCATACGGCACGGGCACCGCTGTCCTTGCATGGATGAAGTACATGAAGCTAGAGTGGTCTTGACCCAGAGTTCCTATTAGAAGGTTGGATGGCTTTCTGTTGCAGGGGTATTGTTTGCATTCATTCTGAGTAAACCTTTTGGAAAAGGTGCCTATTGCAGTGCTTATAAGGGAAGAAAAAGGGGAAATTCATGGAACTTATAATATTGAACATATAAATGTACATGGTTAGGTTTATTTCCAGAAAAAGCATTCTGACGGCAGTGTACAGGATGCATGGGTTGCTCAGGGGCTGGACAGAGAGTGAAGAGAGTGTGACCTGTAAGGGGACTATGGCAGTTCAGTGATGATAAAAGCCGGGCCTAAGGCTGCGGTGGTGTGAGTGGATGGAAAGGATAGACTTGAAAGATCTACAAGAGAATAATAAACAAATTATGTAAATGAGGCATAAAAAGAGGGCCTGTGGGTAAGAGGGAGCCATGGACAACCTTCAGGGTAATTGATTTATACGGTGCCATTTACTAAAATATATTAGAACCAGAGGTTAAGAAGAGGTTTGGGGGCTAGTGGAAAATAAGCTATTTTTATTTTATTTTTTCAAATTTTTATTTATTAATTTTAGTGAGAGAGGAAAAGATAGAGAGGCACATTGATCCGTTCCTGTATGTGCCCTGACCAGGAATCAAACTGGTAACCTCTGCGCCTGGGGATGAAGCTCTAACCAATCGAGCTATCTGGCCAGAGCAAGAATAAGTTACTTTTAAATAAGATAAATGAGATGCCTGTTGAACATTCAGGTGGAGCAGTCCACTGAGTAGCTGTACACTGGGGGCTCAGGAGGGAGACCTGGGCTGGAGATAAATATTTCACGCATTTAACAAACATCTATTCATTATTTTCTATGCTCCAGGCCAAGACTGGTGTAATCCTTGCCCTCATTATAATTATAATATTTGGCAGACTCAGGATAACGGGTGCATTTGAAGCCTTAAGGATGAGGTCACCTAAGGAGAGTGTAGTTAAAAGTGCAGAAGCAGGATTCATGAATGATTAACATTTCAGATGCAGGAAGAAGAAAAGAACTAATGATGTGAAAGCTAGTGTCTGAAGGGAAATAGAGGACTGGCCAGGTAGAAGGAAAGTGGGAAGCAGAATGATTCCAAGGACATCAGGGATACACAAGTTTCCAGGAGGGAATGGCAAATGATAACAAATACTATGGAGATCAAGTAAATAAGGAGTGGAAATATTCATTTTCTATGGCTCTTTGGAGGTATATGAATGAGATAATGAGAGGTGATGAAATGGAAATAAATCTTTGAAGATCTTGGTCATAGAGAGGTTCTAGAAACTAATGGGTGGGGGTTTGGGAGAGCATCCGGCTTGATATGCTATGGGGGCAGAACTTTGTAAAAGTGACTGCCCACAAATGGAATAAGTAAAATAATTCAAACGATGAAATGCCCCATAGTAAAGGAGACCAAATAAGTTATCAATTTCAAACTTTGTTTATTATAAAGAAAACAAATACTCTGGTAGCCACATATTTTGAGATGCAACCTGCGAAGTGTGGGCTTCTCTATCACAAACCTGTAATGTGAGCATCAAGTAGACAGACAGTGTCCTGTGAACACTCTCATTGAAGTGAGGGGGACAGGTGCGCTGATCAGACAGGCCCTTTCATGTCTGCTGGAGCTCTTTTATTTACATGGGACGTGGTTCCAGGAGTCAGCTCCATTACAATGGAGTTAGAGTCTCTGGCACTCGTAAACTTTTACTGGAAATAAGTGCTACCTTATCTTTCTCAACAATTACTTTCAAGACATATTATGGGAAAAAAATGTTCAACTCTGATCTCTCTAAATTTACTCTTCATTTCTTTTCAGATTCTCTATAGAGTTGTTCATAGTTAAGAATAGTTTTCATTAGAAAGTACACATGGAGTCTACTAGCAATTAAAAGCAGCCAATTCTAGCCCCAGGACCAAAAGTGAGACAGTATTTAGTAGTCTGGGACCTGCAACATGGCTTTGAGGTCAAATGGGCTGGGGCAATTCTGTAATTCATTTGATCTGACCCAAGGCAAGTTATTTAGCCTGACACTCAGTTTTCTCAACTATATAATCAGGATAATAAAAAAAGCTTTACAGGAAAATTGTAAAATAATACACATGAAGTGTTTTAAAGAAGTAGTTTGTTTAATAGCAAATATATATATATTCGGTATATAAATTGGGTTGACATCATTGGTTAAATCTGAGCAACATCTGTTCAGCATCTATAAGCAAAGTAGTCTGTCACATACACTGCAAAAAGGTAAGAAATAGCCAGTATAAAAGATGGTAAATGATTTTTTTTCTGTTTACACCAATAGATAAAAAATGTAGTGAAATTGATGCAGGAGGGATTTAGATTAAAGTGCAGCAGAATACAATTTCAAACTGCAGTGAAATGCCACCATGCCATTATAAAAGAGTCAATAAAAAACCTTGAATGGAGCATTGAAAGAAAAAGGTAGTAATTGTTACTTTGAGATGATTTAAGTGCTTGAAAATGATGTTGTTTCCATGGTTTCATGCTATCCTTTTCATTTTATACTCTCAGAGTGGGTTGGGCCACTTCCATATTGTGAGCCACTTAGTATTTCTACAAATGGAGAAATGCTAAAATTAGGATTAAAACTGTGGAATATAAGAAAAAAAATACACGTATGTATGCCTATGTATGTGTATATCTATGATCAATTCTTTTTTTGTGTGTGTGGCAGAGACAGTGAGAGAGACAGAGATAGGGACAAATAGGGACAGACAGAAAGGAAGAGAAATGAGAAGCATCAATTCTTTGTTGTGGCTCCTTAGTTGTTCATTGATTGCTTTCTCATATGTGCCTTGACCGGGAGCTCCAGGAGAGCGAGTGACCCCTTGCTCAAGCCAGCGACCTTGGGTTCAAGTCAGCAACCTTGGGCTTCAAACCAGCGTTGAGTTCAAGCCAACGACCATGGGGTCATGTCTATGATCCCACACTTATTCTAGCGACCCTGCACTCAAGATGGTGAGCCTGTGCTCAAGCTGGATGAGCCTGCACTCAAGCCAGCAACCTCGGGGTTTCGAATCTGGGTCCTCTGCATCCCAGTCCGATGCTCTATCTACTGTGTCACCTCCTGGTCAGGCTATGATTGATTCTTCTAACACAAATATACAATGTAATATAACAAGGCTTTTCACAAGGTAGTCACATAACTTATAAAAGCTTATTTCAAAGTCTGCAATGGAAACTATGAAGAACATCTTGCAATCTTGCCAGTGTAACCTTGGGAACATATCACAATTTAATTTGACTGAACTACACTGCGTGCATGTGAAATCTGGGTTTCCCATGCACATAGGCTACAAACTCTTGGTGATGGACTATAACTGGTACCTCTGAAAGTTCAATCCCTGGCATAACAAAGATGCTTGAGAAAAGTTTGTTGAATTAATCAGTGAGTTCTTTTATACTGATGATCCTAGGAAGCTGGCTGAAGTTCTTTCAAAGTGGTGTGCTGCTAGATTGGGTAATAGCTTGAGATTCCATTCATTTTACAAAGGGACAGAACACATTACTGTTGCAGGGCTTCAGCACTCATTATATGGGTGACTTCCTTTAACCAGAGAGTGCTTGGTGCCGAGAAGCGGGAAAGTGGAAGATGGAGAGGGATGTGGGCAACAAAGCTTCATCAGCTTCAGTGTGCTTGGACTTACATTTGAGAGCACTGAAGGATTTGGGATTGTACAAAGCAAAATAACACAGCCCCAATGTGACAGTACTCTGTTAGACATCAATTCTATCAACAGCAGCATCTGGGCAGTCCTAATTTTCCTAGAAATTAAGAGAAAACCATGTTTTTATTTTATTTTATTTTATTTTATTTTTAGCGAGACAGAGAGAGACAGGGAGAGGGACAGACAGGGGCAGACAGACAAGAAGGGAGAGAGATGAGAAACATCAGTTCTTTGTTGCATCACCCTAGTCATTCATCAATTGCTTTCTCATATGTGCCTTGACAGAGGTGGCAGTGGGTGGGTGGGTGCCTCCAGCTGAGCCAGTTACTCCTTGCTCAAGCCAGTGACCTTTTGGGCTTCAAGTGACCACCTTTGGGCTTAACCAATGACCATTGGGTCATGTCTGTGATCCTGCGCTCAAGCTGGTGAGCCTGCACTCAAACTGCCGACCTCGGGGTTTTGAACCTGGGTCTTCTGTATCCTAGTCTGACACTCTAGCACTCTGCCACCACCTGGAAAAAACTATCTTTTTTTAAATACAACGTGTAATCCCTGTCTTTAATTATTCAAAGGTATGCTAACTTCAGAGACATAGTTGCCACCTTTAGACTCCATGTAACTAGGATAGACTAGGCCAACTGACCTTATGCAAGATGCTTGTTCTCACTGTTAGACTTCCTTCTCTTCTAATTGTGATTCACTTCTGATAAAAAAGAAGCAGGGCAGAGCATTTAAATCCTCCTTAAATTGATGCAGCTTAGCAGGCTCAGTTTTGAAAGCTTCTGAGTCCTGGGGGCCTGTTTTTTTCCATTCTAGATGGGCTAATGTTTCTGATCGTTCCCCCAAGTAGGTAATTAATTTGTACTGCTGTGCTGGAGAACAGGGAAGGCAGGTTGCTTTAGTTTTGAGTCTTTAAAAGACTCCAGTCTCTTTTATCCATGGGATCTTTCAGCATTCCTGGGCACCAGAGGGAGGAGTAGCAGCAGTAGTAATACTAGTGCTAGTGTTAGTGCTAGTACTAATACTAATATCACTAAATAATAAACCCATTATAATTTTGGATTTAGAAGGTATCCACCTTAAAGAATCCATGGATTGTAAAAAGTATGGTTAACCTACAGATCAGCTTCTCTAAAAGTGAAAGAAAAAAGCAGACTCACCTCACTGAGGAAATTCAATTTAGTGAACAGTTATTGAATGATCAATACATGTTTGATTTTATATTAGATATTTTTACAAGAAGAATGAAGATGACTGTAGATTACAGTGTTTGTTTTTAAGCCCCAAATCTAAAAGTGTAAAAGTGGAGGCAAACTTTCCAAAGTGCTATTGTCTCGCTGCACCTTCTGTTCTTCCCCTTTCTCCTTCCTTCCATCCCTGCCTAAAGTTACCATTTACTGAGTGCCTGTTTTGTGTCAGCCCTGAGACCAGGTGCTGAGGTGGTGATGTGCAACTTTGGAAATTTCCTGGGCGAAACTGGCCCCCATACATGGCAACCAAAAGACAAGTGGATCTCTGTACCAGCTCACTGAATTCTTAAAAGGTTATATAGAAACCTTAAATGGGTTCAATCACATATTCAGTTCAGATGATCTCAACAATTACTCACTCAAGACTGCATCCTAAAAAATGGCTCTGGCTCTGAGAACAGGGGGCAGCATGTATATTCCAAGGACAGGAGAGGAAATGAGAAGCCTTTGGTTTCCTGGGTCCAGCTCTCAGGTCCACCTCTGATGATGTCCTCTAACAAGGGGTGTGGACATAAATAAGGAATTGGGCAATGCTGCCGGAACTCATAGACTCAAAGAGGAACCTCTCTCTTGGAGGTAGCAAGAAGCATAGGTGCAAATGCTCATGAGGGAGACAGGATGAGTGTACATTTGTGGGCCCTCAAAAACTTTGGCTTCCACACTCTTCCTCTGACTCTCTTCTTCCCAGATATTCCAGGGAGGAGACAAAGAAAAGTAAGTCCTTAGAGGAGAACTTTTCAAGGTTTTTGTAAGTCACCTGGGTATTTTTAGCTACTCTTTCTTTTGCTTAATAATTGTTATGGACTGACGCTGTTATGGACCATACTGTACATAGGAATATGTGTAGAAGTGAGAGCAGCAGACTTTTCTACTTAATCCTTTTGAGAAAGTTCTGAGATTCAAAAGTAAAGTAGCTAAAGGTTGGGGATGGTTAGTTTTCCAGAGGTTAGAAAATGGAGCCCTGAGATTAATTTTATATTAGCTCCTTATTAGATATATTACTTGAAAACATTTTATTTTATTCTGTAGGTTATCTTTTTAGTCTGTTGATTCTTCCCTTTGTTGTGCAGAAGCATTTCAATTTGGTGCAATCCAATTTATCTATTTTTGCTTTTGCTGCTTGTTTTCTTCTAGAAATTTTATAGTTTCATGTCTCACATTTAAGTCCTTAATCCATTTTAAGTTGATTGTTGTATATGGTGTAAGATATAGGTCTGATTTCCTTCTTTTGCACGTGGCTATCTAGTTTTCCCACTATTACTTATTGAAGAGACTATCCTTTCTTCACCCAGTTTTCTTGCCATCATTGTTTGTCCGTTTATTTATTTATTTATTTAATTTATTGTGTTTACACAGATTGTAGTGTATCTCCGAATGCACCCCCTCCCCCATATTCCCCTCAACATCTCCCTTGCTCCCCTTCCAACATCTCCCTCCCCCTTCCCTTCAGGTTTATCTCATCTTATCATCCCCTTTCCCTCTGTCCTCTTTTCCTCTGGTCCCTTTGATTTCTCCTCTGTCTCAATTTTTCCTCAGTTCACATTGCTTCTTGGATTCCTCAAATGAGTGAGGTCATATGATATTTTTCTTTCTCTGCCTGGCTTATTTCACTTAACATAATAGTTTCTAGGTCCATCATGTTGTCTCAAAAGGTAAGATTTCCTTCTTTTTCATGGCCCCATAGTATTCCATTGTATATATGTGCCAGAGACTTTTAATCCACTCGTCCACTGACAGACACTTAGGCTGTTTCCAGATCTTTGCTATTATGAACAATGATGCCATAAACATGGGGGTGCATTTCTTTTTTTGGGTCAGTGATATGTTGTTCTAGGGATATATATCTAAAAGTGGGATGGCTGGGTCAAAAGGCAGTTCCATTTTTAATTTTTTGAGGAATCTCCATACTGTTTTCCACAGTGGCTGCACCAGTCTGCATTCCCACCAGCAGTGCAGGAGGGTTCCCTTTTCTCCACATCCTCGCCAGCACTTATTCTGTGTTGTTTTGCTGTGAGCACCATTCTGACTGGTGTGAGGTGATATCTCATTGTGGTTTTAATTTGCATTTCTCTAATGATTAGTGATGTTGAGCATTTTTTCCTGTGCCTATTGGCCATCTGTAGGTCCTCTTTGGAGAAGTGTCTATTCATTTCTTTTGCCCATTTTTGATTTGGGTAGTTTGTCTTCCTGCTGTTGAGTTTTACAAATTCTTTATAAATTTTGGTTATTAATTCCTTATCAGAGGTATTGTTGAATATGTTCTCCCATTGTGTGGTTTGTCTTTTTTATTCTGTTCTTATTGTCTTTAGCTGTGCAAAAACTTTTTAGTTTGATATAGTCCCATTTGTTTATCCTGTCCTTTATTTCACTTGCCCATGAAGATAAATCAGCTTATGGTTTCTAAGCTGCTTATATAAGTCAGCTTATATATTCTAAGATGCTTATGGTTTCACAACTTACATTTAAGTCTTTTATCCGTTTTGAGTTTATTTTTGTGAATGATTAAAGTAGATGGTCTAGTTTTATTTTTTTGCAAGTAGCTGTCCAATTTTCCCAACACCATTTATTAAAAAGACTGAATTTATCTCATTGTATGATATTACCTCCTTTGTCATATATAAATTGTCCAGAAACATTTAGGTTTATTTCTGGGTTCTCTGTTCTGTTCCATTGATCTATATGTCTGTTCTTATGCCAGTAGCAAACTGTTTTGAGTACAATGGCCTTGTAGTATAACTTGATATCAGGAAGAGTGATACCTCCCGCCTTATTCTTCTTTTTCAATATTGCTGAGGCTATTCGTGTTCTTTTTTGGTTCCATATAAATGTTTGGAATATGTGTTCTATATCTTTGAAGTATGTCATTGGTATTTTAATTGGTATTGCATTGAATTTATAAATTGCTTTGGGTAATATAGACATTTTAATGATGTTTATTCTTCCTAATTATGAGCACGGTATATGCTTCCACTTGTTTGTATCTTCCTTGATTTCTTTTATCAATGTTTTATAATTTTCAGGGTACAAGTCTTTAATCTCCTTGGTTAAATTTACTCCTAGCTACTTTATATTTTGTTGCAATAGTGAAGAGATAGTTTTCTTAATTTCTCTTTCTGACAGTTCATTGTTGGTGTATAAAATGCCTCTGATTTCTGTGTATTAATTTTATATCTTGACACCTTGCTGAATTCATTTATCAGGTCCCGTAATTTTTTGACTGAGACTTTAGGGTTTTCTATATACAGTATCATATCAGCAAATAATGATAGTTTTACTTCTTATTTTCCCATTTGGATGCCTTTTATTTCTTCTTCTTGTCTGATTGCTGTGGCTAGGACTTCCAGAACTATGTTGAATAAGAGTGGTGAAAGGGGCACTCCTGTCTTCTTCCTGATCTCAAGGGGATTGCTTTTAATTTTTGCCCATTGAGTATGATGTTGGCTGTGGGTTCATCATAGATGGCCTTTATTATGTTGAGGTATGTTCCCTGTATTCCAACTTTACTGAGCGTTTTGATCATAAATGGGTGCTATATTTTATCAAATGCTTTTTCTGTATCTATTGAAATTATCATATGGTTTTTCTCCTTCTTTCTGTTTATATGATGAATCACATTGATTGATTTACGAATATTGTAACATCCTTGCCTCCCAGAATAAATCCCAGTTGATCATGATGTATGATTTTTGTTTCATGTATTGCTGGATCTGGTTTGCTAATATTTAGTTGAAGATTTTAGCATGTAAATTTATCAGGATTATTTGCCTATAATTTTCTTTCTTTGTGTTGTTTTTGCCTAGTTTTGGAATCAGAATTATACTCGCCTCATAAAAGGAGCTTGGAAGTTTTCCCTCATCTTGAATATTTTGAAATAGCTTGAGAAGGATAAGAGTTTGTTCTTGGAATATTTGGTAGAATTAGCCTGTGAAGCCATCTGGCTCAGGGTTTTTGTTTCTTGGGAGGTTTTTGATAACTGTTTTGGTATCATTTGGTATAATCAGCCTGTTTAGATTTTCTGATTCTTCTAGATTGATTTTTAAAATATTATATGTTTCAAGGAATTTGTCCATTTCATCTAGGTTGTCTAATATTTTGGCATACAGTTCTTCATAGTATTTTCTTACAATCCTTTGTATTTCTGTTGTGTCATTTGTTATTTCTCCACTCTCATTTTTAATTTTATTTATTTGAGTTCTCTCTCCCCCCCCCCCTTTTTTTTTTGGTGAGTCTGGTCAATCTTTGTCAATCTTGTTTACCTTTTCAAAGAACCAGCTTCTTGTTTCATTGATCCTCTGTATTGTTTTTTTAATGTATATGTCCTTTATTTCTACTCTGATCTTTATTATTTCCTTTCTTTTACTACCTCTGGGCTTTACTTGCTGTTCGTTTTCTAGTTCTTTTAGATGCAGGGTTATGTTGTTTATTTGAGCTTTCTCTAGCTTCTTAAGGTATGCCTATAATGCTATGAACTTCCCTCGCAGTACTGCTTTGCTGTGTCCCATAAATTTTGAGTTGTTGTATGCTCATTATTACTAGTTTCTAGCAATTTTTAAATTTCTTCTTTGATATCATTGTTAACCTATTCATTATTTAATAACATGCTATTTAGTTTCCATGTGTTTGAGTGTTTTTCTCTTGGGTTGATTTCTAGTTTCATGCCATTGTAATCAGAGAAGATGCTTGATATGATTTCAATCTTTTAAAATTTGTTGAGGCCGCTTTTGTGCCCTAACATGTGGTATATTCTAAAGATTGTACCATGAGCACTTGAAAAGAATGTATATTCTGCTGCTTTAGGGTGAAAGGTTCTGAAGATATCTTTTAAATCGAGTTGATCTAGTGTGTCCTTTAAGTTTGCTCTTTCTTTGTTAATTTTTTTTCTTGAGGATCTATCTAGTAATGTCAGTGGGGCATTGAAATCCTCTACTATTATAATATTGCTGTTGATCTCACCCTTTATATCCTTCAAAGTCTGCTTTATATATTTAGGTGCACCTATATTAGGTGCATAGATATTTATAATGGTTATATATTCCTATTGGATTGCTCCCTTTATCATTATGTAGTGACCTTCTTTATCTCTACCTATAGCCTTTGTTTTTAAGTCCATTTTGTCTGATATAAGTTTTGCTATCAAAGCTTTTTTGCATTTCAATTTGCATGAAATAATACTTTCCATTCTTTTACCTTCAATCTATGTGCATCTTTTGTTTTAAAGTGTGTCTCTTGTAGACAGTATATGTATGGATCTTATTTTCTTTTTTAAAATTAATTTTAATAAGGTAACATTAATAAATCAGGGTACATATGTTCAAAGAAAACATCTCCAGGTTATCTTGTCATTCAATTATGTTGCATACCCATCACCCAAAGTCACATTGTCCTCTGTCACCTTCTATCTGGTTTTCTTTGTGCCACTCTCCTCCCCCCTCTCCCTGCCTTTCCTACCTCCCCCCACCCCGTAACCACCACACTCTTGTCCATGTCTCATAGTCTCATTTTTATGTCCCATCTATGTATGAAATCATGCTGTTCTCAGTTTTTTTCTGTTTTACTTATTTCACTCCGTATAATGTTATCAAGGTCCATCCATGTTGTTACAAATGATCTGATGTCATCATTTCTTATGGCTGAGTCTCTGGCACATATATACAATGGAATACTATGGAGCCATGGTAAAGTATATAATGTACCAAAGCTTTTTAATCCACTCATCCTCTGACGGACACTTGGGCTGTTTCCAGATCTTTGCTACTGTGAACAATGCTGCCACAAATATGGGAGCGCATTTCTTTGTTTTGAACAGTGCTATGGTGTTCTTAGGGTATATTCCTTAAAGTGGGGTAGCTGGGTCAAAAGGCAGTTCGATTTTTAATTTTTTGAGAAATCTCCATACTGTTTTCCACAGTGGCTGTACCAGTCTGCATTCTCACACGCAGTGCAGGAGAGTTCCCTTTTCTCCACATCCTCACCAGCACTTATGCTGTGTTGTTTTGCTGATGAGCGCCTTTCTGACTGGTGTGAGGTGATATCTCATTGTGGTTTTAATTTGCATTTCTCTAATAATTAGTGATGTTGAGAATTTTTTCATATGCCTATTGGCCATCTGTATGTCCTCTTTGGAGAAATTTCTATACATTTCATTTGCCCATTTTTTGATTGGATTGTTTGTCTTCCTGGTGTTGAGTTTTATAAGTTCTTTATAAATTTTGCTTATTAACTCCTTATCAGAAGTATTGTTGAATATGTTCTCCTGGATCCTATTTTTTTATTCATGCAGCTACCCTATGTATTTTGATTAGATCATTTAATTCTTTTACATTTAAGGTTATTGTTTATATGTAGTTTTGCATTGCAATTTTATTCTTTAAAGCTCTATTCCTCTTTTGCTATATTCTTTTTCTCTTTTTGTTTTGTTTACAACAGTCCCCTTAACATTTCTTGCAGCATTTGTTTGGTTGCAATAAACTTTTTGATTTTTTTTTTCTAGGAAGCTTTTTATTTCTCCTTCAATTTTAAATGATAGCTTTGCTGAATAAATAAGTCTTGGTTGTAGACTCTTGTTCTGCATTACTTTGAATATGTCTTGCCATTCCCTTCTGGCCTCAAGTGTTTTTGTTGAGAAGTCAGATGTCTTTTTTATGGGGGCTTCTTTGTAGGTGGTTTCCGTTTTTCTCTAGTAACTTTGATTATTTTCTTTTTATCTCTTAACCTTGGTATTTTAATCATAATGTGTCTTGGTGTAGATTTCTTTTGGTTCCTCTTTAATGGAGTTCTCTGTGCTTCTTGAACTTGTGTGACTTCCTAGATCAATTTAGGAAAGTTTTCAGCTATGATTTGATTGAACAAAGTCTCTATCCCTTGTTTTTCTCTTCTTCTTCAGGAGCCCCTATGTTGTGGATGTTGTTTCTCTTTCCGTTGTCACAGAACTCTCTTAGAATTTCCTCAGATTTTTTTCAGCCTCTTTTTTCCTAGCTGCTCTGCTTTTGTGTTTTTGTTTATCTTGTCTTCTAAATTGCTGATTCGATCCTCTGCTTCATCCAGCCTGCTTTTAATTGCTTCTAGTGTAGTTTTTATTTTTGATATTGTATTTGTCACTTCTGTTTCTTCTTTATTATTTTAATGTCCTTTTTGATGCTTGCTATCTCTTTATTTATGTGTTTATTGTGTCCATCCATTGTTGTTCTAAGATCTTTCAGCATTCTAATAATAATTATTTTAAACTTTGCATCTGGTAGTTTGCTTATTTTCATCTCACTCAGTTCATTTTCTGGAGGTTTCTCTTGTTGGTTCATTTGTATTGCACTTCTATGTCTTCCCATTTTGTCTGTTTATACCCTCCTCATTTGGGTGTGTTGTTTGTAGAGCTGGCTAAGTCAAGGGTTGGTGTTATCTGTCTCCAATTTTCAGTTGTGTAATTTCTAGGTCTTCTTGGGTTGGCATTAGCTGTTGTTTGTCTTTGCCACCATAAGAGAAGATAAGAGAAAGCATGGAAACTCTAAAAGAGCTCTGTGACAACAGGAAGAGAAACAATATTCTTAAAATAGGGGTTTCTGAAGAAGAGAAAGAACAAGGAATAGAGAACCTGATTGAAGAAATCATAGCCAAAAATTTCCCAAAATTGATGCATGAAAGAGTCATACAGGTTCAAGAAGCACAGAGAACCTCATTAAAAAAAATACAAAAAAAATATACAAAAATAACAAGTGTTGGTCGGAGCAAGATGGCGACAGAGTAGGCGGACGTACCAACTTCCAACTCCCAGAACCAAAGTGGATTATAACTCAATTTTAAGAACCATCATCTGGATAAACCAACTTTGAACTAAATTAAGTGGACTCTTCAACCAAGGAACACAGCAGAAGCCACATTGAGATTGGTAGGAATAGCGTAAACGCAAGGAGGGCTGCCCAGCTCCCCGGAGCAAATGGCAGCCTGGAGAGACCTGCGTGGCGAGAGGAAAGTTGGGCGGAGAGGGAGAGACCTGGGTCCCAGGAACCAAGACCCAGCCTGCAGTCCCAGAGCCTAGAAGAGGCATTTGGACACTTTTGAGCTGTGAAACAAGTGAGGGAGCTCCCAGGCCTACAGTGTGGAGTATTAGGTCCCTTCCTACTCTGCTGAGGGTTGCTGAAGGGTTTGGTGGCGGCAGGAAGCTGAAACATGGTTCTGTCGGCGTGGGCAGAGGCCAAGCCGGTGTGAGCTCGGTCTAGCCCAGCAGGGTTGGAGGGGACGCATGAAAGCGGTCTGGAAGCTGTGGGCCCGCCTGTAATCCCACCTATGGGGATAAAGCGGGAGGCCAGGAACGGGCAGAAATCTGCTCTGCAACCCTGCGCAAGCCGGCCCTGACCGCGGGGACTGGCTAGGACCAGGGACGGGTGGGGGGCTCGCGGCTGAACTCACGCTACCAGCCCCACTGGCCAGAGAAACCGTGGTTTGCCATTCTACATGCGCGAGCGGGCTCCGAGTGTGGGGACGGGGTAGACCCCGAGACAAGTGGAAGATCGCAGCTGAGCCCACGCTACTATCCCTGCCCGGCTGGAGAAACCACGGATTGCCATCCTATGTGCATGAGCGGGCTCCGAACTCGGGGGCAGGGTAGAGTCTGGGATGAGCGGAAGTTCGCAGCTGAGCGGAAGCCAGCAAACACGCCCGGCCCAATGAACCTTGGTTTGCGACCCTGCACAGAAGGGCCCTGGCCTCAAGGGCGGGGCTAAAGCTCCGGACGGGCAAAGGCACACAGCTGAAAGCCCATCGAAAGCCCCGCCCAACCCGCGAAATTGTGGCGAGCAGGCTCCGACTGCGGGTTCTGGGCAGAAGTCCAGAAACAGGCTGGGTCCACAGCTGAGCAAAGGTGCTCACCTCTACACTTGGTGCTGAGGCTTATGGTTTGAGTGACAGCCATAGTGGGCAGGCACTGGCAATGCCCATACCCAACCACCCTAGGCAGCGGCAGAGGGGATGAGAGGCCTGCAGACAGACCACACCTAGAGAACACAAAGGCAACACATACTGGACTCCAGTGGCCACCACTAGCTTATACACAGACAAAATGGGCAAGCAGAGGAATGCAAACCAAATGAATCAAGAGAAATCTCCAGAGAAGGACCAGAATGAACCAGATATAACCAAATTACCAGAAGCAGAATTTAAAATAATGATAGTTATGATGTTCAAAGAAATTAGAGCAACAATGGATAGTCATTATGAACACCTAAATAAAGAGATAACAAGTATAAAAAACGAGATTGAAATAATAAAAAAGAATCAGACAGAAATGACAAATACAGTATCAGAACTAAAGACCACAATGGAAGGAATTAAAGGCAGGATGAATCATGCTGAGGATCGAATCAGCGAGTTAGAGGACACAATAAACAAAGGCACAGAAGCAGAGAAGAAAAAGGAAAAGAGACTCAAAAAATGTGAGGAAACTCTAAGGGAGCTCTGTGACAACATGAAGAGAAACAACATTCGCATCATAGGGGTGCCTGAAGAAGAGGAGAGGGGACAGGAAATGGAAACTGTGTTCAATCAAATCATAGCAGAAAACTTCCCTAAATTAAGGCTGGGAAACACTCCACACGTTCAAGAAGGACACAGAACTCCATTAAAGAGAAATCCAAAAATATCTACACCAAGACACATCATAGTTAAAATACCAAAGCTAATGGATAAAGAAAAAAATTTAAAAGCTGCTAGGGAAAAAAAGGCTATCACCTACAAAGGAACCCCCATAAAAATGACATCGGACTTCTCAACAAAAACACTTGAAGCCAGAAGGGAATGGCAAGATATAATCAAAGTAGTGCAGAACAAGAACCTACAAGTAAGCCTACTTTATCTAGCAAGGGTAAAGTTTAAAATTGAAGGAGATATAAAGAGCTTCCCAGAAAAAGAAAGCCTAAAGGAATTCATAAAAACCAAATGAATTCTGCAAGAGATACTAAAGGGCCTCTTGTGAACAGTTTAAAGGAAGAAAAAAATAGAACAGAAGAATAATACAGCTTTAAAGAATAAAATGGCTGTAAACAACTACATATCAATAATCTTAAATGTAAATGGAATAAATGATCCAATCAAAAGACATAGGGTAGCTGCATAGATAAAGAAACAGGACCCATACATATGCTGTCTACAAGAGACACACCTTAAAACAAAAGATGCACATAGACTGATGGTAAAAGGATGAAAAAAATATTTCATGCAAATGGAAATGAAAAAAAAGCAGGGGTAGCAATACTTATATCTGACAAAATGGACTTTAAAACAAAGGCTGTAGTAAGAGATAAAGAAGGACACTACATAATGATAAAGGGAACAATTCAACAGGAAGATATAACTATTATAAATATCTATGCACCAAATATAGGAGCCCCGACATACATAAAGCAGACTTTGATGGATATAAAGGGCGAGATTAACAGCAATACTATCATAGCAGGGGATTTCAATACCCCTCTAACAACACTGGATAGATCCTCAAGAAAGAAAATTAATAAAGAAACAGCAGACTTAAAAGAGACACTAGATCAACTCGATTTAATAGATATCTTCAGAACTATTCACCCTAAAGCAGTAGAATATACATTCTTCTCAAGCGCTCATGGTACGTTTTATAGAATAGACCACGTGTTAGGACACAAAAATGGTCTCAATAAATTTAAGAAGATTGAAATCATATCAAGCATTTTCTCTGATCACAATGCCATGAAACTAGAAATTAACCACAAAAGAAAAACTGAAAAATACTCAAACACTTGGAAACTAAATAGCATGTTATTAAATAATGAATAGATTAACACTGAGATCAAAGAAGAAATAAAAAAGTTTCTAGAAAGAAATGATAATGAGCATACATAAACTCAAAAGTTATGAGACACAGCAAAAGCAGTTCTGAGAGGGAAGTTTATTGCACTACAGGCATATCATAAGAAGCTAGAAAAAGCTCAAATAAGCAACCTGACCCTGCAGCTAAAAGAACTAGAAGAACAACAACAAATAAAACCCAAGACAAGTAGAAGGAAGGAAATAATAAAGATCAGAGCAGAAATAAATGACATAGAGGCTAAGGAAACAATACAGAGGATCAATGGAACCAGAAGCTGGTTCTTTGAAAAGGTAAACAAGATTGATGAACCTTTAACCAGACTCACCAAGAAAAAAAGAGAGAGGACTCAAATAAATAAAATTAGAAAGGACAGTGGAGAAATAACAACTGACACAACAGAAATACAAAGCATTGTAAGAAAATACTATGAAGGACTATATGCTAAAAAATTAGACAATCTTGGTGAAATGGACAAATTTCTTGAATCATATAACCTTCCAAAAATCAATCTGGAGAGTTCAAGATGGCGATGGAGTAGGCGGATGTACCAACTTCCGACTCCCAGAACCAAAGTGGATTATAACTCAATTTTAAGAACCATCATCTGAATAAACCAACTTTGAACTAAAAGAAGTGGACTCTTCAACCAAGGAACACTGCAGAAGCCACATTGAGAGTGGTAGGAATAGCGTAAACGCGAAGAGGGCTGCCCAGCTCCCTGGAGCAAATGGCAGCCTGGATAGACCCACGGGGCGGGAGGAGAGTTTGGCGGAGAGGGAGGGACCTGGGTCCCAGAAACCAAGCCCCAGCCTGCAGTCCCAGAGCCTAGAAGAGGCGTATGGACAGTATCGAGATGTGAAGCAAGTGATGATACTGTTTGTGTAAAAGAGAGAGTTTTCTCAGACCCAATAATCTTTTCAAAGGGTCAGCGCAGAAACCCTCTCTCACAACCACGCACCCGGGGCTCCGGGGAACGGGGACAGAGGAGAGGAACAGAGCAGCGGGAACAGAGATTGGACTGAAGGCACGAGAACACTCTGAGGGACAGCCATCCTGACCCCTGGGCTAAGTCATTTCCCTAATCGAAAACAAATATTTCCCCTGGAACTAGCAACATCAGCAAAGGGAGACAGGACACTAGCCAAACAAGCTCTCCCGCGGCAATTAGAGCAGAGCTGCTTAGAGGGAGGGAGCTCCCAAACCTACAGTGTGGAGACTTAAGACACTGCTGTCTCTCTGAACGTGACTGAAAGGAGGTTGGCGGCAGGACGCTGAAAAGCGGTCCTGTCGACGTGGGCGGAAGGGTTTGAGCTCAGTCTAGCCCAGCAGGGCCGGAGGAGACGCGCGAAAGCGGTCCGACAGCTGCGGGCCGCCTGTGACCCCACTTGTGGGGAAAAATACGGGCAGAGATCGGCTCTACGACTCTGCGCAAGCCGGCCCTGACCACAGGGACGGGGCTAGGACCAGGGACGAGCGAGGGTCCGCGGCTGAGTTCATGCTGCCAACCCTGCCCAGAGGGAGAAACCACGGTGGGTTGAAATCCTTTGTGCGCTCAAGCGGCTTCCGCGGCCGAGCTCGCGCCACTGCCCCCACCCCAGCGCGACCGGATGGGCTCGCCCTACTGGCCCTGCCTGGCTAGAGAAATCCCGGCGGGTGGCCACCCTACATGCACGAGCTGGCGCCAAACGTGTGGGCGTGGTAGAGTCCTGATCGATCGGAAGCTAGCAGCTGAGATAACACCAGCAAACACGCCCTGCCCAATAAACCACAGTTTGCGTCCCTACACAGCAGGGCCCCGGCCTCGAGGGCGGGGCTAAATTCTGGACGGGCAAAGGCTCACAGCTGAGAGCACATCAAAAGCCCCGCCCAACCCGCAAAACTGTGGCGAGCAGGCTCTGACTGCGGGGGCTGAACGTAAATCTTCTGGAAACGAGCTGGTCCCGCAGCTGAGCAAAGGTGTTCACCTTTGCCCTTGGTACTAAGCCTTGTGGCTTGAGTGACAGCCCCTCCCGCAGAGGAGAGGTGGATATCACAGCAACAGCCGCAGTAGGCTATCATTGGCAACGCCCATACCCAATCACCCTAGGCAGCAGCAGAGGGGGTGGCAGGCCTGCAGACAGACCACACCTAGAAAACACAAAGAAAACACCTACTGGACTCCAGTGCCCACAACTTGCCTATACACAGATAAAATGGGCAGGCAGAGGAATAAAAACCAAATGAATCAAGAGAAATCCCCAGAGAAGGACCTGAATGAACCAGATATAACCAAATTACCAGAAGCAAAATTTAGAATAATGATAGTTAGGATGTTCAAAGAAATTAGAGCAACAATGGAGAGTCAGTATGAACAATTAAATAAAGACATAACAAGTATAAAAAACAAAATTGAAATAATAAAAAAGAATCAGACAGAAATGACAAATACAGTATCAGAACTGAAGACCACAATGGAAGGAATTAAAAGCAGAATGAATCATGCTGAGGATCGAATCAGCGAGTTAGAAGACACAATAAACAAAGGCACAGAAGCAGAGAAGAAAAAGGAAAAGAGACTCAAAAAATGTGAGGAAACTCTAAGGGAGCTCTGTGACAACCTGAAGAGAAACAACATTCACATCATAGGGGTGCCTGAAGAAGAGGAAAAAGGACAGGAAATAGAAACTGTGTTCAATCAAATCATAGCAGAAAACTTCCCTAAATTGAGGCTGGGAAAAATTCCACACGTTCAAGAAGCACACAGAACTCCATTAAAGAGAAACCCAAAAAGATCTACACCAAGACACATCATAGTTAAAATACCAAAGCTAATGGATAAAGAAAAAATCTTAAAAGCTGCTAGAGAAAAAAAGGCTATCACCTACAAAGGAGCCCCCATAAGGATGACATCGGACTTCTCAACAGAAACACTTGAGGCCAGAAGGGAATGGCAAGATATAATCAAAGTAATGCAGAACAAGAACATACAACCAAGACTACTTTATCCAGCAAGGCTAACGTTTAAAATTGAAGAAGAAATAAAGAGCTTTCCAGACAAAGAAAGACTCAAGGAATTCATTAAAACCAAACAAATTCTGCAAGAGATACTAAGAGGCCTCTTGTGAACAGTTTAAAGGGAGGAAAGAATATAGCAAAAGAAGAATACAGCTTTAAAGAATAAAATGGCAATAAACAACTACATATCAATAATAACCTTAAATGTAAATGGATTAAATGATCCAATCAAAAGACATAAGGTAGCTGTGTGGATAAAGAAACAGGACCCATACATATGCTGTCTACAAAGGAAACACCTTAAAACAAAAGATGCACATTGACTGAAGGTAAAAGGATGGAAAAAATATTTCATGCAAATGGAAATGAAAAAAAAGCCAGGGTAGCAGTACTTATAGCTGACAAAATGGACTTTAAAACAAAGGCTGTAGTAAGAGATAAAGAAGGACACTACATAATGATAAAGGGAACAATTCAACAGGAAGATATAACTATTATAAATATCTACGCACCAAATATAGGTGCCCCGACATACATAAAGCAGACTTTGATGGACATTAAGGGCGAGATTAACAGCAATATTATCATAGTAGGGGATTTCAATACCCCACTAACAACACTGGATAGATCCTCAAGAAAGAAAATCAATAAAGAAACAGCAGACTTAAAGGATACACTAGATCAACTTGATTTAATAGATATCTTCAGAACTTTTCATCCTAAAGTAGTAGAATATACATTCTTCTCAAATGCTCACGGTACGTTTTCTAGGATAGACCACATGTTAGGACACAAAAATGATCTCAATAAATTTAAGAAGATTGAAATCATATCAAGTATTTTCTCTGACCACAATGCCATGAAACTAGAAATTAACCACAAAAGAAAAACTGAAAAATACTCACACACTTGGAAACTAAATAGCAGGATATTAAATAATGAATGGATTAACAATGAGATCAAAGACGAAATAAAAATGTTTCTAGAAACAAATGATAATGAGCATACATAAACTCAAAATTTATGGGACACAGCAAAAGCAGTACTGAGAGGGAAGTTCATTACACTACAGGCATATCATAGGAAGCTTGAAAAAGCTCAAATAAGCAACCTGACTTTGCAGTTAAAAGAACTAGAAAAACAACAAGAAATAAAACCTGGACAAGTAGAAGGAAGGAAATAATAAAGGTCAGAGCAGAAATAAATGACATAGAGGCTAAGGAAACAATACAGAGGATCAATGGAACCAGAAGCTGGTTCTTTGAAAAGGTAAACAAGATTGATGAACCTTTAACTAGACTCACCAAGAAAAAAAGAGAGAGGTTTCAAATAAATAAAATTAAGAAGGACAGAAGAGAAATAACAACTGATACAAATAAAATACAAAGCATTGTAAGAAAATACTATGAAAAACTCTATGCCAAAAAATTAGACAATCTAGAAGAAATGGACCAATTTCTTGAATCATATAAACTTCCAAAAATCAATCTGGAAGAATCAGAACACCTAAACAGACCAATACAACAAATGAGATCGAAACAGTTATCAAAAAACTCCCCCCAAAAGAAGTCCTGGACCTGATGGCTTCACAAATGAATTCTATCAAAAATTCAAAGAAGAACTAACTCCTATCCTCCTCAAGCTATTTCAAAAAATTCAAGAGGAAGGATGACTTCCAAACTCCTTTTATGAGGCGAGCATAATTCTGATCCCAAAACTGGGCAAAGACAACACAAAGAAAGAAAATTATAGGCCTATATCCCTGATGAATTTAGACGCTAAAATTCTCAACAAAATATTAGCCAACCGGATCCAGCAATATATGAAAAAAATCATACACCATGATCAAGTGGGATTTATTCTGGAGACGCAAGGCTGCTTTAATATTCGCAAATCAATCAATGTGATTCATCACATAAACAAAAAGAAGGACAAAAATCACATGATAATTTCAATAGATGCAGAAAAGGCATTTGATAAAATCCAGCACCCATTCATGCTCAAAACTCTCAGTAAAGTGGGAATACAAGGAACATTCCTTAACATGATAAAGGCTATCTACGACAAACCCACAGCAAACATCATACTAAATGGACAAAAATTAAAAGCAATCCCCTTAAGATCAGGAACCAGGCAGGGTTGCCCACTTTCACCACTCTTATTCAACATAGTTCTGGAAGTCCTAGCTATAGCAATCAGACAAGAAGAAGAAATAAAAGGCATCCAAATTGGAAAAGAAGAAGTAAAACTGTCACTATTTGCAGATGATATGATATTGTATATAGAAAACCCTAAAGTCTCAGTCAAAAAACTACTGGACCTTATAAATGAATTCAGCAAGGTGGCAGGATATAAAATTAATACTCAGAAATCAGAGGCATTTTTATATACCAACAATGAACTGTCAGCAAAAGAACTTAAGGAAACAATCCCCTTCACTATTGCAGCCAAAAAAATAAAATACCTAGGAGTAAATTTAACCAAGGAGGTTAAGGACTTGTACTCAGAAAATTATACAACATTGATAAAGGAAATCAAGGAAGATACAAACAAGTGGAAGCATATACTGTGCTCATGGCTAGGAAGAATAAACATCATTAAAATGTCTATACTAGCCAAAGCAATTTATAAATTTAATGCAATACCAATTAAAATACCAATGACATACTTCAAAGATATAGAAAACATATTCCAAAAATTTATATGGAACCAAAAAAGAACATGAATAGCCTCAGCAATCCTAAAAAGAAAAAACGAAGCAGGAGGTATCACTCTTTCAGATATCAAGGTTTACTATAAGGCCATTATACTCAAGACAGCCTGGTACTGGCATAAGAACAGGCACATAGATCAATGGAACAGAACAGAGAACCCAGAAATAAACCCACAGCTTTATGGACAACTGACATTTGACAAAGGAGGAAAGAACATACAATGGAGTAAAGACAGCCTCTTTAACAAATGGTGTTGTGAAAATTGGACATCTACCTGCAAAAAAATGAAACTAGACCATCAACTTACACCATTCACAAAAACAAACTCAAAATGGATAAAAGACTTCATTGTAAGCCGTGAAACCATAAACATCTTAGAAGAAAACATAGGCAGCAAGCTTTCCGACATCTGTAGCAGCATTATATTTGTCGATTTATCTCCATGGGCAAATGAAATAAAAGACAAGATAAACAAATGGGACTTTATCAAACTAAAAAGTTTTTGCACAGCTAAAGACAATAAGAACAGAATAAAAAGACAAACCACAATATGGGAGAACATATTCGACAGCACATCTGATAAGGGGTTAATAACTAAAATTTATAAAGAACTTATAAAACTCAACACCAGGAAGACAAACAACCCAATCAAAAAATGGGCAAAAGAAATGAATAGAAATTTCTCCAGAGAGGACATACAGATGGCCAATAGGCATATGAAAAAATGCTCAACATCAATAATCATTAGAGAAATGCAAATTAAAACCACAATGAGATATCACCTCACACCAGTCAGAATGGCACTCATCAGCAAAACAACACAGAATAAGTGCTGGCAAGGATGTGGAGAAAAGGGAACTTCTGCACTGCTGGTGAGAATGCAGACTGGTGCAGCCACTGTGGAAAACAGTTTGGAGATTCCTCAGAAAATTAAAAATCGAACTGCCTTTTGACCCAGCTATCCCACTTATAGGAATATACCCTAAGAACACCATAGCACTGTTTGAAAAGAAGAAATGTGCCCCCATGTTCGTGGCAGCATTGTTCACAATAGCGAAGATCTGGAACCAGCCCAAGTGTCCATCAGATGACGAGTGGATTAAAAAGCTATGGTACATATATACTATGGAATACTACTCAGCCATAAGAAATGATGACATCGGATCATTTATAACAAAATGGATGTACCTTGATAACATTATACAAAGTGAAATATGTAAATGAAAAAAAAAGAAAAACTGAGAACAGCATGAATTCATACATAGGCGGGATATAAAAGTGAGAATATGAGACATGGACAAGAGAGTGGTGGTTATGGCATGGGGGGAGGGAGGGAAGAGTGGGATAGGGAGGACAGGAGGGACACAGGGAAAACCAGATAGAAGGTGACAGAGGACAATTTGACTTTTGGTGACAGGTATGCAACACAATTGAATGATAAGATAACCTGGAAATGTTTTCATTGTACATATGTACCCTGATTTATTGGTGTCACCCCATTAGAATCAATAATAATAAAATATATATTAAAAAAAAAAGAAGGTCAGCTAGCAGACCACAAGAGAGGAAAAAAAGCAAACTAAAACAAAAAAAACCAAGTGTTGGAGAGGCTGTGGAGAAAAAGGAACCCTCATTCACTGTTGGTGGGAATGTAAAGTAGTACAACAATTATGGAAGAAAGTATGGTGGTACCTCAAAAAATTAAAAATAGAACTACCATATGACCCAGCAGTCCCTCTACTGGGTGTATACCCCCAGGACTCAAAAACACTGGTATGTAAAGACACATGCAGCCCCATGTTCATTGCAGCATTATTCACAGTGGCCAAGACATGGAAACCAAAAAGCCCTTTAATAGATGACCGGATAAAGAAGATGTGGTACATATATACTATGGAATACTACTCAGCCATAAGAAATTATGACATCGGATCATTTACAACAAAATGGTTGAGTCTTGATAACATTATATGGAGTAAAATAAGTAAATCAGAACAAACTAAGAACTGTATAATTCCATACATAGGTGGGACATAAAAAAGAGACTAAGAGACATGGACATAATTGTGGTGATTACTGGGGGGGGGGGAAGAGGAGGAGGAGAGAGAGGGAGAGGGGGGAGGGGAGGGGCACAAAGAAAACCAGGTAGAAGGTGACAGAGGACAATTTGACTTTGGGTGATGGATATGCAACATAACTGAATGACAGGATAACCTGGAGATGTTTTCTTTGAACATATGTACCCTGATTTATTAATATCACCTCATTAAAATTCATAAAATAAAATAATACAAAGAGACCCACACCAAGACACATTATAATCAAAATACCAAAGCTAAAAGATAAAGAAAGAATACTAAAAGCTGTAAGAGAAAAGCAGTCAATCACCTACATAGGAGCCCACATAAGAATGACTTCAGACTTTTCTACAGAAACACTTGAGACCAGAAGGAAATGGCAAGAAATATTCAAAGTAAGGCAGAACAAGAACCTACAACCAAAAATTTTTTATCCAGCAAGGCTATCATTTAAGATTGAAGGAGAAATAAAACGTTTCCCAGACAAAAGAAAAAGCTCAAGAAATTCATTACAACCAAACAAATTCTACAAGAAATGTTAAGGGATCCCCTGTAAACAGAACAAAGCAGTAAAAAAATCTAGTAAAAGTGAATGTAGATTTAAGGAATAAAATTGCAATAAACAACTACATATCAATAATAAACTTAAATGTAAATGGGCTAAATGCTCTAATCAAAAGACACAAGGTAGTTGCATGGATAAGAAAACAGGACCTGTAAATATGTTGTCTACAAGAGACCCACCTCAAAACAAAAGATACACATAGACTGAAAGTAAAAGAATGGAAAAAAATATTTCATGTAAATGAATATGAAAATAAAAAGGCTGGGGTAGCAATATTTATATCTGATAAAATAGACTTTAAAAGAAAGACTCTAGTAAACAATAAAGAAGGTCACTACATAATGATAAAAGGAGCAATCCTACAGGAAGATATAACCATTATAAATATCTATGCAACTAATATAATAGCACCTAAATATATAAAGCAGATTTTGATGGACATAAAGGGTGAGATCAACAGCAATACTATAATAGTAGGGGATTTCAATACCCCACTAACATTACTGGATAGATCCTCAAGAAAAAAAATTAACAAAGAAAAAGCAGACTTAAGGGACACACTAGACCAACTGAATTTAATAGATATCTTCAGAACCTTTCACTTTTTATTTTTTAATATATATTTTATTATTATTAATTCCAATGGGGTGACACCAATAAATCAGGGTACATATGTACAATGAAAACATCTCCAGGTTATCTTATCATTCAATTGTGTTGCATACCCATCACCAAAAGTCAAATTGTCCTCTGTCACCTTCAATCTGGTTTTCCCTGTGTCCCTCCCCTCCTCCCTATCCCACTCTTCCCTCCCTCCCCCCATCCCATAACCAACACTCTCTTGTCCATGTCTCATACCCTCACTTTCATGTCCCACCTATGTATGTAATCGTGCTGTTCTCAGTTTTTCTTTTTTTCTGATTTACTTATTTCACTCCGTATAATGTTATCAAGGTACATCCATTTTGTTATAAATGATCCGATGTCATCGTTTCTTATGGCTGAGTAGTATTCCATAGTATATATGTACCATAGCTTTTTAATCCACTCGTCTTCTGACGGACACTTGGGCTGGTTCCAGATCTTCGCTATTGTGAACAATGCTGCCACGAACATGGGGGCACATTTCTTCTTTTCAAACAGTGCTATGGTGTTCTTAGGGTATATTCCTATAAGTGGGATAGCTGGGTCAAAAGGCAGTTCGATTTTTAATTTTTTGAGGAATCTCCAAACTGTTTTCCACAGTGGCTGCACCAGTCTGCATTCCCACCAGCAGTGCAGAAGGGTTCCCTTTTCTCCACATCCTTGCCAGCACTTATTCTGTGTTGTTTTGCTGATGAGTGCCATTCTGACTGGTGTGAGGTGATATCTCATTGTGGTTTTAATTTGCATTTCTCTAATGATTATTGATGTTGAACATTTTTTCATATGCCTATTGGCCATCTGTATGTCCTCTTTGGAGAAATTTCTATTCATTTCTTTTGCCCATTTTTTGATTGGGTTGTTTGTCTTCCTGGTGTTGAGTTTTATAAGTTCTTTATAAATTTTAGTTATTAACCCCTTATCAGATGTGCTGTCGAATATGTTCTCCCAATGTGTGGTTTGTCTTTTTATTCTGTTCCTATTGTCTTTAGCTGTGCAAAAACTTTTTAGTTTGATATAGTCCCATTTGTTTATCTTGCCTTTTATTTCAGTTGCCCGTGGAGATAAATCGGCAAATATACCGCTGCTACAGATGTCGGAAAGCTTGCTGCCTATGTTTTCTTCTAAGATGCTTATGGTTTCACGGCTTACATTTAAGTCTTTTATCCATTTTGAGTTTGTTTTTGTGAATGGTGTAAGTTGATGGTCTAGTTTCATTTTTTTGCAGGTAGATGTCCAATTTTCCCAACACCATTTGTTAAAGAGGCTGTCTTTACTCCATTGTATGTTCTTTCCTCCTTTGTCAAATATCAGTTGTCCATAAAGCTGTGGGTTTATTTCTGGGTTCTCTGTTCTGTTCCATTGGTCTATGTGCCTGTTCTTATGCCAGTACCAGGCTGTCTTGAGTATAATGGCCTTATAGTAAACCTTGATATCCGGAAGAGTGATACCTCCTGCTTTATTTTTTCTTTTTAAGATTGCTGAGGCTATTCGTGTTCTTTTTTGGTTCCATATAAATTTTTGAAATATGTGTTCTATATCTTTGAAGTATGTCATTGGTATTTTAATTGGTATTGCATTGAATTTATAAATTGCTTTGGGTAATATAGACATTTTAATGATGTTTATTCTTCCTAGCCATGAGCACGGTATATGCTTCCACTTGTTTGTATCTTCCTTGATTTCTTTTATCAATGTTCTATAACTAAGAACCTTTCACTTTTAACAAGCAGACTACACATTCTTTTCAAGTGCTAATGGTGCATTCTTTAAGATAGATTACATGTTAGGGCTTAACAAGAGTCTCAACAAATTTAAGAAGATTAAAATCATTTCAAACATTTTCTCTGATCACAATGGCATAAAACTAGGAATAAACTACAATAGAAAAACTGAAAAACACTCAAACACTTGAAAACAAAACAGCATGTTATTAAACAACGAATGGGTCAACAATGAGATCAAGGAAGAAATAAAAAATTTTCTTGAAACAAATGAAAATGAGCATACAATTATTAAAAATTTATGAAACACAGCAAAAGCAGTTCTGAGAGGTAAGTTTATAGCATTACAGGCATATTGTTAGAAGCTAGAAAAAGGTCAAATAAACAACTTAACCCAGCAACTGAAAGAACTAGAAAAAGAACAGCAAGTAAAACCCAGAGGAAGTAAAGGGAAGGAAATAAAAAAATCAGAGTGAAAATAAAAGACATAGAGGCTAAAAAACCAATACAGAGGATCAATAAAAACAAGAACTGGTTCTTTAAAAAGGTAAACAAGATCAATGAACCTTTAACCAGACTCATCAAGACAAAAAGAGAGAGGACTCAAAAAATAAAATTAAAAATGAGAGTGGAGAAGTAACAACTGACACAGCAGAAATACAAAAGTTTGTAAGAAAATACTATGAAGAACTGTATGCCAAAAAATTAGACAACCTAGGTGAAATGAACAAAGTCCTTGAAACATATCTTTTTTGTTGTTGTTTTTTTCCACTTATTTATTCATTCATTGCTTGATTCTTGTGTGTGCCCTGACAGGAGATCAAACCTGCAACCCTGGCGTATCGAGAGGATGCTAACCAAATAAGCTACCGGCCAGGGCTATTTTAGTCATTTTTATTTCCTTCTCTCTTTTTTTTAATTTTTATTTTATTCATTTTAGAGAGGAGACACAGTGTGAGAGAAAGAGAGAGAGAGAGAAAGAAAGAAGGGGGGAGGAGCTGGAAGCATCAACTCCCACATGTGCCTTGACCAGACTAGTGCAGGGCTTTGAACTGGCAACCTCAGTGTTCCCAGGTCGACGCTTTATCCACTGCGCCACCAAAGGTCAGGCTATTTCCTTCTCTCTTTAACGTGCCTATTTTATTATGTAAATTTCATAAGTCAACTTAAATTTTTTTTTAAATTTTAATGGGGTGACATTAATAAATCGGGTACATATGCTCAAAGAAAACATCTCCAGGTTATCTTATCATTCAATTATGTTGCATACCCATCACCCAAAGTTAAATTGTCCTCTGTCACCTTCTATCTGGTTTTCTTTGTGTCCCTCCCCTCCCCCCTTTCCCACCGTCTCTTCCCTCCCCCCACCCCGTAACCACCACACTCTTGTCTATGTCTCATAGTCTCACTTTTATATCCCACCTATGTATGAAATCATGCCTAAACAGCCCAATTACAACAGAGGAGATCAAAACAATTCCCAACAAACAAAAGCCCTGGGCCAGATGGCTTCACAGGCGAATTCTACCAAATATTCAAAGAAGAACTAACTCCTATTTTTCTCAAGCTATTTCAAAAAATTCCAGAGGAGGGAAGACTCCAAGCTCCTTTTATGAGGTGAGCATAATACTAATTCTGAAACCAGACAAAGACAATACAAAGAAAGGAAACTATAGGCCAATATCACTGATGAAATTAGATGCTCAAATTCTCAACAAAATATTAGCAAACCAGATCCATCAATACATGAAAAAAAAATTCATACATCACAATCAAGTGGAGTTTATTCTGGGTAGGCAAGGCAGGTACAATATTTGCAAATGAATCAATGTGATTCATTACATAAACAAAAGAAAGGAGAAAAACCACAAGATAATATCAATAGATGCAGAAAAAACATTTGATAAAATTCAGCACCCATTTATAATCAAAACTCTCAGCAATGTGGGAATACAGGGAACATACCTTAAAATGATAAAGGCCATTTATGACAAACCCACAACCAACATCATATTCAATGGGAAAAAGTGAAAAGCAATCCTTTTAAGGTCCGGCACAAGGCAGGGGTGCCCCCTTTCATCACTCTTATTCAACATAGTTCTGGAAGCCCTAGCCACAGCAATCAGACAAGAAGAAGAAATAAAAGGCATCCACATAGGAAAATAAGAAGTAAAACTATCATTATTTGCTGATGATATGATACTGTACATAGAAAACCCTAAAGTCTCAGTTATAAAACTACTGGACCTTATAAATAAATTCAGCAAGGTGGCAGAATATAAAATTAATAGTGTACACAGAAATCAGAGACCAACAATTATTATATACCAACAATGAAATGTCTGAAAGAGAAATTAAGAAAACAATTCCCTTCACTATTGCAACAAAAAAATAAAGTACTTGCCTGACCTGTGGTGGCGCAGTGGATAAAGTGTCTACCTGGGAACACTGAGGTCGCCAGTTCAAAACCCTGCACTGGTCTGGTCAAGGCACATATGGAAGTTGACGCTTCCAGCTCCTCCCCCCTTTCTCTCTCTCTCTCTCTCTCTCTCTCTCTCTCACTCTGTGTCTCCTCTCTAAAATGAATAATAAAAAAAAAAGTACCTGGGAGTAAATTTAACCAAGGAGGTTAAAGACGTGTACTCGGAAAATTATAAAATATTGATAAAAGAAATCAAGGAAGATACAAACAAGTGGAAGCATATGCTGTTTTAATGGATAAGAAGAATAAACATCATTATAATGTCTATATTACCCAAAGCAACCTCTAAATTTAATGCAATACCAATTAAAATACCAATGACATACTTCAAAGATATAAAACAAATATTCCAAAAATATATATGGAACCATAAAAGAACTCGAATAGCCTCAGCAATCTTGAAAGAAAAGAATAAAGTGGGTGGTATTACACTTCACGATGTCAAGTTATACTACAAGGCCATTGTACTTAAAACAGCTTGGCATTGGCATAAGAAAAGGCATATAGATCAATGGAATGGAACAGAGAACCCAGAAATAAACCCGCTCCTTTATGGACAATTTATATTGACAAAGGAGGTAATAGCATACAATGGAGTAAAGATAGTCTCTTTTCAAATGGTGTTGCAAAAATTGGACAGCTACCTGCAAAAAAATGAAACTAGACCACTAACTTACACCATTCACAAAAATAAACTCAAAATGGATGAGACTTAAATATAAGTCGTGAAATTATAAGCATCTTAGAAGAAAACATAGGAAGTAAGCTCTTGACATCTCTTGCAGCAATATATTTGCTGATTTATCTTCACAGGCAAGTGAAATAAAGGACAGGATAAACAAATGGGACTATATCAAACTATAAAGCTTTTGCATAGGTAAAGACAATATGAAGAAAATAAAAAGATAAAACACACAATGGGGGAACATATTTGACAATATGTCTGATAAGGAGTTAATAACCAAAATTTATAAATAACTTGTAAAACTCAACACCAGAACGATAAACAATTCAATCAAAAAATGGGCTAAAGAAATAGACACTTCTTTAAAAAGGACATACAGATAGCCAATAGGCATATTAAAAAATCTTCAACATCACTAATCATTAGAGAAATGCAAATTAAAACCACAATGAGATACCACCTCACACCGGTCAGAATGGCGCTCATTAACAAAACAACACATAATAAGTGCTGGCAAGGGTATGGAGAAAAGGGAACCCTCCTGCACTGCTGGTGGGAATGCAGACTGGTGCAGCCACTGTGGAAAACAGTATAATAATTTCTCAAAAAATTAAAAATAGAACTGCCTTTTTACCCAGCCATCCCACTTTTAGGAATATATCCCAAGAACACCACATCAGTGATTCAGAAGAAGAAATGCACCTTTGTGTTTATACCAGCATTGTTTACTATAGCCAAGATCTGGAAAAAGCCCAAGTGTCTGTCAGTGAACGAGTGGATTAAAAAGCGGTGGTACATATATACAATGGAATACTATGGGTCCATGAAAAAGAAAAAACTTACCTTTTGAGACAACATGGATGGAACTGGAAACTATTATGTTAAGTGAAATAAGCCAGGCAGAGAAAAAAAAATATCATATGATCTCACTCAATTGAGGAATCTAATAAACAATATAAACTGAGGAACACAATTGAGACAGAGATGGGATCAAAGGAAACAGAAGGAAAGCAGACAGAGGAAAAGGGGTTGATAGAATAGGGTCAGAGAAGGGAAAGTGATTGGTGAAATTATATATACATAACACAGTGTTATAGAGAGCAGAAAAGCAAGTCCTGGAAGGAATGGGGGAGGGCGTTGTGGAAAGGAGGGCAAAGGGTATGTTAAGGGGAACAAGGGAGAGGGTGATGCGTCAGGGGCACACTAGAATCTATGTAAACACAATAAATTAAAATATAAAGAATCTAAAAAAAAAAAGGAAATATCGGAGAGTTTACTGCCTGTGTTTTCTTCCCATATGATTATGATTTCTTGACTTTTAAGTCTATCCATTTTGAGTTTATTTTTGTAAACGATATAAGTTGGTGGTCTAATTTTTTTTTTTTTTGCATGTACCTGTCCAATTTTCCCAACACCATTTGTTAAAGAGACTGTCTTTACTCCATTGTATGCTCTTACCTCCTTTGTCAAATATCAATTGACCATAAAGGGATGAGTTTATTTCTGTGTTCTCTGTTCTGTTCCATTGATCTATATGCCTCTTCTTATACCAGTACCAACCTATTTTGAGTACAGTGGTCTTATAGTATAATTTGGTATGAGGAAGTGTGATACCTCCTGCTTTATTCTTTGTTTTCAAGACTACTGAGGGTATTTATGTTCTTTTTTGGTTTCATATAATATTTTGGAATATTTGTTTTATATCTCTGAAGTATAACATTGGTATTTTAATGGAATTGCATTTCATTAGTAGATTGTTTTGGGTAGTATAGACATTTTAATGTTGTTTATTCTTCCCATCTATGAATATGGACTCTGTTTTCTCTTCTTTGTATTCTCCTTGATTTCTTTTTTCAATGTCTTATAATTTTCCAAGTACAAGTCTTTTACTTCCTTGGTTAAATTTATTCTTAGGTGCTTTATTTATTTATTTTTGTTGCAGTAGAAAAGAAGATTGTTTACTTAATTTCTCTTATATTTCTGGTTTATGAAAATGCCACTGATTTTTGAATATTAATTTTATGTCCTGCTAACTTGCCAAACTCATTTATCAAGTCTAGTAGTTTTTTGACTGAGACTTTAGGGTTTTGTTTGTCCAGTATCATATCATTGCAAATAATGATAGTTTTACTTTTTTTTCAGTTTGGATACCTTTTATTTCTTCTTTTTGTCCAATTGCTGTGGCTAGGACTTTCAGAAATATATTGAATAAAAGTGATAAAAGATGATACCTCTGACTTGTTTCTGATCTTAAGGGGATTGCTTTTAATTTTTGCCCATTGAGCATGATGTTGGTTGTGGGTTTGTCATAGATGGCCTTTATCATGTTGAGGTATATTTCCCTGTATTCCCACTTTGCTGAGAGTTTTTATCATAAATGGGTGCTGGATTTTATCAAATGCTTTTTCTGCATCTATTGATATAATCATGTGATTTTTTTCTTTCTTTTGTTTATGTGATGAATTACACTGATTTATTTGTGAATATTGTACCAGCCTTGCCTCCCCAGAATAAATTCCACTTGATTGTGATGTATGATTTTTTTGATGTATGCTGGATCTGGTTTGCTAATATTTTTGTTGAGAATTTTTGTATCTTACAATCAGGAATATTGGCGCAAAAATTATTTTTTCTTTGTAGTGTATTTTTCTGGTTTTGAAATGAGAATCATGCTTGCCTCATAAAAGGAGCTTGGAATTCTTCCCTCCTCTTGAATTTTTTGAAGTAGTTTGAGAAGGATAGGTGTTAGTTCTATTTTGAATTTTTGGTAAAATTTGTCTTTGAAGACATCTGGTCCAGGACTTTTGTTTGCTGAGAGTTTTTTGATAACTGTTTCAGTTTCATTTGTTGTAATCCATCTCTTTAGGTGTCCTGATTCTTTCAGATTGGGTTTCAGAAAATTGTATGTTTTTTGGAATTTATTCATTTCACCTAGGTTGTCCTATTTTTTTGCATATAGATTCATAGTATTTTCTTACAATTCTTTGTATTTCTGTGGTGTCAGTTTTTACTTCTCCACTTTTATTTTTAAATTTTTTTATTTGAGTCTTCTCTCTTTTTTTCTTGATGAGTTTAGTTAAAAGTTTATCAATTTTGTTTACCTTTTAAAAGAACCAGCTCTTGGTTTTATTGACATTTTGTGTTCTTTTTTTAGCCTCTATATGATTTATTTCCTTTCTGATCTTTATTATGTGGTTTTTTTTTAAATTTTCTCTGGTCTTTACTTCTTGTTCTTTTTCTACTTTTTTTAGATGCAGGGTTAAGCTGTTTGTTTGAGTTTTTTCCTTGCTTCTTAAGGTATGCCTGTAATGCTATAAATTTTCCTCTCAGGACAGCTTTTATTGTGTATCATAAATTTTTCATTGTTGTATGTTCATTTTCATTTGTTTCAAAGAAATTTTTTATTTCTTTCTTGATCTCATTGTTAACCTATTTGTTATTTAATAACATAATATTTAGCCTCCAATTGTTTGAATGTTTTTTAGTTTTTCTACTGTAGTTGATTTCTAGTTTTATGTCACTGTTATCAGAAAAAATGCTTGATATGGTTTTAATCTTCTTAAATTTATTGAGATTTGTTTTGTGTCCTAACATGTGGTTGATTTTAGAGACTGTACCATGAGCACTTTGCAAAGGAAATATATTCTGCTGCTTTGGGGTAAAAGGTTCTGAAAATATCAATTAAATCTAGTTGATCTGTGTGTCATTTAAAGTTGTTTTGTTAATGCTTTTCTTGAGGATTTATCCATTGATGTTAGTGAGGTATTAAAATTCCCCACTATTACAGTATTTCTGTCAATCTTGTCCTTTATATCCAGTTCTTTATATATTTAGGTGCTCCTATATTAGGCACATAAATTTTACAATGATTATATTCCCGATTGGATTGGTTCCTTTATCATTATATAGTGACCTTCTCTATGTCTTACTGTACATTCCTTTAAATTGCTGATTCAATCATTTGCTTCATCCAGCCTGCTGTTGATTCCTTCTAGTGCAGTTTTCATATCTGATATTGTATTTGTCATTCCTGACTGGTTCTTTTTTTTATGATTTTCATGTTCTTTTTGATGCTTGCTATCTCTTTGAGTTCTCATTGTGATCATCCATTGTTGCTCTAAGATCCTTGAGCATCTTTAAACTCATTATTTTAAACTCTGCATCTGGTAGTTTGGTTACTTCCATTTCACTTTTTCTTTCTCTGGGGATTTCTCTTGTTGATTTGTTTGGGTCACATTTCTTTGTCTGCCCATTTTGTCTGTGTTAGGTAGCACTGTTTGACTTTGAAATTTTTGTGGTGTCTTTATGAGAAAGATGTGCTTGGTAGTACTGACCTCCCATCTACCTGTTTTCTTTGCTCTAGGAATGCTTCTTGAGGGTACTATTTTCCCTCTTGTTCTATGTGAGTATTGAATGCAGTTGGTCCTTTCATGGTAGCATTTATCACTTCAGGCTGGCTGGCTCTAAGGGTCAACCGTGATCATGTGTATTATACACAGAGCTATGTTTGTCCTATTGGGCACATTTATTCTCCACAGTGTCTGGTGCCTGCTGGACTCTTCTTTGGGCATGTGTTTCTGCAGTTAGCTGAGTGTCAGGTTGGTGTGTTTGCTACCCACTACTGTTTGTGTTGGTTTTATATTTTCTTAGGTTGGTGTCAGCTATTGTTTGCAACCTGCTGTGGGCTACCTGTCTGGAGCTACTGCTCTGTTTACTCTTTGTGTCTGTGTTTCCAGTGCTTGGGTACTATGGGAGGGGCCAACCTGTAATAAGAATGAGCTTTTTCCTGCTTATAGATGACAACAGCTCCATAAAAACCCCAGGATTTGTAAGATTTGTTTCCAGTTTTCTGCTGCTCCTTTTCCCCTTGTAGTTGCCTGTTCTTCTGTAGTAAGACTGTAGTGTGGGCTTAGACTGGCCTCACCCAACCAACCCCTCTATAGGTTGAGTTATGGGCGCTGAGGTTGGGAATATGTTTGTGGGACCCTCTACTTCACGGGTCTCTTGGTCAGGAGCTTAGTACGGGGGAAATGTCCTCTACTGTAGAGCCTAATCTCTCAGCCACTCTTGGATACTCAAATTTTATTTCTCCCCAGCAAGTTGAGCAGCAGTTTTAGATTGAGTGGTGCCAACAGTCTCCTCTGCAGAAGTTCTTACAGCTGGTGAGACCCTGAGCTCAGGGAGGAAGCATGAGAGTTCTCTCCTGGGGCTGACTGTACCACTTCAGAAAGTGGATAAACCCCTCAACCAGACCCAACAATAGGCTTGCAGGGATCCACATTTTAAATGTCTATGCTCCAAGCCTCTCTCCATTCCCCCGAAGAACCTAGTCAAGTGGGGCAGGATATCCAGCACCTGGGCCAGCTGACTGTGCAGTTCTACCTTATCTAATGCACATGAGCTGCTGTGCCAGTGCTGATCAAAGAAAGTACAACTTGTCTCAGCTGAGCTAGGTTTTTAGAAATTTTTCTTTAGGACAGCCCACTAGCAAGAGTTGTTTGGTCCTGAACCAAAGCCCTTTGCAGCTGGCCACTGGATGTGCCAACCCTGAGCCTCCTTGGAGGATACCTGGCATAAACCATTGGGAGACACTGCCTGTGACTGGCCTTTAGCAACCTTCCTGAAGCCACAAGCAATCCAGAGTTTGTGGCTGCCTCTGCTGGGCCCAGGTGCACATGAAAATACCAAGTCACACCCCTAGGCTGGCTTTTACCTACACTGGGCCTGGGGGAATGTCTGCTTAAAGGCCAAGGTTCCCTGAGTCCTGTCTCCTCTAGCATCTGTCTGCTGGCTGCTTGTTGGGCTTGGCCACTGAGAAAACCTCTGGTGAGGCCTAGAGACTAGGAAAATTCATGGATTAGAAATGGTGGTGAGTGTGGCTCTGCTCCTCAGCCCCAGGTGTCAGTCTGTCCAGACTCTTTTTATAGACCTCAGGAGGATGTGGCCACAGGAGTCTGGTGGGTGTGGCCCCTGAGACCCAGAGGTGTGGTCTGCCTGTAGTCTGGACAGTTTCTATTGAGTTTTCCTGAGGTGGAAGCATCAGTTATAGACTCAAGAGCATGTGGGGAAAGCTCCAGCCACCACAGCAGAAAACTGAGTCACTGATGCACCCCCTTCTTTCTGGCCTCTCAGAATGACTTAGTCTTCCTGACTGGGGCATGAAAGACTCCCAAGGGCAGAGAAGTTGCTTTTCCCCAGGTTGATGCTGCAAGGAGGGGACTGCTCTACCCAAGAAAGATGGTGACTGCAGTACTGGAGAATAACTCAGCACAGGGGTTCCAGTGGCTGTTCTCCACTGTGTCTCTCCCAAGGCCTCCAACTTCACACTCACTTCATAAATCTCTAGTCCTCTCAGCTCTCCCCTGCCGGAGCCCCAGGTAAGTGACTATGAGTGAGACTTTCTGTGCTGGCCCTTTAAGATGGAGCCTGTGTCCCTGAGAGTTCCATCTCTTTCTCGCAGACAGAAACCTCTGCTTTTTTCACCACCTAATGCTGCGTGGGCTCCTCTTCTAGGCTCTGGGGCCCTAGACTGGGACACCTGGTATGGGGCTGAGGACCCTTCCCTCTCAGGGCGAACCTCCCCTCTGGACCCTCTTCCTTGCTTGCTCCTGGGAGCGGGACAGCCCTTTCCACTTCTCCACCCTTTCTACCAGTCTCAGTGTGGCTTCTTCTGTGATCCTTGGTTATAGACTCTTTATCATTTAGTCCGAAGTTGGTTTTTCAAGATGATTGTTCTTAAATTAAGTTGTAATCCAATTTGGACCTGGGAGGCGGCAGTTGAAATATCTGCCTACTCCTTTGCTATCTGGGAATCCTCCTAATTGTGGTTTTCTTAAATCCACCTGGAAATATTAAATTTAGAAACAGATCAAGATGTGCTTTTCTTGACTCTACTCTGAGAGTTAAGAATATCCTCTGCAGTGCCTAAAAGGAGCCAAATACAGTAGCCAATCTCCTTTTGAGAAGAAAATAAAAGATAATGTTAATTGGAATATCATTTAATATTGCTTTGTGAAGTTGCCTGGCATCCTCACATTCAAGCCGAGACAGGTTTCTATGCCAGATGTGGGGTATCTAAAGAGAAGACATGCACCCTGATTAATTTGTAGACCTGCGTTAAAGTGTATATCTTCTGGATTCAGAACCTGGGCTGGAAGCGGAAGTACTGGGCCTCAGAAGACAAGCTCCATGGAAAACAGCTCAGATTGAAGACCTGTCTGCTGTGTGAGTGGGAGGTTTGGTGCAGAAAATAACCACTGGACTTTTTCGAATCTATTTTACAAATGGCAGTTTATGAAAGGCTCAAAATAAAGTGAGGTAAAGTATACTCATGTCTCAAATTTAGCCATAATGTCTTCTTAGTAGCTTTGTGTGAAGCAGAGAAAGGTACCTTGGCTTGAGACACTTTACTGACATTCATCTGGACATTTTCATTATGAATGAACATATCTATGATAAATTATATGACCATCAACCCCTAGAGTAATACAATGCAAAATCTGCACAATCATATATTGTAGTCTTATAGGACTTATCCAAAATGTATAAAAATATGATGACATGAAGGAAAAAGGAGTGATCAGGAGGGATAAATATTTAGTTAAATTAAAAAATTCTTATTCAAAATCGGTAAGATGTAACATTAATATAATCTCCTTCATATTCTTAGTGTTATGAAAAATAAAAATTTAAATCTAATTAATCTTTAATGTACTAATCTGAAGATTATTAAATAAGTTTTAAATGAATCAAAGTGAATGAATCACAGAGGGCAAATGTTTGGCCCAAGGATGTTGAGTGAGTGACATAGGTAAGATTTAAATGGAAGGGATGCTTTTTCATTTTTCACTAGCTTTAAGTTACAAATGAAAAGTGGCAAAAAATGTGGCTAAAAATAGATTTGAAGGTTTAGATAAATTCATAGAAGACAGGTCCGTAATGGTAACCAGAGGAGATGAGGAGACCTGAGGAGCATCCCTACGTATGGTGCACAGTAGCAGCACCACAGACATCTCCTGAGGAACCACTGGCAGAGTGAGAAAATTAGGTCAGCAGTGGGGGTGTTTGCTTCCTGTCACAGTGGTTCTCATTAGTGGCCTCTTTCTGTTCCTCTTTCTCTCCTTCCTTCAGTCTTTCCTTTCATTATTGATTTTAAAATTTCATGCAGACACAGGTTATTGCTGCAAAAGAATAGAACTGGGCCGGTATTTCCAAATACCCTTGAACTACAGAATAATCAATGGAAGCTCTGTTCCTATCCATTTCTTGAAACACTGGTGATGATTCTTGCTTCTACACAGTGGAGTCTCTTTATTGGATTGTGAAAGTAGAAAGGGCTGGACTACTGAAATATCAGTTTCAACGTAAGCTTCCAAATGTTTTTCCTTCATTGATTGATTGCTTTATTGATTAAGTCATTTATTCACTAGAAGTAGCACATCATTTTTTTGTGTATATTTAACCTGGGTCTTATAGAGATGAGTAAATCATGGCTCCCAGTCTATAAGAGTTATATACTGACAATAATGGTGACAGGCTAATAAAAATAATAACAGCAATATCATATACTGAAGGCTCACTTTGTTTCAGGCACAGACCTAATTACATTACACCAGTGGTTCTTAACCTTTTTTGAGGTACAGAACCCACCAGTTTCATATGCGCATTCACCGAACCCTTCTTTAGTGATAAATAAAATATGATTTTTTTTTTTTCTGAATTCAAGACATAGGTTTTTTTTTTTTTTTTTTTACTGGTGCACAAAATGAGCCGTGCATGAACATCACCTTGTTCAAAGAACAAAACCAACAAAGTGCATGAACTCACAACAAATTACGGTATTATTTTATTCTGGCCTCCGCGGCAGAGGCTTCTCCGAACCCCTGAGACCGACTCATCGAACCCCTAGGGTTTGATAGAACCCAGGTTAAGGACCACTGCATTACACACATATTGTAATCTTACAATAATTCTGGGAGATAGTTGTTATTATCTCCTTGTTGCAGATCTAGGAACTAGAACCTAGAGGGGAGGTGAATTTCCACTACAAAGTTAGTAAGTAAGGAAGAGGATAAGACAAACAAACTAAAAACATGAAGAAAGTAAGGAGGGCTAGGAGAGGAGTACACTCTGAACTGAAAGTTTAAAACAAGACATATGAGCACTTATATCAAAATGATGTCTGAACTGAGTCTCGAAAGATAGGCAGTCTTGAGCATTCCAGATGGAGAGAACGTGTTGTAGGTATTTGTTGCTTTTGTCTGACTCATCTCTGTTGTTTGTTCTTTTGGTACTAAAGCTCTGATTTACTTTTGGAGAATTCTCTTCTCTACTTGGGTAAAATTTGAAAAATTATCTATTAAGGTGCTCTGATTTTCTCTAGCCAAAGCCACTTCAGTTGAACACTCTGGAACTATTAATAGAATCTTGGTAGACTGGCAATAAACAACACCAAAACAAAAAAGCCCTAAAAAATCTGGAGCTCATTTATTGACTTTAGCTGTGCCCTGAAGAGACTGTCCAAAAGTTCCTGTTACTGAGCAGCCCTCCTCTGCAGCTCAGATTTCTATCCTTTGTGTGTCTTGCTCTTTAGATTCTGTGAACTTCCATTATATTCCTTGGTTCTTAAGGTAGCCAAAGTCAGTTTTTGTGGCTTACAACAAAGAAATCAAAGTGGCAAGTATAAAGGCACATGTGGGGTACACTGCAGAGTGCCAAACCATCTAGATTGTCATTAGTGAAGAATGCATGAAAGAGGGAGTAAACAGTACATCTGAAAATGTAATTTGGAGCCCAGTTGAATGCCAGGTAACCTTTGAACTTTATTTTGTGGAAAATGAAGAACAATTGAAACATCTAAGCTAAGGCAATATTATATTGCTCCTCCAATAGTAATCTGGTAGCAATGTGATTATATAAATTGGAGAACGTGAATATTGGTAACAGGGTGACCAGTTAGGAAGCTAGTCCAGGTAAGGGGGTCATGAAAGTCTGAACTCGGTGTAGAGGTGGCAATGACAAGGTGTGCATGGATGAAAGAGCTTCTTGCTCTCTTGGACAGAAGCCACGGCGAGAGAGTGCTGATTTGTAACAGAGCTGGTAGGGAGCATATCCCGTAGATATATAAAGCTGATGAATTCTGCTGCATTGCACCTTAAGTACCCAGAGAAGGAGGTTGGGCTTGTAGAGAGAAATGCAGAAATTCAGTCTGGAGAGCAAGTTAGTTGAATTTGAACAAAATTAATATCTTGAGTTGTGGATGCTGAAGCTTTGACCCAACTCCCCTGACAAATAATTTTTGGTTGAAGCAGCAGGCAAGAGAAGTTCCCATTTGAAAAATTTGGTAAATCTTTGGTTTCTTCTCCTGAAAAAATTAAAATACAAGCCCCATTTTTTCTTAGTGGCTCATAAAAAGTTGCAAAAGGGAAAACATTATTGAGCAATAAAAGGTGTGTTTATGTGTATTCATAAGAAGTGAGCTAGAGGCCAAGTCCCATAAATGTATTCACTTGTACCTCCAGTACTGAACAATTACAATAGTGCTTTAGGCTTATTTTACTCAGAGGATATACCAGAGGCAGTCCTTTTAGGCTAATCAACTTGATAGGCAGAATTGGGGAGCTTGCACCTTTAAGTGTTGACAGTAAATAAAATGATGATATTAGCAACTATAAACTTTGGAGTTCAATTATCTCTATTTTACTTCCTGGTTTGGCAAACACTTGTGTCTACATGCATTCTTTTGTGTTTCCAGCAAGTATTGTTGGTTCTGAGCCGATCTCATTTGGCAACATCCACTATTATCAGGTTAGGGGCCACCACCTAGACCCTTCATATCAACAGATATAAGATTTCCCTACAGAAAGCAAAGATGGTTCTCTATTCAACTGACTGTGATATTAGTTTCCCAGTTCTCATGGCCCACTGGAGAAGTGGGAGGGACATTTTTTGGGAAGCAGGTTAGGGGACCTTATTTTTTCCCCCATGAAATCACTACAGAGACAACTGTTCATTTCCTGTAAAAGCAAGGCTAGCTCTGCCTTCCACAAGGGGTAATTGGGTGAAACATACGAGCGTCTGGGAGACCAAAGATTTTGCTTTATAGTTGTTTGATTCCTTCTTAGACCTTATGACTTAGAAACTTTCTTGTCAAACAGGATTAGAAACTATCAGGAATAAAATGTCTCAATATTACACTTCCCTTCCTTTTGCTTAAGTCTTGGATAGTTGAGTCTATTAGTTTCTTCTTGCTTCTGTCACAAATTTCTATAAATTTGGTGGCTTACAACAGCACAATCTTCTTACCTTCCAGTTCCGGGGATCAGAAGTGCGCTAAGTAAAGTCAGGGCATTAACAGGTCATGTCCCCTGTGGGGGGTGCAGGGAGAATGTGCTCTTGCCCGTTGTAAAGCCAGTAGCCAGGGTCAGGATCACAGCTGCCTGCCCCTTGCAGGTTCTCATTAGATTTGGACATTCGGTAATGAAACAACGGAGCCAAGAACTGGTGAGCCATCAGCTTTAATTCTAGCTTGCACCCGGCAGGCAAGTAAAAACACACACTGGGCTCCAAAACCCACTCATTCAGTGCTCACAAAGCTACTGACTTATCCGAGTTTCCTAGAATCAAAGGCTTCTAGCTCACCAGACTTATTCACCTCTGTTCCCCATCTCCTTCTCCCTGCACAAACTCTGCACAAACTGGCTTCTTCCTCAGCACTCTGCCATCTTGGCTGCTTCTCCTGGCCTCTATGTGGCCTTACTCTGCTCTCCTCTCTAATACTAACCTCAGGAACCAGGAGAGAGAGCAAGTTCCCGGTCTGCCCCACTTTATAGCATGGATTCAAAACCTTTAATCCAATCTACAAACAAGGAAGTCTCTGATACAAAGTCATTTATCTGAGACATACTGGGAGGATTCTTCACGAGAGTGCACCACCCTACATCATCCAATCATTCAAGGGTGTGGGAAAAAGCTTACTCTTAAAACTTGCACATGGGCAGCGCCATTTTTAACAAAGTGAGCATAATATATTTCATCTGCCCAACACCTGTCAAGGTTCCGGAGCAGCCCGCAGTGCTTGGCCTGTGCCCCCCTTCCGGCTTCAAAGTCAGCAATGTCTAGTCATCTTCCTCACACATCATTACTGACACTGTTTCTTCTGTTTCCTTTTTTCACTTTTAGGGATGTTTGTGATTATATTGGGTCAACCCAGATAATCAAGGAAAAAGCTCTCTGTTTTAAGATCAGCTGATTAGCAACCTTAATTTCATCTGCATTGTTAATTCTCCCTTGCTGTGTAACATAACATATTTATAAATTCTGGGGATTAGGACCTTGACATCTTTGGGGGTACTATCATTCTGCCTGTCATAGTGAGGAGAAATGAAAAGATCTGCCCCTTTCTCTTTTGTGATCTGGTTCCTTATAAAACTTTTCAAAAAAATATTAAAATGTATTCAAACTAGTTCATAGGATTTAGAAGTAACACACCAATTTTTTTCCTAATGACTTCAGGGTGCAAGGTCCTGTGTTAGGAGCTATAAGTACAAAGGAAAACGTGAGGGATATTACCTTTAAGTAATTTTGACATACTCTTTGAGTGGAGGAGACAGACATGCACAGACAACACAGCAGGGCAGGACTTGATAAATGTCATGGACGAGTTCAGCCATTTGGTGTCACGGGAGTTCAGAAGGGGGAGCATTGTTCTGAATCCCAGTGACCCAGTGTTTCCCCTCCTGACCTCAGTCACTCCTACCAGTGGAGCATTTCAATAAGGCTTTGTGGGAGCAAATTTTCCCTATTATTTTTTATTACAGCAGGTATCCTCCAGCACAGGGGAGGGGCGGGGAGGAGGGAAAGAACAAATGCCAAGTATCTGTGCATGCTGGCCCCAGACAGCTATAACTTACCCAGCTCTCACTTTATACTACATAATGCCAGAGAGATTTCTTCCCTTCTAAAGCGGCCAATTCCTGCAGACTGATGACAAGGGTCGGCAGCAATCTGAGAGTGCTGCTCTTTGGCACAATAGCCATGGTAAATAAGGAGACGAGACCACTTCCTAAAGGGATAGGTGGGAAAGAAGGAGAGACGCATGGCATCTTCAAATGTGACCACTGGAAAGCAGTAAACAGCGGCTATAAATAATTTCTACCACAAATGTTTGGGAGCTTTTCAACTACCTTTATCTTTGAGTTTCTTCTGGGACTTGACATGGTTGATGAGGAGGTATTTGAAGAGAGGATGAAGTGAATATCTTTGGGGATAGCTCATGTAACCACTTTAAAATGGAGTTTTTGGGAATCACTCCCATTCCTTTTTTACTTGTAAAGCAATATTTTTAGTAATACCAGAAATGTGCTAAGATCACTGCTGTGCTTCACTGATGTGGTAACGAGAGAGAACATACCTTGTCTCCAAATCTGCTGTCTTTGGCCAGGTCCCTGCGGCAAAACCTTGTCCAGTGTAACAGGATACAGGGCTCTTTCTGATGCAGTGGCTCTGTCCTTAATCTACGCAAAGCTACATCCTTTGAAAATGAAAGTATGGAAGTGTGCAGACATTTGAACCCTCCTAATAAACACCAAATAAATGTACACGGGGGCTCTAGTTCAACACTGAAAACATTTCAGTGTCATTTAAATATGTGAAAATAAAATGATTTCTGAAAAGAAATTCTTTTTCATCCACAATATTTCCTCAGTTTGAGAAGTTTTCATTCCTAGTGAATATACCCACCAACAGATGAAAAGGCCTTCTTCAAGACCTGCCCTCCAGCACTGCTGAGGGGAGTCAATAAGAATAAAGCAAGCAGAAGAGGTAATCTCATGGGTGGCTCCCTTCTTAATGAATAGCAAAGGCTGAAGGGCTGCCCCTTGACTAATATCCATGGTCCAGAGGGGAGCCTACTTCTTAGGTCTGTTGGAAAATGCAGTGAGAAGTAGGTCAGGTTACTCTTTCTTTGACTGCCTTCGAATCTTTTGTGACTTCTCCTTATGAAAGTGCCCTGGTAGAGCTTGAAGCAAAAAATCTATTACCTTCATTCTTCAGAGTGGCAGTAAGCTGAATTAAGGAAATCAGGTGCATTACCTAAACCATAACCATATAGGTGATGGGTTTTTTTTATACTATTAGCAAGGCTGCTCATTATAGGGCTGTCAGTCAAATAAAATTATTTTTGTCATTAATAAAGCAGGCTTATAATCATAGACCTGTCCAGAAGGAGAAACTTTAAAGGTTATTATTCTCCCTTTTAAGGAACATATTCTTTCTGCATCCTGGACAGATCTGGCCTCTACTTGACTATATTTTAAAATAGTAATCTCACAGCATCATTGGTAGACAATGGGTCAGCAAATGTTTTCTATAGAGGGTCAGATAGTAAATATTCTAGACCTTGTAGGTCTTAGGATTTTGTTGCAACTAATCAACTCTATCTTTGGGTTTGAAAGCATCTATGGACAATATGTAAAGATATGGGTGTGGATGTGTTACAATAAAACTTTATTTATAAAGACATGTGGTAGGTTGGAATTGGCCCTTTGGCATAATTTGCCTACTTGGAGACAGACCACTTTTTTTGTGGGGCAGCCCTAGTTGTTAGGAAGTTTTACCTTAAGCCCAAATTTGGCTTCTTTTAAATTAGTCATAGCAATACTTGATTGATTAGCTACAACTCTTCCTTTTGTGTTTAAATTATTATAACATAAATTCTCCAACCTGAATCATTTTGTTTTACAGATAATATGATTATTTAATTCATTTGTCTATTTATCAATCACTTACTGAGCATTTAAGTAGGTGGTTGAGATACAAAATTAAAAAAACATTTTTTGCCTACAAGGAGTTGGTCTCATGGAGGTAACAAGTACATGGAAAGAAAAACTATGGTGGAGATATTCTCTGGGGTCTACCAGGGCACACAGGAGTGGCACCCACCCAGAGGGTAGAGAGTTGGGAGGGTGGGTGGCGTTCTCAGGGAGGTCACACTTGAGCTGAGTTTTAAGGACTTGGTCAGGTAGAAATTAACATGGCATCCTGGGAATTATTCGGCCAAAGGTTTGCAACTGAGAGATTGCAGCTCTGTGTTTTAGGAACCACAAGTAATTTATAATAACAGGAGAGCAGTGTACTTAAGTGTGGTGTCAGGGTGGAGGAGAAGGTGGAGGTGAGGCTAGAGATGAAGGGATGAACTTTGCCCTCCACCTTAAAGTCAGAGTGGGTCAATCAAGGTAAGTGTAATTCTGCTACTATCACCAAAAATATTTGGCAAAGAGTTTTCTGAATTGGTCCAAAAATTCTATTTTATAAGTAAGACATCTGATATTAAGTGCTCAGCCTTTGGCTTGAAAATATTGTAAGTTTGAATAACTATGACAGTAATTTACATGCACATCCAGCTTCTACATTTGCAGCATTATTTGTTGGATTTTTAGTTTTGCTCTAGAATGTTGATACCAGGCATCTCCTGTCCTTATCTAAAAACAAGTTGTAGGAATTTGTCTAGGACTTATCAGAGAACTCTAAATTAAGTGTTGGAAGCTTGTAGGTTCTCTGGTCTCACACTATGCCAATTGTGACTGGGTATATGTAACACAGACACATAAGTTTTCCTAACATATTCTCTGGCAGCCCTGGAAATTCCTTGTAAGGATAGGGGCCACTGCCATCGTGGTCATTCACATGCAGGTTCCCATTGGATTTGGGCAGATGTTAAAGAAACAGTGGAGCCAAAAAATGGTGGGCCATTCCTTTATTCAAGTCTCATACTGGCCAACGAGCAAACACACAGGGAAAACATTTCCCTTTCACTCAGAGCTCACAAAGCTACTGACACATTCTCCAGTTCTACAACCAGGAGAATCTTCTCTGGTTTTTCCTAGAATCAACAGCCCCACCAGTCTTAGTGGAGCTCACAAAAGCCCCTCATCTCCCCATCTGCACACCTTCTTCCTTCTTCTCTCTCTTTGCTCTCTGGCATGAAAACCTCTCTTCCAGCACACATTAGCATAACAATGGCCCTTCCCAAGCAGGAAGGTAATTTGCAATTTCACAGATCACATACCTGGTGCTGCCCAGTGCCATTTTTAACAATAAACGTGAGCAAATTCAAAAAACACAAATTTTACAAACTCATTTCCCCAACATCCTTATTACAGATTTTACTTTTGACTTCTGTAGAATAGTGCTTTAGGTTTTTGCACATGTTCCTTTTTTTTCTAAGGTATGTTTTTCCTTTAACTTTTTAATGGCCCAACTAAACTTTCATTAGGCCTGCAGTGCTCTGAATGATTCCCCAGTTCCCATCTCTTCGATGCTCATGCCCTGATTTGCCTCTGAGCTCCTAAGGCTTTCAACAAATTCAAGGAATTAATTGCATCATCATTTACTTCTTTTCTTTTCAACTAGACTTTAAAAAAAGAGACCAAGTTTTATGGTGTGTTTTGTTTCCACATGAAGCATATCGCTTGACACACAATAATAGCTGCTGAATTAATGTTTGCTAAGTGAATGAATGAATGAATGAATGAATAAACCAAGGATATTTACTATAAATTCTTAGCCAGAATCCTTGGTTAGCCATGGTGAGTCCTTTGATTATTTGGAGATTATACCAGTACAGAGTGGTGCAGGGAAGGGAGGTCCACAGATAACTCCTTTGGTTTGGAGTTACGCTATTTAATGCCATAGCCATTGGACACTCCCATGGCTAGTAGGTACTCGCAGTATGGCTCTTTGAAATGGAGATGTACTGCCTATAGAAAAGACATATTGGATGTCAAAGAGTTAGAATAAAAAAGTAAAATACCTATTTATACTGTAAAAATTTTGTTTATATTTTGGAATTATAATATTTTAGACTGGTTAGGTTAAATAAAATAGTTATTAAAAAGAATTTTACCTGTTTTCCTTTTACTCTTTTAATGTGGCCATGTTGGGCAGATAAAATATATTATGCTCACTTTGTTAAAGATGGTGCTGCCCACATGGAAGTTCGTTGATATTAATGTGTGTTCTGGGACAGGCTGTGGGCAGGCCGGGTGGTTATACCCTAAGGCTTAGTTTTAAGACTAAGCTCTTCTCCACACCCTTGACTGCTTGGATGATGTAGGATGGTGCACTCTCCTGAGGAATCCCATCGTGCCTCGAATGGGTGGCTTTGTATTGGAGACTTCTTTGTGTAATTGGATTGGAGGTTTTGATTTTACACTATAAAGTGGGGCAGGCCAGAAGCTTGCTCGTTCTTGGTTCCTGAGGTCCTGAGGTTAGTATTAGAGAGGAGAGCAGATGAAGGCCACGTGGAGGCCAGGAGAAGCAGCCAAGATGGCAGAGTGCTGAGGGAGAAGCCAGTTTGTGCAGAGTTTGTGCTGGAGGAAATGGAGAACAGAGGTGAATAAGTCTGGTGAGCTAGAAACCTTTGATTCTAGGAAACTCGGATAAGTCAGTAGCTTTGTGAGCACTGAATGTGCGGGTTTTGGAGCCCAGTGTGTGTTTTTGCTTGCCTGCTGGGTGCAAGCTAGAATTAAAGCTGATGGCTCACCAGTTCTTGGCTCCGTTGTTTCATTACCGACTGTCCGAATCTAATGCGAACCTGCATGGGCCAGGCTGCTGTGATGGTGGCCCTGGCTACTGGCTTTACAGGCCATAAGAAAATTTATATATGTGATTAACTTTTGTAACTCACAGTATATTTTTATTACACAACATTGGTATAGAAAGAAGATCCTCCTCAGAGAAATGGTTGCTGCATCCTTCCATTTTGACAATTTCAAGATGGCCATACATTTGGGTACTAGGTCCTGTTACCAGACCATATGGTTTATTTTTTTCTTTAGAAAATATAGTGCCCATACTGCTTCATTGCTCTTTCAGAAGTCATCTGTGTTATAGCCTCATGGTACAAGACCACTGGAGGCATTGAGTAAGGCCTGGGAATGTGGAAACTGCTTGCTCAGGCAGTCTCTGCAATAAAACTGCACAGCAGAGGACACTGGCCTGAAAGCTTGACTAAGCCGCTTGAAAACGTCTTGTGCCCTAGCATGAATGTATATTCCTAATTGCAGGTAGGCCTTAGTCAGCTGGTAATTCTCAGTAAGTCTGGTTTGATTATTTCCCAAGACCCGTAAGTTCAGGGATATAGTAATGTGAAAGTGCATAGTTTCCAAGTTTGTTGCTGTCTTTGTAGTTGTCAGTAACAAAATCTTGTCTTGTTCATACAAGTAGAGAGAAACAGAAGCAAGGCTCCGCATTATTTGCATTAGAGTTCGCCTGTGTTGTGTGATTTTGGGAAGGGGAAGGGGAGGCGATGGAAAGTGGATTGCCTTTACATTAATTACATTTTGTTTGGGTCAGAGTTAAAATTGCCATTCCCTCAACACATCTTCTTTATGTCTTTGCTCTTTCCCCTGTCAATCATGTCCTTTGAGCTATCTTTATTTGTAAATGTTCTAATTATCCCTCAATAACCAAATTGAGTTTGGAAGACCTGTAGGGTCTTCTGACAAAGAATTTAATTTGTACTTAAATTCCACCCTTAACAAACAAATAGTACTGGTAATTTATCTGTTTATATTTCTCTTTTTACTTGACCATTTGTTCCTTGAGGGTAGGGACTGTCTCCTTATCATTTTAGTATACCACATAGCTGTTACCTTCTCATACTGCCTACTGCATAGTATATAGAGAGTTAATGCTGTGGAATAAATGAATGGATGAGCAAATGAATTAGTTTACTGTCTGAGAAGAGTAGTGATTGGTAAATGAAGTGGTTGGCGATACTTTTTTTCAAAAACTGCTTGCCAAAATTACATGCAAATGAAGACAGAGTGTACATATCATTTACATTTGTATAATGACCACAATTAGAATAACAAACAATAAGAGGCTGTTTACTATTCAACTGGATTTCTGGAGGCTGCCATATCCATCATAAAACGCTGTGGCAATGCTTTAATGAACTCTTAGATACAGTGTAATTTACCTCAAGCTTTGCAGCCTCCAAGGGGAAACTCCTCGTGGGTCCCAAATGTCACTTGTGTATAAAGCCACTCAAAGGCAGTTGGAGTATAAGTGATGATCATAAGAGTGTAGCTCTAAAAAGTCAGGTTAGCTGTAGGTACACTGCCAGTTTCTTATGCTCAATTTATTTTGTACGCTATAAAAGGCTAGACAATCTAACTGGACCAAGAGTGAAAAAAATAACACTGAGAAGGAAAATTATTTGCGCCCCTTTAATTTAGAAATTACTGGATTTTTATGTCATCCTAGCATTTACCAAACTATGGGATTTGAATAACAGCTGAAAAATGTAGTGTAACTCATGCCTTATTTTTCTTGCTTTGGTGCAGCTATTGTTTTCCAGTTTGTTGCATATCTAGCACAATAATACAGATAGGTGCCAGATATGCTCTGGCCCTACTCCAGGCCATAGTAGTTAATAGCCATGCACGAGCTCAGAGGCACTGAACCTAAGACTTGTGCATTGTTTCTTTGCACATGAGCTTTGATATTGTCACACTGCATTTCATGAACAGTGGATTTCTAGAAAAATATAGAATTTTGGTTGTTATAAAGGTTCTCATCAATTTCATAGAAGTTCTTTTAATACAAAGAAAAACAGACTGAGCTGGAAAAAGTCCATATGAAGAAATAACGGGCATTTGGTTGTAGTAGGGTGTGCAGAAGTGAGGAGTAGAAATTTCCCCAAGATTTATTGATGCATGAACTACATATGATCTGAAAGCATCAGAAGAATGTCATTTTAAGACGATTTAGGAAAAGCCTTGCTTTGTGCCATTTCTCATGATTACAGGCTGGGAATCTGGAACAAGATATCAGAATCAAAATCTGAGCTAGTTTATGAAAAGCACCAAACAGCAGGCTTTTGCTTTATTTTAACCTTTTTAATAAAATGGAAGGTAATTTTCCAGACCATCCATCTTCCTCTCCAGGATAATGAGATGGCTAACAGGCCATAATAGAAAATGGCTGCTCAAAGTATGATAAACAAGGAAAAAGAAAGAAAGAAAGAAAGAAAGAAAGAAAGAAAGAAAGAAAGAAAGAAAGAAAGAGAAAGAGAAAGAAAGAAAGAAAGAAAAGAAAAGGAGAGAAAAGAGAAAGAAAAGACCAAATGAAAAGGTCTGAAGTTATATAGGCTTTTATTGTCTTCCATTCTGTTGTCTCCTTGTGATGGATTGCAAAAAGGATCAGAAAAGACACAACATGAATCTGCTCTCAGGACAATGATTGTAATCAAAATAGGAAATGGTACAAATGTAAGCCATTCTCCTTGCAGTTTAAAGATTATAAATCCCTTATTCATCTGTTATGATCCAGGGCCTACTTGTGATTTTATAGTTCTTTTTACGCTCAGAATTTTAAAACTGCAATGTAAAGGGGCTACAGCTGTTCTCTTTCCAATTTGGATGTTTAATCCCCGCTCGGAACATTGCACCCCAGTCTCCCCTCCCTCTGCCCATCTGCAGTCTGAGCCCACTGCCAGCGCCTCATACACAAGAAACTCACCACTGTCTCTTCCCCTCCAAGTGATTAAACGTAGCATCGGCTACTCTAAGAGGCTCCAGAAACATTTAGGAGGACTTGCCAAAGGGTTTGCTCCTTTTGAAGAATTGAACCATTCTTAAAATCAGTGTGGGGTGGCTAATGGGGAAGGTTATGTGGGGAACTCAGACCCTGGACTTTGGCTAGGGCTGCCCACATTCTCGCGTGCCAAAAGAAAGTTCCCAGAGGACCTTGGGAGAAGATTGACTGTCCGTCAGCCACTTAAATTTTACCACGTCATAACTGCTTACCCACCCTAGAGGACCCCTTTAAATACCTCTCAATCAGTTTAATTCTTGCGACTCCTTTGACCTTTGAACCCTGGGACCGGAGGACATCGTTGGGCGGGATGCGTGGTACTTAATAAAGCCATTGGTTATTCCACACTTTGTGGCTTTCGGCCCTCCCCCTCTTCCTTTTTTCTTGGCAGGGAAAAATACCTTACAATCAGTATGCAATTTAAAATGGTAGTGGGAGATGCAGTATCTTTGGACCCAGGAGACCTGGGTTTTTATCTTCAGTGTGTCTCTTTGTAGGAGCATGAGCTTCCTTCTCTGAGCTTTGGTTTTCTCATCCAGAAGATAATTGCACCACCTACTTCATGGAGCTGTATTGAAGATCAGAAGAACTAATGCTCTGGGAGCTAGGACCAAGTTTTCCAATATCAAGAGTTGTCAGTATTGATAGCTGGCAGTGAGGTGGAAAAGCCAAAGGGGAGATGGCAGAAATAGCGATTTGTTGTCCTTGTAGATTTCTTAAGTACAGGGAATGCATTGAGCTAGTTTTTTTTTTTGTTTGTTTGTTTATAAAAGACTTAACCTGTCCCTTGGGAGAACCAGTTCTTCTAATACTCTTGGGAGACAGTAGGTGTAAGAAAACTATATCTATATCCTTATCTTTGACCCAGGGAACAATGAAAGTGATGCATTTTCCAAGATGCTCAACATATACCCTGGAAGAATGTTGTTTTTGAATATTTTGTTCTCACATACATTTTTCATTTTTTTTAATTGAAATTTTTCAGAGATGAAGATAAATATTCACATCCTCCAGATATTTACAAATATAATCTATGCAGTTTTGTGCTTATTACCTGTGTGACCCAGGTGGTCTTTTTATTCATGAAGATCTTCTCATTTCCCATGGTCACTTCTGACCAAGACATGACACCTTTAACTACGGGCATCTTTGAGTTGGATGTCCAAGAAATGTCCACATTTTGAGAGCACATTTTATTTTGTGGCTATTTGGTTTTTATTTTCTAATCTTACTCATTTCAATGTTTCTTTAATTTCTAATATTAATGGCGGCAGAAATAGTTTTTCTTTTTCAATTTTTATTAATTTTAATTTATTGTGTTTACATGGATTCAAGTGTCCCACTGAATATAACACCCTCACTCCCAACCCGGTGTGCTGATTACACCCCTTTTGCCCCTTCTTCTAACTCCCTTTCCCATTCCCTCTAGGATATATCTCTGTGTTAATGTATATATAATTTCAATAATCCCTTCTCCTTCTCTGACCCCATCCTCTATTACCCCTTCCCTCTGAATGCTGTCTGTCAGGTCCCTGTGACCCTGCCTCTGCCTCTATTCCATTCCACAGTTCACTTTGTCCATTGGATTCCTCATATAAGTGAGATCATATGATATTTGTATTTCTCTGCCTGGCTTATTTCACTTAGCATAATAATCTCCTGGTCCATCCATGCCGTTGCAAAAGATAAGATTTCCTTCTTTTTTACGACTGTGTAGCATTCCATTGTGTATATGTACCACTGCTTTTTAATACTCTCGTCCATTGACAGACACTTGGGATGTTTCCAGATCTTGGCAATGGTAAACACTATTGCAATAAACATAGGGGTGCATATCTTCTTTTAAAATAGTGATTTAGTATCCTTTGGATATTTTCCTATAAATAAATTTTGGTTCCATATATATTTTTAAAATATTTGTTCTACATCTTTGAAGTATGCCATTGGTATTTTAATGAGAATTGCATTGAATTAATAAATTGCTTTGGGTAATATAGACATTTTAATGATGTTTATTCTTCCTATCCATAAACACAGTATATGGTTCCACTTGTTTATTTTTCTTGATTTCTTTTATCAATATTTTATAATTTTCCTAGTATAAGTTCTTTACCTTCTTGGTTAAATTTACTCCTAGGTATTTCTTTTTTTTTCTGTTCATTATTGTTTTCTTTTTTTATTAATTTTAATAGGGTGACACAATAAATCAGGGTACATATGTTCAAAGAAAACATTTCCAGGTTATCTTATCATTCAATTATGTTGCATACCCATAACCCAAAGTCAAATTGTCCTCTATCACCTTCTATCTGGTTTTCCCTGTGACCTCCCCTCCTTACTATCCTACCCTCTCCTCCCTCCACCCACCCTGTAACCACCAAACTCTTGTCCATGTCTCATAGTCTCACTTTTATGTCCCACCTATGTATGAAATCACGCTGTTCTCAGTGTTTTGCTGTTTTACTTATTTCACTGCGTATAATGTTGTCAAGGCCCATCAATTTGTTGTAAATGATCCGATGTCATCATTTCTTATGACTGAGTGGTATTCCATAGTATATATGTACCATAGCTTTTTAATCCACTCGTCTTCTGATGGACACTTGGGCTGTTTCCAGATCTTCGCTATTGTGAACAATGCTGCCATGAACATGGGGGCCCATTTCTTCTCTTTGAACAGTGCTATAGTGTTCTTAGGGTATATTCCTATAAGTGGGATAGCTGGGTCAAAAGGCAGTTTGATTTTTAATTTTTTGAGCAATCTCCATACTGTTTTCCACAGTGGCTGCACCAGTCTGCATTCCCACCCGCAGTGCAGGAGGGTTCCCTTTTCTCGACATTCTCACCAGCACTTGTTCTGTGTTGTTTTGCAGATGAGTGCCATTCTGAATGGTATAAGGTGATATCCCATTATGGTTTTAATTTGCATTTCTCTAATGATTAGTGATGTTGAGCATTTTTTCATATGCCTCTTGGCCATCTATCTGTATGTACTCTTTGGAGAAATTTCTATTCATTTCTTTTGCCCATTTTTGATTGGATTGTTTGTCTTCCTGGTGTTGAGTTTTATAAGTTCTTTATAAATTTTGGTTATTAACGCCTTATAAGACGTGCTGTCGAATATGTTCTCCCATTGTGTGGTTTGTCTTTTTATTCGGTTCTTATTGTCTTTAGCTGTGCAAAACCTTTTTAGTTTGATATAGTCCCATTTGTTTATCTTGTCTTTTATTTCATTTGCCCATGGAGATAAATCAGCAAATATATTGCTGCTACAGGTGTCAGAGAGCTTGCTGCCTGGTTTCACAGCTTACGTTTAAGTCTTTTATCCATTTTGAGTTTGTTTTTGTGAATGGTGTAAGTTGATGGTCTAGTTTCATTTTTTTGCAGGTAGATGTCCAATTTTCCCAACACCATTTGTTAAAGAGGCTGTCTTTACTCCATTGTATGTTCTTTCCTCCTTTGTCAAATATCAGTTGTCCATAAACGTGTGGGTTTATTTCTGGGTTCTCTGTTCTGTTCCATTGATCTATGTGCATGTTCTTATGCCAGTACCAGGCTGTCTTGAGTATAATGGCCTTGTAGTAAACCTTGATATCCGGAAGAGTGATACCTCCTGCTTTATTTTTCTTTTTAAGATTGCTGAGGCTATTCGTGTTCTTTTTTGGTTCCATATAAATTTTTGGAATATGTGTTCTATATCTTTGAAGTATGTCATTGGTATTTTAATTGGTATTGCATTGAATTTATAAATTGCTTTGGGTAATATAGACATTTTAATGATGTTTATTCTTCCTAGCCATGAGCACGGTATATGCTTCCACTTGTTTGTATCTTCCTTGATTTCTTTATCAATGTGTTATTATTTTTCGAGTACAAGTCCTTAACCTCCTTGTTTAAATTTACTCCTAGGTACTTTATTTTTTTGGTTAAAATAGTGAAGGGGATTGTTTCCTTAATTTCTTTTGCTGACAATTCATTGTTGGTATATAGAAATGCCTCTGATTTCTGAGTATTAATTTTATATCCTGCCACCTTGCTGAATTCATTTATAAGGTCCAGTAGTTTTTTGACTGAGACTTTAGGGTTTTCAATATACAATATCATATCATCTGCAAATAATGACAGTTTTACTTCATCTTTTCCCATTTGGATGCCTTTTATTTCTTCTTGTTGTCTAATTGCTGTAGCTAAGATACCCAGAACTATGTTGAATAAAAGTGGTGAAAGGGGGCACCCCTGCATAGTTCCTGATCTTAAGGAGATTGCTTTTAATTTTTGCCCATTTAGTATGATGTTTGCTGTGGGTTTGTCATAGATGGCCTTTATCATGTTAAGGAATGTTTTTTGTATTCCTACTTTACTGAGAGTTTTGAGCATGAATGGGTGCTGGATTTTATCAAATGCCTTTTCTGCATGTATTGAAATTATCATGTGATTTTTGTCCTTCCTTTTGTTTATGTGATGAATCACATTGATTGATTTGCAAATATTGAATCAATCTTGCCTCTCCAGAATAAATCCCACTTGATCATGGTGTATGATTTTTTTCATATATTGCTGGATCCGGTTGGCTAATATTTTGTTGAGAATTTTAGCATCTAAATTCATCAGGGATATAGGCCTATTCTTTCTTTTTGTTGTCTTTGCTTGGTTTTGGGATCAGAATTATGCTTGCCTCATAAAATAAGTTTGGAAGTCTTCCTTCCTCTTTAATTTTTTGAAATAGCTTGAGAAGGATAGGAGTTAGTTCTTCTTTGAATTTTTGGTAGAATTCACTTGTGTAGCCATCAGGCCCAGGACTTTTCTTTTTTGGGAGTTTTTTGATAACTGTTTCGATCTCATTTGTTGTAATTGGTCTGTTTAGGTGTTCTGATTCTTCCAGATTGATGTTTGGAAGATTATATGATTCAAGAAATTTGTCCATTTCACCAAGGTTGTCTAATTTTTTGGCATAGAGTTCTTCATAGTATTTTTTTTTAATTTTTTTAAATTTATTTTAGAGAGGAGACAGAGAGTGAGAGAGAGAGAGAAAGGGGGGAGGAGCTGGAAGCATCAACTCCCATATGTGCCTTGACCAGACCAGTGCAGGGTTTTGAACTGGTGACCTCAGTGTTCCCAGGTGGAAGCTTTATCCACTGCGCCACCACAGGTCAGACTGTATTTGTCATTTCTGTCTGATTCTTTTTTATTTTTTCAATTTATTTTTTTATACTTGTTATCTCTTCATTTAGGTGTTCATAATGACTATCCATTGTTGCTCTAATTTCTTTGAACATCCTAACTATCATTATTCTAAATTCTGCTTCTGGTAATTTGGTTATATCTGGTTCATTCAGGTCTTTGTCTGGGGATTTCTCTTGATTCATTTGGTTTGCATTTCTCTGCCTGCCAATTTTGTCTGTGTATAAGAAGGTTTTGACCACTGGAGTCCAGTAGGTGTTGCCTTTGTGTTCTCTTGGTGTGGTCTGTCTGCAGGCCCACCACACCCTTTTTGCTGCTTCCTAGGTTGGTTAGGTATTGGCGCTGCCAGCTCCGGCCCACTGCGGCAGTTGCTCTGAATTCCTCCTCTCTTCCACGGGAGGGACTGTCACTCATGCCACAAGTCTTAGCACCAAGGGTAGAGGTGAGCCCCTTTGCTCACCTGCAGACCCAGCCTGTTTCCGGGCTTCTTCCCAGCTTCCGCGGTCAGAGCCTGCTTGCCACAGTTTCTCGGGTTGGACCGGGCTGCTGACGTGCTCTCAGCTGTGAGCCTTTGTCTGTCCAGAGCTTTAGCCCCGCCCTCGAGGCCAGGGTTTTCCTGCGCATGATCGCAAACCGCAGTTTATTGGGCCGGGCGTGGCTGCTGGCGTGTGCTCCACTGCGAACTTCCGCTTGTCCCGGGCTTTAGCCCCGCCCCTGCATTCAGAGCCAACTCATGCACGCAGGATGGAAAACCACAGTTTTTCGGCCGGTTGTGAGCTTCCGCTCATCCAGAGCTCTAGCCCTGCCCCTGCGTTCAGAGCCAACTTGCGCATGCAGGATGGCAAACCGCGGTTTCTTGGGCCGGTTAGGGCTGCTGGCGTGAGCTCAGCTGCGAGCCTGCTTCCGTCCCTGGTTTTAGCCCTTTCCCTGTGGTCAGGGCCGGCTTGCACAGGGTCACAGAGCAGATCCCTGTCTGTTCCTGGCCTCCTGCTTTTCCCCCGCAGGTGGGGCTATAGGCGGGCCCACAGCTGCCAGACCGCTTTTGCGCGTCCCCTCTACCCCTGCTGGGCTAGACCGAGTTCACATCGGCTGGGCCTCCGCCCCTGCCGACAGAACTGCGTTTCAGTGTCCTGCCGCCACCGTCCCTCCAGCAACCCTCAGCAGAGTGAGAAGGGGCCCCACAGCTCAGACCCTAACACTCCATACTGTAGACCTGGAAACTCCCTCTATCTAAGTAGCTCTGCTCTAGGTGCCTTGGGAGAGCTTGTTTGGCTGGTGTCCTGTCTCCCTTTGCTGGTATTGCTAGTTCCAGGGGAAATATTCGTTTTTGATTAGGGAAGTGACTTAGCCCTGGGGTTAGGGTGACTGTCCCTCAGAGTGTTTCTCCCTGTATCTTCCAGTTTACTCTCTCTTCCCGCTGCTCTGGACCTCTCCTCTGACCCCGTTCCCCAGAGCCCCGGGTGAGTGGCTGTGAAAGAGGTTTTCTGTGCTGTCCCTTTAAGAATGTTGGGTCTGAGAAAACTGTCTCTTTCTCACAAACAGTATCCTCACTTGTTTCACAGCTCAATACTGTCCAAACGCCTCTTCTAGGCTCTGGGACTGCAGGCTGGGGCTTGGTTCCTGGGACCCAGGTCCCTCCCTCTCCACCAAACTCTCCTCCTGCCTCACAGGTCTCTCCGGGCTGCCGTTTGCTTTGGGGAGCTGGGCAGCTCTCTTCGCATTTTTGCTATTCCTACCAGTCTCAATGTGGGTTCTTCTGTGTTCCTTGGTTGAAGAGTCCACTTAGTTTAGTTCAAAGTTAGTTTATCCAGATGATGGTTCTTAAAATTGAGTTATAATCTACTTTGGTTCTGGGAGTTGGAAGTTTGTACGTCTGCCTACTCCATCGCCATCTTGCTCCTCACCTAGGTATTTCTTTTTGTTGTTGCAATAGTTATGGGGATTGTTTTCTTAATTTCTCTTTCTGATGGTTTGTTGTTGGTGTATGAAAATGCCATTGATTTCTGAATATTAATTTTATATTCTGCCATCTAGCCAAATTCATTTATCAGGGGTAGTAGTTTTTTGACAGAGGCTTTAGGGTTTTCTCTGTACACTATCATGTCATCAGCAAATAATGATAGTTTTATTTCTTCTTTTCCAATTTGGATGCCTTTTATTTCTTCTTCTTGTCTGATTGCTGTGGCTAGGATGTCCAGAACTATGTTGAATAAGAGAGGTGAATTGGGGCACCCCTGTCTGGTTCCTGATCTTAAGGGGATTGCTTTTAATTTTTGCCCATTGAGTATGATGTCAGCCATGGGTTTGTCATAGATGGCCTTTATCATGTTGAGGTATGATTTCTGTATCCCCATTTGCTGAGAGTTTTGATCATAAATGGGTGTTGAATTTGATCAAATGCTTTTTTATGCATCTATTGATATTATCATGTGGTTTTTGTCTTTTCTTTTGTTTATGTGATGAATCACATTGATTGATTTGTGAATATTTTACCAGCCTTGCCTCCGCAGAATAAATTCCACTTGATTGTGATGCATGTTTTTTTTTCTTTTATGTATCACTGGATCCAGTTTGCTAATATTTTGCTGAGAATTTTAGCATCTAAGTTCATCAGAAATATTGGTCTATAGTTTTCTTTCTTTGTAGTGTCTTTACCTGGCTTTGGAATGAGGATTATGCTTGCCTTATTAAAGGAGCTTGGAAGTCTTTCCTACTCTTGAATATTTTGAAATACCTTGAGAAGGATAGGTGTTAGTTTTTTAAATGTTTGGTAAATTAGCCTGAGAAACCATGTGGTCCAGGACTTTTGTTTTCTTGGAGTTTTTTTGACAACTGTTTCAATTTCATTTGTTGTAATCTGTCTGTTTAGGTTTTCTGATTCTTCCAGATTGGGTTTTGGAACATTATATATTTCTTGGAATTTATCGATTTCACCTATGTTGTGCAGTTTTTTGGCATACAGATCTTCATAGTATTTTTTTTTACGATCCTTTGGTTTCAGTTGTTACTTATCCATTTTCATTTCTAATTTTATTTATTTGAGTCCTCTCTCTGTTTTTCTTGATGAGTCTGGTTAAAAGTTCATCAGTCTTGTTTACCTTTTCTAAGAACCAGCTCTTGGTTTCATTGATTTTCTGTATTGTTTTTTTAGCCTCTATGTCATTTATTTCCACTTTGATCTTTATTATTTCCTTCCTTCTATTTCCTCTGGGCTTTATTTGTTGTTCTTGTTTTAGTTCTTTTAGGTGCAGGGTTAAGTTGTTTACTTGAGTATTTTTTTTAGCTTCTTAAGTTATGTCTGTAACACTATGAACTTCCCTCTTAGGTCTGCTTTTACTGTGTCCCATATATTTTGAGTTTTATGTTCATTTTCATTTGTTTGAAGAAAATTATTTTTTCTTCCTTGATCTCATTGCTAACCTATTCGTTATTTAATAACATGCTATTTAGCCTCCAAATATTTGAATGTTTTTCAGTTTTTTATTTTAGTTGATTTTTAGTTATGCCACTGTGATCAGAGAAGATGTTTGATATAATTTCAATCTTCTTAAATTTATTGAGACTATTTTTGTGTCCTAACATGTGGTCTGCATTAGAGAATGTGCCATGAGCATTTGGAAAGAATGCATATTCTGCTGCTTTGGGGTGAAAGGTTCTGAAGATATCAGTTAAGTCCAGTTGATCTAGTTTGTCATTTATGTCTGCTCTTTCTTTGTTAATTTTATGTCTGGAGGATCTATCCATTGATGTTAGTGGGGTATTAAAATTCCCTACTATTGTAGTATTGCTGTTAATCTCACCTTTTATGTCCATCAAAATCTGCTTTATATATTTAGATGCTCCTATATTAGGTTCATAAATATTTACAATGGTTATATCTTTCTTTTGGATTGCTTCCTTTATCATTATGGAGTGACCGTTTTTATTCCTTACTATAGCCTTATTTTTTTAAAGTCTATTTTGTCAAATATAAGTATTGCTATCTCAGTTTTTTTCATTTACATTTGCATAAAATAGTTTTTCCATCCCTTCACTTTTAGTCTATGTGTATCTTTTGTTCCGTGGTGGGTCTCTTGTAGTAGAGAGCATATGTATGGGTCTTGTTTTCTTATCCATGCAGCTACCCCATGTCTTTTGATTGGAGCATTTAATCCATTTACATTTAAGGTTATTATTGATATATATTCATTTGTTGCCATTTTATTCTTTAAGTCTACAATCCTTTCTTTCTCTATTTCTCTTCTTTTTTTCTTTTGCTCTTTTTATAGTAGGCCCCTTAACATTTCTTGCAGTACTGGTTTGGTTGTAATGAATTCCTTGAGTCCTTTTTTTGTCCTGGAAGCTTTTTGTTTCTCCTTCAATTTTAAATGATTGCCTTGCTGGATAAAGTAGTTTGGGCTGTAGGTTCTTGTTTTGTATCATTTTGAATATTTCTTGCCAATTCCTTCTGGCCTCAAGTGTTTCTGTTGAGAAGTCAGATGTTGTCCTCTTGGGGGCTTCTTTGTAGGTTATTAACTACTTTTCTCTTGCAGCTTTTAGTATTCTTTGTTTGTCTCTTTACTTTGGCATTTTAATTATGATGTGTCTTGCTTAGGCCTTCTTGGGTTCCTCTTAAATGAGACTCTCTGTGTTTCTTCAATTAGTGTGACTCTTTCCATAATCAATTTAGGGTAATTTTAAGCTATGAATTTTTCAAACAGGTTCTCTATCCCTTGTTTCTTCTCTTCTCCCCAGGAACCCCTATGATGTAGATGGTGTTTCTCTTCATGTTGTCACAGAGGTCACTTAAAATTTCCTCAGTCTTTTTGAGCCTCTTTTCATTTTGCTGCTCTACTTCTGTGCTTATGTTTATCTTGTCTTCTAAATTGTTGATTCGATCTTCTGCTTCTTCTAGACTGCTGTTGATTCCTTCTAGTGCCACCTTCATTTTGATATTGTATTTGTCATTTCTGTCTGGTTAATTTTTATAATTTCAATGTCCTTTTTGATGCTCGCTATCTCTTTATTTAAGTGTTCATTATGATCATCTATTGTTTCTCTAAGGTTCTTGAGCATCCTAAAAATTATTATTTTAAACTCTGTATCTGGTAGTTTGGTTACTTCTATTTTATTTAGTTCTTTTTCTAGATATTTCTGTTGTTAATTTATTTGGGTTGCATTTCTCTGTCTGCCCACTTTGTCTGTGTATTATGTAGTGCTGTCTGACTTTGAGCTTTTTGTAGTTTCTTTATAAGGAGGATGGGCTCTGTGGTACTGACTTGCAGGCCACCTGTTTTTCTTGTTATAGGAATGGTTCTTGAGAGTACTATTTTGATTCTTGTGTGTATGGTTATTCCTTTAGGTACCTGGCTCTCAGGGTCAATCTTGATCATGTGTATTACACACTGTTCAATATCTGTCTTGTTCAGTGTATTTATTCTCTACAGTGTCTGGTGTCTGCTGGACTCCTCCTTTGGGTGTGCTGCTTGTGTAGCTAGCTGAGTCTAGGGTTGTTGCTGTCTGCCACACTTTACTGGTTGAGTTGGTTCTAGATATTTCTGGGTTGGCATCAGCTGTTGTGTGTAACCCTCTGTGGGCTATGTTTCTGCAGCTACTGCTTTTTTTTTTTTGCTTTTTGTATTTTCATTTTCTGTGCCTGGGTAGTGTGGGAGGAAACAAACCGTGTATAAGTTTCAGCTTCCTCTTGCTTAGAATGACCATAGCTCAATAAAAGCCCCAAGCTTCGTATGATCTTCCTCCACTTTTCAGCTGCTTCACCTCTTCTTGCAGCTGACTGGTCTTCCCACAAAGTCTTCTTCAGAAAGACTCTGTAGTGTGGGCTCAGACTGATCTCACCCAACCAACCCCTCTTCAGGTTACAAGCTTGTTGGGTTTGGGCAGCTGAGGTTGGGAATCCAACATTAGTGGTACCTCCTATTTCAGGGGTCTCTGAAATGGGAGGTACCACTAATGTATGAGAAATGTGGCCCCTACTCCAGATCCTAATCCTTCAGCCACTGGTGAATACTCAAATTTTATTTCTCCCCAACAAGGTGGGCAGCACCTTGCTAGAGGCCGAAGGGGAGATAACAGTACCCTCTGCATAAGTTCTTGTAGCTGGTGAGACCCTGGTCTCAGGGAGGAAGACTGAGAGAGTCCTTTCCTGGGGCTGACTGTGTTCCAGCAGAAAGTGGCTTAGACCCTCGACCAGATTCAACACTATGTTCATAGGGACCCACACTTTAAATGTGCATGCTCCAAAGTTCTCTCTCTTTTTTCCAGTGGAATCTAGCCCAGCACCCGGGCTGGCTGACTGTGAAACTCTGCCCTATCCAATGCACATAAGCCGCTGTGGTGGTGCTGATCACAGAGAGTGAAATTCACCTCAGCTGGGCCAGGTGTGAGAAGTCCTTCCTTTGGATACAACTCTAGCGAGGGTTGATAGGTCTTGAACTGATTTGCTTTGCAACTGGCCACTGGATGTGCCAACCCTGAGCCTCTCTAGAAGGAACCTGGTGCAAACCCGTGGGAGACATTGCCTGTGACTGGTCTTCCACAACCTTCTTGGAGCTTTAAGCAATCCAGAGTTTGTGGCTGCCTCTGCTAAGCCCAGGTGCATGTGGTAATACCAAGCTTTACACCTAGGCTGGCTTTTATCCACAATTATCCTGGGGAAAGTTTCCTTGAGTCCTGCCTCCTGCAGCCTTTGTCTTATGGCTGCTTATTGAGCTCTGTTGCTGAAAAAACCTCTGCTAGAGTCTAGAGCCTACAGCAATTCAGGGATTAGGAAGGGTGCTGGGTGTGGCTCTGCCCCTTGGCCCCAGGTGTTGGTCTGTCCAGACTTTTTTCACAGACCTCAGTAGGGTTTGGCCCCAGGAATCCAGTGGATATGGTCTCTGAAACCCAGAGGTGTGGTTTGCCCGCACTCTGAACAGTTTCCACTGAGTCTCCCATGAGGTGGAATGATCAGTCTTAGACTCTGGAGCAGGGGTCGCCAAACTATGGCCCGTGGGCTGCAAGTGGCCCCCTGAGGCCATTTATCCAGCCCCGGCCGCACTTCCAGAAGGGGCACCTCTTTCATTGGTGGTCAGTGAGAGGAGCACAGGATGCATCCGCACCCATAGTTCCCATTGAAATACTGGTCAGTTTGTTGATTTAAATTTCCTTGTTCTTTATTTTAAATATTGTATTTGTTCCTGTTTTGTTTTTTTACTTTAAAATAAGATATGTGCAGTGTGCATAGGGATTTGTTCATAGTATTTTTTTATAGTCTGGTGTGAGGGACAGTGAACTAGGCCCCTGTGTAAAAAGTTTGGGGACCCCTGCTCTGGAGCATGGATGCTAGGGAAGCTCCAGCCTCAACACCAGAAAACTGAGCCACTGATCCGCCCATGCCTCCTGGCTTTTCAGCACAACCTTATTGCTAAGACTGGAGCAGTAGATACTCTCCAGGGCGGAGCAGTTGCTTCTCCCCAGGCAGATGCCACGCAGAGGAGACTGCTCCACCCAAGAAAGATGATGACTGTGTTACTGGAGAATGACTCAGACAAGAGTTCTGGAGGCCATCCCCCACAGTGTCTCTCCCTGGGCCTCCAACTTTACACTCTCCTCATGCAATTCTAGTCCTCTTAGCTCTCCCCTGTCAGAGCCCTGGGTAAGTGGCTGTGAAAGAGATTTTCTCCATGGCCCTTTAAGATAGAGCCTGCATCTCTGAGAGTTCTGTCTCTTTCTCGCAGACAAAAACCCTTCTCTTTTTACCGCCAAGTAATGTTTGGGTGCCTCTTCTAGGCTCTGGGGCTCTAAGCTGGGTCTCTGAGCCTCCTACTGAGCACCATATCTCTTAGGGTGACCCTCCTTGCAGTGAGAGTCCCTCTGGACCCTCAGCCACCATTTGCTCCTGGGAGTGGGGCAGTTTTTTCCATGTCTCCGCCCTTCCTACAAGTCTCAGTGTGGCTTCTTCTGTGATCCTTGGTTATAGGCTCCTCTTCGTTTAGTCCAAAGTTGGTTTTTCAAGATGATTGTTTTTAAATTAAGTTGTAATCCAATTTGGGCCTAGGAGGTGGCAGTTGGAACATCTGCCTACTCCATCGCCATCTTTGAATTCTCCCTCATGTTTTTGTTTTTTTAATTAATTAATTAAATTAATTCTGTTTACATAGATTCTAGGGTAACCCCAAATGCATGTTGGTTTTGACGTGACTATTCCATGGCTGACTTGCACACTACTTGACTGGGAGATACCCCTTTTCTGTCAGGGAGAGCAGTTTCAGGGGCGGCAGTGTCTCAGGCATTCCTGACAATCTCAGGCTCTTCTCACCTTGGGGCATGTGGAGTGAATGGATCTCCATCTGGGTCTGCTATTCGCAAACAAAGCTCTCAGGGCCTGTGTGCTGATAGTCACCAAGTTCCCTATTGTGAGAGCATTCATGGATGGGCAAGTATTGAGGTAGACATAGTTTTAAGCCTGCCTTTTACCAGGTGGTCTTGTGATTTTAAAGAACCTCCACACATTAAAAGTCCATTTTTATGTAATATCATTTTAATAGAAATGCTTGTTTTATGGAGGGAAAATGATTGATAAAAATTTGAATGATTCTTAGGAGCCTCTTATATCCTTTTTATTGCCTCTGATGAGGCTTAATTCATTAATAAAGGAGGATGACTTGGAACTGTGGCATGTTTAATCTATCATTATTCAACAAGAGAGAATATATTTTCAATAAAAATTTTAGAGCAAATTTCTAATTTTCTTTTTCTAAGAAATACATTTTAAAAAAATGGAATTACTTGGACGCAATTTAAAATTGAAATTTTACAGCTACTCTTTCAACTTATTTACTCTCATAATAGTCCCAGGGATAAGATCTATTGTTATTATTTCTCCTTTGCAGATGGGGTGAGTGACATCCAGAGAAACAATGTAAGTTGTCCTTTATTACAGCACAGGAACTTTATCTCTAGGAACTAGGCTGAAAACCATTGTTTTCATTTTAAACTTAGTTGCTAAACATTTTCTTTCCTCTTTTATTATCCCATTTTCCTTGTTTTCTATAAATACTTTTAGAGAATTCACTTTATCCTAGACAGTTTTAAGGAGACTTGGGGCTAAAAAAAGTTTTTTCCCTCAAAAATTTACAAAATAATGGAGAGAAACAGTGTGTATATGGTCCATTCTTTTTTTTTTTTTTTTTTTTTTTTTACAGGGACAGAGAGAGAGTCAGAGAGAGGGATAGATAGGGACAGACAGACAGGAACGGAGAGAGATGAGAAGCATCAATCATTAGTTTTTCGTTGCCGTTGTGACACCTTAGTTGTTCATTGATTGCTTTCTCACATGTACCTTGACCACGGGCCTTCAGCAGACCAAGCACCCCCTTGTTGGAGCCAGCGACCTTGGGTCCAAGCTGATGAGCTTTTGCTCAAGTCAGATGGGCCCGTGCTTAAGCTGGCGAGCTTGGGGTCTTGAACCTGGGTCTTCCGCATCCCAGTCTGAAGCTCTATCCACTGCGCCACTGCCTGGTCAGGCAATATGGTCCAGTCTTATATGACATGATATGACTAGAGTTATGCTAGTGGTATAAACGAAGTGTTCTGTGGTCGTTGAGAAAGTGTGATAAGAGGTGCCTGGGATTGGAGAAGGAAGTGAACGGATGAAGGCTTTAAAGAAAAAGTGACATTTTGAGTCACTCAAATAATACCTCAAATAATTGTGGTTTTATTTTTTGTGTGTGTGTGTGTGCGTGTGTGCGCGCGCTAAACGTTTAGGAGGAATGCAAATGACAATAAGCTAAGAGTGATTTTATTTGTAAAGAAGCAATTTATACTTTTTGTTACAATCAGCTCTATTTCTTATATCTTCTATGTCACAATGTTGTCCCCTTTAAGCATCACCTTCCGGTTTTTCTGCATCTGCACATATATGCAGCAGTGAATCCCCTTCCTTCCTGCCTCTGTACAGGTACACAGCGCACCATGGGCTATAGCACTGCCTAAGGTGCCCATCTGCCCCTGTGGCTTCATATCAACTCTTTCAGGGCAGGGATTGTGTTTTCCTCTTTTATCTCTCAGAGGAGGGCACTGAGATTTTATTAAAGAGTCTCTACCCTGTGCCTGGACGATTAAAATACACAATCAATTTAAGGCTCTCAATACCCACTTGAGGACTATCATCATTGTTTCCCAGATTGGGAGACTGAGACCCAGATCACATAATGAATAAGCCAATGCTCTTTCTATTATTTCCCATTACTGTCCTAATGTATTTTTTACATCGTCACCCAGTGTTGGGTACTCTCAGTAGATGTTTAATTAGCAGTATCCAGAGGTGAATCTTCTCATCAACAGGTACCTGTCTGCCACACTTGCTGGTGGACAGGGAGTCCATTGTCCCTGGAGTATATGAACAGTATTGTGTTTTGGCTTTATTCTGGGTTAAATGCAGTGTTGTTAGTATAGGAATTTTGCTTTGTTCCCACTTATACTTTTATGGGATAATGTGACCGAAGGGACTAACAGTGGTTACAAATGTAATCAGTGTGCCCTTGGCTTGTCCTGTGGTAAGTGTACCTGGATCACAATTACAGTAAGATCACACATCTCAGTGCCTTAGAGTGTTTATCTTCCTATTAGCAGGATGGTTAGTCTTTTCCTAGCATCCTTTTCTTCAAGTATTCTCAGAAATTTCTGTTGTGCAAGTTGGGTCCCTTTGTGGTCACCAACTGTTATGAGCCAAAGCAAATTTTACAGTTCTAGGGGTTTTGAAAGCCTTTATTAAAAAGCTTAGAGCAAAGTTCAGCAAGGTATGGTATACATGATGTCTGCAGAAAGGTGTCCTGGGTGCAGGACTCTGTGCTGGACACCATGGGAGATGTGCCAGGAGCAGCACCTGCCTCCTTATTGATTGCTCATCTTACAGGGTAAGCAAGAGAACAAACTTATCAAGGGGGATACCAACGGACTCGAGGGCTTGCATGGTCAGTTGTCTGGGAAAGCCAATTGCATGGCCTCCGGGAACCTTGGGGCCCAGGGTAATTTATAGCCACAGTGGGAATGCATGTTCTAGTTAGCCCTGCCTGCCAGTGTCTGCTGACTTTTTTCCAGCTAGTGCTGGCCAATATAAATATAATGCAAGCCCATGCAATTTTAAGTGTTTTAATAACTACAGTAAAAAAGTAAAATGAAACAGGTAAACTTAATTTTTAATAATATATTTTCTTTGAGTGACTAAATCAGTCATTTTAACATGTAATCACAAGCAAGAAAGGACAAAGAAACAACAACTCATGGACATGGACAATATGGTGATAGCTGAGGGAGGGGGAGGAGGGTGTAGGGGGGATAAATGGTATTGGATGAAGACTTGATTTGGCGTGTAAACACACAATACAGTGTACAGAGATGTGGTGTAGAATAAGGCACCTGAAACCTGTATAATTATGTTAACCAGTGTCACCCCAATAAATTCAATTTAAAATTGTTATTTTACATTTTTAAAAATTCTGTCTTTGAAATTAGGTATATATTTTATACTTATACAGAATCTCTCAATTTGGACACTAAATTTTCTTTGGAAATACTTGGTCTATACTTAAATTTCATAAAATTTGTAGTTAAAAAGTAGATTTTCATATCCAGACTTTCCAAATATATTTCAAAATTTTGCAATAACTGAATTAAATATGTTTTTAAATTTAACTTTAAAAAGTTAAGTTAAAAAATTTAAAGCTTAAATTAAATTTAGGTCTTTGGTTGTGCTTGGCTTATTTCAGTGGCTTGCTAGTTCTACGTGACTAGTGGCTCCTGTATTTGACACAGAGTAGTAAGCTCCTTAGGTCATTTTTGAGCAATCCTAGGAATGTAAAATGCTAATGTTACTCAAGGCCCACAAGGTCTTAAAAACAGTAATATGAAGACAAAATTCAAAGAGGCAGAACAACATCAAGTCCCAACTCTGTATCTGAACTCTAGCTTTGCAGGTTTCTATATATGTGGGAGTTACTCTTGGGCCTCAGGTCACTCATCTTTGAAAGCAGACATATTTCTCTACTTAGCTTTGTAGTGCGAACTGAATAGGACAATTCTTAGCTTATAGTGAGTTGTCAATAAAAGTAAGGTGTTATTGCTTCAGAGTTTAAAAATAATTTCATATTTCATTATCTTATTTTCTCTGTACTGGAACCTTATTAGATAGGGAAAAAGTATCTCGTTTTACAAAAGAGCTAGGACTTAAACTCGGGTCTTTGAAATCTAAGCCTATTTTGCTTTCCATGTTATGCTTACCATCATCATAAGTTAACTTGAATTGAGTGGTATTTGTGAGTGGTATTATTCTTAGGCCTTTCTACTTAATAGCTGTACTACACCAATTTTTCCCTTCTGGATTTTGGGAAGCAGGGTCCAACACAGCTAGCTATTCATAACTACAAACCTGCTCTCCAAAACTCAGAGAAGAAAGAGGCTGACTTGTTATCAGTACCAGAGATTCAGTCTTCACATTGCTCACTAAATATTTGCCTTTCTACTTCTACACACGTTTATTTAAAAAGAAAGCTAAAGTCTTGATTATTAATGTGTATTAGTTCTGCACATTGCCTTGGGTTGATAGAATATCACAATAAAAAAGCATATTCAATATTTAGTTTTCAAGTTCCCGTACCATTTATTTAAGAAGGTATGTGGAGAGTAATTTTGAACTCTGTTATCTCATACAAACTGTTTCTGGCTTCTTTTCATTAAGGCACAAACAGAATATGCTTACACTGATAACTTTTGGGATGCTCTATGGGTCTGTTTTCTGATTTTTCCTGCCCTTGATGGCTTGTCAAATACAGGTGCCTGCCCCCAGGTGTCACTGCATTCTATCTTGACAATCTGCTACTTTAGTTCTTTGTATCCATGTCCCAGGAGCCCAGAGAACTGCTGAGTGGATCAGGCAACTTGTAAAATATCTGATTGAACTTGGACTCCATCACACTCTCTCAATGAATCAAGCCACTGTAAATCAAAGCTTTACTTTGCCAGTGGTCTCTCAACTTTCAGTACATTTTGATTTAAGGGACTTTGGTCTGTGATCACCTCATATTTTATAAGATGATATGCTGTGAGTACAGGGAAAGAATGAAATGAAACAATTGAGGAGAAAGTTATGAGGAATAAAAACAAGGGAGATAAAAACAACCCATATATAGTATCATGTTGTTATTTGTAAAGGCAGGTAAAACATCATAATTGGTGCTTTGTGTAATAGTTACTTAAGTGACCTTTTGGACTGCATATTCTGGAGATATTTAGTGGAGGTGGTCATAAAAATTTATATTACAAATAATTCTGCAAATAAAATGCTTCTACTGGCTTCTGTCTCTGCAACATCAATTATCTGTGATACAAATATAAACATATATATCTTTATATATATTCTGAGACTTATAACCAAGCAAAAAAGCTTATATAAATTGGTATTTCTCTAGTACAATACTAAATAAGAATGTTTAAAAAATTTTTTTTTATTATCAAGGAACATATATTTTTTGCATAATATTAAGGAAAGATAATAAAATCATCTATAACTATTTCCACTAAAGATAACCACTTTTAACATCTTATTGTATTTCCTTGCAGTCTTTTACATGCATATATTTTTATAGTCTAGTTATAATTGTGCTATATATAGTCATATCTTTTTTCTTTTAACATCATAAAATTTTAATATATTAATAGGTTAAGCATTGGTTAGATAGTCATAAATTGTTTAGTCTATTATCTATGTTGGGAAATTTTGGTTGAATTCATTTTATTTTTCTATTTAAAATAAACCTGTGAAGAATAACTTTTATCATTTAATACATATTTGATTACTCCTTTAGCATAGTTTACCAAAAGTGAAATTATTGGGGCAAATGGTATAAACACCTTTAGAGTTCATGATACACAATGACAGGATGCTTTTTAGATGGGTTTTCCACTTCCCTAATTTTCTGTTCCATCAGATGCCTGGAAAGACAGATATTTTAAAACGAACATACTGGCATGTAAACACCGATGTTCAGGTGCTTCTCTGCAGAGGAGTCACCTGGGAAAGTTGCTCTTGTTGTGATGCAGTTGCCTTTGTGTGTGCCATTACTTCACAGACACACATGATCCTGGACATAGCGTAGCATTATTCAGTTGACCACTTACTCTATTCATCAATTGAGTTCTGAGTAATTTTTCGCTGTTTTGAAAAACTGCATCATCTGATATCAAAGAATAAAGACTTGCCACCTTTGTACATATACAAATGTATAAATTAGCAGCTCAGAGGCCATATCTTGCCTTTGCTACTTGCTTTTCCTTCTTCCAGGACTCCACCCCTGCTGACTGCTGCTGTGACCATCAAACCGATGCCACAGAAAGGCCAGCAGTGAGGAGGAGGAGTTGCGTAATATGGTGCAGAGACCAAATTTAGACCTGCAAATTAAGAATCAGCATAGTGGTCATGATAAGGTACTTTAATTAAAGGAAAAAATTTGGTTTTTCTATGAACTGTGTTATAATGGATTTTACTTGATGAGAGAGAAGGAGAGTGAGAGCTCTGAGGGGCAGAGAGAAAGAAATGAAGCAAAATGTTAATAATCAGGAAAATCTATGTGAAGGCTATATCTGTTATACTGTAGAATGCTTGCCACTTTTTCATAAGTTTGAAATATTTGAAACTGAAAAGCTAAGAAGAAAAAACATCTTTTGGGGAAGAAAAATAATTTTCCTTTTACCCTTATAGGTATGTGGCTGAGATACCCTTGTCATAAAAAGATAGATTAACAGGAGAAAAACTAGTTTAATTATATATGTATTTATGGGAATCCCACAAAGATATGAAACTCAAAGAAGTTACCAGAAACGAAGCTTTTATACCTTTTAGACACAAAAACAATAAATTTGTGTAGAATTCACAATGCAGAGGGGTTGAAGATAAGAGTAGTAGATGGTAAAGAATTGGCCCTGGATGGTTGGCTCAGTGGTAGAGCATTAGCCTGGGTTGTGGATGTCCTGGGTTCAGTTCCCAATTAGGGAACATAGGAGACTATCATCTTCTCCACTCTCCTCCTCCTTCTCTCTCTTTCTCTCTTTCTTCCCTCCTGTAGCCATGGCTCACTTGTTTCGAACACATCACCCCGGACACCAGGTATGACCTCGTGGAGAACCTCTGCCTCAGGCTCTAAAAGTTGTGAGCGTGGCCCCAGATGGAGGCTGCCGGGAATATCCCCGATGGTGTGTGTGCAGGAGTCTCTCTATCGCCCCTCCTCTCACATGGAAAAGGAGAAGAAGAAAGAAAGAATTAACAAGATTTGTTTATACAGCCTTCTCAGCCTTGATTCCCTAGTCTGTGGTGATAAGGATGTCTTTTAACCTCCTAGTGTAAGGAGGGTACCTTTCATATGGAAGATTTATTTTCTGCTTTAAGAAGAATGAAGGAAGGTCAGAGTGTCCTTCCTGCATAGGCTGTTTCTCAAGTAACTTTAATTCAAAATTATCAGTATGCTGATGTGGCATATTTTAAGATGACATTTTCTGAACCCCTGTACATACAAACAAACAACACCAAAATGCCCTGAAGAATGATCAAGAATGATCAAGTGCCTGGTATTAAAGCAGACATAGATCAAAACATGATTTACATGTAGTGAGGAGTGGCCTCCTTTGGGATTCCTTTTTTGGGGGCGGGGCTTCTGAACTGGAACTGGTTTTTACAGAACAACCACCAGTGGAAGTCCCTTTGTATACATTTTACAGACAGAATTTATCACCTTAACGTAAGCAAGTTGGAAAGAATTTGCTTCAATATTTTGAAAGACAAGTTGTCTCTAGCATTAAAGATCAACAAAGCTCTGTGTGCACCTCGGTGCATCAGCAAATGATGGAATGACATAGGAAGTGGAGGAAAATAAAGGAAGCAGAGATTATGGAAACATTTAGGGCAATGGTTCTCAAACTTTTTGAAGTTGGGGCACATTTAAAATCCTACAAATAATTGTAGGCACACTATATACAAATTTCTGAGTAATATGTTATGATAATTAAGTCAAATATTAAAGAAAAAATATAAAGTCCAAGCGTGCTTTTATGCTAATTAAATGAAATAAATATGACAGATTGAAATTTATTCTGACATTAAAAACTTTTTTTTTTTTTTTACAGGAACAGAGAGAGAGTCAGAGAGAGGGATAGATAGGGACAGACAGACAGGAGCAGAGAGAGGTGAGAAGCATCAATTATTAGTTTTACATTGCCGTCGCAACACCTTAGTTGTTCATTGATTGCTTTCTCACATGTGCCTTGACCGCGGGCCTTCAGCAGGCTGAGCAACCCCTTCCTGGAGCCAGCGACCTTGGGTCCAAGCTGGTGAGCTTTTTGCTCAAGCCAGATGGGCCTGCACTCAAGCTGGTGAGCTTGGGGTCTCGAATCTGGGCCTTCCGCATCCTAGTCTGCCGCTCTATCCACTGCGCCACCGCCTGGTAAGGCTAAAAAACATTTTTATGTTACATTTTTTGAGGTATACTTTTTAGAATTTGTAAAAAAGGGGTTAAAAATAACAAAATGACAAAAAAGTTATATATATGGATACATTCTTAGTAAGATTTAATAAATTCAGCAGGTCCTGGCATGAATGTGTCAAGTTTTTTCATTCTTGTGTTTATGAGAAACATGATCCTGATGTGTCCTAGCAATTTCTTCAATGTTTGGGCATATATTTGAAAGGCAAACTCTCATTTTCTCATCAATACATTGAAGAATTTCTCTCTTTTTACTCTTAATTGTGTTGAGGGTAGAAAATCCTAATTCACATAAATAGCATGTTGAAAATTGTAGTAAATTGTTCAAGCTTTTTTAGATATTGCCACATATTCTTCTTTTAGAGAAATCCAAAAGGCTTCAAGACACAATTCTTTATGTTCAATCATCAACCCAAACCCCCACCATACATATCATCTTAACTTTACACCAAACAAAGGATAAAAGAAACTTGCCTCCAGTCTTTCCAGGGAACATGGGGGGTAGTGTAAACAATCCAGCACCACAGTTTAACAGCCTTTTGCAACCTAATCAGACAGGTGAATTGGTAGGTTGGGCAGACTATCAGCTTACAGCAAATTCCCCACACCTCTGTCCCCCAAAAATCTAAATTCCATAAACCCTGTTGGTTTTTGGTCTCCAACAGGCACATATTTCTCTGGAATACCATAGGGTGCACCTGGAAATCTTCTAGGGTGCACCAGTGCACCCCGGCGCACACTTTGAGAACCACTGATTTAGGGTATGGACTATATCCAGTTAATAATATTTAAACTGGTCTGGTCATAAAGTATAACTTCTCCTTTTCAGCCAATATGTCTTTCTTTTGTTCACTTAATGTTTTTAAAATGCTACAGAATAAAATTTGACATATTTTCAAGAAAATTGCAGAAAAAAGAGCAGCCATCCTATTATTACTGAACTTTTAATTTTTTGTGTGCAGAAATGATATTTGAAGATATTCATTTGGACCAAGTTATTTGGCCTGGTGGCTACATCATCAGTCTCTATGTCAGGCTAATTTTAAGCTGACAGGAAAATATTTTTCATTATGGTAAAGTAGCAATTCTCCAACTTTAACATGCATATGAATCACCCAGGGATCTCATTAAAAATGCAGATTCTGCCTGACCTGTGGTGGCACAATGGATAAAGTGTTAACCTGGAACGCTGAGGTCTCCAGTTTAAAACACTGGGCTTGTCTGGTCAAGGCACATATGAGAGTTGATGCTTCTTGCTCCTCCCCTCTCTCTCTAAAATGAATAAAAAACCCCACACAGATTCTGATTCAGTAGCTGTGGGGAGAAGCTTAAAATTCTGCATTTCTCACTAATTCCCAAGTGATGCCGATGTTGCTGGTCTATGGACAACATTTCAAATAGCAAGTAGGGGACAAAACAAGTCTTGGAGTCAAGCAAGATCTCAGCCTTCTTTCTACAATTGCAAAATGGAGAAAATGCATACTTGATAAAATTCTTGTGCTGAGTTAAAATAACCATTCTGAAAATATTTTATAAACTTTCCCTTTTGTAGTATTGATTTTTTTTTTCTATCTATAATACCATGCCACTTTATAAATCCTTTGCAGACAACTTAAAAACAAGGGAGGGGAGACAAGGTGCTGTAAATTTTGCTGCATTATTGCTTCTTTAGGAGCTTGGCACTAATGTGGAAACCATGAGCAAAATTTGTTCTTCTGGACACTCCTATTACAGCAGTAAGAATTCTAGACATTTTGATACTTTGTTGAAGAGCTATGAATGCTGATTTTTTTTCCTGAAAAAACAGTATTTTAAAAAAATTTTAGATTAGCATTTAATATTATTTTCCCAAGACCAACTAGAGCAGCCTTCCTTTCTCTACTCAAGGTCCAGCCAAAATAACCAATGGATATTTAGTATTTGGAGGAAATGATCAAAGAGTGGAGTCATAATCTAAAAATTACAGTGAAAAATACAAATCATTTTCAAATATAATCTTTAGTGGAATATATATATATATAATCCATTGTGGAATGAGAGAACCGTAATTTTTAAAGAACCAAGGAAAAGTGACTGAATATCAACAGGCTTTTCAGAAAATATCTGAGTAAACAAATCGGCAGCACTAAAGATTTTAGCCCAATTAAATAACAAACAAACAAATAACTGGCCTGACCTGTGGTTGTGCAACAGATAAAGTGTCAACCTGGGATGCTGAAGTTGCCAGTTTGAAACTCCAGGCTTGCTTGGTCAAGGCACATGCGAGAAGCAACTTTTTGCTCCTCTCCTGCCTTTCTCTCTCTCTCTCACCTCTCTTTAAAAAATCAATAAATAAAATCTTTAAAAAAACCCAGATCTGTTACTCACAGAACATAGAAATCATTTTGTAAAATAAAATTTTAACAGTGAAGTTAAAATTTAAAACCGACAAGCTTCATTTCCCAGAGATATTATGAGGATTTAAAAAAAATAATGTGAAATTCCTGGACAATGATCAGAAGTGACAACAGTGTCAATGGTCAGATGGGACGCTTAGCCATTTATCTTAGACTCCCACATTTGGCTAGATTCAAGTGTCTAGAGAAAGAATTTTTCTTGTATTTATGAGAACAGAACTGAGATATCATCCTGGCGTGAGTTTAGAAATAAAATGAGGTTTTAAAACTCTTGTCTTTAATGACTACATTGGTATTACTAGATAACCCAAAGGAGGTTGGTGGCAATGATGGTGTTCTGTGGGGGGAGCTGGGTAGTAAAGAGGGAACTGCTTAATAAAGGTAAGATTAAGCAAATTGTTCCAAAAGAAACTAAGATCCTATTTTATGTCAAGATTTTAAATATTTATATCTTGCAAAAGCCTAACTATACAAAGCTAACATATATTTAACATACATGAATTATTATTTTTTTTATAATATCATTGTATAAGGAATCACTCAACACTAAGTATTTTATTTCGTTTTCCTTTCCATGTAAATATCAGTGTACTTTGAGATACTGTTCATTTTTTTCACTACTTTTAAAAATTATGTGTTTTTTAAAATTTTTTCTTTGTATCTGACTTCCTCCTTCTTTTATTTTCAAATTCTTTTTTTGGCATCAGCTGAGATTTTGAGTGATGGCTATTGGCTAACTACTTTGTCAAATATATGCATTTTTTTTAGTCATTTAAGGGGAGGGAATATAAAGAATTCATAGAAAAGAATTGAGATTATTATTATTACTTTTTTTTAGCAAGAGAGAGAGAAGTGGGGGCACAGACAGGGACAGACAGACAGGAAGGGGGAGAGATGAGAAGAATCAGTTCTTTCTTGTGGCATCTTAGTTGTGCATTGACTGCTTCCTCATATTTGCCTTGACTGGGGGGTTCCAGAAGAGCAAGTGACACCTTGCTCAAGCCAGCGACCATGGGATCGTGTCTATGATCCCTCACTCAAGCTAGAGATCTTGGGGTTTCAAACCTGGGTTCTTAGCATCCCAAGCTGATGATTTATCTACTACACCACTGCCTAGTCAGGCAAGAATCAAGATTTTAATGAAATAATTTAATAGATAGCATTAGCCATACTACATATCTCTAAGAAGATTGAGAAAGTTCCTACTGGTTTCATAATTTTTAAAATTTGCATGTATATTGTCTGTCCATATCTTTATATGGTGTATGAACAACTCTTAATAACTGTGCGTGAATATGCGCAGACACTATAAGCATCCTTAGGTAGTCCTGGTACACCTTATTCAAGTTTGAAAGAAAGAGGCAAGTGAAAGAGGCAGCAAATGGTTATTTTATAATCTATTTAACTAAATAAGATGAAGGTGAACAAGAGTCAAATAAAATTTGCTGAGAATATTTATTGTTGCCAGTCAAGATTAGGGAAGTAAAATGGTCCTTGCTAAAGATGAGACAAGGTAAGTGTCATTTCATTTCCTTGAAGACAGGTTTTATTTACTGAGCTGTTACCATCAGGCTGGTGAGTGCCAACGTCCCTTTCTCTGGAACGTTCTGTGGTAGCGCCTGCTCCCCAGAGACTAGCTTTGTTGCATGCTTTGAAGCCTCTTCATTTTTGTCTTTTGCCTTCGAGCAGTCCTAAGTTTTTTAGTTTTTAAGAAATTATCCTCTAATTGGTATAGAAAGTCTTCAATTCGTCCAACCTACAAGGAATAGATACAACAAGATTTGTTACTGTTTTCCCAAGCTTTGTATAGGTGGAAAAATCGTGAGGTATTTAAAATTAAATGGCACATATAGGTCCCTGTTGAAACAGAGACAAATGAGTAAATATAAAAAGGGTCCTGCTGTTTCTATTTCAGGCTCCTCTGATTTAGGAACTGAAGCAGGCCTGAGGGGTTCTGCTTTACCACTCGGTTTTCCCTGCTGCCTATGAGAATCACTCCATCTTTAATGGTCAGTAAAATCAGAGATTTCAAAAAGAAGTGAATGGTGAAAAATTAATTTATTGTCAAAAATAATGAAAGAAACAAATCCACTTCCCTCAAGCCAGATAGTTTAGCATTTGTATGCTCCTGGCCAATTAAGGAGAAAAAATAAATATTCTACCTTGTCATAGTAAGAACTGTTTCTTTTAAATTAAAAGGACATTTTGAAAAAAAATACATTTTCTTAAAATGCCACATACCAGAGAATAAGATAAAATAATGAATACAAATCAATAATTCTTAAGAATTAAAGTATTAGTCTTTCTTCAAAGAAAACTTGTAATTATTCAAGGATGGTAGAGTGTATTATATGATTTGTCAGAAAGAACTATAGAATAAGAAAATTTACACATATGCTGAGTTGGGGTCTCATGAAAGTCTGTAGATATAACAACTTATACTTAACCCTGATTGCCAGGACTTATTTATTATATTAGCTTAAAGTCATTCCCTGAAGAGCTCATTGTCATAAAATTAGCTCAAGGGACATGAACATATTATCTATTTAAGATAAAAGCACTTAAAACTTCAATTTTCTTATTTTGAGTTATACCTTTAAATCATTTGGTTTATTATTCACTACAATATTAAAAAGATAATTCAGATTGTCAAATGAGAATAATAAATGGTAGCACTCATCTCTATGTTATTCTTAGGTCTTATAACACCCGAGGTGATATAAGCTGTCCATTGGTTTCCTTAAGAAAATAAGATAACTTTTTTTTATATGAAAACATTTCTTTTTGACAACTTAAAATTACTATAGGTAAATTTCTCCAAAGGCACATTGCTGTTTATGATGTCTGATCATTGCAGCAATTATCAAAATAATTTGTTAGAATAATTTTGGATCTTGTCATCAAGTCAATGCATTATTCTATGTATTCCATATATTTATACAATCCAACTTACACCAAAATCATAAGTAAAAATTTAACATAGAGCATAATCAAAACAAACATAATAGATGGCACTTTACTGTGGCTTCAATAGTTGAGTTGATGACTCACTTACATTGTCTGCACTGATGACTTATCACTTAAATCAAAGCTCTTTAGAGTTAGAATGCTTGCAATTAGGCCAAATACAATTTAAAATTGCAATCCAAATGCAACAAAAATGCTTTCTTCAATGATTCAGAATGGATATTTAAAAATATCCATTAGGTGGCTGCTGTCTTCTATTTTGTTTTTAATTGTGTTTATTTAGAGCAGTGTTGACTAACTATGTTGCCTTTTTTATTTTTATTTTTTACAAACATTACAGACAAAAAAGAAACACAAGATGTGTCATTGGAATAGAGAGTACTGCTTAATTAAGCAGGGAGGTCTAGGGTACAAACTATGTGCATATCTCACCTGGCCAGTGTTCATGTCCTATCAGGTCTGTCGACATGCTTACATTTCAACCCAATTTCTTAATGATACTAGAGTGATCTTTTAAAAATGTAATCCTTATCACATAATTATTCTCTTGTTTAAAATACTTAAGTAGACTCCCCAACCTTAAACATGGCTTACACAGCTCTGGGTGATCTGATTCATCTGTGTCGTTTCCTCTTACTTAGCGGTGTGGACATCTCTCAGTTATCTGAGCACAGCTGTGCAGTGTTCTCTGCACCCTTGATCCTCCAGATGCTATGCCCTCTGGTGGAATACTCCCATTTGAACACCTGTATGTTTTTTGAATTTCACATCCAACATCAGTACCTCAGGGAAGTCTTTCTGGATAGCCCAGATGAGATTGGGTCTCTCAGTAATATGTTCCCATAGCAACCCATTCATCTCTTTGCAAATTGTAATTTTTTACTTAATTGTTTATAATGATTTATATAATAGCTGTCTTCCCATCTGGGTTTTAATCTCCATAAGGCAGGAACTAGGTCTGTGTTGTCCTCTATTCCCAGCACCTAGGATTACAGTATACCCTCATTATCCTCCTCTCTGATAATAGAGCTGACATTCAGAAACCAATGTGTTTTTTCACACTCAAAGTGATGGCTGTTATGGAGAATCTCAGAAGGCTTTTTTTTCTCTTACAAGTTAATCACCACTTTCATATGGCATCATTCTATTCGCATTGTTTAGTTTTGAGACTTTTGAGGCAACATAACAAAATGGGGTCACCATGCTTGAAACAGCCAGCATAGGAAGGTCACTTAAAAAGGAGTAGAAGTGTTGAGTTCTGGTCTTGGCCTGTGTTATAAGCCTGACCTGTGACCCCATAAATGTCACGTGGCCTTTCTGAGCTTTAATTTTTACCAACCTTTGGTGAGGAAAGGGTTAGCTTGAAAATTTTCAAGGATACAGCAAGCCAAAAAATTTCATGACTTGTATTCATAGGTCAGTTAGTCCAGTCTTCAGAGGAGCCCTTACATTTGTCAAAGCAGAGGCTATTCTCTCAGATATGCCACTAGATGATGACCCAATATGCAGTGAAGTAAGTCAATTTTAGCTTCTGTACTGACTCAAAGGTAGGAAAGCTGTAACATGTTTTTAGTAAAGCTGTTTTTTTTTTATTTTCTTTTTTAAGTCAAGGAAAGAAAAATGCTGGTTGAAGACAAAATAGATTCATATAACTAAGATGAACAGATTGCAAATGATAGAAATTTTTATAAAGCCCTTAGGGAAATAAAACACAAAGAAATATGTAAGCATGTGAGGAAGGAAATGAGCCAGTTTTTAGAGCAGAGGCCTTGTTAGACTTTCTTTTTGGTACAGAATCTTCTTTGCTTAACTGTATCAGATAGTCTACTTGGTCATTCTGGTCTAATTTTCCCATTTGCAAAATGGGCAGATACCATTTTCTTGTGTATCTATATGCCAATGCTGACATGGCATTACAGAGATATGGATAACCAACCAAATGAGCTTGCAGAGAATTTTGGGATGTCAGATGACTGAGGAGAACTACAGGTCTCAATAGGAGAGCAGATTCTCACCTATTGTATGGCTAGCAGTTATATCCCAGATCAAAAATTAAGGAAACCGTTATCAACTAGTTTCTCAGGACTTTTCAATTCTTTATTATATAAAGGTCTATTAGTCATGATTTACTGTAGATTTAAAAAGTTCAGAACAAAGATGACTATGAAACTTTAAAAGAGAAGACAGCCTGAGAATACAGGAGGTCTCAAAATTCTAACTACAAAAACAATATCAGTTAGGAAGGAATGCGGAGGTAGTTAAATAAAGCAATATTACAGGAAAATTTCTACTCAGCCCAGATATCAAAGGAAGTCTGTTATCTTTTTATGAAAATATTTATCGAATATCTACTATATGGCACTAGGGTAATAAGCAAAAAAAAAGTCAAGATATCTGTTTATGAAGAACTTATATTCATGTAGGAGAGGTAGTTAATGACAAATCACTACAACAAAGCATAACTGTTTTTATAAAAATTATGTGCAAAGGATTCTGTTAGCAAAAAGGTCAGAACAGTGAATGCTATCTGCAGGAATATAGGGGTGCCCTGGAGGTTACAGGAGTCAGGTATTTTATTATTATTATTATTATTATTATTATTAAGTGAGAGGTGGGGAGGCAGGACAGGCTCTCAGGTTTCACCCACCAAGCCCCCTACTGGGCAATGCTGTGCCCTTCAGGGGCTGCTGCTCTGTTGCTCTGTAACTGAGCTATTTTAGCTCCTGAGGTGAGGCCATGAAGCCATCTTCAGTTCCCAGGGCCAGCTTGCTTGAGCCATGGCTGAGGGAGGGGAAAAGAGGGAAAGAAAGAATGAGAAGAGAAGGGAGAGAGGTAGAGAATCAAACAGGGACTTCCACACACTGGGAGGACACTCTGCCTTTGAGCTAACAGTCAGGGCTAGGAGTCAGGTCTTTACCTGGACAAGAAACATCTTCCAGATAGAGGAAAGGGCACTCATACAAGCAAGGTTGCAAGAGAACTGGGTGAATTAATCGGGATGAGTCACTTATAGCCTAGACGTCAGTGTCTCTCTACTGTGCACAGCAGGAAATATAGACTGGGGTCAGCTTGTAAAAAAGAAAAAGAATATTTGGCTATGTGCTTAGAAAGATAAACCTGGTGTCATCATGGGGAGGGACTGGAAGCGGGTGGCTCAATGAGGAGACCAGTGCAATATGGTATGAAAAATACAAGGAGGGCCTGAATCGAGGATTTATGAGACACTTGGAAGGTAAGAACTATATATAGACTTAGTGAAAAATTCTGGGTTGGGATAAGAAGACAGGCAGAATTAGAAACGATGGTGACATTTCTAACTTGAGATAATGATCATGTCTTAATGATATACGGGATACAATTAGATGAACAGTTTTTAGGAAAAAGAATGAGCTTGATTAGTGACAAATACAAAATATAGAAAAAAGTCCATATAATCAGGAATGTGTTAAAAAATGGACCCGTACAATATTTTAGAACTAAGCTAAAAGTCAGAATCATGAAAAACTCCAAACTGAAAAGAAAAAACTATTTTATAGTTTACCGTGTGAGAAGCATTCTAGAAGTTGAAAAGCACTAAGAAAAACAAACAGAAATAAAGGATGCTTTCAGTTATTCATAAAAGAAGGTGTTAATGGCAGAGATCTGGCCTACTGTTTAAGTCAGATAAATCTGGGTTGAAATTCCAGCTCCAGCATTTTCTTGGCCTGTGATTTTGGGCAAATTTATCAAACTTCTTGGAACCTAAGTTTCCTAATCTATTAGTTGTTTCAGAAGGTCTTAGTGAGATTAAATTAAACAGTTTACCTGACTTATTTGCATAAGTCTGAACTGCTATTATTTAGTAGTAGTGTTAATACTAGAATCTGGAAGTATATACCCTGTAAATAGGAAAAAGCATAAATAAAATTTAAAAATGCATAGAAAAGTGAAATAAAATAAAAAGCCAAACAATTTTATCTAATAGTTACTGGTATTTTGGCTTTTCTGTGAGTGATACAGTCTCAGTAACAATGTTAAGAGGAGGTGTTTGACCTACATAAAAGTCCTGTGATTTTATAAAAGGCAGAATTAGGAGGGGACATAGAAGGGAGGGGAGAGAGAGGAGTTTCTGATAGTACATATTAGCCACAAGTGCAATATAAATAAACAGTTTACCATCCCCCAAACTGATCTGAGTACAGACTATAGTGTCTGTCAAAAAGGGGGCTATGCTTTCTCCCATTTCCCCTGTTTGGCTCATATCACAACTGGGTTATCATGCTCAGTTCTGGATGTGTCCAGGGTCTGAACTCCAAATTGTATAAAGGAAAGTTGAAGAATCTGGAGGAATTCAATATGGAAAAGAGAAATATCACAGGTCCCTGTGGTATCCTTAAATTATATCAAAGTTGTTATGTGGAAGAGGTGATGGATCTGTTTTGTGTAGGAATACACACCGGAAAGACAGTGCAATCTAGAATTAAAAGATACATTTGATTTGCAATTCTTTGACTAGTCATGTGACCTCATTTCTGAACTTTAATTTTCTCATCTCTAGTGTAAATAAAATTTAATAATAATAAACAGTCTACAGGTTTTTTTTGTGAGGATTTAATAGCTTGATGTTTCTGTAAAACTCTTCATAAATGGCTACACTCTCTACCAATATTATGGTAATAGTACATTTTGTAATGCCTGGTAGTTTAATGAGTAAAAACGTATACATATATAACTTCTTTTCACAACTGGAAAAACATGGAAGGAAGTTCATGGTGAGGTATGGTGAGCCCCATCACCAGAGATTAGAAATCAAACATTAGATGACTCATTTGGTAGGCATGAAGTATTTAAAAATCATGTGTGAGCTGGAGGTTGAACTGAATATAGTTTTAAAATCCATTTTAGCTTTAAACGACTAATTTTATGATATTTATTTTGGCCTAGACTTACCCTACAGAATTATGCTCATTGATAGGAGGACACATTATAATTTGCCTTGTACCACATGGAAAAGAAGCACTATGGAAAAGACAGGGACCCAACCACTTCTGTTGTGACTTGTGTATAATAAAAAGTACTGAACTAGTTAATATGAACACTCACAGGCACTGGGATTCTTGGACTTCCTTTATATTCTATATAAAACAATCATATCTATAAGACCTGTTTCTTTTCTCCATATGTGTCAGAATTTTATCTTACATCTGAAGGGCCCCTATGATGGATCTCATCCTATAACTGCATCAGATTATTTACTAGTTCCAAAATATTCTTTTGATTAATGATTTTATATTTTTTTAGCATATTAAAATTTAGAATTTTCTACTGGATTCCAGGATAAAATATAATATTGTGACAGATTAAAATAATATTTTTCCTGTACATATAACCACTTCATAGTCACTTTTGGTATAGGCATGCTAAAGTTACTTGAATATTTTCTCAAATAACATTTTACTATAAAATGAGTTTCTATCTTCTATACCCAACATAGTCTCATATATAGGTAAAAAGTGTGGGGAATGCCCTGGGATCAGGTGACCCTCTGTGCACTTGAGAGCTTTCTCATGAAGGAAGATAGCTATTAGCTTCATTTATACATAGATCCAACTTATTTTCATTTGATAATTGAAGGTATGTGAGCCAAGGGTGAAAGCAACTTTGGTTATGGTTTGAAGGCTGGCCACAACACCAAGGGCATTGCTGAGCATGAAACTGAATTTTTAGGGCAAAAGAGAGTTAGGAATGGGACAAACCAAGGAAAGAAATGACCAGAAGCTCAACATGAGTAAAGCTAGTGAGAGATGATACTAGTTAAGGGACAACACAGCCTCACAGAACTTTGAAAGGGCCATCATACCACTGTGGCAGGTGGGAAGGAGAGCTGCTGTAAAGATTGGTGTGGGCTTTTTCCTTTTAAAGTCATTTAAAATCAAACATTAAGGTGATGAGTTGAATTTTACCCCCTCCAGATTCATTTGTTGAAATCTTAACTCTCAGTACCTCAGAATGGGGTCTTTACAGAGGTAAGCAAGTTAAAATGAGGTCATTAGCGTGGACCCTAATTGAAAATACTGATGTCCTTATAAAGAGGGGTACTTTGGACATAGACACGCACACAGGATGAATGCCATGTGAAGAGAAAAGCAGATATTAGGGTGATGCTCCTACCAGCCAGGGCAGGTACAGATTGTCAGCAAGTCACTGGAAGCTACAGGGAAGGAATGGAACTGATTTTCCTCATGGCCCTCAGAAGAAACAAAACCCTGATGACATATTAGTTCAGATTTCCAGCCTCTAGAACTGTGAAACAATATTTTTCTCCTGTTCAGGCTGGTCAGGTTGTGGTACTTCATTACAAGAGCCCTAGCAAATGAATGTCATGACAAAGTTATACAAGAAAAGGAAGCTGAAATAAGTTCTAATTTTCCCCTCACACATGACTTTGATGCTTTCTCGAATTCCCTTTTCCCGCTGTCCGGTGCTTGCTTCTTGGTTGGTGGTCCCTGCACAGGCTATCAGTGGATAGCTTGGGAATCAGGATGATTTCTTTGCAATAATGGCAGCGAGAGGAAGTTGATTTCAAACAGGAAAGTAGGGGTGGGTTACACGAGAGGAAAGACACTGGGCTTTAACCGGGACTTCCTCTTGGATTTCATCTAGTCTGGATCAAAGAGAGAGGATGAGTGAGGTATGTTTCCAGGAGTTAATTTGCTCATGTTCGTTTTTTTTCTTTTTAAAAAGGCTTTTAAGGAGATTTTTTAAGACGAAAAAAGGCAAACGGTATAAGAATTATATTCTTCAGGAATAAATATCAGGTTTATGTGACTGCAGTGCTGGTTACAGATTGAGAGTATGTTTCCCATGGTCAGCAATGTGGACCAAAGCCCTCTCAGTAAAACAGACATTTCATTCTACTACAGTGGATTGGGTGATGTTAGTGTCTGCTCTGTTCCAGTTTAGTTTCCAGACCAAATGCTTGTAAATATTTATCATCCAAAATGGTTTGACTTTTAATTCTAATTAGAATTACAATTGTTTTCAAACAGGTTTGAAATTAATTTCTGAAGTAAAGTTAGCTTCTGAAGCAGAGGTATTTTTGCTATTCATAATATAGCATTTTCTTTTAGCTCTGGCTACCATTCACAGTGACAAACAAGCCCCATGTATCTCCTTTTCAGTTAGAGAAATCTGAGGCATCTACTGCTGAGATGTTGCAAAATGTGCAGAAAACTTCCTGCTGAACTGTATTACCAACTCTTAACTGAAAATTCCCATAATGATACCACTTTTTTATTATGTTTACTATAGAGTTAAAAGAATATTAGAAAATCTGTCACTCTGTCCAAGAAAACCTGTATCATGGGTGTTTCAAACTTTAGTTTCCAATATTTAATGATATAAATTATTTGAAGGTTCGGATATATTTTAGAAAATTTTATTTTGAGGTAATTGTATATTCCCATGAATCAGTAAGAAGTAGTATTCTTTCTTTTTAATTATTATTATTAATTTTAATGAGGTGACACCAATAAATCAGGGTACATATGTACAATGAAAACATCTCCAGATTATCCCATCATTCAATTGTGTTGCATACCCGTCACCCAAAGTCAAATTGTCCTCTGTCACCTTCTAGCTGGTTTTCCCTGTGCCCCTCCCCTCCTCCCTAACCCACCCTCCCCTCCCTCCCCCCATCTTGTCCATGTCTCATATTCTCACTTTTATGTCCCACCTATGTATAAAATCATGCTGTTCTCAGTTTTATTTTTCTGATTTACTTCTTTCACTCCGTATAATGTTATCAAGGTACATCCATTTTGTTGTAAATGATCCGATGTCATCATTTATTATGGCTGAGTAGTATTCCATAGTATATATGTACCAAAGCTTTTTAATCCACTCGTCTTCTGACGGACACTTGGGCTGTTTCCAGATCTTCGCTATTGTGAACAATGCTGCCACGAACATGGGGGCGCATTTTTTCTTTTCGAACAGTGCTATAGTGTTCTTAGGGTATATACCTATAAGTGGGATAGCCGGGTCAAAAGGCAGTACGATTTTTAATTTTTTGAGCAATCTCCAAACTGTTTTCCACAGTGGCTGCACCAGTCTGCATTCCCACCAGCAGTGCAGAAGGGTTCCCTTTTCTCCACATCCTTGCCAGCACTTAATCTGTGTTGTTTTGCTGATGAGTGCCATTCTGACTGGTGTGAGGTGATATCTCATTGTGGTTTTAATTTGCATTTCTCTAATGATTAGTGATGTTGAGCATTTTTTCATATGTCTTTTCGCCATCTGTATGTCTTCTTTGGAGAAATTTCTATTCATTTCTTTTTTTTTTTTTAATATATATTTTATTATTATTAATTCTAATGGGGTGACACCAATAAATCAGGGTACATATGTACAATGAAAACATCTCCAGGTTATCTTATCATTCCATTGTGTTGCATACCCATCACCAAAAGTCAAATTGTCCTCTGTCACCTTCAATCTGGTTTTCCCTGTGTCCCTCCTGTCCTCCCTATCCCACTCTTCTCTCCCTCCCCCCATCCCATAACCACCACTCTCTTGTCCATGTCTCATATTCTCACTTTTATGTCCCATCTATGTATGGAATCATGCTGTTCTCAGTTTTTCTTTTTTTCTGATTTACTTATTTCACTCAGTATAATGTTATCAAGGTACATCCATTTTGTTATAAATGATCCGATGTCATCGTTTCTTATGGCTGAGTAGTATTCCATAGTATATATGTACCATAGCTTTTTAATCCACTCGTCTTCTGACGGACACTTGGGCTGGTTCCAGATCTTCGCTATTGTGAACAATGCTGCCACGAACATGGGGGCGCATTTCTTCTTTTCGAACAGTGCTATGGTGTTCTTAGGGTATATTCCTAAAAGTGGGATAGCTGGGTCAAAAGGCAGTTCGATTTTTAATTTTCTGAGGAATCTCCAAACTGTTTTCCACAGTGGCTGCACCAGTCTGCATTCCCACCAGCAGTGCAGGAGGGTTCCCTTTTCTCCACATCCTCGCCAGCACTTATTCTGTGTTGTTTTGCTGATAAGTGCCATTCTGACTGGTGTGAGGTGATATCTCATTGTGGTTTTAATTTGCATTTCTCTAATGATTAGTGATGTTGAGCATTTTTTCATATGCCTATTGGCCATCTGTATGTCCTCTTTGGAGAAATTTCTATTCATTTCTTTTGCCCATTTTTTGATTGGGTTGTTTGTCTTCCTGGTGTTGCGTTTTATAAGTTCTTTATAAATTTTAGTTATTAACCCCTTATCAGATGTGCTGTCGAATATGTTCTTCCATTGTGTGGTTTGTCTTTTTATTCTGTTCCTATTGTCTTTAGCTGTGCAAAAACTTTTTAGTTTGATATAGTCCCATTTGTTTATCTTGCCTTTTATTTCAGTTGCCCGTGGAGATAAATCGGCAAATATACCGCTGCTACAGATGTCGGAGAGCTTGCTGCCTATGTTTTCTTCTAAGATGCTTATGGTTTCACGGCTTACATTTAAGTCTTTTATCCATTTTGAGTTTGTTTTTGTGAATGGTGTAAGTTGATGGTCTAGTTTCATTTTTTTGCAGGTAGATGTCCAATTTTCACAACACCATTTGTTAAAGAGGCTGTCTTTACTCCATTGTATGTTCTTTCCTCCTTTGTCAAATATCAGTTGTCCATAAAGCTGTGGGTTTATTTCTGGGTTCTCTGTTCTGTTCCATTGATCTATGTGCCTGTTCTTATGCCAGTACCAGGCTGTCTTGAGTATAATGGCCTTATAGTAAACCTTGATATCAGGAAGCGTGATACCTCCTGCTTTATTTTTTCTTTTTAAGATTGCTGAGGCTATTCGTGTTCTTTTTTGGTTCCATATAAATTTTTGGAATATGTGTTCTATATCTTTGAAGTATGTCATTGGTATTTTAATTGGTATTGCATTGAATTTATAAATTGCTTTAGGTAATATAGACATTTTAATGATGTTTATTCTTCCTAGCCATGAGCATGGTATATGCTTCCACCTGTTTGTATCTTCCTTGATTTCTTTTATCAATGTTCTATAATTTTCGAAGTACAAGTCCTTAACCTCCTTGGTTAAATTTACTCCTAGGTACTTTATTTTTTTGGCTGCAATAGTGAAGGGGATTGTTTCCTTAATTTCTTTTGCTGACAGTTCATTGTTGGTATATAGAAATGCCTCTGATTTCTGCGTATTAATTTTATATCCTGCCACCTTGCTGAATTCATTTATAAGGTCCAGTAGTTTTTTGACTGAGACTTTAGGGTTTTCAATATACAATATCATATCATCTGCAAATAATGACAGTTTTACTTCTTCTTTTCCAATTTGTATGCCTTTTATTTCTTCTTCTTGTCTGATTGCTGTAGCTAGGACTTCCAGAACTATGTTGAATAAGAGTGGTGAAAGTGGGCAACCCTGCCTGGTTCCTGATCTTAAGGGGATTGCTTTTAATCTTTGTCCATTTAGTATGATGTTTGCTGTCGGTTAATCGTAGATGGCCTTTATCATGTTAAGGAATGATCCCTGTATTCCCACTTTACTGAGAGTTTTGAGCATGAATGGGTGCTGGATTTTATCAAATGCCTTTTCTGCATCTATTGAAATTATCATGTGATTTTTGTCCTTCCTTTTGTTTATGTGGTGAATCACATTGATTGATTTGCAAATATTGAATCAATCTTGCCTCTCCAGAATAAATCCCACTTGATCGTGGTGTATGATTTTTTTCATATATTGCTGGATCCGGTTGGCTAATATTTTGTTGAGAATTTTAGCGTCTAAGTTTATCAGGGATATAGGCCTATAATTTTCTTTCTTTGTGTTGTCTTTGCCCGGTTTTGGGATCAGAATTATGCTCGCCTCATAAAAGGAGTTTGGAAGTCTTCCTTCCTCTTGAATTTTTTGAAATAGCTTGAGGAGAATAGGAGTTAGTTCTTCTTTGAATTTTTGATAGAATTCACTTGTGAAGCCATCTGGCCCAGGACTTTTCTTTTTTGGGAGTTTTTTGATAACTGTTTCTATCTCATTTGTTGTAATTGGTCTGTTTAGGTGTTCTAATTCTTCCAGATTGATTTTTGGAAGGTTATAGGATTCAAGAAATTTGTCCATTTCACCAAGATTTTCTAATTTTTTGGCATATAGTTCTTCATAGTATTTTCTTACAATGCTTTGTATTTCTGTTGTGTCAGTTGTTATTTCTCCACTGTCCTTTCTAATTTTATTTATTTGAGTCCTCTCTCTTTTTTTCTTGGTGAGTCTAGTTAAAGGTTCATCAATCTTGTTTACCTTTTCAAAGAACCAGCTTCTTGTTTCATTGATCCTCTGTATTGTTTCCTTAGCCTCTATGTCATTTATTTCTGCTCTGACCTTTATTATTTCCTTCCTTCTACTTGTCTTGGGTTTTATTTGTTGTTGTTTTTCTAGTTCTTTTAGATGCAGGGTTAGGTTGCTTTATTTGAGCTTTTTCTAGCTTCTTATGATATGCCTGTAGTGCAATAAACTTCCCTCTTAGAACTGCTTTTGCTGTGTCCCATAAATTTTGAGTTGATGTATGCTCATTATCATTTGTTTCTAGAAACTTTTTAATTTCTTCTTTGATCTCATTGTTAATCCATTCATTATTTAATAACATGCTATTTAGTTTCCAAGTGTTTGAGTATTTTTCATTTTTTCTTTTGTGGTTAATTTCTAGTTTCATAGCATTGTGATCAGAGAAAATGCTTAATATGATTTCAATCTTCTTAAATTTATTGAGACCATTTTTGTGTCCTAACATGTGGTCTATCCTAGAAAACATACCATGAGCGCTTGAGAAGAATGTATATTCTACTGCTTTAGGGTGAAAAGTTCTGAAGATATCTATTAAATCAAGTTGATCTAGTGTCTTCTTTAAGTCTGCTGTTTCTTTATTAATTTTCTTTCTTGAGGATCTATCCAGTGTTGTTAGAGGGGTATTGAAATCCCCTACTATGATAGTATTGCTGTTAATCTCGCCCTTTATATCCATCAAAGTCTGCTTTATGTATGTCGGGGCTCCTATATTTGGTGCATAGATATTTACAATAGTTATATCTTCCTGTTGAATTGTTCCCTTTATCATTATGTAGTGTCCTCCTTTATCTCTTACTACAGCCTTTGTTTTAAAGTCCATTTTGTCTGATATAAGTATTGCTACCCCGGCTTTTTTTTCATTTCCATTTGCATGAAATATTTTTTTCCATCCTTTTACCTTCAGTCTATGAGCATCTTTTGTTTTAATGTGTGTCTCTTGTAGACAGCATATGTATGGGTCCTGTTTCTTTATCCATGCAGCTACCCTATGTCTTTTGATTGGATCATTTAATCCATTTACATTTAAGGTTATTATTGATATGTAGTTGTTTATTGCCATTTTATTCTTTAAAGCTGTATTCTTCTTTTGCTCTATTCATTCCTCCCTTTAAACTGTTCACAAGAGGCCCCTTAGTATCTCTTGCAGAATTGGTTTGGTTTTAATGAATTCCTTGAGGCTTTCTTTTTCTGGGAAGCTCTTTATTTCTCCTTCAATTTTAAACGTTAGCCTTGCTGGATAAAGTAGTCTTGGTTGTAGGTTCTTGTTCTGCATTACTTTGATTATTTCTTGCCATTCCCTTCTGGCCTCAAGTGTTTCTGTTGAAAAGTCCGATGTCATCCCTATGGGGGCTCCTTTGTAGGTGATAGCCTTTTTTTCTCTAGCAGCTTTTAAAATTTTTTCTTTATCCATTAGCTTTGGTATTTTAACTATGATGTGTCTTGGTGTAGATCTTTTTGGGTTTCTTTTTAATGGAGTTCTGTGTGCTTCTTGAATGTGTGGAGTGTTTCCCAGCCTTAATTTAGGAAAGTTTTCTGCTATGATTTGATTGAACAAAGTTTCCATTTCCTGTCCTCTTTCCTCTTCTTCATGCACCCCTATGATGCGAATGTTGTTTCTCTTCATGTTGTCACAAAGCTCCCTTAGAGTTTCCTCACATTTTTTAAGTCTCTTTTCCTTTTTCTTCTCTGCTTCTGTGCCTTTGTTTATTGTGTCCTCTAACTCGCTTATTCGATCATCAGCGTCATCCATCCTGCTTTTAATTCCTTCCATTGTGGTCTTCAGTTCTGATACTGTATTTTTCATTCCTGTCTGATTCTTTTTTATTATTTCAATTTCGTTTTTTATACTTGTTATCTCTTTATTTAGGTGTTCATACTGACTATCCATTGTTGCTCTAATTTCTTTGAACATCCTAACTATCATTATTCTAAATTCTGCTTCTGGTAATTTGGTTATATCTGGTCCATTCAGGTCATTCTCTGGGGATTTCTCTTGATTCATTTGTTTTGCATTCCTCTGCCTGCCCATTTTTTCTGTGTATAAGCAAGTTGTGGCCACTGGAGTCCAGTAGATGTTGCCTTTGTGTTCTCTAGGTGTGGTCTATCTGCAGGCCTCCCACCCCGTCTGCCGGTGCCTAGGGTGGTTGGGTATGAGCGTTGCCAGCGCCGGCCCACTGTGGCTTTTGCTGTGATTTCTGCCTCTCCTCCGTGGGAGGGGCTGTGACTGAAGCCACAAGATTAGCACCAAGGGTAGAGGTGAGCACCTTTCCTCAGCTGCGGACCCAGCCTATTTCCGGACTTCCGCCCAGAACCAGCAGTCGGAGCCTGCTCGCTACAGTTCCGCGGGTTAGGCGGGGCTTTTGACGTGCTCTCAGCTGTAAGCCTTTGCCCGTCCGGAGCTTTAGCCCCGCCCTCGAGGCCAGGGCCCTTTGCGCAGGGTCGGAAACCAAGGTTTATTGGGGCGGGCTGTTTGCTGGCTTCCGCTCAGCTGCGTACTTCCGCTCGTCCCGGACTCTACCCCGCCCCCGCGTTCGGAGCCCGCTCGTGCACATATGAATGCTATCTGCGTTTTCTCCGGCGGGATGGGGATAATAGCATGGGCTCTGCTGCGAGCCTCCACCCGTCTCGGGGTCCACCCCGTTCCCGCGCTCGGAGCTCCCTCGCGCACGTATACTGGCCAACCGCGGTTTTTCCGGCCGGGGGGCAGGGGGGGACTGGTAGCGTCAGCTCAGCCGTGAGCCCCTGCCCGTCCCTGGTCCTAGCCCGGTCCCCGCGGCCCGGTCCGGCTTGCGCAGGGCCTGCCCGTTCCTGGCCTCCCGCTTTGTCCCTGTAAGTGGGATTAAAGGCGGGCCTGCAGCTTCCGGACCGCTCTCGCGCTTCCCCTCCGACCCTCTGGGCTAGACCGATCTCCCACCGGCTTGGCCTCTGCCCATGCCGACAGAACCGCCTTTCAGCGTCCTGCAGCCCCAAAACCTTAAGCAGCCCTCAGCAGAGTAGGAAGGGACCTAATACTCCACACTGTAGGCCTGGGAGCTCCCTCACTTGTTTCACAGCTCAAAACTGTCCAAACGCCTCTTCTAGGCTCTGGGACTGCAGGCTGGGGCTTGGTTCCTGGGACCCATGTCCCTCCCTCTCCGCCTAACTTTCCTCCCGCCACACGGGTCTCTCCGGCCTGCCGTTTGCTCCGGGGAGCTGGGCAGCCCTCTTCGCGTTTTCGCTATTCCTACCAGTCTCAATGTGGCTTCTTCTGTGTTCCTTGGTTGAGGAGTCCACTTAGTTTTGTTCAAAGTTGGTTTGTCCAGGTGATGGTTCTTAAAATTGAGTTGTAATCCAGTTTGGTTCTGGGAGTTGGAAGTTGGTACATCCGCCTACTCCGTCGCCATCTTGCTCCTCTCTCTATTCATTTCTTTTGCCCATTTTTTGATTGTATTGCTTGTCTTCCTGATGTTGAGTTTTATAAGTTCTTTATAAATTTTGGTTATTAACTCCTTATCAGACGTGCTGTCGAATATGTTCTCCCATCACGTGGTTTGTCTTTTTATTCTGTTCTTATTGTCTTTAGCTGTGCAAAAACTTTTTAGTTTGATATAGTCCCATTTGTTTATCTTGCCTTTTATTTCATTTGCCGGTGGAGATAAATCGGCAAATATATTGCTGCTACAGATGTCGGAAAGCTTGCTGCCTATGTTTTCTTCTAAGATGCTTATAGTTTCATGGCTTATGTTTGAGTTTTTCATCCATTTTGAATTAGTTTTTGTGAATGGTGTAAGTTGATGGTCTAGTTTCATTTTTTTGCAGGTAGATGTCCAATTTTCCCAGCACCATTTGTTAAAGAGGCTGTCTTTACTCCATTGTATGTTCTTTCCTTTTTTGTCAAATATCAGTTGTCCATAAAGCTGTGGGTTTATTTCTGGGTTCTCTGTTCTGTTCCATTAATCAATGTGCCTGTTCTTATGCCAGTACCAAGCTGTCTTGAGTATAATGGCCTTGTAGTAGACCTTGATATCCGAAAGAGTGATACCTCCTGCTTTATTTTTTCTTTTTAAGATTGCTGAGGCTATTCGTGTTCTTTTTTGGTTCCATATAAATTTTTGGAATATGTGTTCTATATCTTTGAAGTATGTCATTGGCATTTTAATTGGTATTGCATTGAATTTATAAATTGCTTTGGGTAATATAGATAGTTTAATGATGTTTATTCTTCCTAGCCATGAGCATGATATATTTTTCCACTTGTTTGTATCTTCCTTGATTTCTTTTATCAATGTTTTATAATTTTCTGAGTACAAGTCCTTAACCTCCTTGGTTAAATTTACTCCTAGGTATTTTATGTTTTGGGCTGCAATAGTGAAGGGGATTGTTTCCTTAACTTCTTTTGCTGACAGTTCATTGTTGGTATATAGAAATGCCTCTGATTTCTGAGTATTAATTTTATATCCTGCCACCTTGCTGAATTCATTTATAAGGTCCAGTAGTTTTTTGACTGAGACTTTAGGGTTTTCAATATACAATATCATATCATCTGCAAATAATGACAGTTTTACTTCTTCTTTTCCAATTTGGATGCCTTTTATTTCTTCTTCTTGTCTGATTGCTATAGCTAGGACTTCCAGAACTATGTTGAATAAGAGTGGTGAAAGTGGGCAACCCTGCCTGGTTCCTGATCTTAAGGGGATTGCTTTTAATCTTTGTCCATTTAGTATGATGTTTGCTGTCGGTTTATCGTAGATGGCCTTTATCATGTTAAGGAATGTTTTTTGTATTCCTACTTTACTGAGAGTTTTGAGCATGAATGGGTGCTGGATTTTATCAAATGCCTTTTCTGCATCTATTGAAATTATCATGTGATTTTTGTCCTTCCTTTTGTTTATGTGATGAATCACATTGATTGATTTGCGAATATTGAACCAGCCTTGCCTCTCCAGAATAAATCCCACTTGATCATAGTGTATGATTTTTTTCTTATATTGCTGGATCTGGTTGGTTAATATTTTGTTGAGAATTTTAGCATCTAAATTCATCAGGGATATAGACCTATAATTTTCTTTCTTTGTGTTTTCTTTGCCCGGTTTTGGGATCAGAAATACTCTCTCCTCATAAAAGGAGTTTGGAAGTCTTCCTTTCTCTTGAATTTTTTGAAATAGCTTGAGGAGGATAGGAGTTAGTTCTTCTTTGAAGTTTTGATAGAATTCACTTGTAAAGCCATCAGGCCCAGGACTTTTCTTTTTTGGTTCAATTTTGTTTTTTATACTTGTTATCTCTTTATTTAGGTGTTCATAATGACTATCCATTGTTGCTCTAATTTCTCTGAACATCTTTTCATTATTCTAAATTCTGCTTCTGGTAATTTGGTTATATCTGGTTCATTCAGGTCCTTCTCTGGGGATTTCTCTTGATTCATTTGGTTTGCATTCCTTTGTATGCCTATTTTTTCTGTGTATAAGCAAGTTGTGGCCACTGGAGTCCAGTAGGTGTTGCCTTTGTGTTCTCTAGGTGTGGTCTATCTGCAGGCCCGCCACCCCTCTGCCGCTGCCTAGGGCGGTTGGGTATGGGCGTTGCCAGTGCCAGCCCACTGCTGCTGTTGCTGTGATTTCTGCCTCTCCTCCGTGGGAGGGGCTGTAACTCAAGCCACAAGCCTCAGCACCAAGGGTAGAGGTGAGCCTCTTTGCTCAGGTGTGGACCCAGCCTGTTTCCAGGCTTTTGCCCAGCACCCACAGTCTGAGCCTGCTTGCCACAGTTTCGGCTTGGACGGGGCTTAGACGTGCTCTCAGCTCTGAGCCTTTGCCTGGCTGGAGCTTTAGCCCCGCCCTTGAGCCCAGGGCCCTCCTGCACAGGGTTGCAAACCGGGGTTTATTGGGCCGGGAGTGTTTGCTGGCTTGCGTTCAGCTGCGAGCTTCCTCTTGCCCGGAACTCTAACCCGCCCCCACGTTCCGAGCCAACTTGCCCACGCAGGATGGCAAACTGCAGTTTTTCAGGCCGCGTGGGGCTGGTAGTGTGAGCTCAGCCGCGAGCCCCCACCCGTCCCTGGTCCTAGCCCTGTCCTCGCGGTCAGGGCCGGCTTGCGCAGGGTCGCAGAGCAGATCTCTGCCCGTTCCTGGCCTCCTGCTTTTTTCTCGCAGGTGGAGTTACGGGCGGGCCCGCAGCTGCAGGACCGCTTTCGCGCATCACCTCCGCCCCTGCTGGGCTAGACCAAGCTCACATCGGTTGGGCCTCCGCCCACGCCGACAGAACTGCATTTCAGCGTCCTGCCGCCACCATACCTTCAGCAACCCTCAACAGAGTAGGAAGTGCCCTAAGTCTCCATAATGTAGGCCTGGGAGCTCCCTCCCTCTTAGCAGCTCTGCTCTAATTCCTGCGGGAGAGCTTGTTTGGCTGGTGTCCTGTCTCGCTTTGTTGGTATTGCTAGTTCCAGGGGAAATATTTGTTTTTGATTAGGGAAGTGACTTAGCCCAGGGGTTAGGGTGGCTGTCCCTCAGAGTGTCTGTCCTTGTGCCTTCAGTCCACACTCTCTTCCCGCTGCTCTGGTCCTCTCCTCTGTCCCCATTCCTTTGAGCCCCGGGTGTGTGGTTGTGAGGGAGGTTTTTTGCCTGTCCATTTAAAAAGAATCTTGGGTCTGAGAAAACTCTCTTTCTCACAAACAGTGTCCTCACTTGTTTCACAGCTCAATACTGTCCAAACGCCTCTTCTAGACTCTGGCACTGCAAGCTGGGGCTTTGTTCCTGGGACCCAGGTCCCTCCCTCTCCGCCAAACTCTTCTCCCGCCACGCGGGTCTCTCCGGGTTGCCGTTCGCTCCAGGGAGCTGGGCAGCCCTCTTCGCGTTTTCGCTATTCCTACCAGTCTCAATGTGGCTTCCTCTGTGTTCCTTGGTTGAAGAGTCCACTAAGTTTAGTTCAAAGGTGGTTTATCCAGATGATGGTTCTTGAAATTGAGTTATAATCCACTTTGGTTCTGGGAGTTGGAAGTTGGTACGTCCGCCTATTCCATCGCCATCTTCAGTCCCAGAACTAGTATTCTTTATGAAGTTGGTCCCAATGGTAACATTTTGCAAAATGGTAGGAGAATGTCCCAGCTGGGATATTGACATTGATACACTCAAGACACCAGGCAGTTCCAATACCAGGAAGACCTCCCCCTTTGTCCATTTATGGCTACACCGATTTCCCTCCTGGCCCCATTCCTTGAACCCCTGACAACCACTAATCTGTTGTCCATTTCTATGTTTGTTAGTTTAAAAAGGTTATGTAAATGAAATCATATAGTATATAATTCCATGCTTCTCTGGAGATTTGTTCAGGTTGTTGCACGTATCAAGAGTTTGTTCCTTTTTATTGCATAGAACAGGAAAAGCATGTTTACTCTATATTCCTGAAAGTAGAAAATCCTCCTCTATCATTGCTTTAAAAAAAATAGTTTTTGACCCTCCCACTCCCATACCTTAAGAAGATATACTTTCACTTCTTGAATTATTTTTCCCAGTTTCTTCTAAGTATCTTTAACAATGTGATGAAGGGGTCTTCTCTCCAATTAAGAGGTCTTAGGAAGTTAAAAACCTCTCAAATTCCTTTTAATTCAATAAGAGAAGGGCCCAACTGTCTCTCTAGGTTAGGATCTCTCTAACATGGGTCCAGGTCCACCTTTCCCCAGCCATCTTGTGCTCCTCTCCACAGGCTTTTCTCCAGCACAGAGCCATTTTAGCAGACAGAGTACACGTACGGTTTTCCCACAGAGTTGTGCTGCTGTGAAGAGAAATGGGTGTGTTTGTGCTTTTGGCATTTGTATGTGTTTTAGACTAAGCCTTGCCCCCTCTTCTACATGTATCATTTTAAGAACGTCATAATCAGAATAACAAATGGCCCAAATCTTCCCTTAGGGCTGTGTGTAAAGGCAGTTTCACTTTTGCCCTTTCCCAAAAGATGGAAGGTATAATGAGTACACTACAAATGACTGAATGGGCTACAGGTCAATTGCTTTGAACTCTTATTAATCCCATTTACAATACAGAATGGAAGATGTCCTATGGTTCATTTAACTACAAGTGGGGTAAGCTGTTATTGTTACTCTCCAGAATTATAAAGGATGGCAAAACTTAATGTATAAAAATACATGCAATAAAATGCTGGGCTGCTGCGCAAAGAGGACACTTTTGGTGTTTTAAAGAGAGTAACCTTTAGAATGAACTGCAAACGAACTCTTCAGTTCAGAATGCCATTGAGATATATGATCTTCTACCTCACCACAGAATGTTTCACTGAACTTCTGAAAGATGCATTTTGAGGATCCCTTGCAAAGGTAAGAACACCAATAGGTTTGGAGTAATGTAAGCATTTTCCATTTCTGCGTTAGTCACCTCCTGATACTATTGCATTAGCAGGACAGGCAGAGAGAAATCCCAGGAAGTAAGAGAAGTTAACAGGAAGCTGCCCTATCCCAGCCTCCAGGGCTCTGTGATGTGAGGGTAAAGCTTGGAGCAGTTTAGACATTATGAACTTCTAAAATTGTGTTTTTATTTAGACCCTGGTGCATTTCAGAATGCTAATTCAGATAACTCATTAGAGAGTGACCCTCAGAGCGACAGGAAGTACATTATAGGAACAATTATACTTCCAAGCCGTTTTCTTAAAGTTGCAGGAAAAGCAAATATGGTGGGTGGGCTATCAAAACCAACCTAAACATAATACCCTCACAGAAGGGGGAATGATGGGGGAGAACAGTAAGAGCAGTGTGATCCAGGGGACAGTGCCTGCCAAGCTTTCGGTTTGATCAGGGAGCTTCTGCAAAGTAGTCTGGGTAAGTCTGTGGCTGGGCCTGTAGGTGTGATCTAGAGAAAGAGAGGGGATGCCTATAATAGCCTCTGCCACTCACTGCCAAAAAGCAGACTCAAAGGTGGTCTTCTTGGCTGTCTTACAGAGTCTGAGCTTGGGCCTGCAATGTTCTTTGTGCCACTGACCTTTCGTAGCTGCATTTGGTTATACTTAAGCATTCTAGCTAATAATAAGAACAGAGCCCTGGAGCCAAATAATCTGATTCAAAACCAAACCCTGTCCATATGAACCTGGGCTTGATTCCCTTGTTGATTCTACAAAGCTCTTTTTCTTCACCTTTCAATGGAGAGAGGTAATGGCTTCTCCCTCATAGGGTTATTGCAATAATTAAAATAATTTGTGATACCCTCGATACATACTAAACAATCAGTAGTAATGACTGATAATATTTGTCATCATTACATTATTAACATTATTATTTATCTGAGACAAATTTTTCTATACCTTGCTTCAATTGAGATAGCTATTCAAAAGCAAGCTTGAAAGTCTAACATAGTCTGAGAATTGGTGAAGCTACAGTATTTTATTAAGTACAAGAGCACATTGGCAGTCAACTTTGTCTGCCCCTTGACAAACTCCCGGTTGAAAACTTTTGGAAACATGCTCCCGCCTGACCAGGCGGTGGCACAGTGGATGGAGCGTTGGACTGGGATGCGGAAGACCCAGGAAGACCCAGGTTCGAGACCCCGAGCTCGCCAGCTTGAGCGTGGGCCCATCTGGCTTGAGCAAAAACTCACCTGCTTGGACCCAAGGTCGCTGGCTCCAGCAAGGGGTTGCTCAGTCTGCTGAAGGCCCGCGGTCAAGGCACATGTGAGAAAGCAATCAATGAACAACTAAGGTGTCACAACAGCAACAAAAAGCTAATGATTGATGCTTCTCACCTCTCTCTGTTCCTGTCTGTCTGTCCCTATCTATCCCTCTCTCTTACTCTCTCTCTGTCCCTGTTAAGACAAAAAAAAAAAGGAAACATGCTCCCTAGATGAAGGCCATGCTAGGAGGCCATTCTGATGCAGAAATTTCCTGCAAAACCATCAAATTTCAGAAGACAATACTTTCAGCCAACAAGTATAGAAAAGAGGCATTCCAAAATTTGTAGGGGCAGTCAAGTACAGGTGGACAGTGAGTGATTAGTGACTATAGTTGTTGAAAATGATTAACAAATTAACTATACACATTTTGCTTTAAGTCAGAGGAGAAAGATGCTATTTGGTTTAAATTATTGAAATGTGCCATTCAGATCTGGGGTGTGTAACAATGGCTGGAGGAGAGGGCCAGATGCACTTCCCAGGCATTGCTGTGGGTGATGTGTGAGGATGAGTTCTTCTTCTCAGGTCCAACTGCGCTAGGACTCAGTCATTGACCACAATGGGAGGTTTGTCCAGCCTTTGGTGGATGTCCCTCTCCTATATCTGCTGGCCTGGACACCCACTAGCATAGACACATTTATCCCAGGAACCACAGAGATTCAGTTTCTACACCTGGCCTTCTCATTCCCTTGGGTCTTGCCTCCCTCCCTGTACTCAGAGCATCTCCCCGTCCTGCCCCCAGCATGGTCAGCAGCAAGAGCATGAGACTGCTCTCCGCGATTTACATTGCGCCATGGACAGAACTGCTTAACAGTGCTTGGAGCATATACTGTAAAGGAATTTGAGGATATGCTCATGTTAAAGTCCATAACCAGAAGCTGAGGATATTCACAACCAAGTTGCAATAAATCTGCAGAGACTCCTTAAAGAATAAGACATAAAGGAAAAAACCCAGTTGCTGGAAAAACTGCTTTGCAAATGAGTGGCACAGCTGCTGAATCTTTGAAAGACAGAGGTAGTTCCAGAGAGAGACAACTGCATGCTCTCACTACATACTACTCAGCCCAAAGGACCAGCTGATGAGTGATGGTGTCGCATGTACAATCTCTCAGAAGGGTTTCTGGAAGGAGGCAGGTTTGAATGCTGGTGTGGAAAGTAAATATATGTTCCGACTTGCTCTTCCCTCTCTCTCCTCCACCAACTGGCCCTGGCCCATCTCCCAGGCATGTACTCTCCCCTGCCTGCTTTGCCTACACCAACCTCGAACAGAACAGAGTTGCTAAGTGATATACAATTCTCTCCAATTTCCATCTTAAAAGACCAGATTAGTATTTCAGTGAATGTCATTTTTGTATGATGACAAGTATGATTTGTAAGTCAAGATTTTGAGATTAAAAAGGGAACATAAAAAGATAAATAATTTTGAATAAGTTCATTTGGATGATTTAAAGATATCCACCTCTACTGTACTAGTTGGATTCATTGATGATTATGATGAACTATGTTATATTATAATAGTTGATGAAATTTAAAAGTAGCATTACTCTTCATAAAAATGCACAGAGCCATGATTATATGCTAGAGTATTTCTCTCATTACTTTTAAAATAACAGTTTCATTTCTCTCATTTAGTTTCACATCAGTGATTCAGAGGTATATCAGAGTAAGAAAAAGTTTGTTATACCATATTAAAATCTGGTCCTCTTAGTGCAAATTTTAGACTTGGTAAGTGAAGAGCAAGTACCTTTTCTTCTAAGTTGCAGCAGAATTGCTTAACTGTTTCTCTTAACTGATTCTCTGGTGAGAAGAAATAGGAATGTTCCAACTTAACAGTTGGTACCTTTGTTAAAAGAATTTTTTTCCCTAAAGACTCTTTTTTTCTATTTATCTTCAGGCCTAGTTTATAAAGCTTCAGCGGGCCTTAGGATTCAATGCTAAGAAGCACAAAGTCATAAATTCTGAAGGTGGTAAGGATATGAACATATTATGTTTCTTAGAAGGTTGTGACTTGCCTAAGGTCCCATGAATGGGAGCTGAATTAATGGTCAAAGATTTGCAGATTTAGGCAATGTATTCTTTATGGTTATAGATGGGAAACTAAGGAGCAGAGGAGGAGGAAAGTAAGGAGCATAGGTGGATAGCAAAGGTATATTAAGTCAAAAATTCCTTAGTGAATTTTCTTTGGCTCAGATTAAAAAAAAAAATTATTTTGAGCATTGAAGACATACAAACTTGGCTAGTTTATGACCAATTCCACTTTGGTTGGAGGTTACTGTAATTCTGAATTGGCCTCACACCTCACTACTCGGCTACACACAAAATAATGCTGGTCAGTCACAATTTTTCAGGCAATACAAAATGTGGGCACTTATCAAGAGCTTAGAAAACATTAAATCTTAGTCTTTCATTTTGATAGTCTGGCTTTTGAAAAAAAGTATTTCATTTTAAGCTAGAAGGGGACTTAGAATCCTCTAGTTCAATATCTTTATTTTACAGATGAGAAGACTGAGGTCCAGAGAAAGGAAGTGGCTTCTGAGCTAATTGTGACAGGCCAGGTCTCCAAATTGCTTGTCCAAATTGCTGTTATTGCTGCATAAGCCTACCTCTACATAAACCTTTGTTCTCCTGGATAAAAGACCAAATCTGACCATCTCTCACATCCATTGCCACCACCTGGGTTCATGGTTCAAACTGTCCAACATTGAGTTTGAACCTTGGATTCAAACCACCATAATCACTCTTCTGTATCATTATAATAGCCTACCAATGAGTCTTCCTGATTCTCCCTTTGCCCTCTTCAATCTACATATTCTCAACTTGGCAGTTTGATTGTTTTTTTGTCTGATAAAGCATTGCGTCCTCTGCTTTCTGGCTTCCTTTTCTATTACTCTCATTCTTTCTTCTCCATTCACACTGCCTTCCTTGCAGTTCCTTGTACATGACAGGCATGTCCAATGTCTGGGTTTTGCATTTGCTGTTTCCTTTACTTGGAGTAATTTGCATCAGATAGATATTTGCAAGGTTTGCATTTCTTTCAGATGTTTCTTCAAATGTCACCTCCGTGAATCCTGCCTGAATATTCTATTGCAGTTGCAATCATCTGGCCCTTCCCATTTTCCTTTCCTGCCTCCTCCACCCATAGCATTTATTACCCATTCCGGGGATTTCAGGTGGCATATTGCCTATTCTCTAGCAGAGTTCAAACATCATGAGGACACTGCTTGTATTATGTATTAGTGCCTGACCCAGCAGAGGTGCTGGGTAAATAAATGTTTGATGAATGCATGAACAAGCTGTGTGTTAGCAGGACCTGTGAGATAGTCAAAAGAGCGTTTTCTCAGGTATTTTTGTTATAGACTGAAATGGAGCTAAGTGTGATAATCTTAATTAAAGAGTCTTGCTGTAGCACGAGACTTGACAATGTAAGAAAATTGACCTTATTTTTGACAAAATATGCTTATTTTTTTATGTGTACTGCTAAACCAACATACCTATATCTTTCTTGAGTTAATTACCAGATAGAAAATAGCACTGTAAAGTCAAACCAAACCAAAAGCAAATATATTAAAGTTCTAGAAAGAGTGTATATCAGTTCTAGTGAACTAGGACAATACATTCTCTTTCTGAGTTCTTAGTGAAATCTCAAAAGAAAACAAAATATAGACAGGAGGTCAGTGCTCATAAATCGAATTTCATCTTGATAGGCTTTTAATAGACCTATAACAAAGTGGAGTTCTGAAAATTGTTTTAGGTAATGGGGATTCTGACAGTCCCTATAACTATATGGAACTGGGAGGTACAGCCATAATTCTGCTTCTGATGAAAATTTCAAGTGTTTTCATTAGGTACAACAGCTGTTTCTATTACAGATAACAGATCTGAGAGGTGGTGATGCTGATATCAACTTCTAGTGGGCTCAGAACACAGTGTAGCTTGTAGAATTAGTGGGTTTTTTTAAAAAAAATTATTTCTTTCTGCACACGCAAATTAACTCTGTAGCAATAAAAGGAAATTACTTACTTGCTACTGGAATTGTCTGAAAGTGATAGGATCATCTTTTGTAGAGTCACATTAACCAAATTAAAAGCCCTTGGGAAAAATTTGGCACCCTGTTCCTTCCCATTCACATCTTCCTAAAGACCTCTCAGGAGCTTCCATTTAGAAAGCTAGGATCATTACCAAGGCTTTTAATTCGGAAAGATTGGCTGCTCACCAGTGAGTCCTTCTAAACACCCAGCGGCTGGGTGGAGTGGCTCCGCAGTGTTCCAGTTGCAGTGGCCTTGACTTCGCTCTCCTCTTGACTCCCACTTGCTTGCAGGCTTTGCAGCCAAAGCACAGTCACAGCTTTGCTGCTGGTGCTTGTCTCCAAGACAGACGCTACTACTTCGTTCTCTCACCGCATGTACAGACCCTCCTCCATAGAGGAGGGAACTCTGCCCTCCAAGCCTGGGAATCGGGGCTGGCATGTGACTGCTTTGACAAGCGGGTATGGTGGAAGTTGATCTGACAATTCTGGGCCGAGCCTTTAAGAGGACTGATGGTTTCTATTTTCTGTGTCTTGAAATTCCTCCTCTTGGAAGCCTTAGTCACGTAGAGAGGCCACATTAAGGCTCAGATGACTAGTGTAAACTGTCAGCCCTGAGAGTAAACCATTCTGGAGTCCAGTTCATTTCAGCTTTCATATGACCCCATGTGACTGAGACCATCTGATTGAACTGCATAGATACTGAACAGGATCCACCCGGCGGAGTCTGGTCAATCAATAGAACCATGAGAGAGTAGCAAAAATTGTTGCTAAACCACTTTATATTTGGGGTGATTTGTAACACAGCAATCAAAACTAAAATATGGGCAAAGTGGGAAGCCACAGGTTCAGTGTTCCCATGAATGTGAGTATCCAACAACGAGCTGAGAATTGGTAGTTGTTTACAACATGTAGATAGGTAGAGATAAATGTCAATCTCTCTTCCACCTTTTTGGTTGGTCATTTGAATTTTATAACTGGACTGCTCTATTTTCCTTTTTTATTTATAAATACAAATATCATTGTATAAATGTTACTTATATACTGTAAAACATAAATATTAAAAATATTAAATTACTGTACAAATGTAAATATTCTGTGGGTAATGCTCTGAACCAACATATAGCAAACTTTTTCTGTATAAGGGCAGATAGTAAATATTTAACACTGTGAGCTAAACAGTCTTTGTGGTGACTACTCGACCAAAGTGACATAGACAATATGTAAATAAATTGCATAGCTGTATGTAATAAACTGTATTCACAAAAATAGGTGGTAGCCCATTTTGACCTGAGGGCTGGGGTTTGCTCACCTTTGTTCTAATCTATTATTTCTGTAACCAGCAGAAGTATTTGATTATATTGCTTGACTCTAATCAAAATTGGAATTGTTTTACCTCTAGCTCCAATTCTTCTTGCCACTCCTTCTTAGTGTTATTTGCATGGTTCTCTTCTTAAGATTGAAACGTGCTCCTAAAGTCTCCCTTCTTAGTCTGTGTTCTTTCTCAGCCATGTCACCCACTCAAATAATTTCAGTTAACACCAATTTGGCAATGACTAAGAGATTTCTATCTCTTTCAGCCTCTTATCCAGAACTCCAGACTTCTGTATTCCCCTTGGATATTTTGCCAGCACTAAGGTCAGTATATACTCTCTCAACTCTAAATCCACCTGTCTACAGTTAGTTCTTTGATGCTCTGCCTGAAACTCTGAAAAAACCTACTTCTAATTTGCCAGCTCTTATTCTCTGTCAATAGGGTGATAGAGGGACATTGCAAAGCCAAAGGACTTGATGCTTCCTGTTGACTTGCTGCTGACTTACTGTCTACTTAGGGTTCCTGTGAGCAACTCTTTGGCAAAGCTTCTTTTCTCCAGAAACATACTCTTTTTATAGTAGCATTTGAGTCTAGTTTGTCCAAAGGTTGCAGAATGACCCCCATTACTGCTCTCTTCTCCCTCTCACCCCCTACAGTAGCACCAGTGGGTTAGTGCCCTTTCCCCAGAAACTGAAATCTTAGCCCTTCAGGATGCCTCCCCTCCAAGCTCAGGGATATTAGCACCAGCTAAGCAGCACCTCCTAGTGGGAGGTCTCAGTGTTGGCCCAGCAGGGTCCCTTCTTCCAGTTTCTGTTTTAGTAATTCCAACATCTTCTCTTTGATTTCCCAGTACTTGGGGATGTTTAGCTGCTTCTTTTAAATGCTTTTTTTGTGATAAATTATTGTTCTCCTTTGTTTTTTCAGGTACCTAGCTAATAATTTCTTACCTAAACATTCTTTATATTAAATTCCCTTTCTAATATCTGGTATGGTTCCTGCCTCCCAACTGGATCCTGTGGTAGTTTAGATTCTCTGCCTAAAGCTGCTCCTCTAACAGTGTTTCCTTCCTTAGTACATGGCATCAGCAAACCTCCTTCTAACCCTGCCTAATGGCTCTAACTCAGTGGTTCTTAACCTTTTTTGAGGTACTGAACCCACCAGTTTCATATGTGCATTTGCTGAACCCTTCTTCAGTGATAAATAAAATATGATTTTTTTCCCCAAATTCAAGACATAGGTATATGTTTTTTTACTGGTGCACAAAATGAGCCGTGCATGAACATCACCTTGCTCAAAGAACAAAACCAACAAAGTGCATGAACGCACAACAAATTACGGTATTACTTTATTCTGGCCTCTGCAGCAGAGGCTTCTCCAAACCCCTGAGACTGACTCATCGAACCCCTAGGGTTCGATAGAACCCAGGTTAAGAACCACTGCTCTAACCAAATATGTAGATATCATTTTTAATTCTTTCTATTCTCTAAATCCCCATGGCAACCTGTGAACTATAGGGCCTGCTGAATTGGCTTCCTGAATATTTCTAATATTGGTATGCTTCACTCCAATTCTTTGTCTTCCACCATAGATCAAAACACCACCTATAACTGACCTCCCCACACTTGTAGCCTCTCAGTCTGTCCTCCCATTATGGCCCAGATATGTTTCAAACACATTTCCCAGTCAGATACTTTCTGAAACATTCCAACTTCTTGATATAACTTATACGTCCTTTTCTGGGTTGACTTCTGCCTGTGCACTTCATTTTCAAATATGTTCCTTGCACCTTTGTCAGTTTTTGAATGTGCCATGCTTTCTTTGCGTTCTTGGTACAAACTGTTCCCTTTGTTTAGAAGTCTCCTGCTTGACCAGGTGGTGGCGCAGTGGATAGAGCATCGGACTGGGACCCCAAGGTCGCCGGCTTTAGTGTGGGCTAATTTGGCTTAAGTGTAGGCTCACCAGTTTGAGCATGGGGTTGCTGGCTTGAGCATGGGATCATAGACATGACCCTATGGTTGCTAGCTTGAGCCCAAAGGTCTCTGGCTTGAACACAAGGTCACTGGCTTAGCAAGGGGTCACTCACTCTGCTGGAGCCCCTCGCCCCCTGGTCAAGGCACATATGAGAAAGCAATCAATGAATAACTAAGGATTGCAACCAAGAACAGATGCTTCTCATTTCTCTTCCTTCTTGTCCGTCTGTCCCTCTCTCTGTCTCTGACACACACATACACACACACACACGCACATCACTCCTTTCACCTGATAACAACTACTTATCCTTTAAATAAATATCATTTTTGGCTTCTCTGACTGACCTGCCAGACCAAATTATATTCCTTTATTTGTTTTTATAGATTATTGGACATCTACTTTTTCACTATAATATTCAGTAAACTTATAAGTAACTCTTTAATAACTGTCTTTTTCCTAGACAGTAAGGCCCCTATAGTCAGGGGCTGTGTTTGTCTTACCTAGCACAACATCTTTAACATCTACTGTTTTCTCTGGCTTGGTAAATATTCAGCAGATATTTGCTGACTTCAGTTGATATTGGTTTGGGGCCACTGAGTAATTTCAGAAGACACATTTGCTCAGATGTACAAGGTTTCTTTACACCAGAGTGTTACCTCTTAAACTGAAGGCTCCTTTTGTTTGCTCCTCTCACACTTCCTGACATGAGTTCTCTTCGTGGGTTCTTATGGCGACTGGAGGAGACTGAGTGGGGAGTAAACTGATCAGAAGTTATTTTCTTTAGCTGGACTGGAGACTCAGTATTACTCCTATGTTGTAAGAGGGCCCTGTGGTATCACACCAGTCTCCTGTGCACCGGGGACCAGGTACATCTCGGCAGTTTCTGTATTTAACTCCAGGGGCCAATGAAAGGATGTTCCTCTACCTCTAACAACCGGTATGTTATTCCTCTCCATAAAACATCACTGTGTGTTTCTCTGTAGTTCCCTGAGAGGTAACCATTTTTTCTCAAGTGACAAAAAATGAGGAAAGGAGTTGGGAAGTGGACTAAAACACTGATGGAAGGGTTTTAAGAAACTATAATAACCGATGACGAAGAAACAGATAATGAAAACAAAATATGAAAATGAACCTGATGGAAGACCCATAAGAGCCCATGACTATAGTCTGTTGGAAAAGAAACAGACCTAAGGGAACAGTTTTAAAACCTCATATTTGATTTTGGTTACACTTGCAGAAAGGGAGAGAGCTGTGTTATTTTGAAAAGCAAACAAATGATAAAACAACCCGAAAACTATTCTTTTTATCTTCTAAACAGAATTGACTAAAATGGACATTTTCTTTGAGAATAATATGTCTTTTTTCTTCAGCTGAAAGTTTTACCTTTTGGATTGAATTCCACACATGCTCTTTATCATGTCTTCTTCTTTCAAGGGTGTCCATAGCATCTGCCATTAGTGACTGCAGCTGTGGCACGAAGATAAAAATTATCAGTGTGGAATTCACACAGATATAACTCCTCTAAATATACAGATTAAAACCCAATTAAAAAATCATTTGTATGCTGATGATTTTATTACCCATCTTTCCAACGATGAACATAGCTACCTCATCTTTGCTTCAGTCATTACTGAGTGTTATTGCAGATATAAAATATTGGAACAATGAAAAGATTCTTCTTGAAAATTTGTAGAAAACATATAGGTTTTAATGTACTAAGTGTTGAGATTTTGTTAAACAGATTTGGGTTGTAAAGAATGAAGGCTGTCGCTATTTCTCTCAGGAGATGGCACGTAGCTCATGGATGTGCTTTGGTATTTTCTCCTCAGGCTGATGGATTGTAATTTTAGGCATCATGCAAAAGCTCACCAGAGGACAATTCTAAAAGTGCGCTGTTTTACTGCCTCTTGAATGATCTAGCTCACTTACGTTCTTATACTATTCTTCTGTAAAATTTCAAAATAAGCAAGTTTTCTTTTTAGGTTCCACTCAAAGGCCAGTTTTTAAAATTCTACCCTTTGTCTCCAAACTTCCACATTCCAGTTTTAAAGTCCTGTACGCATGCTGCACATGTAGCTGCAAAGCAATGAAGCCGCATGGAGCCACATCCAGTCAAAACTAAGAAAGTTCTCTAAAAAAGAACAAATGCTGGTTCAGTTCACTGTGGCTCAAACAGTATGAACCCTTAGCTAATCCTTTTGAACTTTAGATACCGCAGAGTTGTAGCAGAAGGGCAGAGCTGAGTCACTCAGAACTCTTCTACTGAGCAGTCACTGTTTATACAGCACCAAGGAGGTACTGCCAGGATCATGGTCTAGGTTAACTCATGCTTTGAAGTTGAAAAATAAACTCTATTATTTACAGTGATGAAATTTTGCAAGATCTACAAGATCTGTGATTTTAAAATATTGGGTCTACACATATACATTGAAAACATTGTTTTGTAGACATATAAATTGTGAAAATATCCCATTAAATTCTATTTTGTAAGGTTTGAGATAGTAGAATCTTGCACTAACGTATTAGTAAGGGATGTCAATAATGCCAGTTTGGCATACTTCGTTTATATTTTGAAATGTTAGTATTTCCAGAAAAAAGAGGCTGCAGATGTGTAGTTAAAAAGACTTAAGTACAGACGTCTCCCCTGTAGTTTTCATTTAAATCTTGCATGTGCTTTTCAGGAAGACAGGATCAACACTGTGCCAGCTTCTTCAATTAACATTTGCTTTGCTTCCTCTTATCTCCAAGGGGCATTAATTATCAAAAGTTGGCCATAATATGCACTCTGAAAGCTCTATTCTTACTGCCCTCTTGAATGCCATAGGAATGATGGGGAGAGCACAGCCTTTTAGAAGGCATTCTGTGGCACACATCCATAAAGGTTTTGAAAGTATTGCTACCAGCTTTGACTTACTAATTCCTTAATTCTCTCCATTCCTTCATAGTTTTAATCTTTAGTGTTTATTATTTGGCTAGTTAGACCATTTTACATGCTTACTTTGACTATTAATATGCATGTAACACACTTCTACAGGTTTAGATGAACATTATAAACATTGGCAATTCATTTCTTGGTTCTTTTGCTAGAACTTTGAAAACTTGGTCCTGGCTGGTTGGCTCAGCAGTAGAGTGTTTGCCTAGCGTGTGGAAATCCCAGGTTTGATTCCCAGTCAGGGCACACAGGAGAAGCAACCATCTGCTTCTCCACCCTTCTGCTTCCTCTTCACTCTCTCTCTCTCTTTCTCCCTCCTTTCCTCCTGCAGCCATAACTTGAATGGTTCAAGCAATTTGGCCCTGAGGGCTGAGGATGGCTCCATGGCCTGCGCCTCAGGCGCTGAAATAGCCTGGTTGCCAAGCAACAGAGCAGCGGCCCCAGATGGGCAGAACATTGTCCTGTAGGGGGCTTGCCAGGTGGATCCCAGTTAGAGCTCCTGTGGGAGTCTGTCTCTCTGCCTCCCTGCCTCTCATTTAATAATTTAAAAAAACAAATGAAAAACTCAGATAGGATTTTTTTAGTTATTTGAAAATTACTAAATTATAGCTCATCAGTTTAGGCTGTTCTCTTTTTTGCTCTGTGAATTCAATTCAGGTCTATAATTAGTTTTAGCTACTTTCAATTAAAGCCCCCCAGTAAATGGCCCTTTCCTATAAAACACTAAGTTCTCCATATAGAGCAGGGGTTGGGAACCTATGGCTCATGACCCAGATGTGGCTCTTTTGATGGCTGCATCTGGCTTGCAGACAAATCTTTAATTAAAAAAAATGATAACGTTAAAAATATAAAACATTCTCATGTATTACAATTCATTCATTTCCTACCACTCATGTTCATGGTTGCAGGTGGCTGGAGCCAATCACAGCTGTCCTCCGGGACAACACCAAATTTTTATTGGATAATGAGTAACGTACACGGGTCATTGTGAGGTCAAGAAGTAAACTTCCCTCCTTTTAATCAAGTAGTCAGCTAGCTAATTGCAGAAACCCTTTTGACGAAGAAGATGGCTAAAAGAAAAAAAGACGAGGAGTATTGTACTTTTCAGCAGGAAAGAACGGAGGAATTTGCCTTTGTGGAGAGAGCAGGTTCTGCAGTGTGTCTAATATGCAATGATAAAATTGCATCAAAGAAACGGTCAAATATTAAGCAGCACTTTGACACACGCCATACTACATTTGCATCGAAATATCCAGTGGGGGACAGCAGGAAGAAAGCATGTCAAGAGCTACTGTGCAGAGTGCAAGCTAGTCAGCAGCAACTCTGTTTGGACCCGACAAAGTGACTGGAATTTGGCTAGCTTTGCTGGTGCTTCAGCAATTGTGAGAAACAGAAAGCCATTCACAGATGGGGAGTCTGCCAAAACATTCATGCTTGATGTTGCCAATGAACTTTTTGATGACTTTTCGGATAAAGACAAGATAATCAAACAAATAAAAGACATGCCTCTGTCAGCAAGAGCTGTTCACAATCATACCATCATGTTGGCAAATCAAATTGAGGCAACACAAGTGAAGGACATAAATGCAGCACCATTCTTTTCTTTCACTTTGGATGAGTCAACAGATGTAAGCCATTTATCCCAGTTCTGCGTGATTGCAAGGTATGCTGTCGGTGACACACTACATGAGGAAAGTCTTAATGTTTCGCCTATGAAAGAGACAACAAGAGGGGAGGATTTATTCCAGTCTTTCACTGAGTTCACTAAAGAAACAAATCTACCAATGGATAAACTTATTTCGGTGTGTACTGACGGTGCTCCGTGCATGGTGGGGAAAAACAGAGGATTCGTAGCACTTCTTCATGAACATGAAAAGTGACCCATCCTAAGTTTTCACTGCATCCTACATCAGGAGGCGCTTTGTGCTCAGATGTGTGGCGAGCAGCTTGGTGAGGTGATATCACTTGTCATTCAGGTGGTCAAGTTTATTTTTTCCCAAGCTCTAAATGATCGCCAGTTTGAAACACTGTTTGATGAAGTTGGGAATAATTATCCTGGTCTGCTTTTGCACAGCAATTTGTGTTGGTTGTCAAGAGGGAAGATGCTCAGCCATTTCACGGCTTGTCTGAGCGGAATCTGGACTTTTCTTGAAATGAAAAACGTCAAGCATCCTAGTTAGCTAAAATTGAGTGGCTCCTGAAGTTCTACTATCTCGTGGACATGACTGAACATCTGAACCAGCTCAATGTAAAAATGCAAGGCGTTCGAAATACAGTCTTATACCTTCAACAAGCAGTGTTTGCATTTGAAAACAAGCTGGAACTCTTCATCGCCGACATTGAAACAGGTTGTTTACTACACTTTGAAAAACTGGGAGAGTTTAAAGATGCATGCATAGCAAGTGACCCTGCTCAACATCTTGATCTCCAGCAGCTAGCAGGCTTCACATCTAATCTCCTGGAGTCATTCAAAGCGTGCTTTGGAGAATTTCATGAGCGCACTCTTCCTTTTAAGTTCATCACCCATCCACACAAGTGTGCAGTGGACAGCGTCAACCTGAGTTCCATCCCGTGTCTCCATCAGAGATTTTGAGCTACAAGCTGCTGACCTGAAGGCCTCAGACATGAGGGTGAATAAGTTCAAGTCACTGAATGAAGATTTGCAAAGACTTGTGCGACAGACAGCAAGCAGAATTGACGAGCAAACACAAGTGGGGAGAAATGGAAAAACTTCAATCTGTGGACCGGCTGATTGTCAAAACTTGGAATCCACTTCCCATCACATACCACACACTGCAGTGTGTGAGTATTGCTGTACTGACAATGTTTGGCTCTATGTATGCAGGTGAGCTGTCTTTCTCACATCTAAAGAACGTTAAGACCAACCTACAATTACGTTTAACAGATGGAAGTCTTAACGCCTGCATGAAGCTTAACCTCACCACGTATCAACCAGACTACAAAGCCATCAGCAAAACCATGCAGCACCAGAAGTCACATTCATGGTAAAAAGTACTTTATTCCTCATAGGTTAGCAACAGCATAACAACATTATGAAAAAGAATTCAGAGACTTATTGTACTTTAAAAATGTTGGTCTTACATAAAATGCACACATTTACTTGCATTTAGTGTTAAACATATTGTATGGCTCTCACGGAATTACATTTTAAAATATGTGGTGTTCATGGATCTCTCAGCCAAAAAGGTTCCCGACCCCTGATGTAGAGTATATCTTACCTTTTTCAAATGGCCAGCATGCTATTTACTAATTGTTTTTCAAGTAAGGTGCTCTCATTTCTAATATTAATTATGGTTATAATACATAAATCTGCTTAAAGATTGAGATATTCCTTTAACTAGTTTTTGACCGCCTCTTGTGTTTTCTGAGTTAACAGGTCAACTCAGTTTAAAAGCATGACCATTTGACTAACTATATTTTTGCCTCAAATAATATAACTGGTATCTACATGTACTAGTTAGTGTGTGTGTGTATGTGCGTGTGTGTGCATATTGGCACTACCAACATATATGTGACACTAGAAGTGAATAAAAAAACTCTAAAGACCATTTTGTATGTTTGGTTTTTTACACAGAGTTGCTATTTCATACTCTCAGTTTTCCATAGAAGAGAGTCATCTGTTAACATACCTTAGAGTTTAAGAAGCAATTTATTAAAATTTAACTTAAAACAAAGAAACTGATGCACAATACAAATAATCAGCTCCTTTCCCCATTTTTACACATCACAAATTCTTGCTATGGAAAACAATAAAAGCTACTCATGTGAGAAAATAAAAAAGGACAAACTCACCTTTCTACATCTTCCAGTTTCTTCATTAGAATGCTTCCCGAGGGCTGGGGAGTTTGCCCTCAGAATACATTTATTGTGACAAATTTCTTTCAGATCATATCACTTTTTCTGTTGACTCAAGGCCTGTGAAAACCTTAAACAAAGAAAAACAAATACTTACCAGTTCCGCCTCCTGTTGACTGATGTCCTGTAGATAGGGAATGGTTGCCAGCTCCGCCATTGCTTGATTGATCACCTGGGATTGCTCCTTTACTCTCTGTAGCTGGCTGAGGAGGCTGGCATATTGCAACTTCTCCATCACGCCTGAGTACGTATGGAAACTCCCCTAGTCTCCCAGTAAGAGGAAATGCTTTAGAACAAAACTACAGAAACAGAGTTTACTCTGGGGATTGAAGTCAGGGTTTGTTACATTTACATCCTTTGAAACAACGGATTCTAGTACAAACAGATCATTTTAGAGAACTAACTGTGCCCTTCCTTCAGATAGATGAATGTATGTAAGAGGAAGCACATTGCAGGACTGATTTGAAGGTGTCCCTGCATAAGAAAGTTGTGCTGAGGGGAGAAGAGGGGACTGAAATTAAACCTGTGCTCCACCTGCCCCTTGTTGATCCCAGAAAGCTGTGTCTGTTTAGCTAGGTCTGTGTCAAGGTACCATAAGTCAAGAGTTGCCCCCTATATTGTTTATATAAAATAATATTTTTATGCAAGTTGAATCCTGGAAAATTTTATGCACATCAAACCTCAGCTCTGATTTTATCCTTAGTTCATCTTATATGGCCTTGGACTCTGGCTTCTCTTCTTGTGGTGTTATTGCACTTTATTTTGACACTTAGAGCCATCCCAGCAACTGACATGATCCAGCTTGAAACAGACTATTGTTCACATTTATAAGGACCACCAATGCCTATGAATCTATTAGTATTTTGGGCTTTCTCAAAATGGGGAATATTTATAATACGGTGGCCCACTTCTGTGTTTTACTGCCAGCCATGAAAGAGGAGACCTCACTGTCTCTAAAAAGTATAATACAAATTGTAATGCCTATTAGGAGAGGAAAAATTTAAAATAAAATTCCTACATTTATATTTAGAAAAAATATTTCTGACATAAAGGGATCTATAAAGGTTAAAAGAAAATCCTTGAGTTTCTACTGTGTGGAGGGTGATAAGAAATTGGAAGTTGCAGGAGGTGCTTAGAAGAAGCCCAGAGGAGCAGAATTCCTTGATGACAGTGTTCCTCCTGGACCACTGGCACCAGAATCTCTAGGCTTATTTGTTAACCAGGCAGAGTCCTGGGCTTTCCTCAGTGAATCATAATCTCTTGATATGTGTCTATCTATATATGTATTTTAGCTAAGTACCCCCCCCAATATTCAAATATTTCAAACAGAAGTTGAATAACAAACCACTACCTTAAAGTTTAGTATCTGAGCAAGAACTATTTTAGTTTGTGCATACTTATAATATTTCTCTTCAGAAATTACAGAAGGCTGGCATAATTTTTCTTTTCTAAAATCTATCTTCCAAAGAGAAAAATTATTAGGAACTAACATTACTAAAAAGTTTCTGAATTTTAGCTTGAATTTATAAAGCAGTTCTTTCTGAAATGTCATATTCATGTTTTAATTGGCAACAACCTCTAGAATTCGTCACTTTTCCAGAATCTTGTTAATAAGGGAAGGTCGAACACAGTATTTACTTTATTTCTCCTAACACTTACCTATCTATGGCATTTGGCTAATGTCCCTCTATTCCTGCTAATTTGTTCTTTCAGATGAATCATTTATCTAAAAATCTATAAACCTGTAAGAGCAATGATTATAAATTGTGGATTTGGAGTCCCTTCTCTGCACTGATGAAATAGCTAGCCTACCCATTTAGTTTAAACCTGTAGCTAAACCATTGGATTCTGCCAAATAGAGGAAAGCAAGTTGCAAGAGAAACTGTTTTCTTTCTGAAGAAAAATTACTTTCTTTGTCTTTTAAAAAATATCAACACTGAGGCTCGTTGAAGGAAAGTGGTGTAGTGACTCAGCTCCAAAGAGCAGAAACAATGGCAGCCTGCTTGGGAACATCAGTGTAATTTTCCAAAACATTAGGAAAATAAAAATAGAGGCCGGCAATGGTGCCTTGTTAGCTTGATTTTTGGGTGCATAACAAAGCAGGAAGAGCTCCATACAAATAAAATACTCGAAAAAGAATACAGTCGACTGTTAAGGGTCACCATCCTCCCCGCCATCCCAAGACAAATGATGTTTTGGTTATCAGGAAACTACAGATGAATGTTTTACCTATACATAATAGGGGTCTTTCAGAGACAAAGTGAAAAAGAAATAAAAATTAATATATTGAGAGTAGGAATTCTTAATGCTGTTGTTTTAAGAACATAAAAGAAACTTTAAAAAATGAAGGGATTACTGTACCTTAAACATCTCAGTGCCAACAAGGGCTAAATCTAAAGGAAAGTAGCCTTCCCTACCCGAGACTTCAGGAGTGATCAAAGGGCTTCTTAGCTGCTGGAGAGAGTATAATTAAGTAGCAGTGATTGAAGCTAAAACCTCACCCAGGTACAATGAAGGTTAGGTAAATAGCAAATTCAAATGAAGGCTTCAGTCAGAATTGCCTAGATTTAAAAGCAGATGCGGATAAATGTTTGTCAAATAAGTGGCACTACACATAATAGTGCTGAAAAGCACATCCCAAGTATTTGGGATATATTTTCATTTGACTCAACATATAGAAATAGTAATTGCAAAAGAGGGGCAGAAAACACATATGATTGTTTATTTCAAATGTGCACATGTAAACATTTTTTATGCCTCACTTGGAGGAAATTAAAAGTAAAATTAATGAAGTATTAAAATCATGGTTAATTAAGTCATATTTTGGCAACTCAGCTTGTGAAGAGGCTTCTTTTGCACGGCAAGAGATTTTATCATTTTAACTCTTTAATATCTAGCCCAGGAAGCACAGTACATAAAGTTGGAAACTGACAGCAGCCAATAAAGTTAATGAATGAAAAGGCACCATGGCATCGGAGAGCATGCAAAATAATTAGGACAGAGGTCCAGAGAATGAAAACTACCATTAAAGCAGAGTTACTGGCTGAATAGGGTTGATGTTCAGTGGGATTAAAAACCACTAGATAGGCAGGTAGTAGAATATTTTAGATTATAACTTTTAAAACACCAGAAATTTTCTTGTCTTGCCACGTGTTGCGTGTCTAGCAAAGGAATCTATAAATATAAGGAAACTGGTGTGGGACTATAAAGAGAATCATCACCCAGACATAGAAACCTCCCTCACACCAGAATTTTCTTTGGCTCCTTCACCAACTGTGCCCACCACCTCCTGACAAGAGGGAGAAATTCAGGCTCCTTGTGAAGCCCTACTGTGGGCAGTGGATTTGCTCTATGGCTGGAGATGATGGCTCTAATCTTGTCTTTCTGACACAAAGCACAAAGGTACCTAAACTTTGTGACTCTGAGTACATCAGTTATGTAAGAAAAAAATATTGAAGTCCATAGGACACTTGCACCATCTTCATTTTAGGAGAAAATGTAATTTCAAAGTGCACAGTTTGTATAAAGAAAAGAAAAGGCCTATAAAATGGTCCATTTGTCAAAATAAACTAAAACTAATAGGAACAATTAAAACTAAAATATATAATACTTTACAAAGTGCTTCAACAACTCTGTGAGGTGGGCCTGGCCTGGTAGATATCAGCCAATTTTATTATAAATGAGGAAAAACAGCTCAGAGATGAAGAGATGTGCCTCATGGTTATCCAGCCAGAGCACAGCCTTGGACTGAAGTCTTCATCTATAGGTGTCAAGAACTAGGATAACAGCTAATAAGGACAATATAGTGCTTAAGCATTTGAAGGGATGACATTTGATATCTGACAAGAAAAAAACAGACCCCAGGGGATATTAGAAACACTGTTTAGGTCACAGTTAATGACACCATGTAGGAATAATTTCTACTCACCAACTCATTACTTGCTTTATTAAGCTAGGTTACCTTTGCAGCCAGTTTTATTCAGAACTTCTTTATGAAGCTGTGATTGGCCATCTAATAAGAAACCTAGAGGCCTATATTTGTATATACCTTTGGTCCCTGGGTACCTTCAGGATTACTTACTTAAACTCTATTAAAACTCTTTAAGACACTCTTTCAAAGACTGTTATTTTCCATAGAGGCAAACATAGAAAAGTAGAAATTACTTGCAGCTAGCAAAGTGGTGCTGATTAATTTTAAAGAAGATTGTGCTAATAATTACATGCTAAAAATCTTAATTACTATATAGTTTTCAAATTTCCATTATGGACACATAAATATATGTGCATATGTAAATTTTCAGGTAGCTTGAATGTCCTCAGAGTGAGAAGACAATGAGTTAAGAACACTTACAAAGTGCATAATGCTTAGATGGGACAGGTCAGCATTCACAACACACTGTGAAATCTGAACTGGAAACAGATGATGTGGTCATTTTCCTGACAAGTAGCAAGGTATGACAGGCAGATCACCACCACAACATTCAGTGCACTGGCTCTACTAGGCTAGCCATGGTGACCAAGGTGAAATCATGCTACCTGGCGATGGCTCTTGTTAGCAAAACTTTCAGTGCTGGCAAGGGCCCCATGATGACAATGATGATGTGTGTGGGTCTCTAATGAAGATAGGTTGGTAAGGGTGTTTGTGTGTCTGTCTGTCTGGTTGTGATAGAGGGTAAATAGGAGAACAGGACCCAAAATTTGTAGTGGAGACAGTGACAGTGCTATAAACTGAAGGTTTGTGTCCACCCACAATTCATATATTAAAGCCCTATGCCCCTCTGTGATGATATTTGGAGATGGTGCCTTTGAGAGGTTATTTAGACGAGGCCATAGGGTTGGGGCCCTTATGATGTATTATTATTGCCCTTCTACAGCTTGATCTCTGTCATGTGAGGGCACAGCAAAAACGTGGCTAACGGCCACCCAGAAAGAGATCAGAACTTGACCATGCTGGCTCCCTGATCTTGGACATCTAGCCTCTAAGAGTGTGAGAAAATAAATTTCTGTTGTTTAAGCCACCCAGTCTGAGGTATTTTGTTTTGCCATCCCAAGATGACTAAGACAGAGACGGATTTCTTATTAACAGAAATATAGAGGAGATAATTGACACAACACAGTTGTGGGGTTGGGGAAGCTACAAAAACCAGCAAAAACATGCCTTTCCATTTGTTATGCATAAAATTACAAATGATGCAAATATATGAGATTTTATAGTTTTCCTAAAATGCTGAATAATGTTGTTGAGCAGATAAACTGCTGAATAGATCTCACTGTTTGTGACGAGCCCCTTGACTCCCCTTGTAAAGTAGGAACATCAAATCAATCATGTAATACAAAATTCACAAGAAGAAAATTCTTTAAAATCTCCTGTTTACAGGCCTTTTGAAAAATACAATAGACTCCATTTATCTTCTGGAAGTTACTGTCCAAGACCCGCAATGGATGCCTGAAGCCACATGGATATCATTGAAACCCATATAAACTTTTTTCCAATAAAAATATACCTATGATAACATTTAATTTATGAATTAGGCACCATAAGACATTAATAATAATACCTAATAATAAAATAGAACAACTAAAACAATACACTGTACTAAAAGTTATGTAGATATGGTCTCTCTCTTAAAATACCTTATACAATAGTACTTTACTCATTCTTGTAACGATGTGAGATGCTGCAATGCCTATGTGACAGGAGTAACTGAGGTACTTAGAATGGGGTGCAATTTAAAACTTAAATTGTTTACGTCCAGAATGTTTTATTTAATATTTTCTGATCACAGTTGACTTGAAGTTACTGAAACCATGGATAAGAGGGGAAGGTCTATGGTTTTATAGAAGAGGAATCTGCAGCCTTTATAGCCTCTTAATGAGATTTTCCTTTATAGCTTATATTTTGTAAAAATCACAGCATAATTCAGGTCTTTCTTCTGGCTTTTTGTGATTGAAAATTAGAAAGGGAATATTTTTTTTTGGATCAGAGAAAGGCTTAAATAATTTACGTTAAGGGTATATACAAAGAGAAATTGGAAATATTTAGATTAACAATGAGTTTACCAGTGTGGTGTGGCAGTACTAGCTGAATTATTGTGTAGGTAACAAGATGGTTATATGCAATAGCTCAATATATAAAATAAGGAAAATATTGTTTGCTAAAATTTTGTTATTGAGTTGAAATGAGAAATTCACTGCAACCTTGAAGTAGATATCAGGAAGGCACAAGAAAAAGCTCTTTAAAGAGGCACGACCTAATAAATGCTTGAAGTTGAAAAGGATAGTATTATAAAACATTTTTAAATATAAAAGGAATAAAATCATTAGATAAACTTTGGTTGGTTTTACAAAGGAGATTTACTGTGAAAGTTTCTAAAATCCTTTGATACTTATAGTATTTGTACCATAAACTTTTCATAATTCTATGTCATGGTGACAACAAACTACTCAGAGACCAAATGAAATGCTCTAAAGGGCCGAGGGGAGGCAACAGTCCCAGTCAGCAGACTGGAGGACTGAAGCCCATTCCCAGCCTTACTCAGATATTTATTAGCCAGTACAAATAACTTAAGAAACAAGACAGCAAAAGTTTTCAGGGGGTGAAGTAAAGTGCAAAGAACATGCTGCCTCCTAATCTCTGTTCTGAGATCCTAAACAGTTCTGTTACTGAATCTTATCCTGCTGTTTTGCTGTTTCCAGCATGAGTCAGAGAGGTCCCTGGACTCTCGTCCACTCAGGGCCTTCACCTTAGGGAGCCTCACTGTCCCTTGTTGTTATTCTAACTCAGCATATTTTCAGAGCATATTTCTAAAATTCTAGAATTGTTTAATATTGTACATTGCATAAACATAAAAGACTTATATACCTACATTCAATTGGGTACTCCTAATAAAATCCAATATTGGCAAGATTTGCTTCCCCATTGTCTCCATCTGTCTCACTATGTCTTCTCTGGTAAGCAGACCGAAGGGAGTTTTATGTTCTAAAAATTGTAACAATAAACTTTTATACTAGTTTATCCAGACTTCAATTTCAAAATGTTTTCTTAGCAGGCTATAAACAGACATCTCAGTGTTAATAGATATGAAATCTTTAGTATAAAAACAAGTTCCATCGCTGACCACATGCATAACAATGAAAAATCTATGAGGAATAAGGCAGAGGAGACCTTGCTTTTCTGAGACTGTCATTTATTCACTGTGTTGTGTTTCCTGATTGAGAGATCGAAGAGACAGCCTATAATAATTCACCTCTCTCTGCAGAGTATGCTTTTCCTGAGTTGTTAACAAATGTTGTCATAAATGTGTCTGATTCTTGTCTTGTTTTTCCCAGGTATTATTCAAGTGTGCAAATCCCAATGACTTTGACTGTAGCTTAAAGCTGAGATAAATCTCAGAGGATACAATGCCAGATGAAACACAAATCCTTAATTATGTAGTTAGAGCTGAAGGAATAAATTTGACCTGGTCATGAATTCAGCCCACAAGTTTGAGACTTTCAACTCCCTGTGAATATTTTATATTTTGAAGTTTCAACTAGAATTATTGAACACCACTTAATTATAATACTCTTAGAAGATCTAAGCTCTTAGTTAATTACATAAAAAAAGAGTGGAACAGATATTAATACAATAGCAGATAATTCAAGTTGCATAATTCTCTTCCCATTTGCTTACTGGTGATGATAACACTTGCATTCTTTAAGTGCCCTGTGAATAGACATTGGTGGTAGTGTGGTTGGGTGAGATGGTTGAGTGAGGAAGGATTTTGTTAGGTCTTGGGGGAAGCTTTCCTGGAACTGAAATTCCAGCTATTAAATAACCTACAAGAGGATTAAAAGGAGTTAATTAAAACCCAACAAATATTTTTAAGGTCCTGGCCCTACTACATGCTCGGCTTTATGATGAGTAAGACTTAAATAATATACAACTCCTGCCTTAAAATACTACTAAAAGATGTAAGTCCTGGTGATTTACCTGTAAATGCTGGCAGCTTCCTCCTTGCTACTTTTTCCAAAAATTTCCCATCTTCCTTGGTTTTGAACCCAAGAGTCAAGAGATATTGTTGGAGAGGAAAAGACAACCAGTTAATTGTCTGAGGCAACACATGGAGTCCTTGAAGATCTGAAGTAAAACAGAAGGAGAACTAAACACTTTGTTATCAAAGTATTATGGTTTTCAGGATATATATATATATATATATATATATATATATATATATTCATATTCAGAAGTTGTACTTGGGAAAAATAAGTACAAATATTAAAGACAAAGTAAAAGTATTCATCAAAAGGTCAAATAGATGATATATCAAGATTATATTTCATTATTAAATTTTTCTGAAAATATAAACATATACACAGCATCAGAATGGTCCCTTTTTCCTACATTCAAAATAATATAAAACTCAGGACCAGCTCTAGTCTTAATATTTTTCTCTGTGACTCTTTTCAAGAGCACTTGATTCTTTTGTTCATAGTTTGAGATGAAAGGAGATAATGTTATATAAAAGGAAAATGAAATTACCAAGTGAGAATGAAAATATAAGGTTAATTAATTTAGTTACTGGCCCGCCTAGTTATAAAAGGAAATTTGAAATGATAAATATACTGACTTTTGTAATTAAACTTGGAAATAATTCAAGTGCCATGAAAATGTTTCTAAAACAAACTCAGTTTATAATAATCTTAAAAGCTAATATTTACTGAACCGTTATTCTACCTTCCTTGTTCTAAGTATTTTGTGTGCATTGCCTTTTTTTTAATCCTTTTTCTTATTAATTTTATTGTGTTAACATGGATTCAAGTGTCTCACTAATATAACACCTTCAGCCCCCAACCATGAGCCTCTCCATTACACCCACTTTTCCCCCTCCCCATAACTCCCTACTTCCCTCTGGGTTTGCTGTCCTATTATCTGTATCTCTGTGTTATGTATATATAATTTCACTAATCCCTTCACCTTCTCTGATCCCATCCCCTCACCCCCCCTTCCCTCTGACAGCTGTTCCTCTGCTCCCTGTCACCCTACCTCTGCCTTTATTCTACCCCCCAGATCATCTTGCTCATTAGACTCCACATGTAAGTGAGATCATACAATATTTTTCTTTCTCTGCCTGGCTTACTTCACTTAGCATAATAATCTCCAGGTCCATTTATGCTACCACAAAAGGTAAGGTTTCCTTCCTTTTCATGGTCCCATAGTATTCCAATGTGTATATGTACTACTGCTTTTTAATCCACTTGTCCACTGACAGACAATAGGGCTGTTTCTAGATCTTGGTTATTGTAAACAATGCTGAAATAAACACGGGGGTGCATATCTTCCTTTGAATCAGTGTTTTGGGATTGTTAGGATATATTCCTGAAAGTGGGATAGCTGGGTCAAAAGGCAGTTCCAGTTTTAATTTTTTGATCAAATGCCTTGCTGGTCTCCACAGTGGCTGCACAAGTCTTCATTCTCACCAGCAGTACAGGAGGGTTCCCATTTCTCCACATCCTCACCAGCACTTATTGTGTGTAGATTTGTTAATGAGAGCTATTCTGACAGGTGTGAGGTGATATCTCATTGTGGTTTTAATTTGCATTTCCTAATGATTAGTGATGTTGAACATTTTTTCACATGCCTATTGGCCATCTGTATGTCCTCTTTGGAGAAGTGTCTATTCAGTCCCACTGCCAATTTTTTAATTGGATGGTTTACCTTTCTGATATTGAGTTTTAGAAGTTCTTTATAAATTTTGGTTATTAACCCCTTATCAGACGTATTGGCAAATATGTTCCTCCATTGTGTAGGTTGTCTTTTTATTTTGTTAATGGTGTCTTTTGCTGTGCAAAAGCTTTTAGTTTGATATAGTCCCATTTGTTTATTTTGTTCTTTATTTCAACTGCCCGTGGAGATATATTGGCAAAAGTATTGCTAAGAGAGATATTGGAGTATTTACTGCCTATGTTTTCTTCCAAGATGTTATGGTTTCACAACTTTCATTTAAGTCTTTTATTCATTTTGAGTTTATTTTTGTGAATGGTCTAAGTTGATGGTCTAGTTTCATTTTTTTGCAGGTAGATGTCCAATTTTCCCAACACCTTTTGTTAAAGAAACTGTCTTTACTCCATTGTATGTTCTTTCCTCCTTTGTCAATATCAATTGACCATAAAAGTGTGGGTTTATTTCTGGGTTCTCTGTTCTGCTCCATTACTCTGTATGCCTTTTATATGCTAGTACCAACCTCTTTTGATTACAATGGCTTTGTACTATACCTCGATATCAGGAAGTGTAATATCTCCCACTTTATTCTTCATTTTCAAGATTTCTGAGGCTATTCAGACTCTTTTTTGTTTCCATACAAATTTTTGGAATATATATTTGTTCTATATCTTTGAAGTATGCCTTTGGTATTTTTTTCTTTTGTATTTTTCTGAAGTGAGGAGCAAGGAGGCAGAGAGACAGACTTCTGCATGCACCCAACCGGGATCCAACTGGCAAGCCCACCAGGAGGAAATGCTCTGCCCATCTGGGACGTTGCTCTATTGCATCTGGAGCAATTCTAGCACCTGAGGTGGAGGCAATGGAGTCTTTCTCAGCACCCAGGCCAACTTTGCTCTAATGGAGCCTTGGCTGCAGGAGAGCATGAGAGAAAGAGAGAGAAAGGAGAGGGAGAGGGGTGGAGAAGCAGATGGATGCTTCTCCTGTGTGTCCTGACCGGAAATTGAACCCAGGACTTCTACATGCCAGGTCAGTGCTCTATTGCAGAGCCAACTGGCCAGGGCCTAAATATTGCTTTTATATCCTACCACCTTGCCAAATTTATTTTTCAGGTCTAGTAATTTTTTGACAGAGACTTCAGGGTTTTCTATGTACAGTATATCATTAGCAAATAACACTAGGGAACAACTTTTTTTTCATTTTCTGTTACATGAGGTTTTAAAACTTTTTCTATATATGTCTGCATCGCTGATTCCAAATCAGAAATTTGTTTTTTGGTACATGCTCTAGTTTTTTTAGCAATTTTATTTTCTTTTTGTTACAGTTAAGGGCATGCATTGGTTTTTAAATTGGAGTTAAAGGGCAACAACTCTTGGATTGAACATAACCACAAGGCAATTAATCTTTTACAAACATCACTTTTACATAATTGTAGTTGTTTTTAAATTTAAAAAATTATTATCTGATAAAAAACCCTCTATGTTAAGATTGAATCATGGCTTCTTCAAGTAGGCATAAATGTAAGAATAGTCCTGAAAACTTCTGTTATATATGTGGCTGTTACACACTTCAATGTCAAAGGCACAATATTTCATCATTTGTGACACGTGAATTTATTGCCTATTTTCAAGTTCCCCTTGGCTATCAAGACAAGAATTGGGCTCCTCATATTGTGTGTCATAACTGTGAGGAAATGCTTCATGACTGGACAAAAGGAAAATGCAAAGGAATGCCTTTTGGTATTCCCATGATTTGGCGTGAACCTAAGGACCATAGCAGTAACTGTTTTTTCTGTCTGATTCATACAGAGGGCATCGGCAAGAAAAAACAGCATATGATTGCATGTCCTAATATTCCTTCAGCAATACGACCTATCCCACACTCTGAGACACACCCAGTTCCAGTTTTTAATGGTTTTATTTCTTCTAAGGACCAAGAAAGTGAACGTGGTGATCAAGTGTATTTTGATAAGATGCATGAGGAAATGGTTGTAGAATCTGAAGGATCTTCTTCTGATGCCAAGCAGTCATTAACCCCTCAGCAGTTTAGCCAATCCCAATTGAAAGCAGCTGAGTTCTTAGCCTCCAGGCTTCAAGAAGAGAATGTACTTCACTAGTCAGTTAAAGTATCCCATTTCAGGAAACCTGAACAAATTTTTGTGAACTTTCTTTCCAAAGACAAACACTTTGTTTACTGTCATGATATCAGTAAGCTTCTCAGCCAGGTGTTACCACTTACAGTCCAACAGAATGGTGAACTTTCTTTCCAAAGACAAACACTTTGTTTACTGTCATGATATCAGTAGGCTTCTCAGCCAGGTGTTACCACTTACAGTCCAACAGAATGGTGGCTATTTCTTGATAGCTCTAAATGGATTCTGAAATGTGCTCTCCTACACAACAGTAATGTTTATGCTGCGGTTCCAATCGGTTATTCAACTCATCTGCGTGAAGATTAGAATGACATAAAAATTGTCCTTGGCTTTCTGAAATATGAGGAGCATAATTGGATTATTTGTGTGGACCTTAAAATGGTAAATTTCCTGCTAGGACAACAGAGAGGTTTCACAAAGTACCCTTGCTTTCTGTGTTTGTGGGACAGCCGAGCTCAGGAGAAACACTGGACACAGAAGCAGTGGCCGAAACATGAAGCTCTGGAAGTAGGGATACAAAATATTGTGAATGAACTGGTAGTTAATCGAGAGAGGATCATTCTTCCTCCACTTCACATCAAACTTGGCTTAATGAAGCAGTTTGTTCAGGCTTTGAATAGAGAAAGTGAATGCTTTCAATATATTATTTCTGCTTTTCCTGCCTTGTCTTTTGAGAAGATAAAAGCATGTGTATTCAATGGGCTTCAAATTTGAACCCTCATATGTGACAAAGAATTTTCCAGAAAGATGAATAAGGAGGAGAAAGCAGCATGACAGTCTTTTGTGGCAGTTACAAAGAACTTCCTTGGCAACCAAAAAGCAGAAAACTATGAACTTCTGGTTCAAAGGATACTGTTGGCTTTCTGCAACATTCGATGTAACATGAGCGTTAAGATTCACTTCCTGAACAGTCACCTCGATAAGTTCCCCGAAAATCTTGGAGCTGTTAGTGATGAACAGACCACTGCTAGAGCATCAAACGAGATTGTCCTCAACAAGTACACAAACGGAAGAGCTACAAATGCAAATTTTTTCCTGAATAGAATTCAAATATTTTGTGCAAATTTTATGATTAAAATAAGTTTTAATATGTTCTATTTTGAAATTGTAGAGAAATTCTGATGCAATCATATCTTTTAGTGTATTGGTGTATTTACTTCGTTATGTAAATTATTATATTTTCACAAAGATGATGCCCAAGAAGACATTCTACTTCATTATGTTAAACTAAATGTTGAAAATTTTAAAATAAGATGAAAACCTAAAATCTTGAATTGCAAAAAACACTGTAGCTTACAGAGAAAAACTAATGTCAGATTTGAGATAAGCACACTCGAATTAGGTAAGAACAAGTGTTTTGTGGATGCAACAAAAATTTTGTTCCCCAGTGTAATGATTGTTTTACTTCTTCTTTTCCAATTTGGATGCCTTTTATTTCTTCTTTTGTTCTGATGGCTGTGACTAAGACTTCCGGAACTATGTTGAATAAGAGTGGTGAAAGGGGGCACTCCTGTCTTGTTCCTGATCTTAAGGGGATTGCTTTCAATTTTTGCCCATTGAGTATGGTGTTGGCTGTCGATTACTCATAGATGGCCTTTATCAAGTTAAGGTATGTTCCCTGTATTCCCACTTTGCTGGGAGTTTTGTTCATAAATGGGTGCTATATTTTATCAAATGCATTTTTCTGAATCTGTTGATATAATCATGTGATTTTCATTCTTCCTTTTGTTTATGTGATGAATCACATTTATTGATTTGTGAATATTGGACCAGCCTTGCATTTCTGAAATGAATCTCACTTGATTATGATGTATGATCCTTTAGATATATTACTGGGTCTGGTTAACTAATATTTTATTGAGAATTTTAACATCTATGTTTATCAAGGATATTGTCCTATACTTTTCTTTCTTTGTCATATCTTTACCTGGTTTTGGAATGAGGATAATGTTTGCCTCATAAAAGGAGCTTGGAAGTATTCCCTCTTCTTGAATTTTTTGAAATAGCTTGAGAAAGATAGGTGTTAGTTCTTGTTTGAATGTTTGGTAAAATTTGTCTGTGATGCCAGCAACAGAAGCCAGTGATCATGTCTTCATGTCTATGATCCCACGCTCAAGTCAGCGACCCCACACTCAAATTGGTGAGCCTGGTTCAAGCCTGATGAGCCTGCACTCAAGCCAGCAACCTCGGGGTTTCAAACCTTGGTTGTCTGCATCCCAGCTCAATTCTCTATTCACTGCGCCACCACCTAGTCAGGCTCCGGGCTGTTATTTTGATAAAACTGTTTCAATTTCATTTATTATAATCAGTCTGTTTAGGTTTTCTGATTCTTCCAGATTGAGTTTTGGAAGATTGTATGTTTCTAGGAATTTACCCATTTCACCTAGAATGTCCAATATTTTGGCATATAGATCTTTATAGTATTTTCTTACATTTTTTTTGTATTTTTGTAGTGTCAGTTGGTACTACTTATCCACTTTCATTTATAATTTTATTTACTTGAGTCCTCTCTCTTTTTTTCTTGATGAGTCTGGTGAAAGGTTCATCAATCTTGTTTACCTTTTCAAAGAACCAGCTTTTAGTTTTATTGCTTGTTTGTATTTTTTTTTTTTAGCTTCTATGTCACTTATTTTTGCTCTGATCTTTATTATTTCCTTCCTTCTACGTCCTCTGGGCTTTACTTGTTGTTCTTTTCCTTGTTCTTTTAGTTGCAGGGTTGTTTATTTCTTAAGGTATGCCTGTAATGCTATGAACTTCCCTCTCAGGACAGCTGTGTCTCATAGATTTTGGGTTGTTGTATGTGCATTTCCATTTGTTTTAAGGAAATTTTTTATTTCTTTCTTGATATCATTGTTAACCCATTTATTATTTAATAACATGCTATTTAGCTTCTAAGTGTTTGAATGTTGTTTAGTTTTTCTATTGTAGTTGATTTCTAGTTTCATGCCATGGTGATCAGAGAAGATGCTTGATATGATTTCAGTCTTCTTAACTTTGTTGAGACTTGTGTCCTAACATGTGGTCTGTCTTAGAGAATGTACCATGAGCACTTGAAAAGAATGTATATTCTGCAGCTTCGGAGTGAAAGATTCTGAAGATATCAATTAAGTCCAGTTGATCTAGTGTGTCATTTAAGGCTGCTCTTTGTTTGTTAATTTTCTGTTGGAAGGATCTATCCATTGATGTTAGCGGGGTATTAAAATACCCTACTATTATACTATTGCTGTCGATCTTTCCTTCTATATCCATCAAAATCTGCTTTATATATTCAGGTGCTTTTTATTAAGGGCATAAATATTTACAATGGTTATATTCTCCTGTTGGATTGCTTCCTTTATCATTACATAGTGACCTTTTCTTTATCCTTTACTATAACCTATGTTCTAAAGGTTATTTTGTCAGATATAAGTATTGTTACCCCAGCTTTTTAAAAATTTTCATTTACATGAAATACTTTTTTTCTTCTCTTCATTTTCAATTTATGTGTATCTTTTATTCTAAGTTGGGTCTCTTGTAAACAGCACATGTATGGGTCAGCCATTGTTTGTAACCTGCTGTGGGCTATCTGTCTGGAGTTTTGTTCCCTGTTTGTGTCTGCTTTTCCTGTACCTAGGTAGTGTGGGAGGGGCCAACCTGTGTATAAGGATCAGCTTTCTCCTGCTTAGAGATGATAACAGCTCTGTAAAAGTCCCAAGCTCTGTAGGATTTGCCTCCTCTTTTCAACTGCTTCACCTCCTCTTTGAGATGTCCTGTCTTCCCATAGTCTTCTGTAGAAAGACTCTAGTGTGGGCTCAGACTGAACTCACCCTACTAACCCCTCTACATGTTGCAAGCTTGGTGGGTTAGTGCTGCTGAGGTTGAGAATACAACACTAGTGGGTACCCCTTCTTCAGGGGTCTCTTGGTCAGGAGCTCAGTATGGGAAAGTGGCCCCTACTCCAGAGCCTAATCCCTCAGCCAATGCTAGATACTCAGATTTTATTTCTCCCCAGCAAGGTGAGCATCAGGTCTAGATCAAATGGGTCAACAGTCCTCTCTGTAGAAGTTCTTCCAGCTGGTGATACCCTGATTTCAGGGAGGGAGTCTGAGAGAGTCCTCTACTGGTGCTGACTTGCTCTCACGGTATGTAGCTAAACTATTGATCAAATCCAATAATAGGCTTACAAGGACCCACACTTTAAATGCTTGTGCTCCAAATCTCTCTCCCTTCCCCCTGTGGATCTAGCCCAGTGGGGCAGGATATCCAGTACTGGGGCTGGCTGACTGTAAAGTTCCATCCTAGCCAATGCAACTGAGCCGCTGTGTTGGTGTTGATCACAGGGAGCTGAATTTGCCTCAGCTGGACCAGATGTGAGGGACCTTTCCTTAGGATACCCCACTAGGCAGGATTTTTACATCCTGAAATGATGCTCTCAGCAGCTGGCCCAGATGTGAGGGACCTTTCCTTAGGATACCCCACTAGGCAGGATTTTTACATCCTGAAATGATGCTCTCCGCAGCTGGCCACTGGATGTGCCATCCCTGGGCCTCCCTGGAGGGAACTCAGTATAGACAAGTATAGACACTGCTCATGACTGGCCCTCAGCAACTTTCTTGGAGCTACAATCAATCCAGAGTTTGTGGCTGCCTCTTCTGTGTCCAGGTGCTCATGGAAATACCAAGCTGCATGAGTATGCTGGTTTTTACCCACAATGGGCCTGGGGCAACCCCCTGAAAACTTCTGCTGTCTTTTTCCTTCAGTTATTTGTACTGGTTAATAAATATCTGAGTAAGGCTGCAGTTAGGGCTTCAGTCCTCCAGTCTGCTGACTGGGGCTCTTGTCTCCCCTCGGCTGTTTAGAGCATTTCATTTGGTCTCTGAGTAGTTTGATGTCGCCATGACATAGAATTATGAAAAGTTTATGGTACAAATACTACAAGTGTCAAAGAATTTTAGAAACTTTCACAGTAAATCTTCTTTGCAAAACCAACCAAAGATTAGCTAATGATTTTATTCTTTTTATACTTAAAAATGTTTTATAATACTATCCTTTTCAATTTCAAGCATTTATTAGGTCGTGCCTCTTTAAAGAGCTTTTTCTTGTGCCTTCCTGATATCTACTTCAAGGTTGCAGTGAATTTCTCATTTCAACTCAATAACAAAATTTTAGCAAACAATATTTTCCTTATATTCTATATTGGGCTATTACATATAACCATTTTGTTACTCACACAAAAATTCAGCTAGTGCTGCCACACCACACTGGTAAACTCATTGCTAATCTAAATATTTCCAGTTGCTCTTTGTACACCCTTAACATAAATTATTTAAACCTTTCTCTGATCTGCCTGACCAGGCAGTGGCGCAGTGGATAGAGAGATGAACTGGGATGCAGAAGACCCAGGTTTGAGATCCTAAGGTCGCCAGCTTGAGTGCAGGCCCATCTGGCTTGAGCAAAAGCTTGCCAACTTAGACCCAAGGTCACTGGCTCCAGCAAGGGGTTGCTCGGTCTGCTGAAGGCCCGTGGTCAAAACACATATGAGAAAGCAATCAATGAACAACTAAGGTGTCGCAACGAAAAACTGATGATTGATGCTTCTAATCTCTCCTGTTGTGCCTCTTTAAAGAGCTTTCTTTTGTGTGCCTTCCTGATATTTACTTCAAGGCTGCAGTGAATTTCTCATTTCAACTCAATAACAAAATTTTATCTTTTGTTCTTGTCTGTCTGTCCCTATCTCTCTATGACTCTCTCTCTGTCCCTATAAAAAAACAAAACAAAACCTTTTTCTGATCCAAGAAAAATATTCCCTTTCTAATTTTCAATCATAAAAAGCCAGAAGAAAGACCTGAATTATGCTGTGCTTTTTACAAAATATAAGCTATAAAGGAAACCTCATTAAGAGGCTATAAAGGCTGCAGATTTTTCTTCTTTAAAACCATAGACCTTCCCCCCTCACCCATGGTTTCACTTTCCATGGTTCCAGTTACTTCAAGTCAACTCTGATCAGAAAATATTAAAGAAGAGGAAAGCAAGATGACGATGGAGTAGGTGGACGTGCCAACTTCCAACTCCCAGAACCAAAGTGAATTATAACTTGATTTTAAGAACCATCATCTGGATAAACCAACATTGAACTGAACTGAGAGGACTCTTCAACTGCAGAACACTGAAGAAGCCACATTGAGACTGGTAGTAAAAGTGAAAATGAGGAAAGGGCTGCCCAGCTCCCCGGAGCGAAAGGCAGCCCAGAGAGACTCAGGTGGTGGGAAGAGAGGCCAGCGGAAGGGTAGGGACCTGGGTTCCAGGAACAAAGCTCCAGCCTACAGCCCCAGAGCCTAGAAGAGGTGTATGGACAGTATTTAGCTGTGAAACAGGTTAGGATACTGTTTGTGAGAAAGAGACAGTTGTCTCAGACCCAGGATTCTCTAAGGACGGTGCAGAAAACCTCTCTCACAACCACTCACCCGGGACTCTGGGAGACAGGGAGAGAGGAGAGGATGGGAGCAGCAGGAAGAGAGTGCAGTCTGAAAGGCACAGGGAGAAAAGCTTTGAGGGACAACCACCTTAAACCCTGGGCTGAGTCACTCCAGAAATCTGAAACAATATTTCCCCTGGAACCAGCAAAGGGAAGCAGGACACCAGCCTAACAGGTTCCCCTGCAGCAATTAGAGCACAGTCGCTTCGGTGGAAGGAGCTTTTAGGACTACAGTATGGAGTGTTAGGCTCTGAGCTGCAGCACCCACACCCACACTGCTGAGGACTTGCTGGAGGGCGGGCAGTGGAGGGACATGAAAGCATGGTTCCGTCGGCAGGGCAGAGGCCGAGCCAGGTGGGTGAGCTTGGTCTAGCCCAGCGGGGACAAAGGGGATGCATGAAAGGGGTCCGGTGGCTGTGGGCCCGCCTGCGACCCCACCTGTGGGGGAAAAGTGGGAGCCAAGAAGGGGCAGAGATCCGCCGAGGGGCAGGGTAGAGCGGGAGCGCGGCCTCACCTGGCTTTCGAGGCTTGAAGCCCTGCACGAACCAGCTCTGCCCATGGAGGTGGGGTGGAAGCTTGGGCTTGCTGTTGAGCATGCACCAGCGGACAGGCAGAGGAGCCGAGGTCGGTGGGGGTGGGGTGGAAGCCCGGATAGCCGCTGAGCACGCATCAGCAGCCCCTTGCAGCTGGAGGAACCGGCTGACAGGGGCCCACAGCTGAGCAAAAGTGCTCACCCTTACCCTTGGTGCCTAGGCTTGTGGTCCAAGTGTGGTGCGCAATCTCACCCGTAGGAGAGGGGAGAAGGCTGAGATCGTCTGAAGTTTATACAGCCTGGCACAAGAACACAGCCCCTCCCACAAATTTTGGAGGCAAGGCTAAGACCACAGCAAGAGCCGCGGCCGCCAGTGCCGGCAATACCCATAACCAACTGCCATAGGCAGCAGCAGAGGGGGTGGAGGGCTTGCAGACAGACCACACCTAGGGAATACAGAGGCAACACCCATTGGACTCCAGTAGCCAAACCCTTCTTACACACAGACAAAATGAGCAGGAAGAGAAATGCAACCCAAATGAATCAAGAGAAATCCCCAGAGAAGGACCTGAATGAATCAGATATAACCAAACTACCTGATGCAGAGTTTAAAATAATGATAGTTAGGATGTTCAAAGAGATTAGACAAACAATGGATAGTCATTACAAACACCTAAATAAAGAGATAGCAAGTATAAAAAATGAAATTGAAATAATAAAAAAGAATCAGACAGAAATGACAAATACAGTATCAGAAGTGAAGACCACAATGGAAGGAATTAAAAGCAGGATGGATGAAGCTGAGGATCAAATCAGCGAGTTAGAGGACACAATAAAAAGAGGCACAGGAGCAGAGCAGAAAAAAGAAGAGACTCAAAAAATGTGAGGAAACTCTAAGGGAGCTCTGTGACAACATGAAGAGAAATAACATTCGCATCATAGGGTTTCCTGAAGAAGAAGAGAAAGAACAGAGAATAGAAACTTAGTTCATTCAAATCATAGCTGAAAACCTCCCTAAATTAAGACTGGAAAACATTTCACACGTTCAAGAAGCACAGAGAACTCCATTAAAGAGAAACCCAAAGAACCCTACACCAAGACACAGCATAGTTAAAATACCAAAGCTAAGTGATAAAGAGAAAAATTCAAAAGCTGCTAGAGGGAAAAAGGTTATCACCTACAATGGAGCCCCCAAAAAGATGACATCTGACTTCTTAACAGAAACACTTGAGGCCAGAAGGAAATGGCAAGATAAATTCAAAGTAATGCAAAACAAGAACCTACAACCAATACTACTCTATCCAGCAAGGCTAACATTTAAAATTGAAGGAGAAATAAGAGCTTCCCAGATGAAGAAAACCTCATGGAATTCATTAAAACCAAACCAATTCTGCAAGAGATGCTAAGGGGCCTGTTGTGAACAGTTCAAAGGGGGATAGAATATAGCAAAAGAAGAATACAGCTTTAAAGAATAAAATGGCAATAAACTGCTACATATCAATAATAACCTTAAATGTAAATGGATTAAATGATCCAATCAAAAGACATAGGGTAGCTGCGTGAATATAGAAACATGACCTATACATATGCTGTCTACAAGAGACATACCTTAAAACAAAAGATGCACATAGACTGAAGGTAAAAGGATGAAAAAAAAAATATTATGCAAATGGAAATGAAAAAAAAAGCTGGGGTAGCAATACTTATATCTGACAAAATGGACTTCAAAAGAAAGGCTGTAGTAAGAGATAAAGAAGGACACTACATAATGATAAAGGGAACAATTCAACAGGAAGATATAACTATTATAATATCTATGCACCAAACATAGGAGCCACAACATACATAAAGCAGACTTTGATGGATATAAAGGGCTAGATTAACAGCAATAATATAATAGTAGGGGATTTCAATACCCCACTAACATCACTGGATAGATCCTCAAGAAAGAAAATTAACAAAGAAACAACAGAATTAAAGAATACACTAGATGAACTCGATTTAATAGATATCTTCAGAACTTTTCACCCTAAAACAGTAAAGTATACATTCTTTTCAAGAGCTCATGGTACATTCTCTAGTATAGACCACATGTTAGGACACAAAAATGGTCTCAACAAATTTAAAAAGATTGAAATCATATCAAGCATTTTCTCTGATCACAATGCCATGAAACTAGAAATTAACCACACACACACAAAAAACACTGAAAAATACTCAAACACTTGGAAACTAAATAGCATGATATTAAATAATGAATGGATGAACAATGAGATCAAAGATAAAATAAAAAAGTTTCTAGAAACAAATGATAATGAGCATACATCAACTCAAAATTTATGGGACACAGCAAAAACAGTACTGAGAGGGAAGTTCATAGCACTACGGGCATTCCATGAGAAGCTAGAAAAAGCTCAAATAAGCAACCTGACCCTGCATCTAAAAGAACAAGAAAAACAACAGCAAATAAAGCCCAGGACTAGTAGAAGGAAGGAAATAATAAAGATCAGAGCAGAAATAAATGACATAGAGGCTAAGGAATCAATACAGAGGATCAATGAAACCAGGAGCTGGTTCTTCGAAAAGGTAAACAAGTTCAATGAACCTTTAACTAGACTCACTGAGAGAAAAAGAGAGAGGACTCAAATAAATAAAATTAGAACGACGAGTGGAGCAATAACAACTGACACAACAGAAATACAAAGTATTGTAAGAAAATACTATGAAGAACTCTATGTCAAAAAATTAGACAACCTAGGAGAAATGGACAAATTTCTTGAATCATATAATCTTCCAAAAATCAATTTGGAAGTATCAGAACACCTAAACAGACCAATTACAACAAATGAGATTGAAACAGTTATCAAAATGTCCCAAAAAAGAAAAGTACTGGGCCTGATGGCTTCACATGTGAATGCTACCTAAAATTCAAAGAAGAACTAACTCCTATCCTCCTCAAGCTATATCAAAAAATTCAAGAGGAAGGAAGACTTCCAAACTTCTTTAATGAGACGATCATAATTCTGATCCCGAAACCAGGCAAAGACAACACAAAGAAAGAAAATTATAGGCCTATATCCCTGATGAATTTAGATGCTAAAATTTTCAACAAAATATTAGCGATTCAGATCCAGCAATATATGAAAAAAATCACACACCATGTACAAGTGGGATTTATTCTGGAGAGGCAAGGCTGGTTCAATATTAGCAAATCAATGTGATTCATCACATAAATAAAAGGAAGGACAAAAATCGCATGATAATTTCAATAGATGCAGAAAAATCATTTGATAAAACCCAGCACCCATTCATGCTCAAAACTCTCAGTAAAGTGGAAATATAGGGAACATTCCTTAACATGATAAAGGCCATCTATGACAAACCCACAGCCAACATCATAATTAAAGGACAAAAATTAAAAGCAATTCCCCTAAAATCAGGAAAATGGCAGGGATGCCCCCTTTTATCACTATTATTCAACATAGTTCTGGAAGTCCTAGCTACAGCATCAGACAAGAAGAAGAAATAAAAGGAATCCTAATTGGAAAAGAAGTAAAACTATCATTATTTGCAGATGATATGATACTGTATATAGAGAGCCTTAAAGTCTCAGTCAAAAAACTACTGGACCTAATAAACAAATTCAGCAAGGTGGCAGGATATGAAATTAATACACAGATATCAGAGGCATGTTTATACATGAACAATGAAATGTCAGAAAGAAAAATTAAGGAAACAATCCCCTTCACTATTGCAACAAAATAATAAAGTACCTACGAGTAAATTTAAACAAGGAGGTTAAAATCTTTTACTCAGAAAATTATAAAACATTGATAAAGTAAATCAAGAAAGACACAAACAAGTGGAAGCATATACCGTGTTCATGGTTAGGAAGAAGAAACATCATTAAAATGTCTATATTACTCAAAGCAATTTATAAATTTAATGCAATACCAATTAAAATACCAATGACATATTTCAAAGATATAGAACACATATTTCAATAATTTATTTGGAACCAAAAAAGAACACGAATATCCTCAGCAATCTTGAAAAAGAAGAATAAAGTTGGAGGCATCATACTTCCTGATATCAAGTTATACTACAAGGCCATTGTACTCAAAACAGCCTGGTACTGGCATAAGAACAGGCATATAGATCAATGGAACAGAACAGAGAACCCAGAAATAAACCCACATCGTTCTGGACAAATGATATTTGACAAAGGAGGTAAAAGCATACAGTGGAGTAAAGACAGTCTCTTTAACAAATGGTGTTGGGAAAACTGAACAGCTACCTGCAAAAAAATGAAACTTGACCACCAGCTTACACCATGCACAAAAATAAACTCAAAATGGATAAAGGACTTAAATGTAAGTCCTGAAACCATAAGCATCCTAGAAGGAAACAGGCAGTAAGCTCACTGACATCTATCGTAGCAATATATTTGCTGATTTATCTCTACAGACAAATGAAATAAAAGACAGGATAAACAAATGAGACTGTATCAAACTAAAAAGCTTTTGCACAGCTAAAGACAATATGAACAGAAGAAAAAGACAAACCACACAATGAGAGAACATATTTGACAATACATCTGATAAGAGGTAAATAACCAAAATTTATAAAGAACTTGTAAAACTCCATACCAGGAAGACAAACAATCCAATCAAAAATGGGCAAAAGAAATGAATAGAAAATTCTTCAAAGAGGACCTACAGATAGCCAATAGGCATATGAAAAAATGCTCAAAATCACTAATCATTAGAGAAATACAAATTAGAACCACAATGAGATATAATTTCACACCAGTCAGAATGGCGCTCATCTGCAAAACAACACAGAATAAGTGCTGGCGAGGATGTGGAGAAAAGGGAACCCTCCTGTATTGCTGGTGGGAATGCAGACTGGTGCAGCCACTGTGAAAACAGTATGGAGATTCCTCAAAAAATTAGAAATGGAAACTGCCCTTTGATTCACCCATCCCACTTATAGTAATATATCCCAAGGGCACCATATCACCAACTGAAAAAAAGAAATGCACTCCCATGTTTATGGCAGCATTGTTCACAATAGCAAAGATCTGGAAACAATTCAAGTGTCCGTCAGAGGACGAGTGGATTAAAAAGCAGTGGTACATATATACTATGGAATACTATGGGGCTATGAAACAGAAGGAAATATTACCTTTTGCAACAATATGGAGGGACCTGAAAACTATTATGTTGAGTGAAATAAGCCAGGCAGAGAAAGAAAAATATCATATTACTTCACTCATTTGAGAAATCCAAGGAACAATGAGAACTGAGGAACAGAATTGAGATAGAGGAGAGATCAAAGGGTCCAGAGGAAAAGAGGACAGAGGGAAAGAGGATGATTGAATGGGATAAACCTGAAGGGAAGGGTGGAGGGCGCTGCAGGGAGGGGGGCAAGGGAGATGTTGAGGGGAATATGGGGGCAGGGGGATGCATTCAGGGTGACCCTAGAATCTATGTAAACACAATTAAAAAAATTGATACAGTAAACCAGGAGTGATTTTGTTTACTCTCCCTGCACACTCTTCTTTAGTAGAAAACCCTCTGTTTAAAATAAAATTCATAGAGAAACCCAATATTTAAAGCCAATAAAATTACTGCTATCCTTGGTGTTAATTCGCTCTTTCATCTGATTTTGCTCCCTGACTCAGAAGGCCCAAGGACCTCTTGGCCATGTTGTTAATTCTGTTTGGTGTTGTCCTATGGGGAGGTTCTTGGCTTTCTGTGTAACTTTGGTTGTCCAGAGTGTCCCTAAGTGGGTGAGGATAGGCTTTATGGTTGGTCTGACCTCCCAGAGTATATCTACCTTGTTGATCAAGTCTTTGGATCTCAGATACCATGAAATCTGTCAGTACCAGAAAGAATTCACTCAGGGGGGATACCTCTAATTTTAGGTCTACACTGAAATGATCTTAGTGGTCCCTGGGTCCTGAATTTCAGAATAGATTAGGGTGTATTGTTCATGGACTGGTATTTGCAGTGGGCTGCAGGAAGCATCTTGAGAGTTAGCATTTTGGGTGCAGCTGTATTGCCAGAAACCTCCAGGTGTTTGAGGGCTCTGTTATACTGTATAACCAACATGAAGACTTTGAGAGGTTGGCATCTTCTTGCTCATAAATACTTGGTGGGTAAAGAGGAGACCAAATATTGGCAGTGATTAAATCAATGAGAGAAACTAATGTCAGCATTATAGTTAATGTACTATAAAATAGGCTTGCAAAAATAAAAGTATTTTCTGCTTATTTTGACCCTATATGTTTCATCCTATGTGTATATAATTAATTATTAACTTCTAGTCAAAGTTTAAAATTGAGAGAGATCCCTACATACATTTTGTTAAATTAAAAAATATATATATTCGTTGAAATATCATTCTTATTACATTTGTATGCAGAGTGAACTGCATTTGTGTGAATATTTAGCCTACCATGTGGTCTATGACCCAAAATGAGAAAAAACTTACCAGATGTTGAATCTCATGTAACATTAATTTGAGTGCTAATTGTTCTCAATTTTATGCTCGTAAACTTCTACTTACGTCAAAAAAGCCCTGTGTCTCTGATGGATATATAAGTTAACCAGATTATATTGTCCTTTGATAGGAAAAGTTGAATTGATTAAAAATGTCTTCTTTGCTCCTGTCATAACAGAAGAAACTTTGGACAAATAAACCCTTTAATGCACTTCTTTATAATTTATCACAATTGGAGATGAAATTTAGATGACTATGACCAAATTTATTATTAAAAATCAGTTTGCAGGTATGATGCCATTCCAAATTATTACCATGAGGGAAGCAGATGCTTTTAAAAAGAATATCATAGATAGATTATGTAGATTAAATTTTTTTATTGAAGAATCATATTCAACTTGTTCTTCCAAATGAAAGATGTCTAACTCTGCAAAAGAAGATAAAGTTTGCACTTTATTAAAACATTTTATTGTACCACAGAAGGCTGAAACTGACCAGTTTTCAGTCCCCAAGTCTTGCATGCTCTTTGACCTTCTGTACTATTGCATTCTTCCTCCTTAAAATCACTTCCTTGAAGTTCAGTAATAGTCTTTTCTCTTTCTTTCCTGTCTGTCTCTGCCTTCTGTCTCTGTCTCCAGCACACTCTCTCTTTTTTTTTTATTAACTTTAATGTGGTGACACCAATAAATCAGGGTACATATGTACAATGAAAACATCTCCAGATTATCTTATCATTCAATTGTGTTGCATACCCATCACCAAAAGTCTTATTGTCCTCTGTCATCTTCTATCTGGTTTTCACTGTGCCCCCACCCTTCTCCCTTTCCCACCTTCCCCTCCCTCCCCCCCCACATAACCACCACACTCTTGTCCATGTCTCATAGTCTCACTTTTATGTCCCACCTATGTATGAATTCATGCTGTTCTCAGTTTTTTTTTCTGATTTACTTATTTCACTCCGTATAACGTTATCAAGGTACATCCATTTTGTTGTAAATGATCCGATGTCATCATTTCTTATGGCCGAGTAGTATTCCATAGTATATATGTACCAAAGCTTTTTAATCCACTCGTCTTCTGACGGACACTTGGGCTGTTTCCAGATCTTCGCTATTGTGAACAATGCTGCCACAAACATGGGGGTGCATTTCTTCTTTTCGAACAGTGTTATGGTGTTCTTAGGGTATATTCCTAAAAGTGGGGTAGCCGGGTCAAAAGGCAGTTCGATTTTTAATTTTCTGAGGAATCTCCAAACTGTTTTCCACAGTGGCTGCACCAGTCTGCATTCCCACCAGCAGTGCAGAAGGGTTCCCTTTTCTCCACATTCTCGCCAGCACTTATTCTGTGTTGTTTTGCTGATGAATGCCATTCTGACTGGTGTGAGGTGATATCTCATTGTGATTTTAATTTGCATTTCTCTAATAATTAGTGATGTTGAGCATTTTTTCATATGTCTTTTGGCCATCTGTATGTCTTCTTTGGGGAAATTTCTATTCATTTCTTTTGCCCATTTTTTGATTGGATTATTTGTCTTCCTGGTGTTGAGTTTTACAAGTTCTTTATAAATTTTGGTTATTAACCTTTTATCCGACGTGCTGTCGAATATGTTCTCCCACTGTGTGGTTTGTCTTTTTATTCTGTTCTTGTTGTCTTTAGCTGTGCAAACACTTTTTAGTTTGATATAGACCCATTTGTTTATCTTGCCTTTTATTTCATTTGCCGGTGGAGATAAATCGGCAAATATATTGCTGCTACAGATGTCGGAAAGCTTGCTGCCTATGATGCTTATAGTTTCACGGCTTATGTTTAAGTCTTTTATCCATTTTGAATTTGTTTTTGTGAATGGTGTAAGTTGATGATCTAGTTTCATTTTTTTGCAGGTAGATGTCCAATTTTCCCAACACCATTTGTTAAAGAGGCTGTCTTTACTCCATTGTATGTTCTTTCCTCCTTTGTCAAATAACAGTTGTCCATAAAGCTGTGGGTTTATTTCTGGGTTCTCTGTTCTGTTCCATTGATCAATGTGTCTGTTCTTATGCCAGTACCAAGCTGTCTTGAGTATAATGGCCTTGTAGTAGACCTTGATATCCAGAAGAGTGATACCTTCTGCTTTATTTTTTTTTTTAGGATTGCTGAGGCTATTCGTGTTCTTTTTTGGTTCCATATAAATTTTTGGAATATGTTTTCTATATCTTTGAAGTATGTCGTTGGTATTTTAATTGGTATTGCATTGAATTTATAAATTGCTTTAGGTAATATAGACATTTTAATGATGTTTATTCTTCCTAGCCATGAGCACGGTATATGCTTCCACTTGTTTCTATCTTCCTTGATTTCTTTTATCAATGTTTTATAATTTTCTGAGTACAAGTCCTTAACCTCCCTGCTTAAATTTACTCCTAGGTATTTTATTTTTTTGGCTGCAATAGTGAAGGGGATTGTTTCCTTAATTTCTTTTGCTGACAGTTCATTGTTTGTATACAGAAACACCTCTGATTTCTGAGTATTAATTTTATATCCTGCCAACTTGCTGAATTCATTTATAAGGTCCAGTAGTTTTTTGACTGAGACTTTAGGGTTTTCTATATACAATATCATATCATCTGCAAATAGTGACAGTTTTACTTCTTCTTTTCCAATTTGGATGCCTTTTATTTCTTCTTCTTGTCTGATTGCTATAGTTAGGACTTCCAGAACTATGTTGAATAAAAGTGGTGAAAGTGGTCAACCCTGCCTGGTTCCTGATCTTAAGGGGATTGCTTTTAATTTTTGTCCATTTAGTATGATGTTTACTGTGGGTTTGTTGTAGATGGCCTTTATCATGTTAAGGAATGTTCCTTGTATTCCCACTTTACTGAGAGTTTTGAGCATGAATGGGTGCTGGATTTTATCAAATGCCTTTTCTGCATCTATTGAAATTATCATGTGATTTTTGTCCTTCCTTTTGTTTATGTGGTGAATCACATTGATTGATTTGCGAATAATTGAACAAGCCTTGCCTCTCCAGAATAAATCCCACTTAATCATGGTGTATGATTTTTTTTCAAATATTGCTGGATCCGGTTGGCTAATATTTTGTTCAAAATTTTAGCGTCTAAATTCATCAGGGATATAGGCCTATAATTTTCTTTCTTTGTGTTGTCTTTGCCCGGTTTTGGGATCAGAATTACGCTCGCCTCATAAAAGGAGTTTGGAAGTCTTCCTTCCTCTTGAATTTTTTGAAATAGCTTAAGGAGGATAGGAGTTAGTTCTTTGAATTTTTGATAGAATTCACTTGTGAAGCCATCAGGCCTAGGACTTTTCTTTTTTTGGAGTTTTTTGATAACTGTTTCGATCTCATTTGCTGTAATTGGTCTGTTTAGGTGTTCTGATTCTTCCAGATTGATTTTTGAAAGATTATATGATTCAAGAAATTTGTCCATTTCATCTAGATTGTCTAATTTTTTGGCATAGAGTTCTTCATAGTATTTTCTTACAATGCTTTGTATTTCTGTTGTATCAGTTGTTATTTCTCCACTATCCTTTTTAATTTTATTTATTTGAGACCTCTCTCTTTTCTTCTTGGTGAGTCTAGTTAAAGGTTCCCCATCTTGTTTACCTTTTCAAAGAACCAGCTCCTGGTTTCATTGATCCTCTTTATTGTTTCCTTAGCCTCTATGTCATTTATTTCTGCTCTGATCTTTATTATTTCCTTCCTTCTACTTGTCCTGGGTTTTATTTGTTGTTGTTTTTCCAGTTCTTTTAGCTGCAGGGTCAGGTTGCTTATTTCAGCTTTTTCTAGCTTCTTATGATATGCCTGTAGTGCAATGAACTTCCCTCTCAGTACCGCTTTTGCTGTGTCCCATAAATTTTGAGTTGATGTATGCTCATTATCATTTGTTTCTAGAAACTTTTTTATTTTATCTTTGATCTCATTGTTCATCCATTCATTATTTAATATAATGCTATTTAGTTTCCTAGTGTTTGAGTATTTTTCAGTTTTTCTTTTGTGGTTAATTTCTAGTTTCATGGCATTGTGATCAGAGAAAATGCTTGATATAATTTCAATGTTCTTAAATTTATTGAGACCATTTTTGTGTCTAACATGTGGTCTATCCTTGAAACGTACCATGAGCACTTGAGAAGAATGTATATTCTACTGCTTTAGGATAAAAAGTTCTGAAGATATCTATTAAATCAAGTTGATCTAGTGTCTCCTTTAAGTCTGCTGTTTCTTTATTAATTTTCTTTCTTGAGGATCTATCCAGTGTTGTTAATGGGGAATTGAAATCCCCTACTATGATAGTATTGCTGTTAATCTCGCCCTTTATGTCCATCAAAGTCTGCTTTATGTATGTCGGGGCTCCTATATTTGGTGCGTAGATATTTATAATAGTTATATCTTCCTGTTGAATTGTTCCCTTTATCATTATGTAGTATCCTTCTTTATCTCTTACTACAGCCTTTGTTTTAAAGTCCCTTTTTTCAGCTATAAGTACTGCTACCCCGGCTTTTTTTTCATTTCCATTTACATGAAATATTTTTTTCCATCCTTTTACCTTCAGTCTATGTGCATCTTTTGTTTTAAGGTGTGTCTCTTGTAGATAGCATATGTATGGGTCCTGTTTCTTTATCCTTGCAGCTACCCAAGTCTTTTGATTGGATCATTTAATCCATTTACATTTAAGGTTATTATTGATATGTAGTTGTTTATTGCCATTTTATTCTTTAAAGCTGTATTCTTCTTTTGCTATAATCTTTCCTCCCTTTGAACTGTTCACAACAGGCCCCTTAGTATCTCTTGCAGAATTGGTTTGGTTTTAATGAATTCCTTGATACTGTCTTTGTCTGGAAAGCTCTTTATTTCTCCTTCAATTTTAAATGTTAGCCTTGCTGGATAGAGTAGTCTTGGTTGTAGGTTCTTGTTCTGCATTACTTTGATTATATCTTGCCATTCCCTTTTGGCCTCAAGTGTTTCTGTTGAGAAGTCCGATGTCATCCTTATGGGGGTTCCTTTGTAGGTGATAGCCTTTTTTTCTCTAGCAGCTTTTAAGATTTTTTCTTTATCCATAGCTTTGGTATTTTAACTATGATGTGTCTTGGTGTAGATCTTTTTGGGTTTCTCTTTAATGGAGTTCTGTGTGCTTCTTGAACGTGTTGAATGTTTCCCAGCCTTAATTTAGGGAAGTTTTCTGCTATGATTTGATTGAACAAAGTTTCCATTTCATGTCCCTTTTCCTCTTCTTCAGGCACCTCTTTGATGCGAATGTTGTTTCTCTTCATGTTGTCACAGAGCTCCCTTAGAGTTTCCTCACATTTTTTGAGTCTCTTTTCCTTTTTCTTCTCTGCTTCTGTGCCTTTGTTTTTTGTGTCCTCTAACTCGCTGATTCGATCCTCAGCATGATTCATCCTGCTTTTAATTCCTTCCATTGTGGTCTTCAGTTCTGATATTGTATTTGTCATTTCTGTCTGATTCTTTTTTATTATTTCAATTTCGTTTTTTATAGTTGTTATCTCTTTATTTAGGTGTTCATAGTGACTATCCATTGTTGCTCTAATTTCTTTGAACATCCTAACTATCATTATTCTAAATTCTGCTTCTGGTAGTTTGGTTATATCTGGTTCATTCAGGTCCTTCTCTGGGGATTTCTCTTGATTCATTTGGTTTGCATTCCTCTGCCTGCCCATTTTATCTGTGTATATTCAAGTTGTGGGCACTGGAGTCCAGTAGGTGTTCCCTTTGTGTTCTTAGGTGTGGTCTGTCTGCAGGCCTGCCACCCCCTCTGTTGCTGCCTAGGGTGGTTGGGTATGGGCGTTGCCAGCAACAGCCTACTGCGGCTGTTGCTATGATTTCTGCCTGTCCTCTGCGGGAGGGGCTGTCACTCAAGCCACAGGCCTGAGCACCAAGGGTAGAGGTGAGCACCTTTGTTCAGCTGCAGACCCAGCCCATTTCCGGAAGGCTTACACCCAGCCCCCGCAGTCAGAGCCTGCTCGCCACAGTTTTGTGGGTTGGGCGGGGCTTTTGACGTGCTCTCAGCTGTGAGCCTTTGCCCGTCCAGAATTTAGCCCCACCCTCGAGGCCGGGGCCCTCCTGCGCAGGGTCGCAAACCATGGTTTATTGGGCTGGGCGTGTTTGCTGGAGTTAGTTCAGGTGCTAGCTTCCAGTCCATCCGGACTCTATCCCCCCCCACATTCGGCGCCAGCTCTCGCACGTAGGATGGCCAACCGCTGGGATTTCTCTGGCCAGGCGGGGTTAGTAGCGTGAGCTCAGCCGTGAAAGCCAGCTCGCGCGCACTTAAGTTTTCAAACCACCGCGGTTTCTCTGTCTGGGTGGGGTTGGCAGCGTGAGCTCAGCCGTGAGCCCCTCGCCTGTCCCTGGTCTTAGCCCCGTCCCCGTGGTCAGGGCCGGCTTGTGCAGTGTCGCAGAGCCAGTCTCTGCCAATATTTTTTCCCACAAGTGGGGTCACAGGCGGGCCTGCAGCTGCCGGATAGCTTTCGTGCGTCCCCTCCGCCCCTGCTGGGCTAGACCGAGCTCACATCGGTTGTGCCTCCACCCACGCCGACAGGACCGCATTTCAGCGTCCTACCACCACCATCCCTTCAGCAACCCTCAGAGCGATGGCAGTGTCTTAAGTCTCCACACTGTAGGTTTGGGAGCTCCCTCCCTCCAAGCAGCTCTGCTCTAATTGCCGTGGGAGAGCTTGTTTGGCTAGTGTCCTGTCTCCCTTTGCTGGTATTGCTAGTTCCAGGGGAAATATTTGTTTTCGCTTAGGGAAATGACTTAGCCCAGGGGTCAGGATGGCTGTCCCTCAGAGTGTCCTCGTGCCTTCAGTCCACTCTCTGTTCCCGCTGCTCTGTTCCCCTCATCTGTCCCCGTTTCCCGGAGCCCCGGGTGCGTGGTTGTGAGAGGGTTTCTGCGCTGTCCCTTTGAAAATATTCTTGGGTCTGAGATAACTCTCTCTTTTTCACAAACAGTATCCTCACTTGCTTCACAGCTCAATACTGTCCATACGCCTCTTCTAGGCTCTGGGACTGCAAGCTGGGGCTTGGTTCCTGGGATCCAGGACCCTCCCTCTCCGCCAAACTCTCCTCCCACCACATGGGGCTCTCCGGGCTGCCGTTTGCTCCGGGGAGCTGGGCAGCCCTCTTCGCATTTTCGCTATTCCTACCAGTCTCAGTGTGGCTTCTGCAGTGTTCCTTGGTTGAAGAGTCCACTTAGTTTAGTTCAAAGTTGGTTTATCCAGATGTTGGTTCTTAAAATTGAGTTATAATCCACTTTGGTTCTGGGAGTTGGAAGTTGGTACGTCCGCCTACTCCATCGCCATCTTCCATCTCTCCGCACACTCTCTGTCTTTATCTCTGTTTTTGTCTCCCCCTTTTTCCTACACACACGTACACACTGGTTCCTGTTTCTCCCTTTCTCCTCCTGCCTTCTTGTTCAGTATTCTTACGAGCTGTCTCTGGCTCACTGATATGATCTTTAAACATACTTTCTTGGGAGATTTTTCTGTTGTATGGCTTTAGCTGTTACTTCTAACCAAACAATTGGGGATAAAAGCTATAGTCTCATCTGAATATTGTTACCAAATTCTCACACAGTTTTTCCAAATGCCAGTTGAGACACAGCTATTTGAAAAATAGCACTCAAAGACAGCTAATATATTCCTTAAAAATGATTTTTAAAATCTCCACAACTCCCCTTTTACCCACTTTTCACCAATACGTTATAAGCTATTAATCACCCCAATTATTCTGGCTTAAAATTTTGAAGCCATTGTTGATTTTTCTTTCCTCTATTTTCTAACATTTAGTGAGACACAAAAACTAATTAAATCTGCCATTATAATACATCTCATATTAACCAATTTCTTTGCATAATCGTTGTTTACCCTGGTCAAATTTCTGATCACACAGCACTTGTAAAACAGAAAAAATCTTCAACCACCATTACTGCTACTTGTATCATTTCATGCAATATAGTTCCACACCACCACCCAGTGAGTAATTCTGGAACATTGCCTTTTCCATTGTCACATCCATCCTTGGGAACTTCAGAGACTTCCTGGTATTCAAGGTTCTCAGTTGTAAGCACGTTTCACATTCTATACCTAGTTTCTATGTTTTCTCCAGTATAAATCTCATCCTCTGCTGTGCTGATTTTACTAAGTTGTACCAGCCAGTGCTTATCCTGTTTCAGAACTTTTCTTTGTGCTCTTCTGCCCTAAAACACCTACATTTTCTCCCTATTTTTCCTATACTCAATAGATTACTATTCTTTTAGTCTCACCTTTTCCATGAAGGCTTTCTTGAATACTTTGTCACACCCTTTAAATTCTGAAAGAGCATCCATACTTAGGGTGACTCTCCTAATATTTCATGAAGCTATGTCTTATTTCCCCAGGAAGTTCTAATCTTCTTGGAGATCACATCTTTAAGTTATGTTCATGCGCCAAGAACTTGGAGCTCAATCAACACTTGACTTGAATCTAAAAACAAACTTTTCCAAATCCCAAATTTTTAATGGTTCAAATATAAATAGAACTTCAAAAAAAAATGGAAACTAATGAAATGTTCAATGCTTCTGATATGATTTACTTCTCTGAAACTAAAGTTAAAAGGGAATATCACAGTCTTTGTTCATTTTATCAAAATGTTAAGTGATTTCTGTTCAATTTATGAGGGTTGAATGAGGTAAAATAATCTGTGTAATAAATAACTCCATGGAGTAGATGTTGAAATAAACAGAGCAGCTTAGCTTGGATAAAAAAATAGTTTCAGATTCAGATTGTACTTTTGCTGTAGCTAGTTCTCTGAGAAATATGGACTCTTAGTCACACACAAAAAATTGGATTAATAGAGAGAGTCTGGCTTATTGAAACTGTCAGTAGCACCAGAAAAACATCTGCAAAACATGAAATATTGATTGTACACCAGCAGACTCATGATAGATAGCTTTATTTGTTAGGAAGTTAAATATCTGTAAAAGAAAATTTGAGCTCTCTAGAAGCAAAGATCAAAATGTAGGTGCCATCGTCACTGGCATTTTCTGTTTGACATCTCATTGTAATCATATACAGCAGATTGCAATGAACTTTACAAAGCAATATTTTAAAAAAGAAAAATCATAGATATTATAAATCTCTTAGAAATAGGCAAGTTTGTTAGTGCTCTATCATCACCTTTTTCTAGATTTCACTTCCTTTTCATTTTCTGGTGTCTATATCATTTCTCTGCCCTTTGTCCATAACAAAAATGTTCTGACATTTTGAGTTAGAACAAAATCTCATTTCTAAAGGTTCCAATTGCTCAATGTGAGATGGGACCATGTCAGTTTTACACGACTTCTTTATACTGATCAGTTTTGGAGTTTAGCTTCTACAGTGCCTTCATAATGCCAACTTCGTCACGTCTTCTTTCCCAGTCATTTTCTGAATTTTATCTTATTCTCCTTCTAATGCCAATACTTCTATCTTAGAAGTTATCCACAAATTTATATCAGGAAGAAAATAGCAAAAGGCAGCAATTTTGCAGCTCAGTTATTATTTCTGCCCCACCCATAAATAATAAAACAGTTTCTATTTTTAAGAACATTGACAGTGTATTTTGATTTTTGTGTTTGATGTGTGAGAAAACTATGAATAATGAATCTTTGTATAATAAATTATATTTTCTCTTTGACCTTCATTATAATTTCAGGCTTATACATACAAGTAGAAAAACTTGGTTTTCATTTCTAAGATTCCTAATTTTCACTTTAGGCTGCTGGTCTACTTCTCCAAAAGCAGTCTTTTATATTTTCTCTCATAACCTATATACAAACTTGTAAAAACAAAAAATTCTCACAGGACTTTTATGCACAGTTTATTTCCATTTTTCTTTAAGTTCTTATTGATTACAAAGTTTTATGTTTACTCAGTGGTGTTGTATTTATTCTAAGGAAGTTTCTTAATTCTATACTGACCAAAGTAGATTTTAGATAACACAAACATTAAAGGTGCTGCTATTACCTCAATGTTTATTAGACTCACAACCAGTGAAATAAATTAGAATTAACAAGAGAATGAGAAAGAAACAAGAAGGCAAAGTCAAGGGACTCATCCCAGTTGGGTGGAAAGTTTTTAATAATTAGTAAGAAATGCAGTGAATAAAGAAAACCTTAATAAGAGTAGTGGCTGGGGGGAAGGAAAGAAGAGGGTTGGTCATGGGACTCAGGTCAGAAGGGTGAAAATTCTTAAAGGTTGTTAAAAAATGGGAGAAATAAAATAGTACAGAGAGACAAAGAATTAAAATGTAATAAATATATACAAAATGAAACTCAGAATGACTTAAATGTAAGAAAAAAATAGTAAACATGTATAGAAGATAACTATAGATAATTATTGACTGTGTGAAAACAATTATGTATTACTATAATAACTAACTTGGAACATAAGGAAAAAATCAAGTTGAATAAAACTATGGGATTTATATGTTAGGGAAGTAATGTTTGTTAAAATATTCTAAAACCTGTACCTTGTTGAGTGATGATAATTATTAAAAATTTCAATTCTGTTAAGATATATTTTCACATTAAAATGTCAACCCCAATCCTTAAAAAATTGAAACATAATTTATAATTTGCAAACCTATAGATAGAAAAATTAAAGAAAAAACCAAACCCTTGAAGAATATAAAAGTAGAAACATGAAGAGAGAAAAATGTTCCTGGAATAAAAAGCCCATAACAAGGTGTAAATAAACTAAATTAGCAAAGTTTATTTAGCTTACTATGTGCCAGGTACTATTTAAGCCAATGGGATATATGAGTAAAAAAAAACCAAAAACATTTCTGTGTTTCAGGAACTTATATACTGACTAAACCCTCAAGCAAGTCAGGAATTGTTAGAAGACAGAGATTGACTAAATAAGTAAATAAATAAAAGTTCAATTATGTGTTATTTTTAAGTGAATATCAAGTAAAAAAGCACAAAATATTGAAAGTAAACAGATGTGAAAATAAATACCAGAAAAATATTACTCAGAATAAAACTAGTGTTTTTATATTGATATGAGGCAAATATATTTTAATACACAGAGGATTATTAAGGCCAAAGAATCCAATTTCATAATGACAATATACAATTCATAAGGAAAATTTAACTATTTTAAAAGTGTATGCACTCTAAGTCAAAATTTTAAAAGTAAAATTGGCAAAATTATGAGAATGAATTAATAAATCCACCACTATTATTGACTGTTTTAACATTTTTTCTATATATTGAGTAATTGAGCAGTTAAAAAATTAGTAGCATATGGAAAAGTATGGTTAATTTTCAAGCTTGAGCTAATAGACACATGGAAAACCTGCATCTGACAATGAGACAAGTCATTCTTCTCAAGCTCCTTGTAATACTAATGAAAGTGAACCATAAAACTAAGGCTTAAAATTGCAAGAATTATTATAACTTTAAAGCATATTATGCTTTAAAATATATTAAAATTAGTTTAAAATCATAACAAAAGTAACTGAATATTTCCGTACATTCAGGCATTAAGAGTGGCATATCTAGGTAAGCCATGGCTCAAAAAAGATTTCATTTTAGATCTTACAAAATACTTAAAAATAAAATACAGTGAACTGTTGTCTTTCTAAGTTTGTAGAATGCTACCAAAATCATTCTTGAAAATTTTTATTTTTTTGAGAAATGATTTTTTCAACTTTTTCTTTTAGATTTTATTTATTCACTTTTTTAGAGAGAGGAGAAAGAGACAGAGAGAGAGAGAGAGAGAGAGAAGGAGGAGCAGGAAGCATCAACTCCTATATGTACCTTGCCCAGGCAAGCTCAGGGTTTTGAATAGGTGACCTCAGCATTCTGGTTGACACATTATCCACTGTGCCACCACAAGTCAGGCTTGAAAATTTTTTAGTCTTTACTATAAAAAGAGGAAGAGTTGAGATTAATAGCTCAGAATCCAATGAAGGGAGCTATATGCTAATAGAATAAGTATCCAAAATGTAAAATAAAAAAAAATGTATATATAACAGCAGAAAGTAATTGAATAAGAAAAAAAACACACAAATATATAGTAGAGAGGATCAGCAATGCTAAAATATCTAGCAAAATGGAGACTTCTTAACCTACTAAAGAATATTTTTCAAAACCTACAGTAAACATTATATTAAATAGTAAACGTTTTTAATCTTTTGCTTTAGAATCTGGAACAATAGTACATGCTCACTGACACTTCTTCTATTCAACATTATGTTAGTATTGTAGCCAGAACAGACAGATAAAAAAAGGACAATATGAATATCTTTATGTTCTTGAGTGGGAGTGTATTATTAAACAAGGCAAAGTCACAAGTCATTAAAATTTTCTAAAATGACATTACAGTTTAAACTTTAATTCATCAAAATACAACATAGAAAAGACATGCCTTTCATTGGAATAAGATGTAAAATTCTCCAATAAATCAATAACAAAGCTATTTAGAAAGCCAAATGAGCAAAGTACATGAACATATAACTTATAGGAATATGTAAAGAGTAAAAATACTATTTTTGTAAATTTGAAAAGTTTTAAGAACAATTTTGAATATTATTTAAGGAAATGTAGCCATGGGTCAATGAATGACACAAGATATTCAACTTGATTAATAGTCAGGGAAATATGTATTTTTTAAAAAATATGTGATACTATTTCTCATTCTGGATTGGCAAAATTTTAAAAAGTCTGACAGTACTAGTAGATTGATGATGAAAGACATCAAAGCACTCTTGTAGACTTGTATTTGGATGGTGAAACAAAAAATCACTTTAATAAGCAATTTGACAATGTATAACAAGTTGAAGATATTTATGCTTAATAACTCAGAAATTAATTCTACTCCTTAATATATGCTTCAGAGAATTTCTTGTACATGTGCACAAGAAGATTATACAAAAATGTTCATACCACTTTTATTTGTAATAACAAGATAATGGAAATGTTTTTCTTAATGATTTAAATGACTAGTAATATTAGATTTAATATATATATTTAGGTAAATCATACAAACACTGAAAATAAATGAATTAGAGTGTATTGTATAAACATGAGTGAATCTTATAAGGATAATTTTGAATAAAGAAACTTACAGAAATATGCAAGTAGTAAAAATAATATTTCTATTTAATTTTTTAAAACCTGGAGGACAATTCTATACCTATTTTAAGGTTACAGACAGTGTGGGGCAAAAGTAGGTTTACAGTTATTTGTACAGAAAATAATACAATAATTAATAAATAATAATACAAGAGTAAATCTGTGTTTTGCATACTCACAAATGTAAACCTACATTTGCCAAAGCCTGTTTATGTATATACATGTAGTATATAATAAAAGCACAAAGGTAGGTATAAGAGTAATAATCATTGGAAATTAAGAAAACTATTCCACCTATAATAGCATCAAAAACAATAAAATAATTAGGAATAAACTTAACTCAGCTGGTGAAAGACTTGTGTACTGAAATTTATAAAACATTGCTGTAAGAAATTAAAGAGATGGAAAGACATTCTGTGTTTATGGATTGGAAGACAATATTCAGATGTCAATAATACCTAAAGCAACCAAGAAATTTAATGCAATCTCTGTCAAAAACCCAACAGAGATTTTTCAGAAATAGAAAAGTCCACCCTAAAATTCATAAGGAATCTTAATGAATCCTGAAGAGTCAAAACAATCTTGAAAAAGCACAAAATTAGAAATCTCACACTTGCTAATTTCAAAATTTATTACAAAGCTATGGTAATCAAAACAGTAATGGTATTAGAATAAAGACAGACATATAGACCAATGGACTAGAATAGAAATCCCAGAAATCAAACCTATATACATGGTCAAATGATTTTTGACAAGGATGCCAAATCATTCAATAAAGAAATGACAGTCTTTACAATAAACAATTCTGAGAAAACTGGATATCCAGATGTAAAACAATGAAGTTGGACACTTATCGTACACCATATACAAAAATTAAATCTAGCTTAATCAAAGACTTAAATACAGGAGCTAAAACTATTAAAATTTTAAAAGAATACACAGGTGAAAGTTTTATGATGTTGGAATTGGCAATAATTTTTGAACATGACACCAAAAGCACAGATAACAAAAGAAAAATGTAGATATATTAAATTTCATCAAAATTTGAAACTTGTGCATCAAAGAACACTATCAACAGAGTGAGAAGGCAATGTATCAAATGGAAGAAAATATTTGCATATCATATATATAATAAGGGGTTAACGTCCAGAATAAAGAACTCATACAACTCAATAACAGAACAATTCAATTAAAACATGGGAAAGGACATTTCTCCAAAGAAAATATGCAAATAGAAAATAAGTACATAGAAATGATTAACACCACTAATCACTAAGAAAAGAAATCATGCCCTTCTCAGTTGGATTAGTGGATAGAACATCAGCCTGGTGTGTGGATGTCCTGGGTTTGATCCTCGGTCATAGCACACATGAGAAGCGACCATCCGCTTTTCTTCCCCTCCCTCTCCCCCTTCTCTCTCTTCTACCTTCTTGCAACCAGTGGCTCCATTGGTTTGAGTGTTGGCTCCAGATGCTGAGGATAGCTCAGTTGATCCAAGGGTCAGAAGAAATGTACTATGACTATATAACCTTATTATTATGTAGCAAACTTGAGAAAAATTTATTGCTTATACTAATCATGCTAAATAAAAATCACCCCAAATCATATTGTTCCAGTTTTTGCGTTTATTTCATTTCAACTATTCAAATTACATTATGTTCTGGATTGTGATTGGACATAGGACACAGAATGCAAGAACCCTGAATTATAAAATCATAAAGGTAATGGTCATTTAGGTAAAAAGCCAAATATGAATCAGAGAAATCATTTATTATTCACATTTTCTGAAACTTCAGAAAATGGATGTTTTAAAAATCTCTTAGGGGCCCTGGCCAGTTTTCTCAGTGGGAAGATCATAGGACTAGTGTGTAGACTTCCTGGGTTCAATCTCTGGTCACATGAGAAATGACCATCTGCTTCTCTCCCTTTCCATTTTCCCCTTCTCTTTCTTCCCCTCCTGCAGCCAGTGGCTCCATTGGTCCAATCAAAAGCACAAGACAGGGTAGCTGGGTGGATCCTGATCAGCTTGCATGCGGGAGTTTGTTTCACTATCTCCCCTCCTCTCACTTAAAAAAAACACAAATCTAAACCACAATGTGATACTACTTCTCACCCATTAGAGTGGCTACTAAAAACAAAATAAAGTAACAGGTGTAGGCAAAACACACACACACATATATATATGTATATATATATATATATATATATACACAGTATATATACTGTATGATTCAGCAATTCTACTTTCAGATATATTGTTTAATAGAAAACATATCTATCTATCTAACATCTATCTATCATCTATCTATCTATCTATCTATCTATCTATCTATCTATCTATCTATCTATCTATCTATCTAAAGACCCCAGATGCTGAGAATATCTCATATATGTAGCATACATATATGTAGCATATATGTATATACATATATATCATATGTGTGTGTATATATATATAAATGTTCATAATAGCATTTTTTTTCATAATAGCATTTTTGTAATAGCAACTAACTAGAAGCAACTCAAATGTTCAACACCAGCTGAATATGTATATAAATTCTGAACTATTTATAGAATGAAATATTATAGAGCAATACAAATGAACCAACTAAAGTTTTCTGCAAAACAAATGAATTTCATAAAATTTTGAGCAAAAAGAGCAAACTGTAATATAGTTTTAGATTTACAATGTGTCAAAGCAGGAAAATTAAAAGTTCAGAGTTTAGAAATGCATAGTTATGTGATAATTCTATAAAGAATAGTAAAGGAGTCATAATGAAATGGCTATGAAGCTTTTATTTTCAATTTATTTATTTATTTTTTAATGCAGACTGGAGTAACTGGTGATGGACAGAACCTGAGAAACTGGGAAAACTACCAAGATTGAAAATGAAAAGAGACTAATTCATCTATTTATGGAAAAATAAATTGGGGAGTGTATCCAAAAGCTTAAAGTAGGAAAGGAGACTCGGGGGGGAAGCGGTATGTGTGAAGCGGTATGTGTGTGTGTGTGTGTGTGTGTGTGTGTGTGTGTGTGTGTGTGTGCGGGCGCGCTCACTGCAAGGTTCTGCTGAACACATACACACACACACACACACACACACACACACACACACACACACACGCACGCACGCGCGCGCGCGCGCTCACTGCAAGGTTCTGCTGAATATTCTGGATGCAACACGTGTGATACCTGCTGGTGTCCTTTGCCAACCACCCCTTGCCCAACCGTCTGATTGTTCTTGAGAGACTACAAGAAAGGTTATATTACTTCAACTTATTTTTGGTTTATTGACTTGTCCTTTTGCGATGCAACTCTGTCTTTAGTCAGATCTCATAAGAAAACAAGCACAGGAAGGAAAGGAGGTGGGGGGAGGGGAAAAGGGTAGAGAGACAGGGGGTGATGGAGGGAGACTTGACTTGGGGTGGTGAACACACAATGCAATATGCAGGTGATGTGTTGTAGAATTGTGCACCTGAATCCTGCATAATTTTATTAACCAGTATCATCCCAATAAATTCAATAAATTTATTTTTTAAAAAAGAAAACTTGTTAAGCAAGATACATGACAGTTCCAGGGAGGTCCAGGCGGTGAGAGAAACTAGTTAATGGGGACCAGAAGCAAACAGTGCTAGACCTGCTACTGCAGACTAGTGAACTGCTCACTGAGAAATGTTTACTAAAAAATAAAAAGTGTTTACTGTCATAAGATAGAACAGTGCCAGAATACCCACACTTCCAATTGACTTTAGATATATATATATATCTAAAGTCTCTATTCATATATATATATACACACACACACATATATATATATAATTTTATTAACCTTAAGAATGACTTTTTGTGTCTAACAAAAAAACTGTGGTGCAAATATAAGATGATTTATCATCTTTACAATCAATCAGGTTGCAACACTTTCATAATAACATCGGGGATATAGTTTCTTTAATTCTATAACCTCTTCCATTTTAGAAAGCAACTTACAAAGAAAGAATAGTCTAATCTAAAAAACTCTTGATCATGATAAGATTATAATATTTTAAAGAAGAAAGACTGAAATAAGAAATTTTAACTTCATTTTTCAGAGAACATAAAAATATATTATTCTTACTGGTAAATAATGACTGAACAAGAACAAGGTTATACATTTCAGTGAAAAGCAGTTTTTAAAGGTCTATTTTGAAACAATATATTATTTTTCTGAACATACATATTTACTCTTGGGAGTTAAATTACATTGGGAAGACAAAATATGACTCTATCCTCCTAAGTGTTAAAGTAATTGATATCTTATCCAGAAAAATTTTCTATTAAACATTACTAACCACAAATCCATTAGTGAATATTTTTATTTATTTAGCAAATAAATCTTGATATTTTCATCAATAGAAGACAGGATATGCTTATACTTTATTGTTATTAAAACAACCATGCAAAAATAAGAATTAATCAGAATTGCATTATTTCATTGGAATATATGAATAAAATTCTCAAGCAAAATTTTTATAAATGAAAACATTATAATCTGGGGCTGGTGAATTATTATTTGTTTTATATACCCAGACTACTATGCATGAATCAAACTGGATTTTTCCTTAAATAAGAAAAATGAATAGCTACACTACTATTCAGTGATTTTTTTCTCCATGAAACATAATACAATACAGTTCTATTACAATATGTGTGTAAGATTTTGGTGGGTCTTACCATATTCCCCAAATAGAAAAGCATGCAGTAATTTCCTGAAGATGTATAAGCCTGGTTGTCCCTCATCACTCTCATAGAGGTTATAAGGGCACTAAAGTCCCAGTGCCTACCTGAAGAGGGTTTTTCTAATAATATTAAGTTGCTCTATTTGAGAAAACAAATTGAAAATATTTAGGGCTATATGCATTTCAAAGTGAATTTATTTTTATATATATTTTTCTCTTTGAATATGTTTTTCATTCAGTCTCCCTGATAAGGGAGACTGTGAATTGGGGTCCTGGCTAGAGAGAAGACACTGCCTGGGGGAGCTCAATCATGAATTCTCTTTTTGCTAATCACTACCACCTCTGCCAGTGATAGCTCAGCTCACGACACTGTCATGTGATCCAGGAGCAATCACTTCAATACTATCTATCTAGGCTTGATGAAGGTGACCTGGAATTGGGCATAGTTTCTGAGCTCGAGTTTTGTATGCCAGCTCCTGCTGGGAGAGTTAAACGTGTTAGTCTCCAAGTTTTAATGATAATAACTACTTATCCAGGAAAACTTTGATAAGTAGACTCCTTATCCAAGATCTTCAAGGTACAGATATTATGACCTTTGTCTGCTGGTTGTTTATTTAGATGGTATCTATAATTTAGAAATTCTTAATATGGCTTAAATTTCTTCTGCTGTAATGAAACTACCTACTTGTGTTCTCTCTCTCATGGGGTATCAATGTCTCTCTTGAAATGTTTTCTGGGTGGTTACAAACACATGCATAAAAGCATACATCTGTAGTTGTTTGTATAAAGATGCGGAATGTGAGCTAGAAGTGCGTGTGCCCAATGCTGCATGTTAATGAGGATGGAGTGGATTGTGTATAGAGAAGTATTTTTTCAGTCATTGTGTTTGCATTAATTTATTGTGTGCATTGTAGATGGAGTAGTAAGCTGCTAACTTGTTATAATGTAAGACAGTGTATTAGTTAAGATAAAGCTATGTGATTTAACAAAAAAACCAAATCTCAGTGATTTACAACAAGATAACATTTTTGTTTGCTCATGTAGGTATTTAATGGATAATCTTCCATATGGACATTCAGGGATCCAAGCTCCTTTTGTCCTGTGGCTTCTTTAGTTTCATGGTTCTATCTGTTTAGTCAGTGGCTAGGGAAAGAGAGTTCTATATGCTAGGGTGTTATGCGCCAGGCCTGGAGGTGGCATACATTATTTCTGTCCACAATACATTGGCAATTATTCAGTCACAAGCCTCACATAACTGTAAGGGAGGCTGAAATATATTCTAGTTGTATGCATGAGGACAAAAATAGTTTGGTAAACAACTCTCCAGATTTCTATTTCCAAACTGCTCCCTTATCTGTTTTTCCCTTCATTATTCTTTTAATTAGAGTCAGCCTTGCACTGCACAGTTAGAACTTAGGTTTTAATTGAAATATTTTCCAGGAATGCAAATTAGTACAACCATTATGGAAGAAAGTATGGTGCTTCCTCAAAAAATTAAAAATAGAGCTACCATATGACCCAACAATCCCTCTACTGAGTATATACCCCCCAAACTCAAAAACATTAGTACGTAAAGACACATGCAGCCCCATGTTCATTGCAGCATTGTTCACTGTGGCTAAGACATGGATACCAAAAAGCCCTTCAATAGATGATTAGATAAAGAAGATGTGGTACATAAATACTATGGAATACTACTCAGCCATAAGAAATGATGACATTGGATCATTTACAACAACATGGATGGACCTTGATAACATTATATTGAGTGAAATAAGTAAATCAGAAAAAACTAAGAACTATATGATTCCATACATAGGTGGGACATTAAAATGAGACTCAGGGACATGGACAAGAGTGTGGTGGTTACTGGGGTGGGGAGGGAAAAAGAAGGGGTGCGGGGAGAGGAGGAGCACAAGAAAAACCAGATAGAAGGTGATGAAAGACTATATGACTTTGGGTGATGGGTATGCAACATATTCAAATGTCAGAATAACCTGGAGATGTTTTCTCTGAACCTATGTACCCTGATTGATTAATGTCACTCCATTAAAATTAATTTAAAAAAGAAATATTTTCTAGAAGAGAGGAAAGATATAGTCAAATATTTACCCTGAAGTATAAATTAATAAAGTAAATTCTTTCTTAAGAGCAGGTATATTCTAGCACAACCTGGGATAGTGTCTGGAATATTTGTGCTCAATAAATATTTGATGAATATATGAACAAACCACCTGTCTTCATTGTCAATCCTCTTTTTGTCTTGAGGATCTTGGAATTCTGGTTCATGACAAAAGAGAGAAGAGAAGTGGTGGAATAACATAACAAGATGGAGAGAGGGCTAAAACCACCTCCAGTCTCTAGTGGGGTAAAGAGTATTTCTAGAGTAAGATTCAGAAGGTGGCTGGGTTCACAAGTCAGCATCCCGGCAAAGAGAGGGAGTCTCCGAGAGTGGCTCTAAACTGGGCCAACTTGTGTGGCTAGGGGGGCAATTGCTATATATAAAAAGAAGTACCTACACCACAAGGCAGCATGGGAAACTCATATAAGTGTCCCTGAATCATCTAACATGTCACATAAATAACCTGTTGTTGACTCTGCTCAAGCCAACAAAGCTGATCTCAAGTTGCACTAGCCATGCAATCACCAGCTTTATCAACCTGGACCAGCCTTCCAAAGAGGATTCTTTTCCTCTGGTGTACCCCTTTGGACACTACATACATCTGAGTTCTGTGAATGTCAGAACCAGAAAGGGGAAGAAAGCTAAGTGAATTTAATTAGATAGATAGCAGAAGAGAGACTAAATGATGGGATGAAACTGAGACCATTTGAGATGAGATAGACTATATTGTATATTTGGCTCTGGGAAGACCAAAGATTAATATGTATGAAAAAATTTAAAGAAAGAGTCTCATGTTTTAAACATTGGCTGTGCGATTGTCCGGTCACACCTGCTATAAGACTATTTGTTGAAATATATAACTGACTAAATTTTTGGCAGGACAGAAGCTTCTTAAATTCTATCTACTTGGTGGATAAAAGGCAAAGAGAATTCTGTTTTTTTGGGCAGTGCCAACAAAACAAGATAGGTACTCTCAATGCTCTATCTCGCTTGTGTGACTCACTTTCTAACTATTGCCTTTGGCCACCTAGTGCCTAAAATAATTGCCCCTCTGTACCTCCTGTGAAAGACACCCAGGTGCTGAATATAGCATTTTAGCTCCCCAACTCTTATGCTTTGTGCCTTCACCAACTTGGGAACTACCTGGGGGAAAAGAAGCTGTACTACTAAGACTGTGCATACACAGTAACAGTGGTGTCATCATCATTCCAGCAATGGCTTTGGGGAGAATTCTTAAGCATTTGCAACAGAGGCAAGTAATGTCATCAATGTAATAGCTTTGTTAGTCCAAAGTACAGCCTCTACAGAGCAAACAACCAGTCCCAAAGAAATGTAAAAGTCTAGACTACCTTTTCTATCTCTCCCTCTTCCTCCAGAAGCTGGCTCTTTCCTCTCTAGGTTCTCATATAGCACTGTCACACTCCAGCAATTAGTGATTATAATAATAGAAACAATTATTAATAACTTATAATTATCTTCTGTTCCAAAGCATAAGATACTTTAACATGAGTCATCTTGCCAACAGATCATAATTCATCTTGATAACAGGTTTGATAGAGTTATATGAGACATGAATCTGGCTCATTAATGTTATTATTTTTTTTAAACTATCACTGACAACAGTGCTTCCTAAGTATTAATTAATCTTCATGACTTATCTGTGAAGTAGGTTAAATATAACTACACCCATTCTACCAGTAGAGGATTGGTAAACTGGTATTCTCCTCAATGAATCTCTCTTCATAACCAACAGAGCTGAGAATAAAATGGAAATAGCAGAAATTGGTACATTTTCCATGACACAGATAGACATGACTTTTGTGTGCCATTAATGGTCCTACCAAATCCCATTAAGATATCCATAATAAAATAATAAATGATTTACAAAGATTAGCAAAAAAATGTAAGTTCTGAAACATTTTTCTCTACTTGCTTACAAAATGCTCAAATGAGGTACAAAAGCATCGATGGTCATTATAGCATGAATTGCACTTTCTTCTCTTCCCTTCCCTGCCCTCAAGTTCTCATTGCTCTTAGGGACTTACTATTTAATTATCACTGGTTTGATCTATTTGTTATGCTTCTTCTTGAAGAGCTTGAGGTGTAGTAGAGAAAAATAACACTCCATAGGATCTAAATTTAATGCTTACATTACAACTCTGCTCCTGTCATGTGGAAACAGTATAGCTTAATGGCAAGGACATGGGTTCAAACCCATGTCCTTGAATTGCTACCATTGAATTGCAATGTATCCTTGGAAAAGTTATTTGTTTTCTCTGATTGTTATTTTCTTGTTCTAAATGAGAATCATCTTACTCACTTCAGAAATTATAGGGATAACAAGAGATAATGGATGTAGCATGCCTGGCATATTAGAAGTGATCACTAATGGAGTACATTATTTATCATATAAATCAGTGACTTACCTCAAAGCTCTGATAAAAGAAATGAAGGAGCCTTAATAAGAGGATGTGATTTTAGGTATATGCACTTAGAGATTTTGCTTAACGTAGTATTTATTGTTAAGTGCTATTAATTCAGTACAAGAAAATTTCCATTTTAATTCAGAATAGGACTTGGTACACTGTAGATAGTAAAAAGTATTTTTGACTAAATAAATAAAAGCAAGTGGCTTCCAAAGACAAAAAGAGAAAAAAAAATAATACTAGTGTTGTGCCCTCCACATACACTTGGCTATCCACATCTCATTTGGATACCAGTGGCACAAGGACAGAAGGCAAGAGGGAGGTCTGCAGTGTGCAATGGATGGAGGAAGGAAAGTAGGAATAGCAGAAACTGGAAAAATATCTGTCTTCAATAAAATACTCGATTCATCTAGTTTACTGATGAAGGATATGAGGAAAGGTGGTATTTTTTAACCAAAGGTTTTTTCCTTTACATTTAAATGTGTGTGTGTGTGTGTGTGTATATGTATGTATGTATGTGTGTATATATATATATATATATATATATATATTTAGATGAGAGGAGGGGAGATGGTGAGGCAGACTCCTGCATGTGCCCAGGCTGATGCGCTTCAACAAAACTATCCTTAGAGAAACAATCGAGCCACTGGCTTTGGGAGGGGAAGAAGGAGAGAAGGAGGAAAGAGGAGAAGCAGATGACTGGTTATTCTGATTGCTTCTCCTGAGTGCTCTGACTGGGAATTGAACCTGGACGTCCATATGTTGGCCTGATGCTTTATCCACTGAACTACTAGCCAGGGCCTAAAAATCTTAAAGTATCTAGGTTTTACTCCTCATTTAAAATATTGAAACATGATGACACCAGGAATATTGTACTAGAACTATAAGGTTAACCCTACTTAAAACCTTAAAGTAACTTCTCATTTCAATTCTTCAGATTAAAACACCACATTCCTAAAACCAAAACAATAAACAAATAGAACCAGAAATGGTCCTTTATGTACTTTAATGGAAGTAAGAATCAACTGATAACTTGAAGATATTGAATCTTACCTGTGTAGATATATTCCACATATGCAGGATGAGTTTTCGTGAAAACTTCTTTTACTTTTCCTACTTTATCGGCTCCGATTTTTGTTGCAAACGGTGTGTACAGAACTGAGAATGATTCCGCTCTGGTGATGGCTTCTTCAATCATGGCCTGAGAAGAAACAAGCAATTCACTTGGCATCAAAAACAGCAGATGACTTTTTAAGAACGCAAAATAATATAATTACCTTTATGGATGATTTAAAAATGTATACACTGTACTGAGAAGATAACATATTCTGTTCTTGAATATTCATTAGGCTAAAAGTTTAATTAGTTCTGGAAATACTATTTCAAATTAAGAAAACCAATTAAATAAAGAAAGTTTGTAAACAGGCACGTATAAACTGAGTCTACTAGAAGATAAAAATAAAAATTCTATTTTCTAAGGTGTCATATTTTTAAAAGATTTTATTTATTCATTTGAGAGAGGAGAGAAAGAGAGAGAGAGAGAGAGAAAAGAGAGACACAAGGTGAGAGGAGCAGCAAGCATCAACTCCCATATGTGCCTTGACCAGGTAAGGCCAGAGTTTTGAACTGGCGACCTCAGCTTTCCAGGTTGACACTTTATCCACTGCGCCACCACAGGTCAGGCCTAAGGTGTCATTTTTTAACCTAATTAAGAAAAAATTCTTTAGTTTAACATAATTATCTTGCTCAAAAACAGACATTGATTAACAATTTGTACTTAAAAAAAGTCTAACTGAAGTATCTGGATCTAAGTATTTTCTATAAATAACATAAGAAAGCAGACAAACCAGACTTTTTTTCTTCTCCCAATACCTGGGAAGTCTTCAGAAACAAGAGAAGCCTTCTCAACTTCCGCCCAGCAAAGCCTCCCTTCTTTCCAGATCACAAAAGCTGTTTGAGATGGATTTGGCTATTTAAGAATTTCTTTAAATTTTCTTTGCTCAGACACCATTCTTAATAAAGCCTGCCATCACCCTGAACTTCCTGTTTTAAGTAGACCCGTTATTATTTTTAACAAACCAAAAGAAAGTTACAAGAAGTTTTAAAAGAAATTTATTCTTTCCTACAACTTTTTCTTCTAATGAGATTTGAACATTGAATTAAAAGTAGTGTCTATAGTTACCTTATTTTTCTAAAAATAGCATAAAACATGTTACAAAAGTACATATTTATGTATAGGAATAAATTTTTTTCCCTTGTAACTAAGAGTGCCAACAACCAATAAGAAGAAATAATAAATCTGAACTTTCTAACAAAGAAAACATCATTTAACAAGCAACAATTTATATTATTATGACGTAGTATTTTGTAAACTAGTTTCTGACTGACATTTCAAGCATAAGGAGTTGATTTTAAACTGAGAAGTCTAATTTAACTTGTTCATTACCTACTCCGTACTTCAGCGACTTCAAACAGCCTCTATGATCATCTATACTGTGTGCCTACAGCAGCTTTGAAAGAATTTTCTGGATGCAAAGTCTCTTCCTTTCTTTGAGTCTCAAATTTTAAAATGACGTAAACTTTTTAATTTACATTTTAAATTTGTGGGCCAAATGTCTGAATGCTGAATGAAAGGACTGACGTTGCCAACAACCCTGTGCTTCCGAGTTTGGAGGAAGTGGGAGGATACAAACAATACCACTGTGACAACAAACCCAGAGCCAGCATGCCGATGGAGGTAGCAGTGGATTGCAAGAGTGCGGCAGGGTTTGGATGCTAAATTCTGAGTGTCAACTTTGAAAGTCTAACATGAGTAATACAAGCAGCAGATTTGGAGTTCAGAGATGTGGATTAAGAATTTAAACAAGATGTTTAGGCACCAGGTTCTGGTCGTCTAGCAAAAATAAAGATTCTTTAGATTGAGCCTAACCAGGCAGTGGCACAGTGAATAAAGCATCAGTCTGGGATGCAGAGGACCCAGGTTTGAAACCGTGGGTTGCTGGCTTGAGTGTGGGCTCATCAGCTTGAGTGCAGACTCACCAGCTTAAGCATGGGGTCTCTGACTTGAGCCCAAAGGTTCCTGGCTTGAAGCCCTAGATCACTGGCTTCAGCAAGGGGTCAGTGTCTCAACTGCAGTCCCCCCAACCCCCACCCCAACCAGGGTCAAGGCACACATGAGAAAGCAATCTATGTGCCGCAATGAAGAATTGATGCTTCTCATCTCTTTTCCTTCCTATCTGTCTGTCCCTATCTGTCCTCCTCTCTCTCACTCATTAAAAAAAAAAATTAAAAAAAAGAATAAAAAGATTTTTCAGACTGAGTGGGAGAATAATTTTTCCAGATTAGTACTTACATATGTTGACTTCTGGAACCAATCCTGGGCTGGCCTATCTAGACCAAAAAAGTAAGTAGTTGTATCTAGATGCGTGTGAAGTGATGTGCTGAATACGGAAGCTGTTCAAGGTCTAGGTTTGAAGATCATAATCTAAGTTTACCACCTTTTGTAAGCTGTTAGTTTCTGTTTCGGTTTGCTGAGGCTGCCATAACAGGATATTACACATATTCTTCTATTTCCGGAGTCTATAAATCTGAGATCAAGGTGTTCATAGAGTTGACTTCTGAGGTCTCTCCCCTTTGATTTGGCTGCAGAGCTTCTCCCTGTGTTTACATGTGGTTTTTCCTGAGTGTACATGTGTTAGTACTCTAATCTCTTATTATTAGGATGCCAGTCATATTGGGTTAAGGCCCACCCAAAGATCCCGCTTTAACTTCACTACCTTATTTGGAAATACAACCACAATCCCAGCACAAGATTAGGATTTAAATACATACATTTTGAGGGACACAATTCAGCCTGTAAGAGTTCCAACACCCAAATAGCTTCTCTGATGGCCTCCTTGGGTCCCTTTGATGAAGGGTATTTTAAATTCCCTTCTTAGGGGTATCTTAAATTCTGGATCAAAATATTTAGTGAAGGGATTTAATTCTCTAGTTTTCTTCCAGAAAGACATGAACAGTATCCTGGTAAAGCCATCATAGAAGAAAATGCTCTCTCCATCTCATTTATTTTCCAACTGCTGGCAGATTGAGTGACTTCTGCAGTATAGCTTTGCTAAGTCATCTCACAGTAGGGACAGTAAGCCTTGCGCTCAAGAGCCTACACCAGCTTTTTTTGCAAGTGGTAGAAGTGTGGTTTTTGTGTGACAGTTTGATTTGCTCATTTAAGGCACTAATTTCTTTGCACAATGTTTAGGGCATTCATTGCATTCAGGCTTTTGCAGGGGTCTCCACTTAGGAGGATTTGTGCCAGAGCACAGCCTTCCTCTCTTCCCAATGAGAGCCAATAGAAAGGGGGTTCTTTTTCCTCTATCTTGAAGATGGGTGAGGTCGTGGGTGAGTGAGCAGAGTGTGTTGTATGTAAACATAGTAATTTAATTCCCCATGGAGATACTTTTCTCAAATGAAATTATTAAAGCTCCAAGAAGAAATATTGCAAAATAGAGTAGAAATGAGAATATAGATGACCCTTTTACCAGATCCTGACACATCCTTGCTGTGTTTTAATGTATTAACATTTTTTGTTCTTGTGGAGATAAACAACCTTGAGGCTTTGAACCTGTCTTAACATTGCTCTTGCAAAGGAATGGATATATAATATATTCCTGGTACATTATTGAATATCTCCTTAATGAAATAACCTTAAAAATAATTAGCTTTATTAAAATCATGGGAATTTTGGGTTAGAGACTAAATATCAGGTTTTCATTTTGTGATGGTAATTTAGAGTTGGGTTTGTCTTTTATGAAGAGTCTATTACATACAAATTAAAGAATTATACTTAAGGATTTTTGAAAACTTTGAATATTTCATATTAATTATAGACATTAAAATATGCATTTTATTTTTATCAATAATCAAAGATTTTCCTTGATCTGAAAATGCAGGCAGAGACCAGATGAGGTACTGCAGCTCGTAAAAAGTAGTAGTAGTAGTGCTAAAAACGAAGGCAGCTCTCAAATGATCATTTGTATTTCAACAAAAATTTTCTGCAGTGAAGTCATTCTTTTCCAGTGTACAAATTTCTCTGTTGTTAATAAATGTTGCACATGTGCAGAGAATGGGGAAAACAATCAGTCTGAGTGTCCTGTTGTTAAGTATTCATTGCTGTTGATTATGCTTCCTCGCTGCTACACAACAAGAAACTTTGAAATTAGGTGTTTGCTTTCAGGGGTCCTAATAGCTATTGTTATCCTACATTTATCAAGTTTTAAAGCTTATAGTAATACAAACCAATAATGTATGTTGGCAGCTCATTTCCTCTACAAACAGTCACATGTTAATTTCCTCCTGTACTTTAGCTAAGCAAAAAGAGGTTCTTTCAACCTCAGAAATCAACTTTCTCAGAATAACTGTATAACAAGACACCATGGGAGAGGCAGGGGGAAAGAGACACTCTATCAAGGGTAAAGGAGAAGCAATCAAAGTAGAGGGAAAAAAAGAAACAAAATTCATCTCCCTCTTTTAAAGCCAAGAGGGTTGGTTCTTCTGGTAAATTTTAAGAACACTCAACATCTCCAGAAAAAATCTGGCAGAAACTATTAACCTCAAACATTTTCAACATAATGGGATTATAAAATTTTTTCCCTATCTTTTAGGCTGAAGGATTTGGACGAGTTGTAACCTTTTAACTATGTATCCAGTAATGGTGGTTCAGTAAGTAGAAATCCTATCACTTCTAATTAGAAAATGTGAGGAAATTATTATAGATTACTATCAAATTATTCCTTTAATACTCCAAAGATCAGGGTTGACCATAATTGCAGTAAATTTCTTTACTTACAAGATTACATCTGGAAGGAACCTTGGGAATTTTCCAGCCCTGTTCACTAAATTGGAGATGAATTGTGACTTAGAAAGCCTTAAGTGACTTTTCTAAGAATGAACAGCTTTTTATTTTATGGGATTTAGAATAAGGGTATCAAATATTATATTTCACATAATCTTTTGAAATTTATGGTTTTTACCTCCTGGGTTTTATCCTCCTGTTTAAAAGCAGTCATAATAAATATCATTTAAAATTATAAAGTGCTTAATTTATTTTAGTTTTGCACTGTGTGTGAGTGCTATAGAATTTTGGAACATATATGTATATGTAACCCAGGCACATGGTTGGGCATTTTTCAGATTCCAGTGCAATTAAGTGTGGCCATGTGGCTGAGTGCGGGCCAGTGAAATGTGGGCTGGGATGGTAATCCTGCCAGGCCTGAGGTATAAACTCTGCCTAGTGTGATCCTCTATCTTCTTCCTCTATGAAGTGCCAGCATAGGGAGCTCTCCCAGGACATGGAGGAAAATAGAGCTACACAATGAAAGGAGCACAGGTTCCAATGTGCTGCCTGGAGGAGAGCCAATCAGGAGCCCTCATGTTGGATTTTACTGTAAGGGAGAAATCAACTTTTATTGTTTTAAGTTCCTGAAATTTTGGCACTGTTTGTTGTAGCAGTCAGTTTATCCCAATGCACAAAAAATAATAAAAATGGGAAAATCTCTCATGATCCTATTTTTTTACTAAGCCTCATATTTTATAAAAAAGCTATAGAAGAAAACATGGTATTTTAAGAGATAAAAAAATTGTTTAGCAATGTTACATGCCTTTATATATCCTATTCTTTTTAATCCTTATAAAGTCCATATGAGGAGATATTCTTAGTGAATAAATATTATAATTGTATTGTTTGATTTTTGAAGTTAACATGATTAGATTCAAAGGAAGCATTGCTATACTCATAAGCTATAAATGATCGAGGTAGAAAACTTTAGTCTTCAGCAGCTAATATGGCTCTTTGTTATCACCTTAAGAATGATGCAATTTTAATGATGACTAGAATTTTCTAGAAAATGAAAATATAAATTATATGAGCAATATTTTTCAAATTAATTCTTTAAGTATACATGAGTTTAATTTAGATGATTTCAATTTTCCTAAAATTTAGAATTAACCTGAGGAGCAGATTTTCCTAAAGAGCAGAATATCTATACCTTGAGACTTTCTTATAAACCTATTAACTTATGCAGTACCCAAAACTGACATTTTTAGGATGATTTTATTAATATAAGGTATGTAAAAATAAAACATGAAATAATTGAATGTTTGTTCTTGCCTTGATGATCAACATTTTAATGTTTAAAATGTTGCCTTGAATTTACAGATGTTTTTTTACTAAACAAACCTTCATCATAAGTTCTATATTTTTCTTGGGAGTTTCCCATCTCATTTATCAACCCAATGATGTGAAAATTATATTTTCATGCAGCTTAAATTAAGATATTTAAATTTTTATTTGTATTTCTTAGCACTGTCTGGAAATGACCAAAGATTGTATGAACAGGTAACCTGTATGTACCAAAATAAACAAATTTTTATGTAGTTGTTTTTAATTCTCTCCTTTGTAATTTGTTCTGTTTAAAAATAGTCATAATAAATATTTTAAATTCTGAAGTATTTAATTGACTTCTGTTTTGCAGTTTATGAAAATTTGAAACATATATATGTATGGATACATATCTATATAGTGTGTGTGTGTGTATGTGTGTGTGTGTGTGTGTGTGTGTGTGTGTGTGTGTCTGTGTGTGTTTACACCAGTGTCCACTCTCCAGTCTGGGCTTAGGTGCATGCAGGAAGGACCAGGCTGCACACCAACACCGACTCTTACCAGCACTGGGCCTGGGAACAGGTAAACAAAAACTCCAAGGCAGCCTGAGCTTCAGTCCTGGTTGCCCATTAGGCTCAGTTACGAAAAGAACGTCTGGTGGTCAGGAAGATGGGGCTTGTGGATCTCCCCTGAGGGAAGGCTCAGGTCAGGTTTCAGGCAAGATGGTGGATGTGACCCCACCCCAGAGCCACAGGGCTCACTTAATCACTCCCAGACTTTGCCCTGACCTCAGCAAGGTGGAGCCCATGAGGTAGGTGGGCAGGCCTGTGGGTCTGTAGACAGCCAGGAGGGTGGTTCTACCGGCTCTCTTGTGAAGGGGAAACGTCAGTCAGAATCTCAGGAAAGTGGGGGGAATGGTTTCTGCTTGAAAATCAGAGGATTGAGTCAGTCACTCCCAGAGTCTATTCAGATTGCTGACTTCTCAGCAAGGTCTAACCTCCACAGTGTGGGGCATGAGGGAGCCCAGAGGATGAAGCAGTTGCTTCTCCCCCAGGCTGATGCAGCTCAGAGGGGACTGCTCCACCCAGGAAAGTTGGTGACTGTGGTACTGGAGAATGACTCAGCACAGTGATCTTGGTGGCTGTGTACGCCCCCTCATTCCCCCATATCTCTCTTCAGAGCCACAAACCTCAGGCTCTTTAGAAAAAATTTATTTCCATGTTCTTTCAGCATAGAACTAAGGAGATCCAAGGAATTTTATTTTGTTTTTTATTTTAAAATCACTCAACTTTATAACCAGGGAAGCTGAGGGTGGTGAGTTCTGGTGACATCTTGAGCTCAGAAATTAGAGATGAAAGCAAGGGAAGAACCTGTCTCCTAAATCAGTGCTTTCTCACCGAGTGACTTTTCACCCTTCTAATTAGACTGTACGTTTCGGGGAGCCTAAGAGAAGTATTACTTCCTTTTCCCCCTATGATTGTCTTAATCCCGTCTTCAAAGACAACAATTTGACTCTAACAGAAAAACAAATGAATCACATCACATCAAACTTCAATCAGTTCCAGATACTTTTCACAAATTAATCCTAACACAAAATAGAATATTTATCCTTCACAGCTACTGGTCAGAACACGACTGCTTTGTCCTCTGGCCACTCATTAGATTTAGGATATGCTATCAATTAGCATTCCCGTCTCATTTACAAAGATTAAATAAAGGACTTCTTGATAGGGAAACTTACATAATGTACATAGTTGGGTCTAGCTTAGTTAATGGCAAAGCACATATAACTTATAAATAAAATTTAAAGTATGTTCTTGTTCTAAAGACCCTGAATAATTTTCTGCTTGCACATTAGAGAAACACCAGCCGACGGAAACTCAGGGTTACAAGGGTAGATTTCAGCAGCCTCCAGACTCTTTAGGATGTCACAGAGCTTTTATTCTTGATGCCTTAAAATGAATCAGCATAAGGTATGACAGGGATGAATAGTTACATTACTATAATTATTTTATAAGCACAACTGGGTATTTAATGAGTTTTAGGCTCTGTGTTCAGTGGTAAAGGTCAGCAGAGTTTGGGACCCTTTTGTTATTGTGCATTTTAGCTTTATACTTTGTTTAGTTATAGGAAGGTAAGTATCCCTTTCCTAACTGCTTGCTGTTTTCTGATTGTATTTTTTTTAATTTTTAAAATATTTTATTTATTCATGTTAGAAAGAAAAGAGAGAGAGAGAGTATGAGAGAGAGAGAAGGGGGGAGGAGCAGGAAGCATCAAACTCCATATGTGCCTTGACCAGGCAAGCCCAGGGCTCCGAATCAGTGACCTCAGTGTCCCAGGTCGACACTTTATCCACTGAGCCACCACAGGTCAGGCTGATTTTATTTCTCAACTGGGGATTTTAGATTGGGGTATGGCTTGCTGGTATGTACAGCTGATTAATGGCAGGGTTGAGACAATCTTGTATTGTTTTTTCCACAAAGCATCTGTTTTGTGACTACTATGAAGACGACCTTGAGTGGAAAACTCAAAGATACTCTTGAAAAAAAAATGTATATTGTTAAAAAAAGTAAAAAAAATTCAAGGATGTTTAATTTGGAGACAAGATGTAGGTGGCAGGGAATAACTTTGTGCCATCAGAAAGCAACCTGCCCTGTACTCTGCCTATGTAAATTTCATCTAGTTCATTGATTGATCTGTAAAACTCATTAATTAATTATATGAGTGGTCGTTGTGCATTGAGTAAGTGTTGTAGATAAGTTATTCTGTTTATCTGTTAAGACCACAGTAGAAAACAAGCATTGTTATTGCATTTTACAGACGAGAAAAACTGAGTCTATATTATACAATATGCAATAGTTTAAGTCAGTTCTATCTCAGCCAGAGCTTTGTGCTTTGAGCTATTTATGTTGTGCAGATGCATAAATAAGGTCTATAGCCGTCTCTGGAACTAAATAAGATTCTGAATATAAGAAGGGCTCCTCTCTAAAGCTTCACAAGGTAGACATGGAATGCTTAGCAGGAGAAAAAAATTCTAAAGGAGTCCTCAAATGAAGGAACTGTTCATTTTGGAAGCTAATGGCTCTATAGCTCTGGTGGTGTTTGCACAGACCAAGGAGGGATGGCAGTCTGTCTGGAATCCAGTAAAAAGGACTACCATGCCATATAGAAAATGTCTTTAAAGCGTAGTGGTTAGCACTCAAAGTTTGTTTTAGTTGTATTCCTACCTCTCCATAAATTCTTCCTCCAGTTTCAGCTTTGCTCGGCAACCAGACAACTTTTATTTTTCTATCTCATTTCTCTCATTTGCCTGTAATCAATCTCTTCCAGCCTGTGGCTCCTCCCAGAGGATTTTATACTTTAGAAGGCAACAGATTGCAGGAGCATGATATTATGAGGCAGGTGTCCCCTATATGTGACTTCCTATCATCAAGATGTCTCAGAATGGAGATAAATGAATTGGTGAAAAGTAAAATGAATTGAAGTACTATCTTCAAGAAACCTGCCACTATATTTTCAAGTTTTCTGTGTCCAGTCTTCAGTTTCATCTCTGATTTGTGTCTTATGTACGAATGTTAAAGCAGCCTAAGTCTTACCTGATGAAGAAAGGATAAAATGAAGACTTGCTATGTTTATTATTATGTTTTCCACCCCTTTAGGTATGGGCTTAAAATAGTCCTACCCAGGTTATCTGGAAGCTGTTGTCCCTCATAGGCTATTGACTCCTGGTCTAGACTGCACTATATAAAATAACACCTAATGCTTTCTTGAATAAAAATAGGTTATCTCAATAGTTACTTTTAAGATTCTGAGAAAAAGTAAATCATGCCATATGTTAAAGGTTAATTTTTTAAAATGCCAAAGTATCATTATTTGCAAGAGAGGAGGTTATGAAAAAGAAAACCAGGAACTACAGTATAGGTAGAGCAGGCAATCTTCAATAATTAGTGAAGAAGTCACAATTGCATGAGTTCAAGAAAAGAAGAAAATTTATTTTTAATTGGTGTGCAATAGCATCAAAAAGATAGCTGAATATAAATTAAAATATTAAACGCTTTGAATACAGACTATCTTATACCTGGGTGAACACAGCTTAAACATTTTATGATTTCATGAAGTCATTATTCCATATCTTCAGCTACTAAAAAATGTGACCGCAATGTCTCTGCAAGATTGTAAATCAATAACTCATAAAAATCTATGGGAAATACAGAATGATAACCATAGAACTTTCTAAATTTGATTTTAATCATAACAATTTTTGATTTTCATATGCAAAAAAAAAAAAAACCCAAAAGGAACCAACATATTCACAAGTTTAAAATGACAAGCAAAGCTTTTATGTAAACAAAGTAACCTCATGGCAACCTAGCAGAAAAGCCTCAGGACTCCTGGGTATCAAATAGATATACCTAAATTTGTGCAAGTAAAAATAAAAAAAAAAGACCCAAATTGCCTTAAATCTCTGAAACCCATATCATTCTCAAATGAAAGAAAATAAAAAGACATTCAGAGGTTACCTTTTTTTCTCTCTTATCAGCCGTCAGAAACCTAAAATGCTTTTTAGGAAGGGCCTGGGAAGAAAAGTTGGTTGTTTAAATGGTGTGGGATTTCTCCATCACCCCACACCATTTAAACAACCAACTTTTCATGACTGAAAAACCAACCCCACACCATTTAAAAAACAAGTAAATATTTTTTAGGAGTGGTTGAAGATTAATTTTCTTGGTTGATATGATGTCACCATTTTCTAAGGAACTTGAATTATCAACTTGCAAATATAGGGCTAATGTTTAAGTGAAGTATGCCACCTCCTACAGGGCACATTCTGAGGCACTGTCCTCAAATTCATACCTTATCTGGATACCCGACATTGTTTTAGCAAGAGACAAAGCATTTTATTCCTGTGACAGTCAGGGCTTCAAAGGCAGACAAGCTCTGAAATGATAGTGCTCTGATTTAAATTCACATGGAAGTGAAGTAATTCAATGTTGGGCTTATTTTTTTTTATTATTATTAATTTTAATAGGGTGACACCAATAAATCAGGGTACATACGTACAATGAAAACATCTCCAGGTTGTCTTATCATTCAATTGTGTTGCATACCTGTCACCCAAAGTCTAATTGTCCTCTGTCACCTTCTATCTGGTTTTCTCTGTATCCCTCCCCTCCTCCCTATCCCACCCTTCCCTCCCTCCCCCAACCCCATAACCACCACTCTCTTGTCCATGTCTCATAGTCGCACTTTTATGTCCCACCTATGTATGAAATCATGCTGTTCTCACTTTTTCTATTTTTCTGATTTACTTATTTCACTATGTTGGGCTTATTTTTGAAAGAAGGCTTTGGTTCTTGGCATGTACACTGAGGGCTTGACGAGGAGTGGCAGTGTAGGAAGAAGGGAGGGATGGGTCAGGTAAAGCAACCTCACCCACTTGACAGTCTGAGAAAATCAGTGTCAACCAATATATGTAATAATACTGAAATGTATACATGAATTTAACATGTATCGGGTTCAGGTGCCTTCCTCTATCCCTCCTTCCCCCTCTTTCCCTCCTTTCTTTCCTTCTTTTCTTTCTGTCTTCATAATGTCTGGGATACTTGCAGAACATCAATAAAAGAACGACACAAATCTCTACAAACAGAAAATAATGTCACGGTCAGTATCTCCTTCACGGGAACACTCAACCTTGGATCAAATACATGCCTCAATTACATCTTTCATTTAAAAATGAACCTCTCCTACTGGCATGCTACTTCAAATAGCATCAAAGCAAAATGAAACACAGGAAGCATTTAACAACGTTGGTAACCATGGAAACATATCATTAAAGAATATATAAACAGAAATGAATAATTAGATGAGAAATTCATTTCTACATTTATCTTTTTTAAAGACCCAGGAAAGGGAGCTTTCTTTTACCCCTCATCTCAATTTGGACACTTCCTCTTTAGTCTATCCTTTAACTGAAAATATAAGAATTTATAAAATGAGAATTTTGATCATGCCTAACTTAATGAACCAATATGTTTGTAGAAGTGACTAAAATATCTTGCACTGCCCGTTGTTGTCTCTATCTAACGCTGAATGGAGAGAGGCTTCTGAAGCAGCCAGGGAGTTTTCTTTGGGAGTGGAAGGTGGGCAGGAGGACTTGACTTACATCATGGTGAGAAGGGGAGAACAGTTGTTAACCTTTAAAAATAGGAAGCACAGGTTGCCTGGGAAGAATAAAGAGATAATCTAGGGCAGTAGTAGTCAACCTGGTCCCTACCGCCCACTAGTGGGTAGTCAACCTGGTCCCTACCGCCCACTAGTGGGCATTCCAGCTTTCATGGTGGGCGGTAGCGGAGCAACCAAAGTATAAATAAAAAGATAGATTTAACTATAGTAAGTTGCTTTATAAAGATTTATTCTGCTAAGCTTAGCGAAAATCCAACATAAAGTACTTGGTAAGTAATTATTATTATATGCTTTAACTTGCTGTAACTCTGCTTTATAAATTTTATAAAGTAAAGTTACTTCTCTATAAATCACCATTACTGTGGAACTGGTGGATGGTTAGAAAATTTTACTACTAACAGAGATACAAAAGTGGGCTGTAGGTATAAAAAGATTGACTACTCCTGATCTATCTGACTTGCATCATCAGGTAGGTATTATCACCTGTGCAGTCCACCTGACATTTTCCCTTTGCACCTAGTTCAGTGCTAGATAAACTCTGTGGTATGCTAAGTTGATCATTAATTTTAAAAGAAATTGTAGATGATCTTAGAGAACATCTAGATCAGGACTGTGCATCAGAGTCACCTAGGTGGGAGAAGTAGACAAATACTGTTCTCAAGACTTTATCCAATTTGGGGAATCTAATATTTTAAATATTTTCCCGAGTGAGTAGGCCAGAGTTTGAGAACCTGACCGAGCCTAACTTCCTCAGCATACTGAAGCAGAAACTGAAGTGTAGAGTAGTTGTGATAGATTGAATTTCTGGACTCAATTTCTCCTCCCTGTAATAGCTATACCTTTGTCATGGCTTTGCAGTGAGCAAAAGAATCTTATCTCTTTTCCTATGGCTTGGCCACATGGCTTGCTTTGGCCAAGGAGTTGTTAGTAAGCACAATATGAGCAGAGGCTTGAAATGTGCTTATATGATTTTGCCATAAAAAGACTCCTGTGCTTGCCATAAGAAGAACAGACACTAGGTAGTCATTAGTCAAAGCAACAGGAGAGGCATGTGAATTACACTTGGATTTCTTGATAGATTGAAGCTAAGCCTAGTCTAGCCCAGGCAAGACCAACCTAGACCAATCAAGTCCAACTAACCTGCTTAATATTATAAGTCATTGAGTTTTAGAGTAATTTGTTACATAGCATTATTGCAGCAGTAGTTGACTAATACAGAAATGAAATGACATATTCAGGAATCTAGCATAGAAATTAGAAGTCACATTTTGTGACTCTTAGACCTGACCTTTTCCTACTGTTCATATTTCTTTGCTTCCTTTCCTTCACAAAGTTAAGCATAGATATTCATAACCACCATAAGATTTTTCTGCTCATGTTCATTCCTTATATTCCAAAACATTCTGTCACTGTTCAGTAGAGCTAGCATGGTTTCTGTCACCTTTTGTCATCACTTTACTTATTCTTTTATCTTGTTCAATCAGGATTCTGTTTTCATATTCCCAAAGACTCTAAGAAGTCTCAAACTAATTCCCACAATTTTGTTCAGGATTCACTCATTAATAAGTTAAAAACTTGCAGATAAAATTGTTTTGCGTATGACCTGGGGATGACCAGCAGCTCAGTGCCAAATGGTGAGAAGGTAAGCATGACACATGGCAATTGGTAAGAGAAAGTTTTTTAGGTGAGTCTGGTGTGTCTCAAATCACATTTAATCTAAATACTATAAGGTAGGGCAAAAGTAAGTTTGCCTTTGCTTGTATGAAAATAATACAATAATAAATAATAATATAAGAATAAACTGTGTTTTGTGTACTCACAACTGAAAGCCTACTTTTGCCCACCCTGTATTATGCCTGGTTGCTTTCAAACAGTCCTTGTCCAAATATATTATAAATCCAGGTGCTTGACAAGGCCAAAGAAATAAACTGACTTTAAATACAGGTATTAAGAGAAATGGCCCATATGGTATTTCTCTTTTGTTCCTTTTGGCCGAAAAAATTTTTATGTGGAAGCGAATCTTTAGAGAAAGCACATTTTTCTTCTCCATAATATGTAGGTATTTTGTTAAAGTTAATAAAAAAACATTTTTCTCTTTCCTTGACCATACTTTGCCTGTAATTTCATGTTAAAGATTTTATTCTTATTCTGAGGTTGAGCTATTGTAAATTTTTAACATGGAAATGACTAATATTGGAATAATTTGCAATATCAAGAAGAAAAACTGAAGTTAAAATGTTAGTCTTAATTATTAGTATATGGGATTGACTTACATTCAGTATGAATCCATACTACATCATTCTCTGGTTGGTTCAGAGAAACCCATTAGCTAGCTGCTTCCTCGATTGCCAAATCTGAAAGAAGCTATAGCTAAGATCTTAAGATTTGGATGGAGACACCAGTGAGCACAGGAACCAATGAGACAAATGACTCTTGGAAATATACAACCTTCTCCAACTATTCTGATAAATCCCACACTCAACTAAAACCCAAAAGATGCCCGCCATTGTGAACTTAACAGACACACAGAAACATTGTTGATTTCATATAAGCACTGAATTTTAAAATTACATATGAAACAACTATTCCAAAATGTTTCAACATCATTGGTTTGAGCTTTATATAAACTAATATTTAATTTGGTTGATTGACTTATTTAAAAAATATGTATTGAGCCACTTTTTGCATGTCACTTTGGTGGTAACATGGAAGAAAAACAGATGAAGAAGAAGTGGTGTCTAATTTAAAGTTGTTTTTCTTGGTAAATATCTTGTGTTAGAATATATGTTCCTCGAAGACAGGGTGATATCTATTTTGTTCACTGATGTTTCTAATGCATGGCACATGCCTAACACATTGTCACTAACAAGTACTCAACAGATAATTTGCTGAATGAGTATTAATAACAAGTACAATTTGAGAGTAAAGAAAAAAGGTATCCACTAATTTAAGAGGCATCTGCATATACTGGATTGGAAGAATTTCAATCTTAAATGACTACAGTGCAGTTTAAGGAGGCTATCTATGATACTAACATTCCAAGTGCTATTTTTTGCTTTGAGTGCTAAAAACAGTAAATGTTTCCTGCTAGGTCAAATACCAAAGGGAAGAAGGGATGTTGCAAAGAGAATGAGTAGTTCAGGCATCTTAAGTTATGGTTGTCAGCCCCTGAAAGTCAAGGAAAAGCTTTAGCCGCCCTGCCCCAGCCCCGTTTTCTTCAAGGACATGGCTCAGAGTAATCTTGCTTCTCAGTGCAGACAGCTCTTGATTTTATCCTTTGAGAATAATTATACCAAGGAACTATTCCTTTTTGGTGAGCTCCTTTTGGAAACCATTTATGCCGTTGATATCTTGAAGATGGTGAACATTTCTATGCCAAATACAAGTTGAATTGGATGAGAAGTCTTGGCGTTTTCTGCACAGATGGACAACCTGTGAAGTTGGCACTGCCTCAGCCTTTGCTACTTCACTAAGGAAGGATCCTCCACACGTCAGCCTTTCTACATGGGCCTGTGTTGGTGTCAACAACCCTTCCACCCATCCCAAAAGAAAATTTCAACTGCTGTGAAAGTCTTCAACTTTCTCTAAGCCAAGAGCTAAACTCAGTGCCTCTTCAGTAGGTCTTTGTCAAGATACAAGAATGTAAACTATCAGGTTCTTTCCTATCAAAAAAGTTTGCTTGCAATTCATAGAAGAAACTTTGAAGTAATTTGGTTTGGTTAATTCTTTAAAATTTTTTAGGAGAAAAAGATAAAGCCTTTTTTAGGACAAATTAATAGTGAGTTTTTTTGTATGTTTCTTTGTTTTTAATGGCTGATATCTTCAATAAATGAAACTACTCTTTTGATTGAGATAGTGAATTAACTATTAGAGATGCTGCTGAAAATTTATGAGCTTCTTTTAGTCAAGCTGCTACTTCAAATGAGGTGGCCAGAGTCAAATAACAATATGAACTTTCCAATACTAGGTGTGAGACTGGCACAGTCTTGAGAGTCCTAGGTACAAAAACCGATAGACACTTGGCTAATTGCTATCTCTTACAAGAGTCACTTTTTGTTTAGATGACTTTAACATCAAAATACATTGCTGACATAGACATCTTCATGATATAGACTTAACAAAATAATCTCATTGAGTTGAGGACAAAGGAAATAATGTAGCATGAATTTTGGTGTTTTTTGATGTGTGCCTACCCATATGAGATATTATGAGCTATAAGAGCTTTGATGATTTGCTATTCAAGGCTTTGTGAATTAGGATATTAGCTCTGTTGCCATTAAAATAAAAGGCTGACATTGATGAGATGTCAAATACAATATTTCAATTTCTTATTTCAGAAAATTAGTACAGCCTTCTCATGAGAGTAAGAAAGCCAGAATAATTTGTAAATGCTGCTTTGGTATTTATTTTATGTGTAGGAGATCAATTTTCAATGCAAGGAGATAAAGAGTAAGCACATTTTTCTCCGTGTATATGTTTATGAGCATTGTTTCTAGGTAGGTGCCTGCAAATTAAATCATTTTCTTGGAGGGGTATGTGACTCAACAAACAAACAAATAACATAAAAAATAAGAAAAACTTAAAACAGAATAATTAAGGTGCTGAATGAGCTTATCAGGCAGCTTGCCCATTTAGTGGGTTCTCCTGCACTTGTTTCATGGGAGTTCTGCAACAAAATTAGCTGTTATCACCCCTTTTCACTCCGCTTTTCTGAGTGGTGCAGAACAGAGTTGGCACTGTTACTCACATTGCAGGAGATAAAGCCGCACAAATGATAACCCACATGGCTGAGAGCATGGCTGAAAGTGAAGCTGGGAAAGCAGGAAAAGGAAACAGGAGTGGGAGAGTAAGTCTTGTTAGTTTCCTGATGCTATTAAATATAGCCCTGGATCTGAGGCGCAAGGGACTTGGGAAGTGGGTTAGAGTTTGCTATAAAGTTCTTCTTGGAATGATATTGTTACTTTAGGAAGAACATATAAATACATAAGGGTTATTGCTTTAAAATAGGTAGGTTGTAGCTTGACTAGCACATTTTATTTTGCAAATTAGTTCAGAATTGTGATGGGTCTGGAGGTGAAAAGACGAGGGTGGCTGAAACAGAAGATGGGTATCAGGTTGTAGAGACATGCAGGCAAATGCGGTCTTACAACAAGTTATTTCCAACCCTCTCTAGCTCTGACGAGGTGACACTATTATAGAATAACTTGTGCAAACACTTTATTCAACATTATATATCCCAATGTGAGCTGTCGTACAGTGCGGAGCTTTATGACTTTTTCTTTCTTGCTGGGTTGATGATATGAAAAGTATTGTTAATACAATTGAAAGGTTTCATGTGCTCACCAAAGCAAGGGTCTGTTCTTTTGCATATAAAGTTTGTAAGTCAGTGGTCTGTGAGAGTGGGTATAGACTGGCTTTCAAAATTTTACATTGTGAAATTTTCCATTTCCTGTTTAAAACCTCTAAAAAGTATAACAGAGTGGAATGGTAGAGATTTTATGCCATTGAAAAGAAGCTGTATTGTAATTTCTCCACTTGCAAAGGTGGTGAAAACAACCCCTGCCTACATTCAGCCTTAATGAATGTCTATGAATGTACATGTAAATACAATTTCTAGTCTGTGATGTGTGTAGTCTTTTTAAATTCAACAGTGTAGTCGCCATGGTGGTCGGGTAGTGGCACATCCCTGTTTTAAAGTTGACATGGACTGGGCACTCACTGGCAACGTTCCAAACCCCATTTTGATGTAAACAGAACAAGGTTTGGGGGAATAGTATCTATTTGAATTAAGATCAAGGAGAGACTAGCTAGCAGAAGGAAGAATATAACTGGTGAGATAATGGTGTGGTGATGCTGTGGCTAATAACAGGGGTTTAGTTTATAGAATCCATCTGTAGGATGCAATTTCTAATTGTTATTTTTTTTCTTGAAATTTATGAGATTATGTTTGGATGTCATACATAAAATGTGCCTAAAATGTGAGATTTTAGTGCTAAAATGGGCTCTAAGAATAGACTTCTTCAAACATTTTATGCTAGTCATCTCTTATTTTATAGTTGAAGCTCATCCGGAGACTAACCTGCCTCAGGGTAGAACTTGGCTGAACAGGCGTGACCTCCAAACAAAGGCTCTTTTTCAATATACCAAGTTGCTTCAAATTACAGATAAAAAAAATACAAAGAGAAATATGTTTCTCTTATCTTTCTTAATGCAGAATAGTAAAATAATAGTATTTGTTTTATTCTTTTTTTATAAAGCAAACATGCAGGTATTGGTAAATGGAAATTATTTTCATAGTTTGTGGTAAAATGATATTAGTGCTCTTTGAAATGTAAACACTAAACTATTAACCAATTTCAAACTCCTGGCCTGTCTAACATTAAACTAACATTGGACATTGTTTTTTTGGTTTTTTTATACAGTTCAATGTAGAAAACACAACAGGTAGTGAATATGTTTGTTTAATGAATGAATAAACTAAAATAAACATTCATTTGGGACTTAGTAGATGTCATACCTGCTATTATCTCATCCTCAAGATTCAACTCCTTTCTCACCTTTCTTTAGAAGCCTCTGAAATCCTTTAATAAAATATTCTCTTCCTTTACTATATCTATAGCTCATATTATTTGCTTAATTTTAAAATCTAGTAATTCTTTACAACTATTTACTTATATGACTATAAGCAACTACTACTGTCTTAAATGTTTCAGATTTCCTTGGAAAAGTCTAAAATATCACCAAGTTAATAATAATAATAATAATATATATATATATATATATATATATATATATATAGTGTGTGTGTGTGTGTGTGTGTGTGTGTGTGTGTGTGTGTGTGTGTGTAAATTCAGTGAGAGGAGCAGATACAGAGAGACAGACTCCCACATGTGCCCCAACTGGGATCTATCCAGCAAGCCCACAAGGGTGTGATGTTCTACCCATCTGGGGCATTGCTCTGTTGCTCAGCAACTGAACTCTTCTTAGCACCTGAGGTGGAGGCCATGGAGTCATCCTCAGTTCCTGGGGCCAACTCACTCCAATCAAGCCATGGCTGCAGGACAGTCAGAGAAAGAGAAGTGAGAGGAGGAGGGGTAAAGAAGCAGATGGGTGCTTCTCCTGTGTGCCCTGACTGGTAATTGAACCCAGGACATACACATGCAGGGCTGATACTCTACCACTGAGCCAACTGACCAGGGCTGCAAATTAATAGTTATTTGAGACAAAAATTTTACCTACCTAAATGTCAACTTAAAAAAAATAAAACAGTTACAGGTGTCAATTATAAGTAAGATTAATTTAAATTCTTACTTTTTATAATAGATAAATTAAGCTCCAAGGAAATGATACAAATTACTTAGAACTTTATATGGTAAACCTAATATTCTACTGTCTAATTGAAGATAACATATGATAGAAACACAATAAATTAGGGGCCAAAACACAGTGGTGAAAATGTGGGGAAAATTAGGAAGCATTAGAAATCTGTTGATTATTTCTTACTTTCATATTAGTGTTTTAGCAGATCTTATTTTACTTTGTTTGAAAAGTTTATACTCCATTAACATAAACCATCTTGAAACACAAAGAAAAAACAACAGCTCCACATAATGTAGAGAGCAGATGATATGGAGGAGAGAGGTAGCTTTTATAGCTAATTTTCAATTGTTTGAAATAAAATTCATTTGGAAATGAGTTTCCATTTAGTCAGTGTGGCCCCACAGAAAACCACTTGATGGAAGTTTTAAGGGAGTAGAAATAATTCACTTTAAACAAGGAAAGCTATTTAATAGCAAATTAGGTGTTGTTTCTTGGGGATAAATGAAATCATTTTGGATATATTTCAGCAGAAAGCCATTGACAACTTCTGGGGAAGAATAGAACAAAAATAGATTTGTATATTGTGAAGGAGATTGACCTTGTACATTTTCCTATAATTCTAAGAAATTATGACTCTGTTCTTTTGTTTGTTTGTTTTTTACAGAGACAGAGAGTCAGAGAGAGGGACAGACAGACAGGAACGGAAAGAGATGAGAAGCATCAATCATCAGTTTTTTGTTGTTGACATCTTAGTTGTTCATTGATTGCTTTCTCATATGTGCCTTGACCATGAGCCTTCAGCACACCGAGTAACTCCTTGCTCGAGCCAGTGACCTTGGGTCCAAGCTGGTGAGCTTTGCTCAAACCAGATGAGCCCACGCTCAAGCTGGCAACCTTGGGGTCTTGAACCTGGGTCCTCCGCATCCCAGTCCAAAGCTCTATCCACTGTGCCACCGCCTGGCCAGACATGACTCTGTTCTTAACGTCTAACTGACCTTCTGAATTTTTGCTGCTGTTTTGAGTAATAAAAAAGAAGATCTGCAGTTTGTATTATTAAGTATACCAAATTCTAAATATTATCCAGCAAATGCAACTGATCTCTTCATTTTTTTTTATTTTGTAATTGGTATTACTTCTAGCATTTGCTTTTACAGGTCATAGATAAAAGAGAATCTATGAAAATACAAAGTTCATATTTTAAAGGATCATGTCATTATAGCAGGATGCCTGGGATAAGAATTACTGGGGGTCTCTAAAATTTATTTTGGGTTGTAAAACTGAAGCATGGCCCAAGGGTTAACAACCTGAAATCTTGCCCTTAAATTTAGCCTCAGAAAATCTACTTCACTGTAACTAAATTACAATTGAGTGGTATCCCTCTGATTGACATGCCCACAGCTGCCTTTTTCAGCAGTCTTTCAACCACCAGTCCTTGATTTCGGTTCTAAAAATGAGATGGGTTCCTCCTCCCTAGATGAGACATCAATTTTTACCTGCCAATACAGTTTGATGAGCTTGCTTATACACTGTTCTCTTCCTCCGAAGAGCCAGAACATGTAGTCAGCGACCATGGCACTCCTAAAGAACAAGCACAGGTTTGAACAGTTTATACAGGACTGAAGGACAATCAGAGCAGGCAGTGTTTATAAATACTGAGGAAGAAGATTTTGTTACGTATATATTTAATCAGACTAATATAAAATAAGGCATAAGGCACAATATTAAATGTAGCTAGGTATTTTTTAATCGCTAAACTAAAACTATAAGAGAAGCAACTAGCCATTTATTTTCTACAATAGATATATTTTTTGCTTGTACAATATAAGAATAGTATTTAAAACAATAAGAGAGTGTTTCGGTTTCCTCTTACTAAGCTTGAAAGCATTTGCAGAGGAACACATATTTTATGGACTCTAAAATGCATTTAAACCTAGCAGAGTATTATAGCTAACTATTATATACTGATATTTAAGCACATCTCAGGCTTTACCTGAGTTAAAGATCATTCACCTCTGATTAAATTAGCCTCCTTAAAAATGAAAATAAAAAATTTCCAATTCAACGAGCACTCCTCTGCCCCCAAATTTTGTGTTTAATTGAATTGATTTTAATATCTAGTGTATACAACTACTGCATTAGTCTTATTAAGCCGAGGGGATATTAAAACTATTGTGCAATGGATATTAATTCATTGCTTAGAACCCTTTGGAAAAACAGTTTACTTTTATGACTGTTTCTCTGCTAGGCCTTTCTATTTCTTTTCTCTAGAGATTCCAAATCCAATTAAATGTGACTAGAAGTAATTTCAAATTGTCACGTTAGCCAATTAAACATATAATAATCCTGTGTACCTAATCACTGGTACCAAAAGTTTATTTATTTAAGTAGAGCTATCATTGCTACCCCTGAATGTTTTCCTTATCTTTGCCTGCAGATATGTGTTGTTTCTTGACATCATTGTAAATTGAATTAGAAAATTTCCTTCCCTAAATGTAGGTTGTCTAAGGCACAGCAGCTATAAACCTGCAATAGTACTGTGCTGAAAAAATTAAAATGTTTAGATTCTTGCTCAGAACAGAAAAAAAACTAGGACCTTAAAAATTAACAATGGAAAAAAAATACCACCATTTGGAGGATTATTCAGCTCAATATTTTTCTTTTCACACATGTGTTATTGGAAAGAAGCTGTCAATTGACATTTCAAAATAAATGATGTTAATGTAAGAAAAACTAATCTTTTAAGATTTTTAAAATATTTTCAAAGCTCTAGTTTAATAAGACAAAGGGTGCTAGGGAGTTCTGATGTTATGTGAATATGTATGGGGTAGCAAGCAAGCTTTATTATGCTAAGTGAAATAAGCCAGTCGGAGAGAGACAAATAGCATATGATTTCACTTATATGTGGAATGTAATAAGCAAAATAAACTGGTGAACAAAATAGAAACAGGGGCATGGACACATGGGAAAGACTAGAAGCTGTCAGAGTGGAGGGAGATTGGGGGCTGGATGAAAAAGGTGAAGGGCTTAAGCAAACAAATATCTATCTACCATCTATCTGTCTATCATCTATCTATCTATCTATCTATCTATCTATCTATCTATCTATCTATCTATCTCTATCTATATATATATCTCTCTCTATATATATACACACACATACACAAACACACACACACACACACACACACACACACACATACACACACACACAGACCCAGAAAACAGTGTGGTGATAGCCAGAGGGAAAGGGGGTTGGGAGAGTAGGTGGAGGTGGGCGGAGATTAATGGGGATGAAGGAGCCTGCTTGGGGCTATGGGCACATGATGCAGTGAGCAGATGATGGTTTGTTGAGCTGTACAGCTGAAACTTGTATGGTTTTGTGAACCAGTGTCACCCTAATCAATTCAATTAAAAATAATTAAAACAGAAAAAAATCATAGAAGAGAGTAGCAAAATAAATTTAAAACATTTGCATTGTGATAGAAACACATGGGAAAATGTTCTTCCCATTACTACCTAAAAAGGAAGCTTACGTGATACATAGGTAGGTATCTGTCACCTAATAGAAACCCATTTAATAAATTCTGAATTGAGGAAATCAATAAAAAACCTTAGTGAAAAAATCAATCAATGAAAATTTTCATTCTCAAGGACAGCATACACAGTATTTATGGAATCTGGGTACTCTTAGATGATGACTGACAGTATTCTGATTCCTCTTTCCCTTGAAATTAACATGGCTCTACAAACACTGTTTAACAGGACACCAGCCATGAGGTAAACAGCAGTGGGCAAACTTTTCCTGGGCATGTGGTCTCCTAACTACTCAGCTTTGTCTTGCGGAAGCAGCTATAAACAATGCATTAACAAATGATTGGGTTGTGTTACAATAAGACTTTATTTCCAAAAACATATGCAGGGCCAGGTGCTGGCATACTTTGTTGGACTCTGAGATAAACAAATTACTAGGTTGAGCAACAGGTTACAAGCATTGGTATAATTGTCAGTAAATAGTCAGAAACCAACTTCTACACCTTCTGGCCACAGGCTCCCTTAAATATTTCAGTTTACTGTTTTCTCTTCTGGGACAATGTACGCATTGTACTAAAATTACTGGGCAGAGTTCAGGCAGGGGGAAGGCTTTACAGCTTTGAAACATTCAAAAAATGTAAAAGATATCCTGCCTCATAGAGCCAATGGCTTGAGTCAAGTAAAAGCTAAATGGATAGTTTCTATTCTGTTAGTGATTGTCATCTTTGTATTGGAACAATTGTGAGAGAAAAGAACATAGATACCATAGTGGGTTTCGAGGGAGGACTGTCTACTTGTTGAATGTTTCTGACTTTGGTTTTGAGTTTTGTAGTGTATATTGACAACTTTTATTATTATTTTCTGAAAGTTGCTTATTCTGTAATGATGTCAATTTGCTAAATTCTTAAGTATGATTTTATTATACATGGGGTCAAGTCTTTTTCCAAAGGGACACATCTCTAAAGTATGTTGAGACTGGGTAAAAAAAATAAAGGGATTAAGATGTATGAATTGGTAGTGGCAAAATAGTCACAGGGATGTAAAGTGCCATATAGGGAATATCATCAATAATATTGTTATAACTATGTATGGGGCCAGGGGATCCTGGAATATCAGAAGAAAACATTCTATAAAGTATATGATTGTTTAACCACTATGCTCTATGCATGAAACCAGTACAAAATAATACTGAATATAAACTGTAATTGAAAAATAAAAAAATTTAAGGCATTAAGATTCACTGAAATTTGTTACCTGCCCTCAGTAAAGAACAATTATTATAATAGTAAAAAGGTATGGAAGCTTATCAAAAAATTAAGAATAGAGTGACTATATGACCCAGAAACCCCTCTTTTGGGTATCTACTCAAAAGATTTGAAAACATTTATTTGCAAAGACATGCACCCTTATGTTCATTGCAGCAATTCACAGTGGCCAAGACATGGAAATAACCGAAGCACCTTTTAATAGAGGATTGGATGAAAAAGATGTGGTACATATATACAGTAGAATATTACTCAGCCATAAGAAATGATGCAGTACTGCCATTTGCATCAACATGGATGGACCTTGAGAATATCATGCTAAAAAAAATAAGTCAGACAGAAAAATTTAAAAACCATGTGATTTCACTCATATGTGGGATAAAAATGGAAAGCAACAAACAAACAAGAAAAACAAACAAAAACTCGCAGACACAGACAAGAATATGGTGGTTACCTGGGGGATAGTAAGGGTAAAGGGGGTCAAATATATAGTGTGTCCGTAAAGTCATGGTGCACTTTTGACTGGTCACAGGTCAAAAGTGCACCATGACTTTACGGACACACTGTATGTGGTGACAGAAGACGATTTTACTTTGAGTGGTGGGTACACAATACAATATGAAGATCGTGTATCATAAAATGTACACTTGAAACCCATATAATCTTATTAACCAATGTCACCCCAATAATATCATAAAAAGAAAAAAGGTATTAGTATTAAATAACAAAATATGATTTTATAAAGTTACATGTTTGTAGAGATATTTTTCTTAAGTATCATGTATTTTGTTGAATGCCTGGCACAGAGCTGTGTTCACATTCGGTACACAGTTTAGATTGTACTTGCTGCAACCCCACTTTCTTCCCAGAGGAAACGGGAGCTCTGTCTTAACCTGCTCCCCGCCCCTGGTCTGGTTCCGCATCTTAGCTCTGCCCTACAGCTTAGTCTTTATGAATCTATATAAAAGCAGTGGAAGAATATGAAAAGAGCATGAAAATAACATTATGCCATGCAATATGTGTGAGGAAAGAGACATTAAAAAAAAAACTCATGCTGAATTTATAATCAACTCAAAGCATTTACAAGGAGTCAAGTACCTATGGGATCCCGGTTCTGGCGGACTCACCTCATGTGTTAATGTCAACTGTGACCTATTATTCTTTCCGCTTTCCTTCAGGCATCCCTGTTTTCTTCAGGCCAGTATCCGGGGTGCTCATCAATGTGACTCAATGTTGCTTCTAAATGGTTTTGTTTCATTGTCATTATTCTGGTCTACTTACTTTCATTAACCTACTGAATGTTGTAGCTGCACAGGAACTGCATGAGCAGATTAGCCAAGCCTTTTAAATTGACAGTGGATGTTTTAATCTGTCAGTTTTGAGTGTTTAATAAATGCTAAGCACCATGTTCAGCATAGCAGAATGTGAACACCACCCACCCACACTTCTGCACCCGGCCTCATCCTGTGAGCCTACCCATGGAAACTGCTGCCGCAATTCTCTTTCCCTCTCTTTTGTTTCTACTCTTTCAATTCCCCTGCTCCCATTTTTATTTTTCTTGGAGCTTTCCTACCAGTACACAAAATGCTGTCCTTAGCATCTTAAAACAAAACATCCCTTCCAGTTGCCATCTTAATCTTTTCCTTCTGTACAAACAAACAAACAAACAAACAGAAACCTTCTTGAGAAAGCTGTGCGCACGCCTTATCTCTAATCTCTCTCTCCTTCCTCTTTCCTGTACTCACTCCAGCAAGGTTGTCCTTTCCACCACTTTACTGACACTGCTCTTGTCAATGCTACTAAGGGTCTCCATGCCACTCGATGCAATGGTTCAACTCTCAGTCTTCATTTTGCTGCACTCTCAGGTGCAAGGGATGCACCTTGACCCTGCCTCCAGTATGCACTTCCCGCTAGGCTTCACAGCTCTGCCCTTCCTGGTTTCCTTCCTATCTTACCCGTTGCTCCTTTCAGTTTCCTGTACTGATAACTCATCTGCCTGGATTCCTAACTTTGGAGTGGCAAGGCCACAGTGCTTGCACCCTTTCGCTTTCTTTCTGTACTCAATCTCTCAGTGATGTCACGAGTTCATGGTTTTAAGTATCATCAGTGGGTTGATGACTCTTTCATTTGTACCCTGAATGTAAACTTCTGGGTTCTGTAAACTCTTACAGAAGCTGCTTTCTTGACATCTCTACTTAGATATGTGAAAATCAAAAACAGATATTAGCCTTGAAAATTTCTTGAGCAGATAAAACCAGTTTAGTCATACAAGCGAAGCTTAATTTAGCTTATTTTGCTAGACCAACTTGACGGTGGGCCATTTCTTGCTTATGCCTTTGGAAATTATAAGCAAAACTTCAATTCTTTTTCAAGGTTGATATAAGGTTACCATTGACCAATTGCCTATCATTTAAAAGAATTCTAATATTATAACCAGTCACTGTGAAGAATAAGTGATCCCTGTTTTCACTCTAGATCAGCTGCTTTATAACATTACACCCTCGAGCCTCATTCCTTGATTTGGTTTGAGTGTTCCCAGTTAGAAAACTATCTTTTTGGTGTGTGTACAATAAACTTTTACTAATTGCTACTACTTCAGTGATTCATTCCACTTAATCTGGCTATTTCTGAACCTTTGACAGATACTTAGTAGAAACTTCAAAGTTAATGTTTCCACACCGGAGATGCTGATTCTCCTTACTTCCCCTCCCCACTTCCTAGTCATTTTCTTCATCTATCCAACTTCTCAGTCAAAAAATCTTGGAGTCATCACTGAGTTTTCTCTTTCTCTCACATTTCCTATGTCCCCCCACCCCAAAATAATTCTGGTCAGGTTATCTTTAACCTATATCTGAATCCTGCCACTTCTCACCACCTCCAGTGTTACCATCTGGTCCATCATGTCTCACCTCGATTATTGCAACAACTTTCAAACTGAATTCCCTGCTTCCTCATCTGTCCATGCTCAACACAGCAGACAGCACGAGCACGTTAAAATTAATGTGCTGGAGCGAGTCACTGCTATGTGTAAAACAGGAAAGCCTACTTATCTCACCCACAGTAGAAACCAGTCTTTAAAATGACATTTGAGTCTTATTCCATTTGGCCACATATTGCTTCTCTGATCTCTTTTCCCACTTATTCTGCTCCAGGCAAACTGTGCATCTTGCTGTCTGCAAAAAGGACAGGTATACTCTTGCCTCTGGGATTGTGCACTTGTTAGTTCTTGTCCTGGAATGTTCCTTCCCTAGACTCCTCACCTGTCTTGGTCACCTCCTTCAGGTCTTTTAAGGGTGTTATTTTCTCAGGGAGGACCACACTGCCATCCTGCAATATTATCCATACGCTTGCTTTTTACTTTTCCCACAGTACTTATCACTAGTGCACGTAGTGTTTATTTTATCATTGTCAGTTTTGGTGGTGTTTATTGCAGCCTTCCTTCATGACAGGGCTCGAGAAACTATGGCCTGTGGGTCAGGTTTGGTCTGTCATGTGTATTTGTAAATAAAGTTTTAATGGAACACAGCAATGTTCCTTCCCTTGTGTATTGTTTATGTACTATCTAAGACTGGTGATTGTGTAACAACAGCAGAGTTGAATAGTTATGAGACCTTAAGGTCCACCAAACAGGAGTGTTTGTGCCCAGGAGAGTGGTGGCCACACAATAAATATTTGTTCACCTAACAGTATCTTATTTATTTAAACTAAAATAAAATCAATTTCTTGTTACAAAGAACCTGAGGACTACAGAGTTACATAAGCAGCCTGGTGCTAGGGCCACCTTCTTGTCCTTATCTGACAGATGCTTTGGTTGTGGAGCTGGTGTGGGAGTGGAGTGAAGGGGAGGCTTTGTCAATTGAATTTGTCCAATAGAGAATCCAATGCAATGCTAAGTCACATTAAAGCTTAATAAATGCTAATGGATGCTGATGTATTTATTACATAAATTATAGAGGAAAGGCACCAAGAAGCACACTGGCTTAATATGTCTCTAATTATTTTGACATGATGTCTTCAATCATGTGTCAATAATTATTATTCCTCTGCAAGCAAACCTATTCTTCTGATGCTATACTTGAATTTTATAAAATTGTTACTAAAATCACATTTAATTTACTTAATATATTTGTTAAATATAAGAAGTTCAGATATTACCTCAAAAACCAGATTTTTATGTCATGAACTGAGCATACTGTGACTCAAACCCCATTCCTGGAGAATGGCAAATGCACAGTAAAATAAGTGGGCATAATTAATAAGATAGGTGCTAGTTTTGTTTTCCAAATTAATACAATGAAAAGAGCATGATGTAAAAGATATTCATGGAAGGCAATTTCACACATCGAATATTTTTAAACAGACTTTGCAATTCTAGGGATATGAGAATATGCTATTGATATTTCACCAGGCCTATGCTCAGATTCAAAATCTATAACATTTTACTCCATGTGGCCACATGGTGGTGTAAAACAATAAGATGTGGGTAAACAAAAGAAAATTACAGTACACAGTCAGCTGTGTGGTCTCACTGGCTGACTGGCTGGAATTTTGTGAAGTCATTCTGTTCATCACCTTGCCTTTTGGCAGGATCACACTTAAACCTTTCAAATGAGACTGGTGAGAATTTATTCTATTTTAAAACTCTCCATGGGAGGACATCACTCTGCTTTCCTCACTGATTCCAGAGAATCACAGCCATAAATAGTGTCTTCTCTGATTTTAGTCTGCAGGCTTCAGTTCTCTCCCTAGTAAAAATACAATTCATGAAGACCTTACCCTTTGACTAGGGGTTTTACATGTCCTCACCATAATTTATTAATCTTCTCTTCCTTAGGATCATTAATTAACCTTATTTGCTTTAGTTTTTCTTCAGGGGTCTCCTTTTCTAGACATTAGTCAGTTTTGTGATATTTTATTTTCCATTTGTTTAAGTTCCTTTTGCTCTTTCTTCTAGTGGGAAATTGAGCTCTCTTCAGAGTCTAAGAATAATCTATGTCTTTGCACACAGCTATTTCATTTATGTAACTGGTATAGACACTTCTTAAGAATATGTCTATTGGATATTTGTAACTATGGAATTCTTCCTCATTATCAAGATATTTAGAAGGCTATTTCCTTTCTCCTGTATTTAAAGATGCTCAAGAACACATACACACACACACATATATATATCATGCCCATTAATTTTAGATATATTAATATTAATGCGAAGTGTGAGTTATTTTTGAATACAAATACTGACAATTTTTCAGATGTTTTTAAAGTTGAATTTATTGGAGTGATACTGGTTAACAAAATTATACAAGTTTCAGGAGCACAATTCTATAGCACGTCTGTACACTGTATTGCATGTTCACCACCCCAAGCCATGTCGCCATCCATCACCATTTATCTCCCCTGTACCTTCCTTCACCCCTCCCCCATTATATTCTGACCAGGAGAGCCAAATGCAAATTTACTTAAGCAAACACACACACACACACACACACACACACACACACACACACACACACACACAGCATCTTTTTGAAGGCTCCCATATTTTCCACACAGCAATCAGCCACAATGGTCTTTTAAAAAATTAAATGTAAATTCCCACAAATAAAATCCAAGCTCCCACTGTGGTCCATTATTCTTGTAGAAAGCTGCCCTTGCTTTCCTCATCAGCACATTTTCCATCACTCTCCAGTTCAGTGGAGCTTATTTAGTTGCTAAAGCAAATAAGAATTTTCCTACCTCGGGGCAATTGTATATGTGGTTCTTTCTGCCTGAAACTTATTCCTTCAATATTTCATCTGGCTTCTCCTTCTCAATGTTTGCACCCTTGGGCTTTAGCTTAAACTTGGATGATCTCTTTAATATGGCCTTCTCTGACCTCTCTACCTAAATAAGTTCTGCCCTACCATTTGGACCAGAACTATAACCTTTTCCTGCCTCACATTTTGTAATTACTGGTTGGTTTACTTTTTTATTACCTTTTCCCCCAGATCTGTGTCATCAAATATAGTTATCACTAGCAATCTGTGGTTATTATATTTAAATGAATTAAAATAAAAAATCAGCTTCTCAGAGACTCAAGGCACATTTCAAGTGCTCAGTGGCTACGTGTGGCTAGACTGAATCATCTTGAACATCTCCATCAACACAGGCATCCTACTGGCAGGGCTGTTCTCAACCATCAGCAAAAGAAGGCTACCATTACGGTGCCTCCCAGAAAACCTGGTAAATATGTAATTAGGTGCTTATGATGTTTCATTTTTTTTTTATGTCAACTAGGCTGTGCTACAATTTGCAAAGATATTTGATTAAATATAAATCTAGGTGTATATGTGAGTGTGGTTTGGATGTTATTAACATTTGAATTTATAGACTGAGTAAAGAAGATTGCCCTCCCCAATGTGAGTGTGAGTTATCTAACCTGTTGAAGGGCTGAAGAGAACAAAAAAGTTGAGCAGGGGAGAATATGCTTTCTGATTGTCTTTAAACAGGGACATCAGTTTTCTCCTGCCTTTGGACCCAGACTTGAACCAGAACTTATACCATTGGCTCTCCAGGTTCTCAGGCTTTTGGACTTAAACTGGAATTACATCTCTGGCTCTCCTGAGTTGCCAGTTTGCCAATTACAGATTTTAGGACTTCCCAGCTCCCATAAATGCATAGGCCAATTCCATATTTATATATCTCTGTTATTGGTCTGTTTCTCTGGGGAACTAAGATGAATACAGTGCTCAATGATTTATATCTGCTTTATTGTGCCTTGTTTTGGTCATCCTTTCCTCCCACTCCAACTCTTAGTCACTTAATGTTCATCAGGAGGCTGAACTCCTACAGTGCTATGGTCCATCATTTTGTAGTTGATGGACATTGAGGAAGGTATAGTTTGGTCTTTAAACTTTTATAACAAGTCGCCTGACCTGTGGTGGCGCAGTGGATAAAGCGTCAACCTGGGAACACTGAGATCACCAGTTCAAAACCCTGCACTGGTCTGTCAAGGCACATATGGGAGTTGATGCTTCCAGCTCCTCTCCCCTTTCTCTCTTTCTCTATATATCTCTCTCTCTCACCCTGTGTCTCCTCTCTAAAATGAATAAATAAAGAATTAAACTTTTGTAACAAGTCTTTCCCTTTGCCTAATTACTAATTCTAATAGCTCAAACCTGTCCCTAAGATAAGTCTCTACTTTTTTTTTATTTTACAGGGACAGAGAGATAGTCAGAGAGAGGGATAGATAGGGACAGACAGACAGGAATGTAGAGAGATGAGAAGCATCAATCATCAGTTTTTCATTGCGACTCCTTAGTTGTTCATTGATTGCTTTCTCATATGTGCCTTGACTGTGGGCCTTCAGCAGACTGAGTAACCCCTTGCTCAAACCAGCGATCTTGGGTCCAAGCTGGTGAGCTTTTTGCTCAAGCCAGATGAACCCGCACTCAAGCTGGCGACCTCAGAGTATCGAACCTGGGTCTTCCGCATCCCAGTTCAACACTCTATCCACTGCGCCACCTCATGGTTAGGCAAGTCTCTACCTTTATTAAGTCAATCTAGTTATATGTTCTTGCTTTGATTGCGTTGTCAGATTTTGACTATTACCAAGGGTCTAGCCATGCTTGTTCCTGCAAGATTGGCCAGGAATCAATGAGAATTTTTCTTGAAGTTCACTGTCTGCCTTCATCATTAGTATGAAATTTCAAATATTGCCTATCCTTATATTCTCAAATGATATCAACAAACAACCACAATAATAGTATTATTATTTATAATAGCAGTTAATATTTACTGAATTATTACTTTGTATATAATAAGTGCTTTTACCTCATTTAATTTTTTTGTAAGTGAGAGGAGGGTAGATAGACTCTCATATGCAACCTGACCAGGATCCACCTGGCAACCCCTGTCTGGGGCCAATGCTTGAATCAACCAAACTGTAATCAGTGCCTTTGGCTGATGCTTGGACCAACTGAGCCATCCTCAGCATCTGGGGCTGATGCTCAAACCAATCTCAACCAGTCAAGCCTGCAAGAGGAGAAGAGAGAGAGAAGAGGGAGGGAGAAGGGAAGAGAAACAAATGGTCTCTTCTCATGTGTGCCCTAACTGGGAATTGAACCCAGGATGTCTGCATGCCAGATTGATACTCTATCCACTGAACCAACTGGCCAGGGCCTCATTTAATTCTTAAAACCAAGATATGAAATAAGGAAACTGAGGTTCCTCAAATTGAGGTGGGTAATTATTTAAAAAGCCAGTGTCAGAGTCAAGACTCAAGCAAATATGTTTGTCATCAAATTTTGGCTTCTTGACCATGATTCCGTACTACTTATATATTGTCATTGTCTTTCAGTGCATCTTTTATAAGATGCTGTTATCTTTTTTTGGACATCATTGATTTAATTTATTGCCAAACTGTTGATCACAGGTGTACTATCAAAAACTATACTCCTGTGGTTGATTAAATAGATAGGGAGTTAATTATGATTGCCTGTTAATGCCTGGTCCTTTCCTCCTATCCCTATTCCATGCTTGTCTCACTGGCCGACATGTCTTCTCTTATTTTTGGCTTATTAATCTGACACAGCCAACATTTTTTTCCTGGCCATATCAAAAGATATGTTATCACTTGTATAGAAAATATATGTCTCGTTGAAGAGGTCTAGATGAATAAGACTCACCTCAGATATAAAGCTTTGATTTTAGTTTTGATTATTGATTTTTTTCCATGTGGAGTCCAAGAGTGAGGCTATCAAAATTACCAAAAAGTCTTTATGTTTATTATGATAAGCAAGATTTTAATTCATGGCATGTTGAGAAATATGAGGATATAATGCTGACCTCTATGAGCTGCCAATTTTTGACTACTGATATGACAGCTATATTTGATAAGAATAATAAAAATAGAAGGCAGTTTTACAACCATAAAGAACTATGCAAGTGTTAAGTATGCAATGTTAACTAGGAAGTATAGTACATATGTGCTATAGAATGTTAAAGGGGAAAATGATTACTTTTTGCTGAAATGGGCTGATTTCAGTGTTGAGACCTGAAAAATGTCCAGCATTATTTTTAAGTAATGATAAAGAAAAAATATTTATTTATTTTACTAAAGACAGAGAACATGTAAGGGAAATCAAGGTAGAAAGTATTAATGCAGGTTCTGAGAAGAGGTAGAAGGTTTGCATAAAATAAGAGAGAGAGAGAAGTCTAGAAAATTATGTTGGTGACAGATTACATGTAGCGAGGTCCTTGGATTTCAGACAGATGAGTTTGGACTTTATTCGGTAGAGGTTGGGGAACAATTGATGAATTTTTGGCAGGGAGAGTAACATGGGAACTTTCAGTGTTAAAATCTCAGCTGATCTGGATTCCATGTTGAAGAGAACCTCTCAGGGACCTTTCAGGAATAGTGACAGCCTCTGGGAGTACTGAGAATATTCTAGGGATGTCTTTACTTTGCTTTTTAGGCAAAAGTTTATAAGCACTGCCCCTTGATATCTGGACTCCACTTGTTCTTCAGAATAAAGAAGAGGTTATGGGGAACTGAGGTCCTGATAAAGCTATAGACATAAAAAGGGGTGGAATACATGACTTTTAAATTCAGAGATATATACTTCATGAATTCATTTATTTTACAAAGATGGAGATTCTCAGGTGAATAAGCTATTTCTTATAATTAATATATAATAGGGAAATGAACATTCACAAAGATAACTATATCTCAATAAGTAAAAATAACTTATATAGGCACTAACATAGATGAGTGCAAGGCCAGTAGCCGCAGCCACCATCACAACCACTTGGTTCATGTAGGTTCAGGTTTGATTTGGATCGATCGTAAAGAAACAGTGGAGCCAAAAACTGGTGGGCTATTTTCCTTTATCCTAGATTCATGCCAGCCAATGAGTAAGAAACAAACACACGGGGTACCAAAACCCATTCTTGGTTCCTCTGGTTCCACACCCAGGAGAATCTTTCTGGTTTTCCTAGAATCAAAGGCCCCACCAGCCTTATTCACCTCTGTTCCATATCTCCTTTTCCTGCACAAACTGGCTTCTCCTTCAGCATTCTGCTATTTTGGCTGTCTCTTCCACGTGATTTTCCTTCCCTGCTATAACATGGGCTCCTCCTCCCTACCACAACGCAGTCTCCTCCCAAATGTTCTCCTAGCTCCTCCCTTTAAAACTTTTCCCTGGGACAATCCTTTCCTCCAACACACATTAACATAACTAAGCCCCATCCTGAGCAGGAAAGGTAATTTGCTGTATCACATGAGAGCATAACCATGTGAGAACAGCGGCCATATTTAACAATAAGAGTGAGAAAAAAACAGAAAATACAAATTTTACAAATCATTCACCCAACAATGAGTTGGTTGGTGTGTTCAGGACAGAGACCTAGAGGAGATGAGAATCCAGGTCAGCCCAAAATGATGAGAAGAATTTAATCAAGCAAATGGAAAATAAGGCAAAGAAGGGTATTCTAGGTATAAGATGCAGCTTGCACACAGAATACACGGAAGACCTTAGGAGCTAGATGCTAACAATACAATGTTGAATTGACAGAAAATTACTTTGTGCAGAGGTTAGAAGGGAGGAGAATAGGAAACCCCAATCGGACCATCTGGCTGAGTTTAGAGTAGGCAAGGAAGGCAGGGAGAAGTTGTGGAGGAACTTGGATTTTAAGTACAGAGTGACAGGGGTAGTTTTGTATTTTAGAGAGAGAACATTGGCAACTGTTTAATAGATGCATTTTGATGGGGTGGAGAACAGAAGTGAGAAGTCATTGTAGGAGTTTTGGAAGACAATAGGTGAGACTACACTAGGCAGTGAATGTAGGCAAGTAGGAAATTGAGATATTGTTAACATTCCTAAGGACAGTGAAATGACAAAGACTTGTGACAAAGCATTTGAGTCTTTAAATATGTTAATATTCCAGGCCCTGTGGTAACCTGGTCAGACACTAGGGCAGTTTCCAGTTAACATATGCTATTGATCTTATGAGAAAAGAAAAAAGCTAAAATTAAATTCTTTCTGTTTCCAGATGAATGAACTAATATCTTATTCTTAATGAAGTTGTAAATAATGAGAAAACAATATATTGGGCCTGAAGCCAACAGTACAACACTTAGGTGGAGCCTAACGTGTATCACAGACCAGCATCACATCAAATAATGTGATGCCTGCCTCCGAAGAGCGTTGATGGAGCTTGATGAACCTGAGAAGCTTTCTCAGTGCTCATTTTCGAGGGCTTCCTTTTGCAGCATTCTTCTAAGGTATGTTCCTGCCAGTGACCAGTCTCCTGCTCCACGATATCCTCAGGTCACTCTCATTTGACAGAAAATTGAGCCCCCATCCTTGGAACATTTCTTCACCAGCAGAGAGCGCTCTCACCTTTGGTATGTGTAAAAAGATAAACTTGAACAGTATCCTCATGTATCCAATTTCTTATAGGGTCAAAGGAAGGAAAAAGATTAGGAAAATACAAAGAAGATCATCTGGAAGAGGGACAAAGATGGAGGAGAGTCTGGTTGTATAAAAACAGGGAACACTGAATCTTATTTTACTTTCAGTAGTTCATACCAGAAGTTTCTCCAGCCAGTATGAATTGTAAAGCAGTTGGAAAGAAGAGACAGAGCAGAACATAAACCCATTCACAGCAGAGGAACAGCTTACAGCACGTGGAGCCAGAACTGTCTTGTTACACCCTAGAAATAAGGAAAAATTAGTCTTATTGCTTGTCATTTCATTTTCTGATCTATAATTGGGTAGGAAAAGTCTCAGAATATAAAGAGATTATACAGGCTGATAAAACATCTTGATTATTTAGCAAATCGTGTAATTGGACTACAATCATAAACTCTGCAGTCTATTTCTCAAAAATCTGAGACCTATAGGTAAAGAGGAAGAGTGTGGGGAAAAGAATGATAGCCAGACTTCAATATGGTAGGCTGGTTCTTTGGAAGACAATCAATTTTTCAATAGAACCAAACTATACATACACTGTGGTGAGGTTTTCAGTGCAAACTGGAGACACCCATTTATGACACAGTTTACTGAAATGATATACATTTAACATTTATGCAGGGTTTTCTAATAAAGTAAAACCAAACAAAAGAGTAAAGTGACTTAATACATCCAAATTTTTAATGGAATAGAAGCAGGTTTTATTTTCAGTGTTTCCCAATAGTGGTGATTCTCAGGTAAGTAGCTACAGCTTGTGTCATGTGCGACTGTCCTGTCCATTGTGGGAGGCTCAGCATCTCTGGGTGTGCACTCTACCTGCCAATAGTGCTCACCAGTTACTTTGACAATCCAGACACCCTCGCTCACTTCCCATGAGATGAAGAGGGGCTGAGATCTACTCAGAAATGTTTATGGAGGTTCTGAAAGGGAACCTTAGGCACTATAAAGGTTGATGTAACAGATTTTAAATATTTTTTAGGCTGTGTTTTACTTTATAACATTTTTTTAGTTGAGACCATATTGTCAAGAACATTTTTCTTATCAGTCTTGAGCAGGAGAAATTTTTCATTCCCAAATGGGACAAAAAGAACAAGCCAGAAGAAGACTGCCCAATGCCAAAAAGAGTATGTATATCATAGAAAAGGTTCCCTGAGGTTTAATAACCTGAGCACCAAATAGGGGAAGAGAAAAGAAAGGAGGAAGCATTATTTGCTTGGTCCTATGTGAAGGCTGAACCCAGGCCATGGCCATGGAGTCATGCCTCTTACTCTTTGATGATATGCTTGATCTCGGACAAGTCCTAACATTCTGTGGTTTATTTCTAGAAAGGAGATGATTTTAATAATGCCTAGAATTTGAAGGGTTATGTGTGTGCAAGTAATATATGTAAAATAATTTAAAACCTATGAAATAATCTACAATGTTTAAGTTGATAGAATTATTATTAATATTATTTTTGTCAACCTGAATATTAAGGTAGAGATGTGAAGGGAAGAAGTTGAGTCAGACATTCTCAACTCAGAAAAGTTTGGTACTTTTACTGGAAAAATAAAAATGATGTGAAAGGTCAGATCAGTTGGCTGTAGAGCTGGGAGAGGTGCCTTATGTATGGGGAGTGTCTTTTTATTAACATAATCAAAATTGTGACATGGGACATTTGAGATTTAAGGTGAATTGATATTTAAAACAATTTTATATTTAGCACTTTCAATGTAATTCAAATAGAAGAACCACAAAAACAAAACACCATCACCACTACCATCCCTAAGAACAAAATTTTTCATGTGAAAATTTCATGAAGATACAATAAAGAGTCTGAAGATACAATAAAGAGTTAACAGCTCATTGATGGAAGGACTGGCTGACTTTTCCAAGAGAACAGAGGGCTTTTAAAAGCAACAAGTAAGCATTTGGTGGTTTTTATGAGTGAAATATATTCAAGGTGGACAGCAGGAAAAAATATGATGTGTTCAGTTTTGTTTTTCCAGACTTCTTAATATAGTTCATGTTGCTACACTGTACATCTGAAACTAATAAAAAATGATGTTGAAAGTAAACTGTAATTAAAAAATAAAATAAAATAAATAGCTTATGACCTTGTTCTTGTATCTCTTTTCTTTCTTTCCAACGTTCTCTGCCGTATTCTGGCCACCAAAGATCCCCAGAGTGCAACCCACCTTCATCTGGCCTCAGGTCAGCATTACAGGGTTCAACTTCTCCCTTTCTTATTACTTTCGCTCATTCAAGCATATCCATTCTGTTTCTAAAATTTTCAATGTAATAGTACATTTAGAAATAAATAGGCAATTCAAAATGCATCTAAAAGTCCCCTGCCCCCAAATGTTCCCCTCAATGACTTGAAGTGCCATAAATGACACATTATTCACTTCTTTAGGCTGAGGTATTGAATTGTATTCCACATTTGTGTTTAATCTGATGGTGAAGGGCTTATTGTTCATTAATAATTTGGAATAAATTATTTTCATCAGATTAACAGAGAAGCCATACCGCTGTGGGGATGGAGAACTCAGACATTGGAGCTTGACTGCTTTTATTTGAATCCTAACTCTGCCATTTGCTATCTGTATGAATGTGGACAAGTTACTTAACCTTTCTGTGCCTCAGTTTCTTCATATTACCATGCAGATAATAATAGTTGCCAACCTGATAGGACTGTCAGAAGGATGAAGTGTTCTATTACATGGAATGCACACTGAGCTGTTCTTGACACTTGAGAAGCACTCAGTAAGTGTTAGCTTGCAAATTATTATTCTGCCCAGGCACTAATACTGATATTTAGGAAAATGAAATGCACATTGCTTCATTGAGAGGCTTATATCCAAACAAGCTTATTTAGACTGAGTGTATTGATTTTCTCATTGTTATTAAATTTTTTTCTTGCATTTATAAAAGTTATATAGAAGCTTGTAACTAATATATGCACTGTAGTTTTGTGAGCCTTCAATGAGAATGACACATTCTCAGTAAAGCTTTCTTTAACTCTTATTTTACTCAAATGTTCTTGTCTTCTACCTTATGTAAAATGTTGCTTACAAGTCTTCTCTGAGAGAACTTTAACTCTCCCTTGTAGATTATCTATTGGTAATATTCTTTAAAGGCATCTCTGGTATAGTATTATTTTATGGCAGGTAAGGATCACATCTAATGCATCATTATGAATTCACCAGAGACTTGCACAATGTTGGGACTTGTTACATTATTACCAAATGAATGAAAAATTGAAAGATCCACAGAGACAGCCGTTTTTGAAGGTTTGCTCATTGCTCTATCCCCAAGCATCTAGTGACTGGCACATAGTAACTGGTAAATAAATATTTGCTGATGATTTTGTTAAATGAAGGGAGGCACAGATGTGCTGTTGAAATTAAAATGAGATTCTATATATGAAACCAAATTTTCCACTGAATTACATTAAGTATTTTGAGATTTATTCCTCCAGAAAGAAAAATGTGCCTGGGGAAAGCAAACTATGGAGTATAGACTGGGATTTCTGTGCTCCTTTGGGAATATTTTTCTGTAGTTAGGGCAGGGTAAAGGTAGTTGTTATCCATTAGCTATATTCTTTTGTCTTTAGTCACAGATACCACCTCATTCATTCACTTATTCATTTAATATTGACCAATTAGTTCATGGAAGACACTGCGCTATGAGGCTGGAAGGATATACAAAGATGTTGACCACAGAGTTTCTGTCTGGGTAATTGAATTAAAGTGCAACACCCTTGACCACTGAGAATGAAGTGATGGGGTTAGCCAGTCAGTGTCTAAGAGAAACTGTCTTTCCCAGGCCTCCTGAAGAAGGAGCAGGTGTAGGTGATCCTGGTCCTCCTTGCTGTTTGGACCAGGGTGGGTAGTCTAGTGTAGAGACTAGTGAAGAGACTGATAACATCACCCAGCACAAACACTGGGACCAAAACATGCGTTACTAGCAATCACAGATATCCAAGAACTAGAACATTCAAAAGAGAAACAGCAAGAAGCAGGAGGAGGATGGAAAGGAAAAATAAAAGCGATCTCTACCTCTTCTAGGTCCCCTGTCCTTCATCTTTCTCTCCACCTTAGGTTGCCTTATTTTAAAGTGGACTTTATTGGGTGACACTGGTTAATAAAAGTACATAGGTTTCAGGTGTACCATTCCATAACACATCATCTGTGCTCTGTGCATGTGTTCACCACCCCAAGTCAAATCTCCTTCATTAGCATTTATCTCCCTGTACTCTACTTCCCCCTCTTTTCCCCCTCCCTAATCACCACACCCCTAATCACCACACCATTGTCTGTGTCTGTGAGCCTTTTTCCACTTTGCTTAGGCTGCCTTGACGGATAAATACCATGAGAATATTTTTTAAAAGGTTGTTCTGATCAGGAAAAAACCTCAGGGGAGAGTAGTCAGCATGGAGATGTCCTTACTCTTGACCTCATGCTTAGGATGAACGTACACCTGAGTTTTACCAAGATGGTCCTTGTCTGTTCCTGTGTCCTAAGGCCCCTTTCACTATCAAAACTGGCATGGTTTAGGTGATCTATAATGTGGTTTCCTATTTCTCTCTGAGGGAAGACATGTTAGAGCACAAATTCAGGCTGCACAGCCATCCTCCATGGTTAAATATACTTCTGTAATACTCTCTAAAGAGAATTGGTTATCTCAGCTCCAGAAGGATTGCAGGAAATCTGATTTTCTGCTTCTTCTATTCTTTTTTTCTGGCAAAAGCTGATTATATAGCAGGATGCAATAAATTCCAATTAAATAGTATTTAGCTTTTTCTCTGACCAAAAGTTCTATGGAAAAAATATACATATATATGTGCACTCTTCCTTCTATAAAGATATTTATTTTCCTAGAAACACATGTTTATCCTCAACACACTTGCTGGCTAACTTTCTTACAGAATTTATCAGGAGATGGAATCAATAGGAACCCTGATTTTTATGCTTTCCAAATGCTCATATTGTAGCTTTCAATTTATAGATTAGAATCAAAAGTCTGGTTAATAAATATTAAGATGTATTTTCACTACTACACCAATTACTCAGCACACACAAACGACTATACTAACATAAAGTAAAATTTCTATACACTGCTTTATAGATGAGAATACAAGACAAGTAGGGTCAAACAGAAAAAAAAAAAAAAGAGGGATTCCATCCAGATCTGAACAGCACAAGGAAAGTACAGAGTTGAGAAAAAAAAAGCTATAGAGTTGCAAACAACTATTTATTGAGCACTTATTATGTGCAAGTTACAAGCACAGTAGTATCTGATTTATTAAGTTTTTGGGACAGTACATGGAAGGTTTTAAAAACCAGATGTTAGATTCTAACAGAACAATGTTGAATTTACAAGGTTATCAGCCTTTCACTCAGAAGAGAAGCTTTTGCATCCTTGACATGGTTCCTAATATTGATTTTAGGAAACTTTTGTTTCTTTTGGGGCACAGTTCAACATCCATTTGTTTATTTAGACGTTTGCTTGAAAGAGAATTAACATAGGCAGAGATGATGTTCTTTTGTTTTCTATACTGCAGTTTGCATGATGTTTTTCTTATTTGTGTTTTTAATTTTGCAAGTGATAACACCTGCATTTACTTTTTCATGTGAGTATTTTTTTAAGAAAAGAAAGAAATAGTTCTTTAGGCATAAAGAAACAAACCATACTAGTTCGGAGGAGTAGACTGTGCAGCAAAAGCTTCTTAACAGAATTATAATTTTGTCAAAAACCTGAAAAGAATAAGTGTGTCCCTTGAAGGAGGATGTGAGGACTAGAATGTGTCCAGGGTTGGTGCGAGGAGTGAGGTCTAGGGGGACTAGATACATTGTAAAGGCAAATATTCATGGTGAATGTAAGGGAGACTGTTCTTATTGCACCCATATAATCCACTTGATTCTGGGTAGAGGAGATTTAATAGCAACTTGTAATGTACTTCTTTTTTAAAGTTTTTTATTGAACTTATTGGGGTTACATTGGTTAATAAAATTATACAGGTTTCAGGTGCACAATTCTACAATACATCATCTGCATACTGCATTGTGTGTTCACCTTCCCAAATCAAGTTTCCTTTCTTAAACATCTATCTCCATCTATCCTCCTCCACCCTCCCTATGCCCCTTTCTCTCCTCTAATCCCCACCCTGGTGTTTGTATCTAGAAAATTTTCTTCTTTGCTTAATCCATTAATGTGCTTCTGAGATGTTTTTACTAGCCTGGGGAAGATCAAATGTGAGATGTGGGAGGTCTCAAGGCCCTGAACAAATGAATCTATTTCTACCCTTTCTTACTCAGGAAATGACTCTTCTCACGAAAGGGCTCCGCTTGCATCCCTGAAGAGACAATGTGGCCATTTGTGTCCCAGAGAGAAACAGGATTTAGGAATCGACTGCCACGGCCTGGACTTTATAGGACATGTTTGAAGAAAGCAAAATCTTGCACATGGAAGTCGATTAATAGAGACTCATGGCACAAAGATATTCTTTTGAGCAGTTATACTCAGAACACAAAATACCTATGAAAAGAATGTTACAAGATCCTTAAGAGAGTATTCAGACTATACTTCCCTTAGGCTTGGGGCTTGTTCCCAGTTCCTTGGTGAGGAAACCAGAGGTTAAAGCTGAAACAGAAGCCCAGTAACAACAAGGGCACATTACACAGGCATTTAACCTAGTTGGATTTCAAAATACAGGTATCAATGATAATGCAAAAGGGGAAGTGGGAATTTAAATAGCGCACATCTTATTCAATAAGCTTAAGCCCATAGGCAAAGATTGGAGTTAATCAAATCAGCAATAATAATTGCAAGTTTTAAACTTATTTTTAAAAAGGGAGAATGATGCTAGTTAAAGTTCTCCCTGATTAATGGCAAAGAAATCAAACATCTGCCAGATAAGTGGGTGGTCCTCCAGGCCTTATAGAAAAAAACTGAGATAATTAATTGAAGGCTTAGGAAGAATGAGACTGATAAAGTCATTTATGGGAGGCAGAACGATAACAATGATCAGGAAGGACCAACAGAACAAAATCTTCATTCATTTGTGAAAAATTTCAAAGCAGAGAAATCCTTGAGTAAAAATTTATGAATATAATATCTCTATGGAATTATACACCAAAGATTACAATTATGTTTTTGTTAGCATATTTGTACATACACACAACCATATGCATGCCTTAGAAGCTGATATTAAAAAGTAGCCTCTTCATATAATAATATCTTACTTTATCCTTTTCTGGAATGTGTGTGAGTCTCAAGTAATCTGGGGGAAAAGTGAAGTCTCAGATTATGCAGGTGGAGATATAAGCTAATATGTATATTGAATTATTACCATTATTATACTTTGATTTGTGTTTACAGGTGGATAAGGCATGGAGAAATTAAAATCATATGAGATGTAGAAAAAGTCATGAAGTTTTCATTACAAAGTGTGGGCCAAATTTTTCCCAATAAATCTTTTGGTTGACTTTTATAAAGTTAGGGAATAAGGAGCTTGCCTGTTATTCTGTATTTGTATATAAAGACAGCTAGTCTAAGGGGATTTTACCTATTTTACTGTGGGATTCAAAATTTTGACACCTAGACTACATTAATTTAGGTAAGAAACACCTTTTTGAATGCTGACTTAAAATATCAGTGTGTTATAGTATGAATTAAAATAGCAGTCATTTATCTTTCATTTCAGAGCACTCTATCTGTGCATAACATGTGCTTTCATATGCATTCTAATTTCAGTTCCACAATTATTTATACTGTGATTAATACAATTGAATCATGAAAGTAGGTAGTGAAGTTAAGAAAGGTGAGTTGGTCACTTCTCCGTCTTCAAGAAATCCCAGTCTTCCGAGATGAATTGATGTTTAAGGAAATAATTATGACGTAGAAAATGCACTTGTAGTAATAAAGGCAAGGCAGAGAAATTGTACTGAAAAAAGGAGTAATGAACTCTATTGGGAGAAAATGGAAGGCTTCCCAGAGGAGGTGGGCCCCAAAAAAGTCATTAGAGATAAACAAAGAGGGAAAAGGTATTCTGAGCAGAGAAAGAATATGCAAATATGTATACACACAAAATAGCATCCTGTGTTAGGCTTGGGTAGCATTTCAGAATTGAACAATGTGTGTGTGTGTGTGTGTGTGTGTGTGTGTGTGTGTGTGTGTGTGTGTGTGTAGGCCAGAGAGATAAATAGGGTCTTAATTATGAGAGGCCTTTTAATGTTCTTTTTTGTGTGTTTTTTGTTTTTTGGCCAGGATCTATTTTGTAATTATGGAGAACCAGTTAAAGTAATTAGTTTGGAGACAGATATGCTCAAATTTATTCTGTAAATAAAACATACCACACATATTGTTATTTATTTATTTATTTATTTATTTATTTATAGGGACAGAGAGAGAGTCAGAGAGAGGGATAGATAGGGACAGACAGACAGGAACAGAGAGAAATGAGAAGCATCAATCATTAGTTTTTCGTTGCCATTGCAACACCTTAGTTGTTCATTGATTGCTTTCTCACACGTGCCTTGACCGGGGGCCTTCAGCAGACCGAGCCACTCCTTGCTGGAGCCAGCAACCTAGGGTCCAAGCTGATGAGCTTTTGCTCAAGCCAGATGGAACCGCGCTCAAGCTGGCAACCTCAGGGTCTCAAACCTGGGTCTTCAGCATCCCAGTCTGATGCTCTATCCACTGCGCCACCGCCTGGTCAGGACATATTGTTTTTTAACCTCCTTTTCAAAATGAACACTGTGATGACTTTATCTTCTACATCAGTAAATATTATTCATCTGTGTGGTATGTGCCTTGAGTCGGCTTCTTACTCCTGGCAACCTTATGATGAACGAGGTCCTCAATGTCCTGTCCTCAACAGCTCTGTTCAGCTTCTGTAAACTCATGCCTATGGATTCTTTAATGAAGTCAGTTTGTCTCATATTTGGTTTCTTCTTTTCCTTCTGCCGTCTATTTTTCCCAGCACTATTGTTTTTCCAAAGAACTCTCCTTTCTCATGATGTGCTCAAAGTAGGCACATCTGTAGCATTAATTAAAATGGTTGCACTGTATTCTGTGGGCATTTTGATTATTTAATAATCAATTCCTTATGTTAGACAAATAAGATATTGAAGAATTAAGTCAGTGGTTTTTAAACTTTTTGAAGTCAGGGCACATTTAAAATCCTACAAATAATTGTAGGCACACAATATACAAATTTCTGAGAAATATATTATAATAATTAAGTCAAATATTAAAGAAAAAATATAAAGTCCAAGCATGCTTTTATGGTAATTAAAAGAAATAAATATGACAAAATTAAATTTATTCTGACATTAAAAAACATTTTTATGTTACATTTTTTGAGTTATGCTTTTTAGAATTTATAAAAAAGGGGGGTTAAAAAATTTAAAAAATGACAAAAATGTTATCTTTTTATATATATAGATACATTCTTAGTAAGATTGAATAAATTTGGCAGGTCCCTGCATTAATGTGTTAAGTTTTTTCATTCTTGTGTTTATGAGAAACATGAGCCTGATGTGTCCTAGCAATTTCTTCAATGTTTGGGCATATATTTGAAAGGCAAACTCTCATTTCCTCATCAATACGTTGAAGAATTCCTCTCTTTTTACTCTTAATTGTGTTGAGTACAGAAAACTTCCACCATACATACCAACTTTACTCCAAACAAAGGATAGAAGAAACTTGCCTCCAGTCTTTCCGGGGAGCATGGGAGATAGTGTAAATAATCTAACATCACAGTTTAACGCCCTTTTGCAACCTAATCAGGCAAGTGAGGTGGGGGGTTGGGCAGACTGTCAGTTTACAGCCAATTTCCTACACCTCTACCCCCTAAAAATCTAAACTCCAAAAATTTGTTCCCAACAGGCACATATTTCTATGGAATACCATAGGGCGCACTTGGAAATCTTCTAGGGCGCACCAGTGCACCCTGGTGCACACTTTGAGAACCACTGAGTTAAGTTCTTGAGAACATTAAAGAGTTCACCTTAAGACAGATTTTGTTTGAGATGCTAGTAATATAGGCACAATATTCAAAAGGTGCTTGACTATAGAAATATGGAGTTTGGAGGTAACACCTGAGAATTTAGGCATCAATATAGGAGTCATTGGTATAGTAATTAAAGCCAGCAAAGAGGATTTAATGGCCAAGAAAAAGTAAATGCACAATTCTAAAAAAGTAAAGGGGATAGAACATATAAAAATATTGATTATTCAGCAATGGATTGAGGTATAAGAAATTGGGAAGAAAATGTCAGAGAGGTTGGAAAAAATCCAGAGAGTATGATGTTAAGGCTCAAAAGGAAAAAAGAGAGTTGATTCTCCTAATAATTTTTGAAGAGATGAGACTAGGCACTATCATTTTTACTATTCCCATTCCACAGAGGCTAAAAGTTTTTCAGAGGCCAATACAACTGTAAGTGATAAAACTGGATTTGTAGTCTTGATCATCTAGCCCCAATTCTAATGGAGTAAGCACTGGATTTTATGATTCAGGTAACTAAAGAAGAGAATAAAAGAATAGCAGAATAAGCTTCAGAAGCTAAAATTAAGATGGATCTGTAGGAGATATAATATATAGAAGAAGAACATGTTCTTAAATTATAACAGGCAAAGGATATCCCAAAATAGGCTGGGAGAGAAAGATGACAAAAATGTCTTTAAAATGTTAACTCTTAGCTTTCAAATTTGGGAATATGATGGATAAGATGATCAGATAAATCATACCGAGACAGCTGATAATCTTAAACTAAATGAACTGAAAACAAACATAACAAACATCTGTTTAAAAAAATTATTTTAAAACAATTTTAAATTTATAGAAAAGTTGCAAAAATAGTACAAATCATTAATGTATACACTTATGCCCATCTTTCCCTAGCTTTCTCAAATTTTGACAGCTTATATATAACCATAGTACAATGAATAAAACTGGGAAATTAATATTGGTACATTAGTATTAAGTGGACTACATATTTTTAAAACATTCTCCAACTTTTTCCATAATGCCCATTTTCTGTTCTAGGATCCAATCAAGGATCCCATAATAGAATTTTGAGTGTCCTCCAATTTTTGACATTTCCTAATTCTTTCCTTGTCTTTCATGGCCTTGACACTTTTAATGAATACTGACTACTTTTTATGTAGAATGTCTCCCAAATTGAGTTTGTTTGATGTTTTCTCATGATTATATTGTGCTTATTCATTTTAGGCAAAATACTATAGAAGTGATGTGGTATCCTCATTGCATACTATCAGTGAGTACATAACATCATTGCTTTATTACTGGTGATGTTAATCTTGATCACTTACTTCATTAAGGTGGTAGTTGCTGTATCTTCATCGTAGAGTTACTAGGTTTCCCTTTCTAATTGATAAATATTTGAGGGAGATAATGTGAGATTATGCTGATATATTTCTCCTCAAATTTTGCCTACTAATTTTAGCATTTGTCAGTGGATCATTTAAAAAGCTATTTTTAAAATTAAAAATAATTGATTAGTAAAACTTTATTTTTCAGAAGTTTTATGTTCCCATCAAAACTGACTAGAAAGTAGGAAGATTTCCTATCCCATTCTCTGTCCTTACACAATCACACATTTCCCCACTAACAACATCCCACACTACATGGTACATTTGTTATAATTAATTAATAAACTTACATTGGCATATGATTACCATTCAGTCTATAGTTTACATTAGAGTTAATTCTGAGTGTCGTACATTCCATGAATTTTGACAAGTGTATAATGACATGTATCCATCATCACAGTATCTTAGAGAAAAGTTTCATTGCCCTCAAGATCTTAAGTGTTCTGCCTATTTATTTGTCAACTACCATTTTTCTTGTTGTTAACTCCATTGTTTTTTCTTTTCCAGAATGTCATATAGTTGGACTCATACAGTATGCAGCCTTTTCAAGTGGGCTTTTTTCACTTAGTAATATGCATTTAAGTTCTTTTTGTGGTTTGACAGCTCATTTTTTGGTGCTACATATTATTCCATTGTCTGGATATACCACATTTTATTTATTCATTCATTTACTGAAGGCATCTTGGGTGCTTCCAATTTTTGGCTATTATGAATAAAGCTACTATAAGCATCTGTGTGCAGGTTTTTTGTGTGAACATAAATTTTCAGTTCATTTGGATAAATACTAAGCTATGTGATTACTGTATTATATAGTGAGTATATAGTTAGTTTTGTAAGAAACTGTCAAATTATCTTTCTAAATGGTTACTATACCGTTTTGTATTCTAATCAGCAATGGATGAAAATTCCTGTCATTCCACATCCTCTCTAGCCTTTGGTGTTGTTAGTGTTTTGGGAGTTTGGTCATTCTAATAGGTGTCTAGTGGTATATCATTTGACTGTAATTTGCCTAATATTGTTGACTGTTTTTTCATATATTTACTTTCCATCTGTATTTCTTTCTGGTGGGGTACTCTTTTGGTCTTTTGATCATTTTTTAGACCAGGTTGTTTATTTTCTCATTGTTAAGTTTTAAGGGTTTATTGTATATTTTGGATAATAATCCTTTATCAGATGTGTTTTTGCAAAATTTTCTCACAGCCTGTGGCTTGTCTTCTCATTCTCTTGACAGTGTTTTTACAGAGCAGAAGTTTTCTATTTTAATAAAGTCCAGCTTATCAATTCTTTCATGGATCATATCTTGAATAGTTGCATCTAAAATATCATCATACCCCCCAAAATACTTAAATTTTTACCTCTATTGTAAGAATTCTATAGCTTAAATTTTTTTTCTTTCCCACTGATTTGAGCAGGGAGAGAGAAAGAGAAAAGCATCAAATCGTTCTTCCTCTTAGTTGTTCCATTTAGTTGTGCACTTATTGGTTGTTTCTCACACATGTACTGACTGAGGATTGAACCAAAGACCTTGATGTTTATGATTCACCTTGAGCTAACACGTTTGAAGGCTGTATGGTCTGTGTCTAGATTTTTTTTTAATGTGTATTTTTAAGTTGTTTCGGCACCATTGTTAAAATATTATTTTTGCTCCATTGTATTTTGCATCTATGTTCATGCTTGTTTTGTTTTGTTTTGTTTTTTTGCAGTATATTTGTGTTATTTGGGGATTAATGTAATGCTAGCTGCATGCATTCAATAAGTTAGAAAATATTCTCTTTGGTTCTATCTTTTGAATGAGATTGTAGAAAACTGACAATTTCTTTTTTAAATGTTTGGCAGAATTTACCAGTGATTCCATCTGGGCCAAATACTTTCTGTTTTTTTTCTTTATATATATTATTATTATTATTAATTCTAATAGGGTGACACCAATAAATCTGGGTACATATGTACAATGAAAACATCTCCAGGTTATCTTATCATTCAATTGTGTTGCATACCCATCACCAAAAGTCAAATTGTCCTCTGTCACCTTCAATCTGGTTTTCCCTGTGTCCCTCCCCACCTCGCTATCCCACTCTTCCCTCCCTCCCCCCATCCCAAAACCACCACTCTCCTGTCCATGTCTCATATCTCACTTTTATGTCCCACCTATGTATGAAATCATGCTGTTCTCAGTTTTTCTTTTTTTTCTGATTTACTTATTTCACTCCGTATAATGTTATCAAGGTACATCCATTTTGTTATAAACCGATGTCATCGTTTCTTATGGCTGAGTAGTTTTCCATAGTATATATGTACAATAGCTTTTTAATCCACTCATCTTCTGACGGACACTTGGGTTGGTTCCAGATCTTCGCTATTGTGAACAATGCTGCCACGAACATGGAGGCGCATTTCTTCTTTTCGAACAGGGCTATGGTGTTCATAGGGTATATTCCTAAAAGTGGGATAGCTGGGTCAAAAGGCAGTTCGATTTTTAATTTTCTGAGGAATCTCCAAACTGTTTTCCACAGTGGCTGCACCAGTCTGCATTCCCACCAGCAGTGCAGAAGGGTTCCCTTTTCTCCACATCCTCGCCAGCACTTATTCTGTGTTGTTTTGCTGATAAGTGCCATTCTGACTGGTGTGAGGTGATATCTCATTGTGGTTTTAATTAGCATTTCTCTAATGATTAGTGATGTTGAGCATTTTTTCATATGCCTATTGGCCATCTGGATGTCCTCTTTGGAGAAATTTCTATTCATTTCTTTTGCCCATTTTTTGATTGGGTTGTTTGTCTTCCTGGTGTTGAGTTTTATAAGTTCTTTATAAATTTTAGTTATTAACCCCTTATCAGATGTGCTGTCGAATATGTTCTCCCATTGTGTGGTTTGTCTTTTTATTCTGTTCCTATTGTCTTTAGCTGTGCAAAAGCTTTTTAGTTTGATATAGTCCCATTTGTTTATCATGCCTTTTATTTCGGTTGCCCGTGGAGATAAATTGGCAAATATACTGCTGCTACAGATGTCGGAGAACTTGCTGCCTATGTTTTCTTCTAAGATGCTTATGGTTTCACGGCTTACATTTAAGTCTTTTATCCATTTTGAGTTTGTTTTTGTGAATAGTGTAAGTTGATGGTCTAGTTTTATTTTTTTGCAGGTAGATGTCCAATTTTCCCAACACCATTTGTTAAAGAGGCTGTCTTTACTCCATTGTATGTTCTTTCCTCCTTTGTCAAATATCAGTTGTCCATAAAGCTGTGGGTTTATTTCTGGGTCCTCTTTTCTGTTCCATTGATCTATGTGCCTGTTCTTATGCCAGTACCAGGCTGTCTTGAGTATAATGGCCTTATAGTAAACCTTTATATCTGAAAGAGTGATACCTCCTGCTTTATTTTTTCTTTTTAAGATTGCTGAGGCTATTCGTGTTCTTTTTTGGTTCCATATAAATTTTTGGAATATGTGTTCTATATCTTTGAAGTATGTCATTGGTATTTTAATTGGAATTGCATTGAATTTATAAATTGCTTTAGGTAATATAGACATTTTAATGATGTTTATTCTTCCTAGCCATGACCACGGTATATGCTTCCACTTGTTTGTATCTTCCTTGATTTCTTTTATCAATGTTCTATAATTTTCCGAGTACAAGTCCTTAACCTCCTTGGTTAAATTTACTCCTAGGTACTTTATGTTTTTGGCTGCAATAGTGAAGGGGATTATTTCCTTAATTTTTTTTGCTGATATTTCATTGTTGGTGTATAGAAATGCCTCTGATTTCTGAGTATTAATATTATATCCTGCCACCTTGCTGAATTCATTTATAAGGTCCAGTAGTTTTTTGACTGAGACTTTAGGGTTTTCTATATACAATATCATATCATCTGCAAATAGTGACAGTTTTACTTCTTCTTTTCCAATTTGGATGCCTTTTATTTCTTCTTCTTGTCTGATTGCTGTAGCTAGGACTTCCAGAACTCTGTTGAATAAGAGTGGTGAAAGGGGGCATCCTGCCTCGTTCCTGATCTTAAGGGGATTGCTTTTAATCTTTGTCCATTTAGTATGATGTTTGCTGTCGGTTTATCGTAGATGGCCTTTATCATGTTAAGGAATGATATCTGTATTCCCACTTTACTGAGAGTTTTGAGCATGAATGGGTGCTGGATTTTATCAAATGCCTTTTCTGCATCTATTGAAATTATCATGTGATTTCTGTCCTTCCTTTTGTTTATGTGATGAATCACATTGATTGATTTGTGAATATTGAACCAGCCTTGCCTCTCCAGAATAAATCCCACTTGATCATGGTGTATGATTTTTTTTCATATATTGCTGGATCCGGTTGGCTAATATTTTGTTGAGAATTTTAGCGTCTAAATTCATCAGGGATATAGGCCTATAATTTTCTTTCTTTGTGTTGTCTTTGCCCAGTTTTGGGATCAGAATTATGCTCGCCTCATAAAAGGAGTTTGGAAGTCTTCCTTCCTCTTGAATTTTTTGAAATAGCTTGAGAAGGATAGGAGTTAGTTCTTCTTTGAATTTTTGATAGAATTCACTTGTGAAGCCATCAGGCCCAGAACTTTTTTTTTTTGGCAGTTTTTTGATAACTGTTTCGATCTCATTTGTTGTACTTGGTCTGTTTAGTGTTCTGATTCTTCCAGATTGATTTTTGGAAGGTTATATGAATAAAGAAATTTGTCCATTTCACCAAGATTGTCTAATTTTTTGGCATATATTTCTTCATAGTATTTTCTTACAATGCTTTGTATTTCTGTTGTTTCCGTTGTTATTTCTCCACTGTCCTTTCTAATTTTATTTATTTGAGTCCTCTCTCTTTTTATCTTGGTGAGTCTAGTTAAAGGTTCATCAATCTTGTTTACCTTTTCAAAGAACAAGCTTCTTGTTTCATTGATCCTCTGTATTGTTTCCTTAGCCTCTATGTCATTTATTTCTGCTCTGACCTTTATTATTTCCTTCCTTCTACTTGTCTTGGGTTTTATTTGATGTTGTTTTTCTAGTTCTTTTAAATGCAGGGTCAGGTTGCTTATTTGAGCTTTTTCTAGCTTCTTATGATATGCCTCTAGTGCAATAAACTTCCCTCTCAGAACTGCTTTTGCTGTGTCCCATAAATTTTGAGTTGATGTATGCTCATTATCTTTTGTTTCTAGAAACTTTTTTATTTCTTCTTTGATCTCATTGTTAATCCATCATTATTTAATAACATGCTATTTAGTTTCCAAGTGTTTGAGTATTTTTCAGTTTTTCTTTTGTGGTTAATTTCTAGTTTCATGGCATTGTAATCAGAGAAAATGCTTGATATGATTTCAATCTTCTTAAATTTATTGAGACCATTTTTGTGTCCTAACATGTGGTCTATCCTAGAAAACGTACCATGAGCGCTTGAGAAGAATGTATATTCTACTGCTTTAGGGTGAAAAGTTCTGAAGATATCTATTAAATCAAGTTGATCTAGTGTCTCCTTTAAGTCTGCTGTTTCTTTATTAATTTTCTTTCTTGAGGATCTATCCAGTGTTGATAGAGGGGTATTGAATTCCTCTACTATGATAGTATTGCTCTTAATCTCGCCCTTTATATCCATCAAAGTCTGCTTTATGTATGTCGGGGCTCCTATATTTGGTGCATAGATATTTACAATAGTTATATCTTCCTGTTGAATTGTTCCCTTTATCATTATGGAGTGTCCTCCTTTATCTCTTACTACAGCCTTTCTTTTAAAGTCCATTTTGTCTGATATAAGTATTGCTACCCCTGCTTTTTTTTCATTTCCATTTGCATGAAATATTTTTTTCCATCCTTTTACCTTCAGTCTATGAGCATCTTTTGTTTTAAGGTGTGTCTCTTGTAGACAGCATATGTATGGGTCCTGTTTCTTTATCCATGCAGCTACCCTATGTCTTTTGATTGGATCATTTAATCCATTTACAGTTAAGGTTATTATTGATATGTAGTTGTTTATTGCCATTTTATTCTTTAAAGCTGTATTCTTCTTTTGCTCTATTCATTCCTCCCTTTAAACTGTTCACAAGAGGCCCCTTAGTATCTCTTGCAGAATTGGTTTGGTTTTTATGAATTCCTTCAGGCTTTCTTTTTCTAGGAAGCTCTTTATTTCTCCTTCAATTTTAAACGTTAGCCTTGCTGGATAAAGTAGTCTTGGTTGTAGGTTCTTGTTCTGCATTACTTTGATTATATCTTGCCATTCCCTTCTGGCCTCAAGTGTTTCTGTTGAGAAGTCCGATGTCAACCTTATGGGGGCTCCTTTGTAGGTGATAGCCTTTTTTTCTCTAGCAGCTTTTAAAATTTTTTCTTTATCCATTAGCTTTGGTATTTTAACTATGATGTGTCTTGGTGTAGATCTTTTTGGGTTTCTCTTTAATGGAGTTCTGTGTGCTTCTTGAATGTGTGGAGTGTTTCCCAGCCTTAATTTAGGAAAGTTTTCTGCTATGATTTGATTGAACAAAGTTTCCATTTCCTGTCCTCTCTCCTCTTCTTCAGGCACCCCTATGATGCGAATGTTGTTTCTCTTCATGTTGTCACAAAGCTCCCTTAGAGTTTCCTCACATTTTTTAAGTCTCTTTTCCTTTTTCTTCTCTGCTTCTGTGCCTTTGTTTATTGTGTCCTCTAACTCGCTTATTCGATCCTCAGCATCATCCATCCTGCTTTTAATTCCTTCCATTGTGGTCTTCAGTTCTGATACTGTATTTGTCATTTCTGTCTGATTCTTTTTTATTATTTCAATTTCATTTTTTATACTTGTTATCTCTTTATTTAGGTGTTCATATTGACTATCCATTGTTGCTCTAATTTCTTTGAACATCCTAACTATCATTATTTTAAATTCTGCTTCTGGTAATTTGGTTATATCTGGTTCATTCAGGTCCTTCTCTGGGTATTTCTCTTGATTCATTTGTTTTGCATTCCTCTGCCTGCCCATTTTTTCTGTGTATAAGCAAGTTGTGGCCACTGGAGTCCAGTAGGTATTGCCTTTGTGTTCTCTAGGTGTGGTCTGTTGCAGGCCCCCCACCCCCTCTGCCGGTGCCTAGGGTGGTTGGGTATGAGCGTTGCCAGCGCCGGCCCACTGTGGCTTTTGCTGTGATTTCTGCCTCTTCTCCGTGGGAGGGGCTGTCACTGAAGCCACAAGATTTAGCACCAAGGGTAGAGCTTAGCACCTTTGCTCAGCTGCGGACCCTGCCTATTTCCGGACTTCTGCCCATAACCAGCAGTCGGAACCTGCTCGCTACAGTTCCGCGGGTTAGGCGGGGCTTTTGACGTGCTCTCAGCTGTAAGCTTTTGCCCGTCCGGAGCTTTAGCCCTGCCCTGGAGGCCAGGGACCTTCTGCGCAGGGTCGGAAACCAAGGTTTATTGGGGCGGGAGTGTTTGCTGGCTTCCGCTCAGCTGCATACTTCCACTCGTCCCGGACTTACCCCGCCCCCGCGTTCGGAGCCCGCTCGTGCACGTATGAATGCAATCCACGGTTTCTCCGGCCGGGCGGGGATAGTAGGGTGAATTCAGCTGCGAGCTTTCACTTGTCTCAGGGTCTACCCCATTCCTGCGCTCGGAGCCCACTCACGAACGCACACTGTCCAACCGCGGTTTCTCCGGCCCGTGGTGTGGGGGGCTGGTAGCGTGAGCTCAGCCGCGAGCCCCTACCCGTCCCTGGTCCTAGCCCGGTCCCCGCGGTCAGGGCCGGCTTGCGCAGGGCCTGCCCGTTCCTGGCCTCCCGCTTTGTCCCCGTAAGTGGGATTAAAGGCGGGCCCGCAGCTTCCGGACCACTTTCGCTCGTCCCCTCTGACCCTCTGGGCTAGACCGATCTCCCACCGGATTGGCCTCTGCCCACGCCGACAAAACCGCGTTTCAGCATCCTGCCGCTCACCATGCCCTTAAGCAGCCCTCAGCAGAGTAGGAAGGGACCTAATACTCCACACTGTAGGCCTGGGAGCTCCCTCACTTGTTTCACAGCTCAAAACTGTCCAAACGCCTCTTCTAGGCTCTGAGACTGCAGGCTGGGGCTTGGTTCCTGGGACCCAGGTCCCTCCCTCTCCGCCAAACTTTCCTCCCGCCCCGTGGGTCTCTTCGGGCTGCCGTTTGCTCCGGGGAGCTGGGTAGCCCTCTTCGCGTTTTCGCTATTCCTACCAGTCTCAATGTGGCTTCTTCTGTGTTCCTTGGTTGAAAAGTTCACTTAGTTTAGTTCATAGTTGGTTTATCCAGATGATGGTTCTTTAAATTGAGTTATAATCCACTTTGGTTCTGGGAGTTGGAAGTTGGTACGTCCGGCTACTCCGTCGCCATCTTGCTTCCCCCCCAAATACTTTCTGTTTTAAAATATTACTAAATATTTATTCAACTTATTTAATAGATATAGGCCTATTTAGATTGTCTATTTCTTTTGTATAAGTTCTGAAAAACTGTGTCTTTTAAGTAATTGATTCATTTTACCTAGGTTAACAATTTTGTGAGCATAGAGTAGGTCATGGTACTGCTTTAATATTCTTTTACTATCCACTGGATCTTCTTTCTTAGTAATGTTCTTTCTTCATTTCTGATCATTGTAATTGTGTTTTTGCTCTTTTATTTTCTTAGCCTGGCTAACAGCTTATCAAAATTTTATTGATCTTTTAAATAAACTAGTTTTTGGTTTTGTTGATTTTCTTGATTCACCTTCTGTTTTTAATTTCATTGATTTTGACACTATTTTTTATTACAGTGGTCACTCATCTATTGCTGGCATTAGGTTCCAGAATCTCACATGATAGGCAAAAATTCACAAAGTAGCAACCTTATATTTATTTTATTATTTATATATATTTTAAGGCTTTATAAACCCTCCTCACACTCTTATAAACCTTTCCCACACTGTTAATAGCCTTTCTCACATTTATTTTATTTTACCGCAAAAATAATTAAAATAATGAATATATATATATATATATATATATATATATATATATATATATATATATACCTATATACTGTGATATCCCATGATATAGTGAAAAATCCACGATACAAAATTAGATATATACAATTTAAAAATCTGTGATACAGTGAGACCACAAAAAGTGAACAGCAATATGGTGAAGGACAACTGTATATCTTTTCTTCCACTCACTTCGCATTTACTTTGCTCTTATATTTCTAGTTTCTTAAAAAAGAAACTTAGATTGATTTTAGATCTTTATTTCTTTTCTAAGGTATGCATTTAACACTATAAGTTTCCCTCTTAGCTTTTGCTGCATACCACAAATGTTGATTAGTTGTATTTTGATTTTCTTTTAGTTAAAAATATTTTAAATTTCTTTTGAGATATCTTATTTGACTTGTTATTTAAAAGTGTGTTTAATATGCAAGGATTTTGTGATTTTCCACTTAATTTTCTTTTACTATATTTTAGTTTTCTTCTTATTAAATTTATTGTATTAACATGGATTCAAGTGTTCTACTCAATATAACACCATCACCCCACCCCCTTGTCCCCCATTACACCACCTTTGACCCCTTCCCCCTAACTTTCTCACCACCTTCCCTCTGAGATTTGCTTTCCTGATTTCTGTATCTATGTGTTATGTATATATAATTTCACTAACATTTCACCTTTTCTGATTTCCCCTCATCTTTCTTCCCTCTGACAGCTGTCCCTCTGGTTTCTGTGATCCTTCCTCTGCCACTACTCCATTCCTCAGTACACTTTGTTTATTAGATTCCACATATAAGTGAGATCATATATTTGTGTTTCTCTGCCTGGCTTATTTCACATAGCATAATAATCTCTAGGTCCATCCATGCCATTGCAAAAGGTAAGATTTCCTTCTTTTTCACTGCCACATAATATTTCACTATGTATATATACCATGGCTTTTTAATCCATTTCTCTCCTGATGGACACTGGGGTTGTTTCCAGATCTTGGCTATTGTAAACAATGCTGCAATAAACATAGGGGTGCATTTCTTCTTTTGAATCCGTGTTTTGGGATTCTTAGGATATATTCCTAAAAGTGGGATAGCTGGGTCAAAAAGCAATTCCATTTATAATTTTTGAGGAAAAGCCATATGGTTCTCCACAGTGGCTGCATAAGTCTGCGTTCCCATCAGCAGTGTAGGAGAGTTCCCTTTCCCCCACAACCTCACCAGCACTTATTGTGTGTTGATTTGTCAATGAGCACCATTCTAATAGGTGTGAGGTGATATCTCATTATGGTTTTAATTAGCATTTCTCTAATGATTAGTGATGTTGGAAATATTTTCATATGCCTATTGGCCATCTGTATGTCCTCTTTGGAGAAGTGTCTATTCATTTCTTTTGCCCATTTTTTAATTGGATGGTTTACCTTCCTGGTGCTGAGTTTTAGAAGTTCTTTATAAATTTTGGTTATTAACCCCTTATCAGACATGTTGGCGAATATGTTCTCCCATTTTATGGGTTGTCATTTTATTGGTTAGTGGTGTCCTGTGCAAAAGCTTCTGAGTTTAATATAGTCACATTTGTTTATTTGGCATTTTATTTTACTTGCCTGTGGAGATAAACTGGCAAAATATTGCTACGAGAGATATCGGAGAGTTTACTGCCTCTGTTTTCTTCCAAGATGTTTTATGATTTCTTGACTTACACTTAAGGCTTTTAACCATTTTGAGTTCATTTTTGTGAATGGTGTAAGTTGGTGGTCTAGTTTCATTTTTTTGCATGTACTTGTCCAATTTTCCCAACAGCATTTATTAAAGAGACTGTCTTTACTCCATTGTATGCTCTTACCCCCTTTTTCAAGTATCAATTGACCATAAAGGTGTGGGTTTATTTTTGGGTTCTCTGCTCTATTCTATTAATATGTATGCCTTTTTTATGCCAGTACCAAGCTCTTTTGATTACAATGGCCTTGTAGTATAACTTGATATCAGGAAGTGTGATAACTCCCAGTTTATTCTTCACTTTCAAGATTGCTGAGGCTATTTGAGTTCTTTTTTTGTTACATATAAGTTTTTGGAATATTTGTTTTATATCTTTGAAGTATAACATTAGTATTTTAATAAAAATTTCATTACAACTATAGATTGCTTTGGGTAGTATAGACATTTTAATAATGTTTATTCTTCTTATCCATAAACATGGTATATGCATCCACTTATTTGTATCTTTCTTGATTTCTTTTTTCAACTTCTTATAAATTTCTGAATATAAGTCTTTTACCTCCTTGGTTAAATTTACTCCTAGGCATTTTATTATTTTTGATGCAATACTAAAGTGGGTTGTTTTCTTAATTTCTCTTTTAGACAGTTTATTGTTGGTGTATAACAATGCCACTAATTTCTGAATATTAATTTTATATCTTGACACCTTGCTGAATTAATTTATCAGGTCTAGTAGTGTTTTGACTGAGACTTTAGGGTTTTCTATGTACAGTATTATGTCATCAGCCAATAATGATAATTTTACTTCTTTTTTTCCAATTTTGATGTCTTTTATTTCTTCTTCTTGTCTGATGGCTGTGGCTAAGACTTCCAGAACTATGTTGAATAAGAGTGGTGAAAGGGGGCACCCCTTCCTTGTTCCTGACCTTAAGGGGATTGCTTTTATTTTTGCCCATTGAGTATGATGTTGATTGTGGGTTTGTCATAGATGGTCTTTATCATGTTGAGGTATGTTCCCTGTATTCCCACTTTGCTGAGAGTTTTGATCATAAATGGGTGCTGAATTTTATCAAATGCTTTTTCTGCATCTCTTGATATAATAATGTGATTTTTATTTTTCCTTTTGTTTGTGTGATGAATCACATTTATTGATTTGAGAATATTGCATTAGCCTTTCCTTTCTGGAATAAATCCCACTTGATCATGGTGTATAATTTTAATTTTATTTAGACAATTATATTTAACAGGGTGACATTGGTCAACCAGAGTACATAGATTTAGAGAAAACATCTCCACATCATTTGGACAGTTGATTATGTTGTATACCCACCACTAAAAAGTCAAATCATCTTCTGTTACCTTATATTTTGTTTCTCTTCCACCCCCATTTTCTCTCCTCCCTTCCCCTGTCTAAGGTAACCACTGCACTTTTATCTATGTTCATAAGTTTCAATTTTGTCTCCCACCTGTGTATGAAATCCTACAGTTCTTAGCTTTTTCTGGTTTACTTATTTCACTCAGTATAATATTATCAAGGTCCCTCCATACTGTTGTAAATTATACTATGTCATCATTTCTTATTACTGAGTAGTATTCCATTGTATATATGTACTACATTGTATATATGTACTACATCTTCTTTATCCAATCCTCTATTGAAGGGCATTTGAGCTGTTTCCATGTCTTGGCCACCATGAACATGGGGGTGCATGTGTCTTTACATACCCATGTTTCAAGTTTGGGGGTATATACCCAGTAGAGGGATTCCTAAGTCATATGGTAGTTCTATTATTAATTTTTTGAGAAACCACTATACTTTCTTCCATAATGGTTGTACTAATTTACATTTCTACCAACTGTGAATGAGGATTTCTTTTTCTTCACAGCCTCTCCAACACTTGTTATTATCTTTTTTGTTGATAATAGCTAATCTAACAAGTGTGAGGTGGTATCTAATTATAGTTTTGATTTGCATTTCTCTAATAAGTAATGAAGATGAGCATCTTTTCATATATCTGTTGGCCCTTTCTATTTCTTCTTTGAAGAAATGTCTGTTCATGTCCTCTTCTCATTTTTTATTGGATTGTTTGCTTGTTTGTTGCTAAGTTTTGTGAGTTCTTTATGTATTATAAATATTAGCCTTTTATCTGAGCTGTGGTTTGAAAATATCATCTCCCATTTAGTTGACTGTGTATTTGTTTTGTGGACAGTTTCTCTTGCTGTGCAGAAGCTTCTTATTTTGATGTAGTCCCATTCATTTATGTTTTCCTTTACTTTTCTTGTCTTTGGGGTCAAATTCAGAATTTCTGAGATGTAGCGAAAGAAGTAATAAGAGGGAAGTTCATATCATTACAGGCTTATATGAAAAAAACAAAAGAGAGCCCAAGTAAACAACCAACCATCACATATCCAGGAACTAGAAAAATAAGAAAAAAGGCAACCCAAAACAAGCAGAAGACAAGAAATCATAAAAATTAGAGCATAAATAAATGAAATGGAGAACAGAAAAACTATAGAAAAAATTAATACAACAAAGAGCTGGTTTCTTCAAAAGATCAACAAAATTGACAAACGCCTGCCAAGACTCAGTAAGGAAAAAAGAGAAAGGACTCATATAAACAAAATCCAAAATAAAAGAGGAGGAAGTACCACAGATGTCATAGACATACAAAGGATTATTGCAGAATACTATTGAAAAATTATATGACACCAAATTCAACAATCTAGAAGAAATGGATAAATTCCTAGAACAATACAATCTTCTTAGATTGAATCACAAAGAAGTAGAAAGCCTAAATAGACCAATGAGCAGGGAGAAAATGGAAACAACTGTCAAAGCCTCCCCAAATAAAAAAATCTGGGGCCAGATGGCTATACTAGTGAATTTTACCAAACATTCAAGGGAAATTTGGTTCCTATCCTTCTCAAAGCCTTCCAAAAAAATTGAGGAACAAGCAAAACTTCCAAACACATTTTATGAGGCCAACATAACCCTCATACCAAAACCTGGCAAGAACAACACAAATAAAGAAAACTACAGACCAATATTCCTAATAAATACAGATGCAAAAATCCTAAACAAAATAATAGAAAATTAAATACAACACATTAAAAAAATAATTCATCATGATCAAGTGGGATTCATCCCAGAAACAAAAGGATGGTTCAACATATGTAAAATGATTAATGTAATACACCATTTCAACAAAATAAAGAACGAAAACATATGATCCTATCAATAGGTGCAGAAAAGTCATTCGATAAAATAGAACATCCTTTTATGTTTAAGACACTCAATAAAATGGATATAGAAGAAAAATACCTCAACATAATAAAGGCCATTTATGACAAACTATCAGCTAACATCAAATTCATAAAATGTTCTCTACTGCCAAGGTCCATAAGTTTAGTATGTATGTTTTCTTCTATGTAATTTATTGTTTCAGATCTAATACATAGGCATTTGATCCATTATAATTTTTGTGCAAGGAGACAAACTGTAGTCAAGTTTCATTCATTTGCATGTGGCTTTCCAATTTTTCTAGCACCATTTATTGAAGAGGCTTTTTATTCTCCATTGTGTGTTTTTGGCTGCTTTACCACAGATGATTTGACCATATATATGGTTTTATTTCTGGGCTCTCTCTTTTGTTCCATTGGTCTGTGTATCTATTTTTCTGCCAGTATCATGCTGTTTTGATTAGTCTGTGAGCAGATTCTATGTCTGGCTCACCTTCTTGTGCAATCATACCTTTCTCTATCTGGAGTGTGTGTATTTCAGGTTCATCTGGAGTTTTATCTCTGTGTATAGTTGTAGAATTTGTTAAAATTTCAAAGAGAAAGATCAAGAGCATCTCTCATGCCGACATTTCTCTGATGTCACTCCATGTATGATTTTTTTGATGTGTTGCTGAATCCTGTTTACTAATATTTTGTTGAGAATTTTAGCATCTATGTTCATCAGGGATATTGACCTATAGTTTTCTTTCTTTGTAGTGTCTTTACCAGATTTTGGAATGAGGATAATGCTTGCCTTGGAAACAAAGTTTGGAAGTCTTCCCTCCTCTTGAATTTTTTGAAATAGCTTGAGAAGGATAAGTGCTAGTTCTTTGAATGTTTGGTAAAATTTGCCTGTGAAGCCATCTGGTCCAGGACTTTTGTTTGCTGGAATTTCTTTTTTTCTTGTGACAAAGACAGAAAGAGGGACAGAAAGGAACAGACAGACAGGAAGGGGAAAAGATGAGAAGCACCAATTTTTGTTGTGCCTCCTTAGTCTCCTTAGTTGTTCATTGATTGCTTTCTCATATGTGCCTTGACTGGGGAGATGCAAGTGACCCCTTTCTAAAGCCAGCAACCTTGAGCTCAAGCCAGCGACCTTGGGCTTCTAGTCAGTGACCATGGGGTCATGTATACAATTCCACGCTCAAGCCAGCAACCCCACGCTCAAGCTGGTGAGCCTGCACTCAAGCCAGATGAACCCATACTCAAGGCAGCAGCCTTGTGGTTTTGAACTTTGGTCTTCCAAGTTCCAGTCTGATGCTCTACCTCCTGTGCCACCACCTAGTCAGGCTGCTGGAAGTTTTTTTTATAACTGTTTCAATTTCATTTATTGTAATCAGTCTGTTTAGGTTTCCTGATTCTTTCAGATTGAGTTTTGGAAGATTGTATGTTTCTAGGATTTATCCATTTTGTCTAGGTTGTGCAATGTTTTGGCATACAGATCTTTATAGTATTTTCTTACAATCCTTTGTATTTCTGGAGTGTCAGTTGTTACTTCTTCACTTTCATTTCTAATTTTATTTATTTGAGTCCTCTCTCTTTCTGTCTTGATAAGTCTGGTTAAAAGTTCATCAATCTTGTTTACTTTTTCAAAGAACTAGCTCTTGATTTCATTGATCTTTTGTATTGCTTTATTTTAACCTCTCTGTCATTTATTTCTGCTTTGATCATTGTTATTTCCTTCCTTCTTCCTCTGGGCTATATTTGTTGTTCTATTTTTTTTTTGTTGTTGTTCTTTTAGATGCAGAGTTAAGTTGTTTTTCTGAGCTTTTTCTTTTTTTTTCTTTTTTTGCTTCTTAAGGTATGCCTGTAATGCTCTGAACTTCTCTCTTAAGACTGCTTTTGCTGTGTTCCATAAATTTTGAGTTGTTGTATGTTCATTTTTCTGTCTAGAAAATATTTGATTTCTTTTTTTATATATATTTTATTATTATTAATTTTAATGGGATGACACCAATAAATCAGGGTACATATGTAAAATAAAAACATCTCCAGGTCATCTTATCATTCAATTGTGTTGCATACCCATCACCAAAAGTCAAATTGTCCTCTGTCACCTTCAATCTGGCCTTCCCTGTGTCCCTCCCCTCCTCCCTAACCCTCTCTTCCCTCCCTCCCTCCATCCCATAACCACCACTCTCTTGTCCATGTCTCATATTCTCACTTTTATGTCCCACCTATGTATGTAATCATGCTGTTCTCAGTTTTTCTTTTTTTCTGATTTACTTATTTCACTCCGTATAATGTTATCAAGGTACATCCATTTAGTTGTAAAAGATCCGATGTCATCGTTTCTTATGGCTGAGTAGTATTCCATAGTATATATGTACCATAGCTTTTTAATCCACTCGTCTTCTGACGGACACTTGGGCTGTTTCCAGATCTTCACTATTGTGAACAATGCTGCCACGAACATGGGGGCACATTTCTTCTTTTCGAACAGTGCTATGGTGTTCTTAGGGTATATTCCTAAAAGTGGGATAGCTGGGTCAAAAGGCAGTTCAATTTTTAATTTTCTGAGGAATCTCCAAACTGTTTTCCACAGTGGCTGCACCAGTCTGCATTCCCACCAGCAGTGCAGAAGGGTTCCCTTTTCTCCACATCCTCGCCAGCACTTATTCTGTGTTGTTTTGCTGATGAGTGCCATTCTGACTGGTGTGAGGTGATATCTCATTGTGGTTTTAATTTGCATTTCTCTAATGAATATTGATGTTGAGCATTTTTTCATATGCCTATTGGCCATCTGTATGTCCTCTTTGGAGAAATTTCTATTCATTTCTTTTGCCCATTTTTTGATTGGGTTGTTTGTCTTCCTGGTGTTGAGTTTTATCAATCAATGTGATTCATCACATAAACAAAAGGAAGGACAAAAATCACATGATAATTTCAATAGATGCAGAAAAGGCATTTGATAAAATCCAGCACCCATTCATGCTCAAAACTCTCAGTGAAGTGGGAATTCAGGGATCATTCCTTAACATGATAAAGGCCATCTACAATAAACCAACAGCAAACATCATACTAAATGGACAAAGATTAAAAGCAATCCCCTTAAGATCAGGAACCAGGCAGGGATGCCCCCTCTCACCACTCTTATTCAACAGAGTTCTGGAAGTCCTAGCTACAGCAATCAGACAAGAAGAAGAAATAAAAGGCATCCAAATTGGAAAAGAAGAAGTAAAACTGTCACTATTTGCAGATGATATGATATTGTATATTGAAAACCCTAAAGTCTCAGTCAAAAAACTACTGGACCTTATAAATGAATTCAGCAAGGTGGCCGGATATAATATTAATACTCAGAAATCAGAGGCATTTCTATATACCAACAATGAAATATCAGCAAAAAAAATTAAGGAAACAATCCCCTTCACTATTGCAGCCAAAAAAATAAAGTACCTAGGAGTAAATTTAACCAAGGAGGTTAATTACTTGTACTCAGAAAATTACAGAACATTGATAAAAAAAATCAAGGAAGATACAAACAAGTGGAAGCATATACCGTGCTCATGGCTAGGAGAATAAACATCATTAAAATGTTTATATTACCCAAAGCAATTTATAAATTCAATGCAATACCAATTAAAATACCAATGACATACTTCAAAGATATAGAACACATATTCCAAAAATTTATATGGAACCAAAAAAGAACACGAATAGCCTCAGCAATCTTAAAAAGAAAAAATAAAGCAGGAGGTATCACTCTTCCAGATATCAAGGTCTACTACAAGGCCATTATACTCAAGACAGCCTGGTACTGGCATAAGAACAGGCACATAGATCAATGGAACAGAACAGAGAACCCAGAAATAAACCCACAGCTTTATGGACAACTGATATTTGACAAAGGAGGAAAGAACATACAATGGAGTAAAGACAGCCTCTTTAACAAATGGTGTTGGGAAAATTGGACATCTACCTGCAAAAAACTGAAACTAGACCATCAACTTACACCATTCACAAAAACAAACTCAAAATGGATAAAAGACTTAAATGTAAGCCGTGAAACCATAAACATCTTAGAAGAAAACATAGGCAGCAAGTTCTCCGACATCTGTAGCAGCAGTATATTTGCCAATTTATCTCCACGGGCAAATTAAATAAAAGGCAAGATAAACAAATGGGACTATATCAAACTAAAAAGTTTTTGCACAGCTAAAGACAATAGGAACAGAATAAAAAGACAAACCACACAATGGGAGAACATATTCGACAGCACATCTGATAAGGGGTTAATAACTAAAATTGATTTCTTTTTTAATGTCATTGTTAACCCATTTGTTTTTTAATAACATGCTATTTAGCTTCCAAGTGTTTAAATGTTTTTTAGTTTTTCTATTGTAGTTTATTTTTAGTTTCTTGCCATTGTGATCAGAGAAGTTGCTTGATATGATTTCAATCTTCTTTATTTACTGAGACTCGTTTTGTGTCCTAACATGTGGTTTATTCTAGAGAATGTACTATGAGCACTTGAAAAGAATATTTATTCTGCTGCTTTGGGGTGAAAAGTTCTGAATATATCAATTAAGGCTGCTGTTTCTTTGTTAACTTTCTGTCTGAAGGATCTATACATTGATGTTAGTGGGGTATTAAAATTCCCTACTATTATAGTGTTGCTGTTGATCTTGCCCTTTATATCCAGCAAAATCTGCTTTATATATTTAGGTGCTCCTATATTAGGTGCATAAATATTTACAATGGTTATATCCTACTGTTGGATGGCTCCCTTTATCAATGTAGTGACCTTTTTTATCTCTTACTATAGTCTTTGTTTTAAAGTCTATTTTGTCAGATATAAGTATTATTACCCCAGCTTTTGTGCATGTAGCCATTCTATGTCTTCCCCCCCCCCCCGAAGTGAGAAGCGGGGAGGCAAATAGACAAACTCCCGCATGTACCCAATCAGGATCCACCCTGTATGCCCACTATGGGGCGATGCTCTGCCTATATGGGGCATTGCTCCATTGCAACTGGAGCCATTTCAGTACTTGAGGCAGAGGCCATGTAGCCATCCTCAGCGCCTGGGCCAACTTTTGCTACAATGAAGCCTTGGCTGCCGGAGGGGAAGAGAGAAATAGAAAGAAAGGAGAAGGGAAAGGGTGGAGAAGTAGGTGGGCCCTTCTTCTGTGTGCTGTGGCTGGGAATCAAACCCAGGACTTCCACAAACCAGGTCGACACTCTGCCACTGAGCCAACCAGCCAGGGTTTATCCTTTGTCTTTTGATTAGAGCACTTAATTCATTTACATTTAAAATTATTATTGACATGTACTTATTTGTTGCCATTTTATTCTTTAAATCTACAATCTTTTTTTTCTCGATTTCATTTCTTTCCTTTGCTCTTTTTAAAGTAGTCCTGTTTGTACGTTCTTGTTTTGCGTCACTTTGAATATTTCTTGCCAACCCCTTCTGGCTTCCAGTGTTTCTGTTGAGAAGTCAGATGTCATCTTTATGGGGGCTCCTCTATAGGTAATTAACTGCCTTTCTCTTGCAGTTTTTAGTATTCTTTCTTTGTCTCTTAACCTTGGCATTTTAATTATAATGTGTCTTGGTGTAGGCCTTTTTGGGTTCCTCTTTAATGGGACTCTCTGTGCTTTTTAAACTTGTGGGACCTTTCGCTTTACCAATTTAAAAAAATTTTCAGCTATGATTTTTTCAAACAGGTTCTCTATCCCTTGTTCATTTTCTTCTCCTTCAGGAATGCTTATGATGCAGATGTTGTTTCTCTTCATGTTGTCAGAGAGGTTTCTTAGAGTTTCCTAGTCTTTTCGAGCCTCTTTCTGTTCTGCTAATCTGCTTCTTTGCTGCTGTTTATCTTGTCTTCTAAATCACTGATTCAATCCTATGCTTCATCCAGCCTGCTATTGATTCCTTCTAGTGCAGTCTTTATTTCTGATATTATATTTGTCATTTCTGACTGGATCTTTTTTATGATTTTAATTTCCTTTTTTATGTTTGCTATCTATTTAGCTGTTCATTATAACCATCCATTTTTGTTCTAAGATTCTTGAGCATCTTAAAAATCATAATTTTAAGCTCTGCATCTGATAGTTTGGTTACTTCTGTTTCATTTAGTTCTTTTTCTGGGGATTTCTCTTGTTGATTCATTTGGGTTGCATTTCTTTGTCTGCCTATTTTGTCTGTGTATTAGGTAGTGCTGTCTGGCTTTGAACTTCTTATGGTGTCTTTATGAAGAAGATGGGTTTGGTGGTACCAACCTCTTGGCCACCTGTTTTCTTTGCTTAGAAATGCTTCTCAAAGGTACTGTTTTCCCTCCTGTTATATGTGAGTATTGAATACAGTCAGCCCTTTTATGGGAGCCATTATCCCTTCAGGCTGGCTGGTTCTAAGGGTCAGTCTTGATCATGTGCTTTACATACTGTACAATGTTTATCCTGTTTGGTGTGTTTATTTTTTGCATTGTCTGGTGCCTGTTAGGCTCTGTCTTTGGGCATGCTGCTTCTCCATTTAGCTGAGTCTAGTGTTGATGCTCTCTGCCACCTACTACCAGTTGTGTTGATTCTAGATCTTCTTGTGTTGGCATCAGCCAGTGTTTGTAACCTATTGTGGGCCATGTGTCTGCAGCTACTGCTCTTTTTGCTGTTTGTGTTAGCATTTCCTGTGCCTGGGTTGTGTGGGAGGTGCCATCTTGTGTATAAGAATCAAGTTTCTCCTGCCTAAAGATGACACCAGCTCTGTAAAAGCCCCAAGCTGAGTAAGATTTGCCTCCACTTTTTAGTTGCTCCACCTCCTCTTGCAGTTGCCTGGTTTTCTGACAGTCTTCCATAGAAAGACTGTAGTGTGGGCTCAGACTTGTTTCACCCAACCAACCCCTCTACAAGTTGCTAGCTTGTTGGGTTAGGGCAGCTGAGATTGGAAATACAACATTAGTGGGACTTCCTACTTCAGAGGTCTCTTGGTTAGAAGTTCTGTGTGGGAAATGTGACCCCTATTCCAGAGCTTAATCTCTCAGCCACTGTTGGATACTCAAATTTTATTTCTCCCCAACAAAGTGAGCAGCAAGTTCAGATCAAGTGTTGCTCACAGTACCCTCTGCAGAAGTTCTTACAGCTGGGGGGACCATGGTCTTAGTGAGGAAGACTGAAAGACTCCTCTCATGCTCCCCAAGTAAGTGGCTAAGCCCTCAACCAGATCCAACAATAGGTTCACAGGGACCCACACTTTAAAAGTCCATGCTTCAAGCCTCTCTCTCTTCTCCCTGTCTAATAGAGCCCAGCAGGGCAGGATATTCAGCATCCAGACTGGCTGACTATGAAGCTTCATTCTATCCAATATACATGAGCCACTGTGCTGGTGCTGATTACAGAGAGCAGAATTTGCCTCAGCTGGGCCAGGTGCAAGCAGTCCTTTCTTATAATACCAGTCTGTCAAGGGTTGATAGGTCTTAAACCGGTGCTCTCCATAGCTGGCCACTGTATATGCCCACCCTGTATATGCCTCCCTGCCAAGAATCTGGTGCAGACCAGTGGGAGACGCTGCCTGTGACTGGTCCTCAGCAACCTTCTTTGAGCTATAAGCAATCCAGAGTTTGTGGCTGCCTCTGTTGGGACCAGCTGCACATGAAAATACCCAGCTGCACACCGAGGCTGACGTTTATCCACACTGGGCCTGGGGAATGTCCACTTATAAGGCCAAGGTTCCCTGAGTACCACCTGCTTCAGTCTCTGTCTGCTAGCTGTTTATTGGGTTTGGCCACTGAAAAAAACATCTTATAGTGTCTAGAGCCTGTGGCAATTCAAGAATTTGGAAGGGTGGTGGGTGTGGCTCCAGCGCTCCAGATATAAGTCTGTCCAGACTTTTTTCACAGACCCCAGTTTGATGGTTGTGGTCTCTGAGACCCAGATTGTGGTCTGCCCGCAATTTGGACAGTTTCTACTGAGGCTCCAGTGAGACAGAAGCACCAGTCTTAGACTTGGGAGTGTGTGGGGAAAAGCTCTGTCCTTCATACCAGAAATCAAGGTCACTGATGTGCCCCATGCTTCCTGACTTCTCAGAAGAACCAAATATCCATGATTGGGGCAGGAGAGTCTTCCGAGGGTGAAGAAGTTGCTTTTCCCCAGGCTGATGCCACTCAGAGGGGACTGCTCCACCCAAGAAAGATGGTGACTGCAGTACTGGAGAATGACTCAGTACAGTGGTTCTGGTGGTTGTTCCCAACAGTATCTCTCCCTGCGCCTCCAACTTTACATTCTCCTTATGCAACTCTCGTCCTCTCAGCTTTCCATTCACTGGAGCCCCGGATAAGTGGCTGTGAACAAGATTTTCTGTGCTGGCCCTTTAACATGCAGCCTGCATCTTCCAGAGTTTAGTCTCTTTCTCGCAGACAGATACCCTGGCTCTTTTCACCTACAAATGCTCTGTGGGCACCTCTTCTAGGCTCTAGGGCTCTAGGCTTGGGCTCCAGGCCTGGAGCTGAGCACCCATACCTCTCAGGGTGACCCTTCCCACAGTGAAGTCCTTCTGGACTCTCAGCCACCACTTGCTCATGGAAGTGGGGCAACCCTTTCCACATCTCTGCCTTTCCTACCAGTCTCGATGTGGTTTCTTCTGTGATCCTTGGTTATAGACTCCTCTTCCTTTAGTCCAAAGTTGTTTTTTTTCAAGATGATTGTTCTTAAATTAAGTTATAATTCAGTTTAGTCCTGGGAGGTGGCAGTTGGAATGTCCACCTACTCCTACTCCAAAAACAGAAATCTTGGAATTCTGTTTTTTAGTTTTAATTTTACTGTGTTCTGAGGGATGCATTGTTATGATTTTTATTCTTTTATGTTTCTTTCTCCCTTTCTTCATCTTCTAGTATTTCCATTACATGTGTGTTATAACTTTTGTGGTTACCCTATAGTTCTTGAATAATCTATTTTGTTTCTAGTCCTTTTCTCTTTCCTTTTCAGTTTTGAAATTTTCTATTGTGACATCCTCAAGCTTAGAGTATTTATAGTCAGCCATGTCCATTCTTCTGATGAGCCCATTTCTAGCACATTTCTAGTATGTTTTATTTCTAGCACAGGGTTTTTTATTTTTATCATTCTAAAAAATTATTCCTTAGAACTTTCATCTCTGTGCTTACATTATCTACATTATTTTTGTATATTGTCTATTTTTATATTAAGTCCCTTACTAAATTAATTATAGTTTTAAAAAAATTCTGTTATGATGATTTAAACATTCCTGCCCCATATGATTCTGGGTCTGATAGTTGTTTAGTCTCTTCAAACTCTGTATTTTTTTTCTTTTCTTTTTTTTTCTTTTTTTAATTCTAGTATGCCTTGTGATTTTTATTGAAAGGTGAACATGGTACATGGTGTTCTGGGTAGAAGAAACTACAGTGGACAGAGTATATATAATGTAAGTGGTAAGGTTTGGGGGGAGAGGAAGTATTCTAAAGTCCTATGATTCTATCTCAATCTATGATTTAGGTCAGGTGAACCTGTGCCCCTGAACTGTGATCTTCACCAGTGTTTACAGTTCCTTTTTCCCCCCTCTTATATGCAATGGAATGACTAAAGGGAATTGAAGTTTGGTTTTTCCCTTTCCTCATGTAGAAGGCTAGAATGAGCTATTTTTTTTCTTTAAGTATGCTTAGTCCTGGTAAAATAGTTTCTGTTGAAGATAGGCTTCCTTAAGAACAATAAGTGCTTCAGAATATTTCAAAGTAGTTAATTTCCCCCTTCCTCTGCTGGAAGCTTATGTATTTTTCTCCTGTGTTTCGCACAAGGAATTTATAAAATTCCTGGAAGTAGATCTCACAAAAGTATAGAGGTCTTCCTATGACAAGGTTCCCATTGAATTTTAAGCTCTCAGAGTTAAAGATCAATGGCAAAATAATTTAATGAGGTGATGTCATATCTGGCTATCCACTGAGGAGAAAACATGACAATAAGTTCCTACCTCATACCTTATATAAACATGAATTACTACTGGGTCAAAACCTTGAAGTCAAAGGGAAATTTTTATAAATCATGGATATTAACTCCTTATCAGATATATCATTGACTAATATGCTTTTCCATACAGTAAGTTGTCATTTTGTTTTGTTTATGCATTTCTTTGCTATGCAAAAACTTTTTAGTTTAACATAGTCCCATCTGTTTATTTTTTATTTTGTTTCCCTTGCTCTAGGACATATATCAAAAGTGTATACTTTTGGGTATGAGTCAGGGTTTCAATGATAAAATTAAGTTCAATTTCCAATTTTGCTATTTATCAGTGGTGTGATTCTTGGCAAGTCATTCAAACTTTGGCTTAAGTTTCTTAACCTACAGTATGCAAACTATAACTTTTTTGTGGAGTTGTGAGGAACAATGATAACACAGAACAAACATCTGATATAAAATTTGGCAAGAAGGAAAAGGTCATAGATGATGGCTGCTAAAATTGAGGTAAGTTGGAATAATAGTCTAGGAATATAATGTTTGTTTATTTATTTATTTATTTTTGTATTTTTATAAAGTGAGAAGCAGGGAGGCAGAAAGACAGACTCCCACATGCACCCGACCAGGATCTACTGGCAAGCCCACTAGGGAATGATGCTCTGCCCATCTGGGGCATTGCTCTGTTGCAACCAAAGCCATTCTAGTGCCTGAGGCGGAGGCCATAGAGCCATATTCAGCACCCAGGCCAACTTTGCTCCAATGGAGCCTTGGCTGCAGGAAGGGAAGAGAGAAATAGAGAGAAAGGAGGGGGATGGGTGGAGAAGCAGATGGGTGCTTCTCCTGTGTGCCCTGGTTGGGAATCAAATCTAGGATTTCCAAATGCCAGGCCAACCCTCTACCCCTGAGTCAACCAGCCAGGGTGGAATATAATGCTTATAGAAAGTTTCACTCAACAGAATTAATTCAGAGGTAATATGTTAGGATTTTAACTTCAAAGTTAGTTAATAACAATAACAGCAGCAATAATTAATTGAGGGCTTATAATGAGCTGGGCATTGAGTTTAGTGTTTTTATTCATTATTTCATTTAATATTTATGCTTACTTTTTAAAATGGCATTATTGTGTCCCTTTTACGGTTGAGGAAATTGAAACTGAAAGAACTTATGAAAGTTACTTGTCCAAGGTCACACAGAGCTAGTCATTTGTACTATTGGAAGTAGAACACAGGGTGGGGCAAAATATAATAATAATACAAGAATAACTGCGTTTTCATACTCACAACTATAAAACTACTTTTGCCACACCCTTTAGTTCTCTAGTGTAGATGATTCCAAGAGGAGACAGACACAGAAATAGAACCTTTGACTTATAAATAATTTTTACAATTAGTAGCATCAAGATTAATTCATGTGTATAATAGAGTATTGAACCAATGCCAGTATTTTTCTTTTTTAAAAGTAGAGAATTTCAGAGCTTCTGACAGAGTGCTGTTAGGATTTCCAGTCTAATCTTTTGTCATGGCATTGCTATTTTTGGCAAAAAATGAAGAAAGGAGAAAGAAGAATTTAAGTCAAGATGAGGTTACCTGAACATTTGTCTTTCTTTGTTATTTGAAGTTCCACTTGCTCACCCCAGGATACTTCACAATCTAACTCCCTTCAGGAATAATTGGAATATCATGCAGAATGAAATTCATGATATATTCATACACAAAAAAATTTTAAGTCAGAATCTTGCCATTTTGGTTCCTTAAATCAACCAAAATCTTGCCCTGTGTTAACATGCTTTCCAAAAACAGACATGTTAACTGTCAAAGTGAGAGAGGATCTAATAGTCTGGTATAATTTTGTAGTGCAATACCTCATATAAATGAATGTTCAACATATTCTGGTTCAATTTTGAGAAATTCATTGATTATTGAGGTAGCTTCATTTATCTTCTAAGAGCTTTAGTTTTTAAAAACAACAACAAAAAATGATCGTAGCTCATCTTTCTTACTGAGAGTTTATGTTGTGCCAAGTACTGTGTTAAATGCATTGTATAAATTGTCTCATTTATCATCATAACCTTTGTCACATAAGTGCTTCTATTAACTCCAATTTACAGATTAAAAACATGAGGTTTTTGCCTGACCAGGTGGTGGCACAGTGGATAGAGTGTTGGACTGAGACATGGAGGACCCAGATTTGAAACCCCAAGGTCACCAACTTGAGCACAGGCTCATCAGCTTGAATGGGGGGTCGATGACTTGAGCATAGGATCATAGACCTGACCCCATGGTTGCTGGCTTGAGCCCAAGATCACTGGCTTGAGCAAGGGGTCACCCGCTCTGCTATATCCTCCATCCCTCCATTAAGGCACTTATAAGGAAGCAATCAAAGAACAACTAAGGTGTTGCAATGAAGACTTGATGCTTCTTATCTCTATTCCTTCCTTTCTATCTGTTCCCATATGTCTCTCTCTCTGTCTCTCTCTGTCTCGGTTACAAAAAAGAAAAAGGAGCTTTCAATCTATTTATCTTAATTATAGCATTAGCATATTAAACTCTAATTCACTTAGCAACACTTAGATATCAGAAAACAGCACAGAACATTCAGAGTTAAACTTTAACACCTTTGGACTAAATTTTTTACATTTTCTACATTCCATTATTGTAGAAAATATGAAATCAGATGAACATCTGATTGAACAGAAGAAAGCAAGGAAAGAAGATCTTTGCTTCTTCACACTTAAAACATGACATCCTAGGGCCTTTCTGTGTTCTTTTTATGCAATCTTCATGGCTCCACCCACTTATATTTTTAAGATGCAAGGTTAGCTCTATAGCAGAGCAAATCAATTTTTCTATACTATAAGTTTTCTAAGTCAGTCTTCGTAGAAAGTGCACACAGTCAAGAATTGTTCATTTCTAAACTATCTTCAAAATGTTTATAAGTAATGCAAATGTTAAAATATTTATTATGGTAAACATCAGCAAGATGGATATGTTCACACAGTCAATTGATATTTGTTTCTTTCTGACCAATTTTTGGATGTTTTTTTCAACAACCTGAGTTAATTTTTTTCTACATTTATATAAAATTATGTACCTTTGCAATAATTTACTTTTAATTTGAATCATATCCAAAGGTTCAACTTTTCTTAAGGCAACAGAATTACTTTTAAGCCATTTAATATCACAATTTTAAGATTAGTATTTTTGTTATAAAATTAGACATTTATAAGTCTGCAATTTTAAATCTTTAAGACATGAGATAGTTTTAGAATATTTTAATCTTCACTTTTTCCCTCTTAAAATCACAAACACTACACCTTACATACATAAAAATTGGATGAGCTATCGTCTTATAGTCAGATATTTATCCTAAGCCATGTGAGATGACTAAATCTGTCTTTATTAATGTCTGTTTTAGAAATTGTGCACCAGGATACAACATTGTTACAATGCTTAAGGTTTATACAGCTTTTTTCATATCTGGGAAAGGGAAGATAACTTAATACCAGAGTGATCACGTCCACTTTCCAGCACTCAGCTGTATGTCACATATGACTGACTAGTGCTAGCCCACACTGGAGCAGTTCTGGCAACGCAGACTGTCTCCAAGAAAGACAAAGAAGATTCTTCGGCAGATGGCCGGAGCAGGAAAAAAAAAATTAGGCCACCGTCTTCATTTATTCTGTTTGTAGGCATAAATGAAAACTTATTTTAACCAAAAAAAATCTGTAACATATTTTTAGTAACTTGTATGGTGAGTGAATGGATTTTACACTTCTACTTGAGTCAGAACTAAGTTTAAATAAACTCCCAAATCTACCATCTCTTCAGAATCATTTGTCTTGTGATTATATTCTCCTCCCTTGCAAGATAAATAATAATCTCATTTAAAATCATAGTGATCCTTGACAACAAAAAAGCTGACACAGTTTCTTGCTGTTCACTGTTGCAATGTTACTTCTAACTGATTGCTTACCTATATCAACACCACTGTCTTATGTTAGCAGATTTCTGAACAAACACTTCAATTTATTTTTGGATCACTCTTTTATTTTGGCAAGTCGAGATTTTTATATGTATTACTTTGACTTCCCAGGGTCAACTTTTGCAAGAAAAACAACATCAAAACCAAACCCTCAAATCATCTCAGAAGTTCACTTATTCCCACCTCTACCAACCTTCACTATCTGGCTTATCAGTGAGGGTGGTGATAAATTAGGATATCTTAAAGTATTGTGTTTTAATTTACCTGAATAGAAAATACTGTTTGGCAAAAACAAACAAACAAAAAACATAAACAAACAACTCTGGGATATCTTGATGCTTACATATTCATATAGAGCCTAGATTCTAATGTTTATACATAGCTGAGTATACATTTCTAAAATAATCAGCTTTTCAAGGAATTTATTGTTTGAGGTTTCCATTGTATATTCATCTAGAGAGTACATTTCCAGAAAATTTAAATATCCTGAGAAGTCTCAATATCAGAGTATCAAAAATAAAATAAAACAAAGACTAACGCAATCACTGACCAGTTAAATCAGTGGCAATCACTGTAGACGGCGAATGGCTTATAGACTAAATGAGAGGCAATGAGAATTGCTTATTAATAACCAGAGGAAAAGGGATCTTCACAAGGAAGAGATAAATTTTTGAGAAAGAGATAGGAGGCATGAAACAAAAAAAGAGGCAAGGACAGAGAAGGAGGATGAAAGTGGCATGTGGCAAAAATGGTGAAATAGAAAAAAAGAAAGATATTTTCAGGGATCAAGCGAGAGAGACAGGCTAAGCTAAGAATTAGCTGTAAGAGAGAAAACTGTCAGTGGAGCAACAAACAAACTAATACAACTTGGTGGCATCTTACCTATCTGCTTTTTTTTTTATCCTGAAAGCCACATGTAATATAAAATACCTCTTAAATCCAGTGTATCATTTAGTACATTACTTTCAGAAGGGCTAAGATAAAAAATTTTAGACTGCATATTTTATTTAATCTTTTTCTCACAACATTATATACATGATATTAAGGAAAATTGCAAAATGAAAGGTAGGGCAGATCAGATTTGCTACAGATCATAAATTATATAAAGCCATTGCAGCCTACAAAATATCATCTTTTCTTAATAGTGGACTGCTGGTTTTAGATTAAAATGTACCCCACATGACCTAGCACAAAGTTGACATGGGAAGCAAGCCACTTTCTGGTAGAAGGAAGCTTAGTTTTTTCTCTGTGAGGGTTAGACTCCAGCGTTCATAGGGAATGGAAAGAGAGGATTTGATCCAAGTTTCAGATCTGACTCTGTGACTCCCAGCCTTCTGTGGAATCTAGGTCAACTAATAAAATAGTGATTTTGTCAATGACCGCTTTATTACATTTATAAACACATTTATTTACTTAGACAGTTTATTTTAGCTCTTTAGAAAAAAAATTAGTTATGCTATAGACAAATTTAAAGGGAGCTAGAACTCCAAGTTTCTGGGACCCTTAATTCCTCCCTGCTCTTTATTCTCCCCCTCCATGGGATCTATAGCCTGGACTCTGCCTGCCTGGCTTCAGAGATAATATGGGAGCTGTTAAAATCGTATCACTAGACATGAACTGCTACAAATGTTATAAATAGTTAAAATATGTTTTCTAAATAGGTAAATTTGGTCACTCAAACAATTGGGGGATAAGATCCTAAAAATGATAAAGTGTTAAAAATTTAAAAAAAAACCCATGATATTAGAAAAATATCAGTGTAAACTGTTAAACTTCCAAGTTAAAATTATGGTTTTATTTATAAAAAGAAATTAGTTATAGGATATATTCAAGAGCAGCAGGGTAATAATCATGCACATAACATGCATGATCTAGCATGCCCTATCTTTCATTTTGCAATTTTCCTTAATATTGTGAGAAATAGATTAAATAAAATAAGCAGTCTAATTTTTTTTATCTTATCCCTTCTTAAAGTAACATACTAAATGATACACTGGTATTAAGAGGTATTTTATATTACAAGTGGCTTTCAAATTTCATAGAATAAGCCATTCTAAGGACTGGTTTTAAAAAAATTGAATATTTTCTAAAAATAAAAAAATACTATTGGCTAAATGTTTTATGAGGAATAGGTACATAAAATGTATTTATATTAATTATTCAATAAAATTATTTCTTAAAATAAGTGTTTAGTAAACTTTAAATTTGGTGAATTCTGCAAATTGCTCATCGGGCAAATTGATTATTCAGTGAATTACAGTTTCATGAATGGGGCCACTTTAGCTTTCTTAAGATGACACTGTGTTTGAAAAACTCAGAATAATTTCCAACATTTAAAAGTTAAGAAATTTCTTGGAAAGCTCTGAATTATTATACTACTTCTGGAAAACTAACAAACCTGTGACACTATACTTATATTCTCATATAGCCACATTAGCTGGCCTGGGATATGGACACTCCTTTCAGAAGGGCCAGTGTTAGGGTGAGCATATAGCCAGTGTGCTTATTGCAGTCCTGGTTAATACTCGTTTTCCTGGTTTAATTTTTAGTAGTGCTCACACTCACTATATAAGTGTTCAGTGTGATGGATAAATCATATGGTCATTCTAATCATATCTCCAGTTCTCTGTAGATCATAAGACACCCTTCAATCTTATAATTAGCCTCCTTTACAAACCAATCTGCCCGGGCTTGGCAAGCATTTGAGTGTGTTATTCCTGCAATACTACCCCCCTGTGTAGTTCATGGATAAAAAGATTTTGTTGTGCTTTCTACTCTGGTGTTAACTCCCATTTGCTACCTCTTACACAAAAAGATTCTGTGCAATACTGTCTATTTTTTGCCTTATGGATCTTTACTATAAGAGGCATAATGCTATCATTTTAAATACTTATGCTTACTTTCATATTTATCTTTTCAGCAGGATTGTGCTAACAATTTCATGTAATATCTTCTTATTGATAAAACTAAGTGGTTATTAACTACCAACTCCATAACTAGCTAATTGAATTTTCAACCTCCAAGCTGGTGTTTGATATGTATGAAGCCCTGTGCTAAAAACATTGGACATATAGAGATAACAGATATGTCATTCATGTTATCATAAATTACTAGTCCTTGTCCCAAAGTAATCAGCCTTGGCTTTTGTGTGTTTCTCATCTCTGCATATTTGTTCTTGTCTTATCATCGTTCCTATGAAGGTAGTACCATGAGATGTGATTGTGTTTGTGTGTATATGTTAGTGCTGGAGAAGGAGGAACAGATTTGAGCAAAGACATTTTTCTTAAACACATATACTTTTATATGCATAGAAACAAAGAGATGTTAAAGAGCTAGGCTACTTGCTAGGTCAGGTCAGGTCTCAGTGGTTTCTTGTTTCTTGTTGAGGTGGGGGGATTACAGCAATTGAAATTTAGACTTGTTTTCTGAAAACATGACTTTAATCACTTTAACAAGTGCTTTATGTCTCCTCAAGGGTGACTAGCATCCTTGTAGAACCTAAACTGAACCAAAATATTTCTACTTTTGTTCTGTTTTCTACCATCTCTATATTCTTGCTCTTTCTTCTAACATGATGTTATTGAAAAGATATTAACCCCTAAAATAAAAGGAACTTCCCATTGCTGTAAAAGTGATTGATATCTTGCCTTTAAGTAAGGGAAGTATTATTTTCTCTAACCTCTCTGGTTGAGACTCTGGGCTTTCATGAGGCTGTTTTGGGAATCATTTCTAGTTTCACAAGGAATTTCTTCCTGGGTAGAGCTGATTAGGCTCTGAAAACCTTAGCCTAATCTCCAGGTACTGGCTATAAATACCCTAAGTTGGATCAGACAGGAAGGACATGATCCACTTCACTGGGAATCATGGTTTTAAGACCACCTGTCAGACAAAAAGTAACCAATTTTTGTATTTCGTAGTTGTGTCTCAATTTCAGAAACATGACTACTTGAAAATAGCCTTGATGTGTTAGCATTTAAAGTGGTTGTAAGAAACCTGAACCAAACTACCCTAATCTTTGAAGAAATTAATGCTAAACATGAATGGTTGATATATTGATTTATATTTGTTTTACATTATAACTTTGATAGCTAAGAGACACTATAATATTCACATTCACAGTTCATATCCTTCTGTCCCTTGGGGGGAAAAGACAACCAATACTGTATATTGAGGAAACCAAGGAAACCAACTGCATCTGAAAGTAATTGTATATGCTTTTCTCTTGGGAAGTCTACACCGGCATAACCAGCAATTATCAGGAACTTTCAAGGAACATTGTCAGGTCAGTCACCAAATGATATTTAACAGATATACTTATTTCACCACAGTATACATGTCAAGGACAATGATTATTTAGTACCAATTGTATATGGCAAGTACTAAGACATTCTTAATTTTCAAATTCTTGTTTATTTGTTTAGGACCCATAAAAAACTTTTGTCACTATTTTAACTCAGTTAGGCTTAATATAATTGATAACCTAGCTCTACTCCAAACCAAAAAGTCTGGATTTGTAGCCATTTTCATTTTTTATGGTATAAATTCTCTGAGGGTTGCCAATTTCTCCTACAGCTTTCCAGAGTCTGTATAAACTGTTCCCAGCACACCACCATCAGCTTTTTACTAATTGCAATGTAGTTCTAAAGTTGTATCTAGCCTTCTTCTATTGATCTTTTTTTCCCCTTTTGATTAGATTGTAAAGGCACATAATTTACCTCTTAAGAAAAACTGTTTTATAGAATTAAAAAACCCGGTAAGAGAAAATTGATAAAGACCCACTTTAATTTTTAAGAGTGGACATGAACACACAAGGAAATACAGTGTGTCCGTAAAGTCATGGTGCACTTTTGACCGGTCACAGGTCAAAAGTGTACCATGACTTTACGGACACACTGCAGATGTGTCATGTTGGTTGTTTGCCTGAAAAGTGACAGTAGTTGAGATTATTCTGCCTTCCATATCCATCATTTAATTGAGTTCTGGTAACTCTTATAACCGTCTTACACAGATGGAATTTATGTCAGCCTCATGCTATCAGTTTTATGGAATAATTTTATTATCTACTTAAATTCCTTAACTTCATTTTTCCAGGAAAGTGTTATTTGCAAATGTTCTAGAAACAGTAGCCACCTGCAACCTAGGCCTCCCTTTCCCATCTATATTACTGTAAAGGTATCCTTAAGAGTCTTGTTTGGAGTAAGTGTAGAAACCATCCATACTCTCTTGCTAAATTCCTGGGCTGATAAAGTGAATGAATAAGAAACAGCATGTACCTAAACATTGGGTGAGAAGGAAAATTCTTTGAGAGAATTCATAAAAGAGAGGGCAAGTCTGATATGACAAACTTGACCCAGTAAGATAAAAAGCCTTGGTTGTCACGGGAAAGAGGAAACTCAGTATAACAATGAGGAAGCTGCACAATTTTTGCAATTCTTTGCCATGTTTCTAGGTTCTGGAGATGAGAATATTAAAAGTGATTTCACTAAAGTTTTTAGAGAGACCAAGGAAGGGAGAGAGAGAGAGAGAGAGAAATACATTGATCTATTGTTCCACTTATTTATGCATTCATTGGTTGATGCTTATGTGTTCCCTGATCACATACAAGGATGGGACCCACAAACTTGAAATATCAGGATGATGCTCTAACCAGTTGAGCTACCCAGCCAGGAATTCACTAACTTTCTATAAAACATATTTGAATTCAAGAAGCAATACTTCAGGACAACTCTAATAGCCCTGTTATAACTGATGCTATCTCTTCTAGAAATGGGCTCCTGGGGTCCTTTTCATGTGGTTGGATTTCATTTTCAGAACTCAAAAAAGAGATAGTCACAGAATTGCGCCATTAAAACCAGGATCAGAAACATACTTGAGAGGTCAAGTTCATTTTTAATCTTCCATGGAAGTTTTCTCATCATCATCAGTGAGCTCATGGCTGGAAATTTGAATTTTACTAAAAGCTATAAATGCAGAGTAGCTTTAATTAAAGAAAAAGATAGTCAATAATTGTTGGTTTGACTTTTATAAGACAATAATTCTGGTAAAATCATATTCCTTGAGAGAAATGGAAAGCTCTGTTATGCTATTACCAGAAGTTGAGAATGAGATTAATTTAACTTGAAATAAATCTTCACAGAAGTTATAACAAACATACCGGGCAGCTTCTGAATATCTCTCCAGACATCTAAACACTGTTGCTTGACGAAGATGATTTCGGAAATAGGCTGGGTTTAAAACAATGCTCCTGTAAAAAGATGAAAGTAAAACAAATGTTATTAGGTTTTTAAAAGACAATTACCAGAAGTGCATAGAAATAAAATAACATGAATCCAATTTCAAATATTATATATTTTAAAAGATACTAATGAATGAAGCCCTTTTCTTCCTGTAATTGTCAGTGAAGACAAATTAGCAAGTATTATTGAAAAACTAATTAAGTTTGCATGATAAAACCAATTTTATTTACAGCACTGGAGATCTTTTATAGATATGACAATGGCAAAACGTTGAATCCAACTTATATTGCATATAAGACACACCATTATTTTATTTTATGTTAATAAATCAGGCAAAAATCACAGATTATTAATGGTATGTCTACCTAAAGAAAAAGGTCGTTAGCTATTGAATTTCCATTGAAAGAATGGAACTTGGATTTGAATGACATTTTCTTTTGTGCTCCATAATTAGTTTTTGTGTCTTCCCCCAGGTAGATGATGTAGTACAATGGAATGAGCCGTATACTGTTTAAGGGCTCTGGTCTTGACCTCAACACTTTGGGTAAGGCCTTTATTTGCTTTTGGTTTCCATTTTCCTTGAAATAACAAATCTTGACGATTCCTTTACTATTTCATTGGGTCTGGAGCCTCAATCTAAGCCTACATGAGACAATGATCACTCCTCACCTGCTTCTTCTCCTAGAAATAAACTGGTAGACATTTCCTTCCTTGCCAGGCACTGTTCAAGACATCTGATACAATGAAGTGAATGAGACATAGTAGTCCATGACCCCTCACTGAATGAGGAGTGAGCATTAGTAAAAGTTTGAAATGTAGCTTATATTAACAATATGTTGTGTTATTGATATGGGATAAAAAATGTTATAGAACTTACACAGGATTATTAAGCAACCTTCTTGTGAATTATTTTGTACAAGTTGATGTAAATTATTTAGTATTAGTTCATTATTAATATGGTTCTTAAATTTTTTTTTTTGAGAAAGATTCACAGAGCAGTTTAAGAATCAGATAAATTCTGGACCTCTGTCTAGAATTATACACATAAACACAATTGCCAAAATTAAGGTAATTCATGTGACCCACCCATTAAGGCTATTTAAGAATTTCAGATTTAAAAAGATGTAGAGAAAATAATTTCAGTAAAAGAAATATTTCTTATGGAAAGAAGAAAGTAGGAAAAAAAAACATCTGCCTGGCCCATGTAAAATTAGAAAATTATATGATGAAGAGATGGATGGATTAAATAATTAAGCTTACTTTAAGTATAAGTGACAAAAACCAGAGAGGTTAAGGGGCTTTTCTAAAGTCATATACAACTAGGCAGTTGAAGAGTTTCAAGTTTATTGTGTTTCCCATCTGTAGCAGTAGCACTTTGTATTATATACCTTACTGCTTCTCCTAGAGGGAACTGAGTTAGTGAAGTTTTACTGTACTCTATGGATAATAATTTATACAACTAAATACAGTAATTCCCCATAACAAAAATTATTTGCTTTGCTGATTTCTGATTAAAATATTGAAAATTTAAAAATTATTGTATGAGGTTAGTCCGTATCAATACCAAAATACTAATATTTATGACTAATACTTTATATTAATTATAAAAAGAATATGTTTATGTGTTTTATCTCTGTAAAAATACTCTTATAGAAGTAGATAAGTGTAAATAAGAGCAGACCTCTAGTGGCCTGGGTCTTCCAACTCTAATCAGAAGTTTTTCTTTCACACGAAAGGTAAGTCTTCCTCTTTCCTTTGTAATCATTTATTTACATACACATTTTAATAAGCACCTATAAAATCCTGCTTGTAATCTGACATCTCTTGTCCATGTTGTAGTGTTCTGGCTTTGGTAAACTGTTCTTCAAAAATCTTACTCTGCCAAAGTTCTTTCACTCAAAATGGATTAAACTGGAGAGAAGGATGGGGAATGGTAGACAGAAGTAGTAATGAGGGAAGAGTGTAGTGAAAGAGAAGGGAGAGGGGAAAAGAGTCATTAATGTTGCTTTTGATATAGGAGGAGGAGGAGATTTTTGTGGGTAAGACACATTGGTGAGGGAAACACTGTTTCAATGTGATTTTATAAAAAGATAGATTTTTATTTTTTATTTTTTAAATTGATTTATTGGGGTGATATTGGTTTAGAAGTCCATACAAGTTTCAAGTGCACAACTCAATATAATATCATCTGCACACTATATCATAGACCCATCACCCCAAGCTAAATCTCTTTTTGTTCCATTTTCCCCCATTTTGCCCACCTGCACCTACTCCTACTCCCCTTTCCCTCTGGCTATCCTTATACTATTATCTGTGTCTATGTGCTATATACACATATACAATGTGTCTGTAAAGTCACAGTTCACTTTTGACTGGTCACACGGTCAAAAGTGTACCATGACTTTATGAACACACTGTATATGCTTTTTAAATTCCTTCATCTTCTTTTATCCAACTTCCCAACCCTATCTTCTCTGATAGCTGTCAGTCTGTTCCTTGTATCTGTGCCTCTGCTTTTATTCTGTTTGTCAGTTTATTTTGTTCATTAGATTCAACATGTAAATGAGATCATACAACATTTATTTTTCTCTGACTAGCTCATTTCACTAGCACGATAATCTTCATGTCCATCTATGGTGTCACAAAAGGTAAGATTTGCTTTTTATTTTAAATTGATGATTGAGTAATATTTTACTGTGCAAAATTTGCCACAGCTTTTTTATCCACTCATCTACTGATGGGGACTTGGACTGTTTCTATATATTGATTATTGTAAGTAACATGCAATGAACATATATTGTTTTGGATTAGTGTTTCGAGTTTCTTAGGATATATTTCCAGATATGAGATCCCTGGATTAAAAAACAGTTCTATTTTTAATTTTTTGAGGAAACTTCACATTGCTTTCCACAGTGGCCCCATGAGTCTGCATTTCTAGCAGTGGTGAACGAAGGTTTCCTTTTCTCCACATACTTGCTAACACTTGTTGTTTATTAATTTTTTGATGATAGCCATTCTGACAGACATGAAGTGATATTTCATTGAGATTTTAACTTGCATCTCTCTAATAATTAGTGATGTTGAAATTTTCATATGTCTATTGGCCATCTGTATGTCTCCTTAGGGAAGTATCTATCTATGTCCTTTACCCATTTTTAAATTGGGTTGTCTTCTTGGTGTTGACTTATGTAAGTTCTTTATATATTTTGGAAATTAACCCCTTATCAGATATAGCATTAGCAAATATGTTCTCCTATTCCATGGGCTGTCTTTTCATTTTATTTATTTTGCAAAAGAAAAAAGATAAATTAATTATTTTTGTAATTTCCAGTCCTTTTGATGATGTTGAAGAACTATAATAGAGGACATGACTTTAGCAATCACTATTGTTAGACTGGACTGGGCTCTTTTAACCATTATACCACCCTACACTGAACCACCTGAGTCATAGCTTCATATGAGAAACCCAAAGAAAACATGGACCCAGTTGACCCTGATAGGTGGAGGTATAATTATAAAAGTATGTTTAGAAATATGGAATAAAATATTATATCTGGCAATTTATTCTTTTTGACTCATAATTATTGAAGCATTCATTGTGCACTTATAATATGCCTTGCTAGATATTTGGCAAGAAAATGTTACTGGTGATTATGAAGCCTAGTTTTTACATTTTTATTAATTTATTTGATGTTTTCCAAAGTGACATACCTTTTCCAAGATGTATTTTATGTTGTGTACAACTTGTAGAAGAAATGTTGATTTAGGCTTTAAAAAATTCGGAGTCATTTAGCATTTGATGTTAGTTAGGGACCTGTAAGGAGACCCTCTTTGACCAAAATGAACAATACAACTGGGACTGTAGTGAAAACAAAAATAAAAACAAAAGACTATAATTATAATCAGAGAGAAAAGATCTCTGTGATTGGTCTGATTTTATCAGAGAGGAAACAACTCTAATTTAATTATGCAGATAAGACTTTCGGTAAAAACAAGAATTATGTTAGGGAAAATAACTAAATTATTGTAGTCATCAAATTTTTCCAGAAAAATGGAGATGGTGTTAGCAATGGATCACACTCACTCAATTGACTAACCCTACCTTAAGGGAATAAGATCATGTGAAATAATAAATATTAAAATAAATAAAAGTTTATTATTTTTATAAACTTAGTCCCTGTGTTGTATCTTATGTTATCATTATTTTTATTTGTAAATGCTTTAAAATTTATCTTTTATATTAAAGTTTGGATAACTGTATGCATGCATACATGAATGTTTGTTTTAAGTCCTAAGGTCATAATGTCATGAAGCCAGAATATAAGTCTGTTTTGGTGATTATTCAAGGTGTCTCAATTCACTTGTCAAATAATTTATTCTTTTCTCAGTGATTTTTTTTTTTAGTGACAGAAACACAGAGAGGGACAGACAGGCAGGAAGGGAAAGAGATGAGAAGCATCAATTCTTTGTCGTGGCTCCTTAGTTGTTCATTGATTGCTTTCTCATATGTGCCATGACAGGCAAGGGGGGATGCTACAGCAGAGCTAGTGACCCCTTGCTCAAGCCAGCAACTTTGGGCTCAAGCCAGCAACCTTCGGCTTCAAGCAAGCGACCATTGGGTCAAGCCAGTGAACATGGGGTTATGTCTATGATACCATGCTAAAGCTGGTGAGCTCATGCTCAAGTCAGATGAGCCTGCACTCAAGCTGGCAATTTTGGGCTTTCGGACCTGGGTCCTTTGTGTCCCAGTCTGATGCTCTATTCACTGTACCACTGCCTGGTCAGGCCTCTCAGTGTACTTAAATGCCACTTTTATGTTTATATGCACAGTTAGATCAATAGTTGGACTTGGAAGGCACAGTTTTTTTATTTGTGTGTGTGTGTGTGTGTGTGTGAGAGAGAGAGAGAGAGTGAGAGAGAGAGAGAGAGAGACAGGAAGGGAGAAAGATGAGAAGCATCAACTTGTAATTGAGGCACTTTAGCTTTGCATTGATTGATTCTCATATGTGCCTTGACTGGGAGGCTCCAGTCAAACCATTGACCCCATGTTCAAGCCAGTGACCTTGGGCTCAAGCCAGCAACTTTGGGCTTAAAGCCAGTGATCTCTGGGCTCAAGTCAGAGACCACAGAGTCATGTCTATGATCCTGCACTCAAGCTGGTGAGCCTGTGCTCAAGCTGGATGAGCCAGTGCTCAAGCCGGCAACCTCCAGGTTTGGAACCTGGGACCTCAGTATCCCAGGTCGATTCTCTATTCACTGAACCATCAGCAGTCAGGGTGTACACACTTGATCTGTCTGTTTCTGTGACAGAAACAAAATGTTTTAATTTAATTACTGTCATCTAAAAATACACTTTAATTTCCTGAAGGGAAAGACTTGCCCAATGTCCTTTTTTTTAAACAATTTTAAATTCTAATACAGCAAATTAATTCTTCCTGAAGAATTTTATAATATTTATTTTTAAAGTTGTAAAAATAGAATTTGGTGGTTTTCACTGATGTTTAGATAAAGGAATTAGATTAGTAGTAGGAAGAAGAAATATTTTTGTATTATTGTCTTTCTATCCAAGAAGGTAACATTTTTCTTCTTAATTCAAATATTTTTCTATGCTCTCTAGTAATATTTTTCTTGTTAATTCTTAAGTTTTAAAATTATACATGAGAATATATATACATATGTTCATATTATATATATTTTTGTGTATATATAACTTAATACTTAAAGTATGATTAGTAGCACCCAGGTGGTCATTAGAAATAATGAAATCTTAATCTCCCCTTTCTACAAACATACTGAATCTTCATTTTAACAAGACCTCCAGCTAATTTGTCTGTATATTAAAGTTTAAGAAGCACTACATATCTGCATAATAAAAATGAGATTTTTTTCTATTAACTTTTCTAAATTTTTAAAGTTAGCATTTAGATATGTACTCTAAAAATACTTTTTATTCTTATGACTTACTGGTAATATTGCAATAATTCAGCTTTATTCATATCATCTGTAAATAATGATATTGGTATTATATTTTTATATTTACATATCATTTTCTTTTATTGTGTAGGCTAATTTTTATTTACTTATTTTTAGATTTTATTAATTCATTTTTATTACAGAGAGAGAGAGACAAGAAAGAGATAGAACAGGAGGAGGAGCAGGAAGCATCAACTCCCATATGTGCCTTGACCGGGCAAGTCCAGGGTTTTGAACCGGTGACCTCAGCATTCCAGGTCGATGCTTTATTCACTGTGCCACCACAGGTCAGACGGCTAAATATTTTTTAATAATTTAAATTAATTAGGTGGTCTAGGGATGCTTCAATATTTCACTGATAATTTTGATTATGGACTAATTTGAGAAAAATTTATTTTCCAGAGTTAATATCAGAAATAAATATTTCAATTTTAAAATACACTTTGGATCTATGAACATGATCTTGTAAATTATATCCTTCAATCTTTTGTAGAAATTATTTGAATTAATTTCTCATTCAAAAATGAATTAAAATAAACAGAATATTAAAGTTAAGTATTAAGAAAGCAAATGATAAAACAGAACTACTCCAGGACAAAAAGTGAACAAGCATAAAATTAAAATTTTTAAAATTATACTGTGATTTTTATAAAATATTATGCAAGAATTAAGTTGTTGGAGTTTTATAATTTTTAATCTTTCAACCAAACTAATCTAGATATATCTATTTATTCTATTGTTCTTTTTTGTTCTATTGCTCCAATTTTCTTTCTTTTTTTTTAAGTGAGAGGAGGGGAGATAAACAAACTCTCATATGTGCCCCAACTGGGATCCACCCAGCAACCCTTGTCTCAGGCCCATGATCAAATCAACCGAGCTATCTTCAGTGCCTAAGGCCAAACACTAGGACCAACCGAGCTGTCCTCAGTGACCTGGGCCAACACTCAAAACAATCGAGCTACTAGCTGCAGGAAGGGAAGAGAGAGAGAACGGGGAAAGGGAGGGAAAAGTAGATGGTCACTTCTCTTATGTGCCCTGACCGGGAAATGAACCCAGGACATCTACCCACCAGGCTGAGGCTCTATCCACTGACCCAACCAGCCAAGGCTCTTTTTGCCTTTTAATTCATTCATATTTACTTTTATATTTGTTAATCTATTTTTGTCCTTTCTGTATTTTATTATTTTTCTGTTTTGTTTGTTCTTTTATATTGTTCTTTATATTCCACATCTAAGTAAAATCATATGGCATTTGTGTTTCTTTGACTTATTTTGCTTCGTATAATACCCTCTTGGACTATGCTGTCACAAATGACAAGATTTCATTCTTTTTTTATGGCTAAGTAATATTACATAATATATATGTACCACAGCTTTAGGCCTCAATATTAATAATGGATTATTACTATTTCAAAATTTAGTTTGGTTTTAAAGGAAATATTGATTTCATGTTTTTGTATTCTATAATTCTTAGAAAATATACTTATTTTAATACATTTATTTAATTAAGTTTTATTAAAGTGTAATTTATAAGCAGTAATATTCAGCATTTCAAAATATATAGTTTTGTGCATTTTGAAAAATTTCTAATTATCACCACAATAAAGATGTAGAATATTTATTTATTCATTTGTTTATTTAGAAAATTCATGTTTACAGGGGTGACATTGGTCAACAAAGGTACACAGATTTAGGGCAAACATTATTTGGACAGAAGATTATAGTGTAAACCCATCACCCAAAGTCAAATCATCCTTTGTCACCTTATATTTGTCTCTATTTATACCCCTGTTTCTCCTCCTTTACCTTCCCTCTCCCTGCAAACCCCTCCCCTGGTAACCACTGCACTCTTATCTATCTATCTATATCCATGAGTCTTGATTTTGTGTCCCACCTATGTGTGGAATCACACTGTTTTTAAGTTTTTATGATTTACTTATTTCACTCAGTATAATGTTATCAAGGTCCATCCATGTTGTCATAAATAATACTATGTCATTGTTTCTTATGGTTGAGTAGTATTCCATTGTGTATATGTATCACATTTTCTTCATCTAATTCTCTATTGAAGGGCACTTTGGTTTTTTTCATGTCTTGGCCACCGTGAACAATGCTGAGATAAACATGGGGGTGCATGTGTCTTTATGAGCCAGTGTTTTTGAATTTTGAGGGTATATACCCAGTAGAGGGATTGCTGGGTCATATGGTAGTTCTATTTCTAATTATTTGAGGAAACATCATAGTTTCTTCCATAATGGTTGTGCTACTTTACATTCCCACCAACAGTGAATGAGGGTTCCTTTTTCTCTACAGCCTCTCCAACACCTGTTATTACCTGTCTTGTTGATAATAGCTAATCTAAGAGATGTGAGGTAGTAGTATCTCATTGTAGTTTTGATATGCATTTCTCTAATAGCTTGTAAAGATGAGCATCTTTTCATATATCTTATTGGTAATTTGTATTTCTTCTTGGGAAAAGTGTCTGTTCAGGTCCTTTCCCATTTTTTTTATTGGATTGTTTACTTGATTGTTGCTTAGTTTTGTGAATTTTTTGTATGTTTTGGGTACTAACTCCTTATCAGAGCTGTTGATTGCAAATATCATCTCCCATTTAGTTGGCTGGCTGTTTTGTTGTCAGTTTCTTTTGCTGTGAAGAAGCTTCTTTGTTTGCTATATTCCCATTCATTTATTTTTGCCTTTACTTCCCTTTCCTTTGGGGTCAAATTCATAAAATGTTCTCTAAGGCCAAGGTCCATGAGTTTATCACCTATATTTTCTTCTATGTAATTTGTTTCAGATCCTATATTTAGGTCTTTGATCCATTTTGAATGAATTTTTGTGCATGGGGACAAACTGTAGTCAAGTTTCATTCTTTTGCATGTGGCTTTCCAATTTTCCCACCACCATTTACTGAAGAGGCTTTCTTTTCTCCATTGTGTGTTTTTGGTTCCTTTATCAAAGATGATTTGCCAATATACATGTGTTTTTATTTCTGGGCTCTCAATTCTGTTCCATTGGTCTGTGTGTCTTTTCCTGCCAATACCATGCTGTTTTGTATTATCGAGGCTCTGTAGTATATAATTTGAAGTTCGGTATTGTAATGCCTCCAGCTTCATTTTGTTGTTGTTTTCTCTTTCTCATGAATAATTTGGTTATTCGGGGTTTTTTATGGTTCCATACAAACCTTTTTTGCTCCATTTCTTTAAAAAATTACATTGGAATTTTGATGGGAATTGCATTAAATTTGTATATTGCATTGGGTAATATGGCCATTTTAACTATATTTATTTTTCCTGTTTAAGAGCATATAATATTTTTCCATTTCATTGTGTCTTTTTCAATTTCCTTAAATAATGCTTTGTAGTTTTCTGTTTATACAATATTTTACATTTGTTGTTATGTTTATCCCTAGGTATTTTATTTTACTTCTTTGCAACTGTAAAAGGAATTATTTTTTTTTAGTTCATTTTTCAAAGTTTCATTGTTGGTGTATATCAAAGCAATAGACTTCTGTATATTAATTGTGTATCCTGTGAACTTACTGTACTGGTTTATTGTTTCTAATAGTCTTTTTGTGGAGTCTTTGTTTTTTTTTTTTTAATATATAGGATTGTGTCATCTGCAATAGTGATACCTTTATTCCTTCTTTTCTGTTATGGATGCCTTTTATTTCTTTCTCTTATCTGATTCCTCTAGCTAGGACTTCTAGCACTATGTTGAATAGGGATGGAGAGAGTGGGCAGCCTTGTCTTGTTCCTGATTTTTGAGGAAAAGCTTTCAGTTTTTTACCATTTAGTATGATATAGCTGATGGTTTGTCATATATGGCCTTTATTATGTGGAGGTATTTTCCTTCAATACCTATTTTATTGAGTGTTTTAAATATAAGAGGATGTTGTATCTTACAGAATGCCTTCTCTGTATCTATGATAAGATCATATTGTTTTTGTCCTTTGTTTTGTTGATATGGTGTATTATTTTGTTTTATGTATGTTGAACCATCCTTGTGATTCTGGAATGAATCCCACTTGATCATGATGTATTATTTTTTAATAAGTTCCTAGTATTTTATTTAGAATTTTTGCATCTGTATTCATTAGAGATATTGGTCTGTAGTTTTCTGTACTTGCCAGGTTTTGGTATAAGGGTTATGTTGGCCTCATAAAATGTGTTTGTAAGTACTGATTCTTCTTCAGTCTTTTGGAAGACTTTGAGAAGAATGCAAACCAAATCTTCTATGAATGTTTGGTAGAATTTACTAGTGTAGCCATCTGGTCCTGGACATTTGTTTTGGGGAAGTTTTTGATAGTTGTTTCTATTTCCTCACTGCTTATGGGTATTTTATGGCTTTCCACTTCTTCATGCCTCAGTCTAGGAAGATTGTATCATTCTAAAAATTTATCCATTTCTTCTAGATTGTTGAATTTGGTGGCATATATTTTTTTCATAGTATTCTACAATGATCCTTTGTATATCTATGATGTCGATGGTAATTTCTCTTCCTTCATTTTGGATTTTGTTTATGAGTCCTTTCTCTATTTTCCTTAGTGAGTCTTTCCAGGGGCTTATCAATTTTATTGCTTTTTTCAAAGAACCAGCTCTTTGTTATATTATTTTTTTCTATAGTTTTTCTGTTCTCTATTTCATTTATTTCTGCTCTAATTTTTATTATTTCCTTTTTCTGATTATTTTGGGTTGTTATTGTTCTTTTTTGTTTGTTTGTTTCTTAAGATGTGTTGTTAAGTTGTTTACTTGGCCTCTTATTATTTTACATAAGCCTGTAATGATATGAACTACCTTTCATTACTGCTTTTGCTGCATCCCAAAGATTCTGATATGTCATGTTGTCATTTTCATTTGTCTGTATATATCTTTTGATCTCTGCTTTTATTTATTCTTTGAGTCAGTCATTTTTTAGAAATATGTTGTTTAATTTCCACAATTTTGTGGGTGTTTTTACTTCTTTTTTGTTGTTGAATTTTAATTTCAAAGCCTCATGATCAGAGAATATGCTTGGTATAATTTCAATCTTTCTAAAATTTGCCAGTGGTTGTTTGTGGCCTAACATATGGTCTATTCTTGAGAATGTTCTATGTACATTGGAGAAAAATGTATACTCTGATGTTCTGGGATAAAATGTCCTGTAGATGTCTATTATGTCCATTTGTTCTAGTGTTTCATTAAATGCTTTGAGTAGTGAGTTTTTTTCATGCTTGCTAACATCAAGGAGTGCGTTATTTTTTAAAAAAATAAAATTAGTTCTAGTTACAGTTTTATTAAACTAATATCATGTTTGCTAACCAATTTATAGAATCAAGAGAAACATACATTTGCTTTTTTTAATGTCACCTTACACATTTTTAAAATGAAAATTTGTGTACATTCGTACTCTGGATGGTTAGGAGGCATGAGGATGTCCATGAATGTTCATACAACTCAAAGGGTTAAGACTGATATTTCCTTATTGATTTTTTGTTTGAATGAATAATTTACAAACATCAGTTTGTGTTGTGATCTCCAAATACGATTGTATATTTGTCGCTTTCTATTTTTAGATTAGATTTTTTATATATTTTGGTGCTCTCTGGTTTCGTACATATATATTAAGAAGTATTATATCTTCTTGATCCAACTTCCCCATTATATTATGAAATGACCACCTTTGTGTCTGATTATCTTTGTTGTCTTGAAGTCAGCATTGTCAGATATAAGTATGGCTACAGCTGCTATTCTTTTTTATATTAATTTTAATGGGGTGACATTAATAAATCAGGGTACATATGTTCAAAGAAAACATCTCCAAGTTATCTTGTCATTCAATTATGTTGCATACCCATCACCCAAAGTCAAATTGTCCTTTGTTACCTTCTATTTGGTTTTCTTTGTGCCCCTCCCCTCCCCCCTCCCTTTCACTCCTCCCCCCCTCCACCCCGTAACCACCACACTCTTGTCCATGTCTCATAGTCTTGTTTTTATGTCCCACCTATGTATGAAATCATAAAGTTCTCAGCTTTTTTCTGTTTTACTTATTTTACTCTGTATAATGTTATCAAGGTCATCCATTTTGCTGTAAATGATCCAGTGTCATCATTTCCTTATGGATGAGTAGTATTCAATAGTATATATGTACCAAAGCTTTTTATTCCACTTGTCCTCTGACAAACAATTGGACTGTTTCCAGATCTTCGCTATTGTGAACAATGCTGCCATGAACATGGGGGTGAATTAATTCTTTTTGAACAGTGCTATGGTGTTCTTAGGGTATATTCCTGAAAGTGGGATAGCTGGGTCAAAAGGCAGTTCCATTTTTAATTTTTTGAGGAATCTCCATACTGTTTTCCACAGTGGCTGCACCAGTCTGCATTCCCACCAGCAGTGCAGAAGGGTTCCCTTTTCTCCACATCCTCGCCAGCACTTATTCTGTGTTGTTTTGCTGATGAGCGCCATTCTGATTGGTGTGAGGTGATATCTCTTGGTAGTTTTAATTTGCATTTATCTAATAATTATTGATGTTGAGCATTTTTTTTATCTGCCTATTGGCCATCTGTATGTCCTCTTTAAAGAAATGTCTATTCATTTCTTTTGCCATATTTTGATTGGGCTGTTTGTCTTCCTGGAGTTGAGTTTTATAAATTCTTTATAAATTTTGGTTATTAACCCTTTATCACACGTATTGTCAAATATGTTTTCCCATTGTGTGGTTTGTCTTTTTATTCTGTTTTTATTGTCTTTAGCTGTGCAAAACCATTTTATTTTGATAAGTCCCATTTGTTTATCCTGCCTTTTATTTCATTTGCCCGTAGAGATAAATCGACAAATATATTGCTGCGACAGATGTCAGAGAGCTTGCTGCCTATGTTTTCTTCGAAGATGCTTATGGTTTCACTGCTTACGTTTAAGTCTTTTATCCATTTTGAGATTGATTTTGTGAATGGTGTAAGTTGATGGTCTAGTTTCATTTTTTTTGCAGGTAGATGTCCAATTTTCCCAACACCATTTGTTAAAGAGGCTGTCTTTACTCCATTGTATGCTCTTTTCTCCTTTGTCAAATATCAGTTGTCCATAAAGGTGTGGGTTTATTTCTAGGTTCTTTGTTCTGTTCCATTGATCTATGTGCCTGTTCTTATGCTAGTACCAGGCTGTCTTGAGTACAATAGCCTTGTAGTATACCTTAATATCCAGAAGAGTAATACCTCCTGTTTTATTTTTTTCTTTTTAAGATTGCTGAGGCTATTTGAGTTCTTTTTTGGTTTCATATAAAATTTTGAAATATGTGTTTTATATCTTTGAAGTACGTCATTGGTATTTTAATTGGTATTGCATTGAATTTATAAATTGCTTTGGGTGATATAGACATTTTAATGATGTTTATTCTTCCTATCCATGAGCACGGTGTATGCTTCCACTTGTTTGTATCTTCCATGATTTCTTTTAACAATGTTTTATAATTTTCCGAGTACAAGTCCTTAACCTCCTTGGTTAAATTTACTCCTAGGTAATTTATTTTTTTGGTTGCAATAGTTAAGGGGAAGTTTCCTTAATTTCTTTTGCTGACAGTTCATTGTTGGTATATAAAAATGCCTTTGATTTCTGAGTATTAATTTTATATCATGCCACCTTGCTGAATTCATTTATAAGGTCCAGTAGTTTTTTGACTGAGACTTTAGGGTTTTCTATATACAATATCATATCATCTGCAAATAACGACAGTTTTACTTCTTCTTTTCCAATATGGATGCCTTTTATTTTTTCTTCTTATCTGATTGCTGTGGCTATACTTTCAGAACTATGTTGAATAAGAGTGGTGAAATGGGGCACCCCTGCCTGGTTCCTGATTTAAGGAGACTGGTTTTAATTTTTGCCCATTTAGTAAGATGTAGGCTTAGGGTTTTTCATAGATGGCATTTATCATGTTAAGGAATGTTCCCTGTATTCCCACTTTACTGAGTTTTGAGCATGAATGGGTGCTGAATTTTATCAAATGCCTTTTCTGCATCTATTGAAATTATCATGTGATTTTTGTCCTTCCTTTTATTTATGTGATGAATCACATTGTTTGGTTTTGCGAATATTGAACCAGCCTTGCCTCTCCAGAATAAATCCCTCTTAACATGGTGTATGATTTTTTTCATATATTGCTGAATCCAGTTGGCTAATATTTTGTTGAGAATATTAGCATCTGAATTTATTAGGGATATTGGCCTATAATTTTCTTTCTTTGTGTTGTTTTTGCCTGGTTTCAGAATCAGAATTATGGTCACCTCATAAAAGGAGTTTGAATGTCTTTCTTCCTCTTGAATTTTTTGAAATAGCTTGAGGAGGATAGGTATTAGTCCTTCTTTAAATATTTGGTAGAATTCACTTGTGAAGCCATCAAGCCCAGGACTTTTTTTTGTAGGGAGCTTTTTGATAACTGTTTCTATCTTATTTGTTGTAATCGGTATGTTTATGTGTTCTTATTCTTCCAGATTGATTTTTGAAACATTATATGATTCAAGAAATTTGTTCATTTCACCTAGATTGCCTAATTTATTGGCATAAAGTTTTTCATAGTATTTTCTTACAATACTTTGTATTTCTGTTGTGTCAGTTGTTATTTCTCTACTCTCATTTCTGATATTATTTATTTGAGTCCTCTCTCTTTTTTTCTTGGTGAGTCTAGTTAAAGGTTCATCTATTTTGTTTACCTTTTCAAAGAACCAGCTCCTGGTTTCATTGATCCTCTGTATTGTTTCTGTAGCCTCTATGTCATTTATTTCCACTCTGATCTTTATTATTTCCTTCCTTCCACCTGTCCTGGGTTTATTTGCTGTTGTTTTTCTAGTTCTTTTAGATGCAGGGTCAAGTTGCTTATTTGAGGTTTTTCTAGCTTCTTATGATATGCCTGTAGTACTATGAACTTCCCTCTCAGTACTGCTTTTGCTGTGTCCCATAAATTTTGAGTTGTAGTATGCTCTTTATCATTTCTTTCTAGAAACTATTTTATTTCTTCCTTGATCTCATTGTTAATCCATTCGTTATTTAATATCATGCTATTTAGTTTCCAAGTGTTTGAGTATTTTTCAGTTTTTCTTTTGTGGTTAATTTCTAGTTTCATGCCATTGTGATCAGAGAAAATATCTGATATGATGTCAATCTTCTTAAATTTGTCGAGACTACTTTTGTGTCCTAACATGTGGTCTATCCTAGAGAATGTACCATGAGTGCTTGAAAAGAATGTATATTCTACTGCTTTAGGGTGAAAAGTTCTGAAGATATTTATTAAATCGAGTTGATCTAGTGTATCCTTTAAGTCTGCTGTTTGTTTGTTAATTTCCTTTCTTGAGGATCTATCCAGTGATTTTAGTGGGGTACTGAAATTTCCTACTATTTTAGTATTGCTGTTAATCTAGTCCTTTATATCCATCAATGTCTGTTTTATATATGTCTGGGCTCCTATGTTTGGTGCCTAGATATTTATAATGGTTATATATTTGTGTTGAATTATTCCCTTTATCATTATGTAGTGTCCTTCTTTATCTCTTACTACAGCCTTTTTTTTTTTTTTAGTTCCATTTTGTCATATATAAGTATTGCTATCCTGGCTTTCTTTTCATTTCCATTTGCATGAAATATTTTTTTTTCATCCATTTACCTTCAGTGTATATGCATCTTTTGTTTTCAGGTATGTCTTTTGTAAACAGCAGTTATATGGGTCCTGTTTTTTTATTCACGCAGCTACTCTATGTATTTTGATTGAATCATTTAATCCATTTACATTTAAGGTTATTATTGATATGTAGTCGTTTATTGCCATTTTATTCTTTAAAGCTGTATTTTTCTTTGACTATATTCTTTCCTCCCTTTAAACTGTTCACAAGAGGCCCCTTAGCATCTCTTGCAGAATTGGTTTGGTTTTTATGAATTCCTTCAGGCTTTCTTTTTCTGGAAAGCTCTTTATTTCTCCTTCAATTTTAAACGTTAGCGTTGCTGGATAAAGTAGTCTTGGTTGTAGGTTCTTGTTCTACATTACTTTGATTATATCTTGCCATTCCCTTCTGGCATCAAGTGTTTCTGTTGAGAAGTCCGATGTCATCCTTATGGAGGCTCCTTTTTAGGTGATAGCCTTTTTTTCCCTAGCAGCTTTTAAAATTTTTTCTTTATCCATTAGCTTTGGTATTTTTACTATGCTGTGTCTTGGTGTAGATCTTTTTGGGTTTCTCTTTAATGGATTTCTGTGTGCTACTTGAACATGTGGAATGTTTCCCAGCCTTAATTTAGGGAAGTTTTCTGCTATGATTTGATTGAAAACAGTTTCCATTTCCTGTCCTCTTTCCTCTTCTTCAGGCACCCCTATGATGCGAATGTTGTTTCTCTTCATGTTGTCACAGAGCTCCCTTAGAGTTTCCTCACATTTTTTGAGTCTCTTTTCCTTTTTCTTCTCTGCTTCTGTGCCTTTGTTTATTGTGTCCTCTAACTCGCTTATTCAATCCAAAGCGTGATTCATCCTGCTTTTAATTCCTTCCATTGTGGTCTTCAGTTCTGATACTGTATTTGTCATTTCTGAATTTTTTTTATTATTTCAATTTCGTTTTTTATACTTGTTATCTCTTTATTTAGGTGTTCATAATGACTATCCATTGTTGCTCTAATTTCTTTGAACATCCTCACTATCATTATTCTAAATTCTGCTTCTGGTAATTTGGTTATATCTGGTTCATTAAGGTCTTTCTCTGGGGATTTCTCTTGATTTATTTGGTTTTCATTCCTCTGCTTGCCCATTTTTTCTGTGTATAAGCAAGTTGTGGACACTGGAGTCCACTAGGTGTTGCCTTTGTGTTCTCTAGGTGTGGTCTGTCTGCAGGCTCCCCACCCCCTCTGCCACTGCCTAGGATGGTTGGGTATGGGCGTTGCTAGCGCTGGCCCACTGTGTCTTTTGCTGTGATTTCTGCCTCTCCTCTGCGGGAGGGGCTGTCACTCAAGCCACAAGCCTCAGCACCAAGGGTAGAGGTGAGCACCTTTGCTCATCTGCAGACCCAGCCTGTCTCTGGACTTCCGCCCAGAACCTGCAGTCAGAGCCTGCTCGCCACAGTTTTGTGGGTTGTGCGGGGCTTTTGACGTGCTCTCAGCTGTGTGCCTTTGCCTGTCCGGAGCTTTAGCCCCATCCTCAAGGCCAGGGCCCTTCTTCGCAGGGTCGCAAACCCAGGTTTATTGGGCCGGGCGTGTTTGCTGCCTTCCGCTCAGCTGCGTACTTCCGCTCGTCCTGGACTCTACCGCGCCCCCACGTTCGGAGCCCGCTCGTGCAGGTAAGATGGCAATCCGCAGTTTCTTCGGCCAGGTGGTGATAGTAGCGTGGGCTCAGCTGCGAGCTTTCACTTGCCTCATGGTCTACCCCATTCCCACGCTTGGAGCCCTCTCGCGCATGTATAATGGCAAACCGCGGTTTCCGGCCAGGCGGGGATTGTAGCGTGAGCTCAGCCGCGAGCCTCCGCCCGTCCCTGGTCCTAGCCCGATCCCCGCTGTCAGGTCCGGCTTGCGCAGGGTCGCAGAGCAGATTTCTGCCCGTTCCTGGCCTCCCACTTTGTCCCCGTAGGTGGCATTACAGGTGGGCCCGCAGCTTCCAGAGCGCTTTCACGCGACCCCTCTGACCCTGCTGGGGTAGACCGAGCTCACACCGGCTTGGCCTTTGCCCACGCCGATAGAACCGCATTTCAGCATCCTGCCGCCCCAAACCCTTCAGCAACCCTCAGCAGAGTAGGAAGGGACCTAATACTCCACACTGTAGGTTTGGGAGCTCCCTCACTTGTTTCACAGCTCAAAACTGTCCAAACGCCTCTCCTAGACTCTGGGACTGCAGGCTGGGGCTTGGTTCCTGGGAGCCAGGTTCCTCTCTCTCCACCAAACTCTCCTCCTGGCACGCAGGTCTCTCCGGGCTGCCATTTGCTCCGGGGAGCTGGGCAGCCCTCTTCATGTTTTTGCTATTCCTACCTGTCTCAATGTGGCTTCTTCTGTGTTCCTTGTTTGAAGAGTCCACTTAGTTTAGTTCAAAGTTGGTTTATCCAGATGATGGTTCTTAAAATTGAGTTATAATCCACTTTGGTTCTGGGAGTTGGAAGTTTGTACGTCTGCCTACTCCGTAGCCATCTTGCTTCTCCCAGATGATGGTTCTTAAAATCAAGTTATAACCCACTTTGGTTCTGGGAGTTGGAAGTTGTTACATCCGCTTACTCCACTGCCATCTTGCCCCTCTACAGTTGTTTTTCTTTGGATACTATTTGCTTGGAGAATTGTTTTCCAATCTTTTATTTTGAATCCATTTTTTCCCTGTAGGTTTGATGTGTCTCTTTAAGGCAGCATATGTTTGGGTTCAAGTTTTGATCCAATCTGCTACTTTGTGCCTCTTTATTGGTGTGTTCAATCCGTTTATATTTAATGTAATTATTGACACTTGAGGATTTCCTATTTCCATTTTATATATTGCTTTCTGATAGCTCTGTGTCTTGTTTGGTTTTAATCTTTTGTTTTTCTGTCATTTCTTTTTGTTTAGTGGTATTCCATACTTCTTTTCTCTCTTTTATTCATACTTCTGTTGCTTCTTTTTTTAAGGTATGTGTTTCTGTAGTGGCATTTCAAGGCATGGTTACCATTAGGTTATTAAAAGAAAAAATTTCATAGTTATTGGAGTTTTATTAACCTAAAACTCCTGCACTCCATCTTCCTTTGTTACTACTGATCTTTGTCCTCTCCCCTTTTATGTTATTGTTGTCACAGATTATTCTTGTTTCTGTTGTGATCTTGGAGTTTTTACTTGTAGTTTTGTGTTGTTTTGTTCTTTGTATCTGGTTGGAAACCCCCTTTACTATTTTCTGTATGAAAGTTTTCTTGTGATAAATTTCTTCAGCTTCTCTATGTCTGTAAATGTTTACATTTCACCTTCATATTTGATGGGTAGTTTTGAGGGATATAGTATTCTTGGCTGGTAGTTCCTCTCTTTCAGTACTTTAAATGTTGGGGTCCACTCTCTTCTGGCTTGTAGAGTTTCTGCTGAGAAATCTGATGATAACCTAATGGGTCTTCCTTTATATGTTATATTCTTCTTTTCCCTAGCTTACTTGAGGCTTCTTTCTTTGTCCTTGATTTGTGATAATTTCATTACAGTATGGTTTGGAGTAGGTCTGTTTGGGTCGAGGTAAATTGGTGTTCTGTTTGCTTTTTGGATTCAAGGTTCTAACTCCACAGTCTTGGGAAATTTTCATCAATTATTTGTTTGAATATTTTCTTTATTTTCTTTTTCCTCTCTTTTTCTTCTCATATACCCATTATTTTTATACTGCTGTTTCTGGTGGAGTCAGACAATTCTTGTAGTGCTTTCTTATTTTTTATTTTTTAATTTGTGAGTCTCTCTCTTCTTCTCTCTGTAGTATCTCTAGTTACCTGTCTTCAATGTCACTAATTCTCTCTTCTATCTTGACTGTTGTTTTAGCTAAGCTTGCTATCTCATTTTTCAGTTCATGCATTAAATATTTCATCTGTTTGGTTTTTCTTTATAGTTTTAATTTTCTTGGTGAAGAATTCCTTTGCTTCATTAATTTATTTTTTGAGCTTACTAAATTGCTTTTCAGTGTTTTCTTATATCTCATTGAGTATTTTTAGAACTTCAATTTTAAATTTTCTGTTATTTAGCTCCAAGGTGCCCATGTAATTAAGAATTTTTTTCTAGAGATTTTTTATAATCTATCTGAGCTATGTCTCTGTCTTGTGGATTCATGATATTTGATTTCTTCTTCCTTGATGGCATCTGAGAGTGGTATTGATAATAACACTAATAAGAGATAACTAAAAAATTGAAAAGCTACAGTGCAAACATGAAAATTCTATAAATAATGACTAGTAGAACAAAAACTACAGAGAACAAGGAGCAGGAACTGAGGAAAAATAAAGAAAAAGGGAAAAAAAGTGAAATTAAAACCAAACAAAACACCTCAAAAAAGTATGAGTCCACAATATAAAAATTTGAAGAAAAGCGAAGCTCATATGAGAGGGGAAGGGAAAGCAGGGAGAGAAAAAATAAGAGAGAAAGAAAGGAGTAAAAGAGAAACTGTCAGAAATGAAACCCTAAAAAAAAAGAATAAAAAATATAACAACTAAGGATAATAAAGTTCAAATGGGAAAAAGAAAAAGGAAAAAAGAATAAATGAGAAAAAGCAAAAGAATTTTTTTTTTCAGTTTTGAGAGGTAATTTTTTTCTTTTCCTGGCAAGTGGTACTATACTATAAGTTTTGCTTCTGTGAGGTTCTTTGGCAGAGTTCTGCTGAGGCATCACTGTCCTAATGATGTAGGCAGGGCCGCAGTAGCATTGGTGGGAGCATCTTGTTGTTAGGGCTCTGCAATTTATGACTCTCACAATACTGGTCTCAGATCTCCAGGCACCTCTTCCCACATCTCAACAAAGCAGGGGATCAAACATGAGGCATCTCTGCCTCTTACAGGAGATAGCAGCTGGGAGATTCAGGTGTGGGGGATCTGCTACAGCCACTGTTTGAACAGCAAGGTGAGCAATGTGGGACTTAGAAAGCTATGGGAGATGCAGCCTGGTCTTCTCTCTGAGACCCCTCATAGTGTGGCTTGTAGGCAGGGCAGGGGCTGTGCAACACAAGCTGATGGTGCCCATGTGCCTTGGCCCCCAAGCATCAGCAGCAGGGTGGATTGCAGATCGAGTGCACTTCCACACCAGGCAGACCAGTCTCCATAGGCTATTCATGTGCTGATCTAGGTAGCACTGAAGGCTGTATGCACTCCCAGCACTTGCAATTGTAAATGGAGCCCAGGGATGCAGGCAGACTCTGGGAATCAGCTGTGTTCCTGTTCTTGCTTACACATATGTCTTAAATCAGCTCCTTCCCCTCTTCCCCTCAGTCTCTCCAATTCTCCTGGCTCTGAAGCAAAACCCACACTAAAAGTGCCTCCCTCCCTCAGATCAGTGAGGAAAGAGAAAAACTCGGTCTTCTGGCTTTTGTTCTTCGAGAGCAGATCCTATTTTCATCCCGCCTTCTCACCAATCAAACCTTTGTCCATCCGGTGTGTGGATATTTCAGGTACACCTGAAAATCCTGCTGGGACTCCTTCTCTGCTTATAGTTGTTCAATTTGTTGAAATTTCAAGGGAAGAGATTGAGAGCATCTCTCACGCCACCATTTCTCTACATCACTGTGATGTAGAATATTTCCAACCACACAAAAAGTGGCAATTGAGGCAGGAGAGTTTCTTACCTATTCCCTCAGTGACAAGTATTTTTACTTCTACTTCTCCACTAGAAGCCATGGGTTTTTGCCTGTGAATAAGAATGTTATCTATCACTCTTTCAGGGGCTTAAGGTTTTGGCTTTACATAAAAGTAGAGCTCAGGGAAGCAAGTTCTTATTTAGGCAATGATGCCTAAGTTCACTTTGCTTTACCTTGCTTGGTCATTAGTGAAGTGAATTAGCATTGATTCATCCTTCTGAATGACATCATCTTACTGTATTTGAAAGTTGCTGACATATTATTTTAAAAATAGTTGGTAGATCTAGAAAATGCCTGGAATATGGAACATTTTAATTTCACCAAAGCACGACGATACCCATATGGAAAAGATGGTGACATTTATTCAGGATAATGGCATCATTTGGTAGATTACAAGTGGTTGAACAATTCATCAATATTCTTGAAGCATGGTCTGGGTTGTTATGAAAAGAAAGAATTTAATGGCTTATCCTTAGCCCTTTTTTGTAAGCAATATATCCATTAGTAGCTAAGATTAAGAAATTGAAAAGTTGCCAGTGAAAATTTCAGATGGCATATATTTGACCTAACAAGGAACTGCTATCACTCATGACAGAAGCTAAATTCAAAATGGCCTGGACTAGTTAAAAAAATAAAAAAACTTATTTCATGAATTTTTAAAAATCAGTTTTATAAATATAATCACAGCTTGAGTGTGACTGTGTTAAAAAAAAGTCTGTATATTTAAACTAATCACAATGCAAAATGTGATATTACAAAATAATAGAGCTACAAAAACTGTACATACAATTTTACATGAAATCAATCAGAGATATTGTGTCTAAATGATATATTTCCATTGAACTGTGCCTTAGCCATATAGTCTATTGAATCCATATATTGTTCTGAACATCTGTGAGAAGCATCATCATGTTGGAGTGTGTCTAGAGCAGGGGTGCCCACACTTTTTCAGCTTGTGAGCTACTTATAAGATGACCAAGTCAAAGTGATCTACCTACAATAAAAATGCAAAACATAAATTTATTTCTTCTATATTATCATTATTTTAGTTACTATTATTACTATTTAATATTGTGTATTCTTCTTTCATCTTTTTCCTTCTCAGCTCTCTTTTTGGAGGAAAGTCAATGTCATAGTTTTTATGAACAGTCTGAAAAAGCCACTCCACATTTCCCTTCTTTGGAATAGCAATGGCACACAGACAGATGAGGCAAACGCACTTAGAATATGACATAGTGAAAAAAATTCCCTCCCATTCTGTATGAAAGTGGTAGGTTTTAGGCTTCTTACTCGGACCAGCTATGGCACTCATTTTTATATCCTTTGTTGTATTTAGTTTAAATAAATGGAAGGCTAACTACGCAGCAATGTAACTGAACAAGTTAGCGCAGTTTAACGCGCATGCGTAGGGTGTCAAAAGTTCAGATGTCCGATTGGCTACCCTGTATGCCAATCAAAAGACAAATGTCTTTTTAATGTCATGCGATCTACCCACACTTCCTTCGTGATCGACTTCCTACGTAGATCGCGATCGTATTGAGCACCCTCGACATATTGAGCACCCCTGGTCTAGAGTATCCAATGAGTCTGGAGAACAGTATGTGAAGAATGTGGAATGAAAATGATACATTTAGAGAGTTAAATAAGATTAGTGGAGGTTAAATAAGTACTTTTAAACACAAAGGCCAACCATGTGGAAAATAGAACAATTATTCTATGTAATACCAGATGAGGCCAGAAAAAACCAGCATCATAAAGTTATATATAGTTTAGTTCATCATAAGGAGACTTATTAACCAATGATGTAACAGGCTTTGAGGAGAGTTTCTTATTACTGGAATCATTTAAGTGATATTTAGAATGCCATCTGTCAGGGTGTGTAGAAGAAATTCTTGACTGAATGGGAGATTAAACTAAATGACTGTCAAGTATAATCACAAAAATCCCTTATAATACATTCTTGAGCACTGTGGAGGGTTTGAATTTTTTCCTTCTTGCAAGTTAACAAGTTCGAATGACACAGTTTTATGGATGCTCATAGAAGACATGAATCTCCAGGGTCAGAGACAAAGGAAAGCTTCCTGTTCATAGGAATGGCAGTAGCAAGTGTGTCAGACTTTTGTTGTATGGCTGCAATTTCCAGATGGCAATGAAAGGACGTCCAGCTGACACCTTCACATGCAGCAGGTTGCATTACAAGGGAGGTATGCTGAGTTTAGTAAATGTAAATCTTTTATAATGAGCTGTAATGAGCACACCTATCTTTAGCTCTAGAGGGAGACACTAACTCCATCTTTGAAGGTGTAAGCAGACTTGCCTTTTCTTCCAAAGCTATTTACCACACCATCTTTTAAAAGATAAACCAGAGCAAAGTCCAGTCAGTGCCTTTTTCAAAGGTCATGCAAAAAAAAAAAAATGCGGAAGACCCATGGAGAATTGTTTCCTTACAGAGATAATTTTTGGTTAGATGTGCAAGTGCTATTTGTCCTATTCATGCCACTAATGAATAAAAAAGTGTTCATAACAAGGTCCAAAAGCTTAAAATAGCATACAAAAATGAAAAAATGCCTAATGTTAAAAAATGAGTAATTATATTATCTATTTATATTCTGGTCTAGGAAGAATTTAAGGAAGTTTTAGAATACTTATATTAAAGTAAAAATAACTGATGGAACAAAAGAAAATATAGATGAATTGGACTCTATCAAAATTAAAAGCTTTTGTGCATCAAACAGCACTATCAGAATGAAAAGACAACCTATGGAATGGGAGAAAATATTTGCAAATTATATATCTGATAAGGGAATAATATCCAGAATATATATAGGAGCTCCTACAATTCAATAATAAAAAATATTAAGAACAAGCAAAGGACTAGAATAAGCATTTCTTCAAAGAAGATATACAAACAACCAACAGCACATGGAAAGATGCTCAAGTCACTAATTATTAAGGAAGTACAAATGAAAACCACAATGAGATAGCACCTCACATTCATTAGAATGACTATCAACAAAACAGAAGATAACCAGTGTTCGCAAGAATCTGGGGAAATTGGAACCCTTGAGTATGGAAATATAATGTTTCAGCTGTTGTAGAAAACAGTAGGGCAGTTCCTCAAAAATATTAACATAGAATTAATGATTAAGAAATCCCACTTCTGTGATGTACCCAAAAGAACTGAAAGCAGGGTTTTAATTAGAACATCATTTGTACTAGGTAAGAGGTAGAAGCATCACAAATGTACATCAGCACTTGTGTTATCAGCAGGAGTGGACAAACACAATGTGGCTTATACATATACTAGAATATTATTTAGCCTTTAAAAAAGAAGACATTTTTATACATACTACAACATGGATGAACCTGCAAGACAGTATGCTAGGTTAAATAAGTTACTCACAAAAAGACAGTGTATAATTTCACTTATTGAAGTTACTTAGAGTAGATAAATTCACAGAGACCTCAGTTGCCAGGGGCTGGGGTGAGAGGGCAATGAAAATTTGTTGTTTAATGGTACAGTTTTAGTTCTTCAAGATGAAAAGAATTCTGGAGATTGCTTGTACACAATATGAATGGACTTACCACTCCTGAATTGCACAGTTAAAGAATGGATAAGATGGTAAAATTTATGTTACATGTGTTTTATCATAATTAAAAATTTTAAAAAATGACTGGATGAGGAAAGAAAGATTAAAAGAAGGAGAGTTAAGATGAAGCCTGGATGAGGTCAGTACACAAAATATGTCAGAAGATCCTAGGAATTTGGTTGAAACACATTTTCTTCTGTGTTTGCTGGTAGCTAATGGAAAGAGGGCATACAGTTTGTTTTAAACAAGCCAGTTACTCAATTCAAATATTTCTTGTAGTATAATCAGAAAGATCACCTTATACAAATGTTGGGCAGATAAAATATATTATGCTCACTTTGTTAAAGATGGTGCTGCCCACGTGGAAGCCCGCTGCCCAGGTGATAATATTAGTTGCTCTTCTTGTTTGGGATGAGTGTGATTATGTTAATATGTGTTGGGGGAGGGCTTTTGTGCCAAAAGGTTTTAAAAGGAAGAGCGATCACATTGTTCTGGGGGAAGAGGGATTACGTTCTAGGAGGAGAGCAGAGAAAGGCCATGTGGAGGAGCGGAGAGGCAGCCAAGATGGTGGAGTGCTGAAGGAGAAGCCAGATTGTGCAGTTTGTGCAAGAGAAGGAGATGGGGAACAGAGGTGAATAAGACTGGTGAGGTTAAAAACCTTTGATTCTAGGAAATTCGGATGAGTCAGTGGCTTTGGGAGCCCTGAATGGAAAGTGAAGTGTTTTCCCACTGTGTGCATTTCTTGCCCACCAGGTGCAAGCTAGGATTAAAGCTAATGGCCCACCGGTTCTTGGCTCCGTTGTTTCACTACCGTCTGCCTGAATAAAATGCGAACCAGCACGGGCCAGGCAGCTGTGATGGTGGCCATGCCTACTGGCTTTGCAACAAAGATGACCTATAATGAAACAATCTGTCCTCAGTAACAGATTTATAGAAAAGTCAGAAAATGTTCCATATAGTTGCCTTTTAGGGTTTTTTTCAGCATAGGTTGTTGGTATACTAAATCTCAATCTAGTAACCTAAATTCTGGATAGGTGGAAAGGATGGACATGCAAAGCAAGCTTATGCAATAATGCTGTCACTATACAAAGACCCAGAGAAATCTTAGTAATTGTGTCTTTTTTTAAATTGAATTTATTGGGGTGATACTGCTTAACAAAATTAATACAGGTTTCAGGTGCAAAGCTTCACAATGTATCTTCTATACACTGTATTGTGTGTTCTCCCACCAAGTCAGGCTGCTTGCTACTTGGTCACTTGGTTCACGGCAGAAGACTGATGATTAGAATGAAAAGCAAAAATAAAGTATAACAGTTCTCACACTTACTGAGAAGAAATGAGAAGTTCATTGCTCACTTTAAATATCTTACATTGACAAGCAAGACAGAACAATAGACTGACCCAATTTAATTTACATGGGAGAAATGGAACTATTTTATAAAGTATTGGAGCATAAAATTAGAATTAAGAGCATTGGTTTTTGAAGTAAGAAAATTACAGCAGATTGTTGTCGAATAAAGCATCTAGCTCTGCCAAAACAGTAGCAAAGTATGTTTTTGCAAAAGCATATAAGTAAAACCTAGCTCTTTAGGGAAACAGCAAGAAGAAATAATTCTCATATATTTCTTGAGATTCCAGCATGTACATGACACAGAAGAAAACAAGTTTAGAGAAGAAGCCAAACTGGGAAGTAAATCATATATTATCCCTGATGTTCTGTCTTCCCCATCCTAGTTACAATTAATTATGTGGAAAATATTACATATGAAAACAATGAATTACTCAATTGAAAAATAAAGTTTAGTTCTTGACTCAACCAAGAGTCGATGAGATAAATACTTTACAATATTGTTAAATTGTCACAGTACTAAAAAATATATAGTTAGAAGGAGATGTTATATTGTCTGCCTTCTTAATGGAGTTAGTAATAAAAATATGTTAAGGAATGATTAGGGTTAATCATATGTTTAATTACATTTTACTTTAGAATTTGAGTATGAGAATTTTTTGTTTATAAAAATGAAATGCAGTTTAAAGAATTCAAATAGCAAACTTAATGGGTTATCAATACTATAAAATAGAAAATTTTAGAAGGAAGCTTTTAGTCCTCCACATCTTTCAAAAACATGAATATCATCAGTTAATATGGATCAAATAATCGCCAAAAATAAGTATGACATGATACTGGATCCTTTGAAGTGTGCAGTAATATGAGTTTTTGAGCAATGGAGAACATTTCTTTTTCTTCACATTTCTTTTACTGGTTTTACTAGCTTAATTATTCTGTATCTATTGGAGACTCTCCATAATAGGAAATAATGCTTACAAAAATGTTTCTATATATGTGCGGTACTTAGCAAAAATCTGACATATAATGGGCACTCAATGAATGTTTTTGGAATAAAACAAAGTTACTGAATGACTGAACACACTCTTCTCAAGTAGCCACCAAAGACTTAATCTTATCTAAGATTTTTTAATGAGATCAACATCTACTGTGACTCAAATCTACCAACAGTCTCTTACCACTGATTTTTGTACCTATATCCCAGTCAGGCTTACACAATTTTATAATCCCTAACTGTATGTAGATGTAATCAGGAATGAAAGGCAGTTTATGTTTATTAAAAGATATAGAGATAGAGAGATAAATAGGCCCTTTGAGAAAATTCCCAATACAAATTGATTTTCATTATTTGAAAACTTGAAGAAAAGAAACCTATATATTTGTAGACTGTAACTGTTTTCCCATTTTTTTCTCCATCTGTCAAAAGCCTGGATAGAGTAAACATGAAATAAATTTCTATTTATTTTTCATCTACATTGTAATCCAAGGTAAAAGTTGTTAGTAAATCACTTGGTCAGTTCTCCTAACAAAGTAATACAGTATATCAACCTATCTTTTGACATTTTCATTTTTTGTTCTTGACATTTTCTCTTAAAAAATAATAGTGCTGGCTGAACCTGTTATCTTTTATTTAGGATCCATGAACCAAATACAGGCTATCAACTCTCTTGCAGAAAAGCTATCAAGATTCAGAAACCAATGATGTAGATGTAAAGCCCTGTTCATCTGTCTATGGAACATTGAGGGGGAAGTTGGTGGGAAAGTGATGGTGGTGGTTCAAGAACAGCCTGACAAATACCATGTTAATTGAATTAACTGTGTTACTTGGGTAGGACACACTTAAAATAATTACTTTGAAAAGTACAATTAATAAATTCTCTTCTGTTCTAACCTACCAGAAATTAAGATTCATTCAGCTACAATTTTTGAATATAAACCATGTTCCAGAACCTGTATAATTTTTAAAGAAAAGAGCCAGAAGCACAAATACAAACTTAAATTAATTTTTTGTGTGTAACTCTATTGTATGGAAATAAATGTCTTCTTCCATTTTATTATTGTTTATTCTGCCTTTAATGGGCAATTATGCAAGAGTCTTTAATAAATTATAATGAATTTCTACCAAATAGTTTCATGGGACAGTAAAATGGGATCCTTATTTCCTATAAGAGTCTTAGAATTAAAGAGATTTTTTTTAGCAAAATCAAAATCATTTGTGTATTATAAGTATTAAAATTTCTCATGTTAACATTATTATTTTTTTGTTTGGAGACTAATAAATGACATCCAGGAAACAATATTTTACCTACTATAAGGCCCCCTGTAACCCCTAAATCAAAGGAGAAATATTAATGTAGCTCTTAGGCTATATGAAGCACTTGGACTTCTGATAATTATGATTTCTCTTTGTTGAATTAACAGAATTAGAAGAATTATATCACAATGGGTACTGTAGTTATGTATACAGTGTACATCCTGACTAAACCCCTAGATAATATATTATAGTTTGCAAGTTTAAAATCAAATTTTGAATTCACTTTGATTATGGAAAAAGCTCTCATTGTTGTATTCAATGATTAGTTAAAAACCAAATTACTATTACTCAAAGTGACTCTAATTAGGAAAGTCTACTAATTACTAATACTATAAATGAAAATGTTAATGGTTTCTCTTTAAAAAATAAACCAAAGAGTGTTTTCTAAATGTGCTTATTAATTCTTTCATTACTAATAAAGATAGCTATACCCTCTATTTTGACATTCTATTCTCTTTGGCTCAAAGTACTGAGTTGTAACCTGTTGCGACCTATACCAAATAGTGTCATAGAACATTAATTTGGGAAAAATACATTTTTAAAATATCTTTAAAAATTCTTCCATTTCTGTGTATATAATGACAATAGTATATATTGTGCTTGTTTTGTTTAAAAAGCTGTGTTAGACAATAAACAACTAGTTTTCAGAGGGAAGTATTAACCTTATTGAGAAGGACCATAAAAATACTCATATAACCAAAAATAAATGCATTGAAACTGGACAGAGTTACACTGAAAGATGAATACAAAGGAGACCAATAATAATAATAATAATAAAAACGGTTTGGGAAAAGGATCCGTAATGACAAGAACATAGAACATGTAAGAAGAAAGTGAATTTTGAGCTGTACTTTAAAATGGTCATAGTTGAAAGTGTGATAGAAAATTCAAATTGGAAAAGTAGCCCCATAGAGGATGGCAAACCATACTAAAAACTTCCATGTAAATTTGCTTTACTAAAGTAATAAATTGACAATATGGGAAGGCAGGAGTCTATTAAGAATCTGTTAAAGAAGTTTGGGAAGAAATCACTAATGCTTCAGGGGTTAAGCAAGCACATGATAGAATATACTTCCCCTTAGCACCCTCTCCATTTTATAAATCTCAACCCTTGAGTAAATTTCTTTTCAATATTTGGCATAACTAGATGGTCATACACAGAAATCACTTCTCTCTGGCATAACAAAGCATGATGGTGGCCATGAGAAAAGCATGTGTATGCTTGTGTTGGTGTTTGCATTTGCAAGCTGACTTAGTCATAGTTTCCATGGAACACCATGTTTTACTCAGAAGCACAGCTAACAAACTATGATCATCAGACATGGAATCTGGCAGCCATTTCTTAAAAATAAGTGTACCTGTCACTTAAAGGAATACAACTGACAGTGTTTATTGCCAGCGATAAAAGTTTGAGCTTTCAAGTAAAAATTCGAATTTTGACAAATGTGTATCTCTCTCACTGTGAGTTGGACAGCCACCCAATGCTTAAAGACTTTCCTGATGAGGCTGGGGATATTAACATGCAATTTTAAATTTTTTTTCTACTGCATAATTGAATTTTGCATAATAGAAGTCTGCAAATGATGCATTATTTACCAATTAACCAATGTATGATATTAATAACTTATGCGTGGCTAAACAATCCATTCAAAGTGTAAGGAAGACCAAATGGCTTTTAATGTAACAGAATACAAGATGGTTGATATGGTTTCAGAATCCACATTGTAATTAATCTTTAAGAAACTACCACTTGTTGTAGAATTGGGCACCTGAAACTTGTTCAATTATATTAATCAGTGTCAGCTTAATAAATTCAATTAAAGAAAAAGAAACTACATGTTAAGTCTTGTGTAGGAGAATATTCAGGATCATCTAAAAAGTCTATCTACATTCTCTTTGCTTTTTAATTATACATCTGTGCCAAACTGGATTTTCTTCATATAGTTCAACCATATTGCAACAAATTGAATGCAGAATCAGATATGAGAACCCAGTTTTCTTTTATAATGACATACATTGACAAATTTGCAAAAATGTAAAACAAAGCTACTTCTCTATGCATGTTTTTTGATGATATAGTTAAGTTTTATAAAATATGTATTATATGTCAATGTGTATTGGGTTTATTGTAATTTTTAAATAAATAACTAAATATTTTTAAATTTCTACATTTTAATTTCTAATATGCCAAACAGATATAATCCACATTAAGTAAAAGTTCTTTGGGATCCTCAATAGTGTTTATATAATGGGGCCATAAGACAAAACTTGAGGACAAGTAAATAGTAACAATTGATATGAGGGCTCTAGCTGGGAAGATAAAGACTCACATGGAACATGCTTGTTTAATAACTTGCATATATCACATTATCCCTTTGACTTTTCTCCTAAAACCAAAATACTTCCCCTTTTTTGGGGCTACCTATATGTGACTTCTCAATGTAATTCTCACATTATTTTCTTCCACAAAACTCTAGATCTACTTTATTGGAGCTTATATGTATTGAACAGGTTCTACAAGGAAAGTTTACTGAAGCTAAAAGTCTAAAATAGCAAAACAATAGTAAAGTTGTATCTTAGACAGACTTCTTTAATCTCCTAATCTCTTATATTAAAGCAACAACAACAAAAAGAAACATCAAATACTACTGTGAAATCAACTGCTTTCTGCATGAAGTCATATTTGCTAACAAAAGCTTACTACTTGGTAATATAAGAACATTTATATCCAATTACAAAATTTGCCTCAGGTAACCTAGAAAAAGCACAAGGTCTGCTTCTTCCAGCTAGGAACAGTCAAAAGAAATGTATGTCACACTGTAACATGTGAGCAAAATTATAGGCAGTGCCATCAGGGAGACTTTTTTCAAATGAAAGGTTGTAACTTAACATATGGCTGCTCTCCAAACCTCTGTGAAAAATGAGGAAAGGTCACAGGCCTGAAAAAGGATAAACATGAAGAATTTGTGCCATAGCAACAGAAGAGGAAATGAGGGAGAGTTTAGATAAATACAGTATAACCCCAGGATTTGCAAAATGTTAGTTGAGGCTAGTACTATGAACTATTCATGAATATATCCATATCCATGAAATACAAATTCACAAATTATGAGAAGCAAAATGGATAATAGAGTAATAATTTTATTGGTAAGGTAGTCAGCTCTTGTAAAGTATTAGAGTGAGAGAGCAAGTCAGGTACACCCAACAAGAGATTTCTATCTGAACAAAAAGGTGCAAAACAATCTTAAAATATCAAACACAGGCTGACAAGAGCTATTAAATGAATAGGGGCTGGCCTCTAGGTCATGTTTTTTACCTCCTCCATAAAAACTGGTCTGTTCCACGTTTGTCTCTTGTTACAGGTGGCCCTATATAAAATAGCCTATATAGTGATTTTTTAATGCCAAATATCCCAGAAAAGGACTAAAAGGGTGGAAAAACATGGAGAAAAGTTACCTTGAAAACAAAACACAAACCAATTTTATAGTTTAGCCTGGGAATAAACTTTAGTTCAGTGGAAATAAACTTTAGTTCCTTAAAACAGTGTTGGTTAAATTTGGGAGTCTGAATTGTCTTTCATTTTTTCTCCATTTAAGAAATAATTAGTACCTTAATTTTTTTTAAGATTTTGAAAATCCAGTATCATCAACTTTTTTAATTTCCCTACACTTCATTAGTTTTAGTACTGGTCTTGACCTATCCCATTTTCTAACTACTTGTCTGGGAATCTTTTTGCACAAAGAGGTAGCAAATTAGGAGGCTAAAAACAAATGTCCCCATGGAGACACCAGAACAGTTTTTATTTTATTGGTGAGCATTAGGTAGACTGACCATTCACTGTACTAAGCAGAACAAATGTGCACTTGCAAAGAGGAGTTTGGGAATTTTAGAATCTTGTAAAATTTCAGGTTTGTCACCTGAGGTCTTTGAAAACAAACACAATCTTGACCTTAAGGTTAAAATTCACACAGCTAGTTTCATTTGCAAAACATTTTTCATCTGTAATATTATTGGATCCCCACTGCAAGCATTAAGGAAGATACTGCCATTTTTTCTAGTTCAGAAGTGCAGAACTGAGGCAAAGAAAAGTTGAGTGACTTGTGAAAGTCAAGGCTAGTTAGTGATGTTGCAGGGATTCAGATCAATTGACATCTCCCTTCTTTTCTTTATTTGTATTTACAGAATTAATTCTGGAAAACTTAGAACTTTAAAAACAATCAATTGACCATGCCAGAAGTAGAAGCAAACATATCTCTCCTGTTCTCATTTATACCTACCCCAGACCACACAACTGACATGTTTTAGAACATTTCAAGTACATGAATGCTTTTAATATCCCAGCGACCTTTTACAGAAAGAGTGGTTGCCTTAAGATTAAGTGACTTGTTCTACCCATCAGAAGGGAGTTTAGACCTGGTGTATTAGAAAGTGGAAAACAAATATAATAGAATAATCTTAAAGTTATAACATAGTATAAATCTATCCACAAAGAGTCTCTGTGCAGCCCTCTAGTCATCGAGGAGGATTAAATAGAAACAAACATTCTCTTAATGTAGTACTTAGCATGAGAGCTGTGCATTTTTTTAAAAATTAATTTTAATGGGGTGACACCAATAAATCAGGGTACATATGTACAATGAAAACACCTCCAGGTTATCTTATCATTCAATTATGTTGCATACCCGTGACCCAAAGTCAAATTGTCCTCTGTCACCTTCTGTCTGGTTTTCCCTGTGCCCTTCCCTCCTCCCTATACCACCCTCTACTTCCTCCCCCCATCCCGTAACCACCACTCTCTATCCATGTCTCATAGTCTCACTTTTATGTCCCCCCTATGTATGAAATCATGCTATTCTCAGTTCTTTTCTGATTTACTTATTTCATTCCGTATAATGTTATCAAGGTCCATCCATCTTGTTGTAAATGATCCGATGTCTTCATTACTTATGGCTGAGTAGTATTCCATAGTATATATGTACCAAAGCTATTTAATCCACTCGTCCTCTGAGGGACACTTGGGCTGTTTCCAGATCTTTGCTATTATGAACAATGCTCCCATGAACACGGGGGTGCATTTCTTCTTTTCGAACTGTGCTATGGTGTTCTTAGGGTATATTCCCTATAAGTGGGATAGCTGGGTCAAAAGCAGTTCGATTTTTAATTTTTTGAGGAATCTCCATACTGTTTTCCACAGTGGCTGCACCAGTCTGCATTATCACCAGCAGTGCAGAAGGGTTCCCTTTTCTCCAAATCCTCACCAGCAAATATTCTGTGTTGTTTTGCTGATGAGCACCATTCTGACTGGTGTGAGGTGATATCTCATTGTAGTTTTACTTTGCATTTCTCTAATGATTAGTGATGTTGAGCATTTTTTACATATGCCTATTGGCCATCTGTATGTTCTCTTTGGAGAAATTTCTATTCATTTCTTTTGCCCATTTTTTGATTGGATTGTTTGTCTTCCTGGTGTTGAGTTTTATAAGTTCTTTATAAATTTTAGTTATTAACCCCTTATCAGATGTGCTGTCGAATATGTTCTCCCATTGTGTGGTTTGTCTTTTTATTCTGTTCTTATTGTCTTTAGCTGTGCAATAACATTTTAGTTTGATATAGTCCTATTTGTTTATCTTGCCTTTTATTTCATTTGCCCGTTGAGATAAATCGGCAAATATGTTGCTGCTACAGATGTCAGAGAGCTTGCTGCCTATGTTTTCTTCTAAGGTGCTTATGGTTTCACAGCTTACATTTAAGTCTATTATCCATTTTGAGTTTGTTTTTGTGAATGGTGTAAGTTGATGATCCCCGTTTCATTTTTTTGTAGGTAGATGTCCAATTTTCCCAACACCATTTGTTAAAGAGGCTGTCTTTATTCCATTGTATGTTCTTTCCTCCTATGTAAAATATCAGTTGTCCATAATGATGTGGGTTTATTTCTGGATTCTCTGTTCTGTTCCATTGATGTATGTGCCTGTTCTTATGCCAGTACGAGGCTGTCTTGAGTACAATGGCCTTGTAGTAAACCTTGATATCCGGAAGAGTGATACCTCCTGCTTTATTTTTTCTTTTTAAGATTTCTGAGGCTATTCGTGTTCTTTTTTGGTTCCATATAAATTTTTGGAATGTGTGTTCTATATCTTTGAAGTATGTCATTGGTATTTTAATTGGTATTGCATTGAATTTATAAATTGCTTTGGGTAATATAGACATTTTAATGATGTTTATTCTTCCTAGCCATGAGCACGGTATATGCTTCCACTTGCTTGTATCTCCCTTCATTTCTTTTATCAATGTTTTATAATTTTCCAGTACAAGTCCTTAACCTCCTTGGTTAAATTTACTCCTAGTACTTTATTTTTTTGGCTGCAATAGTGAAGGGGATTGTTTTCTTAATTTCTTTTGCAGACAGTTCATTGTTGGTCTATAGAAATGCCTCTGACTTTTGAGTATTAATTTTATATCCTGCCACCTTGTTGAATTCATTTATAAGGTCCAGTAGTTTTTTGACTGAGACTTTAGGGTTTTCTATATACAATATCATATCATCTGCAAATAATGACAGTTTTACTTCTTCTTTTCCTATTTGGATGCCTTTGATTTCTTCTTCTTGTCTGATTGCTGTAGCTAGAACTTCCAGAACTATGTTGAATAAAAGTGGTGAAAGGGGGCACCCCTGCCTTGTTGCTACTCTTAAGGGAATTGCTTTTAATTTTTGTTCATTTAGTATGGTGTTGGCTGTGGGTTTGTCACAGATGGCCTTTATCATGTTAAGGAATGTTCCCTGTATTCCCACTTTACTGAGAGTTTTGAGCATGAATGGGTCCTGGATTTTATCAAATGCCTTTTCTGCATCTATTGAAATTATCATGTGATTTTTTCCTTCCTTTTGTTTATGTGATAAATCATATTGATTGATTTGCGAATATTGAACCAGCCTTGCCTCTCCAGAGTAAATCCCACTTGATCATGGTGTATGATTTTTTTTCATATATTGCTGGATCTGGTTGGCTAATATTTTGTTGAGAATTTTAGCATCTGAATTTATCAGGGATATAGGCCTATAATTTTCTTTCTTTGTGTTGTCTTTGCCCAGTTTTGGGATCAGAATTATGCTCGCCTAATAAAAGAAGTTTGGAAGTCTTCCTTCCTCTTGACTTTTTTGAAATAGCTTGAGGAGGATAGGCGTTAGTTCTTCTTTGAATTTTTGGTAGAATTCACTTTTGAAGCCATCAGGCCCAGGACTTTTTTTTGTTGGGAGTTTTTTTGATAAATGTTTCGATCTCATTTGTTTTAATTGGTCTGTTTAGGTGTTCTTATTCTTCCAGATTTATTTTTGGAAGATTATATGATTCAAGAAATTTGTCCATTTCCCCTAGGTTGTCTAATTTTTTGGCATAGAGATCTTCATAGTATTTTCTTACAATGCTTTGTATTTCTGTTGTGTCAGTTGTTATTTCTCCACTGTCATTTCTAATTTTATTTATTTGGGTCCTCTCTCTTTTTTTCTTGGTGAGTCTAGTTAAAGGTTCATCAATCTTGTTTATCTTTTCAAAGAACCAGCTCCTGGTTTCATTGATCCTCTGTATTGATTCCTTAGCCTCTATGTCATTTATTTCTGTTCTGATCTTTATTATTTCCTTCCGTCTACTGGTCCTGGCCTTTATTGGCTGTTGTTTTTCTAGTTCTTTTAGATGCACGGTCAGGTTGCTTATTAGAGCTTTTTCTAGTTTCTTATGATATGCCTGTAGTGCAATGAACTTCCCTCTCAGTACTGCTTTTGCTGTGTCCCATAAATTTTGAGTTGATGTATGCTCATTATCATTGGTTTCTAGAAACTTTTTTATTTCTTCTTTGATCTCATTGTTAACCCATTAATTATTTAATATCATGCTATTTAGTTTCCAAGTGTTTGAGTATTTTTCAGTTTTTCTTTTGTGGTTAATTTCTAATTTCATGGCATTGTGATCAGAGAAAATGCTTGATATGATTTCAATCTTCTTAAATTTATTGAGACCATTTTTGTGTCCTAACATGTGGTTTATCCTAGAAAACATACCATGAGCACTTGAGAAGAATGTATATTTTACTGCTTTAGGGTGAAAAGTTCTGAAGATATCTATTAAATCGAGTTGATCTAGTTTCTCCTTTAAGTCTGCTGTTTCATTATTAATTTTCTTTCTTGAGGATCTATCCAGTGTTGTCAGTGGGGTATTGAAATCCCCTACTATGATAGTATTGCTGTTAATCTCGCCCTTTATATCCATCAATGTCTGCTTTATGTATGCTGGGATCCTATATTTGGTGCGTAGATATTTATAATTGGTATAAACATGTTGAACTGTTCCCTTTATCATTATGTAGTGTCTTTCTTTATCTCTTACTGCAGCTTTTGCTTCAAAGTCCTTTTTGTCAGATATAAGTACTGCTACTCCGGCTTTTTTTTTCATTTCCATTTGCATGAAATATTTTTTTCCATCCTTTTACCTTCAGTCTGTGTGCATCTTTTGTTTTAAGGTGTGTCTTTTGTAGACAGCATATGTATGGGTCCTGTCTTTTTATCCACAAAGCTACCCTATGTTTTTTGACTGGATCATTTAATCCATTTACATTTAAGGTTATTATTGATTTGTAGTTGTTTATTGCCATTTTATTCTTTAAAGCTGTATTCTTCTTTGGCTATATTCTTTCCTCCCTTTGAACTGTTCACAACAGGCCCCTTAGCATCTCTTGCCGAATTGGTTTGGTTTTAATGAATTCCTTGAGGCTGTCTTTGTCTGGGAAGCTCTTTATTTCTCCTTCAACTTTAATCGTTAGCCTTGCTGGTTAGAGTAGTCTTGGTTGTAGGTTCTTGTTCTGCATTACTTTGAATATATCTTGCCATTCCCTTCTGGCCTCAAGTGTTTCTTTTGAGAAGTCAAATGTTATACTTATGGGGGCTCCTTTGTAGGCTCCTTTTTTTTCTCTGGCAGCTTTTAAAATTTTCTCTTTATTCTTAGCTTTGGTATTTTAACTATAATGTGTCTTGGTGTAGATTTTTTTGTGTTTCTCTTTAATGGAGTTCTGTGTGCTTCTTGAACATGTGGAACATTTCCCAGCCTTAATTAAGAAAGTTTTCTGCTATGATTTGATTGAAAAATGATTCTATTTCTTGTTCTCTCTCCTCTTCTTCAGGGACCTCTACGATGCGAATGTTGTTTCTCTTCATGTTGTCACAGAGCTCATTCAGAGTTTCCTCACATTTTTTAGTCTCTTTTCCTTTTTCTTCTCTGCTTCTGTGCCTTTGTTTATTGTGTTCTCTAACTCGCTGATTTGATCCTCAGCGTGATTCATCCTGCTTTTAATTCCATGTGGCCTTCAGTTCTGATACTGTATTTGTCATTTCTGTCTGATTCATTTTTATTATTTCAATTTCACTTTTTATACTTGTTATCTCTTTATTTAATTGTTCATAGTGACTATCCATTGTTGCTCTAATTTCTTTGAACATCCTAACTATCATTATTCTAAATTCTGCTTCTGGTAATTTGGTTATATCTGGTTCATTTAGGTCTTTCTCTGGGGATTTCTCTTGATTCATTTGGGTTGCATTCCTCTGCCTGTCCATTTTGTCTGTGTATAAGCAAGTTGTGGACACTGAAGTCCACTAGTTGTTCCCTTTGTGTTCTGTCTGCAGGTTCGCCACCCCCTCTGCCGCTGCCTAGGGTGGTTGGGTATGGGCGTTGCCAGCGCCGGCCCACTACGGCTGTTGCTGTGATTTCTTCCTCTCCTCCATGGGAGGGGTGTCACTCAAGCCACTAGCCTCAGCACCAAGGGTAGAGGTGAGCACCTTTGCTCAGCTGCGGACCCAGCCTGTTTCCGGGCTTCTGCCCAGCACCCGCGGTCAGAGTCTGCTCACCACATGTTCTGCAGGTTGGACGGGGCTTCTGACATGCTCTCAGCTGTGAGCCTTTGCCCGTCGGGAGCTTTAGCCCCACCCTCGAGGCCAGGGCCCTCCTGCTTAGGGTCGCTAACCAAGGTTTATTGGGCCGGATGTGGCTGTTGGTGTGAGCTCAGCTGCGAACTTCTGCTCGTCTGGGGCTCTACCCCACCTCCACGTTCAGAGTCAACTCGCGCATGCAGGATGGCAAACTGCGGTTTCTCCGGCTGGTTGGATTGCTGGCGTAAGCTCAGCCATTAGCCTCTGCCGGTCCCTGGTCCTAGCTCTGTCCTTGTGATCAGAGCCATCTTGCGCAGGGTTGCAGAGCAGATCTCTGTTCATTCCTGGCTCCCGCTTTTTTTTCCGCTGGTGGGGTTAAAGGCGGGCCGCAGCTGCCGGACCGCTTTCACGCGTTCCCTCCACTCCTGCTGGGCTAGACTGAGCTCACACCGGCTGGACCTCCACCCCCGCTGACAGAACCGCGTTTCAGTGTCCTGCTGCCACCATCCTTCCAGCAACCCTCAGTAGAGTAGGAAGGGCCCTAACACTCTATACTGTAGACCTGGGAGCTCCCTCCCTCTAAGCAGCTCTGCTCTAATTGCCGCAGGAGAGCTTATTTGGCTGGTGTCCTGTCTCCCTTTGCTGGTATTGCTAGTTCCAGGGGAAATATTCGTTTTTGATTAGGGAAGTGACTTAGCCCAGGGGTTAGGGTGGCTGTCCCTCAGAGTGTTTGTCTCTGTGCCTTCAGTCCACACTCTCTTCCCGCTGCTCTGGTCTTCTCCTCTGTCCCCATTCCCCAGAGCCCTGGGTGTGTGGTTGTGAGAGAGGTTTTCTGTGCTGTCCCTTTTAAAAGAATCTTGGGCCTGAGAAAACTGTCTCTTTCTCACAAACAGTATCCTCCCTTGTTTCACAGCTCAATACTGTCCAAACACCTCTTCTAGGCTCTGCGACTACAGGCTGGGGCTTGGTTCCTGGGACCCAGGTCCCTCCCTCTCTGCCAAACTCTCCTTCCGCCACTTGGGTCTCTCCGGGCTGCTGTTCACTCCGGGGAGCTGGGCAGTCCTCTCCGAGTTTTCTCTATTCCTACCAGTTTCAATGTGCCTTCTTCTGTGTTCCTTGGTTGAAGATCCACTTAGTTTAGTTCACAGTTGGTTTATCCAGATGATGGTTCTTAAAATTGAGTTATAATCCACTTTGGTTCTGGGAGTTGGAAGTTGGTACGTCCGCCTACTCCATCGCCATCTTGCTCCCCTCTCGAGAGCTATGCATTATTAACACCCCTTGGTCCCATTTTCAAGAACCACAGTGAAATCAAGAGCAGGGAGCAAACTATAAATGGTAAATTTACCTTCTAAACTAAAGTCAGACCGATGCAATATTGCATAGGAATACAACCCCATCTCATTAATATACTGGGTTCGCATTTATAAACTACTTTTATATCAATAAATTAATGGAAAGGAAAGATAAGACTAGAAAATTGTTAAAAGAGAAAGAGTGGAAGCTAGGATAAGACATAAAACATCTATCAAGAGGAGTGTAAACTAAAATGCAGTCAATTTGACTATATAGGTAGAGGATGACATGTCTGGGTGAAAAGCCTTGAAAGGAGTAGCAAAATTCATGGAAGTAATATAAAAATGTCCTAAGGAGAGTTATTTTAATTAGTCCACTGGAAACTCTGAATAATGAAAAACAATACAAATATAAGCATGAAAGATTGTAAATATATTTAATATAAATAGAGTATGAATCTTTTGTCATATCCTTTGCAACTTGGACAGACAGCTCAAAGACTCTGACCCAGTTTTAGAACCCACCTATTACTGACAGCTAGTGGGGATCAATCTGTGTTTTTCTACCTTACCTATTTTCAAATTTTCAAATTTTCTTCTCAACAGATGTAGTTTCTGTCTTCTCTTTGCCCTCTTCCTTCCTTCTTTTCTCCCTTCCCACTTTTCTTTTCCTTTCTCTTCCTTTTCTTCTCTTCCTCCTCCACCCCTCCCCTTCACTTTATGTTGTCTGGTTCCTTCTCCTTCTCTTCTTTCCCTTTCTCTTCCTCCTCCTCCTTCAGTAAAGTAACTTCTAATAAAATGTCTGAGCCATCCAAGTCCTGTTTCTTCTGTTCTTGCTGAGACAAGCAAATGATGATTATTAGACACTTAGACGTTTATATTCCTTGGATAATATATGACCATATTTAATTATATTTTGTCATTTATTTGTTTTAATATTTATTACCTTTTATTCTCACTTAAAATTTTAACACCATTAAGACTATGTGTTTACTTTGCAAGACTATTTCATTAATGTTTGTGATAATCACAAAGAAGAGGCAGAATTTAGGTTAAAAAAAAAGTGGTGGTTAAGTATGTTAGAGTCTTCTGAGATATGTCACAAATGCCAGCTGTTGCATCAATACTGTATAGTAGACTTGGGAAATATTATTCACAAATCACAAATGAGAAAAGTGAGTCTTTTCCAAAACAATCATTGAAGTGGTAGTTGAACTTAGATTTTATGATATCAGGGGAAAATGCCCACTACATCCCACGGCCTCCTCAACTTGTGTGGAAACCCCTTTGGAAATTATTGGAAAGATTAAGTGGATAGTACTGTATCTGAGATGTGTCACACCTGCTACACGGTAGGTGTTCAATAAGTGCTTGTTCTTCTCCTGGCTTGAGAACTGTTTCTTAATGTGGTCAACTTTGCACGGCAGATTGGTATCGTGGCTGTTCCCTGAAGCATGGCCTTTCCAATGCTAAGTGGTATGTTCATACTATTTTTATAAATGAAAGGAAAAGTTGGGAATGTTTAATATACTCTTCGGTGGAAGAATGTTTTTTATAGGTGGATGCATTTTCATGAGGATAAAACAGCAAGAGACACAAAGGTACTGCAACATGCCTAACTTCTCAAAGAGGCACAGTGCGTAACTTGCAAAGTCCAACCAGATGTCTTCAAAATGGCAATGCCATGATTTCCCTGTTTTCTTCACACTCACAAGCTCATACAAACATACATGTATACACAATTAGATTGTGCTTATTTTATTCAATTGGAAGGAATGACCAGTAATCTAGTGATCATAGAAGGTTAGTACTATGAAGAAACAGGAATTTTCTAACTCAAGCCCTTCCACTAAGAGTTGAGAAAAATGAATATGAATATGTAATGTCTTTCTGAAATGAATGGCAATGTCATCAAAACATTCATTCATGTTTTCCCAAAGCAAGATACTGTGAAGTACTCAGGATTATATCTCGTCAGGTAAAATCACACCTTTCTCTTTTGTGTTTTCTATTATTATCTCACTACAAGCAGTACCAAGACTGATACTTAATAGCCCATGCATCTGTTCAAGAGACTGACACCAGCAGTGTTCCCTCTGATTTTACTATTAATAATGTGGTTTTGTTTTAAGTTTATCTAAGACTGTGAGAATTATTTTGTTTTATATAATAGAATTTAAGTATTGAATTTAATAGCCAAATTTTATTTTATTTTGCTCACCTATTTTTATTTTATTTTTCCTTAAGTGTTATTGAGGTATACTTGACAAATAAAAATTACGTATATTTAAGGCATAAAATATGATGATTTTATATATATAAATGATTGCCGCAAGTAAGTTAATTAACACATCTATTACTTTGCATACTTAATTAACTTTTATTCTTTTTGATGTGGAGAGTACACAAGATTTACTCTTAGTAAATTTCAAGTATATAATACAGTATTATACATTAAATGTCTAGAACTTATAACAAAGTTTGTATTCTTTGATCAACATTTGTCCATTTTCCCAAACCTCAGGTCCTGGCAACCCTCCTTCTATGTTTCTATATGTTAAACTTTTTAAAGTTCCACACACATAATGAGATCAGACAGTATTTGTCTTTCTGTGTCTGGTTTATTGCACTTAGTGTATTGTTCTTTAAGTTCATTTACGTTGTCACAAATGTCAGGATTTCCTACCTTTTATGGGTGAATAATATTCCACTTTGTGTGTGTTTGTGTGTATATATGTATCTTACATTTTCTTTATTTATTCATCCATCAATGGTTACTAGGTTGTTTCCACATCTTGGCTACTGTGAGTAATGTTGCAATGCATATAGGAGTGTAGGTATCTTTTCAAGATACTGACTTTATTTCTTTGGATATATATCTAGTAGTGGAATTACTGAATTATACGGTACTTCTATTTTTAAATATTTGTGAAGCTCCAATACTGTTTTCCATAATGCAATACCAATTAACATTCCCACCAACAATGCACAAGGGTTCCCTTTTCTCCATTTTCTCATCAACATTTTTATCTCTTCACTTTTTGATTTTAGCAGTCCTAATAGGTATGAGGTGATACTACATTATTTTCTTTGCATTTCCCTGATGATTGGTAATGTTGAGGCTTATTCATATAATTGTTTTCCATTTAGTATATTTTATTTATTTTTAATTTTTATTATTATTTTTAATCCAGTGAGAAGAGGGGAGACAAAGACAGACTCCTGCATGCACCCCAACTGGGATCCACCGAGCAAGCACACTAGGGGGTGATGCTCTCTGCCTATCTGGGCTATTGCTCCATTGCTCAGCAACTGAGCTCTTCTTAGCACCTGAGGTGGAGGCCATGGAGCCATCCTCAGCACGTTGGGGCCAACTCACTCCAATCAATCCATGGCTGCAGAGGAGAGAGAGAGAGAGAGAGAAGCAAGAGGGGTGGAAAAGCAAGAGGGGTGAAGAAGCAGATGGGTGCTTCTCCTGTGTGCCTTGACCAGGAATCAAACCTGGTACATCCACACATCGGGCTGACACTCTACCACTGAGCCAACCAGTCAGGGTCTATTTAGGATCTTTAAAAAATAATGGTTTCTTCTATGCATATATATAATTTATTGGTATTATTGCCATTGAAAATAATCTGATTTTGTTTGTGGGATTGAAATAAGATACAAATCTAATATATTTTGAGGTGCAGGAAAGACTTTAAGCAGTACTTAAGATTTAAAGATGAGAAAACTGAGACAAAGAGAGTTAAGTTATTTGTGAAAGTCAAAACTAGTTAAGTGCGCCTGACCTGTGGTGGCACAGTGGATGAAGCGTCGACCTGGGAACACTGAGGTCACCAGGTCAAGGCACTGCACTGGTCTGGTCAGGGCGCATGTGGGAGTTGATGCTTCCTGCTCCTCCCCCTTTCTCTCTTTCTCTCTCTCTTTCTCTGTGTGTGTGTGTCTCCTCTCTAAAATTGAATAAATGAAGGAGAATTAGAATAAAAAAAAACTTAAAAAAAAAATAAAAACTAGTTAAGTGTGATCAAAGATTCAAATCCATGCCTTTGGTTATTTTATTTTTTTACATTTGACCCATAGTTATTTTGATGTATATTGTTTAATTTTCAAGTATTTGAAGGGATTTTCTAGATATCTTACTGTTAATTATTCCTACTTTAATTCCACTATGGTTAGAAAATAAACTCTGTCAGATTTAACATTTTTAAAGTTTTATTGAGCCTTATTTTTCTTATCTTTGGTAATATCCTTTTTTTGGGGTCCACTTTGTCTGATATTAACATAAGCAAACCACACAAAAACAGGTTTTAATGTTTACTGTATGGTATATAATTTCTCTTCCCTTTACTTTAAACCTATGTCTTTTTGCAGATAGCATACTGTTGGGTCCTGTGATTTAATGTAGATTGACGATCACTCTTTTAAATTGAATGTTTAATCAATACAATTCATTAAACAATTATTAATATGGTTTGGTTCAACTATTCTATCTTGCTTTTTTTTTCAAAGTCCCACTTATTATTTGTTCCTTCACTATTCCTTTCACACTATTTTCAGTTACTTAGATATTCTTTAGCATATAATTTTAAGCCTATTATTGACTTTCTAGTTGTAATTTTTATACTTTTTAGTTACTCTAGGGATATCTTTCATTCTTAATATAACACAGGCTAGTTAGAGTTAACATTGTACTACTTCATGTAAAAGCCTTAGTATTAAAATTCCATTTGTGCTTCCACAGGCCTTTGTGGTATGATTGTAAAATATTTTTCATTGAAATAATGCAATCTTATTATTATTATTTTTACTTTAGATAAAATGACACAGTGCTATTATTTTTCTTTAAATAGTCATTCTTCTTTAAACACATTTTGAGAAGAAAAATAGTGTTTTATATTTACTTACTTGTTTACCATTTTTGGTGCTACTCATCCCTTTTTATAGATCCAAATTTCAATCTATTGTCATTTTTGCTGAGTATAGAATTCTTGCTTGAAATAATTTCTTTTCGTTCATCATTTTAAATTTATTTTGTTGTATTTTGGGCTCCATTATTTCTGATAAAGTTACCTGTTATTTATATCATTGTTCCTTTGTATGTAATGTGTTGTTTTTCTTTGGCTGTTTTAATATAGTCTCTCTATCTTGAGTTTTCAAGAGTTACATTATGATGTTTCTAGATATGGTTTTCTTTGTCTTTATCTTAATTGGGGCTAACTGAATTTTCCTTTTTTAACTAAACTGGGGGAATTTTCAGTAATTACTTTTATGTCCTCTTCTTTCTTTTTCCTTTGAGACTTCAATTACATGTATGTTAGATTGCTTGTTATAGTCCCTGAAAACATGTCATTGACACATTATTATTATTTAGCAAGAGAGACAGACAGAAAGGGTGAGAGATGAGAAGCATCAACTTGTAGTTACAGCACTTTTTGTTAGTTGTCCATTGATTGCTTCTCATACATGCCTTGACCAGGGGGCTCCAGCTGATCCAGTGACTCCTTGTTCAAGCCAGTGAACATGGTCTTTAAGCCAATGACCATGGGATCATATTAATGATCCCACACTCAAGCAAGTATCCTCCCAATCAAGCTGGCAAGCCTGTGCTCAAGCTAGCAGTCTCGAGGTTTCAGACCTGGGACTTCAGAATACTAGATTAACATTAAAAATTTTTTTAATACTTTACTCTTCATCCTTCACATTGTGTAGTTTCTATTGATTGTCTTAAGGTTTACTAACCTTATCTTTAGCAGTCTCTAATTTGATGTTAAGATTAATCAGCACAGTTTTTACTTCAGATATTTTATTAATCTGTGCAAAATTTCCATTTGGTTATTTTCTATATATATTTATTTTTTTATTAAAGTCTCATCATCTCTTCACTTATTATTACTATCTTTACCTGAAGGTCCTTCCTTGAGGCTATTTTTCATAGATTTTAAAAAAATCCTCTACTAATTCCAATGTCTGGGGTATTCTTTGGTCTTTCCCCATGGACTGTTTATTTGCTTAAGTATGAGAATCATTTTTCTTCTTCTTTGCATGTATAGTAAGTAATCTTTATTTTATGCTGAACATTTTAGATGAAACTTTGTAGTAAATTAGATTATGACATTTTCCCAGAAAACTTGATTTTTTTTTTCTATTAGTCAATTTAAATGATGAATAATTTTGTTATTGTCATGCTTGGTTTTAGTCTGTGTTAGGGCAGCTCTACTAGGTCTTTGAGCTTAATCCTAACATGTAGTTTTTTCTGAGAACATGATTCTTACCCTCAAAGCATAGCCTTTTTAGAATCTCAACTGAATGCCTGAGGTACTCAGTGAGGTTGCTTTGCTCTAGTACTCCAACATCTTCTATCACTGCAGCTTCTCTAGTATTTCCATTTAGCACTTAGACCAGTGATTCTTAACCTGGGTTCTATAGAACCCTAAGGGTTCAATGAGTCGGTCTCAGGGATTCAGAGAAGCCTCTGCCACAGAGGCCAGAATAAAGTAATACCGTAATCTGTTGTAAGTTCATGCACTTTGTTGGTTTTGTTCTTTGAGCAAGGTGATGTTTATGCACGGCTCATTTTGTGCACCAGTAAAAAAACATATACGTATGTCTTGAATTTGGAAAAATAAAATTTTATTTATCACTAAAGAAGGGTTCAGTGAATGCGCATATGAAACTGGTGGGTTCGGTACCTCAAAAAAGGTTAAGGACCACTGACTTAGACCTTTAGTAGCAAATCTCTGCTACACAAATCTCACTATTCACATTGGCCAAGAATCTGCAGTAAATCCTCATGTAGACTTTTACCCTCAACTTCTTCACATAGCTACCTCTTCTTTGGTCAACTGCCCTGCAAATTACAACTTTTGGGGAAAACCTAATTAATATTTCAATCTTTGTATCTGCAATTCAGCACAACTATAGTTTAACTTGATCTCCATCTGAATTAAGGCAGGAAAATAACCCAAACCCAAAACTGAGAAAAATCATGGGACTTACAACATATATTCCCCTTCTCTCAAGGATCAAAGTCCTGCTATGACCATTGTTCAATGTCTGAAAACAGTTGTCTTATATATTTTGTCCAGTTTTGTAGTTGTTTACAACAGGAAGGCAAGTCTAATACCAATAAGTCTTTCATGATTGGGAAAAAATGAATCCATGAATGTATATTTAATTTTTTCAAAACCTTATGAGATAGTATTTGTAAAGTAGTTACCATTATTATACTCAATTCTGTAAAGAAATAAACTCAGACTAACTAGTAAATAGGGGAGTCAGAATTTGAACCTTAGCAATCATATTCCAGACTCTTGTGTTTGATTCAATATACCATGCTGTGTCTTTAACATAAAATTGTATTTTCTTCCTTCATAGCATCTATTAAACTCTTTTTCTTACAGATTTATTAATGTTTATTTAGTTTGCTACTTTTCTACTATGTATAAATACCATATATTTTCTGTTTAGAAATGTCTTCTCACTGCCTAGCACAGGTAGGAAGTCAATAAGTATTTGTTGAATGAATGAATGCAAAAATATAGATGCCACCATTATAAAACTATTTTGAAAATAGAATTTTTCCCACTTATTTAATATTTACACTTCATCTTGCTTGCCTCCTTGTGGCATCAAAAATTTTTTAAAAAACAAACAAAAATCTAAAAGTAAGAAATATGCAGAAAAGTGACATGCATCATTAGAATCTTTACAAGTATAGACTTCAGGGGGGGAGCAAGATGGCGACGGAGTAGGCGGACGTACCAACTTCCAACTCCCAGAACCAAAGTGGATTACAACTCAATTTTAAGAACCATCACCTGGATAAACCAACTTTGAACAAAACTAAGTGGACTCTTCAACCAAGGAACACAGAAGAAGCCACATTGAGACTGGTAGGAATAGCGAAAACGCGAAGAGGGCTGCCCAGCTCCCCGGAGCAAACGGCAGCCCGGAGAGACCCGTGTGGCGGGAGGAGATTTTGGCGGAGAGGGAGGGACCTGGGTCCCAGGAACCAAGCCCCAGCCTGCAGTCCCAGAGCCAAGAAGAGGCGTTTGGACAGTTTTGAGCTGTGAAACAAGTGAGGGAGCTCCCAGGCCTACAGTGTGGAGTATTAGGTCCCTTCCTACTCTGCTGAGGGCTGCTTAAGGTTTTGGGGCGGCAGGACGCTGAAAGGCGGTTCTGTCGGCGTGGGCAGAGGCCAAGCCGGTGGGAGATCCGTCTAGCCCAGAGGGTCGGAGGGTAAGCGCGAGAGCGGTCCGGAAGCTGCGGGCCCGCCTTTAATCCCACTTACGGGGACAAAGCGGGAGGCCAGGAATAGGCAGGCCCTGCGCAAGCCGGCCCTGACCGCGGGGACCGGGCTAGGACCAGGGACGGGCAGGGGCTCGTGGCTGAGCTGACGCTAGCAGTCCGCCCCCCGCCCCCCCCCCCCCGCCGCCCGCCGGAGAAACCGCGGTTGGCCAGTATACGTGCGCGAGCGGGCTCCGAGCGCGGGAACGGGGTGGACCCCGAGACAGGCGGAGGCTCGCAGCTGAGCCCACGGCTGCTATCCCCATCCGGCCGGAGAAACCCCGGATAGCGTTAATACGTGCACGAGCGGGCTCCGAACGCGGGGGCGGGGTAGAGTCCGGGACGAGCGGAAGTACGCAGCTCGGCGGAAGCCAGCAAACACGCCCGCCCCAATAAATCTTGGTTTCCGACCCTGCGCAAAGGGCCCTGGCCTCGAGGGCGGGGCTAAAGCTCCTGACGGGCAAAAGCTTACAGCTGAGAGCACGTCAAAAGCCCCTCCTAAACCGCGGAACTGTAGCGAGCAGGCTCCGACTGCTGGTTCTGGGCGGAAGTCCGGAAATAGGCTGGGTCCGCAGCTGAGGAAAGGTGCTCGCCTCTACCCTTGGTGCTAATCTTGTGGCTTCAGTGACAGCCCCTCCCACGGAGGAGAGGCAGAAATCACAGCAAAAGCCACAGTGGGCCGGCGCTGGCAACGCTCATACCCAACCACCCTAGGCGCCGGCAGATGGGGTGGGGGGCCTGCAGATAGACCACACCTAGAGAACACAAAGGCAACACCTACTGGACTCCAGTGGCCACAACTTGCTTATACACAGAAAAAAATGGGCAGGCAGAGGAATGCAAACCAAATGAATCAAGAGAAATCCCCAGAGAAGGACCTGAATGAACCAGATATAACCAAATTACCAGAAGCAGAATTTAGAATAATGATAGTTAGGATGTTCAAAGAAATTAGAGCAACAATGGATAGTCATTATGAACACCTAAATAAAGAGATAACAAGTATAAAAAATGAAATTGAAATAATAAAAAAAAATCAGACAGAAATGACAAATACAGTATCAGAACTGAAGACCACAATGGAAGGAATTAAAAGCAGGATGGATGACGCTGAGGATCGAATAAGCGAGTTAGAGGACACAATAAACAAAGGCACAGAAGCAGAGAAGAAAAAGGAAAAGAGACTTAAAAAATGTGAGGAAACTCTAAGGGAGCTTTGTGACAACATGAAGAGAAACAACATTCGCATCATAGGGGTGCCTGAAGAAGAGGAGAGAGGACAGGAAATGGAAACTTTGTTCAATCAAATTATAGCAGAAAACTTTCCTAAATTAAGGCTGGGAAACACTCCACACATTCAAGAAGCACACAGAACTCCATTAAGGAGAAACCCAAAAAAATCTACACCAAGACACATCATAGTGAAAATACCAAAGCTAATGGATAAAGAAAAAATTTTAAAAGCTGCTAGAGAAAAAAAGACTATCACCTACAAAGGAGCCCCCATAAGGATGACATCGGACTTCTCAACAGAAACACTTGAGGCCAGAAGGGAATGGCAAGAAATAATCAAAGTAATGCAGAACAAGAACCTACAACCAAGACTACTTTATCCAGCAAGGCTAACGTTTAAAATGGAAGGAGAAATAAGGAGCTTCCCAGAAAAAGAAAGCCTCAAGGAATTCATAAAAACCAAACCAATTCTGCAAGAGATACTAAGGGGCCTCTTGTGAACAGTTTAAAGAGAGGAAAGAATAGAGCAAAAGAAGAATACAGCTTTAAAGAATAAAATGGCAATAAACAACTACATATCAATAATAACCTTAAATGTAAATGGATTAAATGATCCAATCAAAAGACATAGGGTAGCTGCATGGATAAAGAAACAGGACCCATACATATGCTGTCTACAAGAGACACACCTTAAAATAAAAGATGTTCATAGACTGAAGGTAAAAGGATGGAAAAAAATATTTCATGCAAATGGAAATGAAAAAAAAGCAGGGGTAGCAATACTTATATCAGACAAAATGGACTTTAAAACAAAGGCTGTAGTAAGAGATAAAAGAGGACACTACATAATGATAAAGGGAACAATTCAACAGGAAGATATAACTATTGTAAATATCTATGCACCAAATATAGGAGCCCCGACATACATAAAGCAGACTTTGATGGATATAAAGGGCGAGATTAACAGCAATACTATCATAGTAGGGGATTTCAATACCCCTCTAACAACACTGGATAGATCCTCAAGAAAGAAAATTAATAAAGAAACAGCAGACTTAAAGGAGACACTAGATCAACTTGATTTAATAGATATCTTCAGAACTTTTCACCCTAAAGCAGTAGAATATACATTCTTCTCAAGCGCTCATGGTACGTTTTCTAGGATAGACCACATGTTAGGACACAAAAATGGTCTCAATAAATTTAAGAAGATTGAAATCATATCAAGCATTTTCTCTGATCACAATGCCATGAAACTAGAAATTAACCACAAAAGAAAAACTGAAAAATACTCAAACACTTGGAAACTAAATAGCTTGTTATTAAATAATGAATGGATTAACAATGAGATCAAAGAAGAAATAAAAAAGTTTCTAGAAACAAATGATAATGAGCATACATCAACTCAAAATTTATGGGACACAGCAAAAGCAGTTCTGAGAGGGAAGTTTATTGCACTACAGGCATATCATAAGAAGCTAGAAAAAGCTCAAATAAGCAACTTGACCCTGCATCTAAAAGAACTAGAAAAACAACAACAAATAAAACCCAAGACAAGTAGAAGAAAGGAAATAATAAAGGTCAGAGCAGAAATAAATGACATAGAGGCTAAGGAAACAATACAGAGGATCAATGAAACAAGAAGCTGGTTCTTTGAAAAGGTAAACAAGATTGATGAACCTTTAACTAGACTCACCAAGAAAAAAAGAGAGAGGACTCAAATAAATAAAATTAGAAAGGACAGTGGAGAAATAACAACTGACACAACAGAAATACAAAGCATTGTAAGAAAATACTATGAAGAACTATATGCCAAAAAATTAGACAATCTTGGTGAAATGGACAAATTTCTTGAATCATATAACCTTCCAAAAATCAATCTGGAAGAATCAGAACACCTAAACAGACCAATTACAGCAAATGAGATCGAAACAGTTATCAAAAAACTCCCAAAAAAGAAAAGTCCTGGGCCTGATGGCTTCACAAGTGAATTCTATCAAAAATTCAAAGAAGAACTAACTCCTATTCTCCTGAAGCTATTTCAAAAAATTCAAGAGGAAGGAAGAATTCCAAACTCCTTTTATGAGGCGAGCATAATTCTGATCCCAAAACCGGGCAAAGACAACACAAAGAAAGAAAATTATAGGCCTATATCCCTGATGAATTTAGACGCTAAAATTCTCAACAAAATATTAGCCAACCGGATCCAGCAATATATGAAAAAAATCATACACCACGATCAAGTGGGATTTATTCTGGAGAGGCAAGGCTGGTTCAATATTCGCAAATCAATCAATGTGATTCACCACATAAACAAAAGGAAGGACAAAAATCACATGATAATTTCAATAGATGCAGAAAAGGCATTTGATAAAATCCAGCACCCATTCATGCTCAAAACTCTCAGTAAAGTGGGAATACAGGGATCATTCCTTAACATGATAAAGGCCATCTATGATAAACCGACAGCAAACATCATACTAAATGGACAAAGATTAAAAGCAATCCCCTTAAGATCAGGAACCAGGCAGGGTTGCCCACTTTCACCACTCTTATTCAACATAGTTCTGGAAGTCCTAGCTACAGCAATCAGACAAGAAGAAGAAATAAAAGGCATACAAATTGGAAAAGAAGAAGTAAAACTGTCATTATTTGCAGATGATATGATATTGTATATTGAAAACCCTAAAGTCTCAGTCAAAAAACTACTGGACCTGATAAATGAATTCAGCAAGGTGGCAGGATATAAAATTAATACTCAGAAATCAGAGGCATTTCTATACACCAACAATGAAATATCAGCAAAAGAAATTAAGGAAACAATCCCCTTCACTATTGCACCCAAAAAAATAAAGTACCTAGGAGTAAATTTAACCAAGGAGGTTAAGGACTTGTACTCAGAAAATTATAGAACATTGATAAAAGAAATCAAGGAAGATACAAACAAGTGGAAGCACATACCGTGCTCATGGCTAGGAAGAATAAACATCATTAAAATGTCTATATTACCCAAAGCAATTTATAAATTCAATGCAATACCAATTAAAATACCAATGACATACTTCAAAGATATAGAACACATATTCCAAAAATTTATATGGAACCAAAAAAGAACACGAATAGCCTCAGCAATCTTAAAAAGAAAAAATAAAGCAGGAGGTATCACTCTTCCTGATATCAAGGTTTACTACAAGGCCATTATACTCAAGACAGCCTGGTACTGGCATAAGAACAGGCACATAGATCAATGGAACAGAACAGAGAACCCAGAAATAAACCCACAGCTTTATGGACAACTGATATTTGACAAAGGAGGAAAGAACATACACTGGAGTAAAGACAGCCTCTTTAACAAATGGTGTTGGGAAAATTGGACATCTACCTGCAAAAAAATGAAACTAGACCATCAACTTACACCATTCACAAAAACAAACTCAAAATGGATAAAAGACTTAAATGTAAGCCGTGAAACCATAAACATCTTAGAAGAAAACATAGGCAGCAAGCTCTCCGACATCTGTAGCAGCGGTATATTTGCCAATTTATCTTCATGGGCAACTGAAATAAAAGGCAAGATAAACAAATGGGACTATATCAAACTAAAAAGTTTTTGCACAGCTAAAGACAATAGGAACAGAATAAAAAGACAAACCACACAATGGGAGAACATATTCGACAGCACATCTGATAAGGGGTTAATAACTAAAATTTATAAAGAACTTATAAAAAGCAACACCAGGAAGACAAACAACCCAATCAAAAAATGGGCAAAAGAAATGAATAGAAATTTCTCCAAAGAGGACATACAGATGGCCAATAGGCATATGAAAAAATGCTCAACATCACTAATCATTAGAGAAATGCAAATTAAAACCACAATGAGATATCACCTCACACCAGTCAGAATGGCACTTATCAGCAAAACAACACAGAATAAGTGCTGGCGAGGATGTGGAGAAAAGGGAACCCTTCTGCACTGCTGGTGGGAATGCAGACTGGTGCAGCCACTGTGGAAAACAGTTTGGAGATTCCTCAGAAAATTAAAAATCGAACTGCCTTTTGACCCAGCTATCCCACTTTTAGGAATATACCCTAAGAACACCATAGCACTGTTCGAAAAGAAGAAATGCGCCCCCATGTTCGTGGCAGCATTGTTCACAATAGCGAAGATCTGGAAACAGCCCAAGTGTCCGTCAGAAGACGAGTGGATTAAAAAGCTATGGTACATATATACTATGGAATACTACTCAGCCATAAGAAACGATGACATCGGATCATTTATAACAAAATGGATGTACCTTGATAACATTATACGGAGTGAAATAAGTAAATCAGAAAAAAAGAAAAACTGAGAACAGCACGATTACATACATAGGTGGGACATGAAAGTGAGGGTATGAGACATGGACAAGAGAGTGGTGGTTATGGGATGGGGGGAGGGAGGGAAGAATGGGATAGGGAGGAGGGGAGGGACGCAGGGAAAACCAGATTGAAGGTGACAGAGGACAATTTGACTTTTGGTGATGGGTATGCAACACAATTGAATGATAAGATAACCTGGAGATGTTTTCATTGTACATATGTACCCTGATTTATTGATGTCACCCCATTAGAATTAATAATAATAAAATATATATATAAAAAAAAAAAAAAAAAAAAAGTATAGACTTCAAGATATAATTATATGATAGAAAAGAGTTACAACAGAATTTCTACTTTTGCTAACAGTCCTTAGAAATCAATCTTAGGAATGTTCAGAAACATCTACTGATAAAGACACTAGTTTCATGAAGTGAGCAGAGAGTTGACATATTTGACTGGTGAATCTAGGCGTCACTTTTGATTGAAGTAAAAAAAAAAAGATGTCCATGTATATTTGCCACTTTGAATATATTTTTAAATATTTTTGTTAATAATTGTTTCTAGAGATTTTGTATCACTTAATATCATATTTTAAATGACAATACTAAGCTAATTATTTTTAAAATGTATTTTTGTTGAACTTAAAACTCTAAAGTTATGATCCTTATAGTCTTCTTCATGACAAAACAACATGTACTTATTTTAATCAGAAACAAAATTACATGATGGCTTAAGCTAATTTTTGTGTTAGCAACTTCCAAAAGATATGCAGTAGACTTCACATTTACATAAAATTAAAGAAAGGATGCTTCAGCAAATGCAAATAAATGCAAAAAGAAATATTTTAATTTTCATCCATGATTAGTAATAATCATCACAATGTGATACTACAAAAGCAACATGTTGCATGCAGAGTACATCTAATGGCTATGAGCTATTTATAAACTAAGGATCTTGATTAATTAATTTAGAAATATATTTATTGATTGCATTTCAGTATCTGCTTTTAAATCTCAGATCTTTGAAATCATTTTAATAGTAGAATCATATGCACTTAATTCTACAGTTCTGTAACATAACAAGTCTAGCAAAATAATTTATTTCACTTGTGCATTAATTGTATGAATTGACTTTTTAACCTCCATTGATTTGCATTTCTTATTTAATGTTCACATTATAAACAAAAGCAAAAATTATTTTACAATAGAAAAAAAGGATACCAAAGTTAATTCTAGTATATAGGGAAGGTCATTTTACTATTCATCACTATATTTTCTCTCCTTGGAAATTTTCAAGGTCTTGAAAGAGCACTGTTAGTTTCAAAACAAAAGTTTTTAAGTCTAAATAGTGCATTTATTGAAGGTAATCTTTGCATTGTCGAGAATTGTAGCATTTACTGGTAATTTTTTATATTTGGCTTTTATTGGAATTTCTTATCCATGTGCATTTATATCTTTAATTTTAATTTTATTTTATTATTGACTTTATTGGGGTGATATTAATAAATTAAATGTTTTAGGTGTACAATTCTATAATACATCATCTGTATATTGCATTATGTGTTCACCACCCCAAGTCCATCCCTCTTCCATCACCATCTATCCCTCCTTTACCCTTATTTTTGTAAGACTAAATAAAGTTTTGACCTGACCATACTAATTGGAGCCCTTTTATTATTATAAATGATTGGAAAATTTATCAAACCATCTGATATCCAGAAGATACTTTTCTTAAAGTGTGAGACATGTTGGTGGACCTTTATACATGTAGCAAAAGCCATGGAGAAGGGGATATATAAATACTTTAGTATATTTCAATTCATTATTATTTAAATATACCAATAAGTATTCTGGGCTAGTCCCAATTTCAAATATTTTTCCTAATGTACTCAAAAGTAACTCAAGTGAGCTGGAAATTCTGATATTTTGATATACTAAAATTCATGTTACATTTCTAATACTTGTTTTTTTAAATAGAAATTGGATATAATTCTTGGACAGGCCATATGTCCTGAAACTGGGTTTGAAAACTATAGTTGCATAAAATGTTTTCAGAAAATACAGAAAGGTAAATTTTCTTTTTGTGTCAAAGAGAATGTGCCTTAGGTTCTGCAGTTTATTTAAGCAGGAAAATTTTTCAAACAAGTTATCTTGTGAATTACAAGGTGATTTTGTTGTCTGCAGGTTCTTGCTGTCAATCTAAAGCCTACAAGACTGAAGTCTCCTTGGAGCTGTGAAGAATCTTGAGTAGAACTTTGACATCTTTAGGAATGTAGAGTTGGAAGTAACTTTTACCATGTTGGCAGATCTGCTTACATAATATGTCATAATATAGCTGATAGTTATGTTTTGTAATGGTTAGTACCAGGGAAGGCACTTTTCTTTCATGTTGATATTAGTTTTGCTGTTTGTATACAAAAGAATACAGGACTTGAGATCATAGAATGGAAAAGACAAATGTTCTAGGTAAAATGCTCTATGTCAGGCAGGGAGGGATAGATATTCATAATCCTAAGGAAAGAGTTAATTGAAAGGCATAATGGAATCACTTTATCTTTGCTGTAGATTAAACTGATTATTACCCATGAGAAGAAGTGCAAGGCTTTTAAGAAATAAGCAAAAAGAGAAGAATATTTTTATAGAAAGAAAAAGATGGGCCGGAGGATTCTAGTAAGTCACAAGATAATGTGACAATACAAAGTTCTGAAGAGTAATAGGAATATAAAAAATAGATTTTTTTTTGAGGAACCACCATACTTTCTTCCATAATGGTTGTACTACTTTACCTTCCCACCAATGCTTGTTGTTACCTGTCTTGTTGATAATAGCCAATCTAACAGGTGTGAGGTGGTATCTCATTGTAGTTTTCATTTGCATTTCTCTAATAGCTAATGAAGATAAGCATCTTTTCATATATTGTTTGTTTGTTGTTGAGTTTTATGAGTTCTTTGTATATTTTGGATATTAGGCCCTTATCTGTGCTGTTGCTTGAAAATATCATCTCCCATTTAGTTGGCTGTCTGTTTTGTTGTCAGTTTCTCTTGCTGTGCAAAAGCTTCTTAGTCTGATGTAGTCCCATTCATTTATCTTTGTTTTCACTTCCCTTGCCTTAGGAGTCAGATTCATAAAGTGCTCTTTATAACCCCAAGGTCCATGAGTTTAGTACCTATGTTTTCTTCTATGTAATTTATTGTTTCAGATCTTATATTTAGGTCTTTGATCCATTTTGAATTAATTTTAGTAAAAGGGGACAAACTGTAGTCTAGTTTCATTCTTTTGCATGTGACTTTCCAGTTTTCCCAGCACCATTTGTTGAAGGGGCTTTCTATTCTCCATTGTGTGTTGTTGGCCCCTTTATCGAAAATTATTTGAGCATATATATACGTGGTTTTATTTCTGGGTTTTCTATTCTGTTCCATTGGTCTGAGTGTCTATTTTTCTGCCAGTACCATGCTGTTTTGATTATCGTGGCTCTATAATATAAGTTGAGGTCAGGTATTGTAATGTGTCCAGCTTCATTCTTTTTCTTTAGGATTGCTTTGGCTATTTGGGGTTTTTTATAGTTCCATATAAATTAAAAATACAGCTACCATATGACCCAATAATCCCTCTACTGGGTATTTACCCCCCAAAATCAAAAACATTGCTACGTAAAGACACATGCAGCCCCATGTTCGTTGCAGCATTGTTCACAGTGGCCAAGACATGGAAACAACCAAAAAGCCCTTCAATAGATACCTGGATAAAGAAGATGTGGTACATATATACTATGGAATACTACTCAGCCATAAGAAATGATGACACCTGATCATTTATAACAACATGGATGGATGGACCTTGATAACATTATACTGAGCAAAATAAGTAAATCAGAAAAAAACTCAGAACTATATGATTCCACACATAGGTGGGACATAAAAAAGAGACTCAGAGACATGGACAAGAGTGTGGTGGTTATGGGGGTGGGGGGAAGAAAAAAGAAGGGGGGAGTGGGGGGAGGGGAGGGATACAAAGAAACAAAATAGAAGGTGACAGAAGACAATTTGACTTTGGGTGATAGGTTTGCAACATAATCAAATGTCAAAATAACCTGGGGATGTTTTCTCTGAACATATGTACCCTGAATTATCAATGTTACCCAATTAAAATTAATAATAATAATAAAAAGGAAAACAGTATGGAAGCTTCTCAAAAATTTAAATATAAAATTACCATATGATCCAGCAAATCCATATAGACCCCAAAAATTTCAAAGCATAGTCTTAAAGAAATATTTGTACAACCATGTTTATAGAATTATAATTTACAGTAACCAAAAGGAAGAAGCAGCCCAAGTGTCCATCTAGAGATGGATAGACAAGAGAAATGGTATATACAAAAAAATGGAATATTATTCAGTCTTAAAAAGGAAGAAAATTGACACATGCTACAACATCGGTTAACCTATGTTATGCTAAGTGCAATAAGCCAGCCAATTGAAATAAAGCACAAACAGTATATGATTTCACTTATACAATGTATTTGGAATAATCATATAGAATAGTAGAAGAGTGGATGCTAGAAGATGGGTGAGAAAGAAGTAGTTAAGAAGTGTGTACAGAGTTTCAATTGTACAAGATGAGAAAAATTCTAGAGCTGGATGGTGGTAATTGTTTTGTAGCAATGGGACATACTTAATGTCACTGAATTGCACACTTAAGAATAATTCAAATGATTAAAAATGATAATAAATATTTTAAAATTTAATAGAATAAAATGTCTTTATATATAAACTAAAAAAATAGATTTTTAAGAATATAGATAAAAAATTTTTCATACCTTTGTAGAGATTACCCACCCTGCATAGCAATCTTTGAAAGTGGCTACGTTATACTAAAAATAAGTGGCTAACTTTCAAATATTTGCACCTGCTTCACAGTCGAAATTCCCTTCCACTATCCAGATTTTGTGAAATTTGAAAGTCCTTTCATTTTTTGGTATCCACTCCCTTACTTACCTTATTTGCTTTCTCCTTTATTCCTGCAATAATCTGCTACTACAGTTTATCTGCCATTTTATTTTGTCCCATATTATGAAATGGTCGTTTATGTTTATTTATTTATTTATTTTTAGGTGAGAGAAAGGGAGCTAGTGAGGCAGACTCCCACATGCACCCTGACTGGGATCCACCTGGCAACCCCATCTGGGGCTAATGCTTGAGTACCGAGCTATTTTTAGCACCCGAAGCTGATTTGCTCCAATGGAGCTGTCCTCAGCGCCCTGAACCATGCTAAAACCAATTGAGCCACTGGGTGCAGGAGGGAAAGAGGATGAAAAGGGGGAGAGTAGTGGAAGATAAACAAATGGTAGTTTCTCTTGGGTTCCCTGACCAGGAATTGAACCCAGGATGTCCATACGCTCAGCCAACACTTTGTCCACTGAGCCACTGGTCAGGAACTATGTTTATTTCTTTCATTAGATTTTGAGAAGTCCTTTGTAGTCTCTGTGATTGTTTAGCTTAATATTAATCAAATAGTGCTAAAATGTTTCTTTTTGTTTTGTCTTTAAATTTAAGCGGAATGGAAATTGATAATATAAATTCACATAATATCCTCTACTGGCATAGATAGTACTTATTTGTGATTTTTAATGTTATTTTACCTGTGTGCGTGATTCAAAGCAAGGTCAGGTTTCCTCATCCGTAGATAACATATAACGAGCTTTGCCTCAATAAAACTTCCTATGCTTGCTATATCTTCAGCAGATGCTTCAAATGGTTTTCCCAGAGCTGCCCCTTTGCTGCAAAGCTTAAAAAAATACAATATCTTAAATAACCTAATAATCTTGAGATATAATTAATCTTTCAAATAAGTAAAACATATATGTACACATACTTTTACCAAACTACAAGTAAAATATTAATATTTTGATAGTGAATTAAACTTTCTGTTCACTACTATGTGACTATAATGTAAAATAAGTAACACATTTTACTGTAAAAGGCTTCCTGTAAAATATTTTAAAAGTATTTTAAATGAGTGCAATTTGCTAAGAATGTCTGTTGAAAAAATAAAGCCCACAGTAAGCAAGGACATTAACAGAAAACCAGGTATAAATCATATTAAATACCAGTGCTTTTATGAAAACCCACCTGAGCAATGATCTATCACGCTATCAAGTTTGATTTAATATAATAAGAAGTATCGGAAGTAAACTCCTAGGAACCATTAACATGATCGGTGATTAATTTGAGTCTGAATCATATTCTCAAGGATGTTATTGAAAGAAAAGACGTAAAAATTTATTAAAATTTATTGGCAGAGGCCACAGTATCTGAAAAACGTGGCAAGGATGTTGAATTCTTTTTTTTTTTTTTTAAGTTTTTTTTTTTTAATTTTATATTATTCATTTTAGAGAGGAGACACAGAGTGAGAGAGAGAGAGAGAGAGAGAGAGAGAGAGAGAGAAAGGGGGGAGGAGCTGGAAGCATAAACTCCCATATGTGCCTTGACCAGACCAGTACAGGGTTTTGAACTGGCGACCTCAGTGTTCCCAGGTCGACGCTTTATCCACTGTGCTACCACAGGTCAGGCAGGATGTTGAATTCTTAATATAAGTACCAGGAAGTCAGTGGTTTCTGGGTACTATGGATAAACTGTAGAGGAAGAAAACAATTTTTTTTTTGAGAACTCCAAACATTAAGAAATGTCAATAATATGACAACAGTAGATCAGCACTTTTTTTTCCCCTCAGAATATCCATCCTACTGTTCCTTCGAATCAGGCTGATAGGGAGGGAAACCTCACCTTCTGTTTAGTGATCTCACTCAGGGTATCTGCATCTTTGCTCTTTTCTATCTCCATTTATATGTACATATATACAGGGTGGGGGGGGGATTTTCTCACCAGGGATAGCAATATTTGGAGTTAATAGTTATCTATATATAACTTAATGTAAAATTTCTTATATCCTAAATCCTGTTTGTTTAAATGATATTGTTTAATTTTTCTTTTATAGATTAAGTCATGATTGGCTTGCTCTTTACATTAACGTTATTGGCAATTATTTCTTAGTGCAATTTGAGAAAGTCTATATTCTGTTCTCAAATGTATTTATATTCTTAATTTTATTGAAAACACTATGAGCTGAGAATATAGTCTCTAGATGATTAACGTCCCTAGTTTGAATTTGCAGATATGTGATTTTATGGCTCCTATCCTGTAAATTCTGAGAATTTATGATTTTTTAAAACTCTTTTCCAATTTGCTAAGTAAAAAACATATTACTTCATTCAATTGGCTAATAAATATTTATTGGGTTTTTATTACTAATTACCAGAAAAAAATTATGGGTTTTACATTTAATTTGCATTAGATAGGTCTTTTCCCATAAATTTTGGTTATTTTGCTCTATGTATATATCTATTGACATATTATTATTTTTTTACTAATTATAAAAGCTCTTTAGATATTTGAGCTATTTTATCTCTTTCTATAACAACTATATATATATATATATATATATATATATATATGATCAAATATAAAGGTTTTCTCCCTTCAAATTATTCTTTCAAAAAGATTCAACTTTCTTTAAATAATTAAATTTATTGGGGTTCTACTGGTTAACAAAATAATACAGATTTCAGGTGCCTAATTCTACAACACATCTCTGTACATTGTATTGTGTGTTCAGTCCCCCAAGTCAAGTCTTTGTCCAACCTCATTTATTTGCCCAGACCCTCCTTGATCTCTCCCCAACCCCTCTTCCATTGGCAGTCACCACACTGTTGTCCCTGTCCATGAATTTTTCCTCTCTTTTATTGCAATATTTATTCTAGTTCTGTGAAATATGCCATTGATATTTTGATAGAAATTGCATTGGATATACAGATTACTTTGGGTAATATGAACATTTTAATTATGTTAATTATTTCTATCCATGAACATGGCATGTTTCTACTTATTTGTATATTATTCAATTTTTCTTTGGATGCCTTTTATTTATTTTTCTTGTCTGATTGCTGTGGTAAGACTTTCAATACTATATTGAATAAGATTTGTTATAGCAGATATCTCTGCCTTGTTTCTGATGTTAAGGGAAACTCTTTTGTTTTTGCACATTAAGTATGATGTTAGCTGTGGGTTTATCAAATGGCTTTTATAATATTGAGGTATATCCCCTGTATTCTCACTTTGCAGAAAGTTTTTAACATAAAGAAATGCTAGATTTTATCAAATGCTTTTTCTGTACCAATAGATATGATCATATGATTTTTATCTTTCATTTTGCTTAGTGGTATATCACCTATATGAATTTGTGAATGTACCAACCTTGAATCTCTAGAATAAATCCTACTTGATCATGGTGTATGGTCATTTTAATGTATTGCTGGATAAGTTTGCTAATATTTTAATTTATTTTTTTTTTACAGGGACAGAGAGAGAGAGTCAGAGAGAGAGAGAGGGATAGATTGGGATAGACAGACGGGAATGGAGAGAGATGAGAAGCGTCAATCATTAGATTTTCCGTTGCCATTGCGACACCATAGTTGTTCATTGATTGCTTTCTCACATGTTCCTTGACTGCGGGCCTTCAGCAGACCAAGCCACCCCTTGCTGGGGCCAGCGACCTTGGGTCCAAGCTGGCGAGCTTTTTCTCACGCCAGATGAGCCCGCACTCAAGCTGGCGAGCTCGGGGGGTCTCGAACCTGGGTCTTCTGCATCCCAGTCCGACGCTCTATCCACTGTGCCACTGCCTGGTCAGGCTGTTTGCTAATATTTTGCTGAGGGTTTTAGCATCTATGTTTAGCAGAAATATTGACTTATAATTTTCTTTCTTTGTACTGTCTTTATCTAGTTTTAGAATTAGGATAGTGCTGGCCGCATAAAATGAGTTTGGGAGTCTTCCTTACTCTTAAATTCTTTAGAATAGTTTGAGAAGACTGATGTTAGTTCTTTGAATTTTTATTATAATTTACCTGTGAAGCCATCCAGTCCAGGACTTTTGTTTGCTGGGAGGTTTTTTGTTTGTTTTTATTACTGCTTCAATTTCACTAGATGTAAAATGTCTATTCAGATTCTCTAATTTTTCTTGATTCAGTTTTGGAAGACTGTTTCTAGGATTTTTTTTTATTTCATCCAGATTGTCCAATTTGTTGGCATATAGTTATTCAGAATATTTTCTTACAATCATTTGTATTTCTTTGATATTAGTTGTTACTTCTCCTCTTTCATTTCTGATTTCATTTATTTGGGTCTTCTTTATTTTCAAGATGAATCTTGTTAAAGGTTTGTCAATCTTGTTTACCTTTTTTTTTCCAGGGACAGAGAGAGAGTCAGAGAGAGTGATAGATAGGGACAGACAGACAGAAACAGAGAGAGGTGAGAAGCATCAATCATTAGTTTTTCGTTGCCATTGCGACATCTTAGTTGTTCATTGATTGCTTTCTCACATGTGCCTTGACCGTGGGCCTTCAGCAGACCGAGCAACCCCTTGCTGGAGCCAGGGACCTTGGGTCCGAGCTGGTGAGCTTTTTGTCCAAGCCAGATGGGCCCACGCTCAAGCTGGTGAGCTTGGGGTTTAGAACCTGGGTCTTCTGCATCCCAGTCCAACGCTCTATCCACTGTGCCACTGCCTGGTCAGGCTGTTTATCTTTTCAAAGAAACAGCTCTTGGTTTCATTGAGAAAAGATTCAACTTTTATTCATTTTATGAAAAGAATTGTCACTGTACATATTATAAAACACTTTTCTCAATTATTTTTAAAAGACAGCAAACACAATTTATGGAAATTACAACATAAAATACCTTAGTCAATGTAAATTTGAGTGCTCCATAAAGATTACTGATAAAATTGATATTGAAAGAGGCAAACATTTATTAACTATTCCCAAATTTCAACCTTACAATATAATTTTAGAAAGTATTATAGTTTAAATATGGCAACTTAAGACAGCATCTTTGCTCTTTTACCAATCTGATACCACAGGACCCAGAAATACCTAAACAAAGTTTTTTGAAAAAACGTTTTTTGGGTAGCATAGCTCTTGAAGCCCAAATCAGTAGAAAAAAAAAATGAGTAGGATTTGGCTATGACCATGATTGGCTCAGTGATAGAGCATCATCTCAGGTTCGATTCCCAGTTAGGGCACACAGGAGAAATGATCATCTGCTTCTCTACCCCTCCCTCGACCTTCCCATTTCTCTCCTCCTTTCTATTCTCCTCCCACAGCCATGGCTCAAAGGGTTTGAGTAAGCTGGCCCCAGGTGTTGAGGATGGCTACATGGCCTTGCCTCAGGCACTAAAATGGCTCAGTTGCCCAAGCAATAGAGCAGTTTCCCTAGATGGGCAGAGATTGCCCCATAGGGCCCTTGCTGACTGGATCCCCAAAAGGGTGCATGTGGAAGTCTGTCTGTCTGCCTTCTTGCTTCTCAATAAAAAAAAGAAAATAAGTAGAAATTATATATTTTTTGTTAGCACATCACTATTAAAATTCTAGACCTTCTTGATTAATTTTACCTTCCAAATAAAATCAGCATTATTTTTTCAAGTCTTGTATACTCAAAACTCTTAGACTCTTCATGTAAAATTACATAGAAACAAACAAGCCACACATTGTATATATTCATTAACCCTTTATGTCTGTGTTCCTCTTTATCATGGTGGAATAGACAAGCTTTCTTTCTCAAGTACACTTATTGTGGGATGAATGTGGACCTTGTAAGGAGTAGTCATGGAGTAGCTTCCATGAGGACATTCAGATCCTACATAGTAAGAGGAAGCCAATCTTTAGATTAATAATATTAAAGGCTTTGTCTATGAACATTGAAACAAAGTAAAGAATAAATGCCTCATCTTCTACTGTCTGCAGTATTTTTCACTTCTATGAGATTTAAGGACAGAAAAGGAAACAAAAATTGATCTTAACACAGTAAAGGGAGTACTTCATGAAACCAAATTGTAAGACAGCACTGAAAGACAAAGATACTTTTTCAATTCACATTAAAATGAAAATCAGGCATCCTGCTGGACAGGCTTTATGTATAGATTAGTTATCTTGTTTGATGAATTAAGTATTGTAAAATAGAGAATTTTCTTGAAGATTATTTGTATTTGTCAAAGTGGTGTATGTTTGAAATAAGCTTTCAATTAAGGCAAATATTTACAGAATACCATATTTCCACATCTATAAGATGCTCCAATGAATAAAATGCACCTTAACATTGTGGCGTGAAATTTGAAAAAAAAAAGTATTACATAAAGTTATAGAACCAAAGTTGTATTCATCATAAAATTCATACAACTCCTCAGCACTGTGAAAACTCCCACCCATTAGCTTGTCCTTATCTGTCTGATGACGAATCACTGTCTTCAATCGTGAGCACAAAAACAAGCGTGAAAAAGTGGGTAATGCAAGTTAAAAAATCTACAGCCACTGTATAAGATGCACCCAGTATTTAGAACCTAAATTTTTTGAAAAAAGATACATCTTATACATGAAGAAATATGGTATGTTAAAGTTAAAGGTAAAATTAGACAATATACTGATATCAAGATTGTAAAAGAAGTCCAGATATTTTGTTGAATTTTAAAATTTCTATAGTGATACTTGTACAGCTAGTGCTCGACTTACAACCACGATTGGTTCTGACAGACTGGTCGTAACACGATTTGGTTGTAAGTTGAATAGGCTATATGTACAGTACTGTGAAATGATGTTATAAAAATCTTTAAGTCATATTTTATCATAATTTTATTTCATCATTGTTATATATAATTTTCTTTGTTCATTTTATTCCATTTGTATCATCTCTACACCATTTTGTTTCTTACTTTTACATTCGTCAGATTTAAGTAAAACACTGCATTACCAGTACGACTGGTTTAATATTTGCAACACATACAAAATTACAAAATACAGGTGCATACTAAAATACAAAATACAGGTGTAAAAAATACCATAGGAAACATTTTCCCAATTGCAAAGTGCTGCCGGAAGCTGGTCTGGACTATCATACACCCAGCTGGGCAATGTTTGCGATGCCAGATGCGAAGCAGTTGTGGCTAGCGATTGTGGTTGTAAAGTCAAATGGTCGTAAATTGCATAGGTTGTAAGTCAATCAATACCGGTAAAGACTGAGAAGTTAATTCTTCAGAAGATAAAGAACTTCAATGTTGTATAAATTTGTTTAAGTCTAGCAAGAATGATTCTGTTAAGTTATATTTGTCTAAAATGATATACTATATCTTTGATGAAATGTTATAAAGATAAGATAATAAAAACTTTTAAACTACCTGATATATCAGTGAGAAAACTGTAAGTTAAAAAAATAATATTAGGCATAAATTTTTAATTTATAAATGAAGCCTAAAATATGTTTGAATAAATCATGTACAATTTAAAAGCATAATGTTAAATGGAAAATGCAGTGGAAAATATTGTGAATGTAGTTGTTGTTTTAATGAGAAGCTAGATAGTGTATGAGATTTCTATAGTAAATTAAAATCCAAACTCAAAATTTAATAAGAAAATATACATAATATACATATTTTACAAAATATACATGATAATATTCTAAAAATAAAAAGATAATACTATAGAAAATACTTTTTCTAAGGCTATTCTGTTATTTTTAAGAAATAAATATCAAACTTATTTTCAGAAATAGTGGTAAAGAGAAATTTTAAGGTTTGTTAAAAATGCCGGTAAAAATAACATACAGCTTACTAATAGCAGAAATACACTGGGGAACAATTTTTCTTTATTTTTTTGATGCATGGGGTTTTAGAACTGTTTCTATATATGTCTACATCTCTGATTCCAAATCTGAAATCTGTTTTTTGATGTATGCTCTAGTTTTTATGCAATTTCAATTTATTTTTGTTACAGTTAATGGCATGCATTGGTTTTTAAATTGGAGTTAAAGGGCAATAACTCTTGGATTGAACATAACCACAAGGCAATTAATGTTTTACAAACATCACTTTTACATAATTGTAGTTGTTTTTAATTTTAATTTCTTTTTATTTTATTCATTTTAGAGAGGAGACACAGAGAGAGAGAAAGAGAGAGAGAAAGAGAGAAAGGGGGGAGGAGCTGGAAGCATCCACTCCCATATGTGCCTTGACCAGACCAGTGCAGGGTCTTGAACTGGTGACCTCAGTGTTCCCAGGTCGACGCTTTATCCACTGCACCACCACAGGTCAGGCTAATTGTAGTTGTTTTTAAATGTAAAAAATTATTATCTAATAAAAACACCCTCTTATTTTGTTTTAAGATTGAATCATGGCTTCTTCGAGTAGGCATAAATGTAAGAATAGTCCTGACACCTTCTGTTATATATGTGGCTGTCAATTCAACGTCAAGGTGCAATATTTCATTATTTGTGACACATGCATATATTGCCTATTTTCAAGTTCCCCTTGGCGATCAAGACAAGAATTGGGCTCCTTATACTGTGTGTCATAATTGTGAGGAAATGCTTCATGACTGGACAAAAGGAAAACGCAAAGGAATGCCTTTTGGTATTCCCATGGTTTGGTGTGAACCTAAGGACCACAGCAGTGACTGTTATTTCTGTCTGATCTACAAAAAGGGCATCAACAAGAAAAAAATGCCATATGATCGCATATCCTAATATTCCTTCAGCAATACGACCTATCCCACACTCTGAGACACTCCTGGTTTCAGTTTTCAATGGTTTTATTTCTTCTAAGGAAAAAGAAAGTGAACATGGTGATCAAGTATATTTTGATAAGATGCATGAGAAAGAAAATTGTTGTAGAATCTGAAGGGTCTTCTTCTGATGCCAAGCAGTCATTAACCCCTCAGCAGTTTAGCCAACCCGTATTGAATGACTTAGTAAAAGATTTGGGCCTATCAAAGAAAGCGGCTGAGTTCTTAGCCTCCAGGCTTCAAGAAAAGAATGGACTTCACTGGTCAGCTAAAGTATCCCATCTTAGGAAGTATGAACAAATTTTTGTGGACTTTTTTTCTGAAGACAAACATTTTGCTTTTCTTATGTGCCTTGACCTGAAGGCTATAGCAGAGCCATCCCTTTGCTCATGCCAGTGACCTTGGGCTCAAGCTAATGACCTTGGGCTTCAAGCCAGTGACCTTCAGGCTCAAGCCAGTGACCATGGGGTCATGTATATGATCTCATGCTCAAGCCAGCGACCCCATGTTCAAGCTAGTGAGCCCGCCTCCAGCCAGCAATCTCAGGGTTTCGAACCTGGGTCCTCTGCATCCCAGTCCAATGCTCTATTCACTGTGAAACTGCCTGGTCAGGCTCAAAGACAAACACTTTGTTTACTGTTGTGATATAAGTAGTCTTCTCAGCCAGCTAGGTGTTAGCACTTATAGTCCAACAGAATGGTGGCTACTTTTTGACAGCTTAAGTGGATTCTGAAATGTGTTTTTCTACACAACAGTAATGTTTATGCAGTGGTTCTAATTGGTTATTCAATTCATCTGTGAGAGGATTATAATGAAATAAATATTGTCCTCAACTTTCTGAAGTATGAGGAACATAACTGGATCATTTATGTAGATCTTAAAATGATAAATTTCCTGCTAGCACAACAGAGAGGTTTCATGAAGTATCCTTGCTCTCTGTGTTTGTGGGACAGCTGAGCCTGGGAGAAACACTAGACACAGAAGGAATGGCTGAAACATGAAGCTCTGGAAGTAGGGATGCAAAATATTGTGTATGATCCTGTAGTTAATCGAGACAGGATCATTTTTCCCCCACTTCACATCAAACTTGGCTTAATGAAGCAGTTTGTTCAGGCTTTGAATAGAGAAAGTGAATGCTTTCAACATCTCATTTCTGCTTTTCCTGCCTTGTCTTTTGAGAAGATAAAAGCAGGTGTATTCAATGGACCTCAAATCTGAAACCTCATACATGACAAAGAATTTGCCAGGAAGATGAATAAGGAGGAGAAAGCAGCATGGCAGTCTTTTGTGGCAGTTATAAAGAACTTCCTTGGCAACAAAAAAGCAGAAAACTATGAACTTCTGGTTCAAAGGATGCTGTTGGCTTTCCACAAGATTGCATGTAACATGAGTGTTAAGATTCTCTTCCTGAACAGTCACCTTAATAAGTTTCCCAGAAATCTTGGAGCTGTTAGTGATGAGCAGACTACTGCTGGAGCATCAAATGGGATTGTCCTCAACAAGTACACAAACGCAAGAGCTACAAACACAAATTTTTGCCTGAATAGAATTTAAATAAGTTTTGCGCAGATTTTTTGATTAAAATAAGTGTTTTAATATGTTCTATTTTGTAATTGTAGACAAATTCTGATGCGATCATATCTTTTAGTGTGTTAGTGTATTTACTGCATTATATAAATTATTATATTTACACAAAGATGATACCCAAGATGACATTTCACTTCATTATGTTAAACTAAATGTTGAAGTTTTTCAATAAAATGAAAACCTAAAATCTTGAATTGCAAAGAAACTGTAGCTTCCAGAGAAAAACTAATGTCAGATTTGAGATCAGCTCAGTTGATTTAGGTTAGAACAAGTGTTTTTGTGGATGCAACAAAAATTTTATTCCCCAGTGTAATTTAACAACCAGTTCTCTGTCCTAATGACTGTTTTAAGTATAAAAATATGATATAGTGAAAGGTAGTTTATTATTTCATGCATTCAGTACTTAAATAAGAACAATAAAGGAGGTATGCAAAACTAGATGAGAAGAGTTTAAAAATATTAATGAAAAAATATTAAATAATACCTGATAAAAAGCTATAAAACTGTTAAGATATTTCCATTTTGGTTCTCAATTGGTGTCTTTTAATATTTTTCACCTATGGATGAATGAATACTACTACAGGCACTTAGAAATTGCTGTTGTGCAGATGAACATTATAAAAGAGTAAGAAATAAAAATGTTTGATTTCCACATTGTGTGGTAGTCCTGTTGGGGCCACCTTAGAGAGAACCCTGATTACAAGTGCCATTTTAACAACTGGTTTGCTGAACTCAACAAAAAATTAAGTATTGGTTCTGCTGAACTGGTGCAAACTGGTTGAATCCCACCACTGGAAACAACCAAAGTGTCCTACGATAGAGGATTGGATAAAAAAGATGTGGTACATATATACAATTGAATGCTACTCAGACATAAGAAATGATGACATATCATCGGCTTGAGAGTGGGTTCATCCGGCTTGAGCATGGGCTCACCAGCTTGAACATGGGGTCACTGGCTTGAGCATGGGCTCATAAACATGACCCATGGTCACTGGCTTGAGCAAGGGGTCACTCGCTCTGCTGTAGTCCCCTTCCCCGATCAAGGCACATATGAAAATGAACAACTAAGGAGACTAAGGAGCCGCAATGAAGAACTGATGCTTCTCATCTCTCTCCCCTCCTTTCTGTCTGTAACTGTCCCTCTCTCTGTCTCTTTCTCTGTTTCTTTCACAAAAGAAAAAAAGTGACAGTGACATTTATGACAACATGGGTGGACCTTAAGAACATTATACTGAGTGAAATAAAATCAGAAAAAGCTAAGAACTATAGGATTTTACACATAGGTGGGATATAAAACTGAGACTCACAGGCATAGCTAAAAGTGAAGTGGTTACCAGGAGAGGGGACTGACAAAGGGGTGGGGGAAATAGTGTAAAGAGGGACAAATATAAGGTGACAGAAAATGATTTGACTTTGGGTGATGGGTGTACAATACAATCAACAGTTCAAATGCTATAGAAACATTTACCTGAAATATATGTACTTTTATTGATCAATGTCACCCTGTTAAATTTAATTTTCTAAATAAAATTTAAAAATATTTAGCTGTCCTTCATTGTATTTCTCTCTTTCTTTCTTTTTTTAAAAACAATTATAATCATCTTCAACCAGCGGGTTGAAGATGAAAACTTAAGTGCTATCTGAGGGAAAACATTTTTAATAGGTTTTTCTTGTCAAATTATAAACTGATTTCTCTAATGGGGGTTAATAACTGATAATGAGTTTTGCTCTAAAGTTTTATTCAGAAGCCATTGTGAAAGGATACATCGTCCCTCTATATTCTCATTATGTTTGTGATGAGATGAGGTTTGATTTTAGTAAAATTCACAGAGGAAAGTTGGCAAGTCTTTTTGTATTATGACTTCTGGATAACTTATTTTTTTCTTAATCATCTTTCAGTTTGCAAGTACCCACTTCCAAGTAATTTTTTCAGGAGGGGTTCTGGAGACAGTAAATTTTCTGAGCTTATGTGTAGTTAGGAATGTATTTTTGCTAATGTTATACATGTAAATGAATGTGGCTGAGTATACATTTCTTAATACATAATTATTTCTTGTAAATACATATTCTTGTATTCAGCATGCAGAAAAGAAACAATACTTTTTAAATAAAATCAGACAATATTTAAAAAATTTTCCTGTGTTAAAATGTATTTTCCCTCACATATTGTATTTTTTCTGTCTTTTTGTAATTTAAATTATTACTATGCATTCCAATGTGTTCTATATTAATATATTTTGCCTGAAAAAATGGAAGTTCTTTGTATCTCTTGCATTTCCATATTCAGACATTTTTTAAGCTTAGAAGAGTTTTCTCCAGTTATACCTTTGATTATTGGTCCTATTCCAACTGCTGTGTTTTGTTTTGTTTTTTTATTAAGAAAGTGGGTCTTAATTTGTGCATTCCATCTCTATATTTAGGCTTTCCAAGTTATTGTTTATTTATTTATTTATTTATTGCCTCTGCATTCTAGGAGATTGTCTCAAGATTATCTGCTGCATCACTGGGTTTATTTTCCCCATTGGTTACTCTACTTCTTATAAAAGCAATACTAGTGATATGAAATGCAAACATTAAATATGTTACAAGCAATGTTCTATGTCAGTTAACTCATTTAATAGTCACAATATGAAGTACTATTGTCATGCCCATTCTCTTAGTCAGTTCAGTCAGACTGATATAACCAAATGCCATAGAGTGGACGGCTTCAAAATCAAGCATTCATCTCTCACAGTTCTAGAGCCTGGAAAGTCCAACATCAGGGTGCCATGAGGTCAAGTGTTCAAGTGTTTATGAAGGACTTCTTTTCATGTTGCAGACTGCTAAGTTATCTTTGTAACATTATATGGCAGAAAAAGAGTGAGAAAGCTCACTGGGGTTCCTTTTTAAAGGCACCGATCCCATTCATGAGGAATCCCCCTTCATGACCTAATAACCTTCATAAAGCCCACCTCTAAATACCATTTAATGGGGGGATTAGGTTTCAACAAATAAATTTCGGGGGAACACAAACATCCAATCCATAGCATGCATTTTGTAGAGGAAATTGCTGCTCAGAGAGTTTAAGAAATCTGCACAGGCCACAGAATTAAGAATTAGAATTTATACTTAGATCTGGTCCTAAAGTCCATGTCAGCGATTTTCAACATTTTTCATTTCATGGCACACCATTTAGTAAACTAATTACTAAAATTCTGTGGCACACCAAAAAATATATTTTTTGCCAATTTGGCAGGAAAAAAAGAAAAGAAATAGTTGTACTTATTTGATTTATTCACATCAGATGGCTATTGTGTTGGCTATTATCATTTTTTGATAATATAAAAGAGGTCAGTACTCCTAACTAAATAGTTAGATATTGCATGCTTTAAAGTTTTTTATGGCATGCCATTATGTCTGCTGCAGCAGACCAGCAGAAAATTGCTGGTCTAGGTCTTTAATTACTATCTCAGTGCTACACAGTTCATTCCATGGACTACTGATCCATGATAAGTACATAAACAGAAAGAAAGCATTTAGAAACTTCTTAGAAATTCAACAGAAAAATATGTTTGTTGAATCTTAAAATTAAAAAATTAAGTTCTGTATTTTTATGTCTTCTTTTTACTTTTTTTTTTCTAGTAATTCTTCCTTTTGGTATTTAATAAAGTAGTCCACGATAGATAAGGACGAAAACAAAAGAAACAAAAACAAGTACTTCACCATGGATAATAAACTCTACTAAAATGCTAGAAATTTAGATAATTAGAAATTATAAGGAAGAATAAATATTTACAACTCTATTATAAAAAACTGACCACTATTAGATTTTGGTGTGGATATATCTATTTATTCATTTCTATCTACCCATCTAGCTAACTAGCTAGTTAAAATCTATCATCTATCTATCTATCTATCTATCTATCTATCTATCTATCTATCTATCTATCATCTATCATTTATCATCATCTATCTATCTTTTTATTTACAAAAATTGTTATTATACATACTATTGTGTAAACTGTGTATTTCTTTGAATATATTAACATTTTCATTTTAAATACAGATTAGTACCATTTTAAAATAACTGCATACTTTTACTAGATCCACACTAAATGTTTTCCTTAGTGAGAAATTTCTCAAGTGCCATTGAAAGCTCTCAATGTCATAAACAATGTTCAAAGAACAGCCTTTGCCTACACATTTCATCATTTCCAAACTGCTATATTCTATTTGTTATAATGTATCCTTACATATTAAAATTGCAAGTCAGAAGTGTACAATACAATTCAAAAAAAATATTTTAGAATATATATCATGAAAGTATTCTCCAAAGAGTTCTACAGTTTTACCAAGTTGTTTAAATTCTTGTTTCTCTATACCCTTCTCCATACAAGGTGTTACCAATGTTTAATTTACTTATTTTTTGCCATTAGATGGGAAAAATGGCACCTCACCTTAACTAGATTACTAGTTTAACCTCACATGTTTATTGGCCATGTGTATGTGTATAATGTTTGTTCATAAATTTTATTCATTTCTAAACTGGGCTATTCTAATTTTATTGAATTATTTTTTTAAAGATATAATTAGGTTTCTCTCAAATATGTAATTTACTTTGAATTATGTTTATCATATTTTGGTATCAGGTTTATGCTAGCTTTCTAAAATAAATTGAAAAGATGTCTGAAACATTTTGAAATAAACAGTTGAAAAAGATTTGAGTCCAGCTCCTTTCATGCCTTTTTTATATATATATATAATTGTTTTTCTATTCAGGTTTTCAATGTTTTGCATAAGTTTGGTTAATTTATATTTTCTTAGGAAACAATCAGTTTCACTAGTCTTATGATTTTTATGCTGGCCTTGTTATTTTTTGCCTTTTGCTTTCCTTACCACCACCCTGCCCGGCCCCTGTGGATCTTCTACTAATATCTTTAATTGAATACTTAGCTCATTTATTTTAGTTTTTCTTATATATGTAAGTTGTGGTATACTTATGTGTTTTATTAAAAATTATTCATAGCTTTTATTTTCATCTCTTTCGCCAAAAGCTACTTAAGAAAGTATGGGCTTACTATTATTCTTTAAAACTTTACCATGTGCTTGCCTTAATTACTTGTAAGATTAGGCCTTTTATTTTCTATTTGCTAGTCATTTATATTTCATCCTTTATGAATTACCTGCTCATATCCTTTAACATTTATTTTCTATTTCTTTTTATTTTTCTTGCTAATTTCCATAGCTTAGCCATGGAAAGCTGATGTTTAGGTATGTACTGCATGTCTTTCCTCATCCCATCAAATTGAACTCTTTAAGAGAATTTCCTCTACCTGATGTGATAGCTTTTTTCCAGGTATGGATATTATGATAACAGAAACTTAGCGTTGAGGGGCCATTCTTTGCTATAGGGGAAAAATTGCTGTCTGAGAATTAAGCCAATATGGAAGAATTGAAGCCAAAGATGGAGAAATTAGAAAGCTCAACATTTAATACTAAAGATGTTTTCTTAAATTAAATATGAAAGATTTTAAAATCACAAACATGAAAAGACAGTATTGTTTTGGTTATTTTGAAAACAGTGAGATTAGGAAATAGAAAATAACAAAAATTATAAAGAGGTTAAAATCAAATTACAGAATAAATTTTAAACTAGAAGCAATAAGTAAAGAATCAGTAAGTGATAAAATAAAATAAAAATGTGAGGGAAAATCTATAAGAAATAAAAGATATTGAAGACTCATTTATTAATTAATTTTCATAATTTCTAAGAAACTTTTGTGCATAAAATTACATTTAACTTCTCAGTATCTCCATGAAGTAGCTTAAAACAATTTGCTCCATTTGGTAGGTATTAAAATCTTTGTCTAAGAATGTCTGATGATTAGATCCAGTTACTAGCAGAGGCTAGAACTAATTTTTTGTTTTATTTTTTAGTTATTTATTTATATTAAGTGAGAGGTGTAAGTGAGAGGTGGGGAGGCAGGGAGGCAGAGAGACAGACTCTCGCATGCACCCCAACTGGGATTCACCCAGAAAGCCCACTAAGGGGCGATGCTCTGCCCATCTGAGGCTGCTGTTCCGTTGCTCAGAACGGAGCCATTTCTGCACCTGAGGTGAGGCCATGGAGCCATCCTTAGTGCCCAGGGCCAAATTGCTGAACCATTTAAGCCATGGTTGCAGGAGGGGAGGGGAGAGATAGAAAGGGGAAAGGTAGGGAAGAATATGGTTGCTTCTCCTATGTGCCTTGACTGGGAATCCAACCCAGGACTTTCAAATGCTGGGCCAACACTCTATTGCTGAGCCAACCAGCCAGGGCTAGAACTAATTTTTTAAATGGAAAGTTCTCTTTATTCTACATCAAACTCATAATTCTAAAATACTGTATCTTAAAATTTTATTTAAATCTTAGTACTTAGTATCTCTGTTAGACTTTCAGTAGATCTTCTCATTACAATGATTTTTTTTGGTTGTTGTTGTTGCTGAAAATGTGGCTTCTGGATTCACATGAGATTTATGCTTCCTTTTCTTTTTCACCATGTAGAATCTTTTTAAGTGCCTGTGTTTGTGAAAGAGACTGGTTTATGCCCAGTGTTTGCTACAGATTGGGTTGGCGGTGTCTTCTTGGTTCTTCTTGCAGCTCACCTCGGTGTTGTTATAGAACTTTTGTTTTGCCAGGAGAATTGGAAATGAAAAATACTAAACTCTAACAAACAAACCTCATCCTCCAGAGTTCACTGCTCTTTCACCACGTCTTCAACTTCATATCTCAAGGTAAAGTAAATTGCTGCTTGTCAATTTTTATTTCCCAGTTTGAACAGCAGCCCCAGATGGGCAGAGCATCGCCCCTACTGGGCTTGCTGGGTCAATTGCTGCTTGTCAATTTTTATTACACAGTTAATCCTGTAAGAATTAACATTCTATGCCTAGATATAAAAAGGGCAGTACTAGCAGCAAAATTAGGGCATGAAATAACACTGAGAGCTCAGAAATGAGTCCTTGAATAAAGCTGGGGATTGCTGAATTCTAGTTGCAAGAGGCCTATGTCTCAGAATTAGGCATGCGATAGACATAGCTAATAATCTAACTTTTCATCTGTTCTTGCTTAGAATTTTGTTTTTTGGAAATTTCATCTGGTGTTACTCAGATCTTTGCAATTATCCTACTTTTTCTGAAATTTCTTCACGTGGGTTAATATATATGGTGGATGTTCATTAGACATAACAGCTAACCATCATTCTTACCAATGAATTTTTCAATGAGACCTTTAAACTATATTTTTAAATACCAAACTAAATGTTCAGACTGAAAGGGTTTCACAACTAGTAGTTTTCAATTTTATAAATATCTTTTTATATTCCCTTAACAGATTGTAAAGAACATATACCCTGTAGAATAACATCCATTGGTTTTAAGTTTTCTGTCATCTTGTTGCATGAAAGAGGCATGAATCAGAGAGTTCATCACTGGTAACTTTCTACACAGTGCCACATAGACCTACTGAAGTGTCTCCATGGGAGGGACAGCGTATGTGAAGCTAAGAGATGCAGATAATTATGTTCACACATCAGCGGACTTAAGAATACCATCAGGGTTTCAGAAACAGTGCTTTTCCGCCAAGTAGGCCATGATGTGACCTCTATTAAATTTATGGGAATTGAAGAAACAAGGTTACTACCTAGGTGACAGTCTGTTGAATGACAGTAAAAAGTAATTAATCACTTCCACTCTTATTTAAAATAGCTGTTCTTCAGTCTATTTTTTTTCCTAGGTAGCCTTCAAATAGAGGTGTGGCCATCGTAGGTTCATTCCATGGTGTTTCACCTTGATATGACCAACCAGTAATTTGCTTATGCTCTGAAGCATGTAGATGTACACATTAACCTTCAGGTCTTTTTTTCCAGGGTACCCTAAATTCCATCTATCTGATGTGTAAAGCTGATTAGAAATGTGGTAGGATGAATTAATACAATAAATCATCCTTTCTTCTTGTCCTGCATTTCAGGTCATATAGGTAGTGATTTTAAAATAAAGATAATGTTAATAACATACTTTTTTAAAGGTAGTTATTTGTATTATAAAGTGAGTATATTATCACATATATACTTAGCTCTTGTACAATAATTATAATAGCTAGCAGTTACTGAGTGCTGATATCTGTTTGGCATTGTGCTAAGTAAGTCCTGTATTTACAGTATCTCATTAGATAGTATCCTTTGTAGATGACATCTTCTTAAATATTACTTCCAATTGTCAGATGCGAATATTGGATTTAAGAGCGGGTACTAACTTACCAGACAGTAATTCCTAGAGCTAAGATTCAGTACCAGGTCTGCTATATCATTCTTGCTTAGACCTATGTTCTTTAGATAGTGTGCTCCTTACTGGCTAATAATATTAGTCATAGTCAAATCCCAACAGCTATTATCAACACTACTGTCTTATTTATGAACACTTCATATTCATGTACTGAGTGGTCTATAGATATTATCTATATCTAATCTATCTATATCTATATCATCTTTCTATATCTATCTATCTATATAGCTTTTTATATCTCAGTGGACTATTAAGAAAAAAGTAGGATAGGTAGTTTAGGCAGGAAAAGAGAGAGATAGGCAACCTTTATTGAGCAACCAAGTAAGAAACTTTTACATACATTAATCACTGAATTTTTATAATCACTCATTTTATACAGAGAGTGTTGACTAATTCAAGAAGCAGAAAAAGCTAGAACTTGTAGAACAGGAGAAGAAGAACTAAGTAGTGCATATGAATGAGAAAACGAAGAGATGGTAGAGGTGCTATAGTGGGTAAGGGAGCACAGTTCTTGTTAAGTTCGCAGGTGCCCTTGTCCGGGGTCCAGTGATAAAGGCGTTGGCTGGTAGCAGTAAGAGGCCTGGTGGGCAATGATTGTCCAGCCAGAACTACCAGTTTCCTGCACTGGGGAGTTTCTGGTTTACTCCATCGCTTTTGATGAACAGCAGTAAAATTAAAATGAATATTTTGAGAAAATTTGATAATGACTGAGGTTTTGTGGTTCCCTTTTTCTTTATATATACTTTGCAGATTTCTTTATTTTTCAATTGTTAAATGTTTTCCATAGCCTCATTTTGTTTATGTGGGGAAAGTTGGGCTGTCTGGGAGGATATATTTTCTTTAGAAATGCTGGAATAACCAAAGTAAGACAAATTACTTATCAAAAAACTACATGCTTTTTAACAGAACATACTCTCAAGAACTTAAGAATATAAGAAATAAAAAACCAATAATACAAATTCTTTGCTCTATTACACATCAATTGATTTCACTTGGTTTTCCTTTTAGTTATCATGGACTATGATAGCAGTATTATTTTGGAGGAAACTCCCGTGGTGCAGTACATCAGTCAGCAACTGCCACAAAAACACAGCAAGACAAACTGCAGGCAGTCCTGGGGTTATGAATGACATAAGTTCTGTAAGGATATATATTTTTTTAATTTTTAAATTTTATTTAGAAAATTAACTTTAATACAGTGATGTTGGTCAATGAGAGTGCGTAGGTCTCAGGCAAACATTTCTCTAGCATTTGAACTATTGATTATGTTGTATACCCATCACCTAAAGTCAAATCATTTTCTGTCACCTCATATTTGTCCCTCTACAGCTTCCCCACATCCTCTAACCCCCAGTAACCACTTCACTCTTATCTATGTCCATGAGTCTCTGTTTTATATCCCACCTATGTGTGATTAATATAGTTCTTAGCTTTCTCTGATTTACTTATTTCACTTAGTATAATGTTCTCAAGATCCATCCATGTTGTTGTAAGTGGCACAATGTCATCATTTCTTATGACTGAGTAGTATTCCATAGTATATATGTACCACACCTTCTATATCTAATCCTCTATCAAGGACCTCTGATTGTTTCCATGTCTTGGCCACTGTGAATAATGCTGTAGTGAACATGGGGGTACATGTGTCTTTACGTACCAATATTTTTGAAATTTTGGGGTAGATATCCAACTGAGAGATTGCTGGGTCATGTGGTAATTCTATTATTAATTTTTTGAGGAACCACCATACTTTCTTCCATAATAGTTGTACTAATTTGCATTCCCACAAGCTGTGAATGAGGGTTCCTTTTCTCCACAGCCTCTCCAACACTTGTTATTACCTGTCTTGTTGATAATAGCTAATCTAACAGGTCTGCAGAGGTGGATTTAATGGCGGATGCACTGGGCGTGCACCCTGGGTTCTGACTTCTGAAAGGCCCCACAAAACCCCAACTTCACACTTTTTTCTACTGACACCAAGTTTGGTTTCATATGTACAATTTTAACAGTAATAGTATAATATTTTTTTATTTAAAAATATGGTTAATATGTATTTTTATTATCTCTCTCTTTTTTAAGGGGCCCAATATTTTCTTCTGTACCCTGGGCCTTAACTGACCTTAATCCACTTCTGCAGGTGTGAGCTGCTATGTCATTGTAGTTTTGATTTACATTTCCCAAATAACTAGTGCAGATGAATATCTTTTCATATATCTGTTGGCCATTTGTATGTCCTCTTGGGAGAGGTGTCTGTTCAGGTCCTCTTCCCATTTTTTAATTGTATTGCTTGCTTCTTTGTTGCTGAGCTTTGTTAGTTCTTTATATCCAAAATACATAACTCCTTAGCGAAGATGTTGTTGCAAATATCTCCCATTTACTTGGCTGCCTATTTGTTTTGTTGTCAGTGGCTTTTTTTTTTTTTTTTTTCTGTGCAGAAGCTTTTTAGTTTGATATAGTTCCATTCATTTATTTTTGCTTTTACTTCCCTTGCCTTTGGGGTCAAATTCATAAATTGTTCCCTATAGCCAAGGTCCATGACCTTAGTACCTACACTTTCTTCTATGTAATTTATTGTTTCAGATCTTATATTTAGGTCTTTGATGGATTTTGAACTAATTTTTATGCAAGGGGACAAACTATAGTCAAGTTTCATTCTTTCGCATGTGGCTTTTCAATTTTCCCAGCACCATTTATTGAAGAGGCTTTCTTTTCTCCATTTTTGTTTTTGGCTCCTTTATTCAAGATGATGCGTATATATATACTTTTATTTCTGAGCTCTCAATTCTGTTCCATTGTTCTTTATGTCTGTTTTTCTGCCAATACCATGCTGTTTGGGTTAATATAGCTCTATAGTATAATTTGAAGTCAAGTAGTGTGATACCTTCAGATTCTTTCTTTTTTCTCAGGATTGCTTTGGTTATTCAAGGTTTTTTATGGTTCCCTACAAACCTGGTAATTTTTTGTTCTATTTCTTTAAAAAATGACATTGGGCCTGACCTGTGGTGGCACAGTGAATAAAGCGCCGATCTGGAAATGCTGAGGTCGCAAATTCTAAACCCTGGGCCTGCCTGGTCAACGCACATGTGGGAGTTGATAATTTCTGCTCCTCTTCCTTTTCTCTCTCTCTCTATCCTTCTCTTTCCTCTCTAAAATAAATAAATAAATTTAAAAAAATGAATTAAAAACAATGACATTGGGATTTTAATGGGGATTGCATTAAATTTATATATTGTTTTGGGTAATATGGCCATTTTAACTATGTTGATTCTTCTAATCCAAGAACATGGAATATTTTTCCATTTCATTGTGTCTTTTTAAATTTCTTTCAATAATGTTTTATAGTTTTCAGTATATAGGTCCTTCACATCCGTTGTTAAGTTTATTTCTAGGTACTTTTTTTTTTTTAATTGTAAAATAAATTGTTTTTTTTCTAAGTTTATTTTCTGATGTATCATTGGTGTATAGAAAACAGTGGATTTTTTTATATTAGTTTTGTGTCCTGTGACTTTACTGTATTGGTTTATTGTTTCTAATAGTTTTATGGTGGAGTCTTTGGTGTTTTCTTAATACAGGATCATGTCATCTGCAAAAACTGATACCTTTACTTCTTTCCCAATATGGATGCCTTTTATTTCTTTTTCTTGCCTAATTTCTCTGGCTAAAACCTCCAGAACCTTGTTGAATAAGGATGGAGTGGGAAGCCTTGTCTCATTCCTGATTTTAGAGAAAGTCTTCATTTCTTCACCATTGAGTATGATATTAGATGATGGTTTATCATATATGGCCTTTATTGTGTTGAGGTACTTTCCTACTATTCTGATTTTATTGTGTTTTAATCATAAACGGATGTTGTAGCTTACTTAATGCCTTTTCTGCATCTATTGATAGAATCATTCAATTTTGATCTTTGTTTTGTTGATTTGGTATTTATGTTGATTAACTTCCATTTATTTAACCATACTTGTGCTCCTAGAACAAATCCCACTTGATTGTGATGTATTATTTTTTTAAGGTGTTGTTGTATTCAATTTGCTATTTGCAAGTATTTTGTTTAGTATTTTTGAGTCTCTATTTATTAGAGATATTGGTCTGTAGTTTTTTTTGTGTGTGTGTTTTCCTTGTCAGATTGTGGTATGAGGGTTATGTTGGGGAGTATTGCTGCTACTTCTGTTTTTTGGAAGATTATTAGAAGGATAGGTACCAAATCTTTGAATGTTTGGTAGAATTCATTAGTGTAGCCATTTGGTTCTGGACTTCTGTTTTTGGTAGTTGTTTCTATTTCCTTGCTGTTTATAAATCTATTTAGGTTTTCCACTTCTTCGTGACTCAGTCTAGGAAGAGTGTACAGTTGTTGGAATTGATTCATTTCCTCTCAGTTGTTGAATTTGGTAGTATATAATCTTTCATAATATTCTACTATGACTCTGTGTATAATATCTGTGGTAATTTATCCTCTTTCATTTAAGATTTTGTTTATATGAGTCCTTCCTTTCTTTCCTTAGTGAGTCTAGTCAGTGGTTAGTCAATTTTATTGATCTTTGCAAAGAACCAGATCTTTGTTGTATTGATTTTTTCAATAGTTTTTTGATCTCTCTTTCATTAAGTTCTGCTGTAAATTTTACTATTTTCTTTCTTCTGCTGACTTTGGGTGGCTTTTGTTCTTCTGTTTCTGTTTGGATGATCTATCTAAAGCCATCAATGGTATGTTAAAATCTCCAAGTGTGATTGTGTGTTTGTCTGCTTCTATTTTTAGATCAGATAGTAGATGTCTTATATATTTTGGTGCTTCCTGGTTTGGTGCATATATATTAAGAAGTGTTATGTCTTCTTGGTAAATGTCCCCTTTCTCATTAAGAAATGACCATCTTTGTCTCTGGTTATGTTTATTGTCTCAAAGTCAGCACTGTCAGATATGTTTGGCTACACCTGCTTTTTTGTTGGATACTATTTGCTTGGAGAATAATTTTCCAACCTTTCACATTGAGTCTACTTTTGTCCTTGCAGCTCAGATGTGTCTCTTGATGGCAGCATATGTTTGGGTTTTGCTTTTTGATTCAATCTGCTACTCCGTGTCTTTTATTGGTGAGTTCAGTCCATGTACATTTAGGGTAATTATTGATACTTGAGGATGTCCTATAGTCATTTTATATTTTGTTTTCTGGAAGCTATGTGTCTTGTTTGGTTCTTCTCTTTTTTGTTTCTGCCAGTTTACTTATTTATTTATGATTGATTGATTTTAGGGAGACAGAGAAAGGGAGAGAAAGAGGGAAGCATTAATTGTTCCACTTAGTTGTGTATACATTGATCATTTCCAATATGTTGCCTGACTTGGGAACAAACCCACAAGCTTGGTGTTTTGGGACAATGCTTTAACACATTGAACTAACCGGCCAAGGCATGTCTCACTGTTGTTTAATATTCTTTATAAAAACATTTCAGAGACCTGAAGATGGCAGCGGAGTAGGCAGATGCACAGACTCCCAGCTTACACCACCAAACTGGATTACAAAGTAATTTAGGAATAATCAGTGTGAAAAACCAACTCTGGACTACAAGAATGGCTCTCAAAAACCAAGGAGCAAAGAAGAAGCCACATCAACCTGGTAGGGAGCAGTGAGGAGCAGTTGGTCTCTGCTACTTATAAGATCGTGGAGGGGGGGTGAGACTGAGAGCCCAGAAGGGCTCTCATTACAAGAAAAAGAGTAGAAAATATAGCTCACAGCCACTTGGCTGGGGACTTGTGAATGAGGTGTGTTGAAAGAGCTGGCTTGTCTTCCAAAAGGAAAGGGGGGAGAGAGAAACAGACAGTGACAAGCAGAGGAATGCATAGGATGACCTGAGAAGCTGACTCATCCAGTGCTGGAGGCAGCCATAGCTGGAGGAGGGGTTGATCCTTCCACATAACATAAGACTAAAGTGGTTCTGAGTCACCCATCTCAAGATATCTCTCCAGCTCTAATCAGTGCAACAAAACACAGCTAAAAACAAGAAGTGGGGAGGAGGGGCAGTAACTCAGGTCTCCATGAAGATTTGAGATATACCTTCCCCTACTGAAGATGAGAAAGCACCCCGCCTGGGGAGAGAGAAACTGGCAGATCAGACCTTCAGAGTCTCAGGTTACACCCACTGCATTCCTGGATACAGTTGCAAATAAGCCCCCTGCAGAAATCAGTAAACAAGACTGTCACCAAGTTAAGAAAACTGAGAAGAAAACAAACAAATCAATGCTTCAAAGCCACTCTACCAGAAAAGCCAAATCTGACAGTGGATTACAAAAACAGCTGATGCCAACCCAAGAAGACCTAGAAATAATGCAACTGAAAATTGGAGGCAGACAACTCCAAGCCTAGACTCAAGCAGCTCTACAAACAACACGCCCAAACACACATATATAATGAGAAAACAAAGAAGTGCAATTCAAATGAAACCACAAGAGAAACCTCCAGAAAATGAACTGAGTAGTATGGAAATAACCAAACTACTGGATGCAGAGTTTAAAATAATAATTGTTAGGATGCTTAGGAGTCTTAGAACAACAATGGATGGTCATTACGGACATGTAAATAAAGAGATGGCAAGTATAAAAAAGGAGATTGAAATATTAAAAAAGAATCAGTTGGAGATGACAAATACAATATCAGAAATGAAGAACACAATGGAAGGAATTAAAAGCAGGATGGATGAAGCTGAGGACCGAATCAGCGAGTTGGAGGACAAGATGAATGGAGGTATGGAAGCAGAGCAACTAAAAGAAAAGAGACTCAAGAAGTCTCAGGAAACTCTAAGAGAGCTCTGTGACAACATGAAGCGAAACAAGATCCGCATCATAGGGGTTCCTGAAGAAGAAGAGAAAGAACGATAGAAACTTTATTCAATCAAATCATAGCTAAAAACTTCCCAAAATTGATGGAGGGAAGGCTCTCACACATTCAAGAAGGACAGAAAACTCCATTAAAGAGAATCCCAAAGAAACCTACACCAAGACACATCAAAATTAAAATACCTAAGCTAGTGATAAAGGGAAAATATTAAAAGCTGCTAGAGAAAAAAGCAGTCAATAACCTACAAAGGGGCCCCCATAGGATGACATCCGACTTCCCAACAGAAACTCTTGAGGCCAGAAGGAAATGGCAAGAAATATTCAAAGTAATACAGAACAAGAGCCTACAATCAAGACTACTTTATCCAGCAAGGCTATCATTTAAAACTGCAGGAGAAATAAAAAGCTTCCCAGACAAAGAAAACCACAGCAAACAAATAAACAAACAATAAACTCAAGAAATTTATCACAATCAAACAAATGCTGTAGAAAATGTTAAGGGCCTGTTGTAAACAGATTAAAGTGGAAAAAATATATATAGCAAAGGAATACAGCTTTAAAGACTAAAATGGAAATAAACAACTATATATCAATAATAGCCTTAAATGTAAATGGATTAAATGATCCAATCAAAAGACATAGGGTAGTTGCATGGATAAGAAAACAGAACCCATACAAATGCTGTATACAAGAGACACACCTTAAAACAAAAGATGCACATAGACTGAAGGTAAAAGGATGGAAAAAATATTTCATGCAAATGGAAATGAACAAAAAGCTGGGGTAGCAATACTTATATCAGACAAAATGGACTTTAAAACAAAGGCTATAGTAAGAGATAGAGAAGGTCACTACATAATGATAAAGGGAGCAATTCAACAGGAAGATATAACCATTATAAATATCTATGCAGCTAATATAGGAGCACCTAAATATATAAAGCAGACTTTGATGGATATAAAGGGCGAGATCAACAGCAATACTATAATAGTAGAGGATTTCAATACCCCACTAACATCACTAGATTGATCCTCAAGAAAAAATATTAACAAAGAAACAGCAGACTTAAAGGACACACTAGATCAACTCGATTTAATTGATATCTTTAGAACCTTCCACCCTAAAGCAGCAGAATATAGATTCTTTCCAAGTGCTCATGGTACATAATTTAGGATAGACCACATGTTAGGACACAAAAGCAGTCTGAACAAATTTAAGAAGATTGAAATCATATTAAGCATTTTCTCTGATCACAATGGCATGAAACTAGAAATCAACCACAACAGAAAAACTAAAAAATATTCAAACACATGGAAACTAAATAGCATTTTATTAAATAACAAATGAGTTAACAATGAAATCAAAGAAGAAATAAAAAAAATTCCTAGAAACTAATGATAATGAACATACAACAACTCAAAATTTATGGGACACAGCAAAAGCAGTCCAGAGAGGAAAGTTCATAGCACTACAGGCATTCCTTAAGAAGCTTGAAAATGCCCAAATAAACAACCTAATCATTCATCTAAAAGAACTAGAAAAAGGACAGCAAGTAAGGCCCAGAGGTAGTAGAAGAAAGGAAATAATAAAGATCAGAGCAGAAATAAATGACATAGATGCTAAAGAAACAATACAGAAGATCAATGAAACCAAGAGCTGGTTCTTTGAAAGGGTAAACAAGATCGATGAACCTTTAATGAGACTTACCAAGAAAAGAAGAGAGAGGACTCAAATAAATAAAATTAGAAATGAGAGTGGAGAAATAACAACCAACACAAGAGAAATACAAAATATTGTAAGAAAATACTATGAAGAACTGTTTGCCAAAAAATTAAACAGCCCTGGTTAAATGGAAAAATCCTTGAAACATATAATCTTTCAAAAATCAATCTGGAAGAATATGAAAACCTAAACAGACTGATTACAACAAAAAAGATTGAAACACTTATCAAAAAGCTTACAAAAAACAAACCCCTGGGCCCAATGGCTTCACTGGTGAATTCTATGAAATATTCAAAGAACTAACTCCTATTCTTCTCAAACTATTTCAAAAAATTCAAGAGGAAGGAATACTTCCAAGTTCCTTTTATGAGGTGATTCCAAAACCAGGCAAAGACAACACAAAGAAAGAAAATTATAGGCCAATATCCCTGATGAATTTATGTGCTAAAATCCTAAACAAAATATTAGCCAACCGGATCCAGCAATACATGAAAAAAATCATACATCATGATCAAGTGGGATTTATTCTGGGGAGGCAAGGATGGTACAATATTCGTAAATCAATCAATGTGATTTGCCACATAAACAAAAGAAAGGAGAAAAACCACATGATAATTTCAATAGATCAGGGGTTCTTAACCTGGGTTCTATTGAACCCTAGGGGTTCAATGAGTCGGTCTCAGGGGTTTGGAGAAGCCTCTGCTGCGGAGGTAAAGACACACTTGTGTAAAGTCGTGATGACACGCCCTATTTGGCCATCACTTGCTGCAGAGGATCACGTTACATTGCTTGGCCAACCAGTGCTGCGGGGAATTTAGTGCACGCAGTAGTCAACAGCTGTCATAGTTGTACATCATGTGTTTTTAATTCATACTAAATATGTCGAGCAAAAAAAGAAAGTGGTCGGACGAATATGTACAACATGGATTCACATGAATCACAGAACGGGATGGGAGTCAGTGTCCTATCTGCATAATATGCAATGCCAAGTTGAGCAATTCTAGTCTCGCACTGGCAAAACTAAATTTGGAAAAAGAAATCATATTTTATTTATCATTAAAGAAGGGTTCGGTGAATGCGCATATGAAACTGGTGGGTTCAGTACCTCAAAAAAAGGTTAAGAACCACTGCAATAGATGCAGAAAAAGCATTTGAAAAATTCAGCACCCAGTTATGATTAAAACTCTTAGCAAAGTGGAAATACAGGGAACATACCTCAACATGATAAAGGCCATCTATGACAAATCCAAAGCCAAAATCATAATGGACAAAAATTAAAAACAATTCTCCTAAAATGGAACATGGCAGGGGTGCTCCCTTTCACAACTCTTATTCAACACAGTACTGGAAGTCCTAGCTACAGCAATCAGACAAGAAGAAGAAATAAAAGGCATCCAAATTAGAAAAGAAGTAAAACTGTCATTATTTGCAGATGATATGATACTGTATATAGAAAACCCTAAAGTCTCAGTCAAAAAACTACTGGAAACTAATAAATGAATTCAGCAAGGTGGCAGGTTATAAAATTAATACAGAAAAATCTGAGGCATTTTTATACACAAACAATGAAATGTTAGAAAGGGAAATTAAGGAAACAATCCCTTTAACTATTGCAACAAAAAAATAAAGTACCTATAAGTAAATTTTACCAAAGAGGTTAAAGACTTGTACTCAGAAAATTATAAAACATTGATAAAAGAAATCAAGGAAGACACAAACAAGTGGAAGCATATACTGTGTTCATGGTTAGAAAGAAGAAACATTATTAAAATGTCTCTATTACCCAAAGCAATTTATAAATTCAATGCAATATCAATTAAAATACCAATGACATACTTCAAAGGTATAGAACACATATTCCAAAAATTTATATAGAACCAAAAAAGAACATGAATAGCCTCAACAATCTTGAAAAGGAAGAATAAAGTGGGAGGTATCATACTTCCTGATATTAAGATATACTACAAGGCCCTTGTACTCAAAACAGCCTGGTACTGGCATAAGGACAGGCGTATAGATCAATGGAACAGAACAGAGAATACAGAAATAAACCCACAATTGATATTTGACAAAGGAGGTAAGAACATACAGTGGAGTAAAGACAGTCTCTTTAACAAATGGTGTTGGGAAATTGGACATCTACCTGCAAAAAAAATGAAACTAGACCACCAACTTACCCCGTGCACAAATATAAACTCAAAATGGATAAAGAACTTAAATGTAAGTTGTGAAACCATAAGCATCTTAGAAGAAAACATAGGCAGCAAGCTCTCCAACATCTGTAGCAGCAATATATTTGCTTATTTATCTCCACGAGCAAATGAAATAAAAGGCAGGTTAAACAAATGGGACTATATCAAACTAAAAAGTTTTTGCACAGCTAAAGACAATAAGAACAGAATAAAAAGACAAACCACACAATGGGAGAACATATTTGATAATACCTCTGATAAGGGATTAATAAACAAAATTTATAAGGAATTTGAAAAACTCAACACCAGGAAGACAAACAACCCAAATCAAAAATGGGTAAAAGAAATGAATAGACACTTCTCCAAAGAGGACATACAGATTTCCAACAGACAGATGAAAAAATGTTCAACATCACTAATCATTAGAGAAATGCAAATTGAAACCATAATGAGATATCACCTCACACCAGCCAGAATGGCACTCATTAACAAAACAACACATGATAGGTGCTGGTGAGAATGTGAAGAAAGGGGAACCCTCCTGCACTGCTGGTGGGAATGCAGACTGGTGCAGCCACTGTGGAAAACAGTATGGAGATTCCTCAAAAAATTAGAAATGGAACTGCCCTTTGACTCAGCATCCCACTAATAGGAATATATCCCAAGGACACCATATCACCGACTGAAAAAAAGAAATGCACCCCCATGTTTATGGCTGCATTGTTCACAATAGCGAACATCTGGAAACAGCCCAAATGTCTGTCAGTGGATGAGGGGATTAAAAAGCAGGAGTATATATATACAATGAAATACTATGGGGCTATGAAAGAGAAGGAAATACTACCTTTTGCAACAATATGGATGGACCTGGAAACTATTATATTGAGTGAAATAAGCCAGGTAGAGAAAGAAAAATATCTTATGACCTCGCTCATTTGAGAAATCCAAGGAACAATGTGAACTGAGGAACGGAATTGAGACAGAGGAGAGATCAAACGTACCAGAGGAGAAGAGGACAGAGGGAAAGGGAATGATAGGATGGGATAATCCTGAAGGGAAGAGGGGAGGGCACTGTTGGGAGGGGGGGCAAGGGAGATGTTGCGGGGAATATGGGGGAGGAGGAGATGCATTTGGGGTGACCCTAGAATCTATGTAAACACAATTAATTAAATAAATTTAAAAAATCTAAAAAAATAAAAACATTTCAGACATCTTTAATGTTTATATTTAAAGTAAAGAAGACATTAATGCTTGCAGATGCCAAGAGATTGCTATTTCTAGTCCCAGAAAGAATAGAGTTCTGGATTCATTTAATCCACACTGTTTTAGGTATAAAATTCTGGTTAGTAAATTATTATTTTTTTAATTTAGCAATGCCAATGAATATTTTCCCTGTTGAAATGCATGATTAAATTAATACCTTGATGTTATGCAATGGAGAATAACACATTTTTAAAAAGAAACACCTTTATTCATCAGGGATAATTGATTTGTAGTATTCTTTTTTTTTTGTTATCCTTGCCAGATTTTGGTATCAGGGTTAAGTTTGGCTCATAAAGATATATGAGAAAATATTGCCTCTTCCTCAACTTTTTGGAGAATTTTGAGGTAGATAGGTATCACATCTTATTTGAATGTTTGGTAAAATTCACTAGTAAAGCCATCTGGTTCCAGACTTTTATTTTTTGGGGGAGTTTTTGATGGTTATTTCAATTTGCTCACTGTTGGTTGATTTAGATTTTCTAATGCTTTATGATTCAGTCTAGGAAGCTTATAATTTCTAGAAATATCCATTTCTTCTAGGTTATTGAATTTGGTGGCATATAGTCTTTCACAGTATTCTACTATGATCCTTTGTATACTTGTGGTGCCTGTGGTAACTTTTCTTTTCTTTTTGATTTTGTTTATATATTAGTCTTTTAGTTTTTAGTTTATATATATATGTCTTTTTTCTTTTTCCCTTAGTGAGTCCAGCCAGGGGTGTAACTATTTTGCCAATCTTTTCAAAAAACCAGTTCTTTTTTATATTAAATTTGTATAATCTTTTTGTTTTTTACTTCATTCAATTATGCTATAATATTTATTCTTTTCTTCTGACTTTGGGTTGTTTTTGTTCTTCTTTTTCTAGTTCTTTAAAATGTAATATTAGGTTTCTTACGTGAGAATTCTTTTGTTTCTTGAGATAGGCCTGTAATGAACAAAATACTTGCAAATTGAATTAAATAATACATTTAAAAATATATCATGATCAAGTGTAGTTGATTCCAGAAGCACAAGGATAGTTCAACATACGCAAATAGATCAATGTAATCGGACATATTAACAAAAAAAGGATACAAGTTGCCTGACCAGGCGGTGGCGCAGTGGATAGAGCATCGGACTGGGATGCGGAAGACCCAGGTTCGAGACCCCGAGCTCGCCAGCTTGAGCATGGGCCCATCTGGCTTGAACAAAAAAAAGCTCACCAGCTTGGACCCAAGGTCGCTGGCTCCAGCAAGGGGTGGCTCGTTCTGCTGAAGGCCCGTGGTCAAGGCACATGTGAGAAAGCAATCAATGAACAACTAAGGTGTTGCAACAGCAATGAGAAACTAATGACTGATGCTTCTCACCTCTCTCCATTCCTGTCTGTCTGTCCCTATCTATCCCTCTCTCTGACTCTCTCTCTGTCCCTGTAAAAATAAATAAATAAATAAAAATTAAAAAAAAAAGTTTAAAAAAAAAAAAAAGGATACAAGTTATATAATCCTATCAATAGATGCAGCAAAAACATTTGATAAGGTACAGCATCCATTTATGATTAAAACACTCAATTAAATGGGTATAGAAGAAAATTACCTTAACATAATAAATGCTATATATGACAAACTCTCAGCCAATATCATATTCTATGGTGAAAAACTGAAAGCCTTTGCTCTAAAATCAGAAATAAGACAAGGATAACCACTAGCACAACTCCTAGTCAACATAATTCTGGAAGTCCTAGACAGAGCAGTCAGGCAAGAGAAAGACATACAAGGCATTTAAATTGGAAAGAAACTAGGAAAAGTGTTACTTTTTGCATATGACATGATTCTGTATATAAAAAACCCTAAAGGCTTCACACACACACGCACACACACACACACACACACTAAATAAAACAAATAAATAAAAAAGAAAAATATAATAAAAAACTATTAGAAACAATGAACAAATACAGTAAAGTTTCAGGATGCAAAACCAATGTACAAAAATCCACTACTTTCCTATATACTAAAGTGAAACTTCAGAAAAATAGGAGAAAACAATTCCTGTTGCAATTACTACCAAAAGAATAAAGTATCTAAGAGTAAATTTGACAAAGGATGTGAAGGACCTATGAACTCACAACTACAAAACATTAAATAGATGGAAAAAGACACACTAAAATTAAAAGACATTCAGTGTTCATAGATTGGAAGAATCAACATAGTTAAAATAGCAATACTACCATTCATATTTAAGATGAAACACTGCCATTTGTGAAAACATGGATAGACCTTGAGAACATTATGCTATCAGAATAAGTGAGTAAGAAGCAGCTAAGAACCATATGATTTCATTCATATGTGGGCTATGAAACCGAAACTCATAGACACAGACAACAGTGTGGTGGTCACCGGAGGGAAGGGGTAGGGGACTAACAGTTAAAGAAGGACAAATACGTGGTGATGGAAGATGATGTGAGTTTGGGTGGTGGGCACACAATGTAATACACAGATCATATATCAGAGAAATGTACACTTGAAACCTATATGATCCTATTAACCAATGCCAACACAATAAATTTAATAAAAACTGGAACCTAAAGTAATTAACTAACTAGAAACACGCATGAGGCTGAAACAGTTATAGCTCCGCAGAAAATATTTTTACACCCCAAATTTCTATGGGATGCTATAAATCTGAAAAATAATCATTTCAAACAGCTGAGATGTTATAGCCACTCAGGGATAATAAAAAGTTTGAAGAATATATTATATGATATAAATGAGAGAAATATATTAGTCAATATTGTCATTTTTTAAGAGTTTGCTCTCAAAAATAGGATAAAGAAAAGTTATTCAGTAATATTTCAGGCAAAATGTCAGCACGTTTTTGCATAACTCCCTCTTTTCAGTGTATCCTAATGCTCACAGGAAGACTGTGGCAGATATTCCAGCAGCAGTGAACGCCCAGCCCTTCGCCACAGATGGGCAGTGTGCGGTCCTAATTATAAAAGGCAGCAAACTCTTCAGAACCTTTAAAAAGAATTTCTGAAGAGCAGAGAAATAATTAATTTTGTATTGTTAAAATATTTAAATGGGGATTTGGAATTTATATACATTTCTCTACATTATCTTATATTTTCTTCACAAAAGCTCAAAGACACAGGTTAGGTAGGCACTCACTCTCCCATTTTGTGGTTAATAAAACTGAGATTTGAAAAGAGCTGGTGAACTGTCCAAGGTCACAGAGTTCATAATGACAGAGGGAGAAACAAAAAATAGTTCTGATTTCCAATCCAGTGCTTTCCCCCATATCTTTGTACACTTCTTTCTGAAATATTCTGTTCACAAGTTTTGTTTTCTGATTCCAAGTATAGTGCATATTATAAATTAGATTTCATCTTTCCCATGAGTTTAGTTGAAAAATGGTAGAAGGGGTGGGAGTTATTATTTTTTTTTAGTATTGTTTTTCAAATTTAAATATTTTAGGAGCAAAAAGGCATAAAAGCAATGATAAGAGGATCTGAATTCTGGAAAGGGACTTTAAAGCAATATTTATGGATCCATGCAGAGAAAAATAAGTTTTTATAGTCCATGCAAGTCATTTCTCCACACAAGAATAAAAGTTTGTTTAAAGCACAATCATTGAAGCTTCAATGTAAAAGCAGGCATGCTGTTTCCAAGAGCTGTTGCTCAGACATAACAAAAAGGAGTACTTTTGCTAGAGAACTAATCAGGATTTTAAGGGATGTGAGGACAGGTGATAAGTTACTTTGATGGTTCTTAGTTCAAGTGCACAAGAAGGAAACGATTACTTTCTCTCTCACCAACTAATACTCTGATATCAGTCACCTAAAGGCTCTGTAAAAACGTTTTCCATTTCTGAAAGAAAGGGAAAGATTCACCCAGACAAATTAAAAGTGAATGTCTATCCTGACCTTGCTGAGGAAATATGGGTTTAACATGAAGACATCATATCCCATCTCCCGTTGGCCTATATGCTGCTAACAATGGCAGACCCTGACAAAAAATGTATCAAGGACAAAAATATAATTTTACCTCAATATTTCAGCTGGTCATGTGCAAGGGGAGAAAAACTCATGAGAAAATAAAATAAGTGCACACTTCTGTAGTGAATTATACTATAATGTGACTTAAATTCGTTAATATTTCTTACAGTAATGATAGCAATTATTTATTGAATATTTACATATGCCATAAACTGTGCTAAGCCCTTTACTTGCTTTACTCTATAAGAAAGGTACTAATATCATTTTCACTTTATAGATGATAGGACTTAGGCTTAGGCAGCTTAAATAACTTCTTCAAGGTCATAAAACTATAATAAACAACTAAGCTTACATTCAGACTCATACGGCTCAGAGCTCAGGGTACATTCTATTAACCACTGAATTTTTAAATATTCTGGTAGTTAAACACTGGCATGTATAGTACTGGCTGCCAGACAGGAAATATAAACATCTTTCTATAGGAGTCTACCCCTTATCAGTCATGCCTATTGGTTCACAAGTTGGCCCCTGTACACAAAGGTCAAGGAGACACTGAAGAAAGACCCAGACAACTGTAGATTGGGAGGTGGCAAATTTAATAAACAAGGAAACTTACATTATTAGATTTATCTTGGGTGACCACAAGATGAGTAGATCTCTGCACCTGCCTGCCAGAATCTTAAAAGTTTTAACAGGGTTCAGTAACATATTCAGTCCAGATGATTTCAACAACACATTAATTTCTCAGCATTACACCCTTGAAATAGCTCCAGCTATGGGAACAGTGGGCTTTATATGCATTCCAAAGACAGGGAGGGGGACAGGAGCTCTGATTGCCTGGGTCCAGTTCCCAGGTTCACTGGTTGATCAGGTCTTCTCGATGACCTTCTCTAACATGGCAAAGTTAAAATGACAAATGTACTGAGAAAAAAAGAGTTAGCCACATCATAATTAGGGATAGGGAATAAATAAATAAATAGGATAGGGAATTTCTTGGATAAAAACATACCAGTTGGATAAATATATTTTAAGACTGAACAAACTAGAAACATGCATTAATTCTGAAATTAGTTGCTTTTACTTCATATTTACTGTGAACCATACGGGAGTGATTCTGACCATATAAATTATTTCAACACTTAGAATAGTGTTCAAAATAGCACAGATGCCTGATGGCCAGAAATAAGAGGTGCTTTCAGGTACCTAGTTTAAGTCATCAACTTCCCAATTGTCAGATTGCATATTATCTTAGTCTCTTTATAGCCAAGAAATGATACCAGAACAAGCCAGATGAATGAGAATGCTTTTCTCTTAATTAGTATTGCAGAACATCCTTCTACCTCTCAGTGAGCCCTGATGCCATGTCATTTTTCATAAACACCCAATGAGCTATAGACTCTTTCCACTGCCCAGCCTTTATGACTGTCTTCCACACTAGGCTTTGGTGGTGACAATAGAAGGAAATAGGTCTGCCAATAAGTAGAAGAATATCTTCCTGCCATTGTTTTCTATGGTTACACTAATTATAAGAGCTTGGACAAGTTTTCAATATAAATCCATTTTGTAATTCTTGCCTACATGTAATACCTGAAAGTTTCCATTGTTAATGTCACCCTAAAAATGTTTCAGTGTGTTAAGGAATTTCTCTAGGTGCCCAATTTATAAAGTTATTGTCTGAAATATGATACTGTCAAAGATAGACAATGAGTTGATATAGATAGTTGATACAGTCCAGGTGAAATTCTCTGTGTTTCTTATGAGCTTGACAAGTCACAAATATTTTATATGTAGTCCTCAATATGACTTAAAATCACTTCTAGGTCCAAGAAGTACATCGTTGACAATATAATGGTGACATAAATAAGAAAAACTATGTTCATGATGAGGTTCTCATTTAAAATAAACCAAACATTTAAAATTAATAAATAAAACAATCTGCAATCCCTTTCCCCAAAATTAAACTGTATAATCACAGATAAAATAAAATTTTTTTCTTTATAGAGTGTAAGAACAATTGCATTTCTCATTTTCTTAGGCATTAGAGAAGAAAAAGCAATAATATTATTTTATCTTTTCCACATAAATTTACTCTATCTCCTCTTTATAAGCTTTTAGTCTGTCAACATTATCTTTTATTTTATTTTAAATAAACATATTTCATCACTAAGTACTCAGTGTCAACTAAAATAATTGATATACACTGATCAACTAGTTAGTATACACTGAACCTATAACTCCCAATCAATAACACAAAAATATTAATTAAAATCCCTCATTTTCTTTATTAATGTACTAGTAGTTAATAAAGAAGACAATTTTCCACCCATTGCATGAGTGGCAAAATGTTATCAATTTCCTGAGCAAAATTATTCCTGAAATGTTCTTTTACTGGTTCTTATTGAAAATGTGAGATTATTAATGAGGGTATATGTAAAGAAAAATAAGCCCGTGAGAATTAAAGCTATTATACGGTTGCCAGATTTAAAAAATAAAAATACATGATACCCAATTAAATATATAATTGTTTAATGTAATTATGTCCCATATATTTCTTATTTTATACCATACCACACCATATCTTGCCATTCCATATCCTAAAGGGTCAACAATATTTATTGCTTTTGAGTCATGGGATTATTTACAATTTTAATTTTCTCTCTTTTAATTACTCAGTGTTTGGGGTTGCTTGTGACTTGATTTTCTCGAACAGAAGTCTGGAAGAGGATAGAAACCAGGTGTTGCATTTTTAGGTAAGAGATTTTCTAGGCCAGAAAAGGACACCTTGTACCAGAATCTGCTGGAGTGCCTCTCAGAAGGGAGGAGTCAAAAAAAGAGAAGAGAAATTCCTCAGAGGATCAAGAATCTAGAGACCAGAAAGACTGAAGTCACAAAGCAGGCAAACAAATCACAGAGTTGAATGCAGTGCTTTCCCACAAGGAGAAGAACCTAAGGATGGTCTTCTCATGTTGAAACTCCAAAATGTTAGACGAAGCCATCTGACTGTCCTTCGCCTTTCATTTGATTGCCTTTCAGAGACCGAGAGCTGTGGGTGGAATGGGACTGGGAAAGAAAGGAGGGACTAGGGTGCTGAAGGTGAGGTCCAGTGGAGATACATGGGGAAGCCACTGTTATGTTATAAAACTAGTATCTTACGGATCACTTTCATTGTCAAACTTATACTTGATAAACAATGGAAGAATTATTAGGCAATTTTTGATATTGCCAAGATTTTGATTTTAAGTGAATAGGGCTCCCCTAGACAAATTCTGAATGAAATTCCTGATTTATGAACTTGTAAAATGGTACTTCAGGGAGGATCAAAAGCACACATCTTAAAGTCCTGCCTTCAAGTTAGCGGAGGAGAGTTCAGCATAACTATGCTTGCTATCCAAAATATTATCACAGGTCCTAAATTATGTAGGAGAAGAGACTTATACCCACACAAGCTAGGAATGAGATATTTTCTCAGAAAACATACTGTGAGAACAGGGAGCATCCCAGTTTTTAAGTGTTCTATTGTAAAACTTCAGAAGGAGCCAGACAGCAACGTCAAAACTGCTGTTTTGTGAAGATATCTTGCCTTCCCATTAGTCACTGTTTAATAATAGTCCTTTATAAAATGTTGAATATCAAAATATCAAAATTTTACCTTGGAATTTCTAGTTCAGTAATATGAAAGAGAAATAGAGAGAATGAATCTGCAAACACAGTAGCTAAAAGATGCCTGGCAGTGACCAGGCAAACAACTTTAAAATAGACTTGTATTCTTACTCAAATTAAAAATGCCATTTGACTTGTTTATCTTCAATTAACTGCTTGTTCCTCATAGCCAGCCAGGCCAGAACTTCCACCACAACTCTCTCCCTTTGCCAAGTTCCTGATTATGTGTTAAGACTGGAGGGTGTAGGGAATGCTATTTTCCTCCGGTTGATGCAGATTAATAATCAAGACACAGGAACCAGTTGGGAGAATAATGAGATGCTTCCTGGTCTAAACACCAGTTCCAGGCAATGGTTAACCAAACAAATAAAAATCCTAAAGAGGAAAATGGAGGCTTCTATTGAATCTTGAAAGAGAAAAATTTGAGATAAGTAAAAGTATTTTAGCAAGGGGGTAGTAGTTTTATGGAATTCATGCCTTCAAGAAGGTACAGACCAGCAAAAACGAGGACAACAAACCAGAACAAATGAGACTTTAAATAACTGCTGGGATAAATAAAAACACCCGCAGAAAAAGAAAAAGAAATTAACATCTGCCAAAATGAACTGGCTGAAAATTTAAGATCCATATTAAATAATGGAATGAGAGTTGCCTTCTTGTCTTTGGTTACATTTAAAGGCAACGCTACTAGTATTTACCATTTAAGAATCTTGTCAGTATTTAGTTTCACATAAAAACCATTTATTATGCTAAGTATGTTGTTATTCTAGAATCTTAAGAGTTAACAGTTTCTTAAATTTCATAAAATGCATTTTTTTGGTATCTATTAAGGTGAGCATATGACTTTTTCACCTTTTGACTACAAATATAGTAGATTACATATGTAGTACCCTATTATCTCAGCCTGCTCTGTCTGACTCTGAGAGACCTGCACACCCTCAAGTAATCTCAGAGCTCTCCCTTACGTGTCCCCATAGCACCTCATTCCAGGCCTGCCCCAACATTTGCAGGGCCTGGGGCAAGAATACAAATGAAGGCCCACGTTCCATATGTCTAAATATGGTAAAGCTATAAATCAAGCTAACAAACCATTAAATAAATATGTTCCATCCTCCTACCTTGACAAATATATCCTCAGAACCACCTGGGAAACTAGGTTGAAATTAGAATTTTCAGAATCTTGAGAGTTCTGTCCCAGAACATGACTGTGGAAAGACATGGCCCCAGCTCCTTGCTCTCAGCCTGGTCACTCCTCTTTCCTTTTCCAGTCTGGACTCTATCCCAAACTATGGGCAGTTTATCCTACGTGTGGGGCAATCCAGACCATACATTCAAACACTGATCACAAACTCTGCAAGCATTGAGCTGTGTATCCATCAATGGACACAAACACAATCTCCATTTTCAGGAGAGTGAATCTAGAAAAGTCTGTTTGGCCCTAAAAGTGAGTTTGAACTATTTAATCCAGAAATTTTGGCATCCCTGCTATTCAGAGGTGGGTCTAGTGGGGGCTGTGAGCTCCAGATGGGTGTGCCTACGATGCCCCCAAATTCCCATGGTCTCTCTTTGCCTAGTGAGAATGGGCACAGGTAGAGAAGGGTCAGAGTGGTGTTCTCTGAAATCTAGGGCCAGGGGCAAAGGTTCTTTTTTCCCTAAGTCTAAGGGGAGTAATATCTTGGACCATCCAATCATAACACTTAAAACAATTTAACTTCTTTTCTTTATTCTTTGTCGGACTTTAAACCCCTTCAGGGTAGGGATGTGCCTTGTTCATTTTTGGCCCATCAATTCCTAGCATAGTGACAAGAATCAATTAGGTATTTATAAATATTTTGGAATTGAAAGAAATATTAGTCACTTAAAAATGATACTGTATCTTTTAAGGTATACTTGTTACATTTATAAAAATTATAATGATTTAGGGCTTAATAAATAATACTATTTAAAAGTCAAAGTGTCATAGGCTTCAACCTTTTACTACATCAATATAAAACTAGTAGCAAACTATAGAAATGATCCCTGAAAGTATAGTGTTACATAATATAAAACAAGAAATAAATAGCATACATGTAAACAAAATTTATACATATAGAAAATAAAAAAGTATTTTTAAATGATAATAGAAAGAAGGAAATATTTTAAATATGGCAAGGTATTTTAAAATATCTATATTTTTAATATTTTAAATTTAAATCTGTATGTATGTAGTACTTTATTATTTTTTTGGTGATGGAGACAGAGAGAGGAACAAATAGGGACAGACAGGAAGGAAGGGAGAGTGATGAGAAGCATCAATTCTTTGTTACAGCTCCTTAGTCTCTTTAGTTGTTCATTGATTGCTTTCTCATATGTGCCTTGAACTGAGGGAGGGCTCCAGAAGAGCGAGTGACCCTTTGCTCAAGTCAGCAACCTTGGGCTTCAAGCCAGCAACCTCGGGCTCAAGCCAGCAACCATAGGGTCATGTCTATGATCCCATGCTCAAGCCAGTGACCTCACGCTCAAGCTGGTGAGACCCTACTCAAGCCATTTTTTAAAATGTATTGATTCATGAAATAACACCCTAAGAAATACAGTTCTAGATGATGACAAATGTCATGTACTATCATAGCATCTTATTCTTTCTTCACTGGCACACATACCTCATTTACTTTCATTTCTGAGCTAGCATCCTCATAAACGGAGAGAACATGACCATTCTGGATTACATCACCAGAGCCCAACGCAGTGGCTGGCACTGAATGAGGCATGCAGTGAAAGTGTGCTGCATGTCATGAGTTAGGAAATGACAACTTCTAAGAGATAAACACGTGTATAATAATATATAAGTATTAATATTATATTCATCATGCACACACCCCAAGACAAAACCTGCAGTTATCCATTGAGACAAAGACAGACCAGTGTTTTTGCATATAGTATGCTCCCAAAATTATATTTATATTCACAAATCAGTGACCACAAATAATATTAATACTCTTTATATAGATTCCTATGTAGCAAATGTTTTTTAGATCTCAATAGTGATAAAAAGGACTTATCTTCTAATGAATCAGTATTATTTGAAGTTTGTAAATGTGAGCTAGTCAATGGGTGCCCTTTCTCTGTTCCCTGGGGCTCCTTGTAAGCACACGAATACCACTTTGTACTCATTTGGAGTACCAGGGAGCACAGCACAGGCTTTCTGATTCACTCAATGTCCTCTTTCCCTCCTTACTTTCTCTGCCCCTTTTCTACTTGATTTCTTTGTGGACTTGTGCTCCTTTTCTCTTATTTTAGCAATGTTTCTTTGTATAGTAAGCCACCACAAGTGCTTTCTGGAAAAGAGAAATTGAAATACCAACTGGCTTTATCACCATTGTATTGAGGTTGCAATGCCCACATTTTCACAATTGCTACACCTGTCCTACACTCTTCCCTCTGGATTTTGTCCAGTTTTCTCATAGTAAGAGCAACATCCAAGGGTCATCTTCCCACCGCGAAGTTTATGGGGTAACTTTAAATAAGTGAATCATAAAAGTTTAAAGCCAAATCCTCTTTTGGACATAATATTCTCTATATAACATTTTAAAAAGGAAAGTGATTTTGAGCCAATAGGAAACTATGCATTTCGTTGTGAACATTCAGTAAATGACCATAAAGGACAGAACTATATTTCTCAGCAGGTGTACGCTAAACTGTAAAAGGCTAGGTTTCCCTGTGCAACAATACTAGAAAAATTAGAAGTAGGTCTAGTCAAAAGATTTTTAAAAGGACCTGAAAGAATCTGTATCTTTATTTCGAATTACTCTGGAAGAGTACAAATAAGAACAGAAGCACATATTAAATCATGAAATAATACAAACAGAAAGAGGCTTTATGAGAGTTTTCTTTTCTTTTAATATCAAACCCCAGTTTTTGTGAGGTGGAGGTTGGAAGGACAGATGAGAATAGACACTGAGAATCTCCTAAAAGGGTATGATGGGCAGGCCACAGGTGAGCCACTCCGGAACTGCTTCCTTTTATCCTTTTAAGTTTATTGAGCTCACATTTAGCTATTGGTTGTGCGCATCTGTTCAGATTAGTGTGTGCCCTTGTTATGATTGTTCAGTGCTTTGGTTATGTTGATTAGAAAATCTTTTGACCATCACTCATGTTTTGTAAGATTTTATTGGTAAAAAAGGGCTCCACTGTAAAATAGGCAGTATGCCTAGTGGTTATAGTTATGTGTTTGGAGTCACATATGCCCGAGTTCCAGCTCTATCTCTGCTACTTACTGGTAGGGTGATTTTAAGCAAATTATTTGATGTGGCAGAGCCTTACTTTCCTTATCTGCAAAAGGGGCTAATAGTAGTTCTTCTCTGAGTGGTTGTGAGATTGAAGGAAGTGTGGTAAGAACACTGCTGGCCCACACTCACGACATAATAAATGCTGACTGAAGGGTCCAGACAAGCAAAGCAAACCAGAGTTAAAACCATGCTTCTAAGTATTTGAATGGACAATTGATACAAAACTATTTTGCTATTGTTGCTGTGTATGAAAGTGAAAAAGACATTTCTCCTTTACATTTTAGAGATTAAGAAAGAATAAAATGAATTGTAAAATCTACCAATGTATTTGTCATCTATTGATACATTTTTTTATTTAAAAGAAAACAAGAAGCAATTGATACTCAAAGTTCAGAAGTAATCTTCTGAAGTCATGGAAAAACGATAGCCTTTCTATCAAATCACTTTCTCCTGTCAGAGAGAATTCCAAATTGGGTATCATGGTTGACTTAGCCATTATTGATAGTCTTTATATTTCTTGTTCTAGAATAAATATGTAATAGGAGGAACCAAATAATTTTCTTATTTGAAATCAGTGGTTTATACCAGACACCAATTACAATGTAACACTTTTTTTTTTTTTTTTTTTTTAACAGGGACAGACAGAGAGTCAGAGAGAGGGATAGATAAGGACAGACAGACAGGAATGGAGAGAGATGAGAAGATCAATTATCAGGTTTTTGCTGCGACACCTTAGTTGTTCATTGATTGCTTTCTCACATATGCCTTGACCGCGGGCCTTCAGCAGACCGAGCAACCCCTTGCTGGAGCCAGCGACCTTGGGTCCAAGCTGGTGAGCTTTTGCTCAAGCCAGATGGGTCCGCGCTCAAGCTGGCAACCTCAGGATCTTGAACCTGGGTCCTCCGCATCCCAGTCCGATGCTCTATCCACTGTGCCACCACCTGGTCAGGCATAACACTTTTTTTTATAAATATTTACTACTTGACTCAAGGATATAATGAAGGTAACAGATGAGCAGCCACATGAAGAGACAGAAGCACAGGAGCTTCTGTCCCAGTAAAGTAAGGGTGTGTCACCTTCCCCATACTTGCTGTGGTCACTCACCTGGAAACTCTCTGAACCTCTCCTATAAGGATGTTTGTGGATCCTTCCTCAAGTAGGCATGATTGAACATTAACTATTTCTAACCCTTCTTTCCTCTCTGGATGTGTGAGGTGGAGCTGAAGTTTCCAACCCGAGTCACCTCAGTAGAACAAAAGATGCTCTTAGTACCATTATCACTTAGGAATTTACAAGGGTTTCAGGAGCTCAGTGCCAGGAACTGAGGGCAGAGATGAGTATGTATGTATTTTCTCTATCTCACAAGGTCAAATAGGCACTCTCAAAATGATACCTGCTAAATGACTCCATTTAAAATGTAGCACTTTCAACAAAATTTAACAAGAAAAAATTCACCCAGAATTAATAACTGCACTACCATATGCTACCTATAAAACACGTTATTAGCAGAGCAGTTCAGGTGAAAGCTACCTTTAGCTAGCTATTAACCTCTACCATATTTTTCCTCTCAGGATTTTCTAGGAGAAATGACAATGCTAGACGTGGTGCATTAGAAACAATACCAGAATCTAAAATGTTACAATCTCAAATAATAATTCCTAAATTGCCAAAGATTTTACAATCTCCCAATATATGAGATATAATGCTTTTGCACAAGAATTTTACTACTAAGAAGGGCCTTTCTGATTTTTATGGACTAGGAATATTTTTTTTAAATGTTATTGCTTAACTACTCTCCCATTTCTTAAAACTATAAGCATGTACTTCCTTTTAGAGACATTTATCTCCCATTGTAAGGAATGACCACTCAGGTCAGCCCCAGCACTACTAAAGGATCGTAACTGGGTTTAATACAAATTTATATCCCAACACAAATTAAAAGGGAAACTTTTATTCCAATCTGCAGTAATCTACAGAAGTGTACAGAAAAAAAAACCTTATTTGCCCCAAAGGAACTCTTCACACTTGTTTTTAGTTTAAAATAGCTATACTCCTGAGAAAAATACCAACAACCCATTAGAAACTGAGGATGAAATAACAGACACGGAAATAGAGATATACAGAAAAAACAAATGCTAATGACTCTTCAAACATATAAGTTATAATGAAAGAAATGCAAATTTGTCTAGTACTCTGATATTTTACTTATTATTTTGAAAAAGATAAGAAACCTTTAACAATACCCTGGTTCAGTGAGAGTAAACAAAGATAGGTTTTCATATGTGGCTGATGGGACTGTAACTGGTAAGATCTATTAAAGTTTCAAATGTGCAAATTCTTGGATTCTAATTTAAGGAAATGCCTGCATTTATGCAAAATGGCATGTACAGAGGTTTAATTTCAGCACTATTTCTAGAAGAAAATACTGAAAAACAATGTTCATCAATGGAGAATATATATCTCTAATATAGTGGAATATTATGCAATAATAAACAGGAGGAAATATATACACTGCTAAAGAATAGCCTTTAATATGTACTTTGATATAAAAAATAATCAAGTTACAGGAAAAATATTATATCCTACCATATTGCTTATTATTTATCAACTTAAAAGATAAACAATGATTCCCATTTAGAGGAAGACTAAGTGGCTGCAGGATTGGGGTGGAAAGATATTTTTACTGCACACAATTTTGTACCCCTTGAATTTTGAACTATATGAATATATTACATATACAAAAAAATAAAGGGAGTCTGACCAGGCGGTGGTGCAGTGGATAGAGCATCAAACTGGGATGCAGAGGACCCAGGTTCAAAACTCCAAGGTCACTGGTTTGAGCACAGGCTTACCTGGCTTGAGAGTGAGCTCACTGGCTACAGTGTGGGATCACATACATGACTCCAAGGTTGCTGGCTTGAGCAAGAAGTCACTGGCTCAGCTGGAGAGCCCCCTCCATTAAAGCACATATGAGAAAGCAATGAATGAACAACTAAAGTGCCTCAACAATGAGTTGATGCTTCTCATCTCTCTCGCTTCCTGTCTGTCTGTCCCTATCTGTCCCTGTCTCTGTAAATAAAGATACATTTAAAATAAGTAAAACAAAAGCAGTGAGTGGCACAGAATAGCTCCCACCTGTGAGAGTCACTCTGTGTGGGGGTGACCTGATGAGTGAGACAAGGATTCCACTGTGTGCGTTACTGTCATCAGGATGCACTTAAGTGGAGGTCAAAAACCCATCATAGTCACCTACATTGCTCTGTAGCTTCAGCTAATTTTTATTGGCTTTCATTTTTATTTTTTCATATTCCTCCTTTGACAGCCTAAATTAACAAGTGGTGGTGGCAGCAACTACTTGATGCCTTAAATGGACATACCCACGTAAGATCGTGTTCTCTGGACGCCCCCTCTGAGAACTATACCTAAATTCATCACTTAGCAGTTGGAACCTGCTTTAGAATGCACCCTCAGTGTTCATGACACCATAGTGGCAGGAGATATACAATAACTCAATTTTAGAGTATCTGTGAAAAAAAGCATCTGTGGGAGCCAGAAATGCTGAGCAGGTCCCTTAGTGCCAGCGATAGCTGCCTATATTCTAAGATGACATATGTTCCCAGTGTTAGAGAGCATAATATTTTACTTACTTCTTTTGTTTAAGTGGCTACATGATTGCTGTTCCCAAAATCCATACAAATGGTAGGACACTCTGTTCATTCTTAATTTGAGATTAATACTAGATTTGGGTTACTTTAAACTATTTGGGGCATCTTATTTTGGTCCATTGTTGAGTCAACTTTTAAAGTGATAATATGATTAAAATCTATTAAAAAGAATTAACTGGTTGAAATGACCAGCTTTTGACATTCACACCTTATGAGGGTATCAGCAAGTGTGAAATAATAATTAGTTCCTTAATTTTACATTTTTCATTGTTTTGCTTGGTATTTAAAACATTTACTGTTGTGTTTAAAACTTCGCATGCCAACACATAATTATCACCCTGATCTAAAACCTGGCTTTAGGAAACATCCCAAATAGTGTGCTCTAAAAGCACAGAGCCCACAAATAGCACACATTCACAGTATGGTAACAAAGCCATTGGGAATACTTATCAATATTATAAATTAATTTTTTAAACACTCAAGGTAAATTAAGTTGACTTTTTTTCATTAAAAAGATGTAATTACCATGATATGTACTGATATGTTTCCTCCTAAGTAGTCATAAACAATTACTCAGTAATACTTCACATATCAAAAACAAGAGGAAAATCCAATAAATATAAATGAACATGCCAAAATACACAAACAGCCTTGCTGACTAACTTTAAAGGTGTATTATGAAAGCAATTTATCATTGTAGTAGTAGTTTACATAATTGTAATAACCTTTACTGTTTTTTTTATTAGTGCTGTACATACATAGGGAAAAAGCATACAGTAACAAATTGAAAAAAATTATGCTACACTTTGCTGGGTATGTGTTGGGCAAATGAGTTTGTAAACTTGTAACTTTTGAGTCTGCTTGCTTTTATTGTTACAAAATGGTGCTGGGCAGCCAATTGTGTGCTTGCCCTCAGAGCAGGGCAGTTGATTGCAAATTACCTTCCTGCTTGGGAAGAGCCATTGTTTTGCTAATGTTTGCTGGAGTAGAAGTTTTCACCCTAGAAAGTTTTTGAAAAGAGAGAGAAGGAGAAGAGGCAGAAAGAAGCCATGTTTGCAGAGTGAGAGAGGAGAGAATGCAGAAGGCTGAAGAAGAAGCCAGTCTGGCAGAGAGAGAGAGAAGGTGTGCAGACGGGGAATAGAGATGAGGGGCTTTGCAAGCTCTGCTAAGACTGGTGGGGTTTCTAGGAGAAACCAGAGAAGATTCTCCTGGTTGTGGAACCGGAGAATGTGTCAGGGCTTTGGGAGCTCTGTATGAGAAGGAAGCTGTTTTCTCTGTGTGTTTGCCGTCTGCTGGTGCGAGACTTTAATAAACAGAGTAGCCCACCATTTTTTGGCTCCACTGTTTCTTTACCATCTGTCCGAATTCAATGAGAACCTGCATGGCCACAACAGTGGAGGCCTCTGGCCATTAAGTATGAAAGCCTCTTTTCTCTTTTATGCCTTCAAACTAAGACTTGCTGAGCTTTCCAAGAAGACTGAGCACAAATGGATTACATATGACCTTCCCCCGGGCTAGACCACTGTCCCGTCAGAATGGAGGGGAGAAATAATTGATCCCTGCTGCTCAAGCATGTTTTGACCCCTCTGAATGAGACATTCCCCAAATCTAATTCCTACTGTACTCTATGGCTTCTTTTCTGAAACTGCCAACATTCTTGCCTGCTGCCACTATCATGTATATGACCTCTCCCATTGTAAACCAGTCACCATATTAAAGAAATTGAATAGTTTCTCTGAATCCTTGAATTTAAGTGGGCCCTCCACGAAGTCCATGCCACTCGAAGGTCTTTGTCCTTCCTGTCCCACAGCATTATTGCAGAACATTGTGTCATCTAGCTCTTCTACCCTTAGTGTCATTTACCAGAGTCCTGATATTTCTTTTTCTTTTTTTCTTTTTCTTTTTTTTTTTTTTTACAGGGACAGAGAGAGAGAGTCAGAGATAGGGATTAATAAGGACAGACAGACAGGAACTGAGAGAGATAAGGAACATCAATCATTAGTTTTTCGTTGCCGTTGCAACACCTTAGTTGTTCATTGATTGCTTTCTCACATGTGCCTTGACTGCTGATCTTCAGCAGACTGAGCCACCCCTTGCTGGAGCCAGAGACCTTGAGTCCAAGCTGGCGAGCTTTTGCTCAAGCCAGATGGGCCCGTGCTCAAGCTGGTGACCTCGAGGTCTCGAACCTAGGTTTTCCGCATCCCAGTCTGACGCTCTATCCATTGTGCCACCGCCTGGTCAGGCCTGATATTTCTTCATGTTTACTAAAAGTTGATACCTACATTATGGTTCCTCTTTGCTCTTTGTCCTAGGATCATCCCGAGTGACTTCAGATATCCAGCTATAGATATGTTAGCCTCTTACTATTTTTTTAAGTCCTTCACTCCTCAATTTTTCTAATTTAGCAGTACAATCCCATGGAATTTACCATCTTAAATCTCGTACTCCAGTGCTACTTCTTGACCAAACCTTACTTTCTGCTCTTTCACTCCCTTATACCTGTGTGTAAAGCCAGTAGCCATGGCCACCATCACAGCCGCCTGGCCTATGCAGGTTCGCATTTAATTCAGACAGATGGTAATGAAACAATGGAGCCAAGAACTGGTGGGTCATCATCTCTGTCCTAGCTTGCATCCGGTGGGCAAGAAATACACAGAGTGGAAAAACACTTCCCTTTCCATTCAGGGCTTCCCAAACCACTGACTTATCCAAGTTTCCTAGAATCAAAGGTTTCTAGCTCACCAGCCTTGTTTACCTCTGTTCCCCATCTCCTTCTCTCTGCACAAACTCTGTACAAACTGGCTTCTCCTTCAGCACTCAGCCATCTTGGCTGCTTCTCCTTTCCACGTGGCCTTTATCTGCTCTTCTCTCTAATGCTAATCTCAGGAACCAAGAGAGAACAAGCTCCCAGTCTTCCCCATTTTATAGTGTAGAAATCAAAACCTTTAATCCAATATACAAACAGAGAAGTCTCTGATACAAAATCACTTAGGGTGAGAAAGGCTTAGTCTTAAAACTAAACCTAAGGCTATAACAACCTTGGCTGCTTACAGTCTGTCCCCCACACCTAATGCAAACTGTAAGTGAGCAAGCATATATATATATTTACAAAACTTATTTGACCAACATTCCACCCCTTTTGCTCGGTTCACAATCTAAAGCACAGGTATTCCTGTACAAGGAAATTAGACACATTACACAAATTACAACAACATGACAAATCATACAATTTCAACAATTACAAAGGTATATTTCACCAGTCTCTGAGCACTTTGCCAAAAGCACAAAATGTCCTCGGACTTCTTTCTAGACGTGGGAAAAGCTTCCTGGGACAAGGGAAGGGCCTCCAGCAAAGTCTCCCCTACCCCCACTCCCATCAGGGTATTTCACATTGTCCAAAATCCCTAAGTCCATCCAACAACGGAACCAGTGCCCACTCCAGTCCTAATCCAGAATCAGTCCAAGCACATGGGGCCTCAGCCACCTCCCTCATCCCTGCCGTCCTGGCAGGTCTTGCACTGTTCCAAAGAGGAGCACATGGCAATGGCAGTCAGCATTTCCATCTCTGCTCCAGAGAGCACGATGGCATCCACCCCTATGTCCCAAAATCGCAGACCTACCAGGGGTGCAGTAGGAGCTCCTTGCTTCTGGGCTCTCACCTTCTGGAGACAGAAGATTGCAACTCCAGCCCGATTCTCCTCATCCTCCAAAGAGGAACTGAAAATACCAGCGCCTGCTGCTGGGCTCGAGCTCCTGCCCTCCTGCCACTGCTGGCTCTCCACAATGTCCAGGGTGATCTGCAACTCACGAACCTGTGATTCCTTCTCCAGTGGCTGCTCCATTTCTAAACAGATCTCACAAACCTGGTCAGCTTCCTCCAGTGCTTGCTCTAGCTCCAGGGTCAGCATCTCTTTCTCCCATGTTTGCTCCAGTTCTTTCCACTGCTCGGTTTGCAGGTCCCAGGCAGCCTCTTCCATAGAGCTCTCAGTTTCCTCAAACATGGCTATAAAAGTCCGCCAGCCTACAGTCCCCAAAAGGACAACCATGGGAAACATAACAGCAACCAGCCCTCTACCATGCATCTTAAGGGTGGGGGCCCCATACCAATCTCTAAATCCTGCCACAGACTATGCCAAATGTAAAGCCAGCAGCCACGGCCACCATCACAAACCTGGCCTATGCGTTTGATTCGGACAGACGGTAATGAAACAACGAAGCCAAGAACTGGTGGGCCATTAGCTTTAATCCTAGCTTGCACCTGATGGGCAAGAAACACACACAGTGGGAAAACACTTCCCTTTCCATCAGGGCTCCCCAAACCACTGACTTATCCAAGTTTCCTAGAATTAAAGGTTTCTAGCTCACCAGCCTTGTTTACCTCTGTTCCCCATCTCCTTCTCTCTGCACAAACTCTGTACAAACTGGCTTCTCCTTCAGCACTCAGCCATCTTGGCTGCTTCTCCTTTTCAAGTGGCCTTTCTCTGCTCTCCCCTCTAATGCTAATCTCAGGAACTGAGAGAGAGCAAGCTCCCAGTCTTCCCCATTTTATAGTGTAGAAATCAAAACCTTTAATCCAATATACAAACAAGAAGTCTCTGATACAAAGTCAGGGTGGGAAAGGCTTAGTCTTAAAACTAAGCCTTAGGCTATAACAACCCTGCCTGCTTACAGCCTGTCCCCACACCCAATGCAAACTATAAGTGAGCAAACATATATATCATATTTACAAAACTTATTTGACCAACACTGTGGATGAAAAAGAGGCCACATGCCGAACCTGACAAACTCAGGGAAAACTTGAATAGTGGCCTTAAAAACTCAGAGACCTAAAGCAACCACTCAGGATGGTCTGAAATGAAAACTTTCTAACTAAAATCAGTTTATGTTGGGTAGTCATGTCCTAGGGAGGTATTTTTCTCTAACAAAGGTCAATGCTTACCTTAATCTAGCCTGTTGTCTTTTGCATCAATAATAACATACCTGATAACAAGCAGGTAATCTTTTCTTGCTCCCTCAGGGCAGGCATCCCATCAGAGCAGGAACTAACAAACCTTCTCATTGTTATTATCATGTTAATTAACTATTAACTGTTTTATATCTGCCTATGAAAAAGAAGTTTCATTATATACATTTTTATTTTTTATCTAATCCCAGAGATTTCCCTGCTTTGCCTTCAGCTGCCTCCTTAATCTAAAACCAGTCAATTTCATGTAAGCCTGTTATGTCTTCACCTATTGATTCTAATGTATAAAATAAGTGGTGAACCACCATTTTCTGTAGCACTTTCTCAATCTGTTGAAACTTTGCTTCCCAGAAATTTTTGACAGTTTCGCTCAAATAAACTAATTAAAAATTTATACAGGTTTGGAAGTTTTTTACATTGACATACCCAGTCCTTTAACCTTTTGTCCCTGAAGTGCTATGTACTTACTTTCCGAATGACAGATCTCTTTTGTCCTTTCCTCCCCAGTCCATACCAACAGTCCACCATTATAACCATTCTTTCCAGATTAAAGACAATAGTTTTGGACTCTCATCCTTCTCATCAAAACCTCAAGTCTGAATCAATAAAAACTTCAGGAGTCTCTGAGAAATGCCTATTACTCTACGTTACCTTTCAATTACTGCCTTATTTTTCTCTTGTTTTCAGAGTAAATATTTTGAACACTGCGCCCACCTCTTCCCTTCAATCTCACCTCTGCTTCTGGCAGTTTGTCCTTGAGAAGTGCTAGGCAAATGAGTTTGTAAAATCTGTATTTTGGGGGTTTGCTCACTTTTATTGTTAAAAATGGCCACTGCCCAGGTATATGATCTGTGAAACTGCTAATTACCTTCCTGCTTAGGAAGGGGCTTTGATATGCTAATGTGTGCTGGAGGAGGGGTATTTGCTCTAAGAAAAGTTTGTGAGGAAGAAGAAGGAAAAGAGAAAGCAGCCAAGATGGGGTTTGTAAAACCAGTGGCCAAGGCCACCATCACAGCGCTGCACCCATGCAGATTTGCATTTGATTCAGACAGTTGGTAATGAAACAACGGAGCAAAGAACTGGTGAGCCATCAGCTTTAATTCTAGCTTGCACCCGGCGGGCAAGCAAAAACACACACTGGGCTCCAAAATCCACTCATTCAGTGCTCACAAAGCTACTGACTTATCCGAGTTTCCTAGAATCAAAGGTTTCTAGCTCACCAGACTTATTCACCTCTGTTCCCCATCTCCTTCTCCAGCACAAACTCTGCTCAAACTGGTTTCTCTCTCAGCACTCCACCATCTTGGTGGCTTCTCCTCTCCTCCACATGGCCTTACTCTGCTCTCCTCTCTATTGCTAACCTCAGGTACCGAGAGAAAGCTCCCGGTCTGCCCCACTTTATAGTGTAGAAATCCAAACCTTTAATCCAATCTACAAACAAGAAAGTTTCTGATACAAAGTCACTTATCTGAGACATAATGGGAGGATTCCTCACAAGAGTGCACCACCCCACGTCATCCAATCAGTGAAGGGTGTGGGGAAAAGCTTACTCTTAAAACTTGCACGTGGGCAGCGCCATATTTAACAAAGTGAGCATAATATATTTTATCTGCCCAACACCAAGCATAAGGGCAACTAATATCAACTGGGTGATGGGCTTCCATGTGGGCAGCACCATCTTTAACAAAGTAAGTATAATATATTTTATCTGCCCAACAGGTTGCTAAAGGAAAAGCCAGTTTGTGCAGAGAGAAGGGAGATAGATGGTGTGCAGATGGGGAAACAGAGGTGAGGGTTCTTGTGAGCTCCTCTGAGACTGGTAGGGTCTTTGATTCTAGGAAAACCTGGATGTGTCACTGGCTTTGGGAGCCCTGAATGGAAAGAGAAGTGTTTTCCCACTGTGTGTTTCTCACCTGCTGGCTGCGAGGCTAGCATGAAGGAGGGGCCCACCAGTTTGTGGCTCTGCAGTTTCTCTACCGTCTGTCTGAATCTAATGAGAACCAGCATGCGCATGGCTATGACGGCGGCGACAACTGGCCATACAATAATAAGCAATGAAATCAGGTGTTTCAGATGATTGCTTATTCATTTAACAGAGGACACTGAGATTATATCGTATGCTCAACCATATAATGAGTACAAAGACTAATTGTGCCAGTGTGTGCAACTTCAAGGTACAAACTGTGCTTGCTAAATTTTAGTCCATATCCTAAACAAGAGATTTGTGAATCTGTTTAATCTAATTTTTCAGGTTCAAATTATTTTATTCCCAGCTTTGCTAACTTGAAATGTGTCCTGTCCCATTTTTGAGGAAACAAGGTTTCCTAGTTGAGTTGTAGCAATAACAATATAAATCCTTCTATCTATAGACGTTTGGCAGCCACACGATTATTTTTCAGTTTTAGTGCTATCTAGAAACTCTGTAACTAGCTATTTTTCCAAAGCCTTCAGTAGATAAACTGTTACTTCTTAGAGTTTCCTCCTAATGTAGTCTCATCATTTCTGAATTGGAAATAGTCTTTTTTTTAATTGTTCACATTCTCCATGATTCATTCCTTATCCCTCTTTCTTATTACATTTCGGGTGACATCAGGTATGAGTGATTCATCATTGTCCATTTTGGGTCATAAATGTTCTTCTCTGCTTCCAACACGCCTCTAGCCAATAAATATGTAGCTACAAAGACCCTGCCATCAGCCTTTACACAAAACAAAGACAAAATTGCACTTGCCTACTTTACCTCTAAATGTCCTATGTTCCTGAGTTGGTGACCCTTTGATCCTTAAGAGATGCTTCTTTGTTTCTCACCTGCCACCAAAGTGTGAAAAATTTTCTTCTCTCTCTCCCTCCTTTCTTCTTCCTTTCCTCTTACCGTGGTTTCTCCTCTTTATACTTACTATTCATTTGGTTCTGCCCTTTAGTTTTCTCACCTACATTATCACAGGTATAGCCTCATAAGATCCTGCAGTTTTCTCCTCCTCAAATCTGCCTCTAAAACAGAGCCTTTCAAATAAGTTTTACATAATTTATGGTAACAAATATATTATACATTATAACCAGGACACACACACACACACACACCACAAAGCTAGAGAGCACACATAATTAATTTATTTTGCTCTCTTCTCCCTACCTATATTTCTATTTATAGATATAAGTATACCTGAATACTTAACAGAAACAATGCTTCACAAAGTAAAACCTTCCAATATTCCATGAACTCTGATATTTTCTATTGGATTGTATTCTAGTTTATTCTATTGTATTCTAGATTTCAATTAAACACAGTGCTAGTCACAACCCATTAAACTGATTTCACAACCTATAAATAGGATATAACCCAGAGACTGAGCACTATTTTGCTCTCTGTATACACTAGAGATATAGTGTAGCAAAATTATGCCTCTACCATTTGTCAATTAATCCTTTTGGGAGGCATCTTGTTGCCTACTGTTCAAGATTGTGGCAAGGCGTGCAAGGTCCCCTGACAATCTGTCAGGACTTCCAGCTTCATTTCTCCCTATTCTGCCCAGCTTTTCTACCCTACCAACACTCACCTCCTTTCTATCTTACCCTGGAGTTTTCTCTTTCTGGTTCCCTCAGACTCTTATACCTCTGGTTCTTTTCCCCTAAAACCAACATTTGGGTCATGGCAAATAAAATGTCTACCAAAAACAAAACAAAACAAAACAGGGTATAATTATATATTTCAGATGTAACATAAGAAAAGATAAAGAGCTATAATTCATGGGTTGAAATCTTTTCCTTCCTTGTAGCTCCCATAATAATCAGCATAGTATTGATCAAGTAGTAAATACTCTATATTTCCTTCATTGATTTCAATTGATCCCACCCTCTTTTTTTTACATTATTACTTTCCTATCCAAGAACATTTCTATTGCTTTCAATACAAATCCCATTTCTTCTATCTGGTTTGTAATACCATCTAGAATCTGGTTTTATTAATACACCCCATTGACAATAATTCTTTCCTCTGGTCCACCTATCTCTTTGCTGTCTTTCTTTTGTTTCATGCTTCTTTCACATGTTCTCCATCCCGCTAGTAGTATTCTTCTTACACATCATACTCATTTTCCATCCCCTCTAGCCATTCTACTTTTCCATTCAGCTATTTATTTTTGACATCCAGTCAAACCCCTAAGGTCACCCCAAGTCCTCTCATCATGTGCATGAGTACTTTGTGCATTTTAATCTCTTTAATAGGGAATAATAGCTCTTAGTCCACTAGGTTGTTGTGAGGATTAAAAGAGTTAATATAGATACAGGGCATGCCACAGAGCTCATGTTAATAAATGCTAATCTATCACAGACTTCATCAAACTCTCCCATCCTAAATCTTTGTTCTACATATGCATTGACTATTACTGAATACTTGTTAGATTTCTAATTCCCTTAGAATTGCAGGACTTCTGTCTAAATCTTGAATTCAAATTATCTGAGAACCAAAGCCCTATCATATAATGTGCTCTTACTTCTATGTCCCCAACAAGTTTACAGAAACTAATGAGAAAGTAGTAACTTAATTTGTGGTTGATTTCTTGGTATAATTTAACACACAAAATCAATGATTAATTAAACACAACTTCATATCATCATCATCATTATCATTATCACCATCATTACAGACTAAAACAAGTACTCCAAAAGTTACTGATTTGGGATATAAAATATACTTTGGAAAAGGCACTCAAGTATGTATAAATCCAATGTCCTAGGTATTCATAACAATTCATACAAAATAAGGAGACAACACTGAGATAGTGCAATAAAAATCTGTATGTTTCCTTTTTTATTATTATTATCCCCTGCCTCACTGCATTCTATTCTCTGATAATAACATAATTATGTCCCAGGAAAAAACATTCTTCTGTATTTTAGTGAATGTCAAATGAGGCAACAGAATAATCAAATAACTATATGCTAAAATAAAAATGTTCCTTAAACTTTCTTCTAGATCTTCAGAATCAAAAGAGGAACCAGAACCTCACTTGTTTACATTTGTCTGAATAAATTCAAGTGGCTCTCATCTACTCGATATTGATAGAGTCTCTGTGAATATCACACTATTTTGTGTATGAAGGCTGGAAAGGGATGAAGGAAAGACAGAGTATTGTTGCCTTGAACTTTATCTGGCATCAGAACTCTTGTTATAAACTGACAAATTGGATAGCAGGAAAAATATTGGTCATTATCCAATATTTTGACAAGAATCGTGTGTGTGTGTGTGTGTATCTCAACATAGAATAATCAACTTGAATAACTAGTTGTGTAAGACTTCAATGAGTGAGTCAATTCGGTTTTGATTTATAACACTGTAAAAAGTTAACAATATTTAAAAATTACAGAAATATTTACTGTTATTTGAATGTAACCTATGGCAATAATTCTGCTCATAAAAAAGAAACAACCTTACTTGGCTTCCTATGTGTTAAAAATTTATTTTTGTGAGGTCATCACTAATATGTCAGAGACACATACTAACCAACCACTGAGAAGAATTTAGTAACAATCTCTTTCTTAGTAGTAATTAGTAAGATGTCATTAAGTAAATTTGATTTTTAGGTAAATATGAGATTATTTTAAGTGTACATTTCCAAAGGATAAATTTTCATGACAATGACATTTTTCTTTAAATAACTTTAGAATATTCAGATATTAGTTATCGTAATTCCTTTTAAAAAGGCACAGGTGGGTTAATACCAGTTATCGGTGGTTTTAAAGGAGAAGAAAGTGACGAGCATTTTCTACACTAGCAGTTCTCAACTATTAGCTGCTCGTCAAAATGACCTAGGAACTTAAAAATACCAGTGCCTAGGCATGGTCATTATCTGAACCCCAGACAAATGCAACAGTCTCTGAGGAACAATTTGGGCATCTATATATTGAATAGCTCCCCTAGGTGATTGCAATTATGGCAAGAATCTATGAGTTTTGTAATATTTTTATATAAAATTAATTCTTCTTTCATGTGGGCAGTAATACAAATTATAGTATACAGTCTTATTTCCTGAAAAGTCTCATGCTCATCCCCTGCCCTGTAAACACACTCTTGACCACCATGGGAAACTCAACACATGAGTCAGCCTATGCCTGCCTTACAGCCCTCAGCTCACCTTTTTCTACTCTAACCCTCCTTCTGATTCTTCAGCATCCAACTCACAAGCTCTCGCATGTATGGTGCAGAGTACATACAAGAACTGTGGCTCTTTCTTGCTGTGTCAACAGCTGCTCATCTGTAGGAAAGGAAGAGGAGTCAGATGAGTTGGATGGTGGATGTGCAGGCGATCCAGGCCGTCTGGATAAAAAACCCTCAATAGTCACAAGGGCCCTTCAAATCGGGGAATCTTAGACATTCTTCCCATTTTCCTTTTCTTTTTAATAATACTCAGTCTAAAATGAACTATCCTTTGCATAGCTTAAATCTTTTAATCTTTTTAATTCCACTGGGGTCAGGATAATGGTCACTGGAGTTAATAAAATTACACTGAAATATGTAAGAAGTCCTTTTCCATGTCCATTTAAAGAACACATTTTGGAAAAAGAATCTTTTAAGACATAAATGACTAGAATGCCCTAAGTTAAAAAGAAAATATTGTGTAACCTGAAAATGCAAATGAAGTCTTGGAACATAGGCAGTGGGACCTCATTTCTTGTCTTTAATTTCTGGCTTTTTGAGGGCAACAACTAAGTTTTATTTATATCTGTATCCCCGACATCTAGCACTATGTCTGGTTGAAACAACTGGTAAATGTCATGGTATTAACATACTTTTTTTTTAATGATGGCAAATCTAACTTTTCTAGATATTTGTTTTGTTTAACTAGCATTGAACTATAGAAATATATCTAATTTGGCCCTGCTGGTTGGCTCAGAGGTAGAGCATTGGCCTGATGTGTGGATGTCCCAGTTCAATTCCTAGTCAAGGTACACAGGAGAAGTGACCACCCTTCCTCCTTCCCCTCCTCTCTCTTTCTCTCTCTCACCCTCCCACAACCATGGCTGGATTGATTACAATGACTTGGCCCTGAGCTTCTGCCTCACATGCTAAAAAAAATAGCTCAGTTGATGAGCAAGGGAGCAACACCCCAGATGGGCAGAGCATCTCTCCACAGGGGTTTTGCAGGGTACATGTCCATGAGTCTGTCTCTGTATTTTTGAGGTTAAGATAGGCATCCATTTTGCATTTTCCTATTATGTAAATCTGCCAGCATTTAAACAATCTTTTTATCATTAAACACTTATTAGTTATGGTGTCCCTGTTTAGAACAAAGATGGGAACAATCAAGTTAAAATCTGAAATGTTTAACCTTAAACATACTGAGTTAAAGTCAGTTCATACCTGACAACTAAGAAAAAATGAATTATTTCTAGCACAACAATTTGTGCATCAAAGGGAAAGCTTATATTTTTGTCAAAAGCAGTTAATAGTTCAAAATAGTGTTTGATTTAGATAATTATTTCTAAAAGGGAGGATAAAGTAGAAAGCAATGCATTAATTTGATCCTTTGCTTTGACTGAATTTCAAATATCATTAAAAAAGCAATGATAAATTTTTAATATTAATGAGGAAAAGGGATATGGATTAGAACAATGATGATAAACACTGAATTGATCAAAATCCTTTGGGGTGCTAAAGTTTTAAGTAAATACACACTTGTAAAGCCAGTAGTCGCGGTCAAGATCACAGCTGCCCGACCCACGCAGGTTCACATTGGATTCGGACAGATGGCAATGAAACACAGGAGCCACGAACTGGTGAGCCATCAGCTTTAATTTTAGCTTGCACCCGGCGGGCAAGCAAAAACACACACTGGGCTCCAAAACCCACATATTCAGTGCTCACAAAGCTACTGACTTATCCAAGTTTCCTAGAATCAAAGGTTTCTAGCTCACCAGACTTATTCACCTCTGTTCCCCATCTCTTCCTGCACAAACTCTTAACAAACTGGCTTCTTCCTCAGCATTCAGCCATCTCGGCTGCTTCTCCTGGCCTTCATGTGGCCTTACTCTGCTCTTCTCTCTAATACTAACCTCAGGAACCCAGGAACCGAGAGAGAGATCAAGCTCCCGGACTGCCCCAGTTTATAGCATAGAAAATCCAAACCCTTAATCCAATTATACATCTGAGGCATAATGGGATTACTCCCTACATCACCACCCTACATCATCCAATCAGTCAAGGGTGTGGGTAATAGCTTACTCTTAAACTAAGCCTTAGGCTATAACGACCTGGCCTACCCACAGCCTGTTCCAGAACACACATTAATATCAACAAACTTCCATGTGGGCAGCGCCATCTTTAACAAAGTGAGCATAATATATTTTATCTGCCCAACAACACTGCACAGGGAAATGGAGCACTTGAGAAGTACAATAATGACTTGTACATGAACTTATAGTTTGTCATGCTTTTAAACAAGCAATCATATGTGACAGCACTGTGTTGTTGGGCATTAGTTTTATCATTCCTACTTAACTGTGCTATGGGGTTAAAAAACTTGTTCAAAGCCACACAACAACTAGTTACCAGAAGCCACATGAAACACAGATAATCTAATGCTTAATTTGGTGCTCTGTCCATCACAGCCCTGCACTATGTGTTCTCCTACTAAGTTGCTAGTGGTGATGGCAAGCATTTGGGAACCCACAAGTGGGTGGTATACATCCTTGCTACTCAGAGTGGTGCCTGCACTAGCAGCATGGACATCATTTGGGAGCATATTTGAAAAGAGGCACCTGGTTTCCCATCACAGGTCTAACCCATCAGAATCTACATTTTTAACAATATTACTATGTAATTACTTCACACTTTAAGGCATGAAACCAACAATGTAAGAATCCCAGCTGTGATACCAGAGCACCTCTATTCAGTCCCAGCCCTGCTGCAACTGGCTGTGGCTGTGGCACTTTTTTTTCTATAACATTTTAGAGCACCAGTTTCTTTATCTGTAAAATGGGGTCAATCTTTGAAGGTCACTGTGATGTTTATCTGAATAAAAGGGCCTGGACCCACTGGGAGTTAAGAAGTGTCTACTGTATCCACATGCAAATCCACAGATGTGTAGAAAGACAGCTCAGGCACTCGGAAGATTTGCTGAACTCTTGATTTCTTGATCATGTCGAACTAAGAACTATTTATGTTAGAATCCATTTAAATTAAGCTTTCTGGGATGTCCATATTTTCATGTCCTAGAGATTTGCTACAGAATTATTCTCAGCAGAGCAATTATAGGTGAGGCTGCCCTATAATGAGATATCTTTGCTACTTCATTAAATAAACCCCCTTGGACGGGCTCCAAAATGAACCTGCCTCATATGAAATTCCATTACACTGGAAATAATCTCATAAGAAGGCCCTGTGCAGGTGCAGTCATCCTGGATATCTAATGTTTACCATAGAAGGGCTGTGTTCTAAAACAGTGATTCCCAAAAACTGGTTCTCAGACTAATGCGTTATTGATTCAAGGGGAAATTAAAAAAAAAGAAAGAAAGAAAATTTAGTCAACTTTTCATCAAATTAAAATATAATATATTTTTTTAAACCCTTCATTCTGAGACTATGTCTTTTCTATTTTTATTGTTCCACATTGGTCTTAAATTGTTCCATATTTTTATAAAATAATGATGATGAACAGATGGCAATTTTTGTAATTTTCCTGCATAATACAAATACAGTGGCAATCCTTCTCCTTATTCTTCTTCTTTCCTTTTTTTTTATTTGACAGGTCCATAAAATCCAAAAACTACAAACCATTGTTATAGAAAGAAACTGCTTAAAAGGGATGTATTTCCTATGAAATTAATAAAGGACATAGAGCATTTTAAGTAAGGAACCAAGCTGCAAAGTATTAATTGGAGGGCAAATCTGTTCCATGCTGACACATTACAGAGTGCAGTGCTCCTCAAACTGCAACGTATATAGGGACTTAGGATCTCACTAAAATGCAGATCCTGATTCTGCAGGACTGGCACAGTCCAAAATTCTGTATTTCCAGCAAACTCACACTGAGGGTAGCAAGGACGTAATGATTAACTGGTGAGCTCTGAATCAGATCACTGTGGTTCAGCTCCTGCCTCTGTCACTTCTAGCTTTTGACTGTTGAGCAAGTTATAGAACCCGTTTCTTAGTTTTCTCATTAGTAACACAAGAATAATAACAGTTCCATCTCATGAGATTGTTGTGAGAATAAAATGGAATAATAAAATAAACATTCCAGAATGTAAAATACAGTGTCTGTGTAGGAAGAGCTCCATAAATGTGAGTTATTATTCTAACTTCACAGATCAGTGACCGAAGCACCAAGATATTAAAAAAAAAAATTAGTACCTCAAGGGTTTGCTACGTGATGAAATCAGGATAGAAAGTTCCATCAGGGAAGGAATTAGCTGTGTTTTGTCTGCTTTGGCTGGCTCAGTGGGATGGTTTGAAGCTGTGAATTTTGAAAGGTGTGCATAGATCTAATTCTAATTTAAAAGGTGGAAGCCTCTTAATTACTAAAATCTTATGAGTAAGGTTGAAATGATTGATATTGTTTAGGTTGCATGTCACAAACATACAAGAACTTTTTATAATGAGTGTTTTTCCTGTAACTGACAAGAAAAATCTGATTAGTGCATTCCCACACCTTCAAGTTTTCCTATTAGGTCTTTATTAAAAATTATTTTTCTTCCTATAAAAATGCAGCTAGAATGTTTATTAATTAGTATTTCCCTACTTTTAACTCACAGCTAAGCAATTTATTGAAAGCAGTATGTATTGACTAATAAGCTAATACAACCACATATGGCCAGTGTCTTACATATTTCCTTATAGAGAACGTCCACTATTTGTATAATGAGTATATTTATATACTTGTCTTCTAAAAATTACAAGGAATAGCATCTAGGCATGAAAATTTAATTTAATGTATTTGTGTTTTTATCTTTAGCATATACTTTCTGCCCTACTAATGTGACTGCTGATGTGAATACAAACACAAGAGCAAGGGACTGATTTTAATAAAGCTTAACAAAGATTGATGAGTTGGTCATAGAGATAAAGACTAATCTTATGCTTCACCAGGCAGTGGCATTGTGGATAGACTGTCAGACTGGGACACAGAGGACTCAGGTTTGAAATCTGAGGCCACCAGCTTGAAGGCAGGCTCATCCGGCTTGAGTACGGGTTCACCAGCTTGAGCGCAAGGGCACTGGCTTGAGTGTGGGATCACAGACATGACCCCATGGTGGCTGGCTTGAGCCTGACATCGCTGGCTTGAGCAAGGTGTCACTCACTCTGCTGCAACCCCATGGTCCAGGCACATATGAGAAAGCAATTGATGAATAACAAGGTGCAGCAACGAAAAATTGATGCTTCTCATCTGTCTCCCTTCCTGTCTGTCCCTATCTGCCCCTCTCTCTGACTCTCTCTCTGTCTCTGTCAAAAAAAAAAAGAAAAGAAAAAAGGCTAATATTACTTATACAGCTGGTTTAACTTTATACAGTAAAAATAAAACATAGCAAAATAAGTTTCATTAAGCTATTTAATAAATGCCTCCTGTGTTCTGAAATACTAATAAAATAAAGTTGACTTTTTTTTAGGCTAACCTGTTGTCTTCTCAATCATTGAATACCAGTTTATCTTAATCATTATAAAACAGTATCATAAATTTACCTATCTGGTTAGTAACTATCTTATGAAAACAAAATAAGTTAATACTTTATCAAGAGCACAGGGAAACTAATATATAAACAGATTATTCCTAAAGGGATTATTAGATGCCCTGAAAATTATCATGTTAATGAAATAAATATTCACAAATATCCAGGGCCTTTGTTAGTTCCTACTTTCCTGGTTTTGTTTGTTTGTGGTTTTACCTTTATCTGCAAGGAGGTTTCTGCATACTCCTAACAGCTGTCCTTATATCACCTGTTTGGCAAATATTTTGTATGCTTCACAGTGCTCCCAAGTAACAAGCATTCTAATGGAAAGTTGCTAGTTATTCTTCAATATCTATTCTGTCTTCCTCAGTAATAGGATCTCCAAATGTTAGGAACATCTGGAATAAAGACGATATTTCTCAGCCTCTCTTTGTAGGTTTGTGTGGCCACATGATTAAATTTGGCCCACGAAGAAAAAATGGAAATGGTGTGTGCAACTTCTAGAAAGTATGTTTATAGAGACACAATGTGCCTCTGTTCGTCCTTTTTCCCCCACTTGGCTGGCTGGGATGTGGATGCAATGACACCAACAGGGGCTATTGTTTTGAATCATGAGGTCAAAGCCACATCGTAAAGAATAAAATAGAAGCTGGCACCCTGATGGTCTCACCACACCAGTCCTTCTCTCCCTACATTTATGTGGAAGAAAAATAAACTTTTCTCTTGTTTAGACAATGTCACTTGAAGCCAAATTGAATCCTAACTTACACATGCTCAAACATTCACTTAGGCTTCTGTTTTCAGGTATGATTCTTATCCTTATGCCTTGGTCTTTGTCATTCATCCTTTCTTATTCAAAGCCATACTAGGGACTAAGAACAAGAGAAAGATGCAGTGAATAATATCCAAGCACACTCAGTATTGAAGAAGTTAAATTCAGGAAAAGAAAGGGTTAAAGAGGTTTAAAATTTTTTATATTCCTAGTGGCTTTGGCTTATTAAGAGGCATTATAGGTAAGATTTCAAAGTTAACTCCCAAGATAATGAAACAAAAGCTAGACCAGATGTCTAAGCTAAGTTTTGGTCTCAAAATAATTACCTTTGTTAATTACCAGTAATTAGTGCCCGCATTCAACACTTTCCTAAAAACTTTGGGGAGGAGGAGTGAGAGAGAGAGAGAGAAGGAGAAAGTGAGAGACAGGAGTGGGGGATAGAGAATGAATGTGCATAAGAGAGAGTCAGAACACAAGCATCTCCCAGTACAATTAACACCTTGGGTTCATTAAAACCTGATTCAAATTTTACAATTTTGAACACTGTGTTTTATGGGGGGAAAAAAAGGATATTTTCTTCTAGTTAATGCAGATAGCTTTTCCTTCTACCCAAACTTAATTTTGAGGTTTATATCCTTTCTTATTTATGTCTTTCTTTCTTCATAACCAAAATGACTATTTTTCTTTGTTTTTATTCTTTTTTTTATTTCTTTTTATTTTTTTGGTGACAGAGACTGTGAGAGAGAAAATCAGACAGACAGGAAGGGAGAGTGATAAGAAGCATCAATTCTTCATTGCAGCTCCTTAGTTGTTCACTGATTGATTTCTCATATGTGCCTTTAAGGGGGGGGGGGGGGCTACAGCAGAGCCAGTGACCCTTGCTCAAGCCAGCGACTTTGGGTTCAAGTCAGCAACCATGGGGTCATGTCTACATATGATCCCACGCTCACACCAGCGACCCCATGCTCAATCTGGTGAGCCCATGCTCAATCCGGATGAGCCCACACTCAAGCCGGTGACCTTGGGGTTTGGTACCTGGGTTTTCCGTGTCCCAGTCCAATGCTCTATCCACTGTGCCACCACCTGGTCAGGCCTTCTTTTTCTTTTGATACTTTTCTTAATCTATAAAATTATTCCTTTAACCTTGTCCCCCACCATCACCCCAATTTTTTTTTCCAGCTGAATATGGTTCTAGCAGAAGTGCCCCAGAGGTTTCCTCAAGTCTTTCTTTAACATTCTATTCTCAGAGGTTTCTGATCTTTAGCTCAAAGGACAGCAGAGGGTTCTCAGTGGTTTCCAGTAGCTTAATCTTTTGGGGCACTTTTTATACGGTGAATCTCTCCTTTCTTCCTTGTGTAGATAACTGTTTATGGACAGAAATGTTCATAGATGCATGATGTAGTACTCTATCTCATCATTTCATATCTCTTTGGGTCTCCCTTTTTGTGCTTAGCATTTCCTTTTAAATATTTAGGGCATCACTGTCTGGCACTGTCCATTAATAATTCATTGCAGATATAGTAACATTAACCTAAAGTAACAGTGGAAATACATTTTATGCTTTAACTCTCCATTGCAAACATCTCACATTGGACTCCGGCCCGTGCCCGTGTCCATTGGTGGATCAGTTGCTACTCCTTTATGCCATCCTATTTAACTGTTTACTGGGTTGTCTCCCTCACCAGACTGTTAGAGGGAAGGAATCACGTCTTACCTCATTTATTATAACTCCAATGACCACCAGGCATATATAAATAATGCACTGAATTTTTTCCTTTTAGTTATAAAATTACTAATATTACCCATATTGCTAGGCCAATGGTGTGTTTCTTTACATACTTTATCCTTTTATCGGCTCAGAGAGTCATGAGCTGAAGCAATTTTTCCTACTACTCTTTTGTGTTTTAGTGGTTCTTAAGTTTATTTTAGTGCACAGGCTATTCCTTTATACCAAGATATTGACCAATTTAACCTGCTTGCAGAGAGAAAAATAATTATTTATAAAGCTTACTAGACTAGGAAGGAAAGTGAAGTTTGATTATATAGTAAAATTATGTTACTCTGTTTTTAATAAGTATTATGTAGAAATTATCAGCCCATACTTAAAAGTAAAGATGGCTACAGTTAATCATGAAGACTACATCAAAAGAACACAATTCATATACTCATTAACTGCCTATTTCTAGAAAATCTATATTCTACCCACCACCACTATACTAAAATTTTATGGCTTGTACAGGTGTACATCTAAATTATGAAACCAACTGCACTTTTACATGTTATCATTCACTTTAAGCTTTGTTATCAGAGCAAAAGCATGAGGTATACTTTTGAGGTGATTTTTACATGTCAAGTACATACAGACACTTTAATTTGTAGGCATATCTTATTTGCTTTATGTAAATTGGGAACCACATAATCCTCCTATCATTCAATATTTTCACTTCATGATCACTATTCATTACAATAAGATCAGAGCTGCTCAATGCAATTACAACTTTTCACTTCACAGCTTCCTCTCATCAATCTATATTTTGTTTATTCCCATACCTCCAGTGCTGTCCTGAACCGTCCTGCTGCCACGGCGTATTTCTTTTGTCTGTAGCACAAGCTGGCTTCCTTTAAGGCTACCTGAAGCCATTTGTCAATCTGAGGCCGAAAGTTGAAATTAGGTACATGCAAAGGGTCAGCCATCTCAGCTGCTTGGCTTGTTGGCCAGTTCCCAGGAGATGTGAGGGACTCCACAAACTCATAGCTCACATCCTCTTCATCGATGTAGACCAACTTCACCTCCACATCCATAATGCTCTTTAAGGGGATGTGAGGCAGAGGCAGGGTGATCAATGGGCTGTCAAGTTTCGTAATCTTTGCCTCCTTCTTTCCAGCTGGCTTTTCTTCACCTTCTGCCTTCCTTCTCCAGGCCACTTTCTCTAAATCATTGCTTTGTTTTTCTTTGATGCTCTTTGTCATTTTTATTCGTTCGAATGTGATTTCTACCTGCTTGTCTCCACAGCTTTTCTTAGTCTCGTGTGGCATTTCCAGGGAGCTGGGTGGGTTTGCTGAAGTGGGCATCTTCTTGCTCATGTTTATGTTTGGAACTGGCTGATCAGGATGGACCCTATTTACTGTATTTGCCAAACTCCTACTGCTTCCAGATTCCATTGATTTCTCCTCGGAAACACCTTTAGGGGTTAGAAGAAAAATAATTAAAACAATATTCTGAAATTCGGATTTATTTAACACACTGTTTTATTCATTACAGGTATTTATCGCCATGAAGTAAAACATGTGCACCATCTGCTGACTGTCTTCCTAAGGAAGGGCATATTTCAATCTCAAAATTCACCAAGCATCTGTTGAAAATGCATATAGACAATGTCTTAAAAAATAATTGTCTATAGCTGAAGAACATTGAATGAACATTTTTATGGGGTACCCAAACTCACTAAATAAGAAAACCTTATATACAGCCACCGAGGACAAAGAAGACAAAGAAATCCATCTAAAGAAACTGCAGCTGCTTCCTCTGAAAAGCTTTCAGAACCGTTGTGAGCACAATGTCTCCTCGATTTGTTTCTTCTATTAATGAAAATCTCAAGTTTAAACCATTTTAAAGATAACTATTATTCAGACCTGACTTGAAAGCAGAACATGACCAAACTTTCATTAATGTGGAGTCACATCTTCATCTTTATTGTACTGTGTTAATATTTTTGTAGAAATGGCATCAATACTGTATATTATACAGAGAGAAGGCAGTTTCCTAAAACACTAATGTTCAAAAAATATAGTAACAGTCTTTTGATTCAAAGGGTTTTGCATACTATCTCTGCTTCTGATTAGTTCCCAAATATAAAAGTCCTAAGACCTAATAATTATGTTCTATGGTTAGTTCCTATTTTTGAAGACTCTTTCACCTATCATATTCTGTCCTGAAAACAACTCTGTGGGGTAAACAAGAATAAGGACCACATTTTTCAAAGAAACTAAGGGATAGGGAGGTTAAGTTGCTTATCCAAGTTATGCTGTCGGTCACTAGCAGAACCTGGATTGCTATTTCCTCCCTGGAACTTCCACTCACTGCCTCCTGGTCTGGGAGTACTTTCTTTCTCTATAGAATAGGAATGCTCACCCTGGCCAAATAGATTGGTTGGTTGAGCATCATCCTGATGCTCAAGGGTTGCCAGTTCAATCCCTGGTCAGGGTACATGGAGGAGTGGATCAATGTTTCTGTCTCTATCTCTCCCTTCCTCTCTCTCTAAAATCAATAAATAAAATTAAAAAAATAGGAATGCTAATAGCAGACTTACATCAGAACATATACAGAAGAGAAAATGTAAGAAAGAAGGGCTGAGTATGATAAAATGACAATGAGAAAAGAGTTAATATATTTGCTTCTTTTTGCCTGCCACAAGGACAGTGCCTGACACCAAAGTCTTGAATAGTTTTTCAAAACTTACAATTATGTTCATGCTGTTGATTATTTTCATTTATTTGCTTGAAAGACAGCAGATTGCTTATAGAAAACTTTTAAAACACCCTTAACTTTGAGCCACTAAATCACTTTTATCTTTCTTTGTATTTTTCAATTAAAGCTAACATTCAATATTATGTTAGTTTCAGGTGTACAACATAGTGGTTAGACATTTATATAATTTACAAAGTGGTCCTTCCAATAAGTCTAGTACCGTGATGGCGAACCTATGACACAGGTATCAGCACTGACACATGTAGCCATTTTTGATGACACGCGGCGACATGCGGCCACATACCAGAGAAGTATGGGGCTGCATGCCGAGAAGGACATTTCATCCTTGGCTCCTGCACGGCCAGGTGCAGCAGCCGAGGATAAAACATTTGCTGTAGTGTAGACACTCTGTGCCGGAGGTCTGTAGGCCAAAACAACAGAACTCCGGCACAGAGCATCTAGTTCTGGGACTTCCGGTTAGGCCATTTTTCTCGAAGTGACACATCACCCGAGTTATGCTTGTTTTTCTTGGCAAATTTTGACACACCAAGCTCAAAAGGTTGCCCATCACTGGACTAGTAAGTACCCACCTGGCACCATACATAATTATATCGTTGACTATATTCCGTATGCCGTACTTTACATCCCCAAGATAATTTTGTAAATCAACACTTTGTTTTCTTTAATCCCTTAACCTTTCACCCAGTCTCCCTATTCCCCACTTCCAGCAGGCATCATTTTATTCTCTGTATCTATGAGTCTGTTTCTATTTTGCTTATTCATTTATTTTGTTTTTTTAGATTATACCTAGAAGTGGAATCATCTAGTATTTGTCTTTGACTGCAAGGGCAACAAAAGATAAAATAAACAAATGGAACTGCAAACAAAAAGGTGTTTGCACAACAAGGGAAAATACAAACAAAATAAAAATATAACATAATGAATAGAAGATACTTGCTGATAATGTACCAGATAAGGGGTTAATATCTAAAATTTGTGAAGAACTCATACAACTCAACACCAGAAAAATAAACAAACAATCTAATTAAACTATGGGCAGAGGACCTTAATAGACATTTTTCCAAAGAGGACATACAGAAAATCCAGCTGTCAAGAATATGGAGAGAAGGGAACCTTCATGCACTGTGTGTGGGAATGCAGGAAGGTGTGGCCACTAAGGAACACAGTATGAAGTTAATAAAAAAATTTTAAATGGAAGTGCTTTATGACCACTTCAGGGTATTTATTGAAGAAATCCAAAATGCTAATCAAATAGATATATGCATCTGGGTGTCATTGCTGCATTATTTACAGTAGTCAAGATATAGAAGAAACCTAAGTGTCTATCAGATGATTGGATAAAAAAGACATGGTACATATATATGCAATGGGATATTATTCAGGTATAAAAATAAATAAAATCTTATCATTTGTGACAACATAGCTAGACCTAGAGGACTTAATGCTAAGTGAAATAAATCAGACCAACAATTTTTCTCTCTTTCTTTTCCTTCTTTCCTTCCTTCCTTCCCTCCCTCCCTCCCTCCCTCCTTCCCTCCTTCCTTCCTTCCTTCCTTCCTTTCTTCCTTCCTTCCTTTCTTCCCTCTGTCTTTCTCTCTCTCTTTCTTTCTTTGGATGCACAATCTCAATTTCATGCGGGAAAGATAAAAAACAGAAACTTGGAAGAAAAGAAGAGGAAGAGGAGAAGGACCCCAAGAAAAAAAAGTTCAGTTTCTAATGGTGGATCATTTATTGTTGGCATATAAAAATGCAACCAATTTCTGAATATTTATTTTGTAATGCTGCTCAATGATCACATCAGTTCTAGTAGTTTTTTTTTTTTTTTTTTGATGGAATCTTTAAGGTTCTTTTATACAACAGTATCATATAATTTGAAAATAATAACATTTTTCCTTCTTCCTTTCCAATTTGGATGCTTATTGTTTCTTATTCTTGTCAGACTGCTGCACTAGGATATTCAGTATATGTTAAATGAGAGTGATGAAAGTGGACCTCTGTTTTGTTCCCAAACTAAGGGCAATGTTTTTAGCTTTTCCCTGTTGAGAACAATGTTAGCTATGGATTTGTCATATATGGTCTTTACTTTGTTGATGTATTTTCTCTCTACTCACACTTAGCTGAGAGTTTTTGACATAGTGGGTTCTAAATTTTGTCAGCTTTTTTTTTTTGCAACTATTAAGTAATCATATAATTTTAATCATTCATTTTGTTTATGTGGTATATCATATTAATTGACTTGTAGATATTGTACCAACCTTGCATCCCAGTAATAAATCCCAGTTGATCATGGTGTATAGTCTTTTTAATATGATGCTAAATTCAGTGTGCTAATATTTTTTTGAGAATTTTGGTATCTATATTCATCAGGAAGATTGGCATATAATTCTCTTTCTTTTTAATGTCTTTATCTGGATTTGGAATTAGGATAATGATGGCCTCATAAAATGAGATTAGGAGTCTTTCTTCTTCCTGAAATTTTTTGGAATAGTTTAAGAGAGAGATGTTAGTTCTCCTTGAATGCTCAGTAATATTCACCTGTGAAGCCATCTGGTCCAGAACTTTTGTGTGTTGAGTTTTTGATTATTGCTTTTATTTTATTAGTTGTAATAATCTGTTCAGATTTTCTGTTTTTTTCTTGATTCAGTTTTGAAAGATTGTATTTTTTCTAGGAATTTATCCATTTCTTTTCATATTGTCCAATTTGTTGGCATATTTGTAATAATTTCTCATAATCCTTTGTATCTCTGTGGTGTCAGCTGTTACTTCACTCTTTCATTTCTGATTTTATTTGGTTACGTCCTCACTCATTTTTTTATTGATGAGTCAGGCTGGTTAAAGGTTTATCAAACTTGCTTATCTTTTTTAAAAACCAGTTCTTAGTTTTATTGATCTTTTTTATTTTTTAGCCTCTTTTATTTCTACTCTCATCTTTATTATTTATTATCTTCTACAAACTTTGTTAACTTCTATTAAATTTGTTTTTTTCTTCCTAGTTCCTTTAGTTGTAAGGTCAGATTTTTTGAAAATTTTCTTGTTTTTTTTGGATAGGCCAGTAATGCTATAAATTTCCTTATAGGATTGTTTTCATTGTGTCCCAAACACATGGGGTTGTTGTGTTTTTATTTTTATTTATCACAAGGTACCTATGATTTCTTCCTTGAGCTCATTGTTAATCTATTTATTGTTTAGTAACGTGCTATTTAGCTCCTATGTCTTTGTGTGTTTTTCAGTATTTTCATTGTGATTTTTAGTTTCATAAGACTGTAGTCGAAGAATGTTTGATATGATTTCAATTTTCTTAAATTTATTAAAACTTGTACTGTGCCCTAACTTGTGGTCTATCCTAGAAAATGTTCTATGTGCACTTGAGAAAAATATATATTCTTCTGTTTTGGGTGAAATGCTCTGAAAATATCAATTAAATCCATTTTGTGTAGTGTTACCATTTAACGCCACTCTTTCCTTATTGATTTTCTGTCTAAGAGATCCATTGATGTTAATGGAGTGTTAAAATCTCCTATTATGAATGTGTTACTGTCAATTTTCCCCTTTTCTACTTGCCAAGATTTGCTTTATATGTCTAGGTGTTCCTATGTTGAGTGCATAAATATTTACCGGAGGTATATCCCCTTGTTGAATTGATTTCTTAATCATTATGTCCTTCTTTGTCTCTTATATAGACTTTGTTTTCTTTTAAAAAATATTTTTCCATTGATTTGATAGAAAGAGAGTGAGAGAGAGGAAGAGGAAGGTAGGGGGGGGAGAGAGAAACATCAACTCATTCCACTTAGTTGTTCCATTTAGTTGTGAACTCTTTGATTGCTTCTTGTTCATATACTGACTGGGGATGAACCTGCAACCTTGGTGCTCTGGGATGACACTTTTTTCACTGAGAAACCCGGCCAGGGCCTAGCCTTTGTTTTAAAGTCTATTTTGCGCCTAACCAGGTGGTGGGGCAGTGGATAGAGCGTTGAACTGGGATGCGAAGGACCCAGGTTCGAGACCCTGAGGTCGCCAGCTTGAACGCGGGACCATCTGGCTTGAGCATTAAAAAAAGCTCACCAGCTTGGACCCAAGGTCACTGGCTTGAGCAAGGGGTTACTTAGTCTGCTGAAGGCCCGCGGTCAAGGCACATATGAGAAAGCAATTAATGAACTAAGGTGTCGCAATGAAAAACTGATGATTGATGCTTCTCATCTCTCTCCGTTCCTGTCTGTCTATCCCTATCTATCCTTCTCTGTGACTCTCTCTCTGTCCCTGTAAAATAAATAAATAAATAATAAAGTCTATTTTGCATGGTAAGTATCGCTACCCTAGGTTTTGTTTTCTTTTTCCTTTTCATTTCGATGAAATATCTTTTCTCATTGCTTTACTTTCAGTCTAAAACTGGTTTGGTGGTAATAAACTCTTTTAGATATTTCTTGTGTGCAAAGCTCTTTATTTCTCCTTCCATTTTAAATGACAGCCTTGCTGGGTATAGTAGTCTTGGCTGTAGGTCATTTCTTTTTATCACTTTGAATATTTCATTCCAATATCTTCTGGCCTGCAATACTTCTGTTGAAAAATGGCAGTCTTATAGGCACTCTGTTATAGGTAACTAACTGCTTTTCTCTTGCTGCTTTTAAGATTTTCACTTTGTTTTTTACCTATGCCATTTTAATTATTATGTGTCTTGGTGTGGCCTTTTTTGAGTTCATCTTGTTTGTAACTCTCTGCACTTTCTTGAACTTTTGTGCCTTTTCCCCTCATCTGGTTAGGAAAGTTTTCAGTCGTTATTTCTTTAAATAGGTTCTCAATCCCTTGCTCTCACTCTTCTTCTGATTTTCCTGAGGCAGATGCTGTTATGCTTGGTGTTGTCCCAGAGGTTCCTTAAAACTATCTTCACTTCTTAAATTCTTTTTCTTTTTTGCACTCTGATTGAGTGTTTCTGCTATTTTGTCTTCAAAATTGCTGATTTGTCTTCAAAATTGTTGATTTAATTATCTGTTTCATCTTGTCTTCAAAATTGCTGATTTGATTATCTGTTTCATCAAACTTGCTATTAATTCCTTAGTATATTCTGCATTTTGGATATTGTACTTTTTGTTTTTGAATGGTTCTTTTTTATGGTTTCTCAGTCTATTTTCATGCTTACTATCTCTTTAAGTTCTTGCTGAGTTTATACATTCCTCCACTAAGTTCTTTGAATATTGTAAAGCCAGTAGTCGAGGCCACCATCATAGCAGCCTGACCCACGCAGGTTCACATTAGATTCGAACAGTTGGTAATGAAACACAGGAGCCAAGAACTGGTGAGCCATCAGCTTTAATTCTAGCTTGCACCCGGCGGGCAAGCAAAAACACACACTGGGCTCCAAAACCCACACATTCAGTGCTCACAAAGCTACTGACTTATCCGAGTTTCCTAGCATCAAAGCTTTCCAGCTCACCAGACTTATTCACCTCTGTTCCTCATCTCCTCCAGCACAAACTCTTAACAAAATGGCTTCTTCCTCAGCACTCTGCCATCTCGCCTGCTTCTCCTGGCCTTCATGTGGCCTTACTCTGCTCTCCTCTCTAATACTAATCTCAGAAACCCAGGAACCGAGAGAGAGAGCAAGCTCCAGGACTGCCCCAGTTTATAGCATAGAAAATCCAAACCTTTAATCCAATTATACATAAAGAAAGTCTCTGATACAAAGCCACCCATCTGAGGCATAATGGGATTCCTCCCTACATCACCACCCTACATCATCCAATCAGTCAAGGGTGTGGGGAAGAGCTTACTCTTAAACTAAGCCTTAGGCTATGACGACCCGGCCTGCCCACAGCCTGTTCCAGTACACACATTAATATCAATGAACTTCCATGTGGGCAGCACCATCTTTAACAAAGTGAGCATAATATATTTTATCTGCCCAACAAATATTCTTATAACCATTGTTTTAAACTCTAACTGGTAAATTTGTTGCTTCTATTTCATTTAGTTATTTTTCTTTTTTATCTCTCCTGTTCTTTCATTTGGGATATTTTTCTTTCTCTCCATATTTCAGCTGCCTGCCTGTATTTGTTTCTGTGTATTAGGTATATCTGCTATGTCTCTCAGACTTGGTAGGATGGCCTTATGTAGTAGGTGTCTTGTGGAACTCAGCAGCACCGTCTCTCTGATCACCTGAGCTAGCTGCTCCAGAAATGTCCCTTGTGTGAGGTATGTGAACTCTCCTGTTGTAGTTGAGTTGCTGTTGGCCTGTTTGGGGGCAGAGTTGACCTTCAGGCTAGCTATGAGGATTGACCATGACTACAGTTTGTGAGCTGCTATGTAAGGACTGACTCCATGAGGGGAATTTACTTCATCAGGGTCTGGTGCTTGCTGAGATCTTCCTTTGTTATGCCAGTTGTGGAGCTAATTGCATCATGCTCTGGTGTGGTCCAAAGCATGCCACAAGTGAGTTGTTTCTGGGGCTTCTTGGGAGGGACTCCAGTGCATGTCAATGTCAGGTGTTGCCTGTGACTGGCCCTGGGCTACCTATTTGGTAGCTCAAAGAAATTCACAGTTTGTGATTGCTTTTACTGGCCTGGATAAGCATGGGAGGGACTAAGCTGAGCACTAAGGCCAGGTTCCATCAGTACTAAGCCTTGGGGCAAGTCAACAAAAGGCCCAAGTCACCTTAAGATCTATCCCTGCCTGCTATCTACCTGTTAGGCTCAATCACTAAAAGATATTCTGGCAGTACACACATTCATGAGGTAGGATCTCAGTAAGTCATCAGTAGTGGTGAGCTGTGTTCACCAGACTAATACAGATTCAAACTCAGCCTGAGGCCACTGAACAAAAGTATCAGAGTACACCAAGACCACATACCACTTGCTGGCTGCCCATGGACCTTTGTGGTGGAGCAGGGACTCAGGGAATTATCAAGGTGACAGCAGGAGAATTTGTCAGGCCAAAAGAGACCAATATTTGGTCACTTGAAGAGAGGACTCTGCACAAAAATAGTAGCACCTATTGTGCATATGAGGAAAAATGTTTCTGTTATACAGTCACACAATTTAGTCTCTCCCAGAATATACCTGGGTTTTCTCAAGAGCCAAGAAACTCTGCAGCAGACGCCCGGGGTGGCAGAAGCCATTTGATTCTTATGTAGGGTTCAAGCATATCAGGGTGAGGCTACCAGGAGTCAGGATTGTGAAGCTAGTAGATGTCTCAGGGAATATGAGTCAGGTGGGGTGGGAGGAATAGCCCTAAGCCAAGAGCCAAACAATGCAGTTTCTTCCCAGTCCCATCTATTATATCCCCTGTGAGTCCACATCTCCTCAAGAGCCCTCCAAGAAAGTCTGCACCATGAGCCCAGGCTGGCCTCAATCAGTTTTGACTCCTTTGAAGGGTGTGAGCTCATCAGGCTGGGTCAACAGGAAAGTGGGGAGTGGAACTAGTGCATTCCCCCATGGTAATGCAATATGGAAGGGAGTGCTTGACCCAGAAAAGATAGCATCTAAAGGCAGTGTAGTAAAGAGACTCATCACAGGGACTTTGGTAGCTGTCCTTTGAGCTCCCTCCCTGGAGCCACATTAATTGGTCTTTCCTTGTACAACTCCAATCTGTTCAGAGATGCCTCCCTCTGCTAGTGCCAAGGGTGAGTGTCTGTGAACAAAATTTTGTACATTGGCTATTTAAGAGGTTGTTGGATTTCTAGCAGACTTTTGTTTTTCCCTAGCAGACATAATCTGCACTGATTTTCACAGTCAGATGTTATGTGGGCTACCTTTCCTAGCTCTGGTGTTCTGGCCTGGGGAGTCTGGCATGGAGTTGAGACCCCTTGCTTCTCAGGAGGAGCTTTGCAGCTATGGTATTCATAAGGCCAGTGGCCATCACCATGGCCATGCAGGTTCTCATAGAATTCAGGCAAACGGTAAAGGAACTGTGGAGCCATAAAATGGTGGACCATTCCATTTATGAAAATCTCATAACAGCAGACGAGGAAACAGGCAGGGAAGATCGCTTCCAAAGCCCTGACTCATTCTCCAGACTCACAGGTCTCCACCAGCCTCAGCACCCTCTTTCTCTCTCTCTCTGCACACTCTGCAAAATCAGCTGAGGGAAAAAAAACCTTCTCCAACAAACAACAGCAAACAATCACCCCTCCCAAGCAGGGAGGCAATTGCAATTTGCAATCTGCCACCTTGTGAGCAAGTACCCACAGCCTTCCATAGACTATACACACAAAGCATTGCCCTAATACAGCGATTAAACTTAAAAAACATTTGTTTATACAACATTCCACCCTTTTTTATATATATATTTTATTATTATTAATTCTAATGGGGTGACACCAATAAATCAGGGTACATATGTAAAATGAAAACATCTCCAGGTTATCTTATCATTCAATTGTGTTGCATACCCATCACCAAAAGTCAAATTGTCCTCTGTCACCTTCAATCTGGTTTTCCCTGTGTCCCTCCCCTCCTCCCTATCCCACTCTTCCCTCCCTCCCCCCATCCCATAACCACCACTCTCTTGTCCATGTCTCATATTCTCACTTTTATGTCCCACCTATGTATGAAATCATGCTGTTCTCAGTTTTTCTTTTTTTCTGATTTACTTATTTCACTCCGTATAATATTATCAAGGTACATCCATTTTGTTATAAATGATCTGATGTCATCGTTTCTTATGGCTGAGTAGTATTCCATAGTATATATGTACCATAGCTTTTTAATCCACTCGTCTTCTGACGGACACTTGGGCTGGTTCCAGATCTTCGCTATTGTGAACAATGCTGCCACGAACATGGGGGCGCATTTCTTCTTTTCGAACAGTGCTATGGTGTTCTTAGGGTATATTCCTAAAAGTGGGATAGCTGGGTCAAAAGGCAGTTTGATTTTTAATTTTCTGAGGAATCTCCAAACTGTTTCCCACAGTGGCTGCACCAGTCTGCATTCCCACCAGCAGTGCAGAAGGGTTCCCTTTTCTCCACATCCTCGCCAGCACTTATTCTGTGTTGTTTTGCTGATAAGTGCCATTCTGACTGGTGTGAGGTGATATCTCATTGTGGTTTTAATTTGCATTTCTCTAATGATTAGTGATGTTGAGCATTTTTTCATATGCCTATTGGCCATCTGTATGTCCTCTTTGGAGAAATTTCTATTCATTTCTTTTGCCCATTTTTTGATTGGGTTGTTTGTCTTCCTGGTGTTGAGTTTTATAAGTTCTTTATAAATTTTAGTTATTAACCCCTTATTAGATGTGCTGTCGAATATGTTCTCCCATTGTGTGGTTTGTCTTTTTATTCTGTTCCTATTGTCTTTAGCTGTGCAAAAACTTTTTAGTTTGATATAGTCCCATTTGTTTATCTTGCCTTTTATTTCAGTTGCCCGTGGAGATAAATCGGCAAATATACTGCTGCTACAGATGTTGGAGAGCTTGCTGCCTATGTTTTCTTCTAAGATGCTTATGGTTTCACGGCTTACATTTAAGTCTTTTATCCATTTTGAGTTTGTTTTTGTGAATGGTGTAAGTTGATGGTCTAGTTTCAGTTTTTTGCAGGTAGATGTCCAATTTTCCCAACACCATTTGTTAAAGAGGCTGTCTTTACTCCACTGTATGTTCTTTCCTCCTTTGTCAAATATCAGTTGTCCATAAAGCTGTGGGTTTATTTCTGGGTCCTCTGTTCTGTTCCATTGATCTATGTGCCTGTTCTTATGCCAGTACCAGGCTGTCTTGAGTATAATGGCCTTGTAGTAGACCTTGATATCTGGAAGAGTGATACCTCCTGCTTTATTTTTTCTTTTTAAGATTGCTGAGGCTATTCGTGTTCTTTTTTGGTTCCATATAAATTTTTGGAATATGTGTTCTATATCTTTGAAGTATGTCATTGGTATTTTAATTGGTATTGCATTGAATTTATAAATTGCTTTGGGTAATATAGACATTTTAATGATGTTTATTCTTCCTAGCCATGAGCACAGTATATGCTTCCACTTGTTTGTATCTTCCTTGATTTCCTTTATCAATGTTGTATAATTTTCTGAGTACAAGTCCTTAACCTCCTTGGTTAAATTTACTCCTAGGTATTTTATTTTTTTGGCTGCAATAGTGAAGGGGATTGTTTCCTTAATTTCTTTTGCTGACAGTTCATTGTTGGTATATAAAAATGCCTCTGATTTCTGCGTATTAATTTTATATCCTGCCACCTTGCTGAATTCATTTATAAGGTCCAGTAGTATTTTGACTGAGACTTTAGGGTTTTCTATATACAATATCATATCATCTGCAAATAGTGACAGTTTTACTTCTTCTTTTCCAATTTGGATGCCTTTTATTTCTTCTTCTTGTCTGATTGCTATAGCTAGGACTTCCAGAACTATGTTGAATAAGAGTGGTGAAAGTGGGCAACCCTGCCTGGTTCCTGATCTTAGGGGGATTGCTTTTAATCTTTGTCCATTTAGTATGATGTTTGCTGTCGGTTTATCGTAGATGGCCTTTATCATGTTAAGGAATGATCCCTGTAGTCCCACTTTACTTAGAGTTTTGAGCATAAATGTGTGCTGGATTTTATCAAATGCCTTTCTTGCATCTATTGAAATTATCATGTGATTTTTGTCCTTCCTTTTGTTTATGTGATGAATCACATTGATTGATTTGCGAATATTGAACCAGCCTTGCCTCTCCAGAATAAATCCCACTTGATCATGGTGTATGATTTTTTTCATATATTGCTGGATCCGGTTGGCTAATATTTTGTTGAGAATTTTAGCGTCTAAATTCATCAGGGATATAGGCCTATAATTTTCTTTCTTTGTGTTGTCTTTGCCCGGTTTTGGGATCAGAATTATGCTCGCCTCATAAAAGGAGTTTGGAAGTCTTCCTTTCTCTTGAATTTTTTGAAATAGCTTGAGAAGGATAGGAGTTAGTTCTTCTTTGAATTTTTGATAGAATTCACTTGTGAAGCCATCAGGCCCAGGACTTTTCTTTTTTGGGAGTTTTTTGATAACTGTTTCGATCTCATTTGTTGTAATTGGTCTGTTTAGGTGTTCTGATTCTTCCAGATTGAGGTTTGGAAGGTTATATGATTCAAGAAATTTGTCCATTTCACCAAGATTGTCTAATTTTTTGGCATATAGTTCTTCATAGTATTTTCTTACAATGCTTTGTATTTCTGTTGTGTCAGTTGTTATTTCTCCACTGTCTTTTCTAATTTTATTTATTTGAGTCCTCTCTCTTTTTTTCTTGGTGAGTCTAGTTAAGGGTTCATCAATCTTGTTTACCTTTTCAAAGAACCAGCTTCTGGTTTCATTGATCCTCTGTATTGTTTCCTTAGCCTCTATGTCATTTATTTCTGCTCTGACCTTTATTATTTCCTTCCTTCTACTTGTCTTGGGTTTTATTTGTTGTTGTTTTTCTAGTTCTTTTAGATGCAGGGTCAGGTTGCTTATTTGAGCTTTTTCTAGCTTCCTATGATATGCCTGTAGTGCAATAAACTTCCCTCTCAGAACTGCTTTTGCTGTGTCCCATAAATTTTGAGTTGATGTATGCTCATTATCACTTGTTTCTAGAAACTTTTTTATTTTTTCTTTGATCTCATTGTTAATCCATTCATTATTTAATAACATGCTATTTAGTTTCCAAGTGTTTGAGTATTTTTCAGTTTTTCTTTTATGGTTAATTTCTAGTTTCATGGCATTGTGATCAGAGAAAATGCTTGATATGATTTCAATCTTCTTAAATTTATTGAGACCATTTTTGTGTCCTAACATGTGGTCTATCCTAGAAAACGTACCATGAGCGCTTCAGAAGAATGTATATTCTACTGCTTTAGGGTGAAAAGTTCTGATGATATCTATTAAATCAAGTTGATCTAGTGTCTCCTTTAAGTCTGCTGTTTCTTTATTAATTTTCTTTCTTGAGGATCTATCCAGTGTTGTTAGAGGGGTATTGAAATCCCCTACTATGATAGTATTGCTGTTAATCTCGCCCTTTATATCCATCAAAGTCTGCTTTATGTATGTTGGGGCTCCTATATTTGGTGCATAGATATTTATAATAGTTATATCTTCCTGTTGAATTGTTCCCTTTATCATTATGTAGTGTCCTCCTTTATCTCTTACTACAGCCTTTCTTTTAAAGTCCATTTTGTCAGATATAAGTATTGCTACCCCTGCTTTTTTTTCATTTCCATTTGCATGAAATATTTTTTTCCATCCTTTTACCTTCACTCTATGAGCATCTTTTGTTTTAAGGTGTGTCTCTTGTAGACAGCATATGTATGGGTCCTGTTTCTTTATCCACGCAGCTACCCTATGTCTTTTGATTGGATCATTTAATCCATTTACAGTTAAGGTTATTATTGATATGTAGTTGTTTATTGCCATTTTATTCTTTAAAGCTGTATTCTTTTTGCTCTATTCATTCCTCCCTTTAAACTGTTCACAAGAGGCCCCTTAGTATCTCTTGCAGAATTAGTTTGGTTTTTATGAATTCCTTGAGGCTTTTTTTTTCTGGGAAGCTCTTTATTTCTCCTTCAATTTTAAACGTTAGCCTTGCTGGATATAGTAGTCTTGGTTGTAGGTTCTTGTTCTGCATTACTTTGATTATATCTTGCCATTCCCTTCTGGCCTCAAGTGTTTCTGTTTAGAAGTCCGATGTCATCCTTATGGGGGCTCCTTTGTAGGTGATAGCCTTTTTTTCTCTAGCAGCTTTTAAGATTTTTTCTTTATCCATTAGCTTTGGTATTTTAACTATGATGTGTCTTGGTGTAGATCTTTTTGGGTTTCCCTTTAATGGAGTTCTGTGTGCTTCTTGAATGTGTGGAGTGTTTCCCAGCCTTAATTTAGGAAAGTTTTCTGCTATGATTTGATTGAACAAAGTTTCCATTTCCTGTCCTCTCTCCACTTCTTCAGGTACCCCTATGATGCGAACGTTGTTTCTCTTCTTGTTGTCACAAAGCTCCCTTAGAGTTTCCTCACATTTTTTAAGTCTCTTTTCCTTTTTCTTCTCTGCTTCTGTGCCTTTGTTTATTGTGTTCTCTAACTCGCTTATTTGATCCTCAGCGTCATCCATCCTGCTTTTAATTCCTTCCATTGTGGTCTTCAGTTCTGATACTGTATTTTTCATTCCTGTCTGATTCTTTTTTATTATTTCAATTTCATTTTTTATACTTGTTATCTCTTTATTTAGGTGTTCATACTGACTATCCATTGTTGCTCTAATTTCTTTGAACATCCTAACTATCATTATTCTAAATTCTGCTTCTGGTAATTTGGTTATATCTGGTTCATTCGGGTCCTTCTCTGGGTATTTCTCTTGATTCATTTGGTTTGCATTCCTCTGCCTGCCCATTTTTTCTGTGTATAAGCAAGTTGTGGCTACTGGAGTCCAGTAGTTGTTGCCTTTGTGTTCTCTAGGTGTGGTCTGTTGCAGGCCCCCCACCCCCTCTGCCGGTGCCTAGGGTGGTTGGGTATGAGCGTTGCCAGCGCCGGTCCACTGTGGCTTTTTGCTGTGATTTCTGCCTCTCCTCTGTGGGAGGGGCTGTTACTAAAGCCACAATACTTAGCACCAAGGGTAGAGGTGAGCACCTTTGCTCATCTGCGGACCCAGCCTATTTCCGGACTTCCGCCCAGAACCAGCAGTCGGAGCCTGCTCGCTACAGTTCCGCGGGTTAGGCGGGGCTTTTGACGTGCTCTCAGCTGTAAGCTTTTGCCCGTCCGGAGCTTTAGCCCCGCCCTCGAGGCCAGGGCCTTTGCGCAGGGTTCGAAACCAAGGTTTATTGGGGTGGTCGTGTTTGCTGCCTTCCGCTCAGCTGCGTACTTCTGCTCGTCCCGGACTCTACCCCGCCCCCGCGTTCGGAGCCCGCTCGCGCACGTATACTGGCCAACTGCGGTTTCTACGGCCCGAGAGGTGGGGTGGGGGGGTGGGGGGGTGGGGGGCTGGTAGCATCAGCTCAGCCGCGAGCCCCTGCCCGTCCCTGGTCCTAGACCGGTCCCCGCGGTTAGCACCGGCTTGCGCAGGGCCTGCCTGTTCCTGGCCTCCCGCTTTGTCCCCGTAAGTGGGATTAAAGGCGGGCCCACAGCTTCCGGACCGCTTTTGCGCGTCCCCTCTGACTTTCTGGGCTAGACCGATCTCCCACCGGCTTGGCCTCTGCCCATACCAACAGAACCGCCTTTCAGCGTTTTGTCGCCCCAATCCCTTAAGCAGCCCTCGGCAGAGTGGAAGGGACCTAATACTCCACACTGTAGGCCTGGGAGCTCCCTCACTTGTTTCACAGCTCAAAACTGTCCAAACGCCTCTTCTGGGCTCTGGGACTGCAAGCTGGGGCTTGGTTCCTGGGACCCAGGTCCCTCCCTCTCCGCCAAACTTTCCTCCCGCCGGGCTGCCGTTTGCTCCGGGGAGCTGGGCAGCCCTCTTCGCGTTTTCACTATTCCTACCAGTCTCAATGTGGCTTCCGCAGTGTTCCTTGGTTGAAGAGTTCACTTAGTTTAGTTCATAGTTGGTTTATCCAGATGATGGTTCTTTAAATTGAGTTATAATCCACTTTGCTTCTGGGAGTTGGAAGTTGGTATGTCCGCCTACTCCGTCGCCATCTTGCTTCCCCCATTCCACCCTTTTTGCTTACTTCACAATCTATACCACAGGTATTCCTGTGTGAGGAAGGAGGTACATTACATAAAAAGACTACAGCAACAGCACAAGTTATAAAATTGCTACAATCACAAAGGTGCCCTTCACAATGTCTCCTTAAGTACTCTGCCCAAGGCGCAAACTGAAGGCCCACCTCTAGCCTTCTACCCCATGGTAGATGGGAGGGCCTCAGGGCTGTGTCCATGGAAACCTTAAAGTGTCCTTGGTGTGGCTCCCCAACTGGACATGAGGAGCTTCCCAGTGCAAGAGGGTCTGCACCAGAGCTGTCTAAAAGCAGCATGTCCATCCAACAAGGAAGCCGCTGCCCCCCTCTGGTTGCATTCCAAGAGTCCATTGCACCACTCCATGATCGGTCCACAATAGACAGCCAGCCAGCTGTCTGTATAAATCACCAAGGTAAAGGTCCATTACAGGCAACTAAGTTCACATAGCGCCTCAGGCCTCCCACCCATTACCTGCCATCATGGCAGTTCTGAAGATGCTGCCCCAAAGCGAAGTGTGTGGCAACAGTGGCCAACCTCTCTATCTCATCTACAGAGAGAATGATGCCATCTACCTCTTTGTCTCACAATCACAGCAAGCCTACCAGGGACTTAGTAGGTACTCTTTGCTGCTGGGTTTTTACCTTTTGGATGACCACTAGCCAAGCTCTGAGACTGTGGATGGCAGCTTCAGCCCAAGCCTCCTTATCCTAAGAGGAAATACCTGCTCTCTCCAACTCAGAGCTACTCTGCCAGCACAGCTCCATCTTCAGCTCCTGCTGCTGTCAGTTCTTGGCCTGAAGCTGAATCCACAGTTCCTACAACTGCTGCTGCCAACTTTCAACTTTCAGGGCAAACTGCAACTCACGAACTTGTAGATTGCTCCAGCTGCAGGTGCCATTGGTGCTCAGCAGCTCTCGAACATGGTCAACCTCCTTTTCCAGAGTCTACCCCACCCCTCAAGGGAGGCTGCAGCTCCATACCAATCTGATCTGAATCCTGCCCACTGCGCTAGATGTAAGGCCAGTGGTCGTTGCTATGGCCATGCAGATCCAGGTTTTCATTGGCTTTGGGCAGATGGTAAAGAAACTTTGAAGCCAGAAAATGGTGAACCAATCTGTTTATTAAAGTCTTGTAAGAGCAGATGAGCAAACAGGCAGGGAAGACCGCTTCCCTCTCACTCAGGGCTCCTGAAGCCCTGACTCATTCTCCGACTCTCCAGGACTCACAGGCCCCCACCAGCCTCAGCACCCTCTCTCTGTCTCTCTGCAGGCTCTGAACTCTCTGCAGTCTCTGCAAAACCAGGTGGGGGAAAAACCTTCTCCAGCAAACAATCGCCTCTCCCAAGCAGGAAGGTAATCTGTAGTTTGCAATCTGTTGCCCTAAGGCCAAGCACCCGCAGCCTGCCATAGACTATACACACAAGGCGCTGACCCAATACAAGCAAACAAACTTAAAAAATTTATTTTACCCAACATTATCTCTCCAGTTTACAACCTCTCTGCATGTGGGTGCAGGATCAGCCCTTCTCATTTCTCTGCCCTTTCTACCAGTCTCAATGTGGCTTCTTCTGTGGATCGGATCCTTAGTTATAAGACTTCTGTCCTGCTAGTCTTCAGTTGGTTCTTCAGGTTATTATTCTACAGTTTAGTTGTAATTTCAGTTTGGTCCTAGGAGGAGGTGGATGTAAATTCTGCCTACTCTGCTGCCACCTTGGGTCCCCTCCCAGGAATTCTTAAGACAGTAAAGGAAGAAACAAACTGCACACAGGGCTCGAACCTGTGACATATTGTCCCCACACCACTATACATTTGTGCCATCAGAAAAGTCTGAAGTCAAGCCTGGGTATGTCAGAAATCTACTGTGATGGTCTTATTTTATTAGAGATATCAAATTCCAATAATTCCAGTAGCAGCTATTTTAGATATTAATTTGCAAAAGTTCAATACTAGAATAATATTGTTATAAAGTACCACACCCCAGATTCTGCTTACATACCCTTGATCATACACGGGCAGGGGACAGCATGACATCATGGCATAGGCTGACAACATTTGTTTAGGTCAGGGGTCCCCAAACTACTGCCCGGGGCTGCATGCAGCCCCCTGAGGCCATTTATCCGCCCCCCCCCCCGCCCCCGCCGCACTTCCGGAAGGGGCACCTCTTTCATTGGTGGTGAGAGGAGCACAGGACGCGTCTGCACACATAGTTCCCATTGAAATACTGGTCAGTTTGTTGATTTAAACTTACTTGTTCTTTATTTTAAATATTGTATTTGTTTCCGTTTTCTTTTTTTTACTTTAAAATAAGATATGTGCAGTGTGCATAGAGATTTGTTCATAGTTTTTTGTGGTTTTTTTTACAGGGACAGAGAGAGAGTCAGAGAGAGGGAGAGATAGGGACAGACAGGAACAGAGAGAGGTGAGAAGCATCAATCATTAGTTTTTTGTTGCCGTTCCAACACCTTAGTTGTTCATTGACTGCTTTCTCACATGTGCCTTGACCGCGGGCCCTCAGCAGACCAAGCAACCCCTTGCTGGAGCCAGCGACCTTGGGTCCAAGCTGACGAGCTTTTGCTCAAGCCAGATGGGCCCACACTCAAGCTGGTGAGCTCGGAGTCTCGAACCTGGGTCTTCCGCATCCCAGTCCGACGCTCTATCCACTGCGCCACCACCTGGTCAGGCCATAGGTTTTTTTTAAAGTCTGGCCTTCCAACGGTCTGAGGGACAGTTAACTGGCCCCCTGTGTAAAAAGTTTGGGTACCCCTGTATTAGGGGACACACAGAAACATTAAGACTTTCAAGGTAACACATCTTCCCCCACTAGCCTAGAGGTATTTTACTCTTAAGATTCCAGGAAGGGGGAGGAACTACAATCAATGCAAGGTGGTATGTAAATTCTGCCTCCTATTGAAAGAGAAGAAGTTTCTCGGTTAACCTTTATTTCTACATTCTTCTCCCTCCCCTCCTCAAAGGAAGGACGGGACAGGAAAGCCTGACCTTTCCTCCCAGAATATCAATATTAATTTTCAGCTTTTTGGTATCTTACAACAATATTTTCCCAGTGATTTATAATTATCTATTAGAGTTGTATATCTCTGGTGTGTGTGTAGGGGGGTAGTACCTAAAAGAATAAAATTGTTGGCAGTCTGTGCTATACTTAATAATGAAGGAGATCACCTTCATTATTGCCTTTTGGATGAGAATGGCTGGGAATCATAGGCCCCATGCACACAGCATTATGTTGAGCAAGGTCCTGTTTTCTTTCCTCTCAGAATCATTGCTGACATCCTAATACATGTTTTGGATCATTAATGTGGCTGGTTGGAGTGGTGAGGAAAAAAACCTGTCTTGGCCATCACTCTATCTTATATTTGTTCTTGTGCCATATATTATTTGAGTTCAGTAAGTTAGCTGCAGTCCTTGAATTGATATGTCTGGTGGAGGGACACTGGAATAAGCAGCTATACCAACAAGTTGCTTTCAGTAGCAGAGATTAGAAAGGAAGGTAGCACAATTCCAACACCCCACACATGCACCGTATGTTTTTACAAGTGTCACATGCAATTTTGAGTAAAGTTTATATATCACAGTACAGGTAAATTCCAAATAAAGTTTAATTCTGATGAATACTACAGAAATGTTATATACACACACTTACACATACCCGCCGTTGGCTGAATGCCATCTGCGAAGCAAAAGAAACATCAAGCTCTTGAAAACTGTTTAAAACTCAAAACTACCTGATTTTAAGGATCTCTGATTCATATCCACTCTTTAAATAGACTGCAAAAGTATAAACCGGAAATGTTGGTGGGTGAGCTATTTTAAAATGTTCATTGTTTGTGCCAGGTACCTTTTGTGAACTCTCTCTCTACTTCAAGCACCAGTGGCTACAATGTGTCAGATTATGTGTAGGTGGTTATAGTTAATAACACTTTTAGCATTCGCTAGCTATAATAGCATTACTTATCTCTTCTGCATTTGTTTTACATCTTGTAAACACATATAAATGTATAAATTTATCTTGATAACCACTTCTAGAAGGCAATTGTTCCTGCTATGTATGTGTGTGTGTCTCTCCCAATCTCTTTCTCTCTCTGCCTCCTATCTTCTGCCTGTTTTCCCTTTAAACTCCTCCACACCAACCAGTCATCCTCCCAGCTGTGCCTCACTTCTCCCCACACCTTTTTATTTTATTTTGCAAGAAGAAAGTTTTTATTGTTTATATAAAATAGGCTTCTGAGTACTTCTGCACCAATCCTAAAGCCTCTCTATAGAAATCACAATTTTGTTTTTCAGTGCAGATTTATATATGAAACAATTCTAGATAAGAGGAAAGTGTCCATGGTAGAGCGTTCACAGGGAATATATTGGTAAGAAAATATTTCATTTCAAACATCTGGAAGGTCAATGATTAAAATTTGTCCAAGAAACAATAATCCCTTCCCCCTCGATAACCCAGAATACATATCCTAATGTCTAAAAGTGGCCCAAATATGAAAGCTAAAAAAACATGGCTAATCTCAACCCATATTTTTAAATGTTAGTTACAAGTCAAGTGACTTCAGCTTCAGATTTAGAGCCTATTTTATATAAAAAATTGTTGCACTTCTAGAGAGGAGTTATGGAACTGTTGACTTATAGCTTTTTTTTAAAAAAAATATAAAACTCCATTTAAATAATCTGGAATTCAAGGCCTTTCACCACCTAGGCCAGTGTGTGTTTCCAGAATTATTTAGCACTCCTTCTGTAAGCTACTCTGAAATCAATTTGAAATTCTTGTTACTTCCAAAAGATATTCGCTTTCAGTCTGTCCATTAAGAATTCTCCATCTCCCTGTTCCCACCTCATTCTACATGTCCAAACCTCACCAGAAGTTATCCATCTCTTCTTCCTCAGAATACCAGTGGCATTTATAGCACTTATTTTGTACATTGCTGTTATGCATGAATGATTTATTTCTTCCAATAAACTCTCTAAAGCAGAAATATGCTTGACTTATCTTGACATTAGTTCAGCGCTTTGCATAGAATAGGCATTCAATAGATGTTGATCAATATGGATGTTGTGAATCAAAGGCTAATTGACACATTTTAAGAGAAAAAAAATTGGGTATTTTTGAAAGTATCGCCTGTAATTTTTGAAGGTTGTTTCTGAGGTGTTTTGGTGGATTTTTGTTTGTTTTAAATTTGGACCTGGATAAAGTACATTTTCTTTTTGATAGTTCAAATGAGTCATGTACTAACTAGATTTAAACTATCAACCTCTTCACTATTTTAGTAGTCAAGTTGATTAACATGACATTATTCAGTGTTCCTGAGGCACCAAGTTACACTTTAATCATTATTTCAATAAAAATAATTTTAAAGAAAACTGTTAGACAGTATTCACTGATAACATTCTGTAAAATGCCCAATCTTTAATTTAGAAGACAGCACTGTAAAATTGATTTCCTCAAGGAGAAAATAATGATCTCCAGCAAACATTGATATGAAACATTAGAACAATCTCCAAGGTTTTATATTAAATACAGATACAAGAAACAAAGATAGGTTAATGTTCAATCATTTCCAGGGGGTAACCACTTAAAACTTATTCACTGAATTTTCAACACATTTATTTTTTCCTTTAAGCATTTCATAAAGCATTCTGTTCTATGTGGGAGTTTCTATTGCTTCATAGATATGATCAGTGGTCTCTATGGGAAATAGTACCACAAATTACTTATTAGAATTTGAATTGAAATAGGCGTTCAAACACAGGAAATTCAGAAAAAGAGAATCCTTAAAAAAATGTGCTTCTTGAAACATTCAGCATCACAGTTGCTATGGTTTTCTTTCTCAAAAAAAAAAAAAAGATCTAATTTTAACTTGCTGTTAAATGTAACCAGAGAGGCAGTATACAGAAAAAAACATCTTGCTTGCTTGTTAGTCCAATAGTACACCTTGATATTTTTAAAAAACACACTACCAAATATTTGTTCAATCCAATATTTATTGAACACATACTATGAGCAATGTATCATGCTACATATTGTGAAGGAAACTAAAGATGACCAAGAAGGTCTTGGCACTCCAGAGCACATAGCTGGGGATGGGGTGACGGATGAGGAGGGGAGATGTATAGATAAATAACTTTATACAGAGAAGACACTCTCAGACTGTGAACTGCTGAGGTGGAAATGTATCACAATCTTTTTTCCATACTGATGTCTATTTCTTTCAGAGCCTGGAATGTAATAGGCCCTCAGTGAACACTGGTTATTGAGTAAGTGCACAGCTGAGGTGAGTAATGTGGTAGCAATAACAGACACGCTTTTGTGGGAACATGGGATTGATGCAGCTTCAAGAGATTTGCTTTTAAGAAGAGGCCAACTGAGAAGTGTCCAAAATATAGGCAATTTTCTTTTCTTTCTTCTAAGTACCCATAAGGCACTATTATCAGACGGAAGAGTGAATTCGGCTCACAGTGCATTAAGAAACACAAAATTAAACATACCATGTAGTATTATAAGAAAAATAATAACCACCACAGGTACTCCCAGTTTACAAAGTTATCTCACTAGATCATCCCATTTGTTTCTTAGAACACTTCTGCATAAATATCATTACCCTCATTTTACTAGTGAGGAAACCAAGAGATTAAGCAACCTGAAGGTGATCACACTAAGAGAGTTTACCACACCTAAAACTGGAATGCAGGACATTTTGAATTATAGGATAATACATTCATGTGCACTGTACCACCATAGTTTGAAATTTGTTCCTCCCTTACTTAAAAATTATTTTTTATTAATTTAATAACTAGGTATTTAACTGTATTACTATTTTATTGGGGGAGTTCCTTTTAAAATGGTGGCAAAAGAATTGGCAATTTATGCTTAACAATTATAGACTAAATTTATTGAGAAAGGCATTAGATTTTAGTTGTTTTTTTTTTTAAATAAGCTCTTTAGTTGCAAATATAAGTATGGCCATGTTATATTCCAACAGTCATTAAATATAGGAAAAGAAAAATGATGTGAACATTAAAATTCTACAGAAGGGAATTCCAGGAATTGCAAACTTGAAGTTACCAAAATGGGAATAATGGCATCAAAGCGATTCTACTTCTTAGTACCTGGTATACTGTGAACATTTGCCACATTGCATCAGAGACAGCATTAGAAATATAGCTTCATCACAGTATTATATAGTGGAAAGAGAATTCCATTTGGAGTTGCAAGAAAGGTTTGAATTCTAGGTTTACTGTTTATTAACAGTATGTTCTTGGAAAAATTATCCAACCTCTCCAAACTTTATTTCCTTTCTCTGGAAATGGGAATAATTGAAAACACTAGAATCATCTGATAACCAAATAAGATAATTTATTTAATGGCACAAAAATTAAGAGAAGAGGTGAGCTAATTACACAAGAAGTCTCCTTGAAGACCCCTCTACTCTTTCAAAGGCTAAATTCTTATACCTGGATCCCATCTCTCTATCCTGTAAATGACTGTGCTTTTGCAATAGTCATCCTTCCATGTCACCTCTTCTCTGTTGCTTACTATTGTCATTGCAACACTTTTCTTTCAAGAAAAACAAACAAGCAAATTCCCTTGCCTCCATTTCTCCTTTCTGCCACTCTCTCACTTTACTGTTGCCTATACTGCAAAATGACATAATATTTTTTTTTTAATAAGTGATATCAGGAGAGGCAGAGAGACAAGATCCTTCTGCATGTGACCCTACAGGGATCCACCAAGCAATCTGGGATGTTGCTCCATTGCTCAGCAACTGAGCTAATTTTAGTGCCTGAGGCCAGTACCATTTTCAGCACCCTGGGCCAACTCACTTGAGCCAAGGCTACGGGAAGGGGGAGAGAGAAAGAGAGAAAAAAAGAAAGAGCAGGGAAAGGTGGAGAAGCAGATGGTCGTTTCTCCTGTGTGCCCTGACTAGGAATTGAACCCAGGACTTACACACTTGAGCCAATGCTCTACCACTGAGCCAGCCAGCTATGGCCCATAATAATTAAAAATATATATTCTGTCTGCACTTTTCATCACATATTCTTTTCCCAATCCACTCTCTTCCAACTTCACTCCCTTTTGTTCATTCCATTTAGACTGCTCCTATGCATGCAGTCAATGACTTCCATGTTGCCATCCTGAACTTCTCATCTGTCAGACCTCTGGGAGAAATCTTTACAGATGATATTCTCTTCTGTTCACCTTTTAGGGCACACTTGTTCACCTTTTATGGTACCACCGTCATCCAATTTTTCTATCATTTCACTGGCCACCCATTTTCAGTCTTCTGGGTTGGCTCTTCCTTTTCTGTTCCACCCAAGATTTGGAGCCACTTCCTTTCTCCAACTACATTCTGTCCTTGGGTAATCTGTCCAGTCTTATAGGTTCAAATACTATCATATCCTCTTAACTACCAGGGTTACAACTCTAGCCCTTATATACTCCCAGAATTTCCAAATAGTATATACCCCACTGTCTATGTTACATCTTCATTTAGAATGCCTACATATGCATCTAAAATTAACAAGTGAAAAACAGATCTCTTAGTTCTCATTCCCTCAAATTGACCCTCTCCGTGCCTTGTCCATTCTAATACACATTCCCACATCTATCTAGGTGGCCAGGACAGAAATTTATAATCCAGCTCTAATTTTTTTTCTTTCTTTCATTTAAACCCCATCTTCCATTACATCATCAGATCCTGTAGACTCTTTCTTTCAAAGGTCCACCTCTTTGGATATCCATGAAATACCCTTCTCCAGATGCCATGATCTCATGTCTAGATAACTGCAATTGCTTCCTCACACACAGTAGTCCAACCATCCTTTCAAATTAAAATCAGATCCCACAAAGATCTAATTTAAACCTTTCAATGGTTTCCCATAAAACCTAGAATACAAATGCTTCCTTTAAAAAATCATCACATCTCTTTCCTCCTTTATCTACTATGTTCCAGCCACCTGGCTTTCATTCTGTTCTGCTAACTCAAAAAGTTCCTTCCCACCTTGGAATCTTTGCATTAATTAGACTGGAATGTTCTCCCCACTGTTTTTCAGTTATTCAGATCATAACTAAATGTTTATTCCTAAGGAAACCTCTGATGAGTTAAAGTAAGCACCCTCAGTTATATATTGATTTAAAATCTCTTCATACTCCTTATTAAAGAAATATTTACTTATGAATATTTTATTCATATCTATCTTCCTCCACTATTATTTAAGCTCCATGAGAGAATGTATCTTGTATGCCTAGTTCACTGCTTATATTCAGAATGTGCTCAACAGAGAGTAGATACACAATAAACATGTTGATTGGACAAATAAAATAATTGTATATTGTCTCACTGTACATCTAATAAAAATCAAAATTATATTCTTTTCTTTTTTTTTTTTACAGGGACAGAGAGAGAGAGTCAGTGAGAGGGATAGACAGGGACAGACAGACAAGAACGGAGAGAGATGAGAAACATCAATCATCACTTTTTCATTGTGACACCTTAGTTGTTCATTATTGCTTTCTCACACGTGCCTTGACTGCCAGCTTTCAGCAGACCAAGCAACCCCTTGCTCAAGCCAGCGACCTTGGGTCCAAGATGGCGAGCTTTTGCTCAAGCCAGATGGGCCTGCGCTCAAGCTGGTGACCTCGGGGTCTTGAACCTGGGTCCTCCACATCCCAGTCCGATGCTCTATCCACTGCATCACACCCTGGTCAGGCATATTTTTTATTCCTTGCTGTAGCACATTACAAAAGTTTATTAGACAGTTTAGTTGGGAATCAACTAAATAAAACTCTCATTTTTCAACTGGCTTCATCATAGAAAGCTTCTCTGGGAAATTCCCCTTCCTTCCTCCCTCCTTCCCTCGCTCCCTTCCTCCCTCTCTTTGTACTTCCCTCCGTTATTTCCTTCCTTCCTTCACCTTTTCTTTTTTTTTCCTCATTCCCTCCCTCCCTTCATATCTTTCTTCTATTTTATTATTTGTTCCTTTAGGAATTTGTGTCCTGTGGAGCGAACACTCAGTAAAATAAGGGAAGACTCATCACAAACAGGAATTGCTGATCTATTTTCTGCTGTTATTATACTTACCCACACAAACAGTGCATGGTTCATAAATGGGTACACCATGCATAAACCTGGGGAACAAAATTTTTCTTGCATCCACAGAAACACTTGTTCTTACCTAATTCGAGTATGCTGATCTCAAATCTGACATTAGTTTTTCTCTGTAAGCTACATCTTATTGTAAAATTTTCAACATTTAGTTTAACATAATGAAGTAGAATGTCTTTCTGGGCATTATCTTTGTGAAAATATAATTTATATAATTCAGTAAACACACTAATACACTAAAAGATATGATTGCATTAGAATTTGTCTATAATTTCAAAATAGAACATATAAAAACACTTATTTTAATCATAAAACTCCAGCAGTAGTCTGACATCATATTTCTGTCCCATCGCCCCTGATAACGCTCTTCCATCGTCTTCAGATCTTGATGAAAGTGTTCTCCCTGCTTTTCACTAACAGCTCCAAGATTTTTGGGAAACTTATCAAAGTGACTGTTCAGGAAGAGAATCTTAACGCTCATGTTACATCCAATGTCGTGGAAAGCCAACAGCATCCTATGAACCAGAAGTTCATAGTTTCCTGCTTTTTGGTTGCCAAAGAAGTTCTTTGTAACTGCCACAAAAGACTGCCATGCTGCTTTCTCCTCCTTATTCATCTTCCTGGCAAATTCTTCGTCACTGATGACGGTTCAAACTTGAGAAACATCGAATACACCTGCTTTTATCTTCTCGAAAGACAAGGCAGGAAAAGCAGAAATAATATGTTGAAAGCATTCACTTTCTCTATTCAAAGCCTGAACAAACTGCTTTATTAAGCCAAGTTTGATGTGAAGTGGGGAAAAATGATCCTGTCTCAATTAACTACAGGTTCATTCACAATATTTTGCATCCCTACTTCCAGAGCTTCATGTTCAGCCACTCCTTCTGTGTCCAGTGTTTCTCCCAAGTTCAGCTGTCTCACAAACACAGAAAGCAAGGACACTTCGTGAAACTTTTCTATTGTCCTAGCAAGAAATTTACCATTTTAAGATCCACATAAATGATCCAGTTATGCTTCTCATACTTCAGAAAGTTGAGGACAATATTTATTTCATTATAATCCTCTCACAGATGAGTTAAATAACCAATTGGAACTACTACATAAACATTACTGTTGTGTAGAAGAACACATTTTAGACTCTATTTAGAGCTGTCAAGAAATAGCCACCATTCTGTTGGACTGTAAGTGGTAACAACTAGCTGGCTAAGAAGCCTACTGATATCATGACAGTAAACAAAGTGTTTGTCTTCGAAATAAAAGTCCACAAAAATTATTCACGCTTTCTGAAATGGGATACTTTAGCTGACCGGTGAAGTACATTCTTTTCTTGAAGCCTGGGGGCTAATAACTCAGCTGCTTTCTTTGATAGGCCCAAATCTCTTACTCATTCAGTTTGGGCTGGCTAAACTGCTGAGGGGTTAATGACTGCTTGACATCAGAAGAAGACCCTTCAGATTCTACAACCATTTCCTCATGCATCTTATCAAAATACACTTGATCACCATGTTCACTTTCTTCATCCTTAGAAGAAATAAAACCATTGAAAACTGGAACTGGGAGTGTCTCAGAGTGTGGGATAGGTCGTATTTTTGAAGGAATATTAGGATATGCGATCATATGCCATTTTTTCTTGCTGATGCCCTTTGTTTAGATCATACAGAAATAACAGTCACTGCTGTGGTCCTTAGGTTCATGCCAAACCATGGGAATACCAAAAGGCATTCCTTTGCGTTCTCCTTTTGTCCAGTCAGGAAGCATTTCCTCATAATTATGACACACAATATGAGGAGCCCTATTCTTGTCTTGATCGCCAAGGGGAACTTGAAAGTAGGCAATATATGCACGCATCCCAAATGATGAAATATTGCACCTTTGATGTTGAAGTGTGTAACAGCCACATATATAACAGAAGCTGTCAGGACTATTCTTACATTTACACCTACTTGAAGAGGCCATGATTCAATCTTAAAACAAAATAAGAGGGTGTTTTTATCAGATAATATTTTTTTACATTTAAAAACAACTACAATTATGTAAAAGTGATGTTTGTAAAACATTAATTGCCTTGTGGTTATGTTCAATCCAAGAGTCATTGCCCTTTAGCTCCAATTTAAAAACCAATGTATGCCATTAACTTTAACAAAAAGAAATTAAAATTGTGTAAAAACTAGAGCATGCACCAAAAAACGAATTTCAGATTTGGAATCAGCAATGCAGAAATATATAGAAAATGTTCTAAAACGTCATGCAACAGAAAATGAAAAAAATATTGTTCCCCAGTGTAATGCATGAATAATTGATATTAGAACTTGAGGCATAAAGACGAAAGTATTTCCAAATTATTTTCTCTTGAAGCTGAACTAGATGTTTATATTCATACAAGGTTATTATCAATCTCTTTAAACTATCTTTTGGAATTGGGTAGAGACAGGTGGAAAGTAAAATAGAAATTCTTTAATCTTCAAACATATTGTATAAAAAAACTGTAACTGTTCTTTCTTGAAATATTATCTAATGTTTACAATGCATTTTAATACAACAATCCATAAACTGCCAATCCCTTCAGAAGTTGAATAATAAACTTCATTTTTAATATTTGAGAAACTGGTGGGATTTTAAAATATAATTTGACTAAGAATTAATGGCACATTGCTGTACACACTTACCACAGAACCAGAGAGGAAGAGAGAGAGAGAGAGAGAGAGAGAGAGAGAGAGAATGAGAATGAGAATGGGGGGGCATATTTATCTACCTATTTGTTCATGCCAAATCAATCAAATCACAAAAATCCAAGCCAAAAGTGAGCTCATTAGATTCTTTGATAGATTTTTAGTTTGTATTTTACCAAATATAACTATGAAGTGCTTTTAAAAGGAACTATTTACAGCCTGTATATATTTGTCTTGTATATATATTTAAGTTATTTTTGCAAATGACTTATTAATTCAACTTCATTGCCTCCTTCTGAAAGTCAGAAGGCTCAGTTTGCAAACCTATGAGCCCCTTTGGGCTGCTTCTCTTCTTCCTAGTGAAAGGTAAAAGCAATACGCAGCATGCATCCTCTCCTAACCCCTCCAACACTTCTCTGGCTTTGGCTCAGGTTGCTCAAAGCATAGACCCCCTTTTAACCAAAGTACTTGAAACACATACCCTCATTTCAAGGTATAGTCAGCTTCCCTCTATTTTATTCTGAAATATTTAGAAGGGGGTAAGGGGGTAAGGAGAGCCCCAGGGACTCTCCACCCATTCATATTACACTACCTTCCCCCCCCCAAAGAATAATATAATATAGGTAAAGGAAAATAATAATTTAATTTCTTATATAGATTTTTAGTATTATTATTTGAACATTTCCTCTGGATCTTTTTTTAGTATAAATACAGATATTTATTTTGAAGATTTGTCTGTAGAAGGTACTAATTTTGGTATTAAAATAGAGGAGATATCAAAGTAGTTTACACATTTGTTTATTATTTCTCTTTCAATCATGTTTCAATAACATTTAATAAAGATTTACAGTTTTAAAAAGTTGAGAAATATCTGAAAAGTGATTGTATATTAACCATTCATTAATGTTTCCCAACTAATCTCAGAAAAAGAGAACATGAAGTCAAACAACTACTTGGAAAAAAACTTTTGACATACATCAAACTTTTAAAACAAAGTCATACTTTTAAAACTACTAGGTTGACCAGACCATTTAAACCTGTGAAAATATATTCTTTAACCTACTGGTTACATGTTAGCTTCTGCTTGTGGGTAGAGTGGAGTAGTTTGTATCAGATCAGTATTATAGTGAGAATAAGTAGAAAAGCAGGATGATGTATCAAATCATCTGTTTGAATGTTCTAGAGAGCTGGGGGAGGCAATGAAAAATAGAGAGAGTACACTTCCTTCATTAAAATGAGCTGTCCTTTATTGATATTTTTACCCCAGGGGCATTAGCCAATTCAGCTTGGGGAGAAGACTGAGTATCTTAGTTTTTCACTGAAGGAGATGTATCTATGCATGACGAAAGGCATCTACCCAGCACAGCTTTGGGTAGATATTTGGGAAGCAAAAGTACAAAGATGCTTACCACCAGAAAAAAAAGTGATGATTTCTGGGGCCATGTAGAACAGAATGCTAAAGACCTACCATATTTCCCCATGTATAAGACGCACACTTTCAGAAAAATTTGGGGTCTAAAACCTGGGTGCATCTTATACAGTGATTGTAGATTTTTTTACTTGCATTTCTCATTTTTTTTTTCGCTTGTTGTTTTTGCACTTATTGTCTCACACTTGTTACCAGTATATTATGGTAGGTTATGTTTTACCACATTCTGCCCAGAAATAGCTCAGAAAAGATTTTTGTACAGTGCTGAATTAAAGTTAAAAGTGACCCAGTTTGCAAAAGTGAATGAAAATCATGCTTCTGAACATAAGTTTGGTTCTCCTCCAACTGAGAACTCAATCCGAGACTGGCTACAGGAAGAAGAAACCCTACTGAAAACACTATGGCAGAAGAAGGCCATGAGAGGCAAGTCAGCAAAATGGCCTGACTTAGAGGAGGAATTGAAGATATGGATTGAAGAGCAAAGGGCAATTAGAATTCCTCTGTCCACAAAGATGGTTCAGCATGAGGCAAGAAGAATTGCTGATGAAAAACAAGTTACTGATTTCAAAGGAAGACACAATTGGTGCTTCAGCTTCATGAGTGGAATGGACTAAACATGCATACATGCACCAGACTTGCCCAAAAGATGCCTGAAAACTATGAGCAGAAGGTCCTTAAATTTCATCGTTTTGTCATTCAATATCAGAAGACACATCAGTTTGAATTGGGACAAATTGCAAATGTGGACAAAGTCCCCCTTCAATTTGATGTCCCAGGTAACAAAATTGTTGATAAGAGGGTGAAAACTGTAACTGTGAAGACAAGTGGACATAAAAAGAGTTATTATACAGTTGTTCTAGCTTGTTGTGCAGATGGAACCAAGATGCCTCCTATGCTGATTTTCAAATGCAAAACAATGCCAAATAAAGACATTCCTTGATGAGTGATTTTCCATGTTCATGACAAGGGTTGGATGGATCAGAATGGGATGAAGATCTGGTTTGAGAAAGTTTAGAGGAGACCAGGTGGGCTCTTATGCAAACCTGCCCTATTGGTGCTTGATCAGTTCAGGGCACACAGAAAAAAAACACAAAGAAGATTGTTGCAGAGCTTAAAATAAAACTCATCATCATACCTGAAGGCTTGACATCCTAGCTCCAACCACTTGATGTCAGCATTAACGAACTCTTCAAAGCTGCCATGAGAGATGAATGGAACCAATGGATGAAGTCTTCTGGGGACAATTTGACACCAGCAGGAAGAGTGAAGGAACCAACTATAGGAGAAGTTTGTACCTGGGTGAAAAGATCCTGGGATAATATCAAGATTGAGATGATTGTCAACTCATCTAAGAAGTGTGACATTTCAAATGCCATAGATGGAACTGAGGATGAGGCAATTTATGAAGACAGTGATTCTTCATTAGACACAGATGAGGACAAGCTAATGGATGGGAGTTTTGATAGTGATGAGGAGCTGTATGAATTTTATGCTGAATAAAACTCGAGTTTAACAACTTTATGTAATAATTTCTTCTCCAATTTTTGGGCCCCAAAATTATGGTGTGTCTTATATACATGGGGAATACCATAATTGGAAAGTCTCTGCAAAAGCAATGCAAAGTTTTGGCAGTCTCTTAAGACAGAATTGTCAGGAAGAAGTGCCTTAAAGAAACATCAGACTTTCAGCTAAAAATTCTTGAGAAGCAGATGAATTAGAGGTAAACTTTTCAGAGCTGCCACCCAGCTGCCACAGGAAACAGTCCCTGATTAAGATGAACTACCCTGTTATCTGCCTAGTGAAGGGTAGGACAACTCCATTATGGAGGAAGATATATCATCTGGATCCTCTATAATCTTTAATACATAATAGTCAGCACTTAATAAAAAGTTATTAAATATGCTCCCAAATATCCCCCCAAAAACGTAACATAAAAAGAGAAAAAGTAGATAGTAGGTACATAATACTAAGTGATTAACACATATAAATTAGATAAATAACTCCTATATTTAAAATGACTCTGATATAATCAAGGCAATCGAGTGAGATGATAAAAAAATTTTACCAGAATATTGGAATTTGTAAAAAAGAATCAAATGAGAATTCTAGAACTGAGAAATAGTATATCTGAAATTAACTCATTAGATGGATTAAAGAACAGCTACAGATGCAGCTGAAAACAGGGTTAGTAAACTCAGAAAAGTAAGTAGAAAATGTGTGAATTTAAGCAGAGAAGTAAAATAATAAAATACATGAGAAAAAGAACTTTAGTGACATATGGAACACAGTGAAAAGGTCTAAGAGAAGTATAGCTGATATTCCAGAAGTAGCACAGAGGAAGAATGAAGCAGAATCAAAAATTAATTGCAATGAAATGGCAAAGTATTAATAAAATTAAATATGTAAGAATAGACATATAAAAATAGACTGTCATTTGTATAAAAACAATAACAAAAATGTCTCTACCACACTTAATGTATATGTAGAATTAAAAAGAATGGCAACAATGATATAAAAGATGAGAGAGGCAAATGGAGTTAAAGCATTCTAATGTTCTAAAATTATTAAAAATTTAGTAAAAATAATCATTTGTATTAAATTCTAATAAATTAAGAATTCATGTTGTAATTTCTAGGAAAAAACTGAAGAAAAATAAAATAATGTATAACTAACAAATTAATATAGAACAAAATGAAGTAGTTTGATTAATACAAGTAAAAGTCAAGAAATAAAAAAGGGATCAAATAAAAAACAGGTAGCTAGATGGTAGATCAGTAATTACTTTAGATTTAAAAGTGCTAAAGTTTCAATAGCATCTAAAATTATCACACTCAAAAACATGCAAATCTGAACTCTATTCTGCTTATGAGAGATACACCTTAAATATAAGGACACAAAACACTGAAAATAGAACCATGCCAAAGGAACAGCATGCAACATCAACCACAAGAATGGGAGGGCTAGCCTGACCAGGCGGTGGCATAGTGGATAGAGTGTCGGACTGGGATGTGGAGGACCCAGGTTCGAGACCCTGAGGCCGCCCGCTTGAGCACGGGCTCTTCTGGTTTGAGCAAAAGCTGACCAGCTTGGACCCAAGGTCACTGGCTCGAGCAAGGGGTTGCTCGGTCTGTTGAAGGCCCTCGGTCAAGACACATATGAGAAAGCAATCAATGAACAATTAAGGTGTCGCAACGGCAACAAAAAGTGATGATTGATGCTTCTCATCTCCCTCTGTTCCTGTCTGTCTATCCCTATCTATTCCTCTCTCTGACTCTCTCTCTGTCCCTGAAAAAAGAAAAAAGGAATGGGAGGGCTATAATGCTAGCAGAAGCATTATTGGTATAGAGAATGTGGGCCAGTTATTATTGTCCCTCACCTCCCAAAGTAGCCCTCATCTTTTACTTACTGCAATCAAGTTCTGCAGACCACATTGCTTTTCTTTCAGTTTGCTGGAGTACCCTACCAGTAGAGAGTACTGGAGAAACACTACCAGACTGCAAGAGGAACAGAGACTTTTCCTTCTGGTGTTGTGTGTCAGTTGTAGCAAGTGGATGGGTTTGTAGGCAGACTGAGCTCTGGGAAGCGTCCTTCTGGCAAGTTTCTTGATCAATATAGCTTCCTGCTCTCCCAGTTCTGAGGCAAGTGAATGCCACCGTTTTAAGTAATGAGTTCCAGGGACAGTCATGCAATCCTCTGAGAGGTATGAATTTCAGCCTTGCGGAACCTCCTCAAAACTTCCAGGCTCTTTCCTTGTCACTTTCTCTCAGCGTTAAACATAAGTGATTTGGGTGCTGCAGGTTCTATATCTATACTTTTTGGAGTTCTCTTTTTATTCTTTCTAGTGTATATACTGCTCTCAAAAATTAAGAGATATTTCAAAATGAATATGAAGTGATATAAAAAAGCATTTAATTTTTTTATTAAACAAGAACATCAGAAAAGCAAACAACGAGTCAAAGAAAGTTCTTCGATTATGCAAATGAGATACAAAATCAATTATTATTTCATTAGTGGAAATGCACTATACTAAAGGTTAAGAGTAGTATCTGCATGTTTCTTGATCCCCTAATTTTTGTGAGCAGTGTAGTTAGCCACTTTTTTATCCAATTAACTATTCTTTGTACTGATCAGCTTAATCTAGTTTCTGTTTTCTGACTATACCTTTACTGATACAAAAAGATATTTTACAACAAAAGGGGAGGTATACAAGAAAAAGACAGCACAATTCCATCACTAATATTGCTTAATAAGCTCATTTCAAAATACATAGAGAAACAATTTACATTTCTCAAAAAAATTGACAAGTTTCTGGTCATGGCTGGAAATTTTAATTTTAACTAACCTCTCTCAATAGCTGACTAAAATAAAAACAAAAACCTTTAAAGACATAGAAGCTCTGATCAGCACAAGTAATAAACTTGACCTAATTGATATATGTAGAATTCTGCACCAAAGAACATCAAAACATGTTCTTTTTCAATTATATCTGAAACCTTTACAAAAATTTTCCATTGCTCAATCATAAGTCAAACAACAACATTATACATTTTATATAGAAACTGACAGCTAAGAATAGTCAACTTAAACTTGAAGAACAACAAAGCTGGAGGACTTAAACAGTCAGACAGTATTATTATAAAGCTATAATGACGTGTGGTTTTAATGCAAAAATAAACAATTAAACCACTTGAACAGAATAAAATGTCTAGAAATAAACAAATATATAAATTATCATATAATTTAAGAATGACCCTATCATTCAATGGAGAAAATTATGGCCTCTTTAATAAATGGTGCTTTATTAAGTCAAATGAAAGAAATGAATTTGAAACCTACCTTACATAATACACAAAAATCAATTTCAAATGCACAGCAAATCTAAGTATAAAAGGTAAAAAATGTTTTTAAAAAAACATGGACTATTTTCATTACTTTGAGATAAGAAAAGATTCCTCAGGCAGTATAGAAAACATAATAAATTGGATTATGTTATAAATAATAACTTTTGTTCATCAAAACCTACAATGAAGAAAATGAAAAGGCACTTCAGGGAATAGGAATAAATATTTATAATACATATTGGACATGGACTTATATATATCAAGAGTATATAAAGGGTTTCATAAGTCAATATAAATAAAGGGATAAACTAAAAAGATAAATGGGCCAAAAATATTAGTAGACATGACAAAAGAAGATCTCTAAATGGCCAGTAAAGTTATCAACTTTATTAGTTATCAAGGGAATATAAATTAAAAATCTAGGTTGATACAACCAAAAATCCATCAAATGACTACAATTAGCCTGAACAGGCAGTGGCAAAGTGGATAAAGCATCAGCCTGGGATGCAGAAGACCCTGGTTTGAAAGCCCCAGGTTGCTGGCTTAAGTGCAGGCTTATCCGGCTTGAGTGCAGACTTACCATCTTGAGTGTAGAGTCTCTGGCTTGAGCATGTGATTATAAACATGACCCCATGGTCACTGACTTGAGCCCAAAAGGTTACTGCCTTGAGTTCAAAGTTACTGGCTTGAACAAGGGGACACAGGCTCAGCTGGAGCCCCCCAGTCAAAGCACATATGAGAAAGCAATCAATAAACAACTAAGGAGTCACAAGAAGAATTGATGCTTTTCATCTCTCTCCCTTCCTATGTGTCAGTCCCTATTTATCTCTCTTTCTCTGTCTCTCTCTTGCTTAAACAACAACAACAAAAAGACTACAATTAAAAAGATAGGCAGCCCTGGCCAGGTAGCTCTGTTGGGTAGAGTATTATCCTGATATTCCAATATTGCGGGTTTGATTCCCGGTCAGGGCAGATATAATGACTGCATAAATAAGTACTGTAGAACCACAAATCGATGTTTTTCTCTCTCCTCTCTTCCTCTCTCTCCATTTCTAAAATCAGTAAATAAATGAAACTAAAATATATTTTATAAAGAAAGACAATGCCAAGTATTGAAGTAGGTGGCATAACTGGAACTCTTACAGTACTGTTGATAAAAATGCAAATTAGTATAACCACATTGCAAAACTGTTTGCCAGAATCTACTTTCTCCTATACTCTAATCTAGGCATTTTTTTCCTGTGTGCCCAGAAGAAATGCATATATATACTCAACAAAATACAGGGACAGAAATACTGTCAGTAGAACTATGCATAACATGAAAACACTGAAGATATTTTAAATGTCCATCAATAGTAGAAAAGATAAATAAATGGCAGTTTATTTATACAATGGAAAATATTAGATGGCAATAGGAATAAATGAAGTTAACCACAAGCAACCAACCACAAGGAAGAATCTCTCAACTAAAATGTTGAGTGAAAAAGCCAAATACAAAAGAATATATACTATATAATTTTTTAAGTGAAAGGCCAAGGCAGGCAAAATGAATGTGCAGTGTTAGAGGAGTGAAACGGGCCAGGGGAAGTTCCCTAGCTAACTGGTATCATCATTTCTTGATCTGAGAGCTGGTTACACAAGTGTGTTGATTAAAAATATATACTGAGCTGTATATTTACAATTTATGTATTTTATTAAATGCATGTTATGCACCCATAAAAAGTTTACATTAAGAATACGTAAGCCTGACCAGGCATTGGTGCAGTGGATAGAATGTTGGACTGGGACATAGAGGACCCAGGTTTGAAACCCCATGGTTGCCAGCTTGAGCGTGAGCTCACCCACCTTGAGCACAGGCTTATTGGCTTGAGCATGGGGTGGCGGCTTGAGCATGGGATCATAAACATGACCACATGGGTACTGGCTTGAACACAAAGGTTGCTGGTTTGAGCACAAGGTCGCTGGCTTGAGAAAGGAGTTACTGACTCAGCAGGATCCCCCCACCAAGACACATATGAGAAAGCAATCAATGAACAACTAAGATGCTGCAACTACGAGTGATGCTTCTCATCTCTCTTCTTTCCTGTCTGTCTGTCCCTGTCTTTTTCTCCAACTCACTAAAAAAATAAATAAATAAAAATAAAAAAATTAAGGTCAGGACAGCTTGTAATTTTATGTATCGAAAGATTGGAGAGTACCTAAGGCATGACTTTCCTAAATACAAGTCCTCTACTCCCCTACTTACAATATCTATATTTTCTGAAAATGTAAGAGTTAAGGTAGGAAAAGGATTTGAGAGTATATCAGGAGGTATTTGTTTATAAAACTCTCCAGGTGGGAAAAGCCACACAAAACAAACAAAATGCAGTTCATACAAGTGGCTTAGGAATTATTAGACTTGCATGTATGGAGGGTAGAGTGGAAGAGATTTTTTTCTGTTTATTTCTGAAGGCTCCACGGAGCCTAAACAACCTGCACTGGATATGTAAAAGTTGCCTGTTGACATTATAACTTTTTAAAGTTAGTTCTGGTAAGGAGGAAAAAAAACAGTCTGTGTTTGCTCTCATCTTTATGCAACTGGTGTTAATTGGTAAGTATGGTGACCTGATGACCAGATCAATGATCTCAGGATCAACCCTACTATACTCAACACTCAATCCTGGGAAAAAGGAAGGAAGATGTCTCAGTATGGAGAGACCAGTATGGATCACAGAAGGCATTAACATTAGGTCCCTCCCTCATTTCAATTGCCATGAAGATGAGGAAGCTCCCATTATTCTCTGTCTTTGGAAAGATAAAGAAAAAAGTAACTACTTGAGTTGGAGAAACAGACATAAAAAATACTTTGAGCTTCAATTTCATTAAATATTTACTCAAAGAAGCTATTGTAAATCATTACTGAGTTATCTCTGAGTCGCAAGTTTAAATAGTCCCTCTCTCTACTGCCACATCCAAACATTAGCAGAAATGGAACCTCAAGAAGTAGCTCAGCCTGACCAGGTGGTGGTGCAGAAGATACAGCATCGGACTGGGATGCTGGAAGACCCAGGTTCAAGACCCCGAGCTCGCCAACTTGAACGCGGGCCCATCTGACTTGAGCAAAAGCTAGCCAGCTTGGACCCAAGGTCACTGGCTCCAGCAAGAGGTTGCTCGGTTTGCTGAAGGCCCGCGGTCAAGGCACATGTGAGAAAGCAATCAATGAACAACTAAGGAGTTGCAACGGCAACGAAAAAATAATGACTGATGCTTCTCACCTCTCTCTGTTCCTGTCTGTCTGTTCCTATCTATCCCTCTCTCTCTGTCCCTGTAAAAACAAAAGAAGAAGTAGCTCAATGAGTTCAGCTATATAAATAAATCTCTATCTTTCTCTCCCCTCACTTTACATCTATACTAGCATAGGGCAGTGTCTCCTGGTACAAATTTCCTGGATGGAAGCAGTATTCTCAACCCTGGATGAAGAGATGAATCAGGCTTCTTGAGGGACTTTTTCAAAATACACCTCCCTATCCTTATACCCCCAAAACCATTCCATTGTTTTTGAGAGCATGGTGTAGATATGAAAGGTCCAGAAAAATGAAAAGCTATTAATTTAGGGAGCTGAAGATGTAAGTGGAAACAAAAGCACCTACTTGCCATTAGAAGATAAGAACAGTGATGTCAGAGAAATGGCACTGTGAGGAGTGCTCCCGATACCTCTCCCTGAAACTTCAACAAATTGAACAACTAGAGACAGAAAAACAATCTCAGGAGCATCTGAAATACACATACATCAAAGGTACGATTGGGTGAAAAGGTGGCTGAATATATAACCCACTCTGAAGGGAATAAGATGGAGAATGGAGTATTCCGCTTTCCTCACTGACCTGAGCAAGGGCTGCTTTCACTTGGAACTGAGAAAAAGCGAGGGCTGGAGGCATGGGAAAAGCTGGGCTAGGGCAGAGACGTTCAAGCTGAGGAGAGTGTGCCTGCAGCTCAGCCCACACGGGATGGGAGCTAACACCAGAGACAGACCCCAGCAGAGGTGGGCAAGCAGTTGCCTTGTTATTCCCAGTATCCCAGTGGGCGAGCATGGGCAGTGTGAGAGTGGATCCACCTGGCACTTCGGGCGTGGGTGCCCACATTCCTGGACAGAGGGGCTAGGTCGGAGACTGTCAGTAGTGACCCTCTGTGTGAGCTGTTACCAGAGTTTTTGAATGATCCCAGCCTCCCAAACAACAGCACACGGGAAGTGCGTGAAAGCTGGCTTCCCTACACCCGGACCTGTCTGGATGCAGCCCCTCCACCAGCCATACAGGCTAACAAAGCACACTCCTGAGGATGAGAACTGCGGAAGTGGTGGAGGGAAGGGCACACAGGCAGCTTGCAGACAGCCCCTGGAGGGCAGACCTACAGAGTGCTGAGGCATATTAGATATGCCAGAGGATCACAGAAAGACAACTGAAAGGCAATCAGCTCCCAGCCCTGCCTGATTACGCTGGTGGCTCTGGCTGACAAAGCCTTACCCAGAGCCTTGCATTGAGTGGGGGTAGAAGTGGGATTTGGCGGCTCTTAGAGCCTCTTGCTCTCCAGGCAGTGGCTGGGGCAACTTCACAGCTGGGTCCCAAGCTGCTGGTTCAGGAAGGAGAGATTTGGGGAGAGGGTCCGGGAAAATGGACTCTCCCATTGTTGGAGCCTGCAAATGCTAACAAGCCCCGCTCACCAATGGGACTGAGGCCTAGTTTATGTCATCACCATAGCAACACAACAGCAAATCTCTGCCTAAGAGTGCCACAGGGGCAGAACCTGGGGCACAGCACCACCAGCCAAAAAGAGAAAGAAGAAAAAAAAAGGAAGAAGATAACTTCTCAAAACCCGAAAAAATTCACAGTCTTTATAATTTTCCCATTTTATTATTTTCTTTTAATTTTGAACATTATACCCATAGGTGTTACATTTTCCATTCTGTTTTTCTTTTTTTTCTATGAGTGTTCCATTCCAAAAAACTTAACTCAATTTTTTTTCTCTCTCTCTTTTTGGTTTCTTCTTTTCTCTTTCACTTTTTCTCTCATTTGAATCTCACCCACAAACAAATTATTTTATTCTGGATTCACATTTTTTCTCTGTGGCATTTTGTGTACTTTTTACTTCTCTTTTTATCTCTTTAACATTTCCCCCAACTCTCGCTCTCCATTCTATAGTTTTTGTGCCACCTAATACAATAGAATTTTCATTTTTCACTGTATGTTTTTCTTTTTTCTTTTTCTTTTTTTCTTTTCCTTACACTATTTCTCTCATTCAACTTTCATTTACAAACAAATTATTTTATTCTTGATCAAATTTTTTCCTTGTAGAATTTTGTGGGTTCTTGCCTCATTTTTTGCCTTTTTGTCACTCCCCACCAACCCAGGCCCTCCATTTTACATATTTTTGTTCCACGTAGCACAATAGAATGTTCAGTTTTTCACTGCATTTTCTCAAAAAAAATTATTTTCATCAACTCTTATTAATGTTATTAACAATACCATTCTCAAATGCCATTAAAGAAAAAGAAATCAAATATGATGGATACAAAAGACAGTGGTGTAGCTCAGATAGATGAGAAAAAAATCTATAGAAAAAATTTCAATAGCTTAGAAACCTTGGAGTTAAATGACAGAGAATTTAACATATTTCTCAGCAGAAACTCTACAACCTAGAAGAGAGTAGACCCCAATATTTAAAGTTCTGAAAGAGAGGAACTTCCAGCCAAGAATACTATATCCATCAAAGCTATCCTTCAAATACAAAGGAGAAATAAAAACATTCACAGATACAGAAAAGATGAGGGGATTTATCACCAGAAAATCCCCACTTCAGGAAATACTAAAGGGGGTTTACCGACCAGATACAAAGAACAAAACAAAATAAAACTAGAAGTGAAAGCTTCATTAAGATCGCAATAAAAACAAGATTAATCTGTGACAACAAAAACAAAAAGGGGAGAGGACAAACATTAACAGTAGCAAAGAAGGATGGGGTGCAGAAACACTCATGAGATAATGTACTACAATGAACATGATATGTATGCTTTCCATTACTTAATGGTAAACACCCCTGAAAAAAACAGCACAGAAGTACATAGCTTGAAAAAAGAAGTAACAGAGAAAAGAAATGTGGATTACAACCAAACAAACACAAATCATAGAAAAATAAAAGAACCAAACAAGATACAAAAAAATCAGAAAGCAAAAAAAATTTTTTCATCAACCTTATTAGTGTTATTAACAATACCACTCTCAAATGCCATTAAAGAAAAAGAAATCAAATATCATGGAAACAAAAGACAGTGATGTAGCTCAGATAGATGAGGAAAAATCTCAATAGGAAACTTTCAAATGTCAATAATTACACTAAATGTAAATGGATTGAACTCACCAATAAAAAGACACAGAGTAGCAGAATGGATTTAAAAAAATCCAACTGTATGCTGCCTACAAGAAACACATCTAAGCTACAAGGATAAAAACAAATTCAAAGTGAAAGGTTGGAAAACAATACTCCAAGCAAATAACATCTAAAAAAATGCAGATGTAGCAATACTCATATCTAACAATGCTGACTACAAGACAGCAAAGTTAATCAGAGACAAAAATGGTCATTTCATAATGATAAAGGAGACATTGAATCAAGAAGACATAATACTTCTTAATATATATGCACCAAACCAAGGAGCACCAAAATATATAAGACAGCTACTGACTGACCTAAAAACAAAAACCAACAAAAATACAATCATACTTGGAGACCTCAATACATTGCTGATGGCTCTAGATAGTTCATCCAAACAGAAAATCAATAAAGAAATATTGGCCTTAAATGAAACACTAGAACAACTGGATATGATAGACATCCACAGGACATTTTATCCAAAAGTGCCAGAGTATACATTTTTCTCTAGTGTACATGAAACATTCTCAAGAATTGACCATATGTTGGGCCACAAAAATAACATCAACAAATTCAGAAATATTGAAATTATATCAAGCATATTTTCTGATCATAAAGCTTTGAAACTAGAATATAACTGCAAAAAAGAGGTAAACAAACCCACAAAAATGTGGAAACTAAACAACTTTACTTTTAAAAAATGAGTGGGTCAAAGAAGAAATAAGCACAGAGATCAAAAGATACATACAGGCAAACAAAAATAACAATACAACATATCAGAATCATTGGGATGCAGCAAAAGCAGTAATAAGAGGGAAGTTCATATCACTACAGGCCTATATGAACAAACAAGAGAGAGCCCAAGTAAACCATTTAACTATACATCTTAAGGAAGTAGAAAAAGAAGAACAAGGAAAACCCAAAACCAGAAGAAGAAAGGAAATAATAAAAATCAAAGTAAAAATAAATGAATTAGAGAACAGAAAAACTATAGAAAAAATTGTTCTTTGAAGAGATCAACAAAATTGACAAACCCTTGGTAAGACTCACCAAGGAAAAAAGAGAAAGGACTCATATAAACAAAATCCAAAATGAAAGAGGAGAAATCACCACAGATATCATAGATATACAAAGAATTATTGTAGAATACTATGAAAAACTATATGCAACCAAATGTAACAATATAGAAAAAATGGATAAATTCCTAGAACAATACAATCTTCTTAGACTGAGTCATGAAGAAGCAGAAAGCCTAAAGAGGCCCATAGCAGGAAGGAAATAGAAACAACTATTAAAAACCTCCCCCAAAATAAAAGTCCAGTGCCAGACAGCTATACTAGTGAATTCTATCAAACATTCAAAGAAGACTTGGTTCCTGTTCTACTCAAAGTCTTCCAAAAAACTGAAGAAGAAGCAATACTGCCAAACACATTTTATGAGGCCAACATAACCCTCATACCAAAACCTGGCAAGGACAACACAAAGAAAGAAAACTACAGACCAATATCTCTAATGAATAAAGATGCTAAAATACTAAACAAAATACTAGCAAATCAAATACAACAACACATTAAAAAATAATTCATCATGCTCAAGTGGGATTCATCCCAGAATCACAAGGCTGGTTCAACATATGTAAAACGGTTAATGTAATACACCATATCAACAAAACAAAGAACAAAAACCGTATGATCTTAACAGATGCAGAATAAAAAGGCATTCAATAAAATACAACATCATTTTATGTTTAAAACACTAAACAGAATGGATATAGAAGGAAAATATCTCAACATAATAAATGCCATCTATGATAAACTATCAGCTAACACCATATTAAATGGCATAAAACTGAGGACTTTTCCCATAAAATCAAGAAAAAGACAAGGTTGTCCATTCTCTCTACTCTTATTCTACGTAGTGCTGGAAGTTCTAGCCAGAGAAATCGACAAGAAAAGGAAATAAAAGGCATTCATATTGGGAAAGAAGAAGTAAAGGTTTCACTTTTTGCAGATGATATGATCCTGTACATCAAAAACCTCAAAGAGTCCACAAAAAGACTACTAGAGATAATAAACCAACACAGTAAGGGTCGCAGAATACAAAATTAATATACAAAAGTCCATTGCCTTCTTATATACCAACAATTAAACATCAGAAAACAAGCTCAAAAAAAAGAAAACAAAACAATCCCCTTCATGGTTGCAACAAAAAGAATAAAATACCGAAAAATAAACATAACAAAGAATGTTATGAAAACTACAAAGCATTGTTAAGGGAAATAAAAAAAAAGATATAATGAAATGGAAAAACATTCCTTGTTCTTGGATAGGAAGAATAAATATAGTCAAAATTACTATATTACCCAAAGAGATATACAAATTTAATGCAATTCCCATCAAAATTCCAATGTCATTTTTTAAATAAATGGAACAAAAAATCATCAGGTTTTATATGGAACTATAAAAACCCCCGAATAACCAGAGCAATCCTAAGGAAAAAGAACGAAGCTGGGGGCATTACAATACCTGACTTCATATTATATTATAGAGCCATGATAATCAAAACAGCATGGTATTGGCAGAAAAATAGACATTCATACCAATGGAACAGAATAAAAAGCCCAGAAATAAAACCACATATATATGGTCAAATAATTTTCAACAAAGGGGCCAAGAACACACAATAGAGAAAAGAAACCTCTTCAACAAATGGTGCTGGGAAAACTGGAAAGCCACATGCAAAAGAATGAAACTTGACTACAGTTTGTCCCTTTGTACTAAAATTAATCCAAAATGGATCGAAGACCTAAATATAAGACCTGAAACAAAAAATTACATAGAAGAAAACATAGGTACTAAACTCATGGACCTTGGTTACAAAGAGCACTTTATAAATTTGACTCGAAAGGCAAGGGAAGTGAAGGCAAAGATAAATGAATGGGACATCGGACTAAGAAGCTTTTGCACAGCAAGAGAAACTGACAACAAAACAAACAGACAGCCAACTAAATGAGAGATGATATTTTCAAACAACAGCAGAGATAAGGGCCTAATATCCAAAATATACAAAGAACTCATAAAACTCAAAAACAAACAAGTAAACAATCCAATAAAAAAAAATGGGAAGAGGACATGAACAGACACTTCTCCCAGTAAGAAATACAAATGACCAACAGACATATGAAAAGATGCTCATCTTCACTAGCTATTAGAGAAATGCAAATCAAAACGACAATGAGATACCACCTCACACCTGTTAGATTAGCTATTATCAACAAGACAGGTAATAACAAATGTTGGAGAGGCTGTGGAGAAAAAGGAACCCTCATCCACTGTTGGTGGGAATGCAAAGTAGTACAACCATTATGGAAGAAAGTATGGTGGTTTCTCAAAAAATTAAAATAGAACTACCATATGACCCAGCAGTCCCTCTAATGGGAATATACCCCCATAACTCAAAAACACTGGTACGTAAAGACACATGCAGCCCCATGTTCATTACGGCATTGTTCACAGTGGCCAAGACATGGAAACCAAAAAGCCCTTTATTAGATGACTGGATAAAGAAGATGTGGTACATATATACTACTCAGCCATAAGAAATGATGACATTGGATCATTTATAAAATCATGGATGGACCTTGATAACATTATACTGAGCGATATAAGTAAATCAGAAAAAACTAAGAACTATATGATTCCATATATAGGTGGGACATAAAAATGAGACTCAGGAACATGGACAAGAGTGTGGTGGTTACTGGGGTTGGGGAGGGGAAGAGTGAGGGTGTGGGGAGAGGAGGGGTACAAGAAAAACCAGATAGAAGGTGATGGAAGACTATATGACTTTGGGTGATGGGTATGCAACATAATCAAATGTCAAAATAACCTGGAGATGTTTTCTGTGAACCTATGTACCCTGATTGGTTAATATCACCCCATTAAAATTAATTAAAAAATATTTTTGAAAAAACGATAAAAACAAGGCCCATACAAGGCAAAATCTCTGGGAGAAAAATGGAAAGAAATGGCAACTGTATGAGAAGATAATGCTTCTATACACGCAGATCATCCTTTCTTTTCTACATACATGGAATTGGCTAGTGCATGTATGGGTGACAACTGAAGGGATTCTGTACCTAGGTTGAAATGTTTAAATTCATAAATGGTACCATTCTGAATGTACAGCAAGCTCTCCGCCCCAGTCTTGTAATGACCCTGCTTACCATGATGCTCCTTCCCTTCACTGTTAACTACATTAGTAAGTATAACAGATGGGGGAATTAACTGAGTTATGAACTTTTGAGAGTCTTTAATTAAGCCTTGGCCCCCAGTACCTAAGGAGATTTTGATACTTTCTATGTATTCCTCTATCTTCTCCTACTCTGAGTAGACCCCTAGGGACTGAACAGACACCTTTCATCTTCTTAAAGTAGAGTCTGGGTACTTTAGGTTGAGGAGTGACTGTGGAGGCTACAGGACTACTGCAATCCTTTCTCCAGCTTTATTGATACATACATATTGCAAAATGATTACCACAGTAGGGTTAGTTAACAGCTCCATTGCCTCACATAATTACCATTTCTTTTTTGTGACAGGAACATTTAAGATCTACTCTCTTAGCAACTACCAAGTAAATAACATAATATTGTTAACCAATCACCATGCTGGACATTATATCCCTAGAACTTATTCATCTCATAACTGAAAATTTGTATTCTTTGACCAACGTGTCTCCACTTCCCCTACCCGCCATTCAAACTCATAGACATACACTATGGTGGCAAACAGTTCTGTCTACAACTTAAACTTAGGTTTATCAAATGTTTGTCAAGAGGGGTGGGAAGTAATTATTAAGTCACAATTTTGCTCCTTAAGCCTTCAAGTTAACAAAATTGAGCTGAATTCTAACAAGTTAAAAGCACAGTTTTTGTTTTTAATTTTTTTTTTTTTTTGGAAGGGGGTGACAATACCATGTCTTCATAAGCTATAACTCAGATCATCTTTAAAGACAGCATTGAATTCTTCTGCTTGAATTATGCTGGCTAATAGGAATTCAAGTGATAACTGGTGGGAGAGAACTGAAACATTCGTGAATGTGTAATCAGATGAACACCCACAATCTGGAATTTCCTAAGGAAAGATATTCTAGCAGAGAAACACAGGCCCAGGTTGAGTGCTCATAGTTTTTAAAACTAACACGTAGAGCTATCATCTTAGTACGTAAAAACTAAAGGTGCCTGAAGAAACTCAAGACCAACATTTTCAAGTCTGTATTTTCAAACACATTTTAAAAAACCCAGCTCAAACTAAGTTAGATACAATTCCCTTCTTCTGGTGAAGATAATTTAATATTACTTTTTTAATTTGATTCCCTATATTAACACTCATTCTTGAAAGTCACATATACAATTTATTTAAGTAAATCTTAAATATATAAATCTTATTTAATTTTAATATGTATCATTTCTTTTTGCAGATTTAACTTATTTATTAACCCTGTGAGTAGTGAGTGTTTTTCATGCTCGCTGACCCCCAGGTGTGAGCTTTTCTCAAAAAATGAATTTAGTTCCAGTTACAGTTTTATTAATTTAAAATCATGTTTGTTTGATAACCAACTTATGGAAACAAGAACATACATTTGCCTTTTTTAAATGTTGCCTTACACATTTTTAAAACAAATCGATCATACTCTGGATGGTCAGGAGGCACGAGGACATACATGAACATTTGTACTACTCAAAGGGTTAATAATTTAATTATTAGTTTTATTATTTATTATTATTTAATATACCTTATTTATTTAAGTAAATAGCTAGATGAAACAACTAATTCATCCAGAGAAAATAACTGAAATAAAGAGCTCTGATTTCTATTAGTAATTTATATTTCTATTCAGTGACTATAACACTAGTCCTCCTCAAACATTTCCTTTCACATGATCTACAGGTATTGATCGACTTACAACCTATGCAACTTACAACCGTTTGACTTTACGACCATAATTGCTAGCCACGACTGCTCCGCGTCTGACAGCACAAGCATTGCCCAGCTGGGTGTACGACAATGCGGACCAGCTTTCTGCAGCACTACCATCTCTGCGTGCACCATTTCAACTGTTATCCCAGACTCGGTACAGCAATTTGTGTTTTGTGTCTTGGATATTTTTCATCAAACCCCTCCTAAGATGTCTACCACAAGGAAATTGTCTTTGTCTTTGACTTAAAGATTTTTCTAACATCATTTCACAGTACTGTACATATAGCCTACTCAACTTACAACCAAATCATGTTACGACCGGTCTGTCAGAACCAATCATGGTCATAAGTCGAGCACTAGCTGTACTTAAAACCACATCAATTTTCCACTAATCACACAATTCTAGATTGTAATATACTTTCAGCTTCAGTTTCAAGTCATTAAGATTAAAGGGACACATTCTAATACTTATCCTGGGTCAAATCAGTTCAATTACCTTTCAAAATTGCCTAAAATTTGTGAAGTATTTTTGTTTCAAATACATGAATACTGAATATTTCATAATAGATATATATAGGTACACACGGATGTATAGTGCATTCTGTAGTATGTGAACACACTCACTCCTTAAGGTTTTCTAAAATTCAGGGTGGCACAAAAGTAGGTTTACAGTTGTTCATATGGAAAAGAATATAATAATTAATAAATAATAATACAATAATGAACTGTGTTTTATGTATGTACTCACAACTATAAACCTACTTTTGTCCTACCCAGTATAGAGGTAAAGCAGAATCTTTGCCATTATGCTTATTTTACAAGTTTTCCATAGTATAGACAATTTGAATGATGTTGATAACATTCATCGCTATTGAGTTCTCAAGTTTCCTCATTTACAAAATATACTTAATGATAATATCTACCTCATGTCATTGAGAAGAGCAACAGAAGGTTGCCTGATAACAGTAAGTGCTCAATGTTAAATGTTAAAACAAGTGATAAATGTTATTGTACTATTGTTATTGTCATTTTCACTATGGCTGCTATTAGTGTTTAGAAAAATGCTTTTTCTATTGGACATCTGGCTCATGCTCTTCATCATGTATATCTTGCTAGTTAGCCAGAGCTGTGAAAAGTATAGCCTTTCCTTCAGTGATCGTTAAGTTAGACTGCTGTAATATTTTATTAACATCCCTGAAAATAATTCGACAAGGCTCTTCATGGATGCAAAATATTACAACTTGAATGTTACTTTTCAGGGAGATGACTCAATATATTTTACACTAGTTGAGAGACAATACTCTGGGTTCCTTGTAAAACTATTTAAAAACCCATGATCATATGGTGTTTATATAGCTTTTGTTATCACCATTGTTGGGGTTCCTACTAATCTATTTTCAACTGATGTGTTACATAAAAGAAAAAATTAAGAAAGAAATCGCAGTCAAATTCTATGTAGAGAAATGTGCTTTAGTCATTATATGTCTTAAATAGAAAATATTCTCCTACAGTTAGGAATAAACTGTGGGTTTATGCCTGAAGATCATTTTAAGATTCTGTATTGCATAATTAGGACTCATGTTCACTTGCTGTTTTCTTTTTCTATTATTATTATTATTATTATTATTATTATCATTTTACAGGGACAGAGAGAGGAATACACAGGGACAGACAGGAATGGAGAGATGAGAAGCATCAATTATCAGCTTTTCGTTGCAACACCTTAGTTGTTCATTGATTGCTTTCTCACATGTGCCTTGACCACGGGCCCTCAGCAGACCAAGCAACCCCTTGCTGGAGCCAGCGACCTTGGGTCCAAGCTGACGAGCTTTTTCTCAAGCCAGATGGGCCCGTGCTCAAGCTGGCGAGCTTGGGGTCTCGAACCTGGGTCTTCTGCATCCCAGTCTGATGCTCTATCCACTGTGCCACTGCCTGGTCAGGCTGCCATTTTATTTTAAGTTGAAATCAATTTCCAATGCTCCAACATGCTAGTTTCATTCCTCAGAAGTTGAATGTTATGAATTTAGGACAGTTTTTGATATAAGTAGTTATTTTCCATTCTGAATGGTGGCAAAATAAAAAGGGTACTTTTCCCAAATGGCTTTTAAAATATTTTCTCTTCGAAAATATCTTTGAAAATGATCAGATTGGAAGTTTTAGCCACTTAGTAATAATAACACTGATGAGTAACAGACTAAATGGATACTTCAATAAAAAATCCACTTTAGACACAGAAAATATTTCAGTTTCATCTTGATTATGTACTTGTGTTGCACATCATGACAACTTACCAGTTTAGGTTGGTTCAATGAACTTGAAAAATAGGCTTAAACATTATTTTAAACCTCTCTAAAATACTATACAATATAGGGTTTCCTCCATTTGACTCCCTTTCTCCCATATCAGAATCAATACTTCATTCATTACTCAAATTGTGACAATGAAGAAAATTATAGTCAGTGTGCAGAATTAGGCAATTGGAAGGATTCTGGCCCATCTCTTGCTTGCAGTGTTTTGTTTTTTTTAATCTTCCATTAATTACCTTTCCCTTTACAAAGCCCTTGTGCTCATCACACATGAAGAAAAAAAAAACCTGTAAAATTTTATTACTGGTTCCTAATTGAAGTTATTTTTCCATATGGAGGAAAACAATCCATCTAGTCGGCAATAATATTTACAAGAAAGCACCTACATGGCTTTCAAGGTCTTACTGGTGAAATTTGAAAGATCCAAAGCCCTTTGGTGTATATAACATTATTAGCACATTGCAATTTAACCATAAACGGTTAAACAGAAATATTTATCCATACTAAGTTTACAGAAATATTTATCCATACTAAGTAAGTTTTCATTCCTTAATTTGAAACTAGTGGTGTACTGAAATGGCAAACACTGCTGGGGTTTCAAAAACGGAGACTCTTACGGATACCAATAAATATTTTATGGATAAAGAATGTGAAATTTTAAACAAGTTGACAGCTGTTTTTCATTGCTCATGCTGGACCACCTTTGGATGGTAGGCTCCTTGTGAAAGACATTCATTCATTTATTCAGTCACTCATTCACTCACACATCAAACATCTCAGGAAACACATTTTATGCCAGGCACGGTGTTTGAATATAAAAAGTTGAAGACAAGGTCTTGTGTAGTAGAGAATGAGAGCTCAAAGTCCCTCTATGCTACTCAGTAGATAGTCAGTATCTAATGTTACCAGTAATATGAGTTAAGGAGACAACAGTCCATATCGCAAAGGGTAAACAAAAAATCTGGACTCTGTAATAGTCATTATTTTTCACTTGACCAGAAGTAGATGTCTTCGAATTATACATATTATCAAGAGATATAAGTTAGGATAAAACAAAACAAAGCAAAAAATCTGTTACTTGGAAACTAGATACAACCTTGGCCTTCCCTGTCTCCTCAAAATGGGAATGGGACAGAGTGTACCCAACGAGACAGGGAACCATTCTTGAATACCCTCTCTTCTGTCTGCAGGAGATGGTTTCTTGGCTACTTTTTAGGCTTATCTATAAGCAACGTTCCTCGTTCCTCGGATGAGAAGGAAGAAAAGAGCTTCTGTTTCTCCCCAGCTCACTGGAGCTTTCCCCAGAAGCTCAGTTCACTCCCTTCCCAGCCAGTGGAGGTGAAAAGCTTTAACTGAGCGAATCTGAATCTCCTACCTCCGCAGCTGGAGCTCAGCCCGCTGAGACCGGTGAAGTTCTGGACTCCTCCTCCCAGCTGTAGCAACTGCTCACTCACGGGTCCAAACGTCCCAATCCGAGGGCACGCTGGTCTGCGTGCTCGCAGGGGCGCCCAGGTTCCACGCCTCACATTCCACGCGCTTCGCCCCGCCCTTTCGCGCGCGGCGCCTCCCACAAGCCGGTCTGCTATAGACCTTTGCCGTGACATTTTTCTGCGGGAGTGTCTGATAGTTTTCTAAATCATAGAACGATGTGTTTTTTTCCTTTTGGATTCTAAGAATAATGTAAGTGTCAAACATAATTGGGAATTTAAAAAAGATGTACATAAATAAAATTTGCTTGCATTCTAAAGAGGACTAAATATTTAGTGTATATCCTTGCAACCTTCTTTACTATGAATGGAACATTATCAATACATTTGAAGAAGCCTACCTACCTCTAAGGATTGAATTGTTCTAACCAACGTTATAAATTGTAGGGCACATTCACTTGCTTTTCTTTATAGTTTAACAAATCATATATGTATCTTTTTTATTGAAATATAGCACAGGTGCAGAAAAATAAATTAAGCTGCAAGTGTGTTTGATGAATGATTGCAAAGGAAACTCAGTAGGGTGATCACTACCCAAATGAAAGAAGTAAAACATCCCAGAAGTCCCTCCTAATTATTACCCCTTTCTTTTCCCCAGAGGTAATGACTGTCCTGTCTCTAACATCATAGCTTAATTTTACCTGTTTTTGAACTTCATAAAAGTAGGTCAGAAATGCTTTTACTGCTCTGTACCACTATCGATTATAGTTACCTTTTACAAAGTACACTCATTGTGATGACTATTTAAACTGGAAGTCTACTCTGCCTCACTCAAAACTATATGTAGGATGCATTTTGCATGCCATTTAACATTCTGCTAAAAATTACTTTATTTCTGTGTAGTCTTTTGGGTAGATGTACCATAATTTTATTGATGGTATAGATTCTTTTTTCTTTTCCTTCTTTTTATTTTGCCAATTTCCCCCAAGTATTTATATTCCTGTGTATAATTTTTTCTGTACGTCTCAGGCTTATTTCTTTAGGGTTCTTCTTACCATTGAAACTGTGTGATGAAATCTCATTTTAACTTTCTTAACATCAAATTTTTTATCTTTGTTAATTTGATAGATGGGAAATATTTTTCTGTTTATGTTTACATTTGCATTCCCTTGATTGCAAGTGAAGTTAATTGTATGTGTCTTTTATTAATTAATATTTCTCTTATTATGATTTATTTATACATATAAATAATATAATTTCTTATTTTATTTCCAATTTACACTGACTTGTGCTTAAAAACCATTTGTGATTATAAAAGTTGGATAAATGTTAAGAAGTTGCTGTGTTCAGCAATTCAGGTCTGGCTCTGCACAGTTCCAAAGCATGCACTCACTTCCTAATGGGAGGGGATGGTGCCCCTCTAGAGTTGTATCAGGTGTAGTCAGCATGGCCATGCATGGTGGCACCATCCCCTTGGAGGCTCATTTGCCTATATTAACCATATTTCCCCAGTATGGTTATTTTTGACATTAAATTCTCCATGGGTAGGCAGCCTGCTCTGCTTGGGTCCCTTAGGTTAGCGTGGGTGCTCCCTAAGTCAACAAGTGGTCTAAACCCCAGGTCTATCATAGAAATTCCTTTAAGGCTCTTAAAAATCCGTTGAAGCCTTTGCCCCTGGTAGATGGCAGGATTGGGCTGTATGATTTCATTTTCGTTACCCACTGAGAAAAGTCATGTTCTACTTTTTCATTACAGCTGAACAAACTGAGGCTGAATTCATAAATGACTTTTTCAGGTTCCTGGATGGGGATTTGAACCGGTATCTTCCCATTTAGATATCTATTTTTTATAGTCTTGAGCTGAAAGTTTTCCCTGTCATCACAGATCAAGTAGTTGTGCTTTAGTTATTCTAAAAGCCTGTGTATTTGAGAAACAGGGAAGTTTGAAAATGCGGCACAAGAGTAAGAAGTTGCTGGAGAGTATAAAACACATGAGTTGCCTCCTATAGCTCACAAATACAGGCGAATGAGCCTCCAAGGGGATGGTGCCACCACGCATGGCCATGCTGACTACACCTGATACAACTCTAGAGGGGCACCATCCCCTCCCATTAGGAAGTGAGTGCATGCTTTGGAACTGTGCAGAGCCAGACCTGAATTGCTGAACACAGCAACTTCTTAACATTTATTCATTTTTTATAATCCCAAATGGTTTTTAAGCACAAGTCAGTATAAACTAGAAATAAAATAAGCAGTGTTATATTAGAAGCTTCTTTCTAAATTTTGCTTTTAGTTGTCTAGACAGCTGACACAAAAATTTGATGCACCAAAGGTCATTGTTCCAGAAAACATAAAATAATATCAAGGGCAGGAAATGTAAAGCAAGTCTGTGCCCATAGAAATATATTTAAAACATTTTCCGTTGATGTGAATAAAGACCTTTCATGCACCAAAAGAGAGTAGGACATTTTCTTACAAGTACCAGGCAAATGCAATATAGATTCTCTAACCCCTGTTACCTGGTGAGTCAGTGACTAGGAAAGTACTCACATGGCTAGGAGAGTGATCACATGGTGAGCAATGAGTGTTCTACAGTAGAAGCCATTTTAGAGACCAGCTTGTCTTGCAATTACCAATTATGGTAACTTGGTCAAAATCACTCAGCATGAAGCTGGGAGGACAGAGTAAAGATTGCAGATGGCCCTAATTGGAGCTACCGGCCGAGGTTCTCTAGGGTTGCTGAAGAGGTGTGCCAAGATAACTCAGGTATCATAGCACTTTGCTTCCTTCTAACCTGCTTTGCCCTCACTCTACCTGAACTGTTAACTATAATCACATACTTTAGTATTTTATACATCTCAGTCAACAGGTATTAGGCTATTTCTTTTCAGGAAAGCAGCATGTCTCAGTCCTAAAAACAGTATATTCTGAGTCCAAAGAGTGGATTTGGGGGCTTCTGTTAGCAACCAGCTAAATTTCCTCATCTGTAGGATTTAGGCTTTGAATTAATTAAACACTAAGATGAATTTTCTGCTTTTAAACTGTTTGTATACTACTTTAAAATGGATATTTTCTTGAATTATAATCTAAGTATGAATTTTGAAAAGAAATGTCAGAAGGCTTTTATATGAGCTCAGTGTTACAAAACCAGCACACACACACACCCGAACACACACACGCACACATATATACCACATACTTATTTCTAATATTATCCTACTCATTCTTTTACATACTTTTTTGTAAAATGACTATAATATTTATAGTCGTTAATAAAATAATTTCTTATCAAAGCCAAAGAGGTAGATGCTCTGTGGCACATACAGGGTAATTTCATATTCAGTTGTCTTTAAAATTTTTTATTGGCATTAGGCAAAACTTTTGCTACAGAAAATATAAGAAATGTGTTTCTTTCCTGTTCTTTGGAAAGGCTTAGCAATTAGCTCCTGGTAAAGTGCAAAAGCAATTATCTGCTTGCCCATGCAAACATTGCTTAAGATTTGTCCTTGTCTTGAAGTTGTAGGAAAAGCAAATTAATGAGCAATTTTTGTATCACTGGGTAAATTCAGGCACTAACCTTGTGAATGCAGTCGGAGGCCTTGTTATTACATTTGGGGTCTTCAGTCATGTGTGGGTGTCCTGTGGAGCCTTTGGAGGAAGCTTTTGAAATTCCAGGTATAGCTGTACTTGGTCAAATAGCTATTAGTATCTGTTTGAAAGTGGGCAACGTTTAACTTCACATTCTTCTTTCCTCATTTGCCATCTTTTTTCTGTTCCTTGTCCCAGCACTAGCAATCTCATTTGGGGCTATCAAGACTAAGGTATTGAAACAAAACTCTTGAGAACAGAAAATACAGGGTTGAGACCTTCAAAAGAAAATTCAAGACACAAATAAAATAAAAATACACATGTTTACAGAGCATTCATTTATAAATACAGGGGTTCCTTGGTTAACGACAGTCTTGACATACGACATTCTGACTTTACAACTCTCACTCCCATGGAAAGAAGCTGTCAGCTGAGGATCTCATTCAACTTGAGAAGCAGCTGATTGAAGAGGAAGAGCTGGAAACCCCCAAGAGATTTACTACCAAGAGTTTGGCAGGAGGTTTTTCTATGGTAGAGTATTGGTTGGCAACATTTCAGGCTGAGGACCCCAGTGATGACAGTTTCAGTAAGGTCTACAGAGCTGCTATGGATGCCTTGCAATGCTATAGGCAGATTTTGGAAGAGACGTCATCAACCTTCCAGACTAACCTGGAACATTTCTTTAAGAAGGTAGAGAGGCCTGCAAACAGATCCTGTACTTTCTACATTGGCTACTTCTTGAGATGAAACACCTGTATTATAGGTAGAATCATCTCCAGCATGTTCCTTAGGCAATCCTGATTCACCCGATCCAGTATCTCTAGCACCTTCTGCAGGTTCTCCTGTGTTTCCAGCTTCCTCCTCGCAATAGGTCACTCTCTCCCACCTTGCAGTGCCCCTGCCAGTGTGCAGGCCAACCACAGGAATAAAGGTAAGGAATTGTTTTTATACTCATTTTTTGTTATTACAATACAGTACAGTCTACTTATGTCCTTTTCCCTTTTCTGTGCTTTAGTTGTGTCTTTATGTTTTAGGTTATGACCTTACAACTGTGTTAGGATAGGTAAGTGACTTAGGCTAGGATGTGTTTCAACGTACACCAAAATTGGGGTTACGCCACTGTCGTAGGAATGGAACTGTGTCATAACCCGAGGACCCCCTGTATTATTTAAAATTCATATATTCTCTCATTTCTCTGCATCAACATAATTTGAGATTAACTTTTTAGATTTATATTCTGAATGAGATTTGGGTAGGTCGGGTTTCTATATCTGGGGAAATTATGCCATACTCTTCTTTCCATTTCTAATTCTGAGTCCTGGATGGCTGGCTCAGTGGGTAGACCATTGGCCTGGTGTGTGTATGTTCCAGGTTTGATCCCAGGTCAGGGCACATAGGAGAAGCGACCATTTGTTTGTTCTCTTCCCCATCCTTTCCCCCATCTTTCTCTCTTCCTCTCTCACAGCCAGTGGCTTAATTGGTTGAACATTGGCCCCTGGCGCTGAGGATAATTTGGTTGATTAGAGCATTGGCCTCAGACAGGGTTTGCCTGGTGGATCCAGGTAGGGGCGCATGTAGAAATCTGTCTATGTCCCCTTCTCTCACTTAAAAAAATTTTTTTTAAACCCTGAGTGTCCGCAGCAGTCATCAATGCTCTGTTTCTAATTCTTATTTGCCCCTCACACCCCAGGTCATCTTCTTTGAGGCATCCTGGACTTGTTGGTCGTGTACTGTCCCTGTCATGTTTTCTCTGCTGGGATTTAGGTGATGGGTGGTGCTGTGCTTTTAAACGGGCTGTCAAAGAAACAAGCTGATTAGAATTGCTTGTCAATTTCCATGTATAAACTTCCTGTCCTCACTGTACACGGCTTGGGGGAAGCAGTGCATCACTGGCTCTGCCACACCATATATACCTATCTTTACAGACAGTTTCTGAGTGTCGGTCCTAGATGTTTCTATGCCTTTTAACCCCTAATCTATTTCTCTCTGTCTTCTTTAACTTGTATTAGTTATATTTACTAGTGGAGAGGATCTTCTTTTTGCTTGGCAGCTTAATTCCAAGCTAGGTTTTCTGCGGTGTCTGCACAGGTGCTGGGTCCCTCTGATAATGCAAACTGATTATGCCTTTCTCTTGTCCCTGTTTATACCACGTTTCAGCCACCAGCACAATGTAAACCTGCTGTTTCTTGGTCCAAAGCACATGACTACCTGGTACATTCCCTCCTCGTGATTAAGGAAAACTGCCTCTTTTTAGCCTACTTGTAGGACAAATAACAGCCAGCCCCTGAGCTTCATGCATGATAAGGTTTTTCTCTGCTCATGGTGCTACTTCCATGGATTTCTCTGATACTGCATCCCCAGGAACCCGGGGACAAGGCAGGGTCATCTTCAGAATTATATGCTTGAATGTTTACAGTATTAAAATTAAATTGCACATTAGGAAAATATACCATTTAGATGATGTTTTGCCTGTAGGGGAGTAGAGTGAGAGTTCATGGGAAGAGCAAGCCCAGGTTTTGACCCTATAAAGACAGTCATTTTTAAGCATAAATAAATGTAATGTGTTCAGATATACATGTATCATTTTATGTTGATTGTTTTCCAGTGTACCGGTGCATTGATCGCTATCAGCTGTGCCTCCCAGAGCCCATTACTGAGATACAAACCTCCTGTGCAGTTCTGAAGAGAAACCATCAGGGTCTCCAGGGACTTCTCTGTTTCCAAGGACAGGTAGACACCTCCAGCTGCTAATTCCCTTTTCTATATCCTCTTGCTGTACCTCCATCATCATGTCTTTATTTCTGGGTTATTCATCAGCTTGCTTAGCGCTATATTGTATGCAAATCCACTAGTAGGGTATTTATACGACCTTTAGACTTTCTTAGTATCTGTAACCATCTCCCACCCAACCAAGTTTAGCTGCCTATTGTTTTAGTGCAGTGGTTCTTAACCTGGGTTCTATCGAACCCTAGGGGTTCGATGAGTCGGTCTCAGGGGTTCAGAGAAGCCTCTGCCACGGAGGCCAGAATAAAATAATACCGTAATTTGTTGTGAGTTTATGCACTTCGTTAGTTTTGTTCTTTGAGTAAGGTGATGTTCATGCACGGCTCATTTTGTGCACCAGTAAAAAAACATATACCTATGTCTTCAATTTGGAAAAAAAAAATCCTATTTTATTTATCACTAAAGAAGGGTTCGGTGAATGCGCATATGAAACTGATGGGTTCGGTACCTCAAAAAAGGTTAAGAACCAATTTTAGTGGCATCCTGAAAAAAAAGGCATTTTTTAAAATTAAGACCTTTAGCTAACTACAAGAATGACAAAACTGAAACTTTCTCCCGGCTCTGCTATCTCATCACTGTGCATCCTTGTTCAAGCCACTGAACTCTGAACCTCTGTTCTCTCAAGAGAAAATGAGGAGGCTGGGCATGGACTTGGGCCTGAACTTGGACACAGATAGTCAAGTCTTGCCCGCTGTATCTTGAGTGGTAACTTTCATGGTGGAGTTATTCAGGTAAGGAGAGGAGAGAGTGATGAAAGTGGGTTGATGTGACTGGCTAGGAAATAGAAAGTGATTTTTGAGATGGTCTGGCTTCACAGCTAGGGTTATCAGAGTTAGCAAATGTAATTAGAGATAGATTTTGAGATAAATTTGAATTTTAGATAATCAATTTTTAGTGTAACTATATTCCAAAAACTGTACAGATATACTTACACTAACACTTATTCATTGTTTACCTGAAATTCAAATTTAACTTGGTTTCCTGTATTGAGTCTCGCAACTCTACATAACGGTAGGGAATAACTTGTTCTGTCTCAACAAGTTTGACTGGACAAGTAAGGCAATTCGGCCAAAAATAGCATATTAGCTTGCAAACACAGAGGCTGGGTAGCTGTCTGGTGTCTCTGCAACATGGAGTGAGGAAGGTGTCATTTTTTCTTTTTTTACCCAGCTTGCAATAGCACTTTCATGATTAAAAACCAACCAAACAAACAAAAAATACTGTTACACTATGCACTGACATAAGAAATCATCAGGCTAATCCTTGAATAGGTCCAAAGACTCTACATAGAGTTGTAGATAGGAAAGGTCTGTTACAGAAGAAGAGGAAGATGGAAAAACTAAACAAAACAAAAAGTCTGCAAAAGACTATTATTAGACTTTTTATTTAAAGCAGGAGATATTAAAATTATGTCTGGCTTAGAACCTGAGTTGAATAACTTTGTAGTTTGCATATTAAAATTGAGAAAGAAAACAAAATAATTGAAAGTTTTAGTAAGTATTAAGTAAGTGTAACATTTACTTAGGGAGCTGTTCAGTAAACTTTTAATCTTCAGCTGACTGCAAAAAATTATGGTCATCCATTTGTGCAGAAAATTATTGTGTTGCTCTCTTCTATGAATCTAACATATATTTAGTATATAGATAGAGTCTGAGAACTAGGAGCCACACATCAGTATTGTGACCACTGGCATTTTTATCGTCAGTCCACTGGTTGGGAGGCCTTATTACTGATGGCAACAAGAGATGCTCCAGGTCCTGACCTGCCTGGGTACAATAGTTTTAAATCACATCCAGCTTCCATGGACACTCTTGTTGGCCCCTCATGCTGAGAGATTATCACATGTTTAGATTCTCTGTTTTAAAATGAATGTAGTACTTATTTGTCTAAGGAGGACACATATTTTACCCTCTCTTTTATATATTTTTAAACATTAATCATGTATAAAATATAAATACTTGTACAACAAATACTTATCTGTGGGATGGCTTCATTATGCATTCATCCAAAACTGTTTACTTAGCACTGACTCTGACCTTGCCATGATGTCAATAGGAGAAATAAAACAAATTAACAGAAAATCATGATGCACTACATGTGCTAATAAACAGATAAAGCATAAAGTACCAGCAACTACCCCCAGGCAGGGAGTGCAGCAGAATGGGTTTTTGCAGGTGATAACCTCCAAACGAAGACTGAGGAAATAGGAGAAAGAGGAAGAGGGCAGGCTGAGTAGGCAGACACAGGCATTCTAGACAGAGGTATCCTCATGTCCTGAGGCTTGAGAAAGAGAACACGAGACTTGCAGAACATTTGAAGGAGTTCAGTTTGACTGGCACAGTAAAGGAGCTGCATTGGCTAGGGAGGGGAGGCGGGGCTGAGCAGGGACTACACTGCAATGGTCTTGAGGTCATGCCTAGGAGGTTGGGAATTCCTCAGACTTGTGGGAAGGGGTTGGAGTATTCAAAAAGGAGATTTGTAGCCTTAAAATCATCACCCTGGCTGCAGTGTGCAGTATGGAAGAATCATGCAGAAGGCAGAGAGATAAGCTAGAAACTCCAGTAGTAATAATCTAGAAGAGGATTTCCCTAGGCATCTTCACTCACAGTCTTGAACTGGCAATTTCAATAATAATTTCTCTCCTCACATCTAATACCCTACCTATCTCCTGATCTGTCACTCTCAACACAAGCCCTCTCCTATTTAGAAAAAGCAGATGGAAAGGAGAGGTGGGAGAAAGAGCTTTTACTTATTGCTGAGCTGTTCTTCCTTCCATGCCTAGCTCCCCTTCTCCCTATCCCCTGCTCTGAATGCCAGATACCTGGCCTCCTCAGGGAACTTACTCTCACACTCCAGCCCATTCCCTTCTGCTTCTTAATTTCAACCTCTCTCTTCCGCTTACATCTTCCTCCTCCCATTTTTTGATTGGATTGTTTATCTTTCTGGTATTGAGTTCTAGAAGTTCTTTATAAATTTTGGTTATTAACCCATCAGACATATTGTCGAATATGTTCCCCCATTATGTAGTTTGTCTTTTTATTCTGTTCTTATTGTCTTTAGCTGTGCAAAAACTTTTTAGTTTAATATAGTCCCATTTGTTTATCTTGCCTTTTATTTCCCTTACCCATGAAGATAAATCAGCAAATATATTGCTGCGACAGATGTCGGAGAACTTGCTGCCTATGTTTTCTTCTAAGATGCTTATGGTTTCACGGCTTACATTTAAGTCTTTTATCCATTTTGAGTTTATTTTTGTGAATGCTGTAAGTTGGTGGTCTAGTTTCATTATTTTGCAGGTAGATGTCCAATATTCCCAACACCATTTGTTAAAGAGACTGTCTTTACTTCATGTTGTCACAGAGCTCCCTTAGAGTTTACTCAGACTTTGTGAGTCTCTTTTCTTTTTGCTGCTCTGCTTTCATGCCTTCGTTTATCTCGTCCTCCAACTCACTGATTTGATCCTCAGCTTCATCCATCCTGCTTTTAATTCCTTCCATTGTGGTCTTTATTTCTGATATTGTATTTGTCAGCTATGATTTGATTGAACAAAGTCTCTTTCCCTTGTTCTTTCTCTTCTTTTTCAGGTACCCCTATGATGAGTGTGTTTTTCAGTTTTTCTGTCATGGTTGATTTCTAGTTTTATGCCATTGTGATCAGAGAAAATGCTTGATATGATTTCAGTCTTTTTAATTTGTTGAGACCGCTTTTATGTCCTACCTGGTAGTCTATTGAAAAGAATGTATATTTTGATGCTTTGAGGTAAAAGGTTCTGAGATATCTATTAAATCAAGTTGATGTAGTGTGTCCTTTTTGTCGGCTATTTCTTTGTTATTTTTTTTCTTGAGGATTTATCTAGTGATGTTAGTTGGGTATTGAAATCCCCTACTATTATAGTATTGCTCTTGATCTCATCCTTTATATCCATCAAAGTCCGCTTTATATATTTAGGTGCTCCTATATTAGGTGCGTAAATATTTATAATGGTTATATCTTCCTGTTGGATTGCTCCCTTTATTATTATGTAGTGACCTCCTTTATCTCTTACTACAGCCTTTGTTTTGAAGTACATTTTGTCTAATATAAGTATTGCTACTCAAGCTTTTCTTTCATTTCCATTTGCATGAATTTTTTTTTTTTTTTTTTTTTTACAGGGACAGAGAGAGTCAAGAGAGGGATAGATATGGACAAACAGACAGGAATGGAGAGAGATGAGAAGCATCAATCATCAGTTTTTTGTTGCCACTGCAACATCTTAGTTGTTCATTGATTGCTTTCTCATATGTGCCTTGACTGCGGGCCTTCAGCAGACTGAGTAACCCCTTGTTGGAGCCAGCAACCTTGGGTCCAAGCTGGTGAGCTTTGCTCAGACCATTGAGCCCACGCTCAAGCTGGTGACCTCGGGGTCTCAAACCTGGCTCTTTCTGCCTCCCATTCCGATGCTCTATCCACTGCGCCACCACCTGGTCAGGCTGCATGAAATATTTTTTTCTGTCTGTTTACCTTCAGTCTATCTGCATCTTTTGTTTTAAGGTGTGTCTCTTGTTGACAGCATATGTATGGGTCCTGTTTTCTTATCCACGCAGCTAACCTATGTCTTTTGATTGGATCATTTAATCCATTTACATTTATGTTTATTATTGATATGTAGTTGTTTATTGCCATTTTATTCTTTAAAGCTGTATTCCTCTTTTGCTATATTCTTTTCCCCCTCTAATCTGTTTACAACAGACCCCTTAACATTTCTTGTAGCATTGGTTTGGTTGTAATGAATTCCTTGAGTTTTTTTTTTTTTTTTAATCCAGAAAGCTTTTTATTTCTCCTTCAAATTTAAATAGCCTTGCTAGATAAAGTAGTCTTCGTTGTAGGCTCTTGTTCTACATTACTTTGAATATTTCTTGCCATTTCTTCTGGCTTCAAGTGTTTCTATTGAGAATTCGGATTTCATCCTTATGGGGGTGATAGCCTTTTTTTTCTCTAGCTGCTTTTCATATTTTCTCTTTATCACTTAGCTTTGCTATTTTAATTATGATGTGTCTTGCTGTAGATTTCTTTGGGTTTCTCTTTAATGTAATTCTCTGTGCTTCTTGAACTTGTGTGCTTTTTTCCTGTATCAATTCAGGGAAGTTTTCAGCTATGATTTGATTGAACAAAGTCTCTTTCCCTTGTTCTTTCTCTTCTTTTTCAGGTACCCCTATGATGTGGATGTTATTTCTCTTCATGTTGTCACAGAGCTCCCTTAGAGTTTACTCAGACTTTGTGAGTCTCTTTTCTTTTTGCTGCTCTGCTTTCATGCCTTCATTTATCTCGTCCTCCAACTCACTGATTTGATCCTCAGCTTCATCCATCCTGCTTTTAATTCCTTCCATTGGGGTCTTCATTTCTAAAATTGTATTTGTCATGTCTGACTGATTCTTTTTTATTATTCCAATGTCCTTTTTTATACTTGCTATCTCTTTATTTAATTGTTTGTTATGACCATCTATTGTTGTTGTAATATCTTTGAGCATCCTAAAAATCATTATTTTAAACTCTGCCTCCGGTAATTTTCTTATATCTGACTCATTCAAGTCTTTTTCTGGGGATTTCTCTTGAATCATTTGGGTTACATTTCTCTGCCTTCCCATTTTGTCTTTGTATACAAAGGGTGTGGCCACTGGAGTCCAATGGGTGTGACCTCTTTGTTCCCTTGCTGTGGTTTGTCTGCAGGTCCGCCACTCCCTCTGTTGTTGCTTCGGGCGTTTGGGTATGGGTGTTGCCGGCGCCGGCCACCTGCAGTTTTCTCTGTGGTTTCTGCCTCTCCTCCAGGGGAGGGGCTGTGTTCACGTGGCCTGGTCTACAAGCCTCAGCCTTTGCCCCACCCCCATGACCGCAAGCCTTGGCACCGCAGGCTGTGGTGAGAACCTTTGCTCAGTCACAGGTCTCCACCTATTCTCAGGCTTTTACCTCACTCCCGTGGGTGGAGTTGTGCTCACCGGCTGATTGCAAGCCTTGGCACCACAGGTGGGGCTGCACATGTGCTCAACTGCGGGTCTCTGCAGTTCCCTGGACTTCGCCTTTTCCCTGTGGACAGGATTATAGGTGGGCCTGCAACCAGGTGGACTGCTTTCATGTGCTGCTTCTGCCCCTGCAGGGTGAGACTGAGCTCATGCTGGGACTCAGTCATGGCCGGCCCAGCTTCCACCCCCGCCTGTGGGACTGGCTTCTATATCCCGCTGCCACCCACCATCCCGCGAGCCCATAGCAGTGTGGATGGGGGTGCTGCAGCTCAGACTCTAGCACTCAATACTGTATTCCTTAAGGCTCCCTCCTTCTAAGTGACCCTGCTCTGAGTGCCATGGAAGAGCTTGTTTGTCTGATTTCCTGCTTCCCTTTGCTGTTATTGCTGGTTCCAGGGGAAATATTCACTTTAGATTTGGGAAATGACTCAGCCCAGGGGTTAGGGTGGCTGTCCCTCAAAGTGTTTCTGCCTGTGCCTCCTAGATTACACTCTCTTCCTGCTCCTCTGGTCCTCTCCTCTCTCCCTGTCCCCTGGAGCCTCAGACGATTGGTTGTGAAAGAGGTTTTCTGTGTGGTCCATTAAGAAGAATCTGAGAATTCAAATAGTATTTTGACTTGTTTTGCAGTGAAATATTGTCCACACATTTCTTATAGGCTTGGGGCTGCAAGCTGGGGCTTTGTTTCTGGGGTCCAGGACCCTCCCCTCTTTGCTAAACTCACTTCCTGCCATGTGAGTCTCTCCAGGCTGCCATTCACTCCCAGGAGCTGGGCAGCCCTCTCTGCATTTTCGCTTTTCCTACCAGTCTCAGTGTGGCTTCTTCGGTGTTCCTTGGTTAAAGAGTCCCCTTAGTTTAGTCCAAAGTTGGTATTTCCAAATGATGGTTCTTAAAATTAAGTTGGAATCCACTTTGGGTCTTGAAGGTGGAAGTTGGTACGTCTGCCCTGATATGTTCCTTTTTTTAAAAATGGTGAGATATTACACAAAAAAAGAAAATTGCCATAATGTCATTGGGAATTTATTGTACATAAATATATTTTACTTGCACATATATATAGCACTTTCTGAGTGAAAGGGTACATATTACAAGCAATAAGAAATTGAATTTAAAAATTGCTACAAGACAACTTACATATGTCATTTGTAATGTACATTATCACTTATAAACTTTACTAAGTGCATAAATATTTATTAGGACCTGCAAGTTGGAGAAAAAAAGAGTTACATATGGTACATAAAATTAAATTAATATAATAATAATATTAAATTATATGATATTAACAATCCACCTATGAAGCAGTTTCACTAATGTCAAAATTATAATATTTAGGTTAGAAGCGAGTAATTTTGGAAATAACACATATGAAATAGGGGAAAATTTCTGGATCCTCTAGAGTTTATAAAAAATTCTACTATTAGATTTCTTAGTACAAGAACAGTATAGAAGTCTTAGTTGGAGTGTGGTGTAGTTATTATTTTTTAAATTTAATTTAGACTTTAAAAAAAACTGTAACTATATATGTATATTTTTTATTGAATTTATTGGAGTGACACTGTTTAACAAAATTACATAGGTTTCAGGTGCACATTTCTACAACACATTATCTGTACACTATACTGTGTGTTTACCACAAGTCAAGTCTTCTCCTGTCATCATTTATCCCCCTTATACACTAATACAATTCTCCCACCGCCAGCAATCACCACACTGTTGTTCATGTACATGAGTTGTTTTCTTATTTTCTTTTAATTTTAATTAATTTTTTTTCTCAATTCGTTCAAGCCTCGTTCCCAGCCCCTCTAACCCCACCCCTGACAGCTGTCATCTTGCTCTCTATCTGTGAATCAGATGTCTCTGTTTTGCTTGTTAGTTCATTAGATTCCACATACAGGTATTAGTAAAATCATATGGTACTTGCCTTTCTCTGACTGGCTTATTTCACTTAGCATAATACCCTCCAGGCCCATTTATGCTGTCACAAAGGATAAGGTTTTTTTCCCCCTCTCTCCCTTTCTCCCTCTTCTTTCCTTCCTTTCCTTCCTTCCTTTTATGTCCTAATAGTGTCCCATTGTGACCACAGCTTTTTTTTTTTTCACCCATTCATCAACTGATGGACTCTTGGGCTGCTTCCAAATCCTGGCTATTGTAAGTAACACTGCAATGAAAATAGGGGTAGATATATTCTTTTTTCTTTTTTTCTTTACAGGGACAGAGAGAGTCAGAGAGAGGGATAGATAGGGACAAACAGACAGGAACGGAGAGAGATGAGAAGCGTCAATCATTAGTTTTTCATTGCTGTTGAGACACCATAGTTGTTCATTGATTGCTTTCTCACATGTGCCTTGACCGTGGGCCTTCAGCAGGCCGAGCAACTCCTTGCTGGAGCCAGCGACCTTGAGTCCAAGTTGATGAGCTTTTGCTCAAGCCAGATGGGCCCGCGCTCAAGCTGGCGACCTCGGGGTCTCAAACCTGGGTCTTCTGCCTGCCCGTCCAACACTCCATCCACTGCGCCACCGCCTGGTCAGGCAGATATATTCTTTTAAATTAATGTTTCAGGTTTCTTCATATAAATTCCCAGAAGCAGAATCTCTGGGTCATAAAGCAGTTTCATGTTTAATTTTTTTGAAGTACTTTTGTACTGCTTTGCACAGTAGATGCACCAATCTGCATTCCCACCAACAGTGCACCAGGTTTCCTTTTTCTCCACTAACAGTTGTTGTTTGTTGATTTATTGATGATAGCCATTCTGACAGGTGTGAGGTGATATCTCATTAAAGATTTAATTTGCATTTCTCTAATGATAAGTGACACTGAGCATTTTTTCATATGTCTATTGGTGATCTGTATGTCTTCTTTGGGGAAATGGCTATTCAGTTATTTTACCTGTATTTTTAATTGGATTTTTAATATTTTGGTGCTGAGGTTTACAAGTTCTTTATAAATTTTGAATATTAACCCCTTATCAGATGTCTTGGTGAATATGTTCTTCCATTTAGTGGGTTGTCTCTTCATTTTGTTGATGGTTTCTTTTGCTGGGCAAAAAGTTTTTAGTTTGTTATAGTCCCATTTGTTTATTTTTCTTTTGTTTTCCTTGCTTAAAAAGATATATTGGAAGAAATATTGCTATGAGAAATGTCTGACATTTTACTGCCTATGTTTTCTTCTAGGATCTTTATGGTTTTGAGTCTAACATTTAAGTCTTTTATCTATTTTGAGTTTATTCTTGTGTATGATTTAAGAAGATAGTCTAGTGTCATTTTCTGCATATATCTGTCCAATTTTACCAACACCAATTATTGAATAGATTATCTTTATACCAATGTATGTTTTTGACTCCTTTGTCAAGTGTTAATGGAGTATGAAAGCATGAGTTTCTTTCTGAGGTCTCTGCTCTGTTCTGTTCATCTCTATGTCTGTTTTTATGTCCGTGCCATGCTCTTTTGATTACAATAACCTTGTTGGATATCGGGTAGGGTGACTGTGATTCCTTCAACTTTGTTCTTCATTCTCAAGATTGCTGTGGCTATTTGGGGTCTTTTGTGGTTCCATATAAATATTTTGAAATATTTTTTCTAGTTTTATAAAATACAAATTGGTATCTTGGTAAAAATTGCATTAAATGCATAGATTGTTTTAGGTAGTATGGACATTTTAATGATGTTTATTCTTCCTTTCCACGAACAGAGTATATGCTTCCACTTATTGTATCTTCTTCAATTTTTATTTATTTATTAATTTTAATAAGAAGAGAGAGAGAGAGAGAGAGAGAAGGGAGAAGGAATAGGAAGCATCAACTTCCATATATGTTTTGACCAGGCAAGCCCAGGGTTTTGAACCAGCGACTTCAGTGTTCCATGTCAATGCTTTATCTGCTGTGCTACGACAGGTCAAGCTATCTTCTTCAATGTCTTTTAATTTTCTGAGTATAGGTCATTTGCATCCTTAGTTAAATTTAACCCTAGATATTTTATTCTTTTTGAAGCAATTGCGAATGTGAATATTTTCTTAGTTTCCCTTTCTGATGGTTCATTATTGGTATATAAAAATGCTACTGATTTGGGGATGTTTATTTTATATCCTGCTATTTTATTGAATTCATTTATCAGTTACAGTAGTTTTTTTATGAAATCTATAGTGTTCTCTATATACAGTATCATATCATTTGCAAATAATGACAGTTTTACTTTTTTTCCAATTTGAATGCCTTTTATTTGTTTTTATTGTCCACTTGCTGTGACTAGTACTTCTAGTACTATGTTGAATAAGAGTGGTAAAAGCTGACATTCCTACTTTGTTTCTGACCTCAAGGGAAACATTTGTAATTTATGTCCACCAAGTATAATGTTGGCTGTGGGTTTGTCATACGTGGCCTTTATTACATTGAGGTATATTCTTTCTATTCTCAGTTTGTTGAGAGTTTTTTTTTTATCATAAGAGGGTGCTGGATTATATCAAATACTTTTTCAGTATCTATTGATATGATCATCTGATTTTTATCTTTTATTTTGTTCATGTGGTGTATCACATTTATTGATTTGTAAAAATTGTACCAACCTTGCATCAATGGAATAAATCCCACTTGATCATGGTGTATGATCATTTTAATGTATTCCTAGATATGGTTTGCTAATATTTTGTGAGAATTTTAGCATATATGTTCATCAGGGATATTGGTCTATAATCTTTCATTTCAGTGTCTTTACCTGGTTTTGAATTGGGATCATTCTGGCCTCATAAAATGAGCTTGGGAGTCTTGTTTCTTGTTTAATTTATTTGAAATAGTTTGAGAAGGACAGATGTTAGTTCTTCTTTGGATGGTTGGTAAAATTTACTTGTGAAGACATCTGACCTAGGACTTTTGTTTGTTGGGAGTGTTTTTATTACTGCTTCAATTTCATTAGTTATCTCTGTGTCCAAAATCTAATTCTTCCTGATTCAGTTTGAAAGATGTTATGTTTTTAGGAATTTATCCATTTCTTTCATATTTGTTCAATTTGTTGGCATATAGTTGTTCATAATATTTTCTTACAGTCCTTTGTATTTCTGTGATATCAGTTGTTTATTATTCTCTTTCATTTATGATTTTGTTTATTTGAGTCCTCTTTTTTCTTTTTGATGAGTCTAATTAAAGGTTTGTCAATTTTGTTTATCTTTTCAAAGCACCAGTTCTTAGTTTTATTGAATATTATATTTGTTTGATTCTATTTTTGAAAATTTCTGCTCTGATCTTTATTATTTCCTTTTTGCTACCCACTTTCGGCTTTGTTTGTTGTAATTTTTCAAGTTTCTTTAAGTGTAATGTTAGATTGTTTGAAATTTTCTTTGTTTCTTGAGTTAGGCATATAATGCTATAATTTTTCCTTTTAGGACTAATTTCACTCTATCTCACAGATTTTTGGTGCTTGTGTTCTCATTTTTATTTGTTTCAAGGTATCTTTTAGCTTCTTTGATCTCATTGTTAACCCATTTATTGTTTATTGACATGTTAGTTAGCCTCCATGTATGTATGTTTTTTAGTTTCTTTTTCTTGTGATTGACATAGTTTCACAGGATTGTGGTCAAGGAAGATGCTTGATATGATTTTAATCTTCTTAAATTTATTGAGATTTACTTTGTGTCCTAACATATGGTCTATCCCAGAAAATATTTCATGCACACTTGAAAAGAAGAAATATTCTGCTGCTTTGGGGTGAAATGCTCTGAAGATATTAAATCTAGCTGATCTAGTGTGTCATTTTTGACCACCTAAATGTGGCCTTAAGGTTTCCTTGTTGATTTTCTGTCTGAAAGATCTCTCTATTGATGTAAATGAGGTGTTAAAATCCTCTACTAGGTCTATATTACTGTTAGTCTCTCCCTTTATGTCCATCAAAATTTGCTTTACATACTTAGGTGCTTCTATGTTGGCTGCAGAAATATTTCCAAAGATTACATCCTTTACTTGTATTGCTCCTTTTATCATTATGTGGTGTCTTCTTTGTCTCTTAATCTAGCTTTTGTTTTAAAGTCTACTTTCTCATTATAAATATTGCTACCTTGGCTTTTTTGCCCCTTCCATTTGCATAAAATATCTTTTTCCATCCTTTACTTTTCATTCTGAGGTGGGTCTCTTGTAGACAGCATATATATAGGTCTTGTTTTATTATCCATTCAGCTACCCTATGTCTTTTGATTGGAACATTTAAGCCATTTACATTTCAAGTGATTATTGAAAGGTACATATTTATTGCTATGTTCCTCTATTTTTCTTTTTCTCTTCTTCCTCCCTTTTCCTCCTTCTCCTCCTACTCTTTCTCTTTCTCCTTCTCCTTCACCTCTTCTATCCATGCCCCTCATACTCTCTCCCTCCTCCTCCTTCTTTCTCCTTTCTTCTTTCTTCTTAAAGCAGGCCCTTTACCATTTTTTTAAATACAGTATTGGTTTGGTGGTAACAAATTCCTTTATCTTTTTCATTTCTTGGAAGCTTTTTATTTCTCTTTTAATTTTAAATGATAGTCTTGCAGAGTAAAATAGCCTTGGTCCTTGCTTTTTATTACTTTGAATATTTTGTGCCAATCACTTCTGGCTAAAATGTTTCTGTTGAGAAACCAGCTAGCAGTTCTTCTCTTGCTGCTTTTAAGATTATCTCTTTGAGGAGAACATATTTGACAACACGTCTGATTAGGGGTTAATAACCAAAATTTATAAAGAACTTATAAAACTCAACACCAGAAAGACAAAAAATCCGATCAAAAAATGGGCAAAAGAAATGAATAGAAATTTCTCCAAAGAGGACATCCAGATGGCCAATAGGCATATGAAAAAATGCTCAACATCACTAATTATTAGAGAAATGCAAATTAAAACCACAATGAGATATCACCTCACACCAGTCAGAATGGCACTCATCAGCAAAACAACACAGAATAAGTGCTGGCGAGGATGTGGAGAAAAGGGAACCCTTCTGCACTGCTGGTGGGAATGCAGACTGGTGCAGCCACTGTGGAAAACAGTATGGAGATTCCTCAAAACATTAAAAATCGAACTGCCTTTTGACCCTGCTATCCTACTTTTAGGAATATACCCTAAGAACACCATAGCACTGTTCGAAAAGAAGAAATGCGCCTCCATGTTCGTGGAAGCATTGTTCACAATAGTGAAGATCTGGAAACAGCCCAAGAGTCCATCAGAGGATGAGTGGATTAAAAATCTTTGGTACATATATACTATGGAATACTACTCAGCCATAAGAAAAGATGACAACAGATCATTTACTACAAAATGGATGGACCTTGATAACATTATAAGGAGTGAAATAAGTAAAACAGAAAAAAACTGAGAACAGCATGATTTCATACATAGGTGGGACATAAAAGCGAGACTATGAGATATGGACAAGAGTGTGGTGGTTATGGGGTGGGGGGAGGGAGGAGAAGGAGGGAGAGGGGGGCGGGGAAGGGCACAAAAAAACCAGATAGAAGGTGACAGAGGACAATTTGACTTTGGGTGATGGGTATGCAACATAATTGAATGATAAGATAACCTGAAGATGTTTTCTTTGAACATATGTACCCTGATTTATTAATGTCACCCCATTAAAATTAATAAAAATTAAAAAAATAAAAGATTCTCTCTTTGTCTTTAACTTTTTCTGTTTTTATCATGATGTGCCTTGGTGTTGGCTTCTTTGGGATTTTCTTGTTTGGGATTCTGTGTGCTTCCTAAACCTGTGTGTCTTTTTTCTTCACTAGATTATAGAAGATTTTGGTCATTATTTCTTCAAATATGTTCTTAATTTCATGCTGTCTCATATCTCCTCTGGTATCCCTATAATGTGGATATTTTTTTGTGTTTGTTTTTTATAGGAACAGAGAGAGAGTCAGAGAGAGGGGTAAATAGGGACAGACAGAGAGGAATGGAGAGAGGTGAGAAGCATCAATCATTAGTTTTTTTAAATTTTTTTATTTTTTCCAAGGACAGAGAAAGTCAGAGAGAGGGATAGATAGGGACAGACAGACAGGAACAAAGAGAGGTGAGAAGCATCAATCACTAGTTTCTCGTTGCTCTTGCGACTCCATAGTTGTTCATTGATTGCTTTCTCACATGTGCCTTGACCGTGGGCCTTCAGCAGACTGAGCAACCCCTTGCTGAAGCCAGCGACCTTGGGTCCAAGCTGACGAGCTTTTGCTCAAGCCAGATAGGCCCGTGCTCAAACTGTCAAGCTCGGGGTCTCGAACCTGGGTCTTCTACATCCCAGTCCGATGCTCTATCCACTGCGCCACTGTCTGATCAGGCAATGTGGATGTTTTTATGCTTTGTGTTGTTCCAAATGTCCCTTAAACTATCTTCATTTTGTTAAATTGTTTTTTTCTCTTTTCTGCTCTGACTAGGTGTTTTACTCTACCTTTCTTCCAAATCACTGATTTGATCTTATTCTTCATCCAACCTACTCTTTATACCTTCTAGTATATATTTTTATTTTAGATATTATATTCTTCATTTCTTACTGGGCTTTATTTTATGGTCTTTTGTCTTTTTTTTCATGCTGTTCAGCATCTTTATAACCATTACTTTGAATACTATATCTGATAAATTGTTTTCCTCCATTTTATTTAGTTCTTTTTCTGTTGATTTCTCTGTTCTTTCATTTGAAGGCTGCTTCTTTGTTTATCCATTTTAGTTGCCTCTTTGTGTTTGTTTATATACATTAGGTAGATCTGCTATGACTCCTAGTCTTTGTGAACTGGCCTTATTTAGTAAGTGTCATGTGGGCTCCAGGGGTGGGATCTCTTTTGTCACCTGAGCTGGGTGCTCCAGAAATGTCCCTTGTGTGGGTTATGTGGGTCCTTCTGTTGTAACTGAGTCTTGATTGTTATTGGCCTATTGTGCATGTTTCAACCCTCAGGTTGTCTGACTGAGGCTCTACTATGACCAAGGTATGCAAACTGCTATGCAAGTGCTGACCATAAGAAGCAGAATTCACCTCAGATGGCTCTAGTGCCTGTCGAGATCTTGCTTTGAATATGCTGCTTACAAAACTTATTAATCTTGCTTGATGTTGTCTGAAGCTGGCCACTACGTATGTTGTTTCTGGTTCTCTTGGGAAGTGCTTTGATACAGGCCAATGTAAGACACTGCCTATGACTTGCCTTTCTCAACCTGTGTGGAGATACAAACAATTCACATTTTTGTAAATGGCTGCATTTGCTGGGCTTGGGTGTGCACGAGAAGGACTAAGTTGTGCATCAAGACTGGCTTTGCTCAGCATTAGTTCCAGGGGCAGGTCAGCAAAAGTTTCAAGGCTGAGATTCACCTCTGCCTGGCAGCTGTCTTTTGGGCTCAGTCACTGAAAGAACCTCTGGCTGTACTATACATGAGGTGAGTCACTAAGAAGGGATGAGTGTTGTTTACCAGATTGATACAGGTTCAAACTTGGTGGCAGTGCTGGGTCTGAGGCCACTCAGCAAAGTCCCTGGTATACCATGCCTAACTTCCACCCATGGGTGCTTGCACACCTTTGCATTGGGGTAGGGTTTCAGGGAGTCATCAGAGTGAGGACAGTAGACTGTATCAGGCCCAAATAGACTAAGATTTGGTGATGTGAAGGGAGAGCTCTTCTTAGTAAGGCATGAGAGGAAAATAATAGCTCATTTTAGAGTCAAACGGCTCAGTATGTCCTAGAATCTGCTGAAAGAAGACAGAGCTCAGTAGGGTGTATTGCTGGGAGTCAGGAGGATGGAGCTATTGTATCGAGGGGGAGGTACCAGTCATATTTCTGAGAAGGTTGTAGTTATTCTTGGTACAATTCATTTTAAATGGTAAGCAGAAAAATACTGGAGACTAAAGTTACTTAAATCTAATAGAATCACCAGGATAAATCACTCAGATTTTAGTAATCTGCTTCTTACTGTTTCACTTAATTTTTATGCATATTGCAGAAAAGTTGCTTTTCATACATTTAGAATGTCTCCAGGACAAAAAGTGAAAATATACCTTGGCAATTATTCAACCTGTGAATATAAATCTGGCTGAAGTATATTTTAATTTAAATTGCTGTTTAATATCACTTGGAGTTCCTTGTTTAAAAATGAATACTGTTCATACTAGGCAACTTTGTTTCATAAATATCTTAGTGATTCTAATGTTGAACTCCATTAACATTAATGAAAGCCCTACAAATGTAGCCATGCGCCCAGAAATTATCTTTAAGCAGTTTAGAAAAATAAAATAGAAAGTACATGTAGGACATAAGCCAATGATTGGTATCCGATTCTGTGTGTAGAGCTGCAAATCTTTTAAATTTTCCCCCAAACTCCTCTTCTTCTGTGATATGTCTTCTGTTTCACATTGCCCATAATCTGTTCATATTAGCAACTTTCTGGGATATGGAAAGCAGACAGTATCTTTTGAAGTTCACTGGTAAATTGCTACCAGGAGTAAGAAAGATCTTACATTCTTCCATAAGTCTTTGTCACTATATGGCAATACAGGAGTATATATAGAGAGATATGGACAGCTTCTTCTCATCTTAGTTGAGAGTAGAAAAGGGAGGGGTTGATAGAAGAGGAGAGAATATTTGAATATTCACAATAACAGCAGATAAGGATTAGAAATAATAAAAAACGGTGAGACATAAAATCTAATTTTGTCTTACAGTTTTGCCTAGAGCTAGCTCTGATCTTTTTCTTCATTAGGAAAAAAATATAAAATCTTGGGCTCAAACATGGCTTACTATGTATGTAAGATTTACAAAGGATTTAGATTTACAAAGGATTTTTACATACAATATCTCTATCAGGCTTCATTGTAACCTAAATTATAAAGACTTTGAAGCTCATTTACAATAGCTAGGACATTTAAACAACTTAAATGCTCATCAGTGGATAAATGAATAGTGAAAATGTAGTATCTATATACAATGAAATATTATACAGTCATAAAAAAGAAAAAATCTTGCTATTGTGACAGCATGAATGGATCTTGAGGGCATGATGCTAAGTGAAATGTCAGACATAAAAAGTTAAGTCCCTTTTGATCTCACGTATGGAGAATCTAACAAAACAAAACTAAAACCCAAACAAAGAACAACTAAGACAGCTCATGAAGGTAGAGAAGAAATTGATGGATACCTGAGGTTCATGGAAGGGTGGTGGGTGAACTAGGTGAAAATCAAAATGTACAAATTTTCAGTTATAAGATGCTTGTCATGGAATATAATGTACACCATCATGACTATAGTTAATAATACTGCATTATATATTTGAAAGTAGCAGGAGAGTAGATCTGGAAAATTTTATCATGAGAAAAAAAATGAACTAGGTACAGTGACTGTACTTACCATGGTGATCATTTTATAATAAATATTAATATTAAATTATTATGTTGTATACCTGAAATTAATATTATATTATGGTAATAACACCTAAAATAAAAGACTCTAAGCCTCAGACTAAGTACCTTACCCAGCTCTCAGAGAGCAGTCCAGTCAATTGAACTCATTTTCTGATCTTAGAACTTACACTCTTTGTACTACATACTTTTAATGTCCTCTAGAATAAATGGCCTTTAACGTAGCCCAACTATATCAAAATTATAAATGTTAAATTTATTTAATTTTTCTTTCCTACCTTTATTTTCTCTTCTTTTAGCTCTCTATATCCAAGGCTTTTATATCCTGATATCAATGCCATCTTATTCAGCATAACATTTTTGCAAATGGCTTACCTTAAATTTAAAGAGAGAAACTTTTCAGTGAAATACTTAGAAATTTATAAAAAACACTTTTTTAAAATTGAATTGTATTGGGTGACACTGGTTAACATAATTATATAGTTTCTTGTGCCCAATTATACAACATATCTCTGTCCATCACCATTTACCCGACCCCCATACCCTCTTCTACCTAAACCCCCAACCCTAACCTTGTCCAAGAGTTTTTTATTTATTTTATTTTATTTTTTTGGTCCTTTTTTGCTCTGTCCTTCCACCTCCCTCACCCAACACCACCCACCCCCTTGACAGCTGAACACTTTTTAAGTTACACATATATTTAAATTTTTTATTCTAAACACAAGTTTTCTAGGGTGTAAAACCCATGTTTTATTCTTAGCCTTGGCATGAATCACTCTCTGTCCTTGGGCAACTCACTTAACACATTGTTGCCTAGTAAGATTTTTCTTTTTTTACAGAGAAACTTTACTCTTTCTCATGGTACTCTTCCTCTGTTTCCTTGAAGTACTTGAGATACTGAGTGTCCTTCTGTGAGTTCCTCAAGTATAGTTTATACAGAAATAAAATTGAAAGGTTTCTAAACTTTGTGAAGATTTCTTCAAAAGCAGTCTTTAAAGTTGAAGTATGGATAATCTATCATTTCCCTTTCTATTGCTTTGCTTTGGGTTATCCTACAACAAGGTGACATGCAAATTGTCCCTACTCATGACATGATGAGGCTGTAACACTGTATTACTATGCAACAAAGAACACTTGACTACCCACATTTTAACTTGATCTTTATTTCATAATTGAGTATATGATTATACTTTTATCATTTTAAGTTTATTTAATAAATTAGAATACTCTATGGCTAATTCCTATACATGTTGAATGTGCTTTATTTTCTCTCTCCTGTCTTTAGGGATGTCTACACTTGAAAAATCAAGCACTCACAGTTGTGAAGACTAAGATCACAGAGGTTGATCAGTAAGTTTGATTTTTCTATGGCTTTTTAAAAATTTTATGTTAATTTTACAAAATAATCATCATTGATTTATATTCATTATTGATTTTAATAGGTGGTTTCATTTTGATACCAATTTTCCTAATATTTGAGTATCCAATCAAAAATTTACTTTGTTAAAATAGGAAAAAAAGGTTCATTGATACAGAGGGTTGGTTAGATCTCAGATAGCTAGTAGGTTAAAGTAGATTTACTGGTGAAAGTTTGATTTTACTTTTTTATAAGTCAATGTATTTGATGCTTGTTTGAGTGACATCTCTATGTGAGATACACTCTGATTCATGTAAGTATTCTCTAAAACAATTCCTGCTTTTGAGATACTAAAGATCTTGCTCATGAAATACTGCATTTACATGTAATATCAGTGGTGAGTGAAAGCAATATTTATAAACAAACTGTCACAAAATAGTATGTGATTGTCAAATGAGTGATATAAGTAATAAAACATCACCCTGTGAGCTGGAAAACAGAAAATACCTAGGAAGAAGAGATGGGGTAAACTAGATCTTGAAGGGTTATGAGAATATTTGATAAGAAGCTAGAAATAGGTAAAGCCAAACCACAGTGTCAATTAATCTCAATAAAGGCAAAGACATGGCCAAGAATAAACAAATTTAAGGAGAAAATGCTTCTGAAGAAGAAGACAAAATAAAGTTGATCAAGTAGAATAGATCAGTAGAACAGAGGAGAGATTAGAAATCAAGAGCCAAGATAAATAAATAAATAAAAGCTTTATGGAAGGGGAGTTGCATAATGAAAATATAACTTATAGAAGAAAGATAAATTTAAAAGTATACAGAGTAAAATAGAAGAGATTCATATAGTACAATTCAGTTGAGTTACATAAGAATAAGGACTCGAGGAAAGATGTGTCTCTAATAGTGGCAAGTGATTTATATAAACACCAAATGTACTCCCTTAAATATTCTTCACTTTTGTCATTGCAATAGAGAGCTTGTAAAATGGCCACCAGTGACTTCTGCCTGCTAATCCTTGTGTAACTCTTGAGTATGAGATAGACTTAATCACTTTATTCTGAGTAGACTATGGCCAACATGATAGGATGCTATTTCCAAGATTAGGTTACAAGGAGATTGTGGCTTTCATCCTCTCTTGCTCTCTTTCTGGTTTGTTCTGAGGGAAGTCAGCTGTCATATTATGGAAAAGTCCTTGTGCCAGAAAGTGATTATGTTAGCCAACAATCAGTGAAGAACTCAATCAGTAAGTGAGCTTGGAAGAGTATCCTCCTCCAGTCCAACCTTGAAATGACTAATGTTCTAACCAACACCTTGATTACAACCTTGTGAAAGACCCTGAGCTAGAGGTACCCAGTGCAGCTATGCTGGAATTCTTGACCAATAGAAGCTATGAGCTAATAAATATTTGTTGTTTTAAGCCACTGAGTTTGAGAATAAGATGTTAACATAGTAACAGATAAAAAATCATTACAGAATTAAATATTCTTCTACCTCTGCCATTATTACTGACTTAATATTATGAAGGACCCTCCCACTATATAACACAACAAAACTCAAACTAAAATACACTTTTTAATATATTACATGAATCACTGGAATCACAAAAAATAAGAGATACTATAAAGGATAAAATAACCTGATAAATATTCTGGAATAAAATTTCTGAATGGAAATTTTATTCCAGGATAGATACTGACTTGTTCTTGAAACAGGAATCTTATACTGGGTTTCACTGCAAGACAGCAGGTCAGAGGAATCCTTGAATGAGCTTAAAGAGGTTCCAGGTCAACAGTTTCCCTGAAATGTATGGCCAATTTTGCCCTTTAGGAAGGAGAGTTTCTTTCAAAAAATTAGATTAAAAATATGAATTCACATTTAAAATAAAAACAATAAAAAACAAAATCAAACCTGCAATCACAAAGTAAATATGATTTCCAAGAACTTTAATGATTTAAATTTTCACAAAAAAGAATATGTTAAGAGACGGAAGATGGCGATGGAGTAGGCGGACGTACCAACTTCCAACTCCCAAACCAAAGTGGATTATAACTCAATTTTAAGAACCATTATCTGGATAAACCAACTTTGAACTAAACTAAGTGGACTCTTCAACCAAGGAACACTGCAGAAGCCACATTGAGACTGGTAGGAATAGCGAAAACGCGAAGAGGGCTGCCCAGTTCCCCAGAGCAAATGGCAGCCCGCAGAGACCCGCGTGGCAGGAGGAGAGTTTGGCGGAAAGGGGGGGGACCAGGGTCCCAGGAACCAAGCCCCAGCTTGCAGTCCCAGAGCCTAGAAGAGGCACATGGACAGTATTGAGCTGTGAAGCAAGTGAGGATACTGTTTGTAAAAAAGAGATAGTTTCCTCAGACCCAAGAATCTTTTCAAAGGGACAGCGCAGAAACCCTCTCTCACAACCACGCACCCAGGGTTCTGGGGAACGGGGACAGAGGAGAAGAACAGAGCAGCGGGAACAGAGAGTGGACTGAAGGCATGAGGACACTCTGAGGGACAGCCATTCTGACCCCTGGGCTAAGTCATTTCCCTAAGCGAAAACGAATATTTCCCCTGGAACTAGCAATACCAGCAAAGGGAGACAGGACACTAGCCAAACAAGCTCTCCCACAGCAATTAGAGCAGAGCTGCTTAGAGGGAGGGAGCTCCCAAACCTACAGTGTGGAGACTTAAGACACAGCCATCTCTCTGAGGGTTGCTGAAGGGATGTTGGCGGCAGGACGCTGAAAAGCGGTCCTGTCGGTGTGGGCGGAGGCACAACCGATGTGAGCTCGGTCTAGCCCAGCAGGGGTGGAGGGGAAGCGCAAAAGTGGTCCGGCAGCTGCGGGCCTGCCTGTGACCCCACTTCTGGGGGAAAATACAGGCAGAGATCTACTCTGCGACCCTGCGCAAGCCGCCCATGAATGCAGGGATGGCTAAGACCAGGGACGGGCGAGGGGCTCGCGGCTGAGCTCACGCTGCCAACCCCACCTGGATGGAGAAACCGCGGTGGTTTCAAAGCTACGTGCGCGCGAGCTGGCTTTTGCGGCCGAGCTCACGCTACTAGCCCCGCCCGGCCAGAGAAACCCCGGTGGTTTGAAATCCTACGTGAGCGAGCTGGCGCCAAACGTGGGGGCGGGGTAGAGTCCGGATTGATCGGAAGCTAGCAGCTGAACTCACGCCATCAAACACACCCGGCCCAATAAACCGCATATTGCGACTCTGCGCAGGAGGGCCCGGGCCTCGAGGGTGGGGCTAAATTCTGGACGGGCAAAGGCTCACAGCTGAGAGCACGTCAAAAGCCCCGCCCAACCTGCAAAACTGTGGCGAGCAGGCTCTGACTGCGGGGGCTGGGCGTAAGCCTCCCAGAAATGGCCTGGGTCCGCAGCTGAGCAAAGGTGCTCACCTTTGCCCTTGGTGCTAAGGCTTGTGGCTTGAGTGATAGCCCCTACCGCGGAGGAGAGGTGGAAATTACAGCAACAGCCGTAGTAGGCTGTCGCTGGCAACGCCCATACCCAACCACCCTAGGCAGCGGCAGAGGGAGTGGAAGGCCTGCAGACAGACCACACCTAGAGATCACAAAGGGAACACCTACTGGACTCCAGTGCCCACAACGTGCCTATACACAGATAAAATGGGCAGGCAGAGGAATGCAAACCAAATGAATCAAGAGAAATCCCCAGAGAAGGACCTGAATGAACCAGATATAACCAAACTACCAGAAGCAGAATTTAGAATAGTGATAGTTAGGATGTTCAAAGAAATTAGAGGAACAATGGATAGTCACTATGAACGCCAAAATAAAGAGATAAAAAGTATAAAGAATGAAATTGAAATAATAAAAAAGAATCAGACAGAAATGACAAATATAGTATCAGAACTGAAGACCACAATGGAAGGAATTAAAAGCAGGATAAATCATGCTGAGGATCGAATCAGCGAGTTAGAGGACACAATAAACAAAGGCACAGAAGCAGAGAAGTAAAAGGAAAAGAGACTCAAAAAATGTGAGGAAACTCTAAGGGAGCTCTGTGACAACATGAAGAGAAACAACATTCGCATCATAGGGGTGCCTGAAGAAGAGGAAAGAGGACAGGAAATGGAAACTTTGTTCAATCAAATCATAGCAGAAAACTTTCCTAAATTAAGGCGGGGAAACATTCCACACATTCAAGAAGCACACAGAACTCCATTAAAGGGAAACCCAAAAAGATCTACATCAAGAAACATATAATTAAAATTCCAAAGCTAATGGATAAAGAAAAAATCTTAAAAGCTGCTAGAGAAAAAAAGGCTATTACCTACAAAGGAGCCCCCATAAGAACGACATCCGACTTCTCAACAGAATCACTTGAGGACAGAAGGGAATGGCAAGATATAATCAAAGTAATGCAGAACAAGAACCTACAACCAAGACTACTCTATCCAGCAAGGCTAACATTTAAAATTGAAGGAGAAATAAAGAGCTTTCCAGACAAAGAAAGCCTAAAGGAATTCATTAAAACCAAACCAATTCTGCAAGAGATACTAAGGGGCCTGTTGTGAACAGTTCAAAGGGAGGAAAGAATATAGCAAAAGAAGAATATAGCTTTAAAGAATAAAATGGCAATAAACAACTACATATCAATAATAACATTAAATGTAAATGGATTAAATGATCCAATCAAAAGACATAGGGTAGCTGCGTGGATAAAGAAATAGGACCCATACATATGCTGTCTACAAGAGACACACCTTAAAACAAAAGATGCACATAGACTGAAGGTAAAAGGATGGAAAGAAATATTTCATGCAAATGGAAATGAAAAAAAAAAGCCGGGGTAGCAGTACTTATAGCTGACAAAATGGACTTTAAAACAAAGGCTGTAGTAAGAGATAAAGAAGGACACTACATAATGATAAGGCTGCAGTAAGAGATAAAGAAGGACACTACATAATGATAAAGGGAACAATTCAACAGGAAGATATAACTATTTTAAACATCTACGCACCAAATATAGGAGCCCTGACATACATAAAGCAGACTTTGATGGACATAAAGGGCCAGGTTAACAGTAATACTATCATAGTAGGGGATTTCAATACCCCACTAACAACACTGCATAGATCCTCAAGAAAGAAAATCAATAAAGAAACAGCAGACTTAAAGGAGACACTAGATCAACTTGATTTAATAGATATCTTCAGAATTTTTCATCCTAAAGCAGTAGAATATACATTCTTCTCAAGCACTCATGGTACGTTTTCTAGGATAGACCACATGTTAGGACACAAAAATGGTCTCAATAAATTTCAGAAGATTGAAATCATATCAAGCATTTTCTCTGATCACAATGCCATGAAACTAGAAATTAACCACAAAAGAAAAACTGAAAAATACTCAAACACTTGGAAACTGAATAGCATGATATTAAATAATGAATGGATTAACAGTGAGATCAAAGAAGAAATTAAAAAGTTTTTAGAAACAAATGATAATGAGCATACATCAACTCAAAATTTATGGGACACAGCAAAAACAGTACTGAGAGGGAAGTTCATTGCACTACAGGCATATCATAAGAAGCTAGAAAAAGCTCAAATAAGTAGCCTGACCCAGCAGCTAAAAGAACTAGAAAAACATCAGCAAATAAAACCCAGGACAAGTAGAAGGAAGGAAATAATAAAGGTCAGAGCAAAAATAAATGACATAGAGGCTAAGGAAACAATACAGAAGATCAATGAAACCAGAAGGTGGTTCTTTGAAAAGGTAAACAAGATTGATGAACCTTTAAGTAGACTCACCAAGAAAAAAAGAAAGAGGTCTCAAATAAATAAAATTAAAAAGGACAGTGGAGAAACAACAACTGATACAACAGAAATACAAAGCATTGTAAGAAAATACTATGAAGAACTCTATGCCAAAAAATTAGACAACCTAGGTGAAATGGACAAATTTCTTGAATCATATAATCTTCCAAAAATCAATCTGGAAATATCAGAACACCTAAACAGACAAATTATAACAAATGAGATCGAAACAGTTATTAAATACTCCCCAAAAAGAAAAGTCCTGGGCCTGATGGCTTCACAAGTGAATTCTATCAAAAATCAAAGAAGAACTAACTCCTATACTCCTCAAGCTATTTCAAAAATTTCAAGAGGAAAGAAGACTTCCAAACTCCTTTTATGAAGCGAGCATTATTCTGATCCCAAAACCGGGCAAAGACAACACAAAGAAAGAAAATTTAGGCCTATATTCCTGATGAATTTAGACGCTAAAATTTTCAACAAAATATTAGCCAACCGGATCCAGTAATATATGAAAAAAGTCATATACCATGATCAAGTGGGATTTATTCTGGAGAGGCAAGGCTGGTTCAATATTCGCAAATCAATCAATGTGATTCATCACATAAACAAAAGGAAGGACAAAAATCACATGATAATTTCAATAGATGCAAAAAAGGCATTTGATAAAATCCAGCACCCATTCATGCTCAATACTCTCAGTAAAGTGGGAATACAAGGAAATTCCTGAACATGATAAAGGCCATCTACGACAAACCCACAGCAAACATCATACTAAATGGACAAAAATTAAAAGCAATCCCCTTAAGATCAGGAACCAGGCAGGGTTGCCCACTTTCACCACTCTTATTCAACATAGTTCTGGAAGTCCTAGCTATAGCAATCAGACAAGAAGAAGAAATAAAAGGCATCCAAATTGGAAAAGAAGAAGTAAAACTGTCACTATTTGCAGATGATATGATATTGTATAAAGAGAACCCTAAAGTCTCACTCAAAAAACTACTGGACCTTATAAATAAATTCAGCAACATGCCAGGATATAAAATCAATACTCAAAAATCAGAGGCATTTCTGAATACAAACAATGAACTGTCAGCAAAAGAAATTAAGGAAACAATCCCCTTCACTATTGCAGCCAAAAAAGTAAAATACCTAGGAGTAAATTTAACCAAAGAGGTTAAGGACTTGTACTCAGAAAATTATAAAACATTGGTAAAAGAAATCAAGGAAGATACAAACAAGTGGTAGCATATACCGTGCTCATGGCTAGTTAGAATAAACATCATTAAAATGTCTATACTACCCAAAGCAATTTATAAATTCAATGCAATACCAATTAAAATACCAATGACATACTTCAAAGATATAGAAAATATATTCCAAAAATTTATATGGAACCAAAAAAGAACACGAATAGCCTCATCAATCCTAAAAAGAAAAAATAAAGCAGGAGGTATCACTCTTCCGGATATCAAGATCTACTACAAGGCCATTATACTCAAGACAGCTTGGTACTGGCATAAGAACAGACAAATTGGTCAATGGAACAGAACAGAGAACCCAGAAATAAACCCGCAGCTTTATGGACAACTGATATTTGACAAAGGAGGAAAAAACATACAATGGAGTAAAGACAGCCTCTTTAATAAATGGTGTTGGGAAAATTGGACATCTACCTGCAGAAAAATGAAACTAGACCATCAACTTACACCATTCACAAAAACAAATTCAAAATGGATGAAAGACTTAAACATAAGCCGTGAAACTATAAGCATCTTAGAAGAAAACATAGGCAGCAAGCTTTTCGACACCTGTAACAGCAATATATTTGCCGATTTATCTCCACGGGCAAATGAAATAAAAGGCAAGATAAACAAATGGGACTATATCAAACTAAAAAGTTTTTGCACAGCTAAAGACAATTAGAACTGAATAAAAAGACAAACCACACAATGGGAGAACATATTCGACAGCACGTCAGATAAAGGGTTAATAACCAAAATTTATAAAGAACTTATAAAACTCAACACCAGGAAGACAAACAATCCAATCAAAAAATGGGCAAAAGAAATGAATAGAAATTTCTCCAAAGAAGACATACAGATGGCCAAAAGACATATGAAAAAATGCTCAACATCACTAATTATTAGAGAAATGCAAATTAAAACCACAATGAGGTATCATCTCACACCAGTCAGAATGGCACTCATCAGCAAAACAATACAGAATAAGTGCTGGCGAGGATGTGGAGAAAAGGGAACCCTTCTGCACTGCTGGTGGGAATGCAGACTGGTGCAGACACTGTGGAAAACAGTTTGGAGATTCCTCAAAAAATTTAAAGTCGAACTGCCTTTTGACCCGGCTATCCCACTTTTAGGAATATACCCTAAGAACACCATAACACTGTTCGAAAAGAAGAAATGCGTCCTCATGTTCATGTCAGCATTGTTCACAATAGCGAAGATCTGGAAACAGCCCAAGTGTCCGTCAGAAGACGAGTGGATTAAAAAGCTTTGGTACATATATACTATGGAATACTACTCGGCCATAAGAAATGATGACATCGGATCATTTACAACAAAATGGATGGACCTTGATAACATTATACGGAGTGAAATAAGTAAATCAGAAAAAAAAAAACTGAGAACAGCATGAATTCATACATAGTTGGGACATAAAAGTGAGACTATGAGATATGTACAAGAGTGTGGTGGTTACGGTGTGGAGGGAGGGAGGGATGGGTGGGAAAGATACAAGGGTAGGGGCACAGGGAAAACCAGATAGAAGGTGACAGAGGACAATTTGACTTTGAGTGATGGGTATGCAACACAATTGAATGATAAGATAATCTGGAGATGTTTTCATTGTACATATGTATCCTGATTTATTGGTGTCTCCACATTAAAGTTAATAAAAAAAAAATTTTTTTAAAAAATGTTAATATTCACCGCCCTATTATTTTTGACACATAATTCAGTTTCAAATATATAATTTATATATATTTTAGAAATGTAACTTTTATTTAATTGAGAACCCAATGTTCATCTTTAATAAATGTAAATAGTATCACAAAAAAAAGAATAATGTTAAATGTTTATAGAATTTTAAAGAAATAAAAATCAGAATATAGATTGAGCAAACAATAAGTGAGCAAACAACCAGTTATTCTTGAAGAGGAATAAATAAACTTTAAAAATGTAATCAGTGAAAATAAAAAGTAAAAAAGAAAATGTCAAAAGCATAGAGGTTATGCAATGAAAAAGAAAAAAGCTCTTTTTCTCTTCTTCCTCACCTGATCTGTGGAAGGAATAACTTTATAGTGTATCTGTTGATTCTCCATCCTTTGAGATAAAGAATTCAGGTTACTTGGTTTACACTTTTTCTTCTCTCTTTGCTCTACCTCCATATACCCCATATGTTTGATAGTCATGCTTTTCTTCTTCAGTTTCCTGATTACATTTAAAAATTAATTTTAATATAGTGAGCTTTGGCCCTAGATGATTACCTCAATGGAAGAGCATCAGCCAGGCATGTGGATGTCCCAGGTTTGATTCCTGGTTAAGGTACACAGGAGAAGCGACCATCTGCTTCTCCAACCCTCCCCTTTTCCCTTCTCTCTTTATCTCTCTTTTTCTCTCCCTCAGCCATGGCTCGGTTGGAGCAAGTTTGCCTGTGTGCAGAAGATGGTTTCATGACCTAGCCTCAGGTGCTAAAATGGCTCCAATTGCAATGGAGCAATGGCCCCAGATGGACAGAGCATCACGCCATAGAGACTTGCTAGATGGATCTCAGTTGGGGCACATGTGGGAGTCTGTCTCTCTGCCTCCCCATTACTCACTTAAGAAAAATAAATAAATAAGTAAGTAAGTGAGTATATTTAGTGAGCCTTTTTCATTTGTCAATGTTAGACAGCATTTTCACAATGGAAATTAAAGGATATAGTGGCCTTAAGTATTCCTCCATCTATATTTATCTCTTCCAAATCTCAATTTCTAATTACCATCTCTCTTCATTTTTGCTGTCAAAAATATTATTATTTACCTTCTTTTCTTTACCATTGTTGGGTAAACAAATGTTTTTTAAGTTTGCTTGCCTGTATTGGGGCAGCACCATGTATGTATAGTCTATGAAAGGCTGAAGCTGCTTGCCCTTAGCATGGCAGATTGCAAATTACAGATTGCCTTCCTGCTTGGGAGGGACTATTGTTTGCTATTGTTTGCTGGAGAAGAGGTTTTATTTTTCCCAGCTGGTTTTGCTAGAAATTAGAGAGAGAGAGAGAGAGAGAGAGAGAGAACAGAAAGAGAGAGAGAGTGCAGAGAGAGAGAGAGAGAGAGAATGCTGAGGCTGGGTGTGCTGAGGCTGGTGGGAGCCTGAGTCCGGAGGGAGAGTCTGGAGAATGAGTCAGGGCTTTGAGAGACCTGAGTGAGAGGGAAGCGGTCTTCCCCGCCGGTTTGCTCATCTGCCATTACGAAACTCTAATAAACACAATGGCCCACCATTTTCTGGCTCCACAATCCTTTACCATCTGCCCGAATCCAATGGGAACCTGCATGGCCACGGCAGTGGCCACTGGCCTTACAGCTATATATCAGTCTTCCTTGTTATGCATATAGATGGCATATTAAAAAAAAAAGGCCAACATCTATAAAATCAGGTGATGTAAATATTCACCAATGAGTTTGAACCTTCTAAAAGAAGATGGTGTGCTCCTCCACAAAACCAAACAAAAATGAGCGGATTTAGGGAGAGTGACAGTGCAAGAGCACATATGGTACCTTATAATTATTGTATTTCATTTGTTTGATGATGAACTCTTTGTTTTAAACATTTGAACACCTCTAAGTTTAGGGTGAACCTTTTAATTATTGTTGTCCAGAAAGTGGTAGTTATCTAGTAGTTATTGATTGTTTATGTGAAAACTAGACCACAGCTGCTCATAATATCATCGATTCACAATGATGGTACTACATACATTAAATTTAATTGGATTTTAAAATATCAAGAATAATACTCTGTGAGTTGGTCTCAATACAAAGAATTATTAAATACATATATAGACAGGAAAAAGAGCAGTACACACATATTAAAATGTCTATATAAATAAGTCTAGTAGAGTTATTGCAATGAGTATAAAATAAAAATTTTAAATAGAAAGAAAACATTGTGCTGTAGTTTAATTAGGAATATTTTCCCCTTGTGAGTATAGGATAGCAGTATATCACATCTAATTGATTGCTTTTTAAAGTCAACAACACATCAATTTAAAATGTATATATTAGAATATACCTTTACCTTTTTAGTAAGATCTTTCAGCTTTCTTATTTTAGTATTTGTTATAGAGAAGCACTTTTTCATTGATTTTTTAAAACAGAACTCTTTAACAACCTGATAAAATTTGCTCTGCAAACCTCCCTGACAGAAGCAGCCTTTGTTCCACCCCTCCTCCCATCCCCAATACTGTTACCTCTTCTAGAGGAACAGAAGCTTTGGCTGGACACACTTCCAATCTCCCTTGCAGCTATGACTACATGACTAGGTTTTACCATGTGATGCAAACAGAAGTGATTTATGCAATTTCTGGTTTGTAAATCTAGGAGAAAAGAAACTCTGCCACCTCTCTCCTCTAACCTTCTTGCTTTTCCTTTTCCCTGTGGCTGTAGTGTGGGCATGATGCCATCTCTGACAATGAACCCAAGGACAAGAAAGCAGAGCTTGCAAAATAAGATTAAAAAAACCCCTTACATCACTCACAAAGCCTACCAGATTTGATCATCTACATTTACTGATATATGAAGAAAAATACTATTTTGTTTCAGTCAATGTGTTTTAAGAGACAATAAGACTGCTATGCTAGCATGAGGTAAGTTCTCAAAAGTTTGGAGGACTAACCTTAAAGAACAGATGAGCTATACCAATGTCTACCTTCACCATATTTTTTTTTCTGGAGATAGTTCTTAAGGATTAATAAAAAAATTGCATTCCTGATAAATGTTATTAAATTCTAATTTTGGATATTAGGAAAATTTATACAAGGAAATTATTCTGCATGTGATTATAGAGACCCAGGAATTATATGTAGAGAAGACACCTGCATTACTTAAGATGAATTCTAGCTACAGTAACTGATATACCCTGAAAGCTCAGAAATTTAATAAATGTTAATTTCTTGCTTATGTCAAAATATAATGTGTGCTAGTAGGGTAAGAACTATTTCCTTGCTAGTCCTCTCAATGCTTTCTATGCAGCAGGAGGAGGGGAATAGGGTGAGGACCATACATGTGAAGTTCAAACAAAAATGACACTCATCACTGCTCATATTACCTTGATCAGAACATTAAAATACAATGTTATATATCAGAATCCAATAAGATAGAAAGAAACTACTTTAAGGACCTAAAATAAAGAATTGGTTATAAGAAATTTAATACAAGACATTACACAAGTGATAAAAGAGTTGAGAAACCAATCAAAGGACAATAGACACCTCGGGCATTAGCAATAGCAATAAACTCTTCCATCTTCTACTATAGTCAGAGTAGGCAGTGTTACCAGAATCCAGGTCATGTTCGATTTTAGAAGCTGAAATCATAGTGGGGCTGCCTGGTTGAATCTAGAGCTCTACAGGGGATAGAGCTGCTGGTGTAAATGCCATCCTGGTCTTTTACTTCCTCCCTCCCCAAATATTCCTCCACTTCTCATTTGCCAAATCTAGTTTGAAGCTACTACCACAAGCCTGGGCAAGACCGGCTGCAGGGATCAGTGGCCTGCTATGCAGAACTGATCAGAGAAAGAGGAAGGGTCTGGAAGCAAGCAGAGCACAGAAGAACCACTTGGGTCATGCTTACTTCAAGGAGGCTAGAGAATAGAGTTTGTTTTCCCAGCAGAGGTCCCCAAACTACGGCCCATGGTCCAAATTGCGGCCACCTGAGGCCATTTATCCAGTCCCCCACCACACTTCTGGAATGGGGCACCTCCTTCATTGGTGGTCAGTGTATAGAGTACTGTATGTGGCGGCCCTCCAACGGTCTGAGTGACAGTGAACTGGCCCCCTGTGTAAAAAGTTTGGGGACCTCTGGCCCAGAGAATACTGATGTTGACAAGCCATGAAAACCCAAATTAAAGAGAAAAGTTGGGGACATCTAAAGTCAGTTGGTGAGTCCTTATTAAAAAATACCAAATAACTATTGAAAGTTTCTATCAGCCAGCTTCTTCTTTTTTATTTTATTAATTTTAATGGGGTGACATTAATCAATCAGGGTACATATGTTCAAAGAAAACATCTCCAGGTTATCTTGTCATTTAGTTATGTTGCATACCCATCACCCAAAGTCAAATTTTCCTCTGTCACCTTCTATCTGGTTTTCTTTGTGTCCCTCTCCTCCCCTCTCTTCCTCCCTCTCCTCCTCCCCACCCCCGTAACCACCACACTCATGTTCATGTCTCTTAGTCTCTTTTTTATGTCCCACCTATTGAAATAAGTAAATCAGAAAAAACTAAGAACTGCATGATTCAGCCAGCTTCTTAATATAGGATTTCATCTGCCAAAATCAGCGAAGTTTAACATCTTCTGCATTTAAAAAAAAATTGATAGATTTTTACTGGATTTTTAATAAGTTTAGTAATGTTGCAATAAATACTGGGCTAACAGAAAATTTTTAAAGTTTCCATTTGAGTTGAGTTGATGATGTTAAGATTCAAGTTGTAGTGAGCAGGGAAAGAGAACTCTGGAAATATTAATTTCTCTAATCCTACTATACTTTAATATTCTAAATTTTGGATTCTATGGTTAAAATTTCATTAGTAACCATATTTCTCCATGTGTAAGATGCACCCTTTTTCAAAAAATTTGGGGTCTAAAAACTGGGTGTGTCTTATATAGTGGTTGTTGATTTTTTTACTTGCATTTCCCACTTTCCGCACTTGTTTTTGTGCTCATTGTTGACGACAGTAATTCGTCATCAGACACAGATGAGGACAAGCTAATGGATGGGAGTTTTGACAATGATGAGGACTTCTATGAATTTAATAATGAATAAAACTTGAGTTCGATAACTTTATGTAATACATTTTTTTTCAAATTTTGGGCCCCAAATTAAAGTGCATCTTGTACATGGGAGCGTCTTATACATGGGGAAATACGGTACTTAGTTTCAGATACCAAAAAGGCTTCTCTGTTAATATTTGTTAGAGAACCTAAGAAGTGGGATTTATTCTCTTTCCTAAATGTTCATTGCAAAAATATTTAAAAAGATACAAATGGGAGATATACTACTCTTCCTTCTTCTGACTATTGCTTTCTCTGATTCTGTTCATTGTCTTGTGACTTTTCCACATTATCTACACATACAGCATTGCATTTTTATTTAACTGTTGCTAGCATGAGTAACTAATCTGCGACAAGGAACCATATTTAGCTGAGAAGACTGAAGGACCATTACTAGCCACTAAATTGGTCACCTGGGAGAAAAAAGAACTGAACTTTCAAAATAACAAGGAATTGGACTAGAGATTATTTATCAGCCACACAAATAATCATTTTTTGTTCTAAAGTTGAATTTTCTGTATTACCAATACATATTAACATTGTGAATTTGGGGTGGGCATATTAGAAAGTGTGTAACCAAGGAAGAAATAGCATCTAATAAGTGATTATTTAAAAACAGAATTCTTTAATATAACAAACCAAGATATTTGTTTTGACTCCAGATATTTCAGTCACAGAATTCAGTATCATTTTAGAAAATTCACCTTTTTTTCCCCCAGTTTTCTAGAAGTGGGAAAATATACACTTTTTGAGAATAATTATGCATCTCTGTTCACATTCAGCCGACATCACCAAATGCACTCAAGAAACCTAACAAACAATAACTCATTTTAACTCACATGGTCTCTGTGTCATTTGAAGCTAGAAGATGCCATGATGGTTTTAGCACTGTACTCGACTCCTTGATTTAAATCATAAATATTATACTTCTCACTTTATAGCTACAGAGTCTTGTTTAAGAAGGTCACATAAATGGAAATTCAGAACAAGGATGGCAAATAGTTTCTCACCATGATGGTTTTGTCTGTCTCAAGTACTGTGATGAAAGAGACTTAGAACCATTCCTGGCTCAGCAGGTTGGAATATGGTGATTAATAAGAATGTCTTTCATGAGAGTGTGTGTGTACATTTCTCTCAGCTCCTTGACTTCTCCCATCATTCTTAGATAATAAATTTCTCTCTTACCCTCCCCCTAAATCCCCTCCTCTTTCTATCTTCTAAGAAAAATTTGCACTTGGGAGAGGCCCTGAATATCTCAATGGGGCTATCTCAGCTCTCATTCTTTAACACCAGTCTCCCTGCTTTTAGTAACCACTATCTACACTTGGGGAATACTCACCAGTGAAAATTGGCAGGTGGACATAGACTTGGTCTGTATTAGGGGTTCTTCCAAATTTGAATTTGCCATTCTAGCCTACCTGTCACTGTTAACGGTTCTTTAAATCTGTATCTAATTTCTACTTACTTCTACCCTGCTTACCTTTCACCTACATCTCACTTTCATAGCATATTTTTGTCCTGAGCAGCCATGTTTCTATTCTTTTGTATGAAGAGCTTGGCATTTCTGGATATTAAGGTTTGTGCCCTCAACTCGTCAGTGAGTTTTAAAAAGTATGACTTTTGAAGATTCTCTTGCTTTTTGTTGTTGTTATTGTTAGAGTGGGACAAAAGTCTCATCACTTTCTTATCTGATTGAAAAACAAATTACATTATATTTCTGTGATTGTCATTTTATTTTTAATTTGAAATGTCATCATTATATTATACATGGGATCTCTGGTATAGGTACAAATGAGGCATAAAACACAGGAGTCAAAGAACTATAACTTCCTGGTCTTACTTTAAAATACTTAAAGAAACTTCGTTGTTTTTGTATCTCTCTGAGTTTAGCAATCTGGATTTTGCAGTACAGCAAGTCCTTGAATAACACTGGGGAATAATTTTTTATTATTTTTGGTTGCATGAGGTTTTAGAACTTTTTATATATGTCTCTGCATCGCTGATTCCAAATCTGAAATCTGTTTTTTGGTGCATGCTCTAGTTTTTATGCAATTTTAATTTACTTATGTTATAGTTAATGGCATGCATTGGTTTTTAAATTGGAGTTAAAGGGCAATGACTCTTGGATTGAACATAACAACAATGCAATTAATGTTTTACAAACATCACTTTTACATAATTGTAGTTGTTTTTAAATGTAAAAAAATAATTATTTGATAATAAACACCCTCTTATTTTGTTTTAAGATTGAATCATGGCTTCTTCGAGTACACGTAAATGTAATAATAGTCCTGACACCTTCTGTTTTATATGTGGCTGTTACACACTTCAACGTCAAAGGCGCAATATTTCATCATTTGTGACATGTGCATATATTGCCTATTTTCCAGTTCCCCTTGGTGATCAATACAAGAATTGGGCTCCTTATACTGTGTGTCATACTTGTGAAGAAATGCTTCGCGACTGGACAAAAGGAAAACTCAAAAGAATGCCTTTTGTTATTCCCATGGTTTGGTGTGAATCTAAGGACCACATCAGTCACTGTTATTTCTGTCTGATCAATACAAAGGGCATTGGCAAGAAAAAATGCATATGATTGCATATCCTAATATTTCTTCAGCAATACCACCTATCCCATACTCAAGACTCTCCCGGTTCCAGTTTTCAATGGTTTTATTTCTTCAAAGGACGAAGAAAGTGAATGTGGTGATCAAGTATTTTGATAAGATGCATGAGGAAATAGTTGTAGAATCTGAAGGCTCTTCTTCTGATGCCAAGCAGTCATTAACCCTTCAGTGGTTTAGCCAACCCAAATTGAATGACTTAGTAAGAGATTTGGGCCTATCAAAGAAAGCAGCTGAGTTATTAACCTCCAGGCTTCAAGAAAAGAATGTACTTCACTGTTCAGGTAAAGTATCCCATTTCAGGAAGCGTGAACAAATTTTTGTGGACTTTTTTTTGGAAGACAAATGCTTTGTTTACTGTTATGATATCAGTAGTCTTCTCAGCCAGCTAGTTGTTACCACTTACAGTCCAACAGAATGACAGCTATTTCTTGACAGCTCTAAACGGAGTCTGAAATGTGTTCTCCTACACAACAGTAATATTTATGCAGTGGTTCTAATTGGTTATTCAACTCATCTGTGACAAGATTATAATGACATAAAAATTGCCCTCTATTTATTGAAGTATAAGGAGCATAACTGTATCATTTGTGTGGATCTTAAAATGGTAAATTTCTTGCTAAGACAACAGAGAGGTTTTATGAAGTATCCTTACTTTCTGTGTTTGTGGGACAGCCGAGCTTGGGAGAAACACTGGGCACAGAAGAAGTAGCCAAAATGTGAAGCTCTGGAAGTAGGGATGCAAAATATTGTGAATGAATCTGTAGTTAATCGAGACAGGATCATTTTCCCCCACTTCACATCAAACTTGGGTTAATGAAGCAGTTTGTTCAGGCTTTGAATAGAGAAAGTGAATGCTTTCAACATATTATTTCTGCTTTTCCTGTCATGTCTTTTGAGAAAATAAAAGCAGATATATTCAATGGACCTCAAATCTAAACCCTCATACATGACAAAGAATTTTCCAGGAAGATGAATAAGGAGGAGACATCAGCATGGCAGTCTTTTGTAGCAGTTACAAAGAACTTCCTTGGCAACCAAAAAGCAGAAAACTATGAACTTCTGGTTCAAAAGATGCTGTTGGCTTTCGCGACATTGGATGTAACATGAGCATTAAGATTCACTTTCTGAACAGTCACCTTGATAAGTTCCCCAAAAATCTTGGAGCTGTTAGTGATGAGCAGGGAGAACACTTTCATCAAGATCTAAAGATGATGGAAGAGCCTTATCAGGGGTGATGGGACAGAAATATGATGGCAGACTACTGTTGGAGCATCAAGTGAGATTTTCCTCAACAAGTACACAAACGCAAGAGCTACAAATGCAAATTTTTGCCTGAATAGAATTTAAATAAGTTTTGTGCAAATTTTATGATTAAAATAAGTGTTTTTTTTATTATTTTATTCATTTTAGAGAGGAGACAGAGAGAGAGAGAGAGAGAGAGAGAGAGAGAGAGAGAGAAAGGGGGGAGGAGCTGGAAGCATCAACTCCCATATGTGCTTTGACCAGACCAGTGCAGGGTTTTGAACTGGCGACCTCAGTGTTCCCAGGTCAACGCTCTATCCACTGCGCCACCACAGGTCAGGCTAAAATAAGTGTTTTAATGTGTTCTATTTTAAAATTGTAGACAAATTCTGATGCAATAATATGTTTTAGTGTATTAGTGTATTTACTGCATTATATAAATTATTATATTTTCACAAAGATGATGCCCAAGAAGACATTCTGCTTTATTATGTTAAACTAAATGTTGAAAATTTTACAATAAAATGAAAACCTAAAATCTTGAATTGCAAAAATACTGTAGTTACAGAAAAAAAGTAATGTCAGATTTGAGATCAGCACACTCTAATTAGGTAAGAACAAGTGTTTTTGTGGATGCAACAAAAATTTTGTTTTCCAGTATAATACTTCATTCCACCTTGTTTTATTATATAACATTGATGAGAAAAACTGATAGCCAGCCATTGTCTGTGAAGTTTGCACATTCTCCCCATGTCTGTGTGGGTTTTCTTGAGGTGTTCAGTTTCCTTCACACATCCTGAAGATTTTTGCATAGGATGAACTGTCGTGTCTACATTGGCCCAGTCTGAGGGCGTGTGGGTCTGTGTCAGTGTGCCCTGCTTTGGAAGGGATCCTGTCCAGGGTGGGTTTGGCTTTGTACCCTGGAGTTGCAGGAAGAGGCTCCTGCCACCTGTGTTTCAGAACTAGAATGAGTGGTTGGAAAATGACTACTTTAGTTGTTTTTATTAATCTTTCTTAAATATATGTGTAGCTCACATTTATTGCAGTTCAGTATTAGAAGTTTGATGATATTTTTGTGACCAGAAATATGCCTGAGGAAATTAACTCTTGTTTGTGTTAATTAGCCTCTGGTAAAATTAGTTTTGTTATATGTCTTTTCACTTAAAGCCTCAGTTTCTAAGAACCAATCGTGACATTCACGGAAAAATTATCATGCTAAAACATGAGGGAATTCTGAAGCAGGGCACCTCAATGACTCATACTCTCCTTCTGTTTCCTTGAAATTTAAATTTGGAAACCTGTAGAGGAAATATTTTGGTGCTCTGAACTGGAGATGTTGTTTATAAGAACTTAATGGTGCCTGATCAGGTGGTGGTGCAGTGGATACAGCATCGGACTGGGATGCAGAAGACCCAGGTTCAAGACCCCGAGCTCGCCAGCTTGGACCCAAGGTTGCTGGCTCCAGAAAGGAGTGATTCGGTCCACTGAAGGCCCATGGTGAAGGCACATGTGAGAAAGCAATCAATGAACAACTAAGGTGTTGCAACGGCAATGAAAAACTAATGATTGATGCTTCTCACCTCTCTCTGTTCCTGTCTGTCTGTCCCTATCTATCTGTCTCTCTGACTCTCTGTCCCTGTTAAAAAAAATAATAATAATGGTTACTAACTTGTTGCACAAGAAATTTTTCCACTGCCTTCTTCTATTTCCTGTTTCTCTAACTTCCAGAGAATATTTTCGATAATTAAGAGAGAGCTATAATTTCATATATTGCTCTTCTTTTGCTTTACAAATTAAGCCTCCATATTCATGACTACATTTTTTCAGTTATTGCATAATGTAATTATACTATTAATCTTTTTATGTCCAAATTTCAAATATTTACATATTTAAATCTTTTCTTATAAATCAGCTCCTTTATCTGTTTAATTACTTTCACTGCTACTTGAATATAACTCAAGTTGTTTGTATAAGATTTCTGGTGCACTTATCCAAACATAACCAAACTTGTCTATATTACATGTATACTCTACATGCACACATTTGAACAGACTTTCTGTTCAACAGATTGCTTTTCTTGTTATATTAATACAATGTAAACTCTGACTAGAACAGACAGCTTTGTAACTTGTTTCTCCTATTCAATATCACATACTCATATATATTATATTGATAGCTCATTCTTCTTTTTGGGGTAGGAGTTGTCCTATTTATAACTTCGGTAGATCATCACAGCAGTTCGAGCAGGCCCCTTGCCCTGACTGAACCTGCCTGGACAAGGGTTCAGTAGCAATTTGACAGACATTTGTTCTCCTTTGGAGGATATCAATCTCCCGCTTTGGGAATGGAAATAGGTGCCTTTTAAAAGTTATTTTTTAAGCATTTGCTAGCAAAGTCTTCAGAGTAATTTTCATTCCTAAAATCTCTTTTGCTACTTTTGTATTGATGAGTTTTCTGGGTATAATGGGAAATAAAATTGCATAGAAGCAGTGATGAACAGCTTTCTTTCTTTTTTATTTTATTATAAGTATATTATAGTCTGATTGTCCAGTGTTGGATGAGATCCAATGGATACTACTCCACAGCTGATTTACTCTTCTTGGTTAGCAAAGTACAAATGGGGTTTAAAATATTACATATCATTGCCAAACAAATTAGACAAAATAAATCATATATGGAAGTCTAGATTAGATTAATCTGAACAAATGGTCCCTTTCCGTAGGTCGGCAAGTTAAATGTTTCTGTAGAATACAAACATACACAAAACACAGACAAAAAGAAATTCAAAACTCTGATTTGAGATCTGAGATCTGGTGCCCAGCCCAAGCTTCTCCATGTTTGTAGTCTTGTATCCTAAAATCATAGACAACTGCTTCCAAATGTGGTAAAGATTTGAGGATTATGCCTGCAAGAACATCAGAAATCAACATTGCTTTATAGTACAGGAAGGATTTGAGAGGCAGAACTGCTTCATTGACAGAAAAGACACATTAATTAACTTGTCAAATACTTCCTGCCAGATAGTATGACTGCAATAGATTTCACAAAATAATAAAGAACTGTTTCTCAGCAGTGATGAGAGTCCTTTATTTTGCTTATTTTCCTGTTTTAATTCGTGGTTCTGGACTTACGAAAGAAATAATGCAAAATTTACAACAGTTGCTTATGATGACAGGCATTTTTACAATGAGAAGCCATTGATAGTTACTTTGAAACTTCATATATATGGTTTTAGAGCTAATTTAAGTGAAGTGTGACATCAATTTGTTTACATTGGCAACAAGTTAGACGTTGAATTCATGAGTTGAAAATTGTTATGGTTTTATGAAAAAAGTAATGACTTAAATTTTTAAGAAATTAAAAAATATATTAGGCTTTAAGTAATAAATTTGATTTTTACTGTTTGTTAATTTTGTTATGTGTTTTATAATTTTATTAGTTGATAAAATACTTTACAAAAGTAACCTTTTTGGAAAACATAAAAATAATTTTAATTTTAAAATTTGATTGCATTTGATAAAATATATTCAAATTTTATGTACATTTGTAATGTCATTCATTATTTATTTAAATCATTCCCATCAATACAAAACAAACTCTGCTACTGTATCAGAATGATAAAAATCAATGTTTCTGTTGAAGTAAAACCAGGAAAAATAAACTTTCTGTAATAAATTTCTAAATTATAAATTATGTATATTGGTATTTTATTGTACATTTGAACATAACCAAGGAACACTTAGACATATGTAGTAATAATTACATTTAGTCATCTTTTTATATTTTTAAAACTTTTAGGCACTTAAAAATTATAGCTGTATACATATTTTTCAACTTTTGTTATTATATAAAATATGTTGAGATAGAAATATGAACATAATATATCTAATAATTCCTGATATATAGTTGTTAAATTATTATTTAGTGGTTAAATATTTACTATAAAATTTGAAATATTCAATTATGGTTTATAAATCTCTTTTGGCCTCTCGTTCTGCAAATGTTTGAGGTAGTACTGCTCCTACCTTCAAAACTATTAAATACAAATCAGTTATAATACAGTAAAAGTAATTAACTTTTATAGATATAATAATAGTATTATGCAATCAAGTGTCTCTATTTTGTAGATATACTTACAGAATTATTTAACAATTGAGGTGATGTAATGTCAGAAGTGTGCTTTAAAATATGACCAAACAAATAATTACAATTTTTCTTAAGTTTTTAATCTTTATTGACCTCTGTTTCAAAAGGAAAAAAGTAGGTATCTGCTCCATTTGTAAATGGAGTTTGCCAAAAAAAAAGTCTATTATTTCAGTGATCAAGAATTTCATTTTCATCTTTACCTCAAAATACATTTTGAAAGTCTTAAATGTTCTGAAGTCATTAGAATATATGAATTTAAATTATATGTTTTAAAATGAGACTGACTTGAAAATTTTGCATTTTTACTAGTTTTTTGACTGTAAATTATTTAGCCATTTTAACTCACATTTTCCTCATTTTAAAAATGACAGTAATACTCTTAACACTGATTTTATGGCACCATACTGAGGATTATGCAAACTAGTGCATTTTGCTTAACATGATGCTTGACACCGAACAAACACTCAGTAAGATGATAACCACTTAAAAGTGTCAGCAAACACTAGTTTTGAATTATAGGAAGATAACTTAGGTGTGGAAGTGGATGGAAATAGATTTCAGTTTCTGGAAATAGATTGTTGGTAATGTTTATAAAACCCTTGCCTGTTTTCCTTGGTACTAAGTTAATGGTAGCGCTAGCTAAAAGCGCATCTCTTCATTTTTTCTAACGTTAAGTTCCTGACAGGAAAGTGAGCGTTTCTGGTGTGAGACAGTGAAGCTCGGAAATGCTGAGATCCTCTCATGGACAGTTTTGGCTGAGAAGACATCACTGTCTTGTTGTCTGAGGATGGCTGACAGTAGAAGAGGGTGAGGACGGGTGAGAAGAGAGGAAAAGAGGAAGACAGAGGAATAAGAGAAGGATGTAAAGAGGTAAAGAAAAATACTGGTGTCTGTCCCTGAAAAACGTCAGACATTAGGAGCAAATGTTCTAATTTATAAAATAATAGAACTAAATAATGTAAGTTATTCTTAGAACTAAGATAAGAATAAATATATGTATGTTCACATATTCATATCTATATAAAAGCTGGAAGTCAAAGAGAATTAGAACACAGGTGTAAAAATTAACAGTGATAATTTTGCTGCCTCTCATCTCATCTAGAATCAAAGTGGCTGGGAAATTCCCTTATGGTATCACTGAGAGCCAGACATTATAGACATTCATAACAGTATTCAATGGGCCAATTAATCAACACCGAATTGATAAGTCAATAGCTCTTATGATTTTCCTGTAGTATGGTATAGTATTAACTGAACCAAAAAAATTTCCTCCAAATACTCTCAGAAAACTTACATCGGATTAAACTGTTCAGTTTGGATGCCCATTCGGCAAAACTGTCCTCCTCGGCTAGTATGCCAGAGCACTGCGATGACTAGAATGATATCCAAATAGCTTCAAGATAATCTAACATTGTAATAGTATGTGGGCTGTATCCTCTTGGTATTTCTGACTTAAAACCTTGGAGTTACTTTCAGGACCATTCTCTTAAACTCACCTTCTAATACTGGTACATATAAGATCCTTGCGTCATACTAATTTCTCCTCTGCAAGTAACCGAGAAAGAAATAACCAATTTATTCTGATGCTAACAGTCTTTTCTAGTTCCAAATTCCATATATCATCGGGAAAGCAGGAAGTACTACAAAGGCAAGAATGTCAGGTAGTAATGTGTTACAATGCAGACCAAATGCCTGTGAGAGAGGTGAATTCTGCTGTAATATTCTATTTTTTTTTAAGTTTCTTTTTATTTTATTTATTTTAGAGAGGAGACACAGAGTGAGAAAGAGAAAGAGAGAAAGGGGGGAGGAGCTGGAAGCATCAACTCCCATATGTGCCTTGACCAGACCAGTGCAGGGTTTTGAACTGGCGACCTCAGTGTTCCCAGGTCGACGCTTTATCCACTGTGCCACCACAGGTCAGGCTGTAATATTCTATTTTATATGCTGTGGAGGTGAGGGTACTAGAAACAGGGCTGAAGTCTTGTTTAAAGCAAACATTCTATAGCAGGTTTGCAAGTTAACAAGTAGGAGGGGATGATTCTTAAGTAAGTAATAAGTAGTAATAAGTACTCTTCTCTCTGGGAGTAGGAGCTACTCCCAGACGATTCTCGCACAAGAGGCAATTCCTACACAATTTATATGGAGAAAAATATCAGGGGAGCTAAGAAATTACTCCTGAGACCCATTACATTTGAGCATGATAGCATCTGTTACAGTGATCTATAGCCTATGTTCTGTGCATGTATTTTTGCTTTGGATAATCACTGGCTATGCATGCTGCAAATGCAAGTTCATCTCCATGCTAGAGGAAAAGCTGAAAGGAAACTATTGAGAAATGCTCTTTTATTAAAAGGGTGCATTGCTCCTAGATAAGTTGGAAGAAGTGAGCCAGATAGGCATGGGGGCAGAGGAAATCAATGGCAAGAAGCTTGCGAATGGAAGTTTGTAACTGCAAAAAAAGAAGTAAACAGTAATAAAATGTATATATAAAATACCAATCCAGTTAACAGGACTTTCTCATTGGAGTTCGTGGGACTGCTTGTTCTCAGTGATGCACAGGGGAATCGTAGGCTCCACCAAATGTAAGAACCTTGTCAATACCCTGGTAGATTAACATGCCAACCCTCCTGTAGTAAGTTCAGAGACAGCTGCAGCTGGGCTTGACATGGCTGTGAAAGGGGCTTTTCATTTTAAATTCGGCACAGGGAAAACTGAAATAAGCAAAACATAATAGCTTGCATCTCTGCATCAGTGCTCCGCCCCCAGCAGGTACATAAAAAGTCTAATCAGATACCGCCCAAATTCTAGCTCAGAGAAGTTTTTCAGCTTTACCTTTCTTTTATAAACTAAAATTTCTCATTAATCCAATTGTATTTTAGCTTTTTTTTTTTTTTTTTTTTTTTTTTTTTTACTGAGAGTCAGAGAGAGGGACAGAGAGGGACAGACAGACAGGAAGGGAGAGAGATGAGAAACATCAATTCTTTGCTGCGGCTCTTAGTTATTCATCGATTGCTTTCTTATATGTGCCTTGACCAGGGAGCTACAGCAGAGCTAGTGACCCCTTGCTCAAGCTGAGCTTCAAGCTAGCAACCTTTGGGCTCAAGCCAAAGACCATGGGGTCATGTCTGTAATCCCACACTCAAGCCAGCAACCCCACACTCAAGCTGGTGAGCCCATGCTAAACCAGATGAGCACGTGCTCAAGCCTATGACCTTGGGGTTTCAAACCTGGAACTTCCGCATCCCAGTCCAACATTCCATCCACTGCACCATTGCCTTGGTCAGGCTCATCAATTTCTGATTCATCGGTTCCTGACCTACTTTGATTAAGATCTCGGTCTTCAGCTCTGTAACTTTATTCTGTTTGTATTGTAAGGGCCCTGTAACTGCTCTGTGGTCTCTAGCTGCCAGCGTGGACACAAGGTCCTGAAATTCTGACAAGAGCCTTGTTGCCCTGTCATAGCTGGCTGCATTCATACTCCAGTTTGCTGTTACTGGATTTCAAGGAGATAGAAATAAAAACAGAAACTTCCCATAAACAAGTGCTATTACAGAGGTATAAACTAAGTGCTGTGGAAACGTAGTAGATGAAACTGTCATCTAAGTTAATTTTTATTAAAGCCTCTGAAAAATACCTCAATATATCTAGTGGGAAAATGGGGGGAAATGTGAGTGAAAAGGAGTTAAGTACTTTTGATCAAGTTGGACAGCTAGCACCAAAGTAACTAATAATGTTGATCAGTGAAGTGAATGATAGAGTGAAATCCTGAACCACAGCAAGTAGTAACAAGCAGACAAATAAACAAAACAGGTGGTGACATTGACAAGGACTAATCTTGGGAAACAGCAGTAGTGGCAGCTACCACTTATGTCATAGCTGAACTGTACTATAGTTTCACATATATTGTTGCAGTTAATTTTCTCAAGAATCTGTGGGCCAGATTATTTTTATTTTGTGAATTTAGGAAGAAGAGGTACCTTCCCCAAGTTTGCACAGCTGGTACAAAAGGAACCAAGATTATAACCCAGGTTCATTCACATATAAGGCTTTTCTTTATTTGTGTTAAACTCATTTCATTCTCATAACAATACAGTGAGTAAGATTCTATCATTATTTTCCTCTTACAACAAGAAAACTGAGATAACTCTAGCTACAGAGTTTGGGTCACCACTAGAATATACTGTTAGTTGTCAGTGTAAATATTTGGTCCAATCTAATAGTAAAAACTTGGTAAGAACAGGAATTAAGGCTTGAAAAAACATACATGATTTATTGTTCTGTGGATCAGAAAAGAAAAGACCTGTATTGTAGATCTATTTTATTTTATCATTTATTAGCTATATCCTCTTGGGCAAGTATGTTAAACTCTCTGTACCTCAGTTTCATTGTCTATAAAGTGTGGAAAATAATACCAGCCTCCATACCTCATAAAGCTTTGGAAGAAAAAACTAAGACAAATTATGTAAAATTTGTTTGAAACTATGAGGGTTATGCAAATTCATGCTTTTGTTTTTGTTAATATTTAGTTAGAAAAGGCAACTGGTAGAAAAATAATAATATATAATGGAGCAATAAAAAAGTTCTTTTCATGCTTATATTAATTTAAAAAATTCTAACACATAATTTTAAATATAAAAGCTAAATGTTTGCTTTTGCAATGAAAATGAAAATTAAGCACACTTTAAAAGCCAAACTAAATAAGATAGCATATAGGTTTAAAGCAGGGGTCAGGAACCTATGGTTCATGAGCCAGGTGCGGCTCTTTTGATGGCTGCATCTGGTCCGCAGACAAATCTTTAATAAAAAAAATAATGTTAAAAATATAAAACATTTTTATGTATTACAATCCATTCATTTCCTACCACTCATGTTCATGGTTGCGGGTGGCTGGAGCCAATCACAGCTGTCCTTCAGGACAACACCAAATTTTTATTGGATAATGCGTAATGTACACGGGTCATTGTGAGGTCAGGAAGTGAACTTTCCTCATTTAATCAAGTAGTCAGCTAGCTAATTGCAGAAACCCTTTTGACGAAGAAGATGGCTAAAGAAAAAAAAGATGAGGAGTATTGTACTTTTCAGCAGGAACGTACAGAGGAATTTGCCTTTGTGGAGAGAGCAGGTTCTGCAGTGTGTCTAATATGCAATGATAAAATTGCATTGATGAAACGGTCAAATATAAAGCAGTACTTTGACAAATGCCATACTACATTTGCATTGAAATATCCAGCGGGGGACAGCAGGAAGAAAGCATGTCAAGAACTACTGTGCAGAGTGCAAGCTAGTCAGCAGCAACTCTGTGTTTGGACCCAACAAGGTTACTGGAATTCAGCTAGTTTTTCTGGTGCTTTAGCAACTGTGAGAAACGGAAAGCCATTCAGAGATGGGGAGTATGCCAAAACATTCATGCTTGATGTTGCCAATGAACTTTTTGACGACTTTTCAGATAAAGACAAGATAATCAAATGAATAAAAGACATGCCTCTGTTGGCAAGAACTGTTCACGATTGTACCATCATGATGGCAAATCAAACGGAGGCAACACAAGTGATTCTTTTCTCTCACTTTGGATGAGTCAACAGATGTAAGCCATTTATTTATACCAGTTCAGCGTGATTGCAAGGTATGCTTTTGGTGACACACTACATGAGGAAAGTCTTGCTGTTTTGCTTATGAAAGAGACAACAAGAGGGGAGGATTTATTCAAGTCTTTCACTGAGCTTGCTAAAGAAAAAAAATCTACTGATGGATAAACTTATTTCGGTGTGTACTGCTGGTGCTCCGTGCATGGTGGGGAAAAACAGGATTCGTAGTGCTTCTTCGTGAACATGAAAAGCAACCCATCCTAAGTTTTCACTGCATCCTATATCAGAAGGAGCTTTGTGCTCAGAAGTGTGGCGAGTAGCTTGGTGAGGTGATGTCACTGGTCATTCGGGTGGTCAACTTTATTGTTGCCCGAGCTTTAAATGATCGCCAGTATAAAACACTGCTGGATGAAGTTGCGGATAATTACCCTGGTCTGCTTCTGCACAGCAATGTGCACTGGTTGTCAAGAGGGAAGGTACTCAGCCATTTCACAGCTTGTCTGAGTGAAATCCGGACTTTTCTTGAAATGAAAAACATTGAGCATCCTGAGTTAGCTAACACTGAGTGGCTCCTGAAATTCTACTATCGCATGGACATGACTGACCATCTGAACCAGCTCAGTGTGAAAATCCAAGGCGTTGGAAATACAGTCTTATAACTTCAACAAGCAGTGTTCGCATTTGAAAACAAACTGGAGCTCTTCATTGCCGACATTGAAACAGGTCGTTTACTATACTTTGAAAAACTGGGAAAGTTTAAAGATGCATGCACAGCAGGTGACCCTGCTCAACATCTTGATCTTCAGCAGCTAGCAGGCTTCACATCTAATCTCCTGCAGTCATTCAAAGCGTGCTTTGGAGAATTTCATGAGCGCACTCGTCTTTTTAAGTTCATCACCCATCCACACGAGTGTGCAGTGGACAGCGCCAACCTGAGTTACATCCCTGGTGTCTCCATCAGAGATTTTGAGCTACAAGCTGCTGACCTGAAGGCCTCAGACAAGTGGGTGAATAAGTTCAAGTCACTGAATAAAGATTTGGAAAGACTTGCATGAGAGCAAACAGAGTTGGCGAGCAAATACAAGTGGGGAGAAATAAAGAAACTTCAACCCGCGGACCAGCTGATTGTCAAAACTTGGAACATGCTTCCCATCACATACCACACACTGCGGCATGTGAGTATTGCTGTACTGACAATGTTTGGCTCTACATATGCATGTGAGTAGTCTTTCTCACATCTAAAGAACATTAAGACCAACCTATGATCATGTTTAATGGATGGAAGTCTCAACGCCTGCATGAAGCTTAACTTCACCACGTATCAACCAGACTACAAAGCCATCAGCAAAACCATGCAGCACCAGAAGTAGCATTAATGGTAAGAAGTACTTTATTCATCATTGGTCAGCAACAGCATAACAACATTAGTAAAAAGAATTCAGAGACTTATTGTACTTTAAAAGTGTTGGTCTTACATAAAATGCACACATTTACTTGTATTTAGTGTTAAACATATTGTATGGCTCTCATGGAATTACATTTTAAAATATGTGGTGTTCATGGCTCTCTTCGCCAAAAAGGTTCCCGACTCCTGGCTTAAAGTGTATCTGTCCCCTTAAAATTTTATAGAGCCTTTTACTCATTCAATTAAAGAAAATGAAGAATACAAAGCACATAAACAAGACAACCTGTCGGTATTGAAGACACAAAGCAACTAAACAAGTATACAAGTATGTATTTTAGAGTATATCCTGTTGACTCTCTGAGTTGACTATAAATCAGTTTATTTATTGAATTGGGTATCTATATACCAATACTATTATCCAGCACAATATTTCTACAGGAAAAATAATTATAATAAATAAAGGTTTGTCTTATTCAGGATCAAAGATAATACAATAAAAGAGAAGTTAATTAAAAACTCATTTCATTTTAGTAGCAAGTTTTTAAAATATATAATTTAAGTAAAATTTGAATTTAATTTATAGTTTCTCCTTTTAAAATATGGGGTCTTGCCTGATGAGTGGTAATACAGTGGATAAAGCATCAACTTAGCATGATGGGGTTGCCAGCTCGAAAGCCCGGACTTGTCTGGTCAAGGCACATACAAGAAGCAAATATTATGAGTTGATGCTTCCTGCTTCCCCTGCCCCCTTTTTTTTTTCTCTCTCTCTTCTCTCTAAAATCAGTAAATTAGATCTTTTAAAAAATATTTGTGATCTTTCCCTTAGGTTTAATTATATTCCCAAATTACTGAACCACCTCCACCACAGCTTTTTTTCCCCTTTAATCTTTGTGGCCACCACAGACAATGACCATCACATAAATTATAGAATTTACTTGAAACACACTTCTGGATTTTTAAATTTTTTTTTGTATTTTTCCAAAGTGATAAGGGGGGGGGGGGAGAGGCAGACAGACTCTTGTATGCGCCCAACAGGGATCCATCTGGCATGCCCACCAGGGGGCGATGCTCGGCCCCCCTGGGGCATTGCTCCACTGCAATCAGAGCCATTCTAGCACCTGAGGCAGAGGCCATGGAGCTATTCTCAGCTTCGGGGCCAACTTTGCTTCAGTGGAGCCTTGGCTGCGGGAGGGGAAGAGAGAGATAGAGAGAAAGGAGAAGGAGAAGGGTAGAGAAGCAGATGGGTGCTTCTCCTATGTGCCCTGGCCAGGAATCAAAACTGGGACATCCACATGCCGGGTCAATGCTCTATCGCTGAGCCAACTGGCCAAGGCCTGGATATTTTTGTCTTGAGAGTTTTTTAAATTAAGCCTTTTACTCCTATAAACACATGTTTAATATTGGATAACAAAGAGAAAGTCTGCTTTATTTGTAGATAATACTAAAGAATAAGAAATATATACAAAATTGGTTATATATGTCAACTTTTGAAGTTGTGACCATATGGCTCAATCTCAGAGTAATTCTCTTTATTCTATCTTTCCACTGTCTTAGAGGTGTGCAGTTTAAATAAAAATTTTATTGTTTCAGGTTATCTCCTATTTTCTAAACCCCTTCATTTCAAAGTTACTTACTTCATAGGCCTATTATGAAAAATAAGTGAGATTTATTAAACTGGTTCATTGTAAGCATCTAATAAACATTAGCTATTTTCAGTATTAGCTCCTAGGACTGTCCCTCATACCTGACTTTCTATTTCTTCCATTTCTCTTCTGCACTCCTAAAAACAGACCTCCCCTCCCAACTTAATTCTCCTTGAGTCTTCTTCTGCTTGCACTATCCTAGTCCACTGAAGAACATGATTCTTTTTTTACTCTCCCTGTGTTTCTCTCTAGCATCTACCAGAAAAATTACTTTCTATGTCTTGACCTTTTCTTCCAATTGTTCAGTGCTGAAATAAAAGCAAAACTAATATAGCTACTGCAGAAACTTCCTTAGAGGACTGGAGAAGACCAAGAACTGAGGTGACAAAGCCAGAACCCTAGTGAAAAATAGAAGGGAGAGAAAATACTGAGAGGACTTACACTTCACCTGTACATAGGTAGGATCCAGAAGTTGAAGTTCATTTGTCCCTAGTCAAGGGAGAGAAGGTAGGACACTAACATTTGTAGAATAGGCTCTAAGTGGCAGTCATGTGATTCTCCTACAATTTGGTGAGGCTGGTATTATTGCCATCTTTATGTTGTAAGTAAGAGATTCACATGGCAATAAGTCATGAATCTGGGTAAAAGTGAGAAACCATAGTTTCTGAAGATCTTACTATCACCAATTAGATGTGCTGATTCTCTCACCTAACAATAGAATTATCTGCAAAGCACTGATAAAGAAAATCTGAGTTCAATTTGTACGCTTTTTTTTAAAATATATTTTTTACCAACAAGTGGTCAAAATTTTTTTATTGAGTGGTTACTATGTACTAAATATTGTTCCAGCACTGGAGTGGTTTATAAGGCCATAAAAAGTTTACATCCTAATAAGGAGGGCAAGGAAAAAAGGGAAAAAAGGAGAGAGGGAGGATGGGAGGGAGGATGAAAGACAGGAAGGAAAAGCTAAGAGCTGTGATAGATCCAGATCTACTATCAGCTCACAAAAATTAAGGGATATTTCAAAATAAATATGAATTGATAAAAAAAAGAAACATTTCATTTTTTAAAATTAAACAAGAACATCAGAAAAGCAAATGACAAGTCAAAGACAGTTGTTCAATTATGCAAATAAGATGCAAAACCAACTTTTATTTTATTGGTGAAAATGCACAATACAAAAGGCTGAAAGTACTGGAGTATATCATGTTCCCTGATCCCCTAATTTTTCTGAGCAGTGTATAAATTGGGTGGATAGGAAACCACTTTGATAAGAAGTTTAAATTTTCTCCTGAATGTGATGAAACTTTTATTTATTTGTTTTCTAATGATTCTTTGGTTCTCAACATAGCTAGGTGATCATACTTCATCATTGACAGTGAACTGGAGATTTATGCTCTAGATCAGGGGTGCCCACACTTTTTCAGCTTGTGAGCTACTTATAAGATGAGCAAGTCAAAATGATCTACCTACAATAAAAATGCAAAACATAAATTTATTTTTTCTATGTTATCATTATTTAAGTTACTATTATTACTATTTAATATTGTGTATTCTTCTTTCACCTTTCTCCTTCTCAGCTCTCTTTTCAGAGGAGAGCCAATGTCATAGTTTTTATGAACAGTCTGAAAAAGCCACTCCACATTTCCCTTATTTGGAATAGCAATGGCACACAGACAGATGAGGCGAATGTACTTAGAATATGACATAGTGAAAAAAATCCCCTCCCATTCTGTATGAAAGTGGTAGGTTTTAGGCTTCTTACTTGGACCAGCTACGACACTCATTTTTATACCCTTTGTTGTATTTAGTTTAAATAAATTGAAGGCTAACTACGCAGCAATGTAACTGAACAAGTTAGCGCGGTTTAACATGCATGTGTAGGGTGTCAAAAGTTCAGATGTCAGATTGGCTACCCTGTATGTGAATCAAAAGACAAATGTCTTTTTAATGTCATGCGATCTGCCCACACTTCCTTCGCAATCGAACCAGTAGATCGCGATCGACGTATTGAGCACTCCTGCTCTAGATAGTTTGGAAAAGATGGATTCTGTGGTTTTGTTTTCTTATTTTTTGACATTAGATTAGCTGAGGATTTTGGTACTCTACTGAAAAAAAAAAGAATTCAATGAAAATATACTTGGTAAAAATTAAAACTTCCCAACTGCCATTCTCTCGCTGGCCATCCATGCTTATATCTTCAATGCACTCCTTAATTTTTCTACTCCCACAAGAAATTAGGATATTTTCTTTGGAGAAGCAAAAGAGAAAAGTGAAAATATTATAATTGCTAATTTTAGTAACCCCTAATAAACTGGCTGAGTTTCACACAATTACCTTAGATGGAAAGTGGATACTCCTTAAGCCCCCCTCACAAATACAAAGACATCTGATCTAGCACAATAGTCAATAGGTAATATGTAAAACAAATAAGCCAAAAGAAATAATAGATTAATCAGATTCCTGAAAAATGAGGTAAACACCACAAGAAACAATAATTTTAAAATAGTTGCATTTGGAAAATAAAAATTAAGAATGAAAAGAGTTGCAACAGGGGTTTGTCATTTATTAAAAATGTTTATAAAAGTCTTTGACTTTTTAGTTATGTACATGTCTTGTTTAATTGTACATAAAATTAAATTTAAATCATGGCCATTATCAAAATGTACACAAATTGATAAAACATTTAAAATCTAAATAGAAATTTATTGAAAGGACTAATGAGAAGTATAACAGAAAAAAACATAATTCTCTAGTTTAAATTATGATGAGTTTATATGGCTCTAGTGTGTCAAGTTTGTTTACTCAAATATGTGATGCTCTGTATTTAGAAAAACGGCTTTGTACATAAATGAAGAAATATTTTAAACTTAACCATAAAACATTCCATCACATTATTTTGTTCCTTCACAACAGAAATAGCAATATGTAACACTTAAGAGGCCACATAAGCCAAACACCTTGGGTGTGAATCCTGTCTTTTCCGTCTGTAAATAATACTACTTAGGTCATGGCAGTCTTACGAGGACAAATGAATCAGTATTTGTAAAGTTAGAACTCTGTCTGACCCATAGTAGGCATTATATAAGATTTTTTCATTAAATAAAAATCAATCAAAAATATATTTTGTTAGTAATAAGCTTTATAGGCTCATTTCAAATTTGTTACATTTTAAAACTAGTGTCTCAAATATTGTAAATTATTTTAAAACATTTTATACTAAGACTATAAATTATTAAAAGCAACTAGTTTTCTATTTCACCTATGCACACAAAAATTAAATATATAAGTATTCAAAACATACATATACTTACATGTACATTTTAATTTTATTTTAATAATTAAATTTAATAAAGTGACATTAATCAATAAGAGAACATAGGTTTCAGGTCAACATTTCTATAGCATTTGAATTGATGATTGTGTTGTGTACCCATCATTCAAAGTCAAATCATTTTCTGTCACCTTATATTTGTCCCCCTTTACTCTCCTGCCACCTGCCTCACTACCCCTGGTAACCACTTCAGTTTTATTTATGACAATGAGTCTCAGTTTTATGTCCCACCTATATGTGAAATAATATGGTGCTTAGCTTTTTCTGACTTACTTATTTCACTTAGTATAATATTTTCAAGCTTCATCCATGTTGTAACTGGCAATATATCATCATTTCTTATGGCTGAGTAGTATCACATTGTATATATGTACCACATCTTCTTTATCCAATCTTACAGTGAAGGACACTTTGGTTGTTTCCATGTCTTGGCCACCATGAACAATGCTGTGATGAACATGGGAGTACATGTGTCTGCATATCAATGCTTTTGAGTTTTTGGGAGTAGATACCCAGTAAAAGGTTTGCTGGGTCATATGGTAATTCTATTCTCAATTTTTTGAGGTGCCACCATACCACCTTCTATAATGACTGTACCAATTTACGTTTCCACCAGCAGTGAATGAAAGTTCCGTTTCTCCACAGCCTCTTTATCATTTGATATTATCTATTTTTTGAGGACAACCAATCTAACAAGAGAAAGGAAATTGCGTGGGATTAAAATTTAATTAGAAATAGACTTGAATTGAATCTCTAATGCCAACTTTTTTTTTAATTTTTTTATTGTATTCATTTTAGAGAGGAGACACAGAGTGAGAGAGAGAGAAAGAAAGAGAGAAAGGGGGGAGGAGCTGGAAGCATCAACTCCCATATGTGCCTTGACCAGACCAGTGCAGGGTTTTGAACTGGTGACCTCAGTGTTCCCAGGTCGACACTTTATCCACTGTGCCACCACAGGTCAGGCTCTAATGCCAACTTTTAAAAGCATTATTAATCAATTAGCATGTGGGTAGTATTAATAGTATTTACATATACCTTTACAGTGCCTGGGTTTTTATACTTTCCATTAAGAAAACACAAACAAACAACAACAACAACAACAGAGAACACAGATTCTTTCATTAATCAAATGAGAAAAATAGCTAGTTTTACTCAATAGATATTATTTTTATAACTTATATATATAAATATATAATTTACATGCAAAACTTTATGGCATATAGACTTTTGATGGTATTGTTAGGATGGGAAAGCATGAATAAACATGAGTTAAACAATTCAGAAAACTAACTAATAAAGAGTTGTATAAAAAATAATTAAGTATGTGGAGAGGAAGAAAGGAAGGATAACTGAGTGTGGCTGAAGTAGTGTGAAATTTAGTCCTTCATGGAGAAAATAGAATTCAACAGATTCTTGCAGGGTGCCTACAATTTGTGTATTCAGAGAAGAAAGAAGTATATTCCATTCTTGAAGAATAAAATAGTTCAAGAAACTAATTTGGTTATAGAAATAAAGAAGTAGAAAGGACTATCAAAAAAGGCTTCCAGATCTATTTTTCAATAACAAAAAGTAAATAGATGAAAGGGTTTTGGTGCACTGACTTGAGCTTAGGTTTCTCAGGATTGTGCCCTGAAGGGGGTGTAGATACTTTAAAGCATGAAATCAACGGGTATCTGAAAAATTAACACCAAGGACAAAAACAAACAAAAATCAAAGTGGCCAGCCAAGAAAACCATGTCTGAAGAAAATGAACTGCCTTTGAGGAGAGTAGGATAAATGGAACAAGTTTAAATGAGCACACAATAGATGGATTTTGGGGAGCTCTCCAAAATGTTCCTATACAGACTCAGAGATGCACTTACACAGACTAGTGGCCTCTCCTATGGCTGGTGATAGAGAATGTGAAGGACAACGGGCAGGTTTCAATATAAAGTGGGAATCTAGTTAGGGATCAAATTATTAGAAGTCATGAATTGTAGGTTAGGCATGAACTTTACTCTGGAGATAATTATCTCCTGAAGGTATGAACAAAATTACTAATGTAAGGAAATAATGAACTAGGGAGACCACTTGGGAGGTTATTCGTGTATCCCAAGGTAAGTGGTGATAGATATAAACCAGAAAATGAGAAGTGAGAATGGAAAAGATGAAAATGATATAAGAGGTATTGAAAAAAAAAGATTGTTAAGATTCAGTGATTTTGTGGCTTCTCAGAATGAGATCAAGAAAAAGAAATGAGTCAAATATAATTCTAAGTACTTGATAACAGGTGACCAGAAGTATCTTCTGGGAGAGCTAATGGAGGAGACAGAAGGTGAAGATTACATTGCTTTCAATTGGCAGGTATTGAAATAAACTAGAAAGACCACACTATGTACTGAATTTAATGGCTATAGTATCCATAGCCAACTAATTTCTTAGGCTTTGCTATATTAAAGAGTTAAAATATACATATATCTATTAATAACTGTAAATTTATAATTTTGACTTCCCTACAGGTCTCATGTAATTTCCCTTACAAACTAATGAACAATATCTGATATTCTACTCAGCATAAATTAAACTTGACTCTAATGGTCTTAATCTGGTTTCTTGGGAAAGATTTTATTTTACTTTTTTCAGTATTTTTAGAGTTAACTACTAGGATGAAAATGATATCACTGAAATCAAAGTTCACTCCACTATTGAAATATCTTCAGGTTACAGGCCAGTTGTAGTCCAATACAACTTTGAAAATTTTATTGAGTTGGAAGAGGAAGAGACAGTACAAAAAGATATAGTAAGGCGGCAGTGGCCAATGAATTAGAGACAGGAAAAAAACCAATATAATAAGATTTGCGAACAGTGTTTCTGAAAATTTAATGTGTGTATGAATCACTTGAGGGTGTTTCTTAAAAGGCAGACTTAGATTTAGTATTTTTGTGGAAAGGTCCGATACTTTGCATTTTTAACATGCTCCTAGGAGATGTCAAAGCCACTGATCCCTGAACCACATTTTGAGTAGCAAGGCACTAGAAGCAAAGACAAGAAAACAAAAAATAAAGGTTTCTGTGCTGCACACTTTCAGTTTGCCTTTTCAGATTACTCTCCGCTCTTCTCCTCCTGGCACTGTGCCCCAGAGGCTGTCCCTCAGGGAGTACATCAGTGGGCTTCTTTGCTCTAGTATCTTGTTAGTTTTGGTCAGTAAGAAGAATTGGCTGAAACTGGAAAAGGGGATGTGATGAGGCCTGAGTATGTACAATCAGTTTTGCTATGCCAAGACATTTGAGGTACTAAAAATTACCACACAGTGAAAAAGCATGTGATTAAAAGCACAGGGCTGTGGAAGAAATGTAGTTAAGAACAAAAAACTCAAAATCTTTACACACACACACACACACACACACACACACACACACACACACACACACACACACAGATGGGAACCTAATAAAAGGTGCAGCACAGTTTTTTTGTTTGTTTTTGTTTTTGTTTTGTGGGAGAGATGGAGAGAGTCAGAGAGAGGGACAGATAGTGACAAACAGACAGGAACGGAGAGAGTTGAGAAACATCAATTCTTCATTGTGGTTCCTTAGTTGTTCATTGATTAATTTCTCACATGTGCCTTGACCGGGGTGCTACAGCAGACCGAGCGACCCCTTGCTCAAGCCAGTGACTTTGGGCTCATGCTGTTGAGCCTTGCTCAAACCAAATGAGCTCACATTCAAGCTGACAACCTTGGGGTCTCAAACGTGGGTCCTCCACATCCCAGTCCGACGCTATATCCACTGCACCACTGCCTAGTCAGGCTGCAGCACAGTGTTAAACATGTTAAATGGTTTAATAAAATACATAAAAATTGCAATTACTAAGGCACTTTACCTTGAAAAGGACTTGAAGTTTGTATGTAGAAGTAATCACTGAAAAAATTGCAGAATGTGAGTTATCATGTAGTGGTAGAAGAGGATTATCTGAAATTGGAAGGAAACTTGTAACATACCCGATGTGAATGGATGTGGCTCATAACACACAGTGAACTATGGTAGCTGGTAGATATTTGAAGTGTGGACATGTGCGTGTTTGTGTATTTCTACTCAGCACCGTTCAGGTATGCATTTTTTTCTGTTCACCCAGTATTTCTCATGGGTGAAACTGTACAGAAGCAAACATCAGATTCACTTATGCTCAAATTATTCCCTAATAAGTCAATCGCATTGGAACAAATCTGCATATTTAAAACAAGAATTTTGCTGCAGGTTGCTGTGCATTTCTGTGTTTATAGACATGGCTCTTATATGTATCCTCTCCTAAAGGTACAGAAACTACTTCTGGGGTCCAGTAAGTATCGTTCAACTTTCCCCTTCAGATCTGGCAGTAGAAACAGCTTCCTACTATTACTAACTCTGGGCAATCTCACCAATGACAGTTAGTTTAACTTAACCTTGCCCACGCCTTTGGAAACAGACCCTTTTAATGCACGCCCATCAGTTACCTATGCTGTTTTAATTTGCCTTATGTGTCCTTTCAGTCCTGGACAGTGTTCAAATGTGATTAGTGATGTGAAAGGTAAAGGAGACTGAGGGCTTAGTGGAGGACTTTGGATTTAATTTTTACTAGTGTTCACTAAAAGTTATTTTTATGAACTGGTTCTCTACACAGCAGCCAGAGAAACACTTTAAAAAATAAGTTAGATAAAGCCATTTCCTTTTCCTAGACCTTCTCATGGCTTCCTTTATTCGTAGAGTAAAAGTAACGCTCCTTCCAATGGCTTACAAGACTGTGCATGGCCCAGTTTCCTGTCACATCTTGGAATTCATTACCCCCTATTGTCAAATCTCTGATTTTCTCCATTTGTTCCAAAGGTGTTGACCAAATTGTGGTCCTGAACATACCAAGATGGCCTTCAATAATGTAGGCAAGTATTTGTGGAGACATCTTAACTAGAAACATTTGAAAGCTGTTTTTCTGGATTAGGAATAAAATTAATAATAGGGAACAAATTTTCTAAATAGAGAGCCACTTGACTTTTTTGACTGGGTCAGACAATGCATTAATTAACTTGAAAAGCTTAGTGATATTGTTCAAACTGAAATGTTTCAAATTATGCAAATATGACTAATGAAAAGGAAGGCTACCAAACTACCACAGGCTCTTGGAAATCATTCAAGTTCAATGTCTGACCCAGGTAGGAATCTTGTAATTCTTGAAGCAGATCATCTAGTCATGGCCTGGAAATATTTGAGATTTTGTTTTACATTTTATTAGGATTCAATTATAAATCATATTTTGAGTGAAAAATGTATGTCTTTCTGACTTATAGCTCTAGGCAGGTCCTATGGCAACAAGGTAAAACAATTTGTTTCATTAAATTCAAGACCTACCTTTGTGTTTAAAGTTTATTTCTAAAAAGTTCTGAAACCCAACAATTTTCCCTCAGTCTAAAGCACCATCCAGCTTTCCCAGAACACAGCCAAAAATCTTATTCAGTCTCCATGGTTCATTTATATTTTGCTAGAAAATGTTCTGCTTACATTCTTATAACAATCACCAATATCATAAAGCTTTTTAATTATTTAAGGCAGACAAATGAGGACTCTCTTCTAATGACACAAAAACAATACATTCCATAGTCTGAAAGTTTAAAGAATGTGTCTTTTTTTCTCTCAATATTCTCAGCTTTAGCTAGAATAGATGAATTTTCCAGGCTTGAAGTTTCCATATGTTCACACATAAGAAAACAGAGGGATATATATCCTTATATATCAAGCTGATAATAATTTTTATTGAACTTTTAGGAATAATGTAAGATTAATTTTATTAAAGTGAGGTCACTGAATTGGCAATGAGACAAAGTTACCATTTGATTATGATTCATCTGATTATATGAAATATTTAAATTAGGGATCTATTTCACTGTTCTTAATTGAATGATTCAAAACAGATATGAAAGAAAACCTTTAATTCATATATTTAAAAGTTTTGTGAATAGCAGTTATATAAATTCTTATAGAACATTAGTAGAATAATTATATTTTAATCATAACAATATTTTTTATTTTTCATTTATTTAATGTTTTTTTATTATTATTATTAATTTTAATGGGGTGACACCAATAAATCAGGGTACATATATACAATGAAAACATCTCCAGATTATCCCATTATTCAATTGTGTTGCATACACGTCACCCAAAGTCTAATTGTCCTCTGTCACCTTCCATCTGGTTTTCCCAGTGCCCCTCACCTCCTCCCTATCCCCTCTCCCCTCCCTCCCCCCAACCCCCTCCCTCCCCCTATCCTCCCCTCCCTCCCCTCACCCCGTAACCACCACTCTCTTGTCCATGTCTCATAGTCTCACTTTTATGTCCCACCTATGTATGAAATCATGCTGTTCTCAATTTTTTTTTCTGATTTACTTATTTCACTCCGTATAATGTTATCAATGTACATCCATTTTGTTGTAAATGATCCGATGTCATTATTTCTTATGGCCGAGTAGTATTCCATAGTATATATGTACCAAAGCTTTTTAATCCACTCGTCTTCTGACGGACACTTGGACTGTTTCCAGATCTTCGCTATTGTGAACAATGCTGCCACAAACATGGGGGAGCATTTCTTCTTTTCAAACAGTGCTATGGTGTTCTTAGGGTATATTCCTAAAAGTGGGGTAGCCGGGTCAAAAGGCAGTTCGATTTTTAATTTTTTGAGGAATCTCCATACTATTTTCCACAGTGGCTGCACCAGACTCATTCCCACCAGCAGTGCAGAAGGGTTCTCTTTTCTCCACATCCTCGCCAGCACTTATTCTGTGTTGTTTTGCTGATGAATGCCATTCTGACTGGTGTGAGGTGATATCTCATTGTGGTTTTAATTTGCATTTCTCTAATGATTAGTGATGTTGAGCATTTTTTCATATGTCTTTAGGACATCTGTATGTCCTCTTTGGAGAAATTTCTATTCATTTCTTTTGCCCATATTTTGATTGGATTGTTTGTCTTCCTGGTGTTGAGTTTTATAAGTTCTTTATAAATTTTGGTTATTAACCCCTTATCCGACGTGCTGTCAAATATGTTCTCCCATTGTGTGGTTTGTCTTTTTATTCTGTTCTTATTGTCTTTAGCTGTGCAAAACCTTTTTAGTTTGATATAGTCCCATTTGTTTATCTTGCCTTCTATTTCATTTGCCGATGGAGATAAATCAGCAAATATATTGCTGCTACAGATGTCGAAAAGCTTGCTGCCTATGTTTTCTCCTAAGATGCTTATAGTTTCACGGCTTATGTTTAAGTCTTTTATCCATTATGAATTTGTTTTTGTGAATGGTGTAAGTTGATGGTCTAGTTTCATTTTTTTGCAGGTAGATGTCCAATTTTCCCAACACCATTTGTTAAAGAGGCTGTCTTTACTCCATTGTATGTTCTTTCCTCCTTTGTCAAATATCAGTTGTCCATAAAGCTGCGGGTTTATTTCTGGGCTCTCTGTTCTGTTCCATTGATCAATGTGTCTGTTCTTATGCCAGAACCAAGCTGTCTTGAGTATAATGGCCTTGTAGTACAGTTTGATATCTGGAAGAGTGATATCTCCTGCTTTATTTTTTCTTTTTAAAATTGCTGAGGCTATTCGTGTTCTTTTTTGGCTTCATATAAATTTTTGGAATATATTTTCTATATCTTTGAAGTATGTCATTGGTATTTTAATTGGTATTGCATTGAAATTATAAATTGCTTTGGGTAGTATAGACATTTTAATGATGTTTATTCTTCCTAGCCATGAGCACAGTATATGCTTCCACTTGTTTGTATCTTCCTTGATTTCCTTTATCAATGTTTTATAATTTTCTGAGTACAAGTCCTTAACCTCCTTGGTTAAATTTACTCCTAGGTATTTTATTTTTTTGGCTGCAATAGTGAAGGGGATTGTTTCCTTAATTTCTTTTGCTGACAGTTCATTGTTTGTATACAGAAATGCCTCTGATTTCTGCGTATTAATTTTATATCCTGCCACCTTGCTGAATTCATTTATAAGGTCCAGTAGTTTTCTGACTGAGACTTTAGGGTTTTCTATATAAAATATCATATCATCTGCAAATAGTGACAGTTTTACTTCTTCTTTTCCAATTTGGATGCCTTTTATTTCTTCTTCTTGTCCGATTGCTATAGCTAGGTCTTCCAGAACTATGTTGAATAAGAGTGGTAAAAGTGGGCAACCCTGCCTGGTTCCTGACCTTAAGGGGATTGCTTTTAATTTTTTGTCATTTAGTATGATGTTTGCTGTGGGTTTGTCGTAGATGGCCTTTATCATGTTCAGGAATGTTCCTTGTATTCCCACTTTACTGAGAGTTTTGAGCATGAATGGGTGCTGGATTTTATCAAATGCCTTTTCTACATCTATTGAAATTATCATGTGATTTTTGTCCCTCCTTTTGTTTATCAGATGAATCACATTGATTTGCAAATATTAAACGCCTCTCCAGAATAAATCCCAATTGATCATGGTGTATGATTTATTTCATATATTGCTGGATCCGGTTGGCTAATATTTTATTGAAAATTTTAGCATCTAAATTCATCTGGAATATAGGCCTATAATTTTCTTTCTTTGTGTTGTCTTTGCCCGGTTTTGGAATCAGAATTATGCTCGCCTCATAAAAGGAGTTTGGAAGTCATCCTTCCTCTTGAATTTTTTGAAATAGCTTGAGGAGGATAGGAGTTAGTTCTTCTTTGAATTTTTGATAGAATTCATTTGTGAAGCCATCAGGCCCAGGACTTTACTTTTTTGGGAGTTTTTTGATAACTGTTTCGATCTCATTTGTTGTAATTGGTCTGTTTAGGTGTTCTGATTTTTCCAGATTGATTTTTGGAAGTTTATATGATTCAAGAAACTTGTCCATTTCATCTAGATTGTCTAATTTTTTGGCATAGAGTTCTTCATAGTATTTTCTTACAATGCTTTGTATTTCTGTTGTATCAGTTGTTATTTCTCCACTGTCCTTTTTAATTTTATTTTTTTGAAACCTCTCTCTTTTTTTCTTGGTGAGTCTAGTTAAAGGTTCATCAATCTTGTTTACCTTTTCAAAGAACCAGCTTCTGGTTTCATTGATCCTCTGTATTGTTTCCTTAGCCTCTATGTCATTTATTTCTGCTCTGACCTTTATTATTTCCTTCCTTCTACTTGTCTTGGGTTTTATTTGCTGTTGTTTTTCTAGTTCTTTTAGATGCAGGGTCAGGTTGCTTATTTGAGCTTTTTCTAGCTTCTTATGATATGCCTGTAGTGCAATGAACTTCCCTCTCAGTACTGCTTTTGCTGCGTCCCATAAATTTTGAGTTGATGTATGCTCATTATCATTTGTTTCTAGAAACTTTTTTATTTCTTCATTGATCTCATTGTTAATCCATTCATTATTTAATATTATGCTATTTAGTTTCCAAGTGTTTGAGTATTTTTCATTTTTCTTTTGTGGTTAATTTCTAGTTTCATGGTATTGTGATCCGAGAAAATGCTTGATATGATTTAAATCTTCTTAAATTTATTGAGACCATTTTTGTGTCCTAACATGAAGTCTATCCTAGAAAACGTACCATGAGCGCTTGAGAAGAATGTATATTCTACTGCTTTAGGATGAAAAGTTCTGAATATATCTATTAAATCAAGTTGATCTAGTGTATCCTTTAAGTCTGCTGTTTCTTTATTGATTTTCTTTCTTGTGGATCTATCCAGTGTTGTTAGTGGGGTATTGAAATCCCCTACTATGATAGTATTGCTGTTAATCTCGCCCTTTATGTCCATCAAAGTTTGCTTTATGTATGTCGAGGCTCCTATATTTGGTGCGTAGATATTTATAATAGTTATATCTTCCTGTTGAATTTTTCCTTTTATCATTATGTAGTGTCCTTCTTTATCTCTTACTACAGCCTTTGTTTTAAAGTCCATTTTGTCAGCTATAAGTACTGCTACCCTGGCTTTTTTTTTATTTCCATTTGCATGAAATATTTTTTTCCATCCTTTTACCTTTAGTCTATGTGCATCTTTTGTTTTAAGGTGTTTCCTTTGTAGACAGCATATGTATGGGTCCTGTTTCTTTATCCACGCAGCTACCTTATGTCTTTTGATTGGATCATTTAATCCATTTACATTTAAGGTTATTATTGATATGTAGTTGTTTATTGCCATTTTATTCTTTAAAGCTGTATTCTTCTTTTGCTCTATTCTTTCTTCCCTTTGAACTGTTCACCACAGGCCCCGTAGTATCTCTTGCAGAATTGGTTTGGTTTTAATGAATTCCTTGAGGCTTTTTTTTGTCTGGAAAACTCTTTATTTCTCCTTCAATTTTAAATGTTAGCCTTGCTGGATAGAGTAGTCTTGGTTGTAGGTTCTTGTTCTGCATTACTTTGATTATATCTTGCCATTCCCTTCTGGCCTCAAGTATTTCTGTTGAGAAGTCCGATGTCATCCTTATGGGGGCTCCTTTGTAGGTGATAGCCTTTTTTTCTCTAGCAGCTTTTAAGGTTTTTTCTTTATCCATTAGCTTTGGTATTTTAACTATAATATGTCTTGGTGTAGATCTTTTTGGGTTTCTCTTTAATGGAGTTCTGTGTGCTTCTTGAACATGTGGAATGTTTCCCTGACCTAATTTAGGGAAGTTTTCTACTATGATTTGATTGAACAAAGTTTCCATTTTCTGTCCTCTTTCCTCTTCTTCAGGCACCCCTATGATGCAATTGTTGTTTCTCTTCATGTTGTCACAGAGCTCCCTTAGAGTTTCCTCACATTTTTTGAGTCTCTTTTCCTTTTTTATCTCTGCTTCTGTGCCTTTGTTTATTGTGTCTTCTAACTCGCTGATTCCATCCTCAGCGTGATTCATCCTGCTTTTAATTCCTTCCATTGTCGTCTTCAGTTCTGATACTGTATTTGTCATTTCTGTCTGATTCTTTTTTATTATTTCAATTTCGTTCTTTATACTTGTTATCTCTTTATTTAGGTGCTCATAGTGACTATCCATTGTTGCTCTAATTTCTTTGAACATCCTAACTATCATTATTCTAAATTCTGCTTCTGTTAGTTTGGTTATATCTGGTTCATTTAGGTCCTTCTTGGGGATTTCTCTTGATTCATTTGGTTTGCATTCCTCTGCCTGCCCATTTTATCTGTGTATAGGCAAGTTGTGGGCACTGGAGTCTAGTAGGTGTTTTCTTTGTGTTCTCTAGGTGTGGTCTGTCTGCAGGCCTGCCACCCCCTCTGCTGCTGCCTAGAGTTGTTGTGTATGGGCGTTGCCAGCGACAGCCTACTGCGGCTGTTGTGATTTCCACCTCTCCTCCATGAGAGTGGCTGTCACTCAAGCCACATGCCTTAGTACCAAGGGCAGAGGTGAGCACCTTTGCTCAGCCGCGGACCCAGCCCATTTCCAGATGGCTTACGCCCAGACCCCGCAGTCAGAGCCTGCTCGCCACAGTTTTGTGGGTTGGGCGGGGCTTTTGACATGCTCTCAACTGTGAGCCTTTGCATGTTCAGAATTTAGCCCCACCCTCGAGGCCGGGGCCCTCCTGCGTAGGGTCCCAAACTGCGGTTTATTGGGCCAGGCGTCTTTGCTGGCGTTAGGTCAGCTGCTAGCTTCCGATCGATCAGGACTCTACCACGCCCCCACGTTCGGCGCCAGCTCGCGCACGTAGGGTGGCCAGCCGCCGGGATTTCTATGGCCAGGCGGGGCTAGTAGCGCAAGCTCAGCCGTGAAAGCCAGCTCTCGCGCACTCTCGCACGATTTCAAACCACCGGGGTTTCTCTGGCCGGGCGGGGTTAGTAGGGTGAGCTCAGCCGCGAAAGTCAGCTCGCACGCACGTGCACAAAGGAATTCAACCACCGCGGTTTCTCCCTCCGGGTGGGGTTGGCAGTGTGAGCTCAGCCACGAGCTCTCGCCCATCCCTGGTCCTAGCCCCATGCCCGCAGTCAGGGCCGGCTTGCGCAGGGTTGCAGACCCGATCTGTGCCCGTATTTTTTCCCACAAGTGGGGTCACAGGCGACCCGCAGCTGCTGGACCACTTTCGCGCGTCTCCTCCACCCCTGCTGGGCTAGACCGAGCTCTCATCGGTTGTGCCTCCGCCCACGCCGACAGGACCGCTTTTCAGCGTTCTGCCATCAACAACCCTTCAGCAACCCTCAGAGAGATAGCAGTGTCTTAAGTCTCCACACGGTAGGCTTGGGAGCTCCCTCCCTCTAAGCAGCTCTGCTCTAATTGCCGCAGGAGAGCTTGTTTGGTTAGTGTCCTGTCTCCCTTTGTTGGTATTGCTAGTTCCAGGGGAAATATTCGTTTTCGCTTAGGGAAATGACTTAGCCCAGGGGTCAGGATGGCTGTCCCTCAGAGTGTCCTCGTGCCTTCAGTCCACTCTCTGTTCCCGCTGCTCTGTTCCTCTCCTCTGTCCCCGTTCCCCGGAGCCCCGGGTGCGTGGTTGTGAGAGAGGGTTTCTGCGCTGTCCCTTTGAAAAGATTCTTGGGTCTGAGGAAACTATCTCTTTTTCACAAACAGTATCCTCACTTGCTTCACAGCTCAATACTGTCCATACACCTCTTCTAGGCTCTGGGACTGCAGTCTGGGGCTTGGTTCCTGGGACCCAGGTCCCTCCCTCTCCGCCAAACTCTCCTCCCACCACGCGGGTCTCTGCGGGCTGCCGTTTGCTCCGGGGATCTGGGCAGCCCTCTTTGCTTTTTTGCTATTCCTACCAGTCTCCATGTGGCTTCTGCAGTGTTCCTTGGTTGAAGAGTCCACTTAGTTTAGTTCAAAGTTGGTTTATCCAGATGATGGTTCTTAAAATTGAGTTATAATCCACTTTGGTTCTGGGAGTTGAAAGTTGGTACGTCCGCCTACTCCATCGCCATCTTTCCCATTTTACTGAGAGTTTTGAGCATGAATGGGTGCTGGATTTTATCAAATGCCTTTTCTGCATCTATTGAAATTATCATGTGATTTTTGTCCTTCCTTTTGTTTATTTAATGTTTTTAAAGCATTTATGATAATGAACTATTGTACTTAAATAGCAAAGAAGAGCAGCATTTTATACAATGTTTCATGTTTTTACATTGAAGAACATATTAGCCTTAGAACAGGTAAATGTAAATGACAGACTTTTTTGGGCAACTAAATTAAAGTGTTTTGCTTTCTTGAAATGAAAATCTTCCATATATAGAAAGTATTAACACATAATGCTGTCCTCCAATTGTTTATGCTATGTTCATTTCTGCCTCACTGATGAGAAGCCAGCCACTTAAGAGCAGGAATTTCACAGGTTTTGTTTGTTTATATTTTTGTATTCCTCAAGGATCTAACTAAAGTTTAAGGCAAAGAGTGAAAACTGAATAAATATGTGTAGAGTAACATAAAAATAATTTACATTGATGTTTAGTGACTTGAACTGATGAACCATCTGAAAAAGTGAATTTCTACCTATGTAGATTTTTAATTACTATTTATACATACTAAATTGAAATAAGTCTTTATTTTACTTATATAAATATAAGGATAGAGTGCATTACAAATACTCTAATCAAGCTTTTGTGAAAGTATGATGTAAGAAACTCTTAATCAGAAATTATTTTTCTTCGGATATTGTGATTTCTCTTTCAGAAATGCCGAATGCCCTGGAAACAAACTAGAAGAAAACACTACAAAATATAAAAGACAAACAAACAAAAATCTCTAAAAACAATATTAAAATATTGAGTTATAGTATTTTATACAATTACATTGAAAAAGAACAAAACAGCCATTATACAGTTTGACCAGACAGGAAATGTGTATAAAAGTGACATGAAGTAAAATAATATAGTATCTTCATGACAGCTAGTTTACAGCAAGGACACAGATGGAAAGTGCACTCTGAGGAAGGCATTGATGGTATTGGCATTAAATGGAGATAAACAGAAACTCACATGCTCAGCCAGTTTTCTATCCTTGTGGAGAAACAGAAAACATGCAGTGATGTGTACTGAATTGTTTTTAATGTGCCAAGCTAGAAAGGGCCCTTCAGTTTGAGAAGCAGGGTTTGAAAAAAAGAAAAAATTGGCACAAAATAAGAGAAGAAATTAAGTGAAGAAATCTTCACAAGAAATACTGTAAGGTCCTGGCTGGTTGACTTAGTGGTAGAACATCAGCCCAGTGTGTAGATGTCTTGGGTTCTATTCCTGGTCAGGGTACACAGGAGAAGTGCCCATTCACCCCATCCACTCTTGCTTCTCCACACTCTCTCTCTTCTCTTCTCTCTCTTTCTGTCTCTCTCTCCTCCTCCCCTCCTATATCATCTATGGCTTGATTAGAGCCAGCTGGCCCTGTGCACTGAGGATGGCTCCATAGTGTCTGCTCAGGTGCTAAAAAATGGCTCTGGTTGCCACAGAACAAGAGCACCAGATGGACAGAGCATTGCCCCTTAGTGGCCTTGCCGGGTAGATCCCAGTAAGGGCATACAGTATGTGGGAGTCTGTCTCTGCTCCCCTCCTCTCACTAAAAATAGAAAAAAAGAATTAAAAAATCAAATATTATAAATTCCTGACTGAAAATAGATGGACAAGCAGTTTGACAGTATAGCTGAGGGAGAGGAATAAGAAATTCTGGAATTTATTTTTTCATATAGTGACAATTGAATACAGCAGCAATTTGGTACAGTTGGGTGTTAGGAAAGACATAACTTTCATCCCTTGTGTTCCTTCTGCTTGCTGATTTATGGGGAGACAATGGCAGTGAAAAAAGAGAGTAACCCTATCTGTCGAGGATGAAGAAGACCCCATATAATGTGCAATAGTAGAGAAGAGGCAAGAAGCTGATAGAGGGTGATGACTTCTCATTCTCAAAAGTCAAGGAGGATTTAATATCAAACACAAAAGCTCACTACAGAGAAATTGGAGCATATGACATGGAAGATTGTAATTATAAGAAACCTAATGAGGATGCCAACTGACACAATTTCTGGGCCAAAGTAAACTTATATATAGCAATCTAGGAAATTAATCAAATTTATTTATGTTTAATATTGAATGTGAATTATTACCAACAAATAATTCCTTGCCTTTCTAATTATACTTTTTAAGATTGAAACATACTTGGCTATGTATTCCATTGAACTACAAATCAACTACTGTCCTTTTACACAGTTGAACATTATTGTTGACTGAATCTGTTCCTACTTCATGTAGGAGACCATAAAGAGAAGTAGGATGAATATGAAGAATAAACTACTTGTCAGAGGAGTTACCAGTAATTCTAGGAAGTAAGGCAAGAAAAAGAATGACTTTTTTTATTTCTTACTTTTGGAATGCTTCCTTCCCTTGGGAATAATTTAATACATTCATGATAGGCTATTAAAAGTCAGGTATTGAACAATTATAAAACAGTAGTTGCACTTGTCAGAAATTTGTCAGATTTTAGAAGGGAATTTTTATTTCCATGAATACAACAATTGCAGCAGTCACATTAATTCCATGTGACAAGTGAAACAGTCTCTGAAATATTTTAAGGAGGAAAAAACAACAGTATAAAAAAATTGTTACTGGCATAAAAACAGACACATAGACCAACACAACAGAATAGAGAGCCCAGAGTTAAACCCATGTCTATATGATCAGTTAATATTGGATATAGGAGGCAAGAACATACAATGAGTACAAACAGTATATTCAATAAATAGTGCTGGAAAAATTGGACAAATACTTGCAAAAAAAACAAAGAAAGAAACTAGACCACTTTCTTATACCATAGATAAGAATAACTCAAAATGGATAAAAGACTTAAATATAAGATTTAAAATCATAAAAATCTTAGAAGCATTGGAGGTAAAATCTCTGACATTTATCTTAGCAATATATTTTCTTCTATATGTCCCCAAGCAAGAGAAACAAACAAACAAAAAACAAACAAATAGAACTATATCAAATTACAAATTCTTTGCACAGCAAAGAAAAATACCAAAAAATTAAACCCTGGCCTGTTGTTTCGGTGACAAGAGTGTCAGCCTGACACGTGGGTATCCTGGGTTTGAATCCCAGTCAGGGCACACAGGAGAAGCACCCATCTGCTTCTCCATTCCTCCCCCTATCACTTCTCTCTCTCTCATCCTCATTTTTTCCCCCCTCCTGCAACTAAGGCTCGATTGGAATGAGTTGGACCCAGGCACTGAGGATAGTTTCATAGCTTCTGCCTCTGTCTCTAAGAAGAACTCGGTTGCTGAGCAATAAAGCAATGCTCCAGATAGACAGGGCATCACCCCCTAGTGGGCTTACCAGGTGGGTCTTAGCCAGGGTGCATGTGGGAGTCTGCTTCTGCCTCCCCTCCTCTCACAGAGTTAAAAAAATAAAATAGAGAAAAGAAAAAATTCAATAGACAACTTACTAAATGAAAGGAAATATTTGTCAACGATACATCTGATAAGGGTTAATATAAAAAATTTATGAAGAACTCATACTACTCAATACCAGAAAACAAACAATCCAATTAAAAAATGGGCCAAGGAACTGAGTAAATACTTCTCTGAAGAGGACATTTAGAAGGCCGATAGACATATGTAAAGATGCTCAACATCACTAATCATCAGAGAAATGTACATTTAAAACCACAATGAAATATCACCTCACACTTGTCAGAATGATTCTCATCAATAAATCCACAAAAGACATGGTTGGTGAAGATGCAGGGAAAAGAAAACCCTTGTGCACTGTGGATGGGAATGCAGACTAGTGCAACCACTGTGGATAACAGTATGGAGTTTCCTAAAAAACTTAAAAATGGATCTGTTTTATGACCCAGCAATTTCTCTCTTTAGAAATTTATCCAAAGAAACCTAAAACACCAATTTGAATAAAACATATGCATTACTATGCTGATCACAACGTTATTTATAATAGCCAAGCTATGGAAGTAACCCAAGTGCCCATCAATAGATGAGTACATATACTGCTCACAAAAAGTAGGGGATATTTTTAAATGAATATAAAGCGATAAAAAAGAAACATTTGATTATTTTTTATTAAACAAGAGCATCAGAAAAACAAATGACAAGTCAAAGAAAGTTGGTCTATTATGCAAATGAAATGCAAACCCAACTTTTATATCACTGGTGAAAATGCACCATATAAAAGTTTGAAAGTACTGGAGTATTTGCATGTTCCCTGATCCTGAAAGTGCACAGCCTACAGTTTCCCAGCCCTTGCAATGCCCCTGCAACACATTTTGCCCAAATGTGAAGCCTGGAGAGCCATAGGACGTCTTTAAGCTGGTCAAACACAGATGACAGTGGCAATAGTACTTGGAACATTCGAAAGTGTGATTAGCAGACTGTGGAATCACTTTCAAGAGACTGGCACAGTATGAAGAGAAGGATGGGGTCGCCCATCTGGCACAACAGCAAGAGGTGACTGCTACTTGACTGTATTGCCAAGAAGGAACAGTTGCAACAGAACTGCGGGAACAGTTTCTTGCTGCCACTAGACAACAGATATGCACACAGACCATTTGAAATCGGCTCTGTCATGTTGGACTGCATGCCTGGTGACCATTGGCATGCATTCCATTGTCTAATGACCACTGTAGAACCCATAGAAGGTGGGCTGATGAGCATTGTCATTGGACCCATGATGAGTGGTCAACTGTCCTCTTCTCTGATGAGTCACAATTCAGTCTGCAGCCTGACAATCATTGTGTCCTGATCTGTTGTGAATGAGGAATAAGGGAGAATTCACATTTCATGTGAGAAAGGGACTCCTTTGGTGGTGGTGGAATCATGGTGTGGGCTGGCATCAGTATTGGTGGTTGTACCAACCTCCACATTATCAGAAACAAATTGCTGACTGCTTTCAGATATCGAGATGAGGTCCTACACCCTATAGTGGTACCCTGTGCTGGAGCAGTTGGACATAACTTTCTTATTATGGATGATAAGATAAGTCCTCACTGTGCACATCTTGTCAACAACATACTTCAGAAGGCAGGAATCAAATGCATGAACTGGCCTTCATGTTCTCCAGATCTGAATCTTATTGAACACACTTGGGATACACTAGGAAGACGTCTGGCAAACCATCCAATGCCTCCCACAACATTCACAGCACTTCTTGAGCTAAAAGTTTCCCTTGAGCAAGAGTGGCAGAGGATCCCACAAGAACTGCTGGATAGTCTGATCCTGTTCTGCCCCATTGCTGTGAGTGTGTTTGGCAGTCTTGGGTGACCACACACCCTACTGAACAGTCAATGTGTGGCACTCTCATTTAGTTTGATATGCTTCTGTTCACCCCTACCAATATGTCACTTGCTACTCAATCATGATATTGACTTTGCATCTCATTTAAATAATCAAAAACTCTTTTGACTTGTTTCTGATGTTCTTGTTTAATAAAAAAAAATCAAGTGCTTTTTCTTTTATTGCTTCATATTCATTTTGAAAAATTTCCCAATTTTTGTGAACAACTGTGGTACATATATACAATGGAAGATTATTCCTCCATGAAAAAGAAATAAAATGATATTTACCACATACTCAGAAAAATAAATCAGTCAGAGAAAAATACCATATGATTTTACTAGTATATGGAATATAAAGAACAAAATAAATAAACAAAATTGAAATATACTCATAGACACAAAGAGAGAGCTGGTGGTTGCCAGAGGAGAAGGTTAAGGGACTAGAATTTAGAATGATAGGAGGGGGGTGGGAAGATGGGTGAAAAAGGTAAAGTAATTAAGAAGTACAAATTGGTAGTTATAGAATACTCATGAGAATTTAAGTACAGTGTAGAGAATATAGTCAATAATATTGTAATGAATATGTATAGTGTTAGATGGGTATTAGATTTATCAGCATAACCACTTATTAAGTTATAGTTGAAAAGTAAAAAAATTATTTAATAAAAAATAATAAGTGAAATAATTGCAAAAAAATATATAAAAAGAAACCTGCTAGAAATATAAAGAGAAATAGAAACACATTAGTAACAAGAGGATTTATTTCACATTACTTTTTATGCACAAACTACATAACATAGTGTTAAAATACATGTAAAACTTTGTACCCTGACCTGTCCAGATAACTCAATTGGTTGGAACATCATCTTGAAGGGCAGAGGTTGCCAGTTCAATCCCTGATCAGGTTACATAAAGGAACAGATCAGCATTCCTGTTTCTCTCTCCCTCTTCCTCTCTTGCTAAAATCAGTAAATAAACACTAAAAAAAAATCTGTACCCCAAAATACTACTTTTTTATATGAATGTGGATTATTTATAAAAATTACAAAACTAATTCAAATAAAGTTCTATAACCCAAACAGACTAGGTGCTATAGTAAAAACAAAAGACATTTCAGAGACAAATAATACACATCTACCTGCTCTCCACAACCTCCAGTTCTTAAGACAGTGTTGACAAGATATTCTGCTAAATATTTAAAATTAATAGATTAAAAGAGAAAAATAATGTGATAATCTTCATAAATTTGGAAAGGTATTAATTAGATAACATTTAATATCCAAAATAAAAATCAATTCAAACTTCTACAATATGATAAAATATGAACAAACATCTTTGTACTATGATAAAATAGTAACGGATATTTTCACAATATGTTTAAATTGGAATAAATAAAATTTTCACAGTTGTGACTAATGTATTACTAAAAGCTTGCTCGTGCTTTAAAGATAAAGGCTGGAAAAAGATAAGGCTACTTACTATCATCTTTATTATTTAATATTGTTATAGGGGTAGTAGTAGCCAATGCAATTAGACAAGAGAGCAAAGCAAGAGGTATAAAGGTGAAATATAAATAGAATCATTGCTATCAGCCCAAGTGAATGTTTACTTGAAAAACTTAAAACATTAAAAAACTAAGACAAGTAAAAATTTAAATAGGTATGCACAAATTTAATATATAGAGATCAATAAAATTTAATTATAAACCATAACTTATTAGAACTAGTTAGAAACTAGTTAGAAAATTTAATAACAGAAATATCCTGTTTTTGACAGAATGCAATTTTTAATGCTACATGCAAAGTTGGTTCTCCAGTTTTTCCCAATTTTATATACAGTCATCTCTCGACATATTGTGATTGAATTTTCACAGTCTCTCTATATTGCAGATTTTTAAATTGTATCTATCTAATTTTGTATCATGGATTTTTCACTATATTGTGGGATTTTGTGGTATATAGGTATTTTTATATATGTATTATTTTAGTAATTTTTGTGGTAAAATAAGCATTTTCTAACCTAAAATATAGAAAACAATATAAAAAGTATAAAAAATATTAATTAAAACATATTAGTATTTACTGGTGAATACCCATATAAACTTTTATATGTTGTTAAAATTATGTATGTTTAAGAGTATAGAAAGTGTTTAAGAGCATAGGAAATGTTCATAAGAATGTAAGGAAGGTTAATAACAGTGTGGGGAGGGTTTATAAGAATGTGGGGAGTGTTTATAAAGTCTTAAAATATATATAAATAATAAAATAAATATAAGGTTGCTACTTCACAGATTTTTGCTTATCACAGGGGGTTCTGGAACTTAATCCCCATGATAGATGATGGATCACTGTATTGTAAGATTAACTTGAACTATTATTATTGAACAGCAATAATAAATGAGAAAATTATATTTACAAAAGCAACACAATGATTACAAATTAAGAATTAAATTAATTAAAAAACAGATATAAGTATATGTATCTATATATATATATATATACATATTTATTTATACATATATAAATGGGCAGATCCCTAATCTTAATGGTTGATTTTGATATGCTTCTTTTGGACAAGGAATGATCAAACAGACAAAAATAATTATTAAAAATATTAAAATTTCAAACAACATTATTAACATGCAGATTTTGTGAATATAGAATCTTGTATTTATAGAAAATGCTCATCATTTCCAGTACATATAGGACATTTATTAAAACTGAGCAAACAGTAGAACACAAAATAATATCTCCAAAATAATTATTATGCATTTCTTATTTTGTAATCTCAATGCAATAAATTTAGAAACTGGAGCAAAAAAAAACAAACTACAATTTCTATATTTTTGGAATCTAAAACAACAGAAAATATCATTTCTAACAAATTCATAGTCCAAAAAAGAAATTATACTGTGAATTATGAAATAATTATAATCCAATGATAGGGAAAATAAAATGTAAAATAAATACATAAATAATTTACACTTATATTTATATGCTAAAGGACAAAGAAATCTAATATTCAACTTATAAACTCAAAAAATGAAAAATCAGGAGGTCCTAAATAGGTAGAAGAAAATAATGAAAAGAAAGAGTTAAAAAAAATAAAAAACAAAGGAACAATGGAAAGATTTTACAAAACCAAAACAAAAATATTTATAATAAAATAGGCAAACAATCTGATAATATTGATCAAGGTAAAAAATAAAAAGCAAAACTGAACAATATTAAGGATGAAAAAAAGACACTACAGATTTTAAAACACGTTTATAAAATAGACAATTTTCAAAATAAATTTATATGAACAAAACTCACTCAAAAAAGAAGAAAAAATATTCTAGATCTACAGTCATCAAAGAATTGGTAGTTTAAAACACATTCTTATCATTCACATTGGATATGTTCCATAAAGTCACTGTGAACACTGACTTAGGAAATACGACCCATTACTCTTTGGGGACAACACAAGGTGACAAATTTGAGAAACTCTAGTCACAACATTTTTATCAACTGATAAATACATAGTCTTATTTTATGTGTTTCAATTAAAGACATTTTATATAATTTATATTGTTGAATTCACATTGATCTCAGGACCCATAACATTATATCATGCCTGAACAAAGCTTATCGAAGGTATTATTTCTCTGTAAGGTACATCACAGCTTTCTTGCACTCACAATCGATCACTACACAGCATTTCAACACTACACTTGGGGGCCATTTTAAACAGTGAAATCACCAACCAAAAGTACCAAAATGTGAAAAATGTGTAATAACTAGACCATAAGAAGGATACTTGTTCACAATATGAGATCTCAAAAACAAAGTCACCTTCTTTGATCTCATATAGGAGCTTTCATGTTGGGTGATAACAATTTTCCAAAACTCTCTGCATGCCTGTAAATGGCTACAAAAGCATGGTGAATATTCATTTTGGGGTCACAAATAAATTTTACTGATTAGGTGAATTCAAAGATACAGAATCCTGCCTGACCAGGTGGTGGTGCAGTGGATAGAGCGTTGGACTGGGATGAAGAGAACCCAGGTTTGAAACCCCGAGGTCATCAGCTTGAGTGTGGGCTCATCCAGTTTGAGCAAGGCTCACTAGCTTGAACCTAAGGTCACTGGCTTGAGTAAGGGGTCACTTGGTCTGTTGTAGTCCCCAGTCAAGACATATATGAGAAAGCAATCAATGAACAACTAAGGTACTACAATAAAGAATTAATGCTTCTCATCTCTCTCCCTTCCTGTTTGTCCCTATATGTCCCTCTCTCTGTCTCTCTCAGTCCTGTCACACACACACACACACACACACACACACACACACACACACACACACAAAAAAAAAATTATATAGAATCCTTTAATAATTAGAATTGACAGTACATTGAAAAAATTACAAATAGAATGTTTTTATAAACTTTCAAGAAATTGATCATTTATATCTTATACAACTATTCTAGAGAAGAGAAAAAAATAGAAAAGCTTCCCACTTTATTTATAGACTTGATAATAAAACAAGATAAGAAAGAAAAAGTATTAGATAATTCACTTTATATCATAGAAATAAATAAATAGTATTAGCAAAACAAACTAAAATGCTATTCAAATATATAACTAGATAGATATTAAAGGACACTTTAACAGTAGAAAACAGATTAAAAAAACATTACAATCATCCCAATAAATTAGAAATAACAAAAGTATTGCATAAAAGTCAACATTGTTTTGTTATTGTTGTTATTGTTAAAAAAAAAAACAGAAAAAACACCAAACCCTGCCTTTTATTTCCCAAGATCTCTGGTTCTCAAATTTGAGCATACCAAATTGTGTAGAGGGCTTGCTAAAATACAGTTTGTTCTTTCTGTCCAAGCCCTTGCATTTCTGATTCAGTTGGTCTGGTGTGGGTTTAGAGAATCTTCATTTCTAACAACTTCCTAGGTGATACTGATACTGCTGGTCTAGACAACATTTTGAGAGCTATTGCTACAGGCAGTGTAGGCCTAGTATAGCACTATTCTGATTTTCCAAGAACAATCACAAATATGGGCCTTTATATAAATATTCATTAAAAAAATACTGAACAGCCCAAATCAATCACATTGCTTTAGGTTATATCTGACATGTTTGAATATCCCTTAAAAAACATCAAGATAGATGTTTTTGTGGCTGTAATTTTCCTGCCCTCTTCAATCTGCTTCAGTTATGTTGCTATTGAAAAGTCCTGCATAATTATTCTTATCTTCATATTTAATTATAGCTTGCTTTACTATCATCAATTTGATATATATTTGATATATTTGCATGTGTAATTGGTACCCATATCAATGATTCTAGTAGGTTCTCAGCACATAAATTAGACCATGCACTGTTTTCTCATTGCTTGTCTGTGATAACTAAGTATAGTATCAGTTGAGTACTTGATTTATCAGGGTAATCATTTTGTAAGGTATAGAAATGTCTAATCACTGTGTTGTACACCTGAAACTAAGATGATATTGCACGTCGATTGTTACTGAAAAATAAAACAGAACATCTAATGTGTTTAAAACAGAAAAGGATTCTTGTGATATAAATTTTTGCTCAACACAGAGTCAATATTTATTCAGAGAAGACAATAGTACAAATCAGAAATAGGAAATAACTGCATTTAACTAGGATTTTTAATTATTTGTGGGAAATCATGAGCAACAATACAAACAAGTTAAAATGTGAAAGCTTGATATGTGCATTAGTAACCTTTGCTTTGAAGCGGAATATATAGATTTTACTGTGTGTTCATTTTCTTTCTCCTTTTGTGTTGTCCTTGGCACCCAGAGATTGCATTCAGCATCATATGTTTAAGTCGGCTAAACAGAGAGAAAACATAAAAGCTTTTTATTCTTTGGCAACACACTAGTTGATATTTAGAGTAATTATTTTTGTTCTGGACATACTTGTCTTTAATGATACATTTGAAAACATATTTTATGAAGTTTAAGTCAATATTTAAAATAAAACAATGGTACTAGTAAATCTGTGTAATCAAAAATTTTCACAAATGCGAATAAGTATTTTTTTTTCAATTTAGTGTTTTATTTACATTTTAAAAGAGTGGTAAATTTTGCAGCACCAGCATGTGAATGATGAATGGCAGACAATGTTCCATTCTATACCTCATCTTGGGAATGAGGTCGAGTTTGTAACTGCATAAATGGCTCAGGGAAGCACCGGACTAGCTCTAAAATGAGCTTTATATTGATGAAAACAATTCACAAAAAGAAAAAATTGTAAACAGTTTTTTAAAAATATATTTCTTTATGATATATATATCTTCTTAATATAAATAAACCATACGTTCTCAAATAAAAATTTGAAATTTCAAGAAAAAAGTTGGTCAGCCTGACCAGGCAGTGGCGTAGTGGGTAGAGCATCGGACGGGTAGGTAGAGGACCCAGGTTCGAGACCTTGAGGTCGCCAGGTTGAGTCTGGGCTGATCTGGTTTGAGCAAGGCTCGCCAGCTTGAACCCAAGATCGCTTGCAAGGGGTCACTCGGTCTGCTGTAGCCCCCTGGTCAAAGCACATATGAGAAAACAATCAATGAACAACTAAGGTACCACAATGAAGAATTGATGGTTCTCATCTCTCTCCCTTCCTGCGTGTCTGTCCCTATCTGTCCCTCTCTCTGTCTCTATCACCAAAATAATAAAAAAAAGAAAAGTTGGTCAGCCTGACAAGAAGGTGGTGCAGTGGATAGAGCATTAACCTGGGACACTGAGGACCTATGTTAGAAATCCTGAGGTCACTAGCTTGAACATGGGTTCATCAGCTTGAGTGCAGGGTCACTGGCTTGAGTGTGGGATCATAGAAATGACCTCATGGTCACTGGCTTGAGCTCAAAGGTGGCTGACTTGAGCTTAAGGTCACTGGCTTGAGCTTAAGGTTGCTGACTTGAGCAAGGGGTCACTGGCTCGGCTGGAGCCCCCCAGTCAAGGCACATATGAGAAAGCAATCCATGAACAACTAAGGTACTGCAACCATATTTGATGCTTCTCATCTCCCTTCCTGCCTGTCTGTCCCTGTCTGTCTGTCTCTGTCCCTCTCTTGCTAAAAAAAAAAAAAAAAGTTGGACATTGGTCTAAACTAAAGGTACTTGTTTTCACTGCTATGTGCTAAAACAAATGTCTTTTGAAGAAATAAGAATTCAATTTATCCATGAAGAGAAATAATAAAAGCTGAAGTGGGAAACAAATTAGATAACACAACTTACAAAGAAAATATTTTATTTATGTTCCCTGTTTCTTTTAAGGAGTGGGTTTCCCAAATACAAAGCAAAAACCAGAGTAATTTTGTATTTTGTATGTAGAATCAATCAGTTGCATCTCCCCAACATTTATTTTGGTCTTTAATATTTAAAGTGAATTATATTGATTAACAGATTGCTGCAAATTTTCAACTGTAATTTAGACTTCTTGTACTGGGTGGAGCTTCTTATCTATGAAATTTTTTTTTTGAGTGACTTACATCCACGATTTTAAATCCTTTTTCCTTAGTTCTATTTGAAGTTCAATTATTTTTCTTATTCCCTTTGCTCCACCGAGGAAATCTATCCTTTAGTTCTATGTTCTCTGTGCATTTCTAAATTTCTAGGTGTACTTGGAGGGCTTTTTTAATATCTTTTAAATTTCTGCATCACATCAGTTTTATTCTGACAGATGCAGCCTCTAAAATAAGCTGTGTGATGCAGTCAAACCTAAAATAAACCATTATTTGAGGGTTAGGTGCGTCATACCTGTAAATAACCTCATTTATCTAGAGAATTGCATTTAATGCTATTGTATAAATACCAGTGTTTCAGCATGCTCTATAATACCATCTGTCACTTCTTTTCATATGATACATAGTTCAATGTATCCCTTATACCACTTTTTTAGATGCAGAGTTCCTGCATTTATCTCTGCATACCGTGACAAGAATCCAGCTGTATTATGGAAATTATATCTAATATTATCCAAGATAAAAATGTAATGCATGTTGAATCGAGTGCTTTCTCTGTTGCTAAGATATACATACATAAAGGTAAGCTTACACCATTGGCATATTTCACTAAGTTCTTCTAAAGTATATTTTAAACACAATGTTCTGGAAAGTAGAAAAGTAACTGCTGTCAGAGGAACGCCAGTTTGTTGCTAGTTATGCCAGAGAACACTCATCTGCTAGAGAAGTAGAAGAGAGGGTGATAAAAACGAAATGGTCACATGTTTTTGGGAAATGGCATTTTTTTCATATCTTGCTTAAAACATTTTTCTCCAGGTAAGAATGAGATCCTAATTAGATTTCTATTCATAGGAATATAGATCCAGAATGAACAATCATTTGTTGAGTAAACCTAAATGCCAGGCATGAGCCTAGGTTAAGGTGACCAAATTTTAAAATTGGTAAAGCGGGACACCATTGACGGGGGAGGGACGAAGGAGGGGGTTCTTGATTAAAAATTTGGTCTATATGGAGCAAAAAAATTTTCATAGAATGCAAAAATAGTATTGTAATATATTTTTTAAATTTCAACATAAATACAATTTACAAATATAATACATTAAAAATTATGTATAGTATTATTTTATTCTTTGGCATATTTCTCATTTGAGTGAATTTTTTTTTATTAGATTGCTGTCATTGTTTAAAAGGTCATAAAATTTTTCACAAGAATTTGTTAAGTTATATTTCACACATAAAATGGCTTTCAAAGTCTCAACACTTAATTGTGATTTTTCTGATGTCCACACTTTATTTACCATAGAAAAAACACATTAAGTCCCAGCATTCATTCCTGGTAAAGACAGCGCATATTCCACAATTTTTAGTGCATTATTGTATGGAACACGGTTTGTTTCAAAATGATGACATATTTCTAACCATTTGTTCTCTATTGTGATTTTTGCTGATGCCCAAGATTTAACCTTTTCCTTATCAATCTATTTTTTTAAAATAATGATACCTCATTAAAAAGATCATTTTTGGAAATATTACTATATGGGAAATTTTGAGTAAGAGGGATCGGGTTACAGGGTCCCAAAACCGATGCCGGAGCTGCACGTGCAGGCGGGAGCAGGCAGGGCAGCGCCACCAGTGCGCTCACACTCGATTGGTTGCTTACACTCCCCACCTGGACTTGTCCTTGCAGCAGCCGTGCTCCCACATCCAGCCCCGCTGCCCGCTGGAGACTGAGTGGCTTGCCTAGAGCTGCACACCGGTGTCCAGAATGCGGGCCTATGGGTCGTTAGGGGACTTGACAACTGCAACCCCAGCAGGTACATCCCGCTGGAAGTTGTTTGTTTCCGAGCCCCACACAGGGCAGCCAGCTCTTGCGGCAGTGCAGGCGCTACCAGGTCGATGCGGAGTCTCCCTGCGAAAATTCCCTTCCCGTTCTCCCACCATTCCCTAGCTTTTTGTGCATTCTTTCCAAACATTGGGACATTTTTAAAATGCCACGGAACACGGGATAAATTATTAAAAATCAGGACTGTCCTGCCAAAAGCGGGATGTCTGGTCACCTTAGCCTAGGTCAGGTTGGTCAGATCCCAGGTGCGCATGCTCTCATGGGGAGACAATGACACACAGGACTGTTGTGAAGTACCAGTGGTCCCGGCACAATGGAGGAGAGCCTGAGGAGCTGCAGAAAGAGGTGCTTCTAGTTCACCTCTGAGGGAAAATAACTGACCATCAGGACAACTTTTCAAGGGAGGTTTTACTTGAGCTTTATTTTTAAGAATGAGTAGGAGTTAATTGTTTAGGTTGTTTTCTATCATGTACCATCTGAGCACTTTGAGGAAGTAGAATCTCTGAAATTATTTTGTCATGCACAATTCTGTAGGTTGGATCAAGGAAGGCAGGTTGTGTTTCTTCTCTTTTCTGCCATTTTACACATACTTGTACACACTTTTTAAAATGTATGACTTTACCATTAAATACATTGCTTTATAGTTAGGACTATATGATGTATATATACACATGTGAGAATAGATGATAAAACTATATATTAGAGCACCACTTTAATGTAGCTAAAATTTACCTTCTAAAGCAAAACTGCATATTTCTCCTCACACTGAATTTTTCTTTAAAAACAAAGAACATATGTTCTTAAAACATGACTGTGATCTGCATTCATTTTGAATACATTATTTCATTACCATGGCAGATCCTTCTCTATTTCAAAAGTCTTCAAAGTGAAATTAAGGGAATAAATGCATGTTTGCTCCATGGAGTTCCTTCTAGGGAAAGAATAACCTTATATCCCAGTTTCAACTCTTTCATTCCACAATTTTAGAGGATAATTGATATACTAACATGCATCTTTTTGTCTGATAATGAGATCAAACAAAAAGGTCTTATGTTCATATTGCTATAAACCAAGTTGATCTTCAATAGGACACATGTTTCTATGGCCATAAATTCAATTTTGTCATGGACAGAAGAAGGTATCTTTAAAGATTATTTTAATCAATACAGTACAGAAACTGAGAAAAAATATCTTTTTATAAGTTGTTTGATTGTCTTATTCATGAATAAAGAATAACATTTTCCCTTATTTATTCTTGAAATATTTTTTTATTGGTTCTTTTAGGACTCATCTTTTTAAGCTATAACTAGGCCAACATAATCACTTGAACCTTAATGTTCAATACCCCCTTTTTTATTTCTTATCTGTCTGGATAGTTTCACAACATTTTATTTATTTTGCTTACTCTTTTATATTATGATATACTTCACACTTACAAAAAATATAAACAATACACTATTTTCCTTTGTTTCTACTACACCATTTAACAAAGAAGGCAGTACTACACCATTTAACAAAGAAGGCATAACAAAGCTCTTTTGTGTATGTCTTCATGACCTCCTTGTATGAAATTGGGTCTCAAGTAACCACTGTTCTAAATGTGTTATTTAACCTTAGTGAACTCTGAGAAAGAACACACCTACTAAGAAGGGCTCCTGGTGGCTAAGTGGGCTCAAATGAAAAAAATAAATAAATGAAATAGCTAGCAGCTGTTTCTATGCAGGGGCATCTCATGCAATATGCTTCAGTGAGAAGCCTACACTGAACTGCTGTCCTCTGCACTGACCCGCCTGCCTGCACTGTGTTTCTGCCATTCAGCCAGCCCTTATCAAGGAGTTCCTATTGATTGGAATGAATCTTATTTCAACCAATAGGATGAGACTTTCCCATCCAATTGGATCTGCACAGCTCTGATCAACCAGAATGACTCTATTTTGAACAATCAAGGCAGTACCTTTTGGACCAATCAAACTTTGAGGATTTGGAGTTCCATTTGCATGAGAATAGATCAATCAAGAACCAAGTGTGGGGGCTCCTGTCTATATGCCAGCTCCCCTCTGGCTCTGGGAGTACATTTTCCCTTTCCACTGAAGACCCAAGTGTGCATCATCTCCCTTCCTGTGCTGAAACACAGATGTCTTAGCGGAGCAGAGTGGAGCAGACCAGGACAGGACAGAACAGAGTGGCACAGAAGGGAGACCAGTGCAGTGAAAAGTTGACTGGCAGAGAGCAAGGCAGAGTGGACCATGGAAGAGAAAGGCCTGGCCCAGAAGGGTGCCTCACAGTCATGCTATTTTCACAGCCGTGCTGTAGCGTGGTTAGGTTATTCTATAGCTGTGCTGTTTTCACAGCCATGATATGTTACTATTTAGCTATTTTGTACTGGAAAAAGTTTTCCTTTTCACCTCACCCCAAACTGGGAATTCTTGTTGGCACTGAATTGGCACCAATGACCATCAGTTGACACCTTCTATATGTTTTCATACTTTTACTGATTAAGTGTGTATTGTTACATAATATATAGTATTATTTTGCATATTTTAGTCTATTGGTATATGTGTATTATGGCAACTTCTTTTATTCCATGTTATGCTTTAATTACTTTTAATATAGGTGATGCTTATTCATTTGTTTTCGTTGCTATATAATATTCCATTGTATGGCTTCATCACAATTTATTTGACTATTCTCATATTAATAGACATGGATTTTTTTCAAATGCTTGCTATTTTAAATGAAGTTACTATAAACATTTTCATACTTGTTTCCTTGTGCATGTAACACTCTTCTGGGTTATATAATAGTGAAACTGTTAGTTTATATACCTTTATAACATATTGGTAAATTGACCTCCAAACTCGCTTACTTTTCTATCAGCAATTTGTAATAATTCTGAAAATAAAGAAAATTTATCCCTTTCCAAAATGCATGCCCTTTTATTTATGGTTGGATTAAGTGGTGAAGGTGTTAGTTGTAGAATTTTATATATGCCCATTATCAGGTTAATGAAATTACCTCTTAATTTTAGTTTCCAAGAATTTATGTCACTGATTATTTTGCTTATTGTTCACAATTTCTTAATTCTTAGCTGTCTAGCTTCTTTTTTATTTAAACTATTATTGCCTGCTAGACATTGTAATTTTATGCTGTGGAGTGCTTAGATTTTGCAATCTTCCCTTAAAGATGTTTCACGTTTTCTGGAAGACAGTTTAATTACTATGAATCAGTTTGATCTTTTGAGGCTTATTTTTAAAACTTGATATAGTAGTATTGACTAGTCTTTATTCCAGGAATTAATTTCCACTAACTATTATATTGATCATCAAGAGGGCCCGCTCAGTTCAGAGTTTGAATGATACCCTTCCCTGTGTGAGCTCTGGAATTCTGAGTTTACAACACTTGTTATTATTGCCTAAACTCATGAAACTTCATTGAATGCATGTATAATTTATTGTCTCACAACAGACCCAAAGGGATTTCTGTGCATATTTCAAGGATTTTTAAAATAGTTTCTTGACATTTCTAGCTACCTCCGACTCAATAAACTGAAATATTTTGTGTTCAATTGGTGGACCAGCATGCTGCTGCTTGTGATTTTCCTTATTCTACCATAATCCAGATTATGCCTGCAGGAAGGGAGATGTAGTGTTTGTAGGGCTCATTTCTCTCATCTCCTTTTCTTTTTTTCTTATGAGACTACAGTTTTTACCCTGCGTATTTTCTGGTATCTGATGTGATTAATATACAGTATTTTTGTTGAGTTTTCTAGTCATTTCCAATGACAAATTAAGTCTCAGATTACGTCTGTTACTCCATCATGGCTAGAAACACAAGCCTTATTGTTACATTAATAAAATAAACAATATTTTTAAAGCAGTTTGAAGTTCATAGCAAAATTTATGGGAAGGTAGAGAGATTTGCCACATACTCCCCACCACAACGCATGCACAGTCTCCTCCATTATTAACATCTCCCACTAGAGTGGCACATTTGTTACAACTGGTGAATCTCTGTTAACACGTCATAATCGCTCAGAGTTCATAGTTTACATTAGGGTTCACTCTGGTGTGGGATAAATGTGTAATGACATGTATCTACCGTTATAGTACCAGACAGAGTAGTTTCACTCTTAAAACTTCTTTATTCTCTGCCTATTTATCTTACCAACTCTCCTACCTAACCCCTAGCAACCATTGATCCTTTTACTGTCTTTATAGTTTTGTCTTTCCCAGTATGCCAGATATTTTGAATTATACAGTGTATAATCCTTTTATTTTTATTTTATTTTTTACAGGGACAGGGGGAGAGTCAGAGAGAGGGACAGATAGGGACAGACAGACAGGAATGGAGAGAGGTGAGAAGCATCAATCACCAGCCCTTCGTTACTGTTGTGACACCATAGTTGTTCATTGACTGCTTTCTCACATGTGCCTTGACCGCGGGCCTTCAGCAGACCAAGCCACCCCTTGCTGGAGCCAGCGACCTTGGGTCCAAGCTGACGAGCTTGGGGTCTTGAACCTGGGTCTTCCGCATCCCAGTCCGACGCTCTATCCACTGCGCCACCGCCTGATCAGGCTACAGTGTATAATCTTTTAAAAATGGCTTTATAGTTTATCAATGTTTAATGCTGAATAATATTCCATTGTTTGGATGCACAAAAGTTTATTTATGTATTCTCCTATTGAAGGACATCTTGGTTGTCAAGTATAAATAAAGCTGCTAACAACATCTGTGCAAAGGTTTTTGCATGGACATAAATTTTCTATTTTTCTAGATAAATACTAAAGAGTGATTGCTGGATCGTGTTGTGAGACTGTTTAGTTTTGCAAGAAACTACCAAGTTGTCTTCCAAACTGGCTGTACCACTTTACATTCCCACCAGCAATAAATGCAAGTTCTTCTTGATCCAAAATGTCACTAGGGTTTCATGTGTCTATATTCTAGATACAGGAAAGGGCAAAAATAGGTTTACAGTTGTGAGTATGCAAAACAGAATTTATTCTTGTATTGCTATATATTAATTATTGTAATACATATTTTCCATATGAACAACTAAAACCTACTTTTTTCCAACCCTGTATTATAAGAGTATAGTGGTATTCCCTTGTTGTCTTAATTTGTATTAACCTGATAACATATGATGTGGAGAATATTTTCTTTCATGTGCTTATTTTCCATGTACATATCTTCTTTGATGAAGTATCTATTTATATCTTTGGTCCATTTTTAACTTGTTTGCTTTCTTATTGTTGAGGTGTAAGCATTGTATATTTTAGATAATGGTCCTTTATCAGATGTGTCTTTTGCAAATACTTTCTCCCATTCTCTGGCATGTTTTCTAATTCTGTTAACATTGCCTTTAGCAGAGTATAAGGTTTTATTTTAATGAAGTCTAGCTTATCAGTTATTTCTTTTATGGATCATGCATGACTTTGATGTTGTACTTATAAAGTCATGACCATACTCAACAGCACCTTGTTTTTCTATTCTGTTGTCTTCTAGAATTTTTATAGTTTTTGTTTTATATTTAGGTATACAATCTGTTTTGAATTATCTTTTTGTGAAGAATATCATATTTGTATCTAGATCATTTTTCTTATTTTCTGCATGTGTGTGTCTGTTTCCCAAACATTCCCTAAAAATACTATTTTGGATCCATTGTATTGCTGTTCCTCCTTTGTAAAAATCAGTAGCTAAATATTTGTGTGATTCTATTTTGGGACTCTTTATTATATATATTTTATTGATCTATTTGTCTAGTTTTTCACAAATACCACACTCTCTTGATTACTGTGGCTTTATTGTTAATCTTGACGTCAGGTCATGTTAATTTTCCAACTTAGTTCTTTAATATTTTGTTGGCAATTATGAGCTTTTTGCATCTGAACACAAATTTCATAATTTGTGTGTTAATATCCATAAAATAACCACTGAGATTTTCTGGGACTGCATTTAATCTGTAGATCAAAGGAAGAACTGATTTCTTTAAAATACTGTATTCCTACCCATGAACATGAAATAGCTCTCCATTTATTTAGTTCTTCTTTGATATATTATCACAGTTTTGTAGTTTTTCTCATATATATTGTGTACATATTTTTTAGACTCCTAACTGAGCAATTCAGTTTGAGGTGTGCTTAATGTGCTTAAAAATATGTACATAGTATATTTTTAATTTTCAATTTTACTTGTTCATTGTTATAGATAAATAAATGATTGACTTTGGTATATTACTCTGTGCCCAGCAACATTGCTATTATCATTCTTTAATTCCAGGAGTATTTTGTTGCTGTTGATTTTTATAAATTTTCAACATAAACAATCATGTCAGCTGCAAAGACAGGTTTACTTTTATTCCTCAATCTGTATACTTTTTATTTCTTTTTCTTGTCTTATTGCATTAGCTAGGTCTTCCAGTACAATTTTCAAAAGTAATAGTGAGAAAAGACATCCTTGACTTGTTCCTGATATTAACGGGAAAGCTTCAAGTTTTGCTCCGTTAAGTATTATTTTAGCCCTGGCCAGTTTGCTCAGTGGTAGAGCATTAGCCCAGTATGTGGATGTCCTGGATTCAATTCCCAGGCAGGGCACATAAGAAAAGCAACTATCTGATTCTCCATCCTACCCCCTTTCCCTTGTCTCTTTCTATCTCTCACTTCCCCTCCAACAGCCATAGCTCTGTTGGAGCAAGTTGGTCCAGGGTGCTGAGGATGGTTCCTGTTGCCTCACCTCAGGCATTAAAATAGCTCAGTTGTAGAACAGTGGAGCACAACCCCAGATTTATAGAAGAACATCATCACTCTATAAAGGTCTTGCTAGGTGGATCCTGGTCAGGGCACATGTGGGAGTCTGTCTCTCTGCTTCCCCACTTCTCACCTATTTTAGCTGTATGTTTTTAATAAGTATTCTTTATCAAATTTAAAAGTTCTCCTTTATTCCTGAATTACTGAGAGTTATTGTTACTTTTTTCATATTTTTGTTTTTAATTTTTATTAATTTTAATGGGGTGACATTAATAAATCAGGGTACATATGTTGAAAGAAAACATTTCCAGGTTATCTTATCATTCAATTATGTTGCATACCCATCACCCAAAGTCAATGTTATTGTTACTTTTAAAATTCACATTACACTGTTGTTGAAAAATAGAAATTTAGTTAAGATTTTATATTAATCTTCTATTCAGAATATAAATATAATTCTCTTAAGTCTTGGTAAAAAACATTTTACTAATTGTAATAATTTGCCCTTATATCACTTCAGTGTTTTTCTGTGAGAATTATAGTTTTACTTTTTCTCTCCTATATCTCACAGATTTTCACTCTATTCTTGTCATCCTGGACTGAACAGAACAGTCAGTATGCTGCTAAATAAAAGCAGTAATGGTAGACATTCTTGTCTTGATCTTAATTTTTAAAGGTAATGTTTCTAGAATTCCACATTAATAATAGTAATCATTGTGAGTTTTCTCAGAGAATCTGGATCTCTTATGAATGTGTTCATCTTTAAGGTGTCAAAAAAATATGACAAGAGTCTAATATCTCAGACATATAGAAGTTATCTTGCACTGAGTTGACACTTGATCCACTGCACCACCTGTAGGTGAGAACTCTGAAGTCTCTCTAAGAAACTGAGCATTACCATTTACAGCTTATATGATGAAAGAAAGCAATGGAAAAGGAGTTGGAATTGTGTGTTAAATTAAGCAAACCATAGTGTCTGCACAATTCATTTTATTTGGGTTAAAAAAATTCTTTCCTATTTGTAGTTTAATAAATAAGTTTTTAATATTATAATTGAAGTTAATTTAATTCAACATTTTTGCATGTGCCATAATTATGCTCTTTGTGTTTTATTATATTATGAAATCTTTTAATATTGAGTCATTTCTATACTTCTAAGATAAAACCAACATGGTCAGATTTATTTTTAAGACAGAGGACAATTTGACTTTGGGTTACAGGTATGCAATACAATTGAATGATAAGATAATCTGGAGATGTTTTCATTGTACATATGTACCCTGATTTATTGGTGTCACCACATTAAAATTAAAAAAAAAGAATTCTGGAAATAAAGCTTAGTAACAAAATAGAAAAAATATATATATTTGAGTTTTCAACTTAAAAATATAGTTTTACATGTTTTGTGTATATATGTGTTTGGCTATGGTCATGCCTTCTGTGAGACTAGTAATGCATTAATGACACAAAACTGTGTCATTGTAGTGTGGTAGACAGAGACTTGAATGATGATATGACACATTGTATTTTTCTAGTGCATAAAGGGGAGGAAGCTAGTGACTTGGGTTCCTTTGATATGGTGGGTTTCTAATCCTGCTCTATTTTTATTGGAAACAAAATTTTGTTTCTATGAGAAACTAAGCAAAAACTAGGGAGCTATGTCCACTTGTCTTTTCATCTTACATATTTTGTGTTTCATTTGTTTACTGGTTCAATACAAAATTGAAATGAAGGTAACCATGAAGCCTCATTCTATAATAAAAATAAAGTTGGCATATAATTATTGTTTCTTATAGTGTTCTTTTCTGAAAGTGACTCAAAATTATGTTAATCTTATAAAATTACTTGAGTGTTTTTCTTTTCTTTCTTTTTCTTCTTCAGAAGTTTGGTATAAATTGTCAATAGAAGTACTTGTCCTTGTCCTTTAGATATTGTTTTTTATGTTTATATGAGTTGGAAGGTAGATTTCTATTTACTGATTCAATTTCTTCAATGATCACAGGTGTTTTTAGAATTTTTCTGTTTTTGTTAAGTTTGTTTTTATAAGTAATATCTTCCGTGAAGATAATTTATTCATATAAATTTTCATATTTATTGACATAAATTTAGTTGTGTTAGTTTTATGACTCTGTTATAATTCTACCTACATATTCTTTATCAATCCTAACATTCTTTTGTGTTTTCACTATTCTTTTCTTGATCAATCCTAACAGATTTGTCTTTTCAAGAGCCAGTGTCTTATTACTTTATTGATTCTTTTATGTTGTATTTTTTGTTTTACATTTTCCTTTTACACTCTGGTTTCTCTTCAGATTGCATAAATCTTTCACCTTTTTAAATTTGCCTTTTTTTTCTCATTATTTTCTTCCTTCTCTGTGTTTTAGATTTATTTATCTTTTTCTAGTTTGGCAAGATGAAATCTATGATGGTCATTATATTATTGCCTCTGAGCTCCAAATTCATGCTTTTTTATTTTTTTAAAGGTGCTTAGCCGTATAAATATTTTTCCTCTGTCTGCCAGAAAAATCTTAAGAAGCATTCCTGCTTCCAAAGTGGCTTGCACAGCAGACTCTTGGAGAATATGTGTGTGTGTGTGTGTGTGTGTGTGTGTGTGTGTGTGTGTGTGTGTGTGTATTTTATGTATTTTTAAATCTCTGCTTAGTCTGAACAAAATCTCTAGTGCTAGGTACACCTGGGGGTCAGGATCACCTTTTTCAGTATTTGGTGGTGGTGTGCTTTCTGTGGATTTTAAGTTGGGCAGCAACAACATAGTTAGGATACCTGAACAACATGGGCTGGTGCCTCAGCCAAGATCTCTTCTTTCTGCATCCTCACTTCAGTCCTACTGGAACAATGCTGGGAGCCTCAATGGGCCTGCTATTAAGTGGAACTAATGCACAAAATTTATCTTTAGCATCAGTCCCAGAAACACTCAAGCCCATGACACACACAAGAAGAGCACTAAGTTCCTACAGAGGGAGGGAGGCTTCGCTAGCTCCAAATTCCAGGTGCAACATATAATAAGCACTAGTTTCTTTCCCACACTGGCCACAACCCACCTTCCCTAACCTTCCAGCATTTGACATATCTGTCAGCCCAGTTTGCTTGTGTCTTGAGGTTTATTGCTTACATTCTTCCTGAGGTGAGTATATTATTCTATTTCTCAAATCCACAGTGAGGTTCCAACTCATCTGCCACCAGCTCATCAGTTTCAATTTGTCTGTGCTCCAAAGACTTGTTCCTGCTTGTCAGGAAAGGATAGACCTGCTTTGACTTACCAATCTGGCAAACTTAGTTATTTAACTGGCTGCAACCACACCTTCTTCAACAAGGTTTGAAACACCCTCTCAAATTTGTTCTTCCTTAAATACTCTCCCTAACCCTAATCCCCTTTAGAATTCTCTTTTTATCTTTACAGTAACTCTCCAATTATAACTAATAATTCTTTAAATCAAAAAGATATAAAAATTTTTCTTGTTTCTCGTGATTGGATCTAGCTGATACAGATATTTTAAGGCTATATAAATTCCCCTCTAATAGTAAATGTTTGTATATGGTAAGGCTCTTCTGCTACAACAATAGTAATTCAGTGAAAGGAGAGGAGGCAGAGAAAGAGTCTCCCACATGCACTCCAACTGGGATCCACCCAGTATGCCCACTAGGGGGCAATGCTCTGCCCATCTGGGGCATTGATTGCTCCATTGCTCAGCAACCAGGCTCTTCTCAGCACCTGAGGCAGAGGGCATGGATCCATCCTTAGCATCCTAGGCCAACTCACTCCAATCGAGCCATGACTGCAGGAAGAGGGGGGAGAGAGAGCAAGAGAGAGAGAGAGAGAGAGAGAGAAAGAGTGAGATGTGAGAGGAGGAGGGATGGAAAGGAGATGGGTGCTTCTCCTGTGTGCCCTGACCATGAGTCAAACCTGGAACATCCACATCCCAGGTGACACTCTACCACTGAGCAAACCTGCCAGGGCAAGGTTTCTATACTAAAAATTAGCTAACATGTGATTGTTAAAAGAATAATGACAGCATAATGCATACATTGTTTTGACTAATAGTTTTAAACAGTTAGTATGTTAATATTTTGTCTTACTAAAATCTATAACAATAAAACATAAAGTACAGTAAAATAGAAAGGGCATGAATACTGCCAAGTCCCATCAGCTGTGGATGACTATGGAACTGTACAAGGTAACTACTCTCTTTATGTTCTTCCCCTTGGCTTAGTTGAGTTGTATACTTTATTTTGAACTACTTATGGTATGATTTTTCCTCATTTTTGTGCATTTTCCCCTGGGTATAATTCAACACTCTCATTATGTTTCTTATTTTAAAAATGTTTTATATTTACTATAGTATTTATTTAAGACTAAATAATTTTTAACTATCTTACTTATTATATATTTTATTAGGATTGTTATTTTTTAAATCAGTGCTCTAGTTACAAAGTGCATACATTTCAGATGTTTTACTCCTAGATCTGTATTTCTTCTGATACATTCTGTTATTTTTAGTGGATGATTTTTGCGGAAATCAAGGTTTTATAGAAAATATGTATATCATATTGCATCCAGATCGCCTATGATTTCCTTTTCTTTTAAGTTAGAAGCTTTCAAAATTTGATTCTTAATTTATATTTTGACCTTGAAATAATCTAAAAACATGTTATCTAACATCAAAAAGTATATAAATTTAATTTTTTGTTTCTTTTTTTATTGACTTCTAATTTAATTGCATTTTATTAAAGAATATGATATAAATAATACGGACTTGTTAATTTTATTGAGCATTGCCTAATGGCCTAATGCATTGGGCAGTTTTTGTAACGGTTTTCTGTGTCCTTGTTATTCTGTAGTCACTGGCTTCATGGCTCTATATATCAAGGACTGTGGACTGGGTTTTGTTCCTCCAAAATTTGAATATATTGAAGCCTAATCCCCAATATAACTGTATTTGGAGATGGGGTTTTAGGATGTAATTAAACTTAAGTGACATCAGAAAGGTGAGGTCCTAATCTTATAGGACTAATGACCTTATAAGACCTATTTCTCTCTCACCTTCTCTTTACCTATGCACAAAGAAGAGGTCATGTGAACACACAGTGAGATGATGGCTTTCCATAAGCCAATAGAAGAAACCTCAGAGTGAAACCTACATGTTCTCACTTTGAACTTAGACTTCCTAGTCTCCAGAATTCTGAGAGATAAATATCTGTTGTTTAAGGCACCTAGTCTCTTATTTTGTTTGGCAGCCTGAGCAGGCTAATACAGTGTGTCCGTAAAGTCATGGTGCGCTTTTGACCAGTCACACGGTCAAAAGTGCATCATGACTTTATGGACACACTGTACATCAAACTTGTTCATTGTTCAAATTTTTCTCTTTTTTTTATTTTTTGAAGTTTCAGTAACCAATACATCAAATTTTCACACAATTATGAATTTTTCTTTGTAAAATTCTGTTATTTTATTTTAAATATTTTAGAAATGCCATTAAATGCTCAGAAACTTAGATTTGTAAGAGACTCCAGGTAAAAAGCACCCTTTAAAATTATAAATTCTTATCTTCATAAAAATTCTTTTGATTTCAGAATTTGCTTTGTCTAACATTTATAAAGCCACACTAGCTTACTTTTTTTTTTTTTTTTTTTTTTTTACAGGGACAGAGAGAGAATCAGAGAGAGGGATAGATAGGGACAGACAGACAGGAACAGAGAGAGATGAGAAGCATCAATCATTAGTTTTTCATTGCCATTGCAACACCATAGTTGTTCATTGATTGCTTTCTCACATGTGCCTTGACCACGGGCCTTCAGCAGACCGAACAACCCCTTGCTGGAGCCAGCGACCTTGGGTCCAAGCTGACAAGCTTTTGCTCAAGCCAGATGGGCCCGTGCTCAAGCTGGCGAGCTCTGGGTCTTGAACCTGGGTCTTCCGCATCCCAGTCCGATGCTCTATCCACTGTGCCACCGCCTGGTCAGGCTAACTTACTTTTGACTAATAACTTCCTTGTATAGAATTTTTAACATTTTAATTGTAGCTTATTCACCATTAATTTCTTTGTGTACATCCTTTTTTTCTGTCTTTCTCTGTACGACTTGTTTTATTTAACATAATACTTTCTAGATCCCATCCTTGTTCTACAAATGTTAAGATTTCATATTTATGACCAAGTAATATTCCATTGTGTATGTGTACTACATCTTCTTTATCCAGTTGAAGTGACATTCATTTTCAGAACTAAAATACATAAATTTTCTATTGAAAAGAATTTCAGTATTATATGTTTATGTGATACTATATCATAGTGGTTTGATAATCATTTTCTAAGGTTACTGCATTTTCAATTTAACAACTTTTAAAATGACAAATTACAACAGTTGGGAAATATCAGCCTGATGACTATTCTCTGGTTCCTCAGAGTGCACCACATCCTATAAATGCTTGGAGAAGGGCAGGTGTTGTGCCCTTCTCCCACGTGGCTACTCACCACGCCAGGTCAGTAGTCTCATCGTGAGTGAGTACACTTATTTGTAATAACACCTGAAAATTCTGTCTGCCTGATTCCAACTATCATCATTAAAACCAGACTTGAGGGCAATAATCAGAGAACAAGTGAAGGAAGTTTGCTCAGATATTTTTCAAGCATAACTTCAATCATCAGAATTTTCTCACAGAGTAAGCAGATTTTGACTCTTACACATGTCAAAACACTCGTTTGTGACCTAATGAGTTGCTTCAGTTTCAAAATAGTAAATTTTTCCCATACTTAACACTGAAAAAAATTATAATTGAGAGGATTTTATGTATAAGGATCTTTTCAGTGTAGGGTTTTTTTAAAATTAATTTTAATGAGATGACATTGATAAATCGGGCACATATGTTCAGAGAAAATATTTCCAGGTTATTTTGACATTTGATTATATTGTGTACCCATCATCCAAAGTCAAATTGTCCTCCGTAACCTTCCATCGGGTTTTATTAGTGCCCATCCCTTCCCTACCTCTCCCTTGACTCCCTCTCCTCCCGGGTAGCCAGTACACTCTTGTCCATGTCTCTGAGTCTCATTTTTATGTCCCATCTATGTATGGACTCATATAGTCTTTCGTTCTTTCTGATTTACTTACTTCACTCACTATAATGATATCAAGATCCATCCATGTTGTTAAAAATGATCCGATGTCATCATTGTTATGGCTGAGTAGTATTCCATAGTATATATGTACCAAAGCTTTTTAATCCACTCGTTCTCTGATGGACACTTGGGATGTTTCCAGATCTTCGCTATTGTGAACAATGCTGCCACGAACATGAGGGCACATTTCTTCTTATCGAACGGTGCTACGGTGTTCTTAGGGTATATTCCTAAAAGTGAGATATCTGGGTCAAAAGGCAGTTCAATTTTTAATTTTTGAGGAATCTCCATACTGTTTTCCACAGTGGCTGCACCAGTCTGCATTCCCACCAGCAGTGCAGAAGGGTTCCCTTTTCTCCACATCCTCGCCAGCAAATTATTCTGTTGTTTTGCTGATAAGTGCCATTCTGACTGGTGTGAGGTGATATCTCATTGTGGTTTTAATTTGCATTTCTCTAATGATTAGTGATGTTGAGCATTTTTTCATATGCCTATTGGACTTTTTGGAGAAATTTCTATTCTTTTTTTTTTTTTGCCCATATTTTGAATGGATTATTTGTCTTCCTGGTGTTGAGTTTTATAAGTTCTTTATAAATTTTGGTTATTAACCCCTTATCAGACGTATTCACGAATATGTTCTCCCATTGTGTCGTTTTGTCTTTTTATTCTGTTCTTATTGTCTTTAGCTGAGCTAAAACCTTTTAGTTTGATATAGTCCCATTTGTTTATCTTGCATTTTATTTCATTTGCCCATGGAGATAAATCGGCAAATATATTGCTGCAACAGATGTCGGAGAGCTTGCTGCCTATGTTTTCTTCTAAGATGCTTATGGTTTCATGGCTTACATTTAATTATTTTATCAATTATGAGTTTGTTTTTGTGAATGGTGTAAGTTGATGGTCTAATTTCATCTTTTGCAGGTAGATGTCTAATTTTCCCAACACCATTTGTTAAAGAGGCTGTCTTTACTCCATTGTATGCTTTTTTCTCCTTTGTCAAATATCAGTTGTTCATAAAGGTGTGGATTTATTTCTGGGTTCTCTGTTCTATTCCATTGATCTATGTGCCTGTTTTTTTACCAGTACCAGGCTGTCTTGAGTACAATGACCTTGTAGTATACCTTGGTATCAGGAAGAGTGATACCTCCTGTTTTATTTTTTCTTTTTAAGATTGCTGAGGCTATTCGTGTTCTTTTTTGGTTCCATATAAATTTTTGGAATATGTGTTCTATATCTTTGAAGTATGTCATTGGTATTTTAATTGGTATTGCATTGAATTTATAAATTGCTTTGGGTAATATAGACATTTTAATGATGCTTATTCTTCCTAACCATGAAAACAGTATATGCTTCCAATTGTTTGTATCTTCCTTGATTTCTTTTACCAATGTTTTATAATTTTCTGACTACAAATCCTTAACCTTCTTGGTTAAATTTACTCCTAGGTACTTTATTTTTTTGACTGCAATAGTGAAGGGGATTGTTTCCTTAACTTCTTTTGCTGACAGTTCATTGTTGGTATATAAAAATGCCTCTGATTTCTGAGTATTAATTTTATATCCTGCCACCTTGCTGAATTCATTTAAAATGTCCAGTCGTTTTTTGATTGAGACTTTAGGGTTTTCTATATACATATCATATCATCTGCAAATAATGACAGTTTTACTTCTTTTTTTCCAATTTGGATGCCTTTTGTTTCTTCTTGTTGTCTGATTGCTGTGGCTAAGACTTCCAGAACTATGTTAAATAAGAGTGGTGAAAGGGGGCATCCCTGCCTGGTTCCTGATCTTAAGGGGATTGCTTTGAATTTTTGCCCATTTAGTATGATGTTTGCTGTGGGTTTGTCATAGATGGCCTTTATCATGTTAAGGTGCATTCCCTGTATTCCCCCTTCTGAGAGTTTTGATCATGAATGGGTGCTGGATTTTATCAAACGCTTTTTCTGCATCTATTGAAATTATCATGTGATTTTTGTCCTTTCTTTTGTTTATGTGATGAATCACATTGATTGATTTCCGAATATTGAACCAGCCTTGCCTCTCCAGAATAAATCAGACTTGATCATGCTGTATGATTTTTTTCATATATTGCTGGATCTGGTTGGTTAATATTTTGTTGAGAATTTTAGCATCTAAATTCATCAGGGATATTGGCCTCTAATTTTCTTTCTTTGTGTTGTCTTTACCTGGTTTCGGGATCAGAATTATGCTCACCTCATAAAAGAAGTTTGGAAGTCTTCCTTTCTCTTAAATATTTTGAAATAGCTTGAGGAGGATAGGAGTTAGTTCTTCTTTGAATTTTTGGTAGAATTCACTTGTGAAACTTGCAGGCCCAGGACTTTTCTTTGTTGGGAGTTTTTTGATAACTGTTTCGATCTCATTTGTTGTAATTGGTCTGTCTAGGTGTTCTGATTCTTCCAGATTTATTTTTGAATGTTATATGATTCAAGAAATTTGTCCATTTCACCTAAGTTGTCTAATTTTTTGGCATAGAGTTCTTCATAGTATTTTCTTACAATACTTTGTATTTCTGTTGTGTCAGTTGTTATTTCTCTACTCTCCTTTCTAATTTTATTTATTTGAGTCCTCTCTCTTTTTTTCTTGGTGAGTCTACTTAAAGGTTCATCGATCTTGTTTACCTTTTCAAAGAATCACGTCCTGGTTTCATTGATCCTCTGTATTGTTTCCTTAGCCTCTATGTCATTTTTTCTACCCTGATCTTTATTATTTCCTTCCTTCTACTAGTCTTGGGCTTTATTTGCTGTTGTTTTTCTTGTTCTTTTAGATGCATGGTCAGAATGCTTATTTGAGGTTTTTCTAGCTTCTTCTGGTATGCTTGTAGTGCTATGAACTTTCCTCTCAGTACTGCTTTTTTTGTATCCCATAAATTTTGAGTTGATATATGCTCATTATCATTTGTTTCTAGAAACTTTTTTATTTCTCCTTTGAACTCATTGTTAATCCATTCATTATTTAATAACATGCTTTTAGTTTGCAAGTGTTTGACTATTTTTCAGTTTTTCTTTTGTGGTTAATTTCTAGTTTCATGCCATTGTGATCAGAGAAAATGCTTGATATAATTTCAATCTTCTTAAATTTGTGAGATCGCTTTTGTGTCCTAACATGTGGTCTATCCTATAGAATGTACCATGAGCACTTTAAAAGAATGTATATTCTATTGCTTTAGGGTGAAAAGTTCTGAAGATATCTATTAAATTGAGTTGATCTAGTGTATGCTTTAAGTCTGCTGTTTCTTTGTTAATTTTCTGTCTTGAGGATCTATCCAGTGATGTTAGCGGGGTATAGAAATTTCCTACTATTATCATATTACTGTTAGTCTCACCCTTTATATTCATCACAGTCTGCTTTATGTATGTCAGGGCTCCTATGTTCAGTGTGTAGATATTTATAATAGTTATATCTTCCTGTTGAATTGTTCCCTTTATCATTATGTAGTGTCCTTCTTTTTCTCATACTACAGTCTTTTTTTTTAAAGTCCATTTTGTCAGATATAAGTATTGCTTCCCCAGCTTTTTTTTCATTTTCATTTGCATGAAATATTTTTTCTATTCTTTTACCTTCAGTCTATGTGCATCTTTTGTTTTAAGGTGTGTCTCTTGTAGACAGCATATGTATGGGTCCTGTTTATTTATCCATGCAGCTACCCTATGTCTTTTGATTGGATCATTTAACCCATTTACATTTAAGGTTATTATTGACATGTAGTTGTTTATTGCCATTTTATTCTTTAAAGCTCTATTCTTCTTTTGCTATATTCTTTTCCCCCTTTGATCTGTTCACAACAGGCCCCTTAGCATCTTGTGCAGAATTTGTTTGGTTTTAATGAATTCCTTGAGGGTTTTTTGTCTGGGAAGCTCTTTATTTCGCCTTCAGTTTTAAACGTTAGGCTTGCTGGATAAAGTAGTCTTGGTTGTAGGTTCTTGTTCTGCGTTACACTGAATATTTCTTGCCTTTCCCTTCTGGCCTTAAATGTTTCTGTTGAGAAGTCAGATGTCTTCCTTATGGGGGTTCCTTTGTAGGTGATAGCCTTTTATTTTACTAGTAGCTTTTAAAATTTTCTCTTTTGTCACTTAGCTTTGGTATTTTAACTATGATGTGTCTTGGTGTAGATTTCTTTGGGTTTCTCTTTAATGGAGTTCTCTGTGCTTCTTGAACATGTGAAACGTTTTCCAGTCTTAATTTAGGGACGTTTTCAGCTATGATTTGATTGAACAAAGTTTCTATCCCTTGTTTTTTTTCTTCTTCTTCAGGAACCTCTATGGTGCACATGTTATTTCTCTTCATGTTGTCACAGAACTCCCTTAGATTTTCCTCAGATTCTTTGAGTCTCTTTTCTTTTTTCTGCTCTGCTTCTGTGCCTTTGTTTATTTTGTCTTCTAACTGGTTGATTCAATCCTCAGCTTCATCCATCCAGCTTTTAATTCCTTCCATTGTGATCTTCAGTTCTGATACTATATTTGTCATTTCTTTCTGATTCTTTTTTATTTTTTCAATTTTTTTTTAAACTTGCTCTCTATTTAGGTGTTTGTAATGGCTATCCATTGTTGCTCTAAGATCTTTGAACACCCTAACTACCATTATTTTAAACTCTGCATCAGGTAATTTGGTTATATCTGGTTCATTCAGGTCCTTCTCTCAGGATTTCTCTTGATTCATGTGGGTTACATTTCTCTACCTGCTTATTTTGTCTGTGTGTAAGAAGGGTTTGGCTACTGGAGTCTAATGGGTGTTGCCTCTGTGTTCCTAGGTGTGGTCTGTCTGCAGGACCGCCACCCCCTCTGCCGCTGCTTAGGGCGGTTGGGTATAGGTATGCCAGTGCCAGCTGCTGTTGCCGTTGCTGCAGTTTTTGCCTCGCCTCTGCATCCACAGGAGGGGCTGTCTTCTCATGCCAGGTTCCATAAGCCTCAGCCGGTCTCGGCCTTAGCCCCACTCCCACAGGTGAAATTGTGCACCACACTCGGGCCACAAGCCTGGGCACCAACCGCAGGGGTGAGCACTTTTGCTCAGCTGTGGGTCCCTGTCAGCCGGTTCCTCCGGCTGGGAGGGGGTTCTGCTGCACGCTCAGCCTTGAGCCAGGCTTCTGCCCTGTCCCTGCCAACCTCGGCTTCTTGGCCAGGCTGCTGGTGCATGCTCAACTGCAAGCCCAGTCTTCCAGACCACCTCCGTGGGCAAAGCTGGTTTGTGCAGGGCTTTGAGCCTTGGAGGTCAGGTGAGGCTGCACACCTACTCGCCCCTGCCAACCAGTGGGTCTCTGCCCATTCTGGGCCCCTGCTTTTCCCCCATAGGTGGGGTCGCAGGTGGTGGACCCATAGCCGCCTGACCATGTTTGCGTGTCTCCTTCGCCCCCGCTGGGCTAGTCTAAGCTCACGCCAGCCTGCTTGGCCTCTGCCCCCACTGAGAGAACTGCACTTCCATGTCTCACTGCCTCCTGCCCTCCCGCAAGTCCTTGGCAGTGTGGGTGGGGGCACTGCAGCTCAGACCCTAACACTCCATACTGTAGTCCTGAAAGCTTTCTCCTTCTAAGCGACTGTGCTCTAGTTGCCGCAGGGGAGCCTGTTTGGCTGGTGTCCTGCTTCCCGTTGTTGGTTCCAGGGGAAATATTGTTTCAGATTTGTGGAGTGACTCAGCCCAGGGTTTAGCATGGCTATCCCTCAAAGCTTTTCTTCCTGTGCCTTCCAGACCACACTCTCTTCTCGCTGCTCTGGTCCTCTCCTTTCTTTTTGTCTTCCAGAGTCCTGGGTGAGTGGTTGTGATGAGGTTTTCTGCACTGTCCCTTTAAGAAGAATCCTGGGTCTGAGACAACTGTCTCTTTCTCACAAATAGTATACTAACTTGTTTCACAGCTCAATGCTGTCCATACGCTTCTTCTAGGCTCTGGGGCTGTAGGCTGGGGCTTTGTTCCTAGGACCCAGGTCTCTACCCTTCCACTGGCCTCTCTTCCCACCACACGAGTCTCTCTGGGTTGCCTTTCACTCTGTGGAGCTGGGCAGCCCTTTCCACGTTTTTGCTTTTCCTAACAGTCTCAATGTTGCTTCTTCAGTGTTACCCAGTTGAAGAGTCCTCTCAATCCAGTTCAACATTGGTTTATCGAGATGATGGTTCTTAAAATCAAGTTATCATCCACTTTGGTTCTGGGAGTTGGAAGTTGGTACGTCCGCCTACTCCATCACCATCTTACCAGAAGTCTATGTTGTACATCTTATGGACAATTTTTAAAAAATCTGTTCTTACAGTTTCTGTATATACTGTCAATCCTGATATGCTGTGGGTTTTTATTTGTTCTTCTTTTTCTCTGAGTTATTTATCTTTTTATATTTCAAGTGTTTTATTTTTATTACATTTCCCTCCCAGTGCAGGTTTTGAAATTCATATACTTTCTTGATAGTCTTTTAATAAATGTTCTTAAAATTTTAACATACATGAATATGAAATTTAAAATCTAAAGTTAATCAGCATTTCTACCTCTAAAACCACACATTTTGGAATACTTTATTTCTGATTTTCCTCTTGTCTTACCTATGTCTGTTGTTATCTCAGCTCATAACCCTTAAAACAATTATTGTTATATCATTGTTTCATTCAATTCATGTGTGATTATATACCATTATAATTTTTTTTTGCTTACTTTCATTTTTGTAATTTTAGCCTGTGATGTCGTTTTCTATAGTCACCTATGGCCTGATGATGTTTTGGTCAGTTACAGACTCCATATAAGAGTGTAGTTTCATAAAAGAGTAGCAATATCTGGGGGGGGGGCTTGGCAATGTATTACCTTTTCTCACAGCACGTCAATTTTGAGTGCACAAATTACATGCCAATCAGTTAGCCATTGACTCTTTAGCACAGATGAACCTTTCCACTTATCACAGCATATTCAGGGGCAATACAGCCTTCTAGATCTGCTTGCTGTTCTCTAGAGTATATTGCTGTAAATTATTTGTTAGGACCCATGAGAGGTACTTAAACAAGTATTAAGTGACACTGCTACCTTAGTAAAAGCTTTCTGTTTTACGATTACCACAAGTCCTTTAACCTAACCACTGTTCCAAAATGCAGTAGTCAAAACCACATTGCCATGACAATCTGCTGTGTATCTTTAGCTCTCCATCTTGACTTCTTGTTCTAACTGATCCTCAGGCCATCTTTCACTCCCTCTTGACAGTCACTGTTATGGTAATCTACAGCAAGTTTCTCCTTGATATTTTTAATCAATTTAGTCCACATCCCTGTTCATGGAGCAGAACTGACAGCTTCATTTTGTTTCTGAATTTGTTGGAAGGAAACAGGGACAAAGCTTGTAAGACAGCATTTATAAATTCTACAGTAGTGTACAGTGATGTCCTAGGTCTTCATGTTCATTCACCACTCACTCACTGATTCACCCTGGGTAACTTCCACTCCTGAAAGTTTCATTCATGATATGCACTCTAATACAAGTGTACCATTTTTATCTTTTATATCATATTTTTACTGTACCTTTTCTATGTTTAGATATATTTAGGTACAAAAATACTTACCATTGTGTTACAATTGCCTAGAGTATTCAGTATAGTAACATGCCTTACAGGTTTATAACTTAAGAGCAATAGGCTATACTATATAGCCTACATGTGTAGTAGTAGTATATACCATCTAGGTTTGTATAAGTGCACTCTCTGATATATGCACAGCACTGAAATTGCCTAATGATGCATTTCTCAGAATATACAGTGGTCCCTTGTCTATTGCAGGGGTTAGGTTCCAGAACCCCATGTGATAGGCGAAAATTCACAAAGTAAAGACCTTATATTTATTTTATTATTTATATATATTTTAAGGCTTTATAGACCCTCTCCACACTCTTATAAGCCTTTTCCACACTGTTATTAACCTTTCCCACACTCTTATAAACACTTTCTATGTTCTTAAACACTTTCTACACTCTTAAACCTACGTAATTTTAACAACATATAAAATTCTATATGGGTCCTTACCAGTGAATATACTACAACTTGAATGATGAAGATGATGATGAATTAGCTGTTCAGTACTGATGATGATGAAGGTGATGGTGATGAGATGAATGTACTGCACAGCTCAGAAGAGCATTACAGCTCTTCTGAAGCCACTTATCAGGCACTTCATCAGGTGGTGCAGTATCTTCGCCCTCATCCATAACTTCTGTTTTTAATAAAGGTGTGGGCATAATTGGTGTCTTCTTCTGAGTGAGAAACATACTTATGGGGAGTTGCTGCTGCTTCTTTTTTTTTTCTGGGAGAGAACATTTTTATAAACCGACATGCCACCCTCGATTGTATTTGAGAACTACAATGAACAAAGCATCTGGGGTTCCCATTCTTGAGCCACTCCCTAAAGTTCTTTGGCCATTCTGACTATGGTTGCGAGGCAATTGAATGTTAGGTTAACCTCCTCTTCTTCTTCAACCCCTAGTTCTTCTTGGTCCTTTTTCCTCTTCTTCACTTACTGACTACGTCATCTCCGTCGGTCTTTGTCCATCAACGAGTTGTGAGTGGGCATTAATCAGGATATTAACATCTTCAGAAGTCATATCACTGAAGCCATCTCCTCCCAGTAGTGTTTCCAGCTTCTTGGCCATATCAAGAGAGAATTCCTTATAATTGTGCACCACTTCTGGCCACAAATTTTTCCAGCTGGCATTTAAAGTTTAACTTTTCATCTCCAATAGTGTGCTATGTATGACCTTATGTGGGCAAAGTAACCCAAGCATAAGTGGCTATAGCTGTGTTTTGCATACATACATCTTTGTTTACTCATCTACTGTACACTACATATTTTATTTTATTTTAATTTTTTAAATTTTTTTACAGGGACAAAGAGAGCATCAGAGAGAGGGATAGATAGGGACAGACAGACAGAAACAGAGAGAGGTGAGAAGCATCAATCATTAGTTTTTCGTTGTTGTCGCAATACCTTAGTTGTTCATTGATTGCTTTCTCACATGTGCCTTGACCGTGGGACTTCAGCAGAAGGAGGAACACCTTGCTGGAGCCAGCGACCTTGGGTCCAAGCTGACAAGCTTTTGCTCAAGCCAGATGGGCCCGCGCTCAAGCTGGCGAGCTCTGGGTCTCGAACTGGGTCTTCTGCATCCCAGTCCAATGCTCTATCCACTGCGCCACCACCTGGTCAGGCTACATATTTTATTTTGATTTAATATTCTTTTAACATGTTTTAATTAATATTTTATATTTTTTATATTGTTTTCAATTTTTTAGGCTAGAAAATGCTTATTTTACTGCAGAAATAATTAAAATAATAAATATATAAAAATTCCTATATACCACAAAATCCCGTGATATAGCTAAAAATCCGTGATTCAAAATTAGATATATACAATTTAAAGATACACAATACAGTGAGACCACAAAAAGTGACCATGATTTGGCGAAGAACAACTGCACTCCTGTTGCTAAGTTGCTAAGTGATGCATGACTATACTTTCATTACTATATGATCTATGTACTATACCATATTTAACATATATATTCACCTATCTTAATCTATGCTCTCAAAATGTTCATGTGTATATTAAATGTTCTCATTCTATCAACAAAGGAGAAAACTAAAGTCTCGTATAAAGGCAAGTTAAAAAATCTCTAGCTGGTATGTAAGTCTCTCAAGTCAATTCTAATCTTAGGTCCTCACGATTTTCTACATATGGATAATTGTCAAGCATATTTAATCTCCAAATACTTTATATAAAATGGTGAAAAATAAATTGATTACTGCAATGGTAGTGAGAGTATAAAACAAATTACTGGGGTCCATCTTAGATTTAGGTAAAAGATAACATCCTTTGTGGGTCAAATAAGTTTGCAAATATGATGTATATGTTTGCAAACTTATAGTTTGCATTGGGCATGGGGGACAGGCTATAAGTAGGCAGGGTTGTTATTGCGTAAGGCTTAGTTTTAAGAATAAGCTTTTCCCCACTCCCTTGACTGTTGCATGATGTAGGGTGGTACACTCTCATGAGAAATCCCATTATGCTTCAGGTAAGTGACTTTGTATCAGAGACTTGTTTGTTTGTTTATTGGATTAAAGATTTTGACTTCTATACTATAAAATGGGGAAGACTGGGAGCTTGCTCTCTAAGTTCCTGAGATTAGCATTAGAGGGGGGAGCAGAGAAAGGCCATGTGGAGGAGAGGAGAAGCTGCCAAGATGACAGAGTACTGAAGGAGAAGCCAGTTTGTGCAAAGAGAAGGAAATAGGGAACAGAGGTTGTAAAACCAGTGGCCAAAGCCATCATCACAGCCGCCTGGCCCATTCAGGTTTGCATTTGATTCAGACAGTCGGTAATGAAACAACAGAGCCAAGAACTGCTGAGCCATCAGCTTTAATACTAGCTTGCATCAAGCGGGCAAGTAAAAACACACACTGGGCTCCAAAACCCACTCATTCAGTGCTCACAAAGCTACTGACATATCTGAGTTTCCTAGTGTTGGGCAGATGAATTATATTATGCTCATTTTATTAAAGATGGTGCTGCCCACATGAAAGCCCATCACCCAGGTGATATTAGTTGCCCTTATGCTAGGGATGGGCGTAATTATATTATTGGGTGTGGGGAACAGGCTGTAAGCAGGCGGAGTCGTTATAGCCAAAGGCTTAGTTTTGAGAGTGAGCTTTTCCCCACACCCTTGACTGATTGGATGATGTGGGGTGGTGTACTCTCATGAGGAATCCTCTCATTATGCCTCAGATAAGTGTCTTTGTATCAGAGACTTCCTTGTTTGTAGATTGAATTAAAGGTTTGGATTTCTACACTATAAAGTGGGATATACATAAAGCTTGATCTCTCAGTTCCTGAGGTTAGCATTAGAGAGGAGAGCAGATTAAGGCCACGTGGAGGAGGCCAGGAGAAACAGCCAAGATGGCGGAGTGCTGAGGAAGAAGCCAGTTTGTGCAGAGAGAAAGAGATGGGAAACAGAGGTGAATAAGTCTGGTGAGCTAGAAGCCTTTGATTGAATAAGTCAGTAGCTTTGTGAGCACTAAATAAGTGGGTTTTGGAGCCCAGTGTGTGTTTTTGTTTGCCCGCCTGGTGCAAGCTAGAATTAAAGCTGATGACTCACCAGTTCTTGGCTCCATTGTTTCATTACCGACTGTCCGAATCTAATGTGAACCTGCATGGGCCAGGTGGCTGTGATAGTGACCCTGACTACTGGCTTTACACCTAGCATCAAAAGTTTCTAGCTCACCAGACTTGTTCATCTCTGTTTCCCATCTCCTTTACTCTGCACAAACTCTGCTCAAACTGGCTTCTTCCTCAGCACTCCACCATCTTGGCTGCTTCTCTTCTCCTCCATGTGGCCTTAATCTGCTCTTCTCTCTAATGCTAACCTCAGGAACCGAGAGAGAGCAGTCTCCTAGTCTACCCCTGTAAAGCCAATATTCACAGCCATTATCACAGCCGCTGGGCCCATGAAGGTTTGCATTAGATTTAGACAGTCGGTAATGAAAATATGGAGCCAAGAACTGATGGGCCATCAGCTTTAATTCTAGCTTGCACCCAGCAGGCAAGTAAAAACACACACTGGGCCCCAAAACACACTCATTCAGTGCTCACAAAGCTACTGACTTATCCGAGTTTCCCAGAATCAAAGCTTTCTAGCTCACCAGACTTATTCACCTCTTGTTTCCCATCTCCTCTTCCACCACAAACTCTTCACAAACTGTCTTCTTGCTCAGCACTCCGCCATCTTGGCTGCTTCTCTTATCTTCCACGTGGCCTTAATCTACTCTTCTCTCTAATACTCACCTCAGGAACCAAGAGAGAGCAAGCTCCCAGTCTGTCCCATTTTATAGTGTAGAAATCCAAACCCTTAATCCAATCTACAAACAAGGAAGTCTCTGATACAAAGTCACTTATCTGAGGCATAATGGGAGGATTCCTCATGAGAGTACACCACCCCACATCATCCAATCAGTCAAGGGTGTGGGGAAAAACTTATTCTTAAAACTTGCACATGGGCAGCGCCATCTTTAACAAAGTGAGCATAATATATTTTATCTGCCCAACAATCCACCCCTATGTTCACTTTACTACCCACAATCTACACCACCGGCATCCCTGTACAAGGAAATTAGGTACATTACACAAATTACAAATACATGACAAATCATACTACTTCAACAATTACAAAGGTACATTTCCCCATCTCTGAGCACTTTGCCAAAAGTGCAAAATGTCCTTGGCCTTCTCTTCTGCCATTTGAAAGGCTTCCTGGGGCAGGGGAAGGATTTCCAGCAAAGCTGCCCCCCAACCCCATCAGGGTATTTCACATTGTCCAAAATCCGTAAGTCCATCCAACAAAGGAGCCAGTGCCCATCCGGTCATAGTCCAGGAAATCAGTCCACGCACATGAGGTGTTAGCCTCCCCCCTCATTCCTGCCATCATGGCAGGTTTCACACTGTCCTAAAAGGAAGCATGTGGCAATGGCAGTCAGCATTTCCATCTCTGCTCTGAGGAGCATGATGGCATCCACCCCTATGTCCCAAAATCGCAGACCTACCAGCAGCGTAGCTACTCCTTGCTGCTGGGCTCTCACCTTCTGGAGGCTGCAGTTCACAATTTCAGCTGGATTCTCCTCATCCTCCAAAGAGGAACTGGAAACGTCAGCTCCTGCTGCTGGGCTTGAGCACCAGGCTGCTGGGCTCAAACCCCAGGCTGCTGTCGCCTTCTGCTCAGCAGGCCTTTCAGCTCCAACCCTGGCCTCAGCCCTAGTCTCGGCCTCAGCTCCGGCCCTGGCCTCAGGCCCGGCCTCATGCTGCTGCTGACTCTCCACAAAATTCAGGGCAATCTCCAACTCACGAACCTGTGATTCTTTCTCCATTGTCTGCTGCATTTCCAGGTGAATCTCACAAACCTGGTCAGCCTCCTCCTCCAGCGCTTCCTCCAGCTCCAGAGTCGGCATCTGTTTCTCCCACGTTTCCTCCAGCTCCTTTCGTTGCTCAGCCTGCAGGTCCTGGGCAACCTCTTCCATAGAGCTCTCAGTTCCCTCACGCATGGCTGTAAAAGTCAGCCATCTTACAGTCCCCAGAAGAACAGCCATAGGGAACCATAACAGCAGCCAGTCCTGTACTCCACAGCTCAAAGGTGGTGGTGGCTCCATATTAATCTGTATCAAATCCTGCCACAGACTACACCAAATGTAAAGCCAGTATCCACGGCTACCATCACAGTCTCTTGGCCAGTGCAGGTTCGCATTAGATTTGGATAGTCGGTAATGAAACAATGGAGCCAAGAACTGGTGAGCCATCAGCTTTAATTCTAGTTTGCACCTGGTGGGCAAACAAAAACACACACTGGGCTCCAAAACCCACTCATTCAGTGCTCACAAAGCTACAGACTTATCCGAGTTTCGTAGCATCAAAGGCTTCTAGCTCACCAGACTTATTCACCTCTGTTTCCCATCTCCTCCTGCACAAACTCTACACAAACTGGCTTCTTCCTCAGCACTCTGCCATCTCGGCTGCTTCTCCTGGCCTTCACGTGGCCTTACTCTGCTCTCCTCTCTAATACTAATCTCAGGAACCGAGAGCAAAAGAGAGATCAAGCTCCCAGACTGCCCCAGTTTATAGCCTAGAAAATCCAAACCCTTAATCCAATTATACATACAAGAAAGTCTCTGATACAAAGCCACCCATCTGAGGCACAATGGGATTCCTCAGGAGAGTGCACCACCCTACATCATCCAATAAGTCAAGGGTGTGGAGAAGAGCTTACTCTTAAACTAAGCCTTAGGCTATAACGACCCGGCCTGCCCACAGCCTGTTCCAGAACATACATTAATATCAACGAACTTCCATGTGGGCAGCGCCATCTTTAACAAAGTGAGCGTAATATATTTTATCTGCCCAACATAAAGGTACACATGCTTTCCCTCATCAGCAGCTGTGAGGACTAAGCACCAATCCAGGGCCTAGAGACCAGGGACTGTGCTAGACTACTGGAGCCTCAGATGTCTAGCTAGTGGCATGCCAGTGCCAATAAGTCCTGGACTTCCTGGGGACAAGTGTGACCTTGCACCCCAGAGCCTGGACTTATTCCAAAGTGAGATGGCGCTGAACCACTCGATCATGGATAAGACCTCATGCATGATGCACCTCAAGGCAGTTCTTTGTTTTTGGTTCCATAAATCTTGCTACTGTACCTCAAATCCTCCCGTGTGTGTATCTCTGAAGTGCATTTTCTGCAGTGCCATGGAAGAATTCTATTTCTTCCAACAACAGATTGATTGCTGGTTCAGCTGGTTAGATCTATTTTTGGATGAACCTTCCTTAGCCATTGCCTTCTGCAGCCAAAATTGGGGCAATCATTGGAAAACATACTCTAAGTGGAGAAAGATAAAAAACTTAAACTTTAAGAATTATTTTGTAAAATTTCTGATGCTTCATCATAATAGTTCACATGGTTCTCTCCCACTATTAGACTCTAAAGTCTTTGAGAACAAGGTATGTTTTATTTTCCTTTTATTTCTAGAATGAAACACTGTGATGCAAATAAAATAAGACTTTATTAAGTGTTTGCTGACAGGATCAATAAATAAGTGACTAGACCAGGCACGGCCAACATACGGCCTGCAGGCCAGAGTTTATGCGAACCGCAATTAAATTTTTAATATTCTCTGCTACTTTAAAATCTCAGCTACTAAGAAGCAGAAGCATCTTTGATTATTGGAAATTGAGATATTTAAGAAAATAGTGATAAGTGGAAAAGAATTCCTTGTGTGACTAATTTAGTGTTAACTTTCAATAATTGGTCAAATGGATTCACGATACTTCTTTATTTTTAAAAAAATTCCATTATAAAGATTTACAACTTTTGTACTCATCTGTACTCGATATGAACTGTTTGACGTTTATCGGCGATGTGAAACCCACATTCTTTTAGGTGGAGTTTGCCAGTGCGCACCCAAGGTCAATCAATTTGTTATTTCTGTGGTCAAGTGTGCTGAATCAAGTGGCATTGTAGCATAGACAATAGCTGCATTTGATAACTGAAAACGTGTCCAGGCTGTTTGTAAAACAAAATAATTGTTTTATTTGCAATATAACCCCTTCAAGCTCATTCTATTAATTAAATTTTGTTTCAATTGATTGTTAAACAGTTTGGATATTTATATGGTATGTAATTATAATTTATTAAAATATATTTTTATTAAAATAATATTGTATATTAATTTTTTTCACTCACTTACATTTATTCATAAACAAATTACATAATACAATTTTGTTTACTTAAATGAATCATTTTTGTATTTAACATTTTTTAATATTTTGTCCAGCCCATGAAAAAAGTTTTTTTTCTAATCTGACCTGGAGGCAAAAACTGTTGGCTACGCCTGGACCAGACTAATAGCAGATTGAAAAACAGAGCTAGATAGGCTCCCAGAAGATGACCTGATCCTTCTGTAGTTTCAAGAAAATAAATGTCTAAATAAAGATACTAAAAATTAATAATTATTTACTTTATGCAATATAATTGTCTTCTGTAAAGCCAGTAGCCAGGGCCACTATCACAGCAGCCTGGCCCATGCAGGTTCGCATTAGATTCGAACAGACGGTAATGAAACAACGAAGCCAAAAACTGGAGAGCCATCAGCTTTAATTCTAGCTTGCACCCAGGGGGCAAGCAAAAACACACACTGGGCTCCAAAACCCACTCGTTCAGTGCTCACAAAGCTACTGACTTATCCGAGTTTCCTAGAAACAAAGGTTTCTAGCACACCAGACTTATTCACCTATGTTTTTCATCTCCTTCTGCACAAACTCTACACAAACTGGCTTCTCTCTCAGCACTCTGCCATCTTGGCTGCTTCTCCTGGCCTCCATGTGGCCTTAGTCTGCTCTACTCTCTATACTTCAGGAACCAAGAGCAAGCAAGCTACTGGTCTGTCCCACTTTATAGTGTAGAAATTCAAACCCTTAATCCAATCTACAAACAAGAAAGTCTCTGATACAAAGTCACTTATCTGAGGCATAATGAGATTCCTCAGGCAAGCGCACCACCCCACATCATCCAATCAGTCAAAGGTGTGGGGAAAAGCTTACTCCTAAAACCAAGCCTTAGGCTATAATGACCCAGCCTGCCTACATTACAGCCTGTCCCCCACACCCAATAATATAATTACACCCATCCCAAGCATAAGGGCAAATAATATCACCTGGGTGATGGGCTTCCATGTAGGCAGCGCTATCTTTAACAAAGTGAGCATATTATGTTTTATCTGCCCAACATCTTCCCTTAACTGTGGTTTTGCTTTCTGTGGTCTCACTTACTCGTAGTCAACTGTGGTCTGAAAATATTAATGGAAAGTTCTAGAAATAAACAATTCATATGTTTTAAATTGAGTGTCATTTTGAGTAGTATTATGAAATCTTATGCTATTCTGCTCCATTTGTCCCACTGGAAGTGAATCATCCCTATGTCCAGCATATATACACAATGTAAATGCTACCCACCCATTAGACACTTAGTGGAAGTTACGGTACTGAAGTGCTTACGTTCAGGTGATCCTTATTTTGCTGAAAAATGACCCTGAAGTACAAGAGTAGTGATACTGACCATTCAAATATGCTGAGGAGAAGCCATAAAGTGCTTCTGTTAAGTGAAAAGGTAAATGTCTTTGATGCAATAAGGAAAGAAAAAGCATAGTACACAGAAGTTGCTAATATCTATGATAAGAAACAATCTTGTAGTCTTATAATTGTGAAAAAAGCAGCAGAAATTTGTGCAGGTTTTGCTGTAGCAACTCAAACTGCAAAAGTTACAACCACAGTGTGTGATAAATGCTTAGTTAAGATGGAAAAGGCATTAAATTTATGGGTGGAGAACATGAACAGAAAATGACAGAAACTTGATACATCAGAAAACATTGAGCCTGTACAAAGACTTTAGGAAAAAATCTTGGAAAGCAGTGACATATTTAACTAAGTAAGGGATGGTTACACAGATTAAGAATAGGTTTAGACTGTAAAATATAAAAGTACTAAAAAGAGCTTAATCAGGTGGTGGCACAGTGGACAGAGCATTGACCTGGGATGCTGAGATACCAGGTTCAAAACCCCAAGGTTGCTAGCTTGAGTGTGGGCTCATCTGGCTTTAGTGCGAGGTCACTGGCTTGAGTGTGGGGTCATTGACATGACCCTATATTCGCTCGCTGGCTTGAACCCAAAAGTCACTGGCTTGAAGCCCAAGGTTGCTGACTTGAGCCCAAAGTCGCTGATTTGAGCAAGGAGTCACTGGCTCAGCAGGAACCTCCTTCCCTTCATCAAGGCAAGTATGAGAAAACAATCAATGAACAACTAAAGTGACACAAGTATGAGTTGATGCTTCTCATCTCTCTTTTATCCTGTCTGTCAACTGTCTCTCAAACTCTCTCTCATTAAATTAAAAAAAGAAAATACTGAGAAGATGGAGAGACATTTACATAACTTTTATTAAAGTGCTTGTTATAATTATTCTATTATTAATTAATGTTGTTAATCTCTTCCTGTACCTAATTTATAAATTAAACTTTATCATAGGTATACATTCATAGAAAAATAGTATATATAGACTTTGAAACTATCTGTGATTTCAGGCATCCACTGGGGATCTTGGAATGTATTCCTTGCTGGTATGGGATGACTACTATACAGTTTGACATGTTTTGTTTCCTATAAAATTAATTTTTTTCTGGAGTAACTATATTTGATATACAGCAAAATTTTGCAGAACAGTTCAAATTAGATTTGTCCTATATAACAATGTTGAAGATTTGGAATTATTTGAGGAAAATACCTTTACTTTTTATTTCTAAGTCATTCAAATATTTGATCTCATATAAGGATTTAATCATCTATACCTCCAGGGGGCAATTCGATTTAGTTGGCGTTTTTGAAATTGCTTTTTGTTCCTTGATTGTAAAGAAAGCTCTGTAAATCAATTGCCCAAATATATATATATTCTTATTTATCTCTTACTTTTTTCACAAAGATGATAGAAAATTGAATAAGATTGTCATCTTCTTCATTATTTTAATAACTCCTTGTTTGAGGGAGAAGGCAGGATGGTGACTTAAATGGCCTTTGAACAATTACCACTTTAATCTGATCTTCATGGAGTTTGTTAACAATTTTAAAACCTGCTGAGTGGTCAACAATGTTCTGGAAACGTTCTCTAGTCTTTTGTGTAGATTCCGTATTTTTCACTCCATAAGACTCACCTGATCATAAGATGCACATAGGGTTTTAAGGAGGAAAATAAGAAAAATAATATTCTGAACCAAATGGTGTGTTAAAATATTTAATAAAATACACCACAATAATATTTCAACAATATAAACTCAACGGCAGTATTAACAACCATTAGCACTGTTATTAACAAATGAGAAGAGACTTTAATGTTCAAATACTCTTCTAGTTGTCTGGGAACCCCAAGAATTCATCATTGCTAGTGTCAGAATTTAAGAAGTTCAGTTGCTCACAATCACTGGTATCACTTTCTTCGATATTTTTATATATGATACCATATTCAGTGCCATATAAAGCATTGCTGATGCCACTTTTTTTATGACAGAGACAGAGAGAATCAGAGAGGGACAGATAGGGATGGACAGACAGGAAGGGAGAGAGATGAGAAGCATCAATTCTTCATTGCTGCACCTTAGTTGTTCATTGATTGCTTTCTCATATGTGCCTTGACAAGGGACTACAGCAGACCAACTGACCCCTTGCTCAAGCCAGCGACGTTGGAGTCAAGCTGGTGAGCCTTGTTCAAACCAGATGAGCCTGCGCTCAAAGCTGATGACCTTGGGGTCTCAAACCTGAGTCCTCCGTGTCCCAGTCTGACACTCTAACCACTGCACCACTTCCTGGTCAGGCTAATGCCGCATTTTTTTAATGACCGTACCACGGTCTCATTGTTCATTGACTGCCATGATGTTTTCACCCATTCACAAACTTTAGTGATAGTGGGTCTCTTCACTCGTCCAGTTGGTGTCAGATCATGATTACCAGCAGCCATTTGTTTGTTCCACTCTTCTCACATAAAGACTTTATATGGTTTGTTGATAGAAATACCGAGAAGTTGCAACTGGCTGGTAAGACCCCCAGGAATTATAGCTAGATGAGACTTCACTTTTTTAAAGATTTGTGTGTGTGTGTGTTTATGCTAATATGTGCTCTAAACTGGTCAAGCACTAATAGGGCAGCAAGTGACATCAGCACTTCACACAGAGCTCCAGCAGCTGCAGCACAGCCCTCCATTGCTGCAGCGTGGCTCTCATGTCTGCCCTCGATGATGCCAAATGAATGCGCCCACACAATGTTGCTCGCCTTCCCTCCTGTGCTGCATGCAACTGTGGAAACCAGAACCAGGATCACTCAGCAAATGCCAGGGTTCTTTACGCTGCCATGGCGGCTATGATTATGCTCCCGCTTGTGCTCATTTTACATATATTTACCAGTGCAGCACCTGCAGCAGCTAAATAATTGAACAGTCACTCCATAATACGCATGGGCACTTTCCCCTCCACTTTTTTGGGGAAAAAAGTATATCTTATGTAGCAAAAAATATGATAATTTCATAATTGTTATTACTTTTGAGTTACTCTTTGTCTTTGAAACAAACATTATATTAAGTAGTGTTTCTAAACCTCAGTCATTTGTGAACTACCCTTGTGATTTTTGCAAAATCTTAAATACTACTATATTTTTAGTATTTTTTCTTAAAATCAATTGACATTTTTACTTAAACGCTATATTTAAGGAATCTTGATTCTATTTCTAGAATGTAAAAGCAATATCTCTTTCAACAGATAGCTTACTGTAACAATAAATTCAATTGAAGCAAGAAAAAATCATTAAATTCTAGTTAGGTGACATTGCCTATGTGTGGGAGATCTAATTATTTATTATTAAAAATTAAAGGTTAGCTCATGATAGAGAATTGTTAAATAAATTTTAGTCTTAAGATTTCCTTTTAGACACTGTTAGGATGAAATAAAAAGAAAAAACTTTCTATTTAAATTAACATTACTTTTACTCTGTTCTGTTATCAAATGCCATATCTGTTGTTATCTAAAGCTATGTCTCTATCATCAGTATAGTTTTTGTTCACCAATATTGACAAATACCATTCTAAAGAAATATTTCAGCCTGATCAGGCAGTGGTACAGTGGATAGAGTCAGCCTAGGACACTGAGGACCCAGCTATATAGTACCATATTAAAAAACAATAAGATTTCTTCATTTCCAGTAGGGAAAAACAAATGAAAGTTAATTCTGATTTTTGTTTTATCAATTCCTGCTCTGAAGCCTTTTTTTTCGTCCACCACCACACCCATCTGCCCAGACACTAATATGCTGTCTACTCAACAGCAAGAATGACTTATTATGAAATCAAATAAAAATGTCAGCTCTGCTTAAAGTGGCCCCTGACTTTCTCTCGACCTGAAGATCTGCCCTGAGCCAGCCTGTTTATGTCCTGTAGTGCCTCATCTTCTTAGCTCCCGAAGTGGAGCCACTTGGGCTTTACTTATGTTTTCATGCATGCTAAGTTTTCTCTGATTTAGATAACTTTCATTTGCTGTTTTGATTTGTGTTATTATTTTTATTTTTATTTTTTTGACAGAGACAGAGAGAGGAACATATAGGGACAGACAGGAAGGGAGAGAGATGAAAAACATCAATTCTTTGTTGCAGCTCTTTAGTTGTTCATTGATTGCTTTTTTTTTTTTTTTTACAGAGACAGAGAGAGTTAGAGAGAGGGATAGATAGGGACAGACAAACAGGAACACAGAGAGTTGAGAAGCATCAATCATCACTTTTTTGTTGCCATGTGACATCTTAGTTGTTCATTGATTGCTTTCTCATATGTGCCTTGACCACAGGCCTTCAGCAGACTGAGTAACCCCTTGCTGGAGCTAGTGACCTTGGGTTCAAGCTGGCAAGCTTTTGCTCAAACCAGATGAACCTGTGCTGAAGCTGGCAACCTCGGGGGCTAGAACCTGGGTCCTTCCGCATCCCAGTCTGACGCTCTATCCACTGCGCAACAGCCTGCTCAGGCTGATTGCTTTCTCATATGTGCCTTGATCAGGGGACTACAGTAGAATAAGTGACCCCTTGCTCAAGCCAGCAACCTTACGCTCAAACCAGTGACCTTGGGCTTCAAGCCAGCGACCATGGGATCATGTCTATGATCCCACGCTAAAGCCAGCGACTCTGCGCTCAAGCTGGTGAGCCCGTGCTCAAGCCAGATGAGCCTGTGCTCAAGCTGGTGAACTCGCAGTTTCAAACCTGTGTCTCTGTGTCCCAGTACAATGCTCTATCCACTGCTCCACTGCCTGGTCAGACTGAATCGTGTTATTGTTTTGTACTTCTTTTTTTTTTCTTTTTTAATTTTTTTTTTAAATTTTATTCATTTTAGAGAGGAGACACAGAGTGAGAGAGAGAAGGAGAGAGAGAGAGAAAGGGGGGAGAAGCTGGAAGCATCAACTCCCATATGTGCCTTGACCGAACCAGTGCAGGGTTTTGAACTGGCGACCTCAGTGTTCCCAGGTCGATGCTTTATCCACTGCGCCACCACAGGTCAGGCGTGTTATTGTTTTATTTGTTTGTTTTTCTAAAATTCTCTTCCCCTGAGATTCCACTTGGCTGGTTCTTTCTTCTCCTGAAGTATCAGATTAAATGTGTTTCTGCATGTCCCTGTATATAAGTGGATCATCCGTCCATTTGTATTCTCTATCTGTTTCTTTACGTTGAGTATTTTGGATATATATGTTCTTTACTTGTTTATTTTCTACTTCCTTGCTAGACTCTAAGCTCTGTGAGCATAGGGCTTATGGTTACTGTTTCAATTGCTGTGGTCTACACTATCCCAATACAATCTTTGGTACATAGAAACACTAAAAAAAAAGTCTTTATTTTTTTGAAAGACTGCCCTGATGATAATTTCACTTTTAAATAATTTCTCTCTTAAGAAAGCTTTGTGTGCCGTGTTCAGTATTGAGAAAGAGTAAACAGTTGAATAAACAGCTTTCCTTTGTTTGCAATAGTGCTTAAAACAAATTGTAGTGATTGAGCATAAGGGGCAGCATAAGCATCAAAGATATAGAATATTGCAGCATCAAAGACAAAGCAGCAGTACTGTTTTAAATCTTCTTCTAATGATCTCCTTACAATTATGAATTCCTAAGAAGAAATTCAACTGCTTTTTATGTCTGAAAATCTGCTTAACTGTGCTTAATTCTTTTGCTTTGGCTCCTCTCCAGCTCTGAAACTTTCTTTGCCTAACTAGAATTGTATTTGGACTTTGAGAGGAAGCCATGATTGTTATACATTTGTAAGTGTACCAGCTGCTTGTGGAAATTTGAGTTTATTGTACATGTAAGTTCATGATAAAACAAAGAAAATTTTGAATGTGTGGTTTTAGTGCAAAGAGCTAAACCTAAACTTTATTATTGATTTGCTGGGACAAATTTAAATAACACTGGGGAAAAAATTTTTTATTGCATCCACAAAAACACTTGTTCTTACCTAATTCAAGTGTGCTGATCTCAAATCTAACATTAGTTTTTCTCTGTAAGCTACAGTATTTTTGCAATTCAAAATTTTAGGTTTTCATTTTATTGTAAAATTTTCAACATTTAGTTTAACATAAGGAAGTAGAATGTCTTCTTGGGCATCATCTTTGTGAAAATATAATAATTTATATAATGCAGTAAATACATTAATACACTAAAAGATATGATTGCATGATAATTTGTCTACAATTTCAAATAGAACATATTAAAACACTTATTTTAATCATAAAATTTGCATAAAACTTATTTAAATTCTATTCAGACAAAAATTTAAGTTTGTAGCTCTTGCTTTTGTGTACTTGTTGAGGACAATCTCATCTGATGCTCCAGCAGTAGTCTGCTCATTACTAACAGCTCCAAGATTTTCAGAAAACTTATCAAGGTGACTATTCAGCAAGTGAATCTTAATGCTCATGTTACATCCACTGTTGCAGAAGGCCAACAGCATCCTTTGAAACAGAATTTCATAGTTTTCTGCTTTTTTTGTTTCCAAGGAAGTTTTTTGTAATTGCCACAAAAGACTGTCACGCTGCTTTCTCCTCCTTATTCATCATCCTGGCCAATTCTTCGTCACATATGAGGGTTTGAATTTGAGGTCCCTTGAATATACCAGCTTTTATCTTCTCAAAAGACAAAGCAGGAAAAACAGAAATTATATGTTGAAAGCATTCACTTTCTCTATTCAAAACCTGAACAAACTGCTTCATTAAGCCAAGTTTGATGTGAAGTGGGGGAATAATGATTCTGTCTCAATTAACTACAGGTTCATTCACAATATTTTGCATCCCTACTTCCAGAGCTTCATTTTTCAACCACTCCTTCTGTGTCCAGTGTTTCTCCTGAGCTCAGCTGTACCACAAACACAGAAAGCAAGGATACTTTGTGAAACCTTTCTGTTGTCCTAGCAGAAAATTTACCATTTTAAGATCTACACAAATGATCCAGTATGCTCCTCATACTTTGGAAAGTCAAGGACAGTTTTTATGTCATTATAACCTTCTTGCAGATGAGTTGAATAATCAATTGGAACTACTGCATAAACATTACCATTGTGTAGGAGAACACATTTCAGACTCCGTGTAGAGCTGTCAAGAAATAGCTGTCATTTTCTGTTGGACTGTAAGTGGTAACACCTAGCTGGCTGAGAAGACTATTGATATCATGACATTAAACAAAGTGTTTGTCTTCGGAAAAAATGTCTACAAAAATTTGTTCACGCTTCCTGAAATTGGATACTTTAGCTGGCCAGTGAAGCACATTCTTTTCTTGAAGCCTGGAGGCTAATAACTCAGCTGCTTTCTTTGATAAGCCCAATACTCTTACTAAGTAATTCAATTTGGGTTGGCTAAACTGCTGAGGGGTTAATGACTGCTTGGCATCAGAAGACGACCCTTCAGATTCCACAACCATTTTCTCATGCATCATATCAAAATACACTTGATCACCATGTTCACTTGCTTCATCCTTAGAAGAAATAAAACGATTGAAAACTGGAACCGAGAGTGTCTTAGAGTGTGGTATAGGTCATATCGCTGAAGGGATATTAGGATATGCAATCATATGCTGTTTTTTCTTGGCAATGCCCTTTGTATGGATCAGACTGAAATAACAGTCACTGCTGTGGTCCTTAGGTTCACACCTAACCATAGGAATACCAAAAGGCATTCCTTTGCGTTTTTCTTTTGTCCCATCATGAACATTTCCTCACAATTATGACACACAATATGAGGAGCCCTAATCTTGTCTTGATCGCCAAGGGGAACTTGAAAATAGGCAATATATGCACGTGTCACAAATGATGAAATATCGCGCCTTTGACGTTGAAGTGTGTAACAGTGACATATATAACAGAAGGTGTCAGGACTATTCTTACATTTACGCCTACTTGAAGAAGCCATGATTCAATCTTAAAACAAAGAAGAGGGTGTTTTTATTAGATAATAATTTTTTACATTTAAAAACTACTACAATTATGTAAAAGTGATGTTTGTAAAACATTAATTGCATTGTGATTATGTTCAATCCAAGAGTCCTTGCCCTTTAACCCCAATTTAAAAACCAATGCATGCCATTACTTTAACAAAAAGAAATTAAAATTGCATAAAAACTAGAGCATGCACCAAAATAATGATTTCAGATTTTGAACCAGCAATTCAGAAATATATAGAAACAGTTCTAAAACCTCATACAACAGAAAATGAAAAAAAAATGTTTTCCAGTTATTTGGTCAAATTTTTGAAATGTCTGTTGCTGCACTAATAAAATAAATATATTTGTTTGTTCTTATCCAATTACCACGGAGGCCATGCTTAATATTTATTAATAGCATCTGCAAATATCCCAAATGAATATTTTTGTAGGGCACACATGTACACATTTTTTTTTTACATTTTGTGTTTATAATTATGCTAGATACTACCTAGTGACCACCAACAGTTGTTCCTCCCAGCTGTAGTGTGGAGCATTCATAGGACAATGGCTGTCCCTTAGAGGATTCAATTTCTCAGCCTCTCTTCCTTGTATCTCTTTAACCAGTAGACTGTGTGCACCTCTTGGTTGAGATAGGTAAGAATAGAATATGTGATTCTCAAAGTTCTTTTTACTCAGGACTGCTGGCTGAATTGCATTGATGTGTCTGTGGAATCTGCAGTCCCTGAATTACAACTTGTAGGTGGGCTGCCCTAGGGAGCCACCTGCCAGTAACATCAGCTTTGAAAAACATGGGAGAAAAATAAACTTTCATTTTGTTACACTACCAAGAGTTCAAGATTTGTCTATTACCATATTTATCCTGATAATTACAATATAAATGTGTCATAAGTATTCTATAAATGTATGTGTGTATAACATATATACATTCATTTTTACAGAGCTAGTTTGGTGCTCATTTTTTACATGAGGATCCAGAAGAAAAAGAAGCCTTGAAGAGGGTTAAGTAAACTCACTCAGGTTACAGAATATATTAGTTAACAGCTAAACTAAATTCAACGCTTTATCCATTAGAGAAGAAGTAAAAAACCAATGACCCTCAGACCACATTAAGCCCAGTGCCCACTGTGTTTGTAAATAAAGTTGTATTAGGACACAGTCATGTCCATTTGTTTACATATTGTTTAAGGCTGCTTTCTTGCTACAATGGCAGGGTGGTGTAGTTAACACAGAGACCATATAAACTGTAAACATTAAAATATTTATCATGTTGCTCTTTCCAGAAAAAGTTGGCTGTGCATCATGCTATGCTCTTATCAATTCATCAAGTTAACCCTGAATATAAGATATAATAAAATGGTAGGCTCTAAGTTTTATATGCCTCTGATATTAGTGAGAACATAGAAAAACATGTAACTTCACTTCATGTTTCTATTCTTTGAGTTCTTTCTCTTCTTCTATATTTACTTGATGGACCAACCTCTCAACTATTACTGGAAAGTCAGTAAATCTAGTTTCTCCTCTTGCTAGTTATATGATCTATGATAAACTTCAAAGAGGCAGGACTTCAGGGTGAAGCAGTGAAAGAATAGGGGCACTTTTCCATCCCTTCTTCATCATTAACTTAAAGCTAAGCCTTGGCACATGTCAATGAGTGCATTTCTTCAGACTCTACCTCAAAATGGTTGATCAAATGCCTCAGAAAGCAAGAAACCTAGTATTTCTATTAAACTAAAAAAAATTTAGTCCTTTTTGTCTACAAAGATATTATATTTCTCAACATTTTTAAATACTGTCATTCAAGGCATGTGACCAATGTTTGCATTGATAATGTGAAGTGTTAACATCCTTCAGTTCCCAGTTTATATATATGTAATCTTATCACTTTTTTTTCCACTTCACAAAAATGTATCAGAATGGAACAAAGAGGGCCTTTATTATAAGCCTAACCTTAAATTCATTATAATTTATTCTTTTAAATTTTATAGAAGCCTTGATAATTAAACTGTCATTAATCAACAATACTTGCTTCATTACTTATAGCTGATTCTAATAAACAAGCTAGCTGTGACACCATAATAAGACAACTGATTCTACATGAAAAGAAAAAACTCAAGAGGCTCATAATAGAAAATTCTGTTTCTGCATTGTAAGTTTCAGTAAAAATTGATTAAAGGTGAAAAAACTCAATGAAAGCAAAAACCTTGGAAAATTTTTTTGAGGTTATTTGAGGAAAAGTCAAATAGGCTGGAAAGTGCGAAACTGCTATTCTTAGTGGAAATGAGAGGAAACAAATCCAAGGCAAAATTTAAAGTAATTTTACCATTATCATTAAGAAATCTTACAGCTTAATCCATTCTGGGAACTGACAAGAAAAAAACAAAAATGATGGGTGGCAAAGGTATACTGAATGTTTCCAAGACATATAACACTAGCTGGTCTTAGTTCTTAGTGATTGTTTCTTCCAACTTATCTTCCTCGATTCAAGTTGTAAGATAAAATTTCTGTCCTACTACAGTGAACATTAGTATGTGTTGGACATTTCTTGAAAAATTAGTAAGTGTAGTTTTCAGAGAATTGTTCTGTGTACTTCTTATAATTTGTTACTATAGTTATATTAAACTATGGTTTAAATTTAGTTGACCTGAGATTATATTATCATGAAAATTATTGTGAGTCTAAAAAAATGCAAACAGCCACTTACAAAATGAATTTTAGAATACCACTCAATGGCACATTAGAGATTACCTGAACATTTAGCTTTCATAATGAAAAGTTTGGTTTACAGAGTGGTTAAGACTGGATGGGTCAGTCTTGGATGCCATCCAAGTTGCATTTATTTAATGACATACTGACAATTAAGATAACAAGACTTTTACAGGCCAGTTTCATTTGTAAATTTGGCTCTATAAGTTGTGGTATAAATATAGAAGGTACTCTATTTTATTAGTTTTAATATGAATAAGAAAATTTAGAAACATGTACATTAAGACATAAAGCTCATAATTATGAAGCTAGTTGCCTCTGCAATACCGTTTTTCTATTTATTTTTCAAAAGGTTTTTCTTAGGTTTATCAGAGATAGCTAAAATTATATGCTATGTACAGTATAATACTGACATTAAATCTTTTTTTTTTTTAAGTGAGAGGCGGGGAAGCAGAGAGACAGACTCCTACATATGCCTGATTGCAATCCACCCAGCAAGCCCCCTACAGTGATGCTCTGCCCTTCTGGGGCCACTTGCTGCTCTGTTGCTGAGCAGCTGAGCTATTTTAGCACCTGAGGCGAGGTCATGGTGCCATCCTCAGCACCTGGGGCCAACTTGCTTGAGTCAATTTAGACATGGCTGCAAGAAAGGAAGAGAGAGAGAACGAAGGGAGAGGGGCAAGGGTGGAGAAACAGATGGTAGCTTCTCCTGTATGCTCTGACTAGGAATCGAACCCGGGATTACCACATGCTGGGCCGATGCTCTACCACTAAGCCAACAGACCACAGCCCTTTAAATCACTCTTTAATAAAGTTCCTATTTATTTTTTTATTATTTTTTGTGTTTTTCTGAAGTGAGAAACAGGGAACTAGGAAGACAGACACCCACATGCATCTGACCAGGATCCACCCAGCACATCCACTAAGGGGTGATGCATTGACCATCTAGGGCATTGCTCCATTGCAACTGGAGCCATTTTAGTTCCTGAGGTGGAGGCCATGGAGCCATCCTCATCTATATTTGGGCAACTTTGCTCCATTGGAGCTATGGCTGTGGAAGGGGAAGAGAGATAGAGAGAAAGGAGAGGGGGAAGGTTGGAGATGGGCACTTCTCCTGTGTGCCCTGGCCAGGACTTTAACCCTGGGATTTCCACATGCCAGGCTGATGCTCTACTGCTGAGCCAGCTGGCCAAGGCCTTAAGTTTTTATTTTTATTTTGAGAACTAGTTTTAATTGTTGGCAATTGATGGCTTTTGCAATTAAAAGTAAATCAGTCACTCTGAGCTTATTTCATTTGATAATTCTAAAAAATTAATAGCTTTTTCAGATGGTAAAAAGTAAATATATTATATGTTATCATTTTAAAAATCCATATGATCAGAGGACACAAGAGGGCAATTTTAGAGATCTTTATAATGTGTTGTAATGACAGTAAAATAATATTTTTTGCTTTTGTTTCTGGCTTCAGCCAATATGTGTCATTTTAATAAGTACTAAATTCATCATTTTTTAAAAAATACAAAAAGTCAAACTCTGGATAAATAACGTTTTTCTTTCTCTGATGCATAATTGTATTCCTTTCAATAATACAGTTTTGTAGAATACATGGTAAAGAAAATCAAAGAACTTGGGTTAATACAAAGATTCTCTATTTCTTTCCGATATTCTTGTTTTTAACTATCTGTTAAAACTCCTCTTTTTATGTTATCTTTTTATTTGCTAATGTGTCCTTTTTGTTTTATAGGAATGAATGTTTTTTCAGTTTTTCAAGGCCATTCTTATATAATATTTACTTTTTTTTTTGAGCAGGGTATAACTTTAAATTTATTAAATTTTATTTAACATTTGAACAAGTAGTTTTTTAATAATGAAAAGCTAATTTTTGCTAATTCAGGGTAATATAGTTATTTCTAGAATAAAACTTAGCCTTTAATATAAATATTCAATCATATTTAATTTTTTGTCACTGGGGAAAAATGTTTATCCTGTGGTGGCTCCTCTGCCCTATGGTTTTCTCTCTTGTTCTTTCCTTGTCAACCTTCCTCCCATCACCTCCTTTCCTAACAAGAGGTAGATCAACATGAGGCTGATGAAATTTAGGCATCCTGACCTCTCAATGCTCAGGGCCTGTCTGCAGTTTTAGAGGAGTCTTGTAATATATTGAATGGTCAAATCTTTTTAGAAAATTTAGAACCTAAATTTATCATATATAATACCACTGCCTCTTTCCATACTGACTTTTTCCCCATTATATCATCCCAGTGTTCAGAGTAGCTGCTGGCATTTTTGAATCAGTTAAGGGGAGTTGAATTGGGGATGTATTTAGTTTGGGAAAAGTTGGATTAGTTTATGTGCTTGCTATCATTTGGGCTATTGTTAAGTTATTTTAGCCATCCTGGTGTAGAAATTGCTCTGGGTAGTACTACCACTACCCACTTATTGTGACAATAACGTGCAGATCTAAAAGTTGTATCAGGATATGGGTGTGTCCTAGAGCACCAGAAATACATAGGAAATAGAGAAAAAAATGTGAGCAATTTAATTATGGTGTGTCTTAGTATGATTTTCTTTGTGTTTATCTTGCTTATGCTTTATTGAATCTTAATTTGGCATTTCTCATCAAATATAAAAATGTTTAATTTTTTATTTTTATTTTTTGTGACAGAGAGAGAAACAGGAAGAGAGACAGAGACAGCAGGCAGAAAGGGAGAGAGATGAGAAGCATCAATTTTTCATTGTGACTCCTTTGTTGTTCATTGACTGCTTTCTCATATGTGCCTTTACTGGGGGGCTACAGCAGAGTGAGTGATCCCTTGCTCAAGCCAGTGACCTTGGGCTCAAGCCAGCAACCATAGGGTCATGTCTATTATCCCATGCTCAAGCCAGTGATCCTGCACTCAAGTTGATGAGCCCACACTCAAGCTGGATGAGCCCGCATTCAAGCCGGTGATTTTGGGGTTTTGAACCTGGATCATCTGCATCCCAATCGGACAATCCATCCACTGCGCCACCGCCTGGTCAGTCTAATTCATTATTTCTTTAAACATGTTTTCTGCCTTGTCTTCTTGATGTGATACCACAGGCCACTGAAGCTATGTCTAATTTTCTAGATTTTCCCCCTTCTTTTCATACTTAATTTTGAACAATTTTACTATTTTATCCTCAAATTAACCATTATTTGCTTCTGCATTATTTGATAAATTGTTATATCCATCCAGTAAACTTTTTATTTGAGATATTGTATTTTCAGCTTTAAAATTTTTGTTTATCTTTTATAGTCTGTTTCTTTCATAATTATATCTGCTTTCCTTTTAATCCCTGACCATATTTATAATAATCATTTTTAAAGTTATCTGTTAATTTGTATCCTCTTTGTCATTTCTTGGTCTGTTTCTATTAATTAAATGATTATTTTTTTAAAGACTAAAAAACTGTATTTAATGAAAAGTTACATTTTTTTTTGGTTTCTTTTTTTATTTATTCATTTTAGAGAGGAGACACAGAGTGAGAGAGAGAGAGAGAGAAAGAGAGAAAGGGGGGAGGAGCTGGAAGCATCAACTCCCATATGTGCCTTGACCAGACCAGTGCAGGGTTTTGAACTGGCGACCTCAGTGTTCCCAGGTCGACGCTTTATCCACTCTGCCACCACAGGTCAGGCCAAAGTTACATATTTTACCACAATATAAATGCAAAAGCCAAGGGGTCAGTTGGCTCTAGAAGTTAAGTCTCCTAGAAAACCAAAATGCCATTTAATGGGCAGTGACTTTTTACTCCTTGGAACAATCATATTGTCTGGAAATAAATGCAGTATTCATGACTTTATAAATTCTGCTATTTCAAATAGCTTTGAGTTACTTTCATCAATAAATTAATAAATCATGTCTGTAATTTGGAAATTCTCTACAGGTATCTATTATGGCAAGTCATTTGCCAAAGAGTCCAATATTCAGAAATTCAAATAGTTTTGGAAGTCTTGTTTATTTATCTAAAGCTTTGAAAATTTTTACTACTATATTGGTTTCTAGGATTCATTCTAGGTTTAAGATTTTGTGATTAGATAGATACACATATATACACATATAGATATGTCTTTATAAATCACCAAATTTAGTTTAATAGTATTTCTTAAATTGCCATCTCAATGGCCAATATATGGATGATCATTTATTTCTAAAATATTTGAATTACTTGTAATAACTTCAATATCAACAGCACTATCCATATTGAATGTGCCTGATATTTAAATAAAAGATCTCCTTTTTTTTTGAAGTAGAGAAATTATTTAAAAACAGATGATAGACATGGATAGAGATGAACAGTAATACAAGTAGATTGAATCTTAATGGATAAGAACTTGGCTTCTGGAAACAGAGCCCTGGACTTGAATTTCTGCTCTATTGTGTGCTAAACATGTAATGTTAGAGAAATAACTTGTTTCTATCTATTTATTTTTTCTCCTGGTTTTGGATCACATGTCTAATAATTATATATTGAATACTGTATGTTATGAATGTTAGCTTCTTGAGTGTTCAGACATTTTTTAAAAAAGCTGAAAAGATCTAGAAAGATTGAAACATAAGTGGGAGGGTGAAATAAAAGAAATTTATATTTAAAAAGTTGACTCAGATATGGATGAGAGATGGGAGGCAGAGAGAACAGAGAAAAATTTTGGTAATTGTTCAATTGAGAGTTCTGACATTTCATAAAAGCAGTAGCAGTGGGGATGGAGAGAAGGGACAGATTTAAAAGATATTAAGGCATACACTGATATTGCTATTCACTTTTCTACAACGTATTCTCCAACCAGTTTGAACTTATTAATATTTCCCAGGCATAACCTAGGTATTCTCACCTCTGTGCTTTAGCTATTGTTCTTTCTCTCAGCCTGGAATCTCATTCATCCTTTGAGGTCTGTTTCAGATGCCAAATCTTCTTGTATGTTCTCTCTACAATTCCCACTCTCCTATGTGGTATGCCCTTAGTGCCAAACATATAGTAATCACTCAGTGTATCGTGGTTGATGGTAATAGGTAATCTTAGACATTGTCTATTATGGTATTTTCTATGAGTCTAATTATATGGCCTTTTCCTCCTTTTCTTTGCTTGATTGAAAATGGGGAGGAGAATGAGACTTTAGTCATAATTTTTTCTTAAGAAAAGAGAGCTCTAACTAGAGGGGACCCAGCAGCATCCCCTGATTTTTATGAAGTCCAATTACTTCTACTCCTGTTCTTTGTCCCATTCATTGTTTTGGAATCAGAGCAAGTTCAGGTGTGGTGTTGAAAAAAGTCAAACAAGTTCAGGTATGATTATAGACAGAGAACAAAGTACTCCCATATTATTTGGTTTCTGCCACATGGAGATACAGAAAAAGTTAGAACATGAACACAAAAAGAACTGGCTTCAGATAAACTTGAACACAGAAAGAAATGTTCTCAAGTTCTGGCTTTTTCACGTACTAGCTGTTTTACCATGTGTAAAATATTTAACTTTTCTAGTCTGCTTTGTTATCTGTAAAATAGTGATAGCATATTCCAACTTACCGGTTTTTTGCAACTGCACAATAGAATATATATTTATCCATATACCTACCTATATTTATGCTGTGCTTAGCAGAAATTCAACAAAAGTTAATTTTCTTCTCCCTTGTTTTTCCACTATTTTACCTTTAATGTTCCTTTTTTTATTTTTTATTTTTACAGATAGAGAGAGTAGGAGAGAGGGATATATAGGGACAGGAAGGGAGAGAAATGAGAAGCATCAGTTCTTCAATGCAACACCTTAGTTGTTCATTGATTGCTTTCTCATATGAGCCTTGACTGGGGGGCTACAGCAGAGCAAGTTACCCCTTGCTCAAACCAGCAACCTTGGGCTCAAGCCAGCAACCATGGGGTCATATATATGATTTCATGCTCAAGCTGGTGATCCCACACTCAAGCTTGTGAGCCTGTGCTCAAGCCAGTGACATCAGGGGTTTGAAACCTGGGTCCTCCTAATCCCAGTATCCACTGTGCCACTGACTGGTCAAGCTTAACTTTCTTTTCAATCAATATGTGATTCAAGCAAAAAGTCATCTTGGTAGATTTTAAATATTAAATTTATATTTTTGTAGATTGTTTTATATGTTCCAAAACACTGTCCTAATTGTCTTACCAACATGATGAGGTTAGCTGAGGAGATGGAAATGGCACCAATCAAAATAAACACAATACACACACATGTGCACACACACAGGTTTAGACGTATTGACATACGCTTGCTGAATATTATCCAATTTTTATGGATAAGGAAAATAAGGTTTCTGAGATTGATTTATTTATCAAATGTATATGCTCCATCTCTCTCATGCCCTTTTTTCTTTTTCTTTTTTTGCCTGGCTCACTAACTGTCATTTGTCTGTCAGACTTAATCACCGGTCGGTTTTCTCTTATTTCCTGTCAACTTCACCTCTGACAGTCTGGGTTAAGTGTCCCTCCTCTGTGTTCCCAGTGCTTTCTGTAAATCTCTTTCGTAGCTTTTATGACACTTCTAATTATCTGTGTATTCATCTTCTATAGCACTATATACTCCTTGAGGACAAAGAACATTACTTATTCAAGGTGATATTGCACACTGTATTTACGCTATATGTTACAACTTACCTTTGAATAAAAGGGCAAAAGTGAATAGTTTATAGGAAATTGAAAAGATTTTTAAAGAGTATATGTAAGAAAATCTAGGGAATACTTAAATTATATGGAAAGAACCAAGATCCACTGATTTTTGTTTGTGGGGAAAAGGAGATAAAGACTACTGTCTTATTATTGATGCTGGGGACTGTATCCATTCTTTATTGTATCATAGGTTGGTTTGATTGTTTGTTTTTTTATTTGTTTGCTTGCTTGTTGATTGATTGATTGTACCACCAGGCTGGTATAATCAATAAATACAGAATTCATCACGCTGAAAGAGACATTATGCGCCTCGGAGAAGAATAAAAATCACAAAAGAACAGAGTGAAAGTTATGTTTGAAAAGGGGAAGTGTCAAACTCATCCCTTCACTCTGCTAATGGTATTTGACAAGTAAGTCATAATCGTAAAGATATTGGCTCATTCTTCCAACCTAGCACCAGATGGGTGGTTTTCTTTCTCCTCAGGAAACCTATTAAGTAATTCATGAATCAAGCAGCATCCAGTCTAGCCACCAGAAGGGCACTCCCAGGGTTTGTGCAAAAAATAGGGTTTTTATAGAAAGAAGGTTGGGGCAAGGGAGCTAGCCACAAAATCAAATAAAGTATTATTTTTAGACTAGGACATCTTCTTTTGGGAGAAAAGGAACTGCAAGAGTTTTTTTTTTTTTTTTATTTTTTTTTATCACAAACTGCTTCTTTCTTGTGGGGGGAGAAGGATGGAAGGGCTCACATGACAAATTATCTCATTGGTATTAACTAGAAAATTCTAGACTTATATATTAAGTTATGTTTCTGGGAGAGGTTGAAACAACAATTAGGTCAGGTAATAAATCTAAATTTGCTGTCCTGGGTTTTAGCATAGGTGATGCCATTTTGAGATTGCAGTTTTCTCTTTAGCAGTAAGGATATGGGCAAAAATTTATAACCTAATTTCAATATTTAAGTGAAAAGAAGAAGAAAAGGTAGAGCAAGTTTAAATTCTAATCCAAAGAGACTACTTATTTTTTTTTATTCTCCACAGGCTATTCTACAGAGAGAGAGTTGTGCACTCCATGGGGTGTGGGTGGGGGATTCTTGCCTAAGCAATTAACTCCCTACTCTTGTGGTGGGGTTATGTTGGCAAGAATCATGGTGGACTCCATTTGTATCCCTCCAAGAGCCTATGCTCAACCCCACCCTAGAGACAGCTTTGAATTCACCCACACTTTATAATAAATAGAACATTTGCACACAGATTTCGCTTTGCTCTAGTAGCTTAATGATCTTCCCCCAGTGCCTCTGATAGACTTAAACATAATAGAAAGCAATTTTGACTCTAATTCAATGTTCTCTGTAGGAGAGGATGACTGAAGTTTAATTACAATTCTTTTTGACCAAATGTGTATGCATTTTCCAGCATTTGATAAGATTCCTCCCAAACTTCCATCTCAAAAATCAGTCCATCAGTAGAATAGTCACAGGCAGCCCAGTTAATTACAATGGAATGTGATGGTTTTGGGCCATATTCCAACCAGAATACTATGGCATCCGCAAAAACAAGCTTCTAAAAAAAGTGAATAAGGCAAGGGTCTTTGTAATATTTCAAATGTTTTTATTTTTGCTTTATTTTGCTTTCCTTCTTCCTTATGTAAATATACTTAAAAGGGAATAATAAAAATGTTGGTTATACAGTGCTTTTTCATCCATGCAGGCCATTTCATTGTCCTTAAACTCTTCTCTCTCTTATGTATAGCTACAGATAAAATACAAAGTTCCTTTGAGACCCAGAAGTTCAAAATAATATATTCTAGAACATGTGGATTTAAAGTGTGTTCACTATTACTTTAAAAGAACAAATTTTTCTGATATAATTTATTTTTGTAAGAGTACATATAATGAACTATATATATATGGTAATAACAAGGTTTTATTTGTGTGTGTGTGTGTTTCCTAAACCAAAGACCTGAATGATAGGTGCTAAACAATAAATTATATTTCATAGGTTAAATTGATATTTTGTGAATCACTACTGTTAATACAAAATTCAACTGAGTAAGTTTGAAAATTGAATTGGTTTTATTAAGCCAATCATGAGTGTGAAGCATCCCATCTATCAACTGAATGGATGATCCCAGAGAGTGTACAAAATGGAAGGGTTTTATAGGAAGAATGGTGGGGCAAGGGAGCTATTCACAAAAGTAAAGAAAGAATTATATTAGACCAGGACATCTTTTTGTGGGGGGAAGAGAAAAAACTGTGAGAGTTTTTATCATGCAAATTTCTTCTTCTTTCTATGGGGGCCCACACGACAGATTACCTCATTAGTGTTGACAAGAAAATTCCACACTGGTTGATTAAGTTTATGTTTCTGGGAGAGGTTGAAACAGCAGTTAGTTCAGGTATTAAATCTCAGTTTGATATCCTGGGCTTCAGTACAAATGATGCCATTTTGAGTCTGTGGTTTTCTTTTTAACATTATGTAGGCTTCATATGGAGCTTGTGGAATGCAATTTTTTGGGTTATACTTCCAAACAACACAACACAGAGACATCATCAGAGAAGGAAGAGGAGGTACTAAATGAAATGGACCTTATCAAAAATGTTTCTGGGCAACTTCCAGAGGTGTTACAAGTATGGAAACATCTCTGATGGAAGTCTTATAAAATTGACAAAATTCTTTGTACTGGAACTGGTCTGGTACAGGGAGAATGCAAGCATCCAAAAATTATTTTGATTATCCAATGGCAGCTGAAGCTGAGACCCCAAAAGTGTGCCTGAGTGACAGTAAGTAATCAACAAACTGAGAAGAAAATGGATCTGGTTAACCAAAGAGTTTTTATTTTGCTGCATAATGGTATGAGAATTTTTTGCCAAAGCAGAATTTTTTCAGGAAAGTAGAAGGGAGGCTAAACACTAAGAAAGCACTCTTTCTTCTCCTTTCTTTTCTCTTATTGTGCTGTTTTATCTCCAAATAATTGTTGAATGAATACTTAAAGAGTCCCAGGCGGATGGAGCACCATAGTATGCCCCTGCTTAAAGGCTCATGTGATTCAGTTTGCCCAGCTTGGTGTGTGGAATAATTTAGCCTAATTAAAGACTCCGGTTCCCATAACAGACACAGAAGCAAATTCTCTTTCCTGTAAATGAGTGTGCTCATGCAAAGAGATCTGGAATCAGAAGTGTGATTACATCTCAAGCAAACATTTAATGCCCTCTTCTTTCCTAGATATGATCAAAAGAAAGTGCAAAGTTTCTAGGTTGATGGTAGCAACTAAAGGCACCATTTTAAATATAACTCAGTGAAAGAAGTCCTGTGGGGATTAGGACATGGAGATGGAAATAAGAATAAAAAATTTAAGTCTAATTACACAGGACTGATGATTATTTATATGAGTGATTGAATGTTGGAGACATTGGCTTATGTCATTGCAGGTAAGTAGTTCAAATTTTATATATACAGTATGTCCGTAAAGTCATGCTGCACTTTTGACCGGTCACAGGAAGGCAACAAAAGACGATAGAAATGTGAGATCTGCACTAAATAAAAGGAAAACTCTCCCAGTTTCATACCTATTCAGTGCAGTTCGATGTGGGCTTCATTTGTTGTTATCCCGTATAGCCTCTACAGACTCATCACTGACTGATGGCCTACCAGAATGGGGTTTTTCCACCAAACTGCCGGTTTCCTTCAACTACTTATCCCACCGAGTAATGTTATTTCTATGTGGTGGCGCTTCGTTATAAATGCGCCGATATTCACGTTGCACTTTGGTCACGGATTAAAATTTAGCGAGCCACAGAACACACTGAACTTTCCTCTGTACCGCCCACATCTCGACTGGCATGTCCGTGGGCTGCTCCACTGTATACACAGTGTTACATCATCATCTGTGCATGCGCATATGCTGCCACATCATCCTACAGAAAATGGGAGGGTTTTCCTTTTATTTGGTGCAGATTTCACATTACTATCATCTTTTGTTGCTTTCCTGCAACTGGTCTAAAGTGCACCATAACTTTGACACACTGTATATGATTAAGTGAGAGAAAGGGAAGTAGAGAGACAGACTACCAGACTACTGCATGTGCCCCGACCGGGATCCACCTGGCAATCCCCATCTGAGGTCAATGCTCTAATCAACAGAGCTATCCTCAGCGCCTAGGGCCAATGTTCAAACCAATCAGGCCACTGCATATGAAAGGGGAAGAGACAGAGAAGTGAGGAAGGATGGGGAGAGAAGCAGATGGTTGCTTTTTGTGTGTTCCCTGACTGGGGATCAAACCTGGGACATCCATATGCTGGGCCTACACTCTATCATCTGAGCCAAATGGCCAGGGTTCAAATTATATTTTGCAAATAAGCTCATGCCATTGTTTTGAGAATGTAAAACCCAAAACTCACACTGTTTGAATTTTTTTCAAGATTTTACTTTGTGAATTTGTGTGCTTTTATAAACTTCATAAATAAAAATTATGATAATAATCTTAATTATAGTAGTTACTTCTATGTATTTGTATATTTTTTTAAAAAAATATAAAGACATATATTATATATAAAAATATATATCTATAAATAGACATATTATTACACAGAATTTAAAATGGTATGAAAGTGATTTTTAAAAATGTAATACATTCTAACACATGCATTTTTCTCATTTTGGCCCTAGTTTTAAAAGGTACTGTAATTTATTCAATAAAGGGACTTAATTTAATTTCATCTTTCAATCTCTTGATAGGAAAATCATATAATATATTCACATTAAACAGAATAAGTTGATTATATTAATTATATTAGTTATATATTAATTATTTTGGTTGATTATATTAATTATGTTAATATTATTCTGATGAATTTAGATAGAAACATGTAGACTTTTTAAAATAATTTACTGTAGGGAGTGCTAACGTGAGCACCAGCAGCCACCCTCGCCACCCCCTTTCCACTCCCCCTGCTGTCGGGCTCTTGCGCTCCCCCACCATCTCCAGCCTCCCCTCAACCCTTCCCATCACCCTTCCTTCACACTTGGGGAGCTGGAACGGTTTGCCATGTGATACGTGTCCTCTCCTCGAGCTTTTGGTGACCCTCGAACCACCCACCATTCTGGCCGCCAGGAGAGGGCTGAGGGCTGGGAAGACACAGAGAAGAGGCGGCGGCAAAGGACACAAAGTTCTCTGGTGAGTGCAGCTCCCTGCTTCAGGAAGTGAGGTCTACAGGAACAAGGAAAATCTTCACAAACAGCCTTGCACTGTGACATGTCTGATCCCTCACTTCAGTACCTGCAGAATGAACAACAGTCATTCTTGGAGACGGTAAGATGGCAATGGAGTAGGCGGACGTACCAACTTCCAACTCTCAGAACCAAAGTGGATTATAGCTTAATTTTAAGAACCATCATCTGGATAAACTAACTTTGAACTAAACTAAGTGGACTCTTCAACCAAGGAACACTGAAGAAGCCACATTGAGACTGGTAGGAAAAGCGAAAACGTGAAAAGGGCTGCCCAGCTTCCCGGAGCGAACAACAGACCAGTGAGACTCACGTGGAGGAAAGAGAGTTTATCAGAGAGGGAGGGACCTGGGTCCCAGGAACAAAGCCCCAGCCTGTAGCCCCAGAGCCTAGAAGAGGCATTTGGACAGTATTGAGCTGGAAAACAAGTGAGGATACTGTTTGTGAGAAAGAGACAGTTTTCTCAGAACCAGGATTCTTCTTAAAGGGACAGTGCAGAAAACCTCTCTCACAACCACTCATCCTGGGCTCTGGGGAATGGGGACAGAGGAGAGGACCAGAGCAGAGGGAAGAGAATGTGGACTGGAAGGCACAGGGAGAAACACTCTGAGGGACAGCCACCCTAACACCTGGGCTGAGTCACTTCCCTAATCGAAAACGAATATTTCCACTGGAACTAGCAATACTGTCAAAGGGAGGCAGGACACCAGCCAAATAAGCTCTCCCGTGGCAATTAGAGCAGAGCTGCTTAGAGGAAAGGAGCTTCCAGGACTACAGTATGGAGTGTTAGGGTCTGAGCTGCAGTGCCCCTACCCACACTGCTGAGGGCTTGCTGGAGGGACAGTGGCAGCGGGACGCTGAAATGCGGTTCTGTCAGTAGGGCAAAGGCCCAGTCTGCATGAGCTCAGTCCAGCCCAGCAGGAGTGGAGGGGATGCGTGAAAGCGGTCTGGCAGCTGCGGGCCTGTCTGCAGGCCCACCTGTGGAGAAAAAGTGGGAGGCCAGAAATGGGCAAAGATCTGCTGCTGAGCAGGGTCCCATGGGCGCGAAACATTACCTGGCCTCTGAGGTTTGCGACACTGAGCGAGCTGGCCCTGACTGTGGGGGCAGGGCTAAAGCCCAGACAGGCGGAGGCTCGCAACTGAGTACATGCCAGCAGCCCTATCAGACCTGAGAAACCACGGTGAGCAGGCTCTGACCATGGGGACTGGGCGGTAGCCCAGGAAGAGGTGAGGTCCGCAGCTGAGCAAAAGTGTTCGCCCCTACACTTGGTGCTGAGGCTTGTGGTTTGAGTGTGGTGCGCAACCCCACCTGTGGGGGTGAGGCAAAGGCCCAAACAGACTGAGGTGTGTAGAGCTGGGGACCAAAACACAGCACCCCCAGTGGAGGAGAGGCAGAAATCACAGCAACAGCTGCAGTAGGCCGGTGCCAGCAACGCCCATACCCAACCGCCCTAGCCAGGAGCAGAGGGGGTGGTGGGCCTGCAGACAGACCACACCTAGAAAACACAGAGGCAACACCCATTAGACTCCAGTGGCCACACTCTCCTTATACACAGAAAACAATGGGCAGGCAGAGAAATGCAACCCAAATGAATCAAGAGAAATACCCAGAGAAGAACCTGAATGAATCAGATATAACCAAATTATGAGATGCAGAGTTTAAAATAATAATTATTAGGATGTTCAAAGAGCTTAGAACAACAATGGATAGTCATTACGAACACCTAAATAAAGAGATACCAAGTATAAAAAATGAAATTGAAATAATAAAAAAAGAATCAGACAGAAATGACAAATACAGTATCAGAACTGAAAACCACAATGGAAGGAATTAAAAGCAGGATGGATGAAGCTGAGGATCGAATCAGCCGGTTAGAGGACAAAATAAACAAAGGCCCAGAAGCAGAACAGAGAAAAGAAAAGAGACTCAAAAAATCTGAGGAAACACTAAGGGAGCTCTGTGACAACATGAAGAGAAATACCACTGCATCATAGGGGTTCCCGAAGATGAAGAAAAAGAACAAGGAATAGAAACTTTCTTCAATCAATCATAGCTGAAAACTTCCCTAAATTAAGACTTAAAAAACATTTAACATGTTCAAGAAGCACAGATAACTCCATTAAAGAGAAACCCAAAGAAATCTACACCAAGACACATTATAGTTAAAATACCAAAGCTAAGGGATAAAGAGAAAATTTTAAAAGCTGCTAGAGAAAAAAAGGCAATCACCTACAAAGGAGCCCCCATAAGGATGACATCTGACTTCTCAAAAGAAACACTTGAGGCCAGAAGGGAATGGCAAGATATATTCAAAGTAATGCAGAATAAGAACCTACAACCAATACTACTCTTTCCAGCAAGACTAACGTTTAAAATTGAAGGAGAAATAAAGAGCTTCCCAGGCAAAAAAAGCCTCAAGGAATTCATTAAAACCAAACAAATTCTGCAAGAGATACTAAGGGGCCTGTTGTGAACAGTTTAAAGGGAGGAATGAATAGAGCAAAAGAAGAATACAATTTTAAAGAATAAAATGGCAATAAACAACTACATATCAATAATAACCTTAAATGTAAATGGATTAAATGATCCAATCAAAAGACATAGGGTAGCTGCATGGATAAAGAAACAGGACCCATACATATGCTGTCTACAAGAGACACACCTTAAAACAAAGGATGCACATAGACTGAAGGTAAAAGGATGGAAAAAAATATTTCACAAATGAAAATGAAAGAAAAGCTGGGGTAGCAATACTTATATCTGACAAAATGGACTTTAAAACAAAGGCTGTAGTAAGAGACAAAGAAGGACACTACATAATGATAAAGGGAACAATTCAACAGGAAGATATAATCATTATAAATATCTACGCACCAAATATAGGAGCCCGACATACATAAAGCAGATTTTGATGGATATAAAGGGCAAGATTAACAGCAATACTATAATAGTAGGGGATTTCAATACCCCACTAACATCACTGGATAGATTCTCAAGACAGAAAATTAACAAAGAAACAGCAGACTTAAAGCATACACTAGATCAACTCAATTTAACAGATATCTTCAGAGCTTTTCACCGTAAATCAGTAGAATATACATTCTTTTTAAGAGCTCATGGTACATTCTCTAGGATAGACCACATGTTAGGACACAAAAGTGGTCTCAACAAAATTAAGAAGATTTAAATCATATCAAGCATTTTCTCTGATCACAATGGAATGAAACTAGAAGTTAACCACAAAAGAAAAACTGAAAAATACTCAAACACTTGGAAACTAAATAGCATGTTATTAAATAATGAATGAATTAACAATGAGATCAAAGAAGAAATAAAAAAGTTTCTAGAAACGAATGATAATGAGCATACATCAACTCAAAATTTATGGGACACAACAAAAGCAGTATTGAGAGGGCAGTTCATAGCACTGCAGGCACATGAGAAGAAGCTAGAAAAAACTCAAATAAGCCGCCTGATGCTGCATCTAAAAGAACTAGAAAATCAACAGCAAATAAAGTGCAGGACTAGTAGAAGGAAGGAAATAATAAAGATCAGAGCAGAAATAAATGACATAGAGGCTAAGGAAACAATACAGAGAATCAATGAAACCAGGAGCTGGTTCTTTGAAAAGGTAAACAAGATTGATGAACCTTTAAATAGACTCACCAAGAAAAATAAAAAGTGGACTCAAATAAATAAAATTAGAAATGAGAGTGGAGAAATAATAACTGACACAACAGAAATACAAAGTATTGTAAGAAAATACTATGAAGAACTCTATGCCAAAAAAATTAGACAACCTAGGTGAAATGGACAAATTTCTTGAATCATATAATCTTCCAAAAATCAATCTGGAAGAAACAGAACACCTAAACAGACAAATTACAACAAATGAGATCAAAACAGATATCAAAAAACTCCCAACAGAGAAAAGTCCTGGGCCTGATGGCTTCACAAGTAAATTCTACCAAAAATCAAAGAAGAACTAACTCCTATCTTCCTCAAGCTATTTCAAAAATTAAAGAGGAAGGAAAACCTTCAAACTCCTTTTATGAGGTGAGCATAATTCTGATCCTGAAACCGGGCAAAGACAACACAAAGAAAGAAAATTATAGACCAATATCCCTGATGAATTTAGATGCTAAAATTCTCAACAAAATATTAGCCAACCGGAATCAGCAATATATGAAAAAAGTCATATACCATGATCAAGTGGGATTTATTCTGGAGAGGCAAGGCTGGTTCAATATTCGCAAATCAGTCAATGTGATTCATCACATAAACAAAAAAGGAAGGATAAAAATCACATTATAATTTCAATAGATGCAGAAAAAGCATTTGATAAAATCTAGCACCCATTCATGCTCAAAACTCTCACTAAAGTGGGAATACAGGGAACATTTCTTAACATTATAAAGGCCATCTATGACAAACCCACAGCAAACATCATACTAAATGGGCAAAAATTAAAAGCAATCCCCTTAAGATCAGGAACTAGACAGTGGTTCCCCCTTTTACCACTCCTATTGAACATAGTTCTGGAAGTCCTAGCTACAGCAGTCAGACAAGAAGAAGAAATAAAAGGCATCCAAATTGAAAAAGAAGAAGGAAAACTGTCATTATTTGCAGATGATATGATATTGTTTATTGAAAACCCTAAAGTCTCAGTCAAAAAACTACTGGATCTGATAAATGAATTCAGCAAGGGGTCAGGATATAAAATTAAAAATCAGAAATCAGAGGCATTTCTATATACCAACAATGAAATGTCAGCTAAAGAAATTGAGGAAACAATTCCCTTCACTATTGCAGCCAAAAAAATAAAGTACATAGGAATAAATTTTACCAAGGAGGTTAAGGACTTGTACTCAGAAAATTATAAAACATTGATAAAAGAAATCAAGGAAGATACAAACAATTGGAAGCATATACTGTGCTCATGGTTAGAAAGAATAAACATCATTAAAATGTTTATATTACCCAAAGCAATTTATAAATTCAATGCAATACCAATTAAAATACCAATGACATACTTCAAAGATATAGAACACATATTCCAAAAATTTATATGGAACCAGAAAAGAACTCGAATAACGTCAGCAATCTTAAAAAGAAATTATACAGCAGGAGGTATCACTCTTCCAGATATCAAGGTTTACTACAAGGCCATTGCACTCAAGACAGCCTAGTACTGGCATAAGAACAGGTACATAGATCAATGGAACAGAACAGAGAACCCAGAAATAAACCCACACCTTTATGGACAATTGATATTTGACAAAGGAAGAAAGAACATACAATGGAGTAAAGACAGTCTTTAACAAATAGTGTTGGGAAAATTGTACATCTACCTGCAAAAAAATAAAACTAGGCCATCAACTTACACCATTCACAAAAACAAATGCAAAATGGATATAAGACTTAAATGTAAGCCGTGAAACCATAAACATCTTCGAAGAAAACATAGGCAGCAAGCTCTCCGACATCTGTAGCAGCAATATATTTGCTGATTTATCTCCACGGGCATATAAAATAAAAGGCAAGATAAACAAATGGGATTATATCAAACTAAAAAGTTTTTGCACAGCTAAAGACAATAAGAACAGAATAAAAAGGCAAACCACACAATGGAAGAACATATTTGACAACATATATGATAAGGGGTTAATAACCAAAATTCATAAAGAACTTATAAAACTCAACACCAGGAAGACAAACAATGCAATCAAAAAATGGGCAAAAGAAATGAATAGACATTTCTCCAAAGAGAATTTATAGATGGCCAATAGGCAGATGAAAAAATGCTCAACATCACTAATCATTAGAGAAATGCAAATTAAAACCACAATGAGATATCACCTCACACCAGTCAGAATGGCGCTCATCAGCAAAACAACACAGAATAAGTGCTGGTGAGGATGTGGAGAAAAGGGAACCCTTCTGCACTGCTGGTGGGAATGCAGACTGGTGCAGCCACTGAGGAAAACAGTATGGAGATTCCTCAAAACATTAAAAATCGAACTGCCTTTTGACCCAGCTGTTCCAATTTTAGGAATATATCCTAAGAACACCATAGCACTGTTCAAAAAGAAGAAATGTGCCCCCATGTTTGTGGCAGCATTGTTCACAATAGCAAAGATCTGGAAACAGCCCAAGTGTCCGTCAGAAGACGAGTGGATTAAAAAGCTATGGTACATATATACTATGGAATACTACTCAGCCATAAGAAATGATGACATCGTATCATTTACAACAAAATGGATGTACCTTGATAACATTATACGGAGTGAAATAAGTGAAACAGAAAAAAACTGAAAACATCATGATTTCATACATAGGTGGGACATAAAAGCGAGATTATGAGACATGGACAAGAGTGTGGTGGTTACGGCGTAGGAGGAGGGAGGAGAGGGAGAAAGAGGAGGGAGGGGAGGGGCCCAAAGAAAATCAGATAGAAGGTAACAGAGGACAAGTTGACTTTGGGTAATGGGTATGCGACATAATTTAATGATAAGATAACTTGGAGATATTTTCTTTGAACATATGTACCCTGATTTATTAATGTCACCCCATTAAAATTAATTAAAAAAATAATTTACTGTAGAAATATGCTATGAAAATATGCAGAGTTAGATGACAATTAGAGACAGCAAGGAACCCTTGGTCTAAATCACTGAGCAGATGAAAGTCCAGGGCCCTCTCTGACCCGAACTGTAAACAGTGCATGCTGGAAACAGCAAAACAGCAGGATAAGATTCCATAACAAAAATGTTTAGGCTCTCAGAACAGAGATTAGAAGTCAGCATGTTCCTTGTCCTTAACTTCTACTGTCTGCTTCCTTGAGTTATTTATACTGGCTAATAAATATCTGAGTAAGGCTAGGATGGGGTTTCAGTCCTTTGGTCTGTGGACTGTGGCTTTTGCTTCCCCTCGACCCCATGGAGCATTTCATCTGGTCTCTGAGTAGTTTATCATTGCCTAGACAATTTACTCTTTTAAAATGTTTACACTTAGTTTACAATTCAAACTATTGTAGTTGTAGTTAATAAAGTAATAAAAATTATATGCAAATTGTTTTACTCATTTAAAGGGAAATAAAATTGATTGAATAATAACTTTTAGTTCGGATATCAAGAAACCCTTTATGTAGCTGGTATTTAGTTTACATTTTTTCTTAATTTGTCTCCTTAATAATTCCCATGTGAGATGACAGAAAGGATGAGCATGGGGGCTCATGGGCTAAACTGAGTCCCCAAATGCCTCACCCCTTGACCTGCAATTTACTTCATTAGAGATTTATTCCTTTGGGCCTTGAAAATTTAATCTACAGGAGAAAATTATCAAAATGCAAATATTCCTAGAAGCAATAACATTTTATAATGTCATATGCTGATTTTTCCTTAGCAATTAGTTGATTATAAGGTGAGAGAAGGAATGAAATCCAGGGTAGATTTCTGGAGAAAAAGGAGAGAACAATAGTTTGGGGAAATGAAGTTTGGCGGGGAGGCATCAAGAACAAAACATAAAATTTTAACATTTATATTACAAAATTTTATTTAAGACCAATCATCTTGTTTTAATAGTTTTAGGTTTTTCAAATATACAAAAATTGCAAACTATAAAGGCTACACAGTTGTCCAAAATTTAACATTCTGATTAAGAACCATTTGCTATTCAAGGAAAGAGTAGACAGTCAGTTCTAGCATCCACAAAGGGAAATGAGTTTTCTTATTATAAAAAATTTTATATTCCAAAAACATTAATTTCTTAGAAATTTATTTATTTTGATAGCCTCCGTCTCTCATACTTCTTTGTATCCTGGCTTAAGATTTCTCCAGCCTGAAATATCCTTTCTCATTTCTCTACTTCTTTACCCATAACCCAAACCTCCCCTTCACTACAAAAGCTTTCTAGATCTTTTCAACTTCATCAGGTAATTCCATTCCCTTTGCTCTCATACATGCTGCTTCTCTATTTAATGTTGTTTTTACTTTTGAAATTTGGACTTCTATTGTGTTTAACATGCTTTTCTAATTTGTTTGTGGGAAGGATTATCTTTTTAGTAGTAACTCCTTTGTTTATATATTATGGTTAAAATGCTGCATGTTTATTATAGAAAACTTAAATTTAGATAAAAATAAATAAAAATAATGTTTATAATCTCATGGTGAGAATGAAGCCTAGGGAAGTCACTTGAGAAAGAACATTTCACTATGATTGGTGAAGCTCTGGTTCTAAAGGGTAGGGAAAAACTTTGTTTTGTTTTTGTTTTGTTTCCTTCCTCTCTTTTCTTGCTACTTGGCCCCAGATGTAGGCACAAGGTTGGAAGTGTTCAGTAAACCAGGATAACTAACATTCAGTTTTCAGGACAAAGAACAGGAAAGAAGCGCTCTTGGAAAGTACAGCAGATATTATGAGTGGAAAATGCTTGAGAAAGTGACCCTATAAGCTTGTTTAGGATCTCCTGGGCCCATTTCTGAAGTGTACATGGGTTAAACCTCATCCTTATAAGCATACTAAAAACTTAATAAAAATTATCTATTTGTTAGAATATTGCCCAGGTCACAGACTGGACACTAGGTTGTATATACATAGGATAGATCTAAATAGCAATAGAATGGTTTTAATTGTAAACTGATATTGGAAATGTAGCCCACAGAAGGGACTAAACATAATCTGTTAATTGTCTATCAAAACACACATAATAGAACAACATTACCTATATTTAACACAATTTAAACTAGACAGTTAAATTAAACATCTAAAATGTCAAGTATAGAATAAAAAATTTTCAGACTTTAAAAAGTCAGGAATATCTTGGCTCACATTGTAAAAGACTATTAACAGATGCCAAGTTTGTTGAAATTAGTTATATACTGAAGTGCTTACTTTTGAAGTGCTGCAGCAAACAACTGTGAACACTCTAAATAAATGACAATAGAGGGAAACTCACTAAAAAAACAGAAAATACAAAGAAAAACTTAAAATTTTACGTTTAAATAATACAATAACTAAAATGAAAAGTTTAGTAAGTAAAATGGAGATAAAAGTACTCAGTGAATTTCAGGTGCAAAATTAAAAATTATCCAAATTTCTAAATAATTCATGAATCAAGGAAGAAGTCTCAGGAATAATTAGAAAACAATTTAGAATTAAGTGAAAATGAATGTACAGTATATAAATATTGGTTAGATATAGCTAAGTTCATGTTTAAAGGGAAATATATAGCATAAAATATTAGTAGTAAAACATTTTATTTATTTATTTTAACTGAGAGGCAGGGAGGCAGACAGACAAACTCCTGCATGCGCCCTGACCAGAATCTACCTTGCAAGCCACCTATAGAACGATGCTCTGCCATCTGAGGCTGCTGCTCCATTGCTTGACAACCAAGCTATTTTAGCATCTGAGGTGAGGCCATGGAGCCATCCTTAACACCTAGGGCCAATTTGCTCAAGCCATTCAAGCCATGGCTGCAGTAAAAGAGAGGAGTGGGAGAGAGAAAGAGAAAAGGGAGGGTTGGAGAAGTAGATGGTCGCTTCTCCTCTGTGCCCTGACTGAAAATTGAACCCAAGACTTCCACCCAGCAGGCCAACACTCTACCACTGAGCCAAATGGCCAGGGAAAATATTTTAAAAATCTAAAATTGATAGCATAGATTTCCACATTATAAAACTTAAAAAAACAAGAGAAATAATAAAATGTTCAAGTCAATGACATTTAAATCAGAAAAAAGTACAAAAAAAGTAAGAAAAAAATACAGAAAATCAATTAAGTAGCAATCCTTCAAAACGGACAATATAATTGATAAAACTTCATTAAGGCTGCCAAAAGGTATAAAAAGAAAAGATATAAATTACCAATATCAGAAAAAAAAGGGACTATCACTACTTACCCTCAACATATTAATAGGTAGATACAGTCAGACAGAAAGGGAGGCAAATAAGAAACATCAACTCCTAGTTGCAGAACTTTAGTTGTTCATTACCATATTTCCCCATGTATAAGATGCTTCCATGTACAAGATGCTCCCATGTATAAGAGGCTCCCATGTATAAGATGCAACTTAATTTGGGGGCCCAAAATTTGAAAACAAAGAAGTATTTCATAAAGTAATTGAACTCAAGTTTTATTCATCATAAAACTCATACAACTCCTCATCACTTCCAAAACTCTCATGCATTAGCTTGTCCTCATCTGTGTCTGATGACAAATCACTGTCTTCATATATTACCTCTTCCTCAGTTCCTTCTATGGCATTTGAAATGCCACATTTCTTAGATGACTTGACAATGATCTCAATTTTGATATTATCCCAAGATCTTTTCACCCAGGTACAAACTTCTCCTATAGTTGGTTCCTTTGCTCTTCCTGCTGGTGTCAAATTGTCCCCAGGAGACTTCATCCATTGGTTCCATTCATCTCTCATGGCAGCTTTGAAGAGTTTGTTAATGCTGACATGAAGTCATTGGAACTGGGATGTAAAGGCTCCAGGTATGATGGCAAGTTTTGTTTTTTGCTCTGCAGCAATTGTCTCTATGTTTTCTGTTCTGTGTGCCCTGAACTGATCAAGCACCAATAAAACAGGTTTGAATAAGAGCCCACCTGGTCTCCCCCAAACTTTCTCAAACCAGATCCTCATTCCATCGTGATCCATCCAGCCAACCCTTGTCATAAATGTGGATAATCACTCCTAAAGGAATATCTTTTGTCATTGTTTTGGGTTTGAAAATCAGCATAGGAGGCAGGTTGATTCCTTCAGCACAACAAACTAGAACAACTGTATAATGCAGGGGTCCCCAAACTTTTTACTCAAGGGGCAGTTCACTGTCCTTCAGACCGTTGGAGGGCCAGACTATAAAAAAAACTATGAACAAATCCCTATGCACACTGCACATATCTTATATTAAAGTAAAAAAACAAAATGGGAACAAATACAATATTTAAAATAAAGAACAAGTCAATTTAAATCAATAAACTCACCAGTATTTCAATGGGAACTATGGGTGCAGATGCATCCTGTGCTCCTCTCACTGACCACCAATGAAAGAGGTGCCCCTTCCAGAAGTGTGGCGGGGGCCAGATAAATGGCCTGAGGGGGCCGCATGCAGCCTGCAGGCCATAGTTTGGGGACCCCTGGTATAGTGGTTCTTTTCATGCCCACTGGTCTTCAGTTATAGTTTCACCCCCTTCTTATCAACAACTCTGTTACTTGAGACATCAAATTGAAGGGGGACTTCATCCACATTTGCAATCTGTCCCAACTCAAACTGATGTATCTTCTGACATTGAATGACAAAACAATGAAATCAGGCATCTTTTGGGCAAGTCTGGTACATGTACACATGCTTAGTCCCTTCCATTTCTTAAACCTGAAGCACCAATGGTGTCCTCCTTTGAAATCAGTAATTTTTTTTTTCATCAACAATTCTTCTTGCCTCATGCTGAACTATCTTTGTAGACACAGGAATTCCAATTGCCCTTTGCTCTTCAATCCATATCTTCAATTCCCTCTCTAAATCAGGCCATTTTGCTGACTTGCCTCTCATGGCCTTCTTCTGCCATGGTGTTTTCAGTAGGATTTCTTCTTCCTGTAGTTGGTCTCGGTTTGAGTTCTCAGTTAGAGGAAGACCAAACTTATGTTCAGCAGCATAATTTCCATTCACTTTTGCAAACTGGATCACTTTTATCTTGAATTCAGCACTGAGCCAAATATCTTTTCTGAGCCATTTCTGGGCAGAATGTGGCAAAACGTAACCTACCATAATATACCAGTAACAAGTACAAAACAATGAGCACAAAGACAACAAACATGAAGAAACGAGAAATGCAAAGAAAATAATCTACAACAATGAGCACAAAAACAAGCGCAAAAAAGCAGGAAATGCAAGTAAAAATATCTACAATCACTGTAAAAGAAGCACCAATTTTAGACCCCAAATTTTTTGAAAAAAGGTGCATCTTATACATGGGGAAATATGGTAATTGCTTTTTCATAAGTGCCTTGACCAGAAGGCCTCAGCCTAACCATTGATTCTTTGCTCAAGCCAGTGACCTTGGTTTTTAAGCCAGTGACCTTTGGGCTCGAGCCACCAACCATGGTGTCAGGTCTATGATCCTATACTTCAGTTGGTGACACTGTACCCGAGCCTGCTGAGTTCTTGCTCAAGCTGGATGAGTTCATGTTCAAGCTGGTTACCTTGGGGTTTCAAACTGGGTCCCAGATTGATGTTCTATCTACTGTGCTACCACTTGGCCAGGCTTATTTAATGTATATAAATTTGATCACTTAGACAAAATGGACTAATTCCTCAAAAATCAAAGTTGCTTATATCACCCAAGATCAAAATAGATAACACAGAATACCCTATAATTGTTAAAAGAAGAGGATTAATAGTTAAAAACCATCCAAAAGGGAAATCTTTAGGCCTGCATGGGTGTACTGATAAATTCTGTTTTTGTCTTGATTGTAATGTCAGTTTTACAAATCTATACATGTGTTAAAATTATTAAAGCTATAGATGCATAAGAATTCACAGGAATGAACTAAGTAACTCATACTTAAGTTATAAAACTATGCATTTCTTGACAAGGTATAGAAATATCTTGTCTCTGTGTTATCCTTGGGTCCAGGTTCTCTCTTTCTTGTTGTTCTATGATTCCCTAGGATTTTGGAAGGTATGGCCACTTCCAGCTGGTGAGGTTTTGGAGACTAAGGATTACTTTAAAACTTACTCAAAAATCCAAAAATACCAAGACATTAGTAGGCCAGACTGATTTATTAGAAAATTACTTAAGAACCTCTTTGCTTTTAGTAAGTGCCACATGAGAACTCAAAAACAAATATTTAATTTAAACAGCATTTTTAGGTCTTTCAACCCTCTCTTATTTAATGATCATTGTACTTAGCTCAACTAATCTTCCTTGACTCATTTTAGTGGTTGTACTGAAAACAGAAATACAAATACAACAAAACTACAATAATAACAAAACGTGTTTAAGTAAGAAGACAATATTCTTAGTCTGATTGTTTTTTGGTTTTTTGTTTGTTTGTTTGTTTTTTACAGGGACAAAGAGAGAGTCAGAGATAGGGACAGACAGACAGGAATGGAGAGAGATGAGAAGCATCAATCATTAGTTTTTTGTTGCCGTTGCAACACCTTACTTGTTCATTGATTGCTTTCTCACACGTGCCTTGTTGCAGACCTTCAGCAGACCGAGCAATCCCTCGCTGGAGCCAGTGACCCTGGGTCCACGCTGGCAAGCTTTTGCTCAAGCAAGATGGGCCCCGCACGCAAGCTGGCAACCTCAGGATCTCAAACCTGGGTCTTCCACATCCCACTCTGACGCTCTATCCACTGCACCACCGCCTGGTCAGGCACTTAATCTGATTTTTGAAACTGAATTACTTCAAACTGTTTGACTGAAAATTGACAGTTGTTTTTTGCTGTTTCAGCTTCAAAAGCGGATGGTTTTCCCAAGCAACCAGCACCCAAGCTATTAAACTCATAGTCAATAGTTAATAGACTTGGGCAGAAAAAGCCTTCCATTGCAGATCTGTTATCTCTTTTATCTCTGCTTGTTAGCTGTCTAATTGTCACCTGATTTCAATCTCCTATAACACTGGGGAACAAAATTTTTGTTGCGTCCACAAAAACACTTGTTCTTACCTAATTTGAGTGTATTGATCTCAAATTTGAAATTAGTTTTTCTCTGTAAGATACAGTTTGTTTGCAATTCAAAATTTTAGGTTTCCATCTTATTGTAAAATTTTCAACAGTTAGTGTAACATAATGAAGTAGACTGTCTTCTTGGGCATCATCATTGTGAAAATATAATAATTTATATAATGCATTAAATATACTAATACACTAAAAGATATGATTGCATCAGAATTTTTCTACAATTTCAAAATAGAACATATTAAAACATTTATTTTAATCATAATATTTGCGCAAAACTTACTTAAATTCTATTCAGGCAAAAATTTGCATTTGTAGCTCTTGCATTTGTGTACTTGTTGAGGACAATCTTGTTTGATTCTCCAGCAGTAGTCTGCTCATCACTAACAGCTCCAAGATTTAAGGAAAACTTATCAAGGTGACTGTTCAGGAAGTAAATCTTAATGTTCATGTTATATCTAATGTCGTGGAAAGCCAACAGCATCCTTTGAACCAGAAATTCATAGTTTTCTGGGGTTTTTGTTGTTGTTGTTGTTGCCAAGGAAATTCTTTGTAACTGCCACAAAAGACTACCATGCTTCTTTCTCCTCCTTATTTATCTTCCTGGCCAACTCTTTGTCACGAATGAGGGTTCAAATTCGAGGTCTATCAAATACACCTGCTTTTATCTTCTCGAAAGAAAAGGCAGGAAAAGCAGAAATAATATGTTGAAAGCATTCACTTTCTCTATTCAAAGCCTAAACAAACTGCTTCATTAAGCCAAGTTTGATGTGAAGTGGGGGAAAAAGGATTCTGTCTTCATTAACTACAAGTTCATTCACAATATTTTGAATATTTTTAAATATTTGAAGCTACTTCCAGAGCTTCACGTTTTGGCCCCTCCTTCTGTGTCCAGTGTTTCTCCCGAGCTTGGCTGTCCCACAAATACAAAAAGCAAGGATACTTCGTGAAACTTCTCTGTTGTCCTAGACAGTGATGGGCAATCTTTTGAACTTGGTGTATCAAAATTTGCCAAAAAAAAGACCATAACTCAGGTGGTGTGTCATTTTGAGAAAAACGGCCTTACCAGAAGTCCCAGAACTATACACTCTGTGCTGGAGTTCTGTTGTTTTGGCCTACAGAGCTCCGGCACAGAGTGTCTACACTACAGCAAATGTTTTATCCTCGGCTCCGGCACCTGGTCGTGCAGGAGCTGAGGATGAAACGTCCTTCTCGGCATGTGACCCCATACTTCTCTGGTACGTGGCTGCATGTGGCCATGTGTCATTGAAAATGTCTACGCGTGTCAGTGCTGACACGTGTGTCATAGGTTCGCCATCATGGTCCTAGCAAGAAATTTACCATTTTAAGATCCACACAAATGATCCAGTTATGCTCCTCTTACTTCAGAAAGTTGAGGACAATTTTTATTGTCATTATAATCTTCTCGCAGATGAGTTGAATAACCAATTGGAACCACTGCATGAACATTACTGTTGTATATGAGTACACATTTCAGACTTTGTTTAGAGCTGTCAAGAAATAGCCACCATTCTGTTGGACTGTAAGTGGTAACACCTAGCTGGCTGAGAAGACTACTGATATCATGAGAGTAAATAAAGTGTCTTCCGAAAAAAAGTTCACAAAAATTTGTTCATGCTTCCTGAAATGGGACACTTTAGCTGACCAGTGAAGTACATTCTTATCTTGAAGCCTGGAGGCTAATAACTCAGCTGCTTTCTTTGATAGGCCCAAATCTCTTACTAAGTCATTCAATTCGGGTTGGCAAAACTGCTGAGGAGTTAATGACTGCTTGGCATCAGAAGAAGACCCTTCAGATTCCACAACCATTTCCTCATGCATCTTATCAAAATATGCTTATCAAAATCACTATATTTACTTGCTTCATCCTTGGAAGAAATAAAACCATTGAAAACTGGAACCGGGAGTGTCTCAGAGTGTGGGATAGGTCATATTGCTGAAGGAATATTAGGATATGCGATCACATGGTATTTTTTCTTGCCGATACCCTTTGTATAGATCAAACAGAATTAACAGGCACTGCTGTGGTCCTTAGGTTCACACCAAACCATGGGAATAACAAAAGGCATTCTTTTGCACTTTCCTTTTGTCCAGTCACAAAGCATTTCTTCATAATTATGACACACAGTATAAGGAGCCCAATTCTTGTCTTGATCACCAAGGGGACTTTGAAAATAGGCAATATATGCATGTGTCACAAATGATGAAATATTGCGCCTTTGACATTGAAGTGTGTAATAGCCACATAATAACAGAAGGTGTCAGGACTATTCTTCCATTTACGCCTACTCAAAGAAGCCATCATTCAATCTTAAAACAAAAGAAGAGGGTATTTTTATCAGATAATAATTCTTTACATTTAAAAAAAACTACAATTATGTAAAAGTTATGTTTGTAAAACATTAATTGCGTTGTGATTATGTTCAATTCAAGAGTTGTTGCTTTTTAACTCCAATTTACAAAGCAATGCATGCCATTAACTATAACAAAAAGAAATTAAAATTGCATAAAAACTAGAGTATACACCAAAAAATTGATTTCATATTTGGAATCAGCTATGCAGATTTATATAGAAACAGTTCTGAAACCTCATGCAACAGAAAACTTTTTAAAAAGTTGTTCCCCAGTGAGTTTGTTGCTAAAAGTGGCAAAGTACGCCAACACATTAATCAGTAAGTAGTCTAACCTTTTTCACTGCTTCCTCTATAGTTTCAGGCTTGGTTGTATATGGTTAGTCTTCTAAATTACTGAAAATAAATATTTGGTCAAATATTTTGCCAGGGCATAACAAATGTTACCAACTTTCTACCCTATAATATATATTTTCTTTGTGCTTATTCTCTAACTAGCAAGCTTATGCCATTTATGTTAGTTAAGTTTTTCTTTCTTAAGTAAGTGAGAGAAGGGGAGGCAGAGACAGACTTCTGCATGTTCCCTAATCTGGATCCACCAGGCAAGCTCCCTATGGGGCCAATGCTCTGCCCTTCCTAGGTGTTGCTTCATTGCTTGGCAACTGAACCATTCCCAGTGCCTGAGTCAAAGGCCACTGAGCCGTCCTCAGCACCCAAGGCACACTCATTTGAGCCTATTGAGCCATAGCTGTGAGGGGAGGGTGGGAGAGAAAAGGAAACAGAGGAGGAGAGGGGTGGAGAAGCAGATGGCTGCCTCTCCTGGGTACCCTGACCAGGAATTGACCGGGGACATCCACACACAGGGCCTATGCTCTACCACTGAGCCAAATGGCCAGGGAAAATGTTTTATTATGATAGCAACATGTTTTCCCTAGTTGTTAGTGTACAGGATAAGCTGCTAGAGGAGACCCTGGATATACACAATAAAAGTTATTTTCTTAAGTCCAGAGGAAAACAAATAGTTTAGAAAAGATGCCTATCAGTTTTTGAGATAATCTAGGAACTCAGGATTCTTCTTGCTGACTGTTCTTTATTTCCCTGGTGTATTGCTTTTGCATTATTGAAGGTGGATCACCATTATCACACCCATGCACTGCAACCGCAAAAGTAAGAGTAAAGGGTAAACAACCTCTACTTTAAGAGCAATGTCTAAGAGCTACAAAAATAAATTCTGCCTTCCCATTGGACAAAATGTAACACAACCACATTCTATTTCTAACATGCACACATGTTAGCTAAATATGAAGAAATCTAGCACTAGAAGGAAGATGAGACAATTTGTATTAGGAGACAAAAGTCTCTGCCATAGTCCTGTTCTGATTCCTGCATTTTTCTCCACACAATTACAATAGAAAGCGGGAGGTATACAATCTCAGAGAAAAAAATAGCTTGCCTGTTACAGACCAAATGCAAGGTTCAAGAGTTTTCAACTAAAGAAGTCCTATACCCCAAAGATGGCTGATAGATATATGACTTCTAACTGCCCTTTTGCTGTTCTGCTTGTCTACCTGACCCCACCCATACTTACTAGACTATATCCCCAAGGCAAAAAGTTCCAAGAAGCTGGTCAATGGCCCCAAAGAGGGGAGTTCCAGGAAGCCGAAATCATAAAACCACAGAAGGGAGCATACCAGAACTTCTGCCTCAACACCCACTTGCTTAAACCCTATATAATTTTACCTCAAAAACTGTTTTAATGCTCTTCTCCCGGAGAAGTTCCCAGCAGGTCTTTCTCTTCTAATAAAGTCTATATTCCTGGTATTCAAGTGCCATCTCATCCTTATATCTGGTGCCAAAACCCGGGATGAGGTACCGGCTGCCTGGGCAATCCCCTTGCCGGCCAAAAATTACAACCAGGGAAGCAACTCTCTAATTCTGTTCGGCTGTGTGAGCGCAGTTGAGCAACCAGCAATCCAACCCTGTCCCAAACCCCTGACGACCAGGAGGTAAGGAGTTTCTCCCCCTTTCCCTTCTCTGGTTGGCTTTTCAAATTCGGCCTCTGACTCTCTTTCTTATGGTCTATTGTGACATGCCTCACGCTCAGAGGGGTTTGCTTGTCTCGGTCCCAGGGACCTTCTATGAAAGTCTAGGTGCCTACCCAAACCTTTCCACCCTCACAGGCTCCTTGGCAGGTGGTGACATCCCCTGACTTAGATTCCCACCCCACTCAGAGGTTTTCTCCTTTTGAGACATTGACAAGAGGCGGGGATGCCCTCTCTTGATAACTGTTCTCCTCGATGGGCTTTTCACAGTCCAGACCATCAGACCAAACACCTTTTGGCTGTCTCCTAAAAATCCTGGCCAAACTCGGTGTTTCTGATCTCAAACCTAAGAAACTAATTTTTTTTTTTCTGTAATACAGCCTGGCCTCAATATAAATTAGACAATGACTCTCAATGGCCAGAAAATGGAACCTTTGACTACAGTATCTTAAGAGATCTTGACAACTTCTGCCACCAGATGGGAAAGGCTTCTGAAATTACTTACGTACAGGCCTTCTTCTACCTCCAGTCTAGAACTTCTCTTTGCTCTTCATGTTCTACCTATCAAGGCTTCTCACATTCTACTCACTCTCCTCTCTCTGACCCTCCATCTGATGGATTTGACCCTCAAGACCATTCTGCTATCCCTTCTGCTCCTACCCCTCCATCTCTTTCTGCTGCTCCACCTCCCTATCAAACACTATCACCTGAAGACACTCCATTATCTCCTTCTCCTAAACCCTCTCCTCTGGCATCTCCCCCTCATCTACGCTCGTGTAAGCCAACCCAGCCAGGCATGTACCTTCTCCAGGAAGTGGCCAGAGCTGAGGGAATTGTTAAGGTCGAAAACAATTATACATTTATTTAAAATTCAGTTGCAAATAAATACACATTCCAATGGTTGAAGTTCCCTCTGCGAGTTGATTATGTTGAGAATGTGCTTGCATTGGACCACAGTGTCCTTATTGAGTATCTTTTGCAATGTCCTCTTTATGTGAATGTGGTAAAAAGTTGATTTTTTGGCTAACTTCTTTTGACTGTCAAAAGAAAAGAAAAGTGTGGAAAAAGAAATGTTTTTTTTTTTCTTTTGAAGACAACTAAGAAGTCTACATTTAAAGAACTGACAGAAGTTCTGCTAATAGTTCTGTTTAATCAGCAATTATCTTTACACTGAATAGCAAATATGTGAGGTTATAATCTTATTATTTTATATCCTGTTTAACTTATAGCAAGATTTTCACCATTTTTTAAAAATTTCCCTTTTATATTCTCCAAAAAAAGATTTTCTAGTCCTAAGGCTGGTGAGCTTATAGTCAGGTTTAAGAAGAACCCTGCTTTTCTTAGAACACAATATACTTTAGCCCTGCTCCTGAAGCTCTTAGTGTTAAGCTCTGATGACTAATAATGTTGCCTGTGTGCGAGATATGGACTAGTCTAGGGAGGTCTGGAGAGATGTTAGAGAGCTCTCCATAATTATCAATAGATTTAAGAGGGAAATTTATTTTATAATAAATAACGCTGATATTTTACTCCCTAGAATATAGTATGTTGGGCAAATGAGTTTGTAAAATGTGTTTTTTGAGTTTGTTCACTTTTATTATTAAAAATGGCCTTGGGCAGTGCCAGGTTTATGTGATCTGTGAAATTCCAAATTGCCTTATTGCTTAGGAAGGGCCATTGTCTTGCTAATATTTCCTGGGGGAGAATGAGGGAAGGAAGCCATGTTTTTGCAGAGTTTGTGCAGAAAGAATCAGGGTGTGCAGTTGGAAACCAGCGGTGAGGGCTTTCGCAAGTTCTGCTGAGACTGGTGGGGTTTTTGATTCTAGAATAAACCAGAGAAAATTCTCCTGGTTGTGGAACCAGAGAATGTGTCAATGCCTTTGGGAGCCCTGTGTGCATTTGCTTGTCGGCTGGTATGAGACTTGAATAAAGGAATGGCCCACCATTTTTTGACTCCACTGTTTCTTTACCACCTGCCCAAATCCAATGGGAATCTTTATGTGCATTGCCAGGACAGTGGCAGCCTTTGGCATTACATAGTAGATACAAACAAATATTTGCTGACTACATAATGGTAGCTGCATAGGTATATATTAAATTGATTGATAGTTATTTTACATTCTTGACTTTAATAATAGTAGCTGAGGGACTTGCTGGTACAAGGCCTTATTCTATCAATAAGTATTTTACATGCTCTGATTTATTTAACCTTTAATGAAGTAAGTGTTATCATTTTCCCTCTTTTCTCTGAAGAAGCAGAGAGATTACATTATAAACCTCATGTCACAAGTGGACATGTGGAATCCAGAGCTGGAATTCAACCCAAGCAGACTGGCTCCAGAACCCACAAATTTAACTATGACATGTACTCAAGGAATTCTAGAGACATAAAATCAATACTCTTCTCAGAAAGAAAAAGAAAAATTATGTTATAATTGTCCACAGCATTCTCTCACGTGAGTTAGATATTCCAAGTTATATGCTATTGTGGGGCATTTGATAAATAATTAGTCTCACCATAGACCATTAAATGTATGCATTTGTATTGAGGGACATTTGAGGAATTGAGCTCTGTAGGGAACCTGTAGTTCTTTTGGAAAATCCTTTCTTAAGATGTATTTATTTAGGATTGATTTTTGTAATTTGCATAACACAAATTTGCAAAACAAATTGGTTTCATGTTCAGGTACAAATCTGGAAATTGGCAGCTTTCCCTTGATGTAGAAAATATCTTTATCCCAAAGACTAAGATTTCAAATAATACTTCTACTTTCACAATTAGTGGGCTTTATTTTATAAATACAATAAGATGTAATTACATCAGAGGTGTTATTGAAAAAATTAACTTATGTTGCACAGGGCTATGGAAAGTTTTATGCTGGTACATCAACACACAGTACTTTAAACAGAAATATAACAAAATTTAAAAAATTGGATTCCATGAAAACCTTACAGTATGACGATGAGCAATAATCTCATCACATATTTTAAGAAAGTAACAAAGAAAGCATTCCACATTTGACTTTATCATGCAGCCTTTGCAGTTTATAGGCCTTTACAGAATGCATTAAAAATACTCATTGAGCCTGACCAGGCGGTGGCACGGTGAATGGAGCCACAGACTGGGATGAGGAAGGGCCCAGGTTCGAGACCCCAAGGTCGCCAGCTTGAGCGCGGTCTCATCTGGTTTGAACAAAAGTTCACCAGCTTGGACCCAAGGTCACTGGCTCCAGCAGCAGGTTGCTTGGTCTGCTGAGGGCCCGCGGTCAAGGCACATGTGAGAAAGCAATCAGTGAACAACTAAGGTGTTGCAACGAAAAACTGATGATTGATGCTTCTCATCTCTTTTTGTTCCTGTCTGTCTGTCCCTGTCTGTCCCTCTCTCTGACTCTCTCTCTGTCTCTGTAAAAAAACAAACAAAAAACTCATTGAGGCCCTGGCCAGGTGGCTCAGTTGGATAAACCATCAACCTGGTGCACCAGAAATAACATGTTCAACCCCTAGTCAGGGCAACCACAAGAAGCAATCAATAAGTACACAACTAAATGAAACAACTAAGTAAAATGAGTTCTACTTTTCTCTCTTTCTCTGTCTCTCTCCCTTCCTCTCTCTCAAATCAATGAAAAGTTTAAAAATAAAAACTGTACTTTTATTTCTATTGCTGCTGTAATAAATTACCACAACTTAGTGGCAAAGACATAAATTTATTATTTTACAGTTCTAGAAGTTGAAGTCCAAAATCCATCTCACTAGACTGTAGTCAAGGTGCCAGCAGGGCTGATTCTTGCTAGAGGTCATGAAGGGAATCCATTATTTGCTTCTCCCAGAGTCTAGAAGCTACAAGCACAGCAAAAGAAATTGTCAAAACAATAAAACAACCAATGTTATGGCAAAGGATATTCACAAACAACAGCTCTGACAAAGAGTTAATATCCAAAATATAAAATGAATTCACAAAGCTCAACAACAAACAAATAATCCAATTAAAAATGGGGAGAGACCTAAACTCACACTCTCTCATGAAGACATACAAACAACAAATAGACATATGAAAAGATGCTCATCCTCACTAGCTATTAGAAGAATGCAAATCAAAACTACAATGCGATACCACCTCACAACTGTTAGATTGGCTGTTATCAACAAGACAGGTAATAAAAAGTGTTGGAGAGGCTATGGAGAAAAAGGAACCTTCATTCAATGTTGATAGAAATGTAAACTGATATAGCCCTTATGAAAGACAATATGGTGGCTCCCTAAAAAATTAAGTCTAGAACCCTGTCCAGATGGCCCAGTTGGTTGGAACATCATCCCTAAGTTCAGAGTTTGCTGGTTTGATCCCTGGTCAGGGCAATGTGGGAGCAGATCGATGTTCCTGTGTCTCTCTCCATTTCTCTCTCTCTCTCAAATCAATTCAATAAATATTTTTTTAAATATTAAGACTAGAATTATCATATGACCCAGCAATCCCTTTACTGGGCATCTACTTAAAAATTTTGAAAACATTGATGCACAAAGACACATGCAACCTGATATTCATTGCAGCGTTATTCATGGTGGCCAAGACATGGAAACAACCAAAATGTCCTTCAATAGAGGATTTGCTAAAAAAGATGTGGTACATATATATAATAGAATACCACTCAGTCCTAAGAAATAATGAAATACTGCCATTTGTGGCAACATAGATGAACCTTGGGAATATTATGCTAAGTAAAATAAGTAAATCAGGAAAAGCTAAGAGTTATATGATCTCATACATAGGTGGGTTATAAAACTAATACTCATGGACATAGACAAAAGTGAAATGGTCACCAAAGGGAGGGCAGTGGGGAAATCTGGGAAAAAGGAACCAAGTATACTGTGATGGAAAGTGTTTTGACTATGGGTGATGGGCACACAACGCAATGAAGAGTTCACATACTTTGGAGATGTATATCTGAAACCTGTATGTTCCTATGGACCAATGTCACCTCATTAAATTTAATGTCTCAATACATTTTTTTAAGAAAAAGAAGCTGCAGATATTTTTGACTCACAGCTCCATCAGTCCAGCCTTTACTTTGATTAATTGCCTTCTTTCATTTTGAGCATATTGACCTGTGAGTATACTGAGCACACAAAAATAATCCAGAATAAACTTCTCATCTCAAAGTCTTCAGTTTAATCACATCTGCAAAATCTGTTCTATCATGCAGGGTAGCATATTCACAGATTTGGGGATTAGAATGTTGACATCTTTGTGAAACCATTATTTAGCCTACCACAAATCCTAACCTATTATTTGTATTTTATTTCACTCCATTCTATTTTTTTAATCCTTCATTTTCAGCCATTGAATAGTTTTATTGTAAGCAATATAAAAGCATTTTTACATGAAAATAAACTAATCAATTAAATCAGTTCATCCATTTCTACCAAGAAGTTAATAGGTTAGCGCCACTTTACTTTTTTGTCTTCCTTGTAACTGTTTTTCTACAGCCAAGAATAGATGAAGAGACTCTTTTTTAAGTTTAAAAATAGTATAAAGTACTTAATTTCAATTTTTTGGTATCCATCTCTCCCTTTCTAAAAACTTCATGTTTAATTTTAACAAGACTCCCCGGTTAAACGGTTGCAAATGTATGTAAGAAAGTAATAATTTTAAAAAGTGCCAGAAAAAATAGTATAACAGAGTTTCAGAGGTAAATATAAAGTAAATAAGAAAAAAAAGTTCTGGCTGGATAGCTTGGTGGGTTGGAGCATCATCCCAGAACAAGGATGTTGCCAGTTTGATTCCCAAGTCAGGATATATACAGAAGCAGCTCGATGTTCCTGTTTCTTCCTCCCACCCCCAACCCCACGTCTCTCCTCTCTCTCAAAAAAAATTCAACTAATCTATTGTCCAATGACAGAATGGCGGCAGGCTATGGGACAATTGCAAACCTGGTGAACTAGTCAGGAAGGACAAATAAAGGAGGCTCTATGAGCCACTGTGTCAGACCTGAGTGTGACGCTAGGCTCATACCATCTATATGCCCATTAATAAAACCTTAAGACCAACATTTTAAATAATTTTTTGCTACAAAACGACAGAGGAAAAGAATAGTAGTTTTTATTCACAGTGGAACTTCCTACTACGAGGAGCAATGCTTCACAAACGGACATTATGTTACAGAGGGGGTAGAACACCTGCTTGTTTGTCAGGAAAATATTTTTTCAAAAATAGATGGGACAGCTGTTTTTACACAATCTTCAAGTACTGAAGATGTTTTGATTTGTTTTGGGAGGTGGTGATGGTGTTATGGATTCTGAGGGATCTTTCTGGGAAGTATAAAAGGATGTGTCTATGATTACCAACAACGTGGGAGGAAAAGAATGCTTGGTGAATTAGAGGTTCTATTGGTTCTATTTTCTATCCATTGGCCTGAAAAATAAGCAGTTAGGAGAGAGGTTGGGAAAGTATAACATTTTACTGATAATCAGCAAATGTTGAGATGAGGTCAGAAATAATTGGATTAATGCATTTAATTATGTATTGTGTACTTCATATTCAAACACATACTAATTGACACCTTAAATAAAGAGTTCAGGTTTTGATAAAATGAATAACATTTTGGTGTTCCCCTATATTTTTCTCATTAAATATACATTTTAAATCCACTCAGAAAACTTTTTTTTTTACAGTGACAGAGAGAGGGATAGATAGGGACAGACAGACATGAACGGAGAGAGATGAGAAGCATCAATCATCAGTTTTTTGTTGTGGCACTTTAGTTGTTCATTGATTGCTTTTTCATATGTGCCTTGACCTCGGGCCTTCAGCAGACCGAGTAACTCCTTGCTCAAGCCAGCAACTTTGGGTCCAAGTTGGTGAACTTTGCTCAAATCAGATGAGCCCGTGCTCAAGCTGGCGACCTTGGGGTCTCAAACCTGGGTCCTCCGCACCCCAGTCTGACGCTCTATTCACTGCACCACCACCTGGTCAAGAAAACATTATTGAGTGCTTATTATGTGTCAGGCACTCTTCCAGACCCTAAGTCAACTAAAACAAAGATCTGTCTCTGGGGCTTATTGTTCATTAGAAAAAGACAGACATATAAAAGGATGGGTCAAACTTGCATCATAAAGTTTCTCCCCGACTTCAACACCTCAAAATATAGGGAAATGTATACAGCAGCAAAAAAGACAATAACCAGTAACAACCAAATAAGAAAATGAGCATATACTGAAACAATAACTTCAAAAAATTGGCACTCATAAAAGGAAATGATTCTGGAGTGAGACTTACTAAGAACCTGAAAAATATAAGTAGACCAGCAAAGTATTGAATTACTGATTTTCACTAATATCCCCAAATTTGGGGAGAAGGAAATAAGTGAGTGCCTATATCTTTTTACTTTTCTTACTCTTTAGTAATAAAAACAGCATTTGGGGAGAAACAAGTAAAAATGAGAGGCTTGGTTTGTTTGTATATTTCTTAAGAAAATAAGAGCTCCACAACTACATACCCAGTTGGAGAAATAATTCAAAATATGGGATGTTCTTGGATGTAAGTAAGTGAAGCGAGCTGTAATGTAATATATGTAACAGACTCTTAGAAAAGATGTAATCCAACAGAATACAAATCTATCTCAGCTGAGCTTTATTCTCCCCTCCTGTGAGGCTACAAAATTATTGATGGTACAGAAACTCCCCAGCTCTGAAAACTCCCTAGTAGATAGCAATATGTAGCTTGGTCCAAAGAAGAGAAAATGTAGCCCCAGAAAAAAAATGCAGCCAAAGTGTTATCTCAAGAAATGAGAGAACTCAGGGAAAGTCAGCCATTCTTGAATCAAAAGAGCCCAATGATGAAGCTTAAGAAAATCTTGCGTGTACTCACTAACATATATAGCTACTGTGGCACAGGCTGCAAAATAAATGACTTGTGAACATAACTAAATGCCATGAATCTTGGATTGATCCTGGGTCAGAAAAAAGATACTCATGAGTCAATTGGTGACATCTGAATGAAGTTTGGTGATTAGATAATACCATTGCATCCATGTTAATTTCCTGATTCTGATCATTGTACTGTGTTTATATAAAAGAATATTCTTGCTTTTAGAAAATGCACATTGAAGAATTTAAAGGTCAAACAAAACTATGTCTGCAACTTTCTTTGCAACATTTCAGAAAAAAAAACTAAATAAAAAAGCTAAAGTAAGTGTGATGAAAAGGAATATCTGAGGAATCTAAGTATAAAGTAAATGGGAATTCCTTGTACTGTTTCTGCTATTTTTCTGTAGGTTTGAAATTATATCAAAATAAATTTTTTAAGAAAACAAAGTAAATATTAAAACCATAAAAATATAAATTAATAATATAATTTATAAATATAAAAGTAGAAAGAAAAGGTAGATAGAAATATAAGTGAATTTACCATGTTTACTATCAGGAAATTAATGATTACCATCTGAAACTTAGTGTATTTTGGTAAAAAAGAAAATGGTCTGAATCCAATATTTTGTTTTTTGTAAACTTATTTTGCGAACTTGAGTCTTTTAAATAATATCTGCTACTATGAAGAACAATTCATTGGTTAAGTATTTTCTTCATATATTCTTTAGTTTTCTTTTCTTTTTTCTTATATTAAAATTATATAAATAATACACTTCACTTGGTTCCTTTTAATTAACTTCAGCCAACTGAACTTCCACATTTACTTTCTCTGATGACTGGAACAGTAATTATATAATGGTGATGAGCAGACTACTGCTGGAGCATCAAACGGGGTTGTCCTCAACAAGTACAAAAACTCAAGAGCTACAAACGCTAATTTTTGCCTGAATAGAATTCAAATAAGTTTTGCACAAATTTTATGATTAAAGTACGTGTTTTAATATGTTCTATTTTGGCCTGACCTGTGGTGGCGCAGTGGATAAAGTGTCGACCTGGGAACACTGAGGTCACCAGTTCAAAACCCTGCACTGGTCTGGTCAAGGCACATATGGGAGTTGATGCTTCTAGCTCCCCCGCCTTTTTTCTCTCTCTCTCTCTCTATCTCTATCTTTCTCTCTCTCTCTCTTCCTCCCCCCCATGTCTCCTCTCTAAAATGAATAAATAAAAATAAATTTAATATGTTCTATTTTGAAATTGTAGACAAATTCTGATGCAATCATATCTTTTAGTATATTAGTGTATTTACTGCATTATATAAATTATTATATTTTCACAAAGATGATGCCCAGGAAGACATTTTACTTCATTATGTTAGACTAAATGTTGAAAATTTTACAGTAAGATGAAAACCTAAAATCTTGAATTGCAAAAAAAACCCCCTGTAGCTTACAGAGAAAAACTAATGTCAGATTTGAGATCAGCACATTCAATTTAGGTAAGAACTACCACTGAGTTAAGAAAACTGAGAGGAAAACAAACAAATCAAGACTTCAAAGGGACTCCATCAGAAAAGCCAAATTCCACAGTGGATTACAAACAACAGCTAAAGCCAACCCAAGAAGACCTAGAAATAACACAACTCAAAATTGGAGGCAGACAACACCAAGCCTAGACTCAACCAGTTCTACAAATAACACACCCAAACACACAGACATAATGAGAAGACAGAAAAGTGCAATCCAAATGAAACCACAAGAGAATCCTCCAGGAAATGAACTGAGTGATATGGAAATAACAAAACTTCCAGATGCAGAGTTTAGAATATTGATTGTTAGGATGCTTAGGGATCTTAGAACAACAATGGATGGTCATTATGAACACCTAAATAAAGAGATAGCAAGTATAAGAAAGGACATTGAAATATTAAAAAAGAATAAGACAGAGATGAAAAATACAATGAAATATCAGAAAAGAAGATGACAATGGAAGGAATTAAAAGCAGGATGGATGAAGCTGAGGATCGAATAAGTGAGTTGGAAGACAAGATGAAAAAAGGCATGGAAGCAGAGCAGAAAAAAGAAGAGACTCAAAAAGTCTGAGGAAACTCTAAGAGAGCTCTGTGACAACGTGAAGAGAAATAACATCTGCATAATAGGGGTTCCTGAAAAAGAAGAGAAAGAACAAAGGATAGAAACTTTATTCAATCAAATCATAGCTGAAAACTTTCCTAAATTGATGCAAAGAGGGTCTCACAAGTTCAAGAAGCACAGAGATCTCCATTAAAGAGAAACCCAAAGAAATCTACAACAAGACACACCATAATTAAAATACCAAAGCTAAGTGATAAAGAGAAAATTTTAAAAGCTGCTAGAGAAAATAGGCTATCACCTACAAAGGAGCCCCCATAAGGATGACATCTGACTTCTCAACAGAAACACTTGAGGCTAGATGGGAATGGCAAGTGTAAGGCCAGGAGCCACCATTGTGGCCATTCACATGCAGGTTCCCATTGGATTCGGGCTGATGGTGAAGAATTGGCAGAATCAGAGTATGGTAGATCATTCTGTTTATTGGTGTCTCACCAAGACAGGCAGGCCACAAGAGAAGACAAGGGAGAAGCAGAAAACCAGCTTTTTCCATGGAGGGCAAGGGATCAGGGAGGCCCCTGCAATGATGATAGCAGGAACCGAGTGAGTGCAAACTCCTGTTCTGGCCCACGTTATAGTTCAGAATCAAAACCTTTAATCCAATTGTACAAACAAGGAAGTATCTAATACAAAGTCACCCATCTGAGGCATAATGGGATTCCTCAGGATTGCACCACCCTACATCATCCAATCAGTCAAGGGTATGGGGGAAAGCTTACTCTTAAAACTAAGCCTTAGGCTATAACAACTGGGCCTGCTTACATTACAGCCTTTCCCCCACACCCATCCCAAGCATAAGGGCAAATAATATCACCTGGGTGATGGGCTTCCATGTGGGCAGTGCCATTTTTAACAAAGTGAGCATATTATAATTTATCTGCCCAACAGCAAGAAATATTCAAAGTAATGCAGAACAAGAGCCTACAACCAAGACTATATCCAGCAAAGCTATCATTTAAAATTGAAGGAGAAATAAAAAGCTTCCCAGACAAAAGAAAACTCAAAGAATTCATTAGAACGAAACCAATGCTGCAAGAAATGTTAAGGGGCCTGTTGTAAACAGATCAAAGTGGGAAAAGAATATAGCTAAAGAAAAATACAACTTTAAAATATAAAATGGCAATAAACAACTACATATAAATAATTACCTTAAATGTAAATGGATTAAATGATGCACATAGACTGAAGGTAAAAGGATGGGAAAAAAAATTTCATGCAAATGGAAATGAAAAAAAACAGCTGGAGTAGTAATAATTATATCAGACAAAATAAACTTTAAAAGCACAGTAAAAGATAAAGAAGGTCACTACATAATGATAAAGGGAGCAATCCAACATGAAGATACAACCATCATAAATATCTACACACCTAATATAGGAGCTCCTAAATATATAAAGCAGACTTTGATGGATTTAAAGGGCAAGATCAACAGAAATACTACAATAGTAGGAAATTTCAATAACCCACTTACATCACTAGATAGATCCTCAAGAAAGAAAATTAACAAAGAAACAGCAGACTTAAAGGACACACTAGATCAACTGGATTTAATAGATTTCTTCAAAACCTTTCATCCTAAAGCAGCAAAATATACATTCTTTTCAAGTGCTCATGGTACACTGTCCAGGGTAGATCACATGTTAGGGCACAAAAGCAATCTCAACAAATTTAAGAAGATTGAAATCATATCAAGCATTTTTTTCTGATCACAATGCCATGAAACTAGAAATCAATCACAACAGAAAAAAGTAAAAATACTCTAACACATGGAAACTAAATAGCATGTTATTAAATAACGAATGGATTAACAATGAAATGAAAGAAGAAATAAAAAAATTCCTAGAAACAAATGATAATGAACATAAAACGACTCAAAATTTATGGGACACAGCTAAAGCAGTCCTGAGAGGGAAGTTCATAGCATTACAGGCATTCCTTAAGAAGCTTGAAAATGCTCAAATAAACAACCTAACTCTTCATCTAAAAGAACTTGAAAAAGAACAGCAAGTAAGGCACAGAAGTAGTAGAAGGAAGGAAATAATAAAGACAGAGCAGAAATAAATGACATAGAGGCTAAAGAAACAATACAGAGGATCAAGGAAATCAAGAGCTTATTCTTTAAAAGGGTAAACAAGATTGATGAACCTTTTACCAGACTCACCAAAAAATGAAGAGAGAAAACTCAAATAAATAAAATTAGAAATGAAAGTGGAGAAATAACAACCAATACAACAGAAATATGAAATATTGTAAGAAAATACTATGAAAAATTCTATGCCAAAAAATTAAACAACCTAGGTGAAATGGACAAATTCCTTGAAACATACAATCTTCCAAAAATCAACCTGGAAGAATCAGAAAACCTAAACAGATCGATTACAACAAAAGAGCTTGGAACAGTTATCAAAAAGCTTCCAAAAAACAAAACCCCTGGGCCCGATGGATTCACTGGTGAATTCTACCAAAAATTCAAAGAAGAACTAACTCCTATCCTTCTCAAGCTATTTCAAAAAATACAAGGAGAAGGAACACTACCAAGTTCTTTTTATGAGGCAAGCATAATTCTGATCCCAAAACCAGACAAAGACATCAAAAAGAAAGAAAATTATAGGCCAATATCCCTGATGAATTTAGATGCTAAAATCTTCAACAAAATATTAGCAAACCGGATCCAGCAATACATGAAAAAAATCATACATCACAATCAAGTGGGATTTATTCTGGGGAGGCAATGATGGTACAACATTCATAAATCAATTAATGTGATTCACCACATAAACAAAAGGAAGGAGAAAAACCAGATGATAATTTCAATAGATGCAGCAAAGCATTTGATAAAATCCAGCAACCATTTATGATAAAAACTCTTAGCAAAATGGGAATACAGGGAACATACCTCAACATGATAAAGGCCATTTATGACAAACCCATAGCCAACATCATAATCAATGGACAAAAATTAAAAGCAATTCCCCTAAAATCAGGAACAAGGCAGGAGTGTCCCTTTTCACCATTGTTGGTACTGGAAGTCCTAGTTACAGCAATCAGAGAAGAAGAAGAAATAAAAGGCATCCAAATTGGAAAAGAAGAAGTAAAACTATCATTATTTGCAGATAATATGATACTGTATATAGAAAACCCTAAACGCTCAGACAAAAAACTACTGGACCTAATAAATGAATTCAGCAAGGTGGCAGGATATAAAATTAACACACAGAAATCACAGGCATTTCTATACACGAACAATGAAATGTCAGAAAGAGAAATTAAGGTAACAATCCCCTTTACTATTGCAGCCAAAAAAAATAAAGTACCTAGGAGTAAATTTAACCAAGGAGGTTAAAGACTTGTACTCAGAAAATTATTAAACATTTATTTAAAAAATCAAGTAAAATAAAAACAAGTGAAAGCATATACTATGCTCATGGTTAGCAAGAGCAAACATAATTAAAATGTTGATATTACACAAAACAATTTATAAATTCAATGCAATACCAATTAAAATACCAATGACATCAAAGATATAGAACAAATATTCCAAAAATTTATATGGAACCCAAAAAGAACATGAATAGCCTCAGCAATCTTGAAAAAGAAAAATAAAGTGGGAGGTATCACACTTTCTGATATCAAGTTATACTACAAGGCCATTGTACTCAAAACAGCTTGGTACTGGCATAAGAACAGGCATATAGATCAATGAAACAGAATAGAGAACCCAGAAATAAACCCACATCTTCATGGACAATTGATATTTGACAAAGGAGGTAAGAGCATACAGTGGAGTAAAGACAGTTTCTTTAACAAATGGTGTTGGGAAAACTGGACAGCTACCTGCAGAAAAATGAAACTAGACCACCAACTTACACCATGCACAAAAATAAACTCAAAATGGATAAAGGGCTTAAATGTAAGCCGTGAAACCATAAGCATTCTGGAAAAAAAACATAGGCAGTAAACTCTCCGACATCTATCGAAGCAATGTATTTGCTGATTTATCTCCACTGGCAAATGAAATAAAAGACAGGATAAACAAACGAGACTATATCAAACTAAAAAGCTTTTTCACAGCTACAGACAATATGAACAGAATAAAAAGACAAACCACACAATGGCAGAACATATTCGACAACATATCTGATAAAGGGTTAACAACCAAAATTTATAATGAACTTGTAAAACTCAACACCAGAAAGACAAACAATCCAATCAAAAAATGGGCACAAGAAATGAACAGACAATTCTCCAAAGAGGACCTACAGATGACCAATAGGCATATGAAAAAATGCTCAACATCACTAATCATTAGAGAAATGCAAATTAAAACCACAACGAGATACCACCTCACACCAGTCAGAATGGTGCTCATTAACAAAACAACACTTTATAGGTGCTGTGGAGGATGTGGAGAAAGGGGAACCCTCCTGCACTGCTGGTGGGAATGCAGACTGGTGTAGCCACTGTGGAAAACAGTATGGAGATTTCTCAAAAAATTAGAAATGGAACTGCCCTTTGACCCAGATATCCCACTTATAGGAATATATCCCAAGGACACCATATCACCGACTGAAATAAAAAATGCACCCCCATGTTCATGGCAGCATTGTTCACAATAACGAAGATCTGGAAACAGCCCAAGTGTCCATCAGTGAAAGAGTGGATTAAAAAGCTTTGGTACATATATACAGTGGGATACTATGGCACCATGAAAAAGAAGGAAATATTACCTATTGAAACAATATGGAGGGGCCTGGAAACTATTATGTTGAGTGAAATAAGCCAGGCAGAAAAAGAAAAATATTATATGAACTCACTCATTTGAGGAATCCAAAGAACATTGAGAACTGAAGAAAGGAATTGAGACAGAGGAGGGATCAAAGGGACCAGAGGAAAAGAGGACAGAGGGAAAGGGGATGATAGGATGGGATAAACCAGAAGGGAAGGGGGGAGGGCGCTGTAGGGAGGGGGGTAAGGGAGATGTTGAGGGGAATATGGGGGAGAGGGGATGCAGCTGGGGTCACCCTAGAATCTATGTAAAAACTATTAATTAAATAAATAAATTAAAAAATAAGTAAAAATAAAATAAAATATAGAAAAAAGAAATACAAAGGAAAAAAATTAAAGGAGAAACAGAATTACCAGAAAACAAAAGATAAATGACTATAAGAAATCTTTATATATCAATAATTACCCAAAATGTAAATGGGCTAAATTTACCAACAAAGAGGCACAGATTAATAGATTGAATCAAAAAACAAAACTCAATCATTTGCTGCCTTCAGGAGACACATCTAAGCTGCAAAGACAAATTTAGACTCAAAATTAATAGGTGGAAAATGATTCCTCAAGCAAATAACATCCACAGAAAAGCAGGTGTAGCCATACTTATATCTGAAAAAATAGATTTCTAAATAACAAAATTTACAAGAGACAAAGATTGACATTTTATAATAATACTCTACATCAAGAAGTTATAACACTTTTTAATATATATGTACCTAATCAGGAAACACTGAAATATATAAAGCATCTACTAACAGAACTAAAGAAAGAAACAAACAGAAACATAATCATAGTTAGGAATCTTAATGCCTCATTGACAGTCTAGCTGGATTTTTCAAACAAAAAATCAATTAAGAAATACTGGACTTAAATGACACATTAGACCAAATGAACACAATTGATATTTACAAAGCTTTTTATCCCAGAATATTAGGATATGCATTTGTTTACAATGCATGTGGAATGTTCCAGTGCACATGCATTGGAACACATAAAAATTTGGTCACAAAACTTTCTTCAACAAATTCAGGTAGACTGAAATTAAACTACTAAAAATGACTGGGTCAAAAGTTATATTAAAAAAATATAGAGTGGAAAACAGTATGGAGATTTCTTAAAAAATTAAAAATGAAACTGCATTTTGACCCAGCCATCCCACTTTTAGGAATATATTCCAAGAACACCATATCACTGATTCAAAAGAAATAATGCACCCCCATGTTTATGGAAGCATTGTTCACAATAGCGAAGATCTGGAAACAGCCCAAGTGTCCGTCAGTGGACGAGTGGATTAAAAAGCAATGGTACATAGAATACTATGGGCCATGAAAAAGAAGGAAATCTTACATTTGTGACAACATGGATGGACCTGGAAACTATTATGTTAAGTGAAATAAGCCAGGCAGAAAAAGAAAAATATCATATGACCTCATTCATTTGAGGAATCCAATGAACAATGTGAACTGAGGAACGGAACTGAGACAGAGGAGAGATCAAAGGGACCTGAGGAAAAGAGGACAGAGGAAAAGGGGATGATAGGATGGGATAAAACTGAAGGAAAGGGGGGAGGGCACTGGTACGGAGGGGGACAAGGGAGATGTTGAGGGGAATACGGAGGAGTGGGGATGCATTTGGTGCAACACTAGAATCTATGTAAACACAATAAATTAAAATCAATAAAATAGTTATCTTAATGGAAAGGAAAGATATAGAGAGACAAATGAGAATAGCAATATGACATAACAATACTTCTAGGATGCATCAAAAGCAATAATATCAGGGTTGTTAATTTTATTACAAGCCTACCTAAAGAAACAAGAGAAATTCCAGTTATACAATCTAAAATTATATCTTAAAGAATTAGAAAAAGGGAACAAAAGCAATCTAAAGTCAGAAACAGAAAAAATAATAATAAAAGTTAGGACAGAATTGAATGAAATAGAAAACAAAAAGACTATACAAAAAGTTACTAAGACAGAAAGCTTGTCCTTTGAAAAAAATAATAAAATTGACAACTCCCTGAACAGACTCACTAAAGAAAAAAGACCCATAAAATCAGAAATGAAGAAAAAGTTATCCCAGACATCACAGATATACAACGGATCACACTAGAATACAATGGAAGACTATATGCCACCAAATTCATTAACCTAAAAGAAATGAATAAGTTCCTAGAAATATATAACCTTCCTAGATAGAATCATGAGTAACTAGAAAATCTAAGTAGATCAAAAAACAGTGAGGCAATAGAAACAACCATCAAAATCTCTCCAAAAGTAAAAGTCCAGGATCTGGTGGCTTTACTACTGAATTCTACCAAACATTCAAAGATTTGATACCTATATTTCTCAAATTCTTTCAAAAAATTGAAGAAAAGTCTATACTTCTTAGCACATTTTATGAGGCGAAAATAACCCTGACACCAAAATCTAGCAAGGATAACACAAAAAAGAAAACTACAGACCAAGATGTCTGATGAATACAGATGCAAAAATGCTAAAGAAAATATTAGCAAATTGAATAAAACAAAACATTAAAAAATAATATACATCATGATCAAGTAAGTTTCATTCCAGAGCACAAGAATTGTTCAACAAACACAAATCAGCCAATATACTACACTATATTAACAAGATAAAAGATAAATGTCATATGATCTTATCAATATATGTAGAAAAAGCATTAATAAGATACAACATCCATTTATTATTAAAATACTCAATAAAATTAAGGAAAATACTTCAACATAATAAAGGTCACATATGGCAAATCCTCAGCCAATTTTATATTTAATGGTGAAAAGCTGAAAGCTTTTCCTCCAAGATCATAAACAAAACAAGGATGTCTGCAATCACCACTCTTATTCAATATAGTTTTGGAAGTCCTAGCCAAAGCAATCAAGGAAGAGAAAGAAATAGAAGATATCCAAATTGAGAAGGAAGCTTAAAGTGTCACTTTTTTACAAATGACATGATTTTATATAAAAAAAGTCAAAACAATAAACAAATACAGTAAAGTTGCAGGATAATAAAGCAATGCACAAAAATCTATGGCTTTCTTATATACCAACAATAAAATTTCAGAGAAAGAAAAGAAAAAAATTTCTTTTTCAATTGCAACCAAAAGAATAAAATTCCTATGAATAAATTTAATAAAGGATGTGAAGAACCTATATATTGACAACTACAAAGCATTGTCAAAAAAAGTTTGAAAATGACACAATGAAATGAAAAAAAATATTTTGTGTTCATGAATTGAAATAATCAACATAGTTAAAATGGCCATAGAACCCAAAGCAATATACAGATTTAATTTATTCCCCATCAAAATCCCAATGTCATTTTTTAAGGAAATAGAACAGAAAAATCATCATATTTGTATGGAACCATGAAAGACTCTGAATAGCCAAACCAATCCTGAGGGAAAAATGAGCAAAGCCAAAAGTATTACACTGCTTGACTTCAAATTGTATTACAGTGCTATGATAATTAAAACAGCACTTCATTGGCAGAAAAAGAATCACACAGACCAATAGAACAGAATTGAGATCCCAGTCATAAAACCATATGTATGGGCAAACAATTTGTATCAAACAAGCCAAAAACACACAATGGAGAAAAGAAAGTCTCTTCAATCAATAATGGGAAAATTGGAAAGCCACAAGCACAAGAATGAAACTAGATTACAGTTTGTCCTCATGTACAAAAATTAATTCAAAATCAATCAAAAACTTAAATGCAATATTTGGAATAGACTCTGACCAGCTGGCTCAGTGGTAGAATGTTGGCACAATGTATGGATGTCCCAGGTTCAATTCCCTGTCAGGGAACACAGGAGAAGTATTGATCTGCTTCTCCATCCCTCCCCTTCTTGCTTCTCTTTCTCTCTCCCTTCTCCTCCTGCAGTCATGGCTCAATTGAAGTGAGTTAACCACAGGCACTGATGATGGCTCTATAGCCTCAGCTTCAGGCACTGAGAAGAGTTCAGTTGCTCAGCAGTGGAGAAATGCCCCAGATGGGCAGAGCATCTCCCTCTAATGGGCTTTTTGGGTGGATCCCAGTTGGGGCACATGAGGGAATCTGCCTCTGCCTTCCCTCCTCTCACTGAATTAAAAAATATATATTTGAAATAATAAATTACATAGAAGAAAATGTAGGTTCTGAACTTATGCAACTTGGTTGTAAAAAACATCAGAATTTTTCTCCAACAGCAAAGGAAGTAAAGGCAAAAATAGATGAATGGGATTATACCAAAATAAAAAGCTTCTGCACAGCAAAAGAAACCAACAACTAAAAAAAAGCCAACTGATTAAATGAAAGAAAATATTTGCAAATAACAGTTTAACAAGATGTTAATATACAAACAGTAAAGGAAATTATACAGTTTAACACCAAGCAAACAAACAATCCAGTTAAAAAATGGGCAAAGGACCTGAACAGACACTTCTTCAGAGAAAACATACAAATGGCCAACAGATACCTGAAAAGATGTTTAATTTCACTAGCTATTTAGGTAGTGTAAATCAAAACTACAATGAGATACCACCTCACACCTGTCAGAATGGCTATTATCAAGAAGACAGGTAATAACAAGTGTTAAGAGAGGCTGTGGAGAAAAAGGAACCCTTATTCCCTGCTGGAGGAAATGTAAACTGGTACAACCGCTATAGAAAACAATATGGCAGTTACTCAAAATATTAAAAATAGAGTTACTATATAACCCAGCAATCCCTCTTCTGGGTATCTACCCAAGAAAATAAAAAACAAAAACATGTATTCACAAAGATATATACACCCCTATTTTATTGTAGCATTATTCATGATGGCCAAGACATGAAGACAACTAAATTGTCCTTCAATAGAGGACTGGATAAAGAAAATATGATATGGTATATAGTATGGTATACTACTCAGTCATTAGGAAAGATGAAATAACTGCCATTTGCAACAGCATGGATGGATCTCGAGAATATTAGGCTAAGTGAAAGAAGTGAGTCAGAAAAAAGGTAAGAAACATGTGATTTCACTCATATGTGGGCTATAAAACTGAAAGTTACAGACACAGACAACAGTGGATAGCAGGTTAATAAAGGGTTAAAGGGTCCAAATACATGGTAATAGAAGATAATCTGACCTAGGGTTGTGAGAACACAATGCACTATACAAGTCATGTATCATAGAAATACACTTGAAACCTATATCATCTTATTAACCATCTCATCTAAATAACTTTAATTAAAAAATAAGATAGTAATTATACTTTCCTAGTCTTTTAAGATTCAAAGTAACTTCCTTCAGTGGTTATATCAGAAGGTTCTATGTCACTCATGGCACAGTTGGGTACTTGAGGGTTCCACAATTTGGGGCAGAGTATTGCAAAATATTGCTTTTTGATATATTGTTTTTCATTGACTTTCATAATTTAAAAAATATGCAATATAAAAAATAATTTGAAATGTTTCACAATCTTTTCTTCATATTAATACATATATAAGGATTTGGTAATCTAGAAAGAGACAAAAAACAATGCTGTTTTGTTCTTTGTGTTTTCTTAATGGTCATAGTTTCATATTTTCAAACATTAAAAGTAGAAATGTTAATCCTGTGTCTTCGAGATCTCTTCCTCTTCTTTGAGGATGTAAACAAAAGCCAGTTGCTATCTATGACCATGACAAAAAGGCTGTTTTGTCTTCTTTAATGCTGCATTGAGACTACGTATTGGTTTACAACTGGAGTCACTGGTCACAAACACCTTTATAGATGGCCGTTGTATATCTCCCCTAATAATTTCATCATTTTGTTCAAAATGGTACATTTTGCTTATACTTTCCTTGCACCAAGTTGCCTGTGTTTTTAAATGTTTCCACTGTATTTCAGTTCTACTTCGTTTCATCATACAGTTGCTGCCTGAATTTCCATCCTTTGCACCTGCCAGACCCGTGGCCACCATAGTGGCCATGCAGATGCAGGTTCTCATTGGATTCAGGCAGACAGTAAAGGAACTGTGGAGCCAGAAACTGGTAGGCCATTTCATTTATTAAAGTCTCATAACAGTGGAAAAGCAAATGGCAGGGAAAACTGCTTCCCTCTTTCCCATCTCAGGACCCCATGAGAGTCAGCACTACACAGCCAAACTGGCCAGGTGGAAATCTCAGGGCCCCAAGCCCCTCAGTACTTCCTTTCTCTCTGAACTCTCCAACCAAAACTGGCTGGGGGAAAAACTCCTTATCCAGCAAATAATAGCAACAACAGCCCCTCCCAGGCAGGAAGGCAATCCGCAATTTGCAATCTGCCACCCTAAGGGCAAGCACCAATGACCTTTTATAGACTATATACACATGGTGCTGCCCCAATACAAGTGAGAAGATCTAAAAAATACTTGTTTACCCAACAGCACCCATTAAAACTTCTAGATTTGTTGAAGCAAAAAACATTAGTAGACTTCAATGTCAATATCTGGCTTCATTCCATGACCTTCAAGTTAGTGATCATCTCTTGCTATTTAGTACTAATTATGACTTTAAATGATATAGGTGAGGTGATCAAATAAATAGATGTGATTAATATAATATAAAAGATCCAAATCTCTCATGGACTTAAAGTAGATTATACAGTATCTTCATTCTATATGTCTTTACTTTGATCTAAAATAGTTTCCTTTAAATTTTCATTCTTATCATAATTAAGAAATTATGCTGACTGATCACATTTGCTCGAATGAATAGAATTAAATCATTGTGTTCTCATTCTCTCAGAAAATCAAATCTTTGTCCTTGAAAATGTATCCATTGAGAATTATAGCATTTTGTCCTTGGCAAATGTCCTGTAAAAGTCACTACTGTCTACAAGGTTGGATGAAAGAATGGAAGAAATGCTTATTAAATTTTTATGACACTAGAAAGTATAGTAAATTTAGTAATTCAGGATTAATATTTAAACTTATTTCAGGAGGCTAGAATACTTCACCAAAGCAAATGGAATAAAATTTAAAGTAGAAACAGGGAGAGTTATAATTTTAAACATAAAGAATTAACTATATATATAAATAATGGATTTCTGTTCAAAAGAAATTCCTATAAAATTTGGAAGATTTAATTCACCTGGAATTAAGTAATAGTCAACAACTTGTATCTATCATTTTACTATTCAATTTTACATGTTATCTCCAGAAAATAAATAAGAACACTTCTAAGTGATAAATTCTTACATCTTCTTTAAAACTAAGAGCATACCACATAGAAGTAATTAACTGAATGTATTTCTTTAGGGAGTTAAACTAATATATTCTAGAGAAATCTCTTTCTGTGAATTTAATAAATGTAGGAATAAAATACAGAACAATGAGTGTTCATTAATTCTTTCTTTGACTATGCCTTCTTAAATTCCATTTGTTCCAGTCATGGTTTTAGCAGTCTTAATTTGTTAGCATTTTCTGACATATCTGATTTGTTAAAGGTTACTATCATTGAAGGAACATTTCTAATTCCAGCTGCATTAATCTCAAAAATTAGGGGATATTTTATCACTTCATATTTATTTAGAAATATCCCCTAATTCTTATCACCAGAATTAGGGGATGTTTTATCACTTCTGGTTCATTTTGAAATATCTTCTAATTTTTGTGAGTGATATATATTATTGAAGAAACAGTCTTATATTAGTTGCTATAGATATATTCAGGAAAAATTTTTTCTCAAAAAAGTGTTTTTTGTGTCATTTTGTTTGTTTAAGTACACAAGTTTTGTCAAGTGTTTGTTGGTAACTATAGAATTATGTACAAAATAAAAAAGGAAAAAAGAGATGATTTAATCTTGGAAATGTTCATTGCTATTACTCATCAGCACCCCTTATTTATATAAAAGGAGCTTACTGTTGTCTCTGTCAAACTTTAAAGTATGAATAGAAGCGCACCCGGTAAGTATGTCAGCATGAGTTTACTTAAAAATATATATCCGAGGTAGGTAAATATATTTATCCATGGCAAATAGGAGAGATTCATTCAACTTCAGCTAGGACTAGCCTTGGTCAAAGAATGCTATAGAAGTAACTGATCTTGGATCCCAGCTTATCTATGGCCAACTCTTTTGTCTGAGAAAGGACAAGATTCAATGTTTCTGGGCTATTTCCAAACATGATTGTATGTTAATTACTTAAGCTTCACTGACAAAAACAATAGTATGCTGATTTTCATGCACATTTGTTGGTCTAACAGAACATAAATTGAGTCTATTTATAGAGCTAGTGGCATATTTGAACACTTAAGTAAAACAGTGTTTTGACAATTGGTAAATGTGAAAAAGAATGAATTCTTAGGTGAGAAAGTTCATATTCAACACATGTTCTAAGGCATTATCTTGCAATCTTATCTAAGGGAATGGAATTTTTGTATGCATGTTACAAACACTATGAGGTTAGCCCTTAGGGTTGAGTATATTTGAACTATATTTGGACAATTTTTAAGATGGTTGACCAAAGCAACCAAACTATTCAGAATTAATTTTCTGCGGTGTAACATGGATATCTATGAAGAATAAAACTGGAAGAAAATTTTTAATGAATAATATCCCTCTTGAATATTTTTTAAATTGCATGCAGTAGCTGAAGACTCCTTCTGGAATATATAAATAAGAAGGATCACAATTCTCATTCTTTAGAATTTAAATGAGATGTCATGAAGTAATAGGGAGTGAAAGTTAGAGACCAGGTAACCTGGAAGGCTGCAGGTCAGAGATGAAATCCACCTTTAGTTCAGGAGACCAGGGAAGAGAATACATAGGGAAGATGCTATATGTAAAAGTACACTGAAGAAGGGACTTCTGAGCTGGGACAGTGAGAACAGCAGTGTCAGAATTCCTAGGTACATACAAGTATTGGCGTTCTGGAAAACTGAGAGCATAGCATTTTTCTATGAGCATTCTGCTTTTCCTTACAAAAAAAGCCATACATTTCTTTTTCTTCTTCTACATGAGCTGCCAATTAAAAGAAATCTATTTCTTGAAAATACCCCTTCATGTCCACTTTAAATTTTGTGTGTTTGCTATTATTTTTTCTCACTTTAAATTTAATACTTTGAGAGTCTTGGTAAATAAATTTTAGATAAGAAAACAATGACACTTTGGGCCAGTTAAATTCATACCTCCCTTTAGATCTCTTTCCCTTTGGAAAAAACTTTTGTCTTGTCTATGAAATTTATGATATTAAAAATTTCAAAGCTATGTGTTGAGTAGATCCTTTTTCATACATAATCACACTCATTATAAAAACAAATAGTTATTATTTTCTCTTAGCTAATTGTATATTTGAGCATACTGTCTTAGATCAAGGGTCTTTAGGCTTGGAAGAAACATCAAACATTATATAGCTCGTTTAGTCTTTTTTTTTTTAAGATTATATTTATCAACTTTAGAGAGAGGAGAGCAGGAAAGGCAGAGGCCAGGAGCAAGAAGAATCAACTCTTACTTGTTTTTCATACATGTCTTGACCTGATATACCCAGGGTTTTGAACTACAGACTTCAGCATTATTCCAGGTCAACGCTTTATATTCTGCAGCACCACAAGCCAGGCTCATTTACTCTTTTATAATTGAACCTATGGTATTTCTGCTGTCTATCAGTGTGGTCTGAATCAATACTTCAGTGAATGGGAACAATTACTTTTTGAGGTGATCTATCCTTTCTTTGGAGAGTCTGACCTATTAGAAATTATTATTATTGAACAGAATCTTTCTCTGAAAAAATTGGGGGCTCTTCCCTGTCTTCACCTGTTTACATGCTGCCAATATGACCTCTGTATCTTTTCTTCACCATGTCTTTCTAACATCTATAGGTCTTTCAACTGATTATAGTATCTTGAGTTCTTTCACTATATTTATCACTCTCCTTTGATCACTTTTGTTGATGTATGTTATGTTATTAAATATGGCATCTGTACCTGATTACAACTGTCCCAAACAAAAGAGAAAGAAACTGTCCCTTTATTGGTTCTGTAAGAATAACCTATAATACTACTAGACTTTTCAGTGGCCATATTTACTGCTGCCTTTATTATGCTGTTTACTGAAATCCCTCAAGTCTTATACAATTTACAGTTCCTAAGGCACAGTTCTTATCCTCTACTTGGCTACTCAAACAAAAAAATCTACCACAAATTGCCATTCAACAGGCAATTCATGACTCAAATAATCATTCCTTCTTTTATATAGTTACTTTTATAAGTTATTGTGTCCACATTGAAGGTTGGAAGGACAGAAAAAAACAATTTATTTTTCAGTTGCTGGTTTTTCAATTTTTACCCCTTAGATTTTGATTCCCTTTGGTAAGAAAATTTTAAAGAAAAGCTAAAGTGAGGTCACTGAAATACAAATAAAAAATGCTATGCAAAAAAAATGCTATGCATTGAAAAGTACCTTTAGATTGGTATATTTGCCTAGTTTGAACTAAACTTATAACTGCTTTGACATTTCTTCAAGTACAAATTTTGAGGAACTTTCATTTCTTCTACATTCTGTGCTTTACTTAAGACCCATATAAAGACAGGTCTAAAATAGTGACTATTCTAGTGTAAATGTAAATTGAAAGTTTTAGTACTCACTCTCTCATTCTGGGTCCTAACTAGAATGTATGTGATACATTTTATTTGTCTGTTTTTGCTCTTTTCAGAGTTAAAAGAGCTCTTACTCAAATCCTCTATACTTTCTTTTTTACTTGAGTTATTAATTTTGTAAGCCCCAAACTAAGCATAAATTTATCACCTTCATGTATGCTGACTTGGTCTTTCTACATAATACCAAAATAAAATGAATAGTTTTAAAGCCACAGAAATAATCAAATGAAAAGAATTACTTTGGTGATTGAGATCCTTTCAGGATTTGGCACGTAGTTTTAGCAACTTAAATTATCTAAACAGTTGCCCATATTGGCTCAGAAATACAGAAACTCCTAAACTTAAAGCACAATTCAAATTAGGTCTTTGTTCTGGCCTCCTGAAATCAATAGCAGCTGTCAAAAATATACTATGTATCAGTCATTAGTGTGAAAGCCAGATCTGAGAAAACACTTGGTAAAGAACATGTATTCATGAAGACAATGTTAAAATTTTTAAATAATAGTTAAATGTAAGAGGAGTTTTTTATTATATGCAGCATGCACATATCATCTCAAAGTCACATATAAATAATAAAGCGCATCATTAAAAATCCTGAAATACATATTTATATCTCTTCATACAGTACACCTAGAAAACATCCTGAGATATTCAATCTTGTGCTATATTGACACATTTTCTCTTAAACTAGTAATTCACTCATGTAACCAGTAAGAAGTTTTCTAAACTTAATAACTACTTTTGGCAACTCAAAAGACATTTAAATTGTTTGGAAAACAAAAGAATAAATATAATCATTCTATTAGCATTTTAACCTTAACATAATTCAATTCTAATAGCTAATAGCAATTAATAACATCATTCATCATTTGAGTAAACAAAATATTGCTTTGTTTTGACAACACAGGTACAAATATTACATCACATATACATTGAATTTAGACAAAATAAACTATAGTGACTTAAAAAAGAAAAGTTTTTTTGTTTTATTTTTGTTTATTTTGATTAGTGATAATATTTAATAAGATTATATAGGTTTCAAGTATACATTTCTGTGACATATAATCTATATATTGCATAGTGTGCCCACCCCTCAAAGTCAAATTATCTTCTGTCACTATATATTTGGACACTATATCTTTTACTATCTCACAACCCCTTTCGTCTGGTAACTAACATCCTATTGTCTGTATGTTTGAGCTTTAGTTTTATAGGCAACATATAAGTAGAATCACATGGTTTTATCATTTTTAGTGACATTTTATTTAGCATGATATCCCCAAGATCTATCTATGTTGTCACAAATGGCAGTATTTTATTTTTTCCTAATATATATATATCAGTATTTTATTTTTTCCTAATATATATATATCACCTTTTTTATCTAATCATCTATTGAAGAACACTTTGGTAGTTTCTAAATCTTGACCATGTAAATTATGCTACAATGAGCATGAGCCTGCATATATCTTTGCAAATGAATGTTCTCAAATTTTTCAGGTAGATTCACAGAAGAAGGATTGTTGGATCATAGGGCTGAATTTATTCTTAATTTTTTAGAAATCTCAATATTTTCTTTTATAGGAACTGTACCAGTTTACATTCCAACCAGCAATGAATGAGCATTCTTTTTTCTCCACAACCTCTCCAATGCTTGTTATTACTTGTCTTGATAATAGCTAATCTAACTGGTGTGAGGTGCTATCTCATTATAGTTTTGATATGTATTTCCCTAATTGCTTTTAGTTGAGAATCTTTTCACATTTTTTGTTGAGCATTAGTATGTCTTCCTTGGAGAGGTGTCTGTTCAGGTTCTCTGCTAATTTTTTTCATTTTTTTTTTGGTGTTGAGTTGTATAAGTTTTTTTATATTGTTTGGATACTAACACTTGTTGGTGCTGTTGTTTGCAAACTCATCTTCCATTCAGTTGGTTGCCTTATTGTTGTTAGCAGTTCCTTTCACTGTGCAGAAGCTTTTTAGATTAATAATGTCCAACTCATTTATTTTTGCCCTAAATTCCCTTGCCTTCAGGGTCAAATTCATAAAATGTTCTCTAAGATCAAAGTTCATAAGTTTAGTACCCTTTTTTTCTTCTATGTGGTTTATTGTTTCAGATCTTATAGTTAAGCCTGTAATCCATTTTGAATTAATTTTTGTACATGGGGACAAACTCTATTCTAGTTTAATTCTTTTGCATATGGATTTCCAATTTTTCCAGCAACATTTATTGAAGATGCTTTATTTTCTCCATTGTACGTGCTTAGCTCCTTTGTCAAAATTATTTGCCTATATATGTGTGGTTTTATTTCTGGGGTCTCAATTCTGTTTCATTGGTTTATGTGGTTATTTTTCTGCCAATGCCATGCTGTTTTAATTATTGTATCTCTGTAGTATAATTTGAAGTCAAGTAGTGTGATACCTCTGGCTTTATTTTTATCTCAAGATTGTGTTTGCTATTTAGGACCTTTAAATAGTGTCAGGAAGCTCCAAAGTTTGGCCCTTTGTAGTTCAAAGGCAGTTTATATTTAAGTAATATAGCATATAATATATAATTTTCAATATTTTATTAATGCATATTTTTATATGAATTGTTTTATTAATTTTGATGGGGCGACATGGATAAATCAGGGTACATATGTTCAGAGAAAATAAAACAATTCTATTTTCTGTGTAACAATATTTCAAACTTACATAGCACTATGTACTAAAAACTAACATATATACATAAATGTATGAATACATGCACACACCCACACATATATTAGTTTTCAAATACATGAGCATTTTCAAAATGAAAAGTCTGAGGTATGAAAGGACTAACTGTCTTGCCAATGGTCAATGTTCATGTGAAAGTTGACCACACACAATGTGATTCCAAAGTCTTTCGGCTTAAATAGTATATTCAATTCACAAATAAATTCACATGTACACATCCACTATAGAAACTATTTTATATACAGCAAGTGTCTGACTCTCTAAAACTTATGTAAATATAAAATATATATTATATATTTTAGAGGAATTACATGATTATCTTAACTTGGACTCTCATAACAAAGAAAAACATAAGGCGTGTCTTAAAAAACTGACACTAACTTTCTCAGTTTTAGAGGCTGGGGGTTCAAAGATTAAGATGCCAACATGATTGGTTTCTTGTGAGGTCCTTCATTCTCTTTTATAGACAGTCACTCCTCCCTGTGTCTTTAGAAGGCAAAGGGGGAGAGCAAGCTCTTTTTTGTCTCTTCCTCTTCCTCTCCCTCTTCCTTTTCTTCTTCTTTTTACTTCTTTAGAAGAAAACTAGGGTTAGTTATTGAGGGATGTAAGCAGAGGACATAGAAGATAGAAACAAGTCTTAGGGAATTGAGAATGGACTCAGAATAGAAAAGACCATCTTTGGAGAATGAGAAGGTCTCAGGCCTATGTAGAAGTTGTCAGGGGTTCCCAAGGGTATGGTGAAGGAAAGTAGTCCCCAAAGATACTGCAAAGGAGCTGGTAGATATTGAAAATAAGATGGTGATCCAGGTGTTATATGCATTCACTCAGAAAAGAAAACCCACAGCTGAGTGCCAGACATATCCATTTTGTATGCTGGGACAAGAAAAACCTTCGGAAGAACTAGAAGATGTTGACCAGTCAGAGAAAAGGCAGGAAAACAAATCCATCCAGATAGTATTTCTAACACAAGTTCAATTTCTTCTGTTGGACACTCACTTCGACTACACAGCTGCATCAGAGCCTGGTTTCCCCAAAGTTCTCTATGCTTTCTCTTCTTATAGGAATATTAATCCCGTTGCGAAGGCTTCACTGTTATGACCTCATTTAAATCTATTCCTCAAAGACCTCATTTCTGAATACCATCATATTGTGGGTTAGGACTTCAGCACATGTATTTTGGTGAGACACAATTTCAACCTTAGCAAGGGTAGATTGTAACCTTTAGAAGTCATGGGCTTTGTTTTTTGACCTTTGTAGCTCCATGACTTCTACAATAAGGCTTTGTATATTTTGTGCTCAATAAAAAATGGGTTGCTTACCAAAAACTAATTGTAACAATCAACAGTATTTTTCTTTTTTTTTAAGCAAGAGAGAGTGAGACAGAGAGACAGAGAGAGGAGCAAATAGGGACAGACAGAAAGGGAGAGAGATGAGAAGCATCAGTTCTTCATGGAGTACCCTTAGTTGTTCATTAATTGCTTTCTTGCTTTCTCATCTGTGCATTGACTGGGGGGTCGGGGGGCAGCTGAGTCAGTGGTCCCTTGCTCAAGCCAGTGACCTTGGGCTTCAAGCTAGCAATCTTTGAGCTCAAGCCAGCTACCACAGGGTTATGTCTGTGATCTCATGATCAAGCGAGCAACGCCATGCTCAAGCTGGTGAGCTTGTGTTCAAGCCAAATGAGCCCATGCTCAAGATGGCAACCTTGGGGTTTTGAACCTGGGTTCTCTGTTTCAGGCTGGTGTTTTATCCACTGTGCCACCACTGGTCAGGCTCAACACTATTTTTAATATTATTTTCCTTGACTCTAAACCTAGAAAATGTATTTTTAAATCACCATAAAATTCATTGGATTGCTTGATCAGGTGGTGGCACAGTGAATAAAAAGTAGACCTAGGATGTTGAGGACCCAGGTTTGAAATCCCTAGGTTGCAGGATCCAGCAGGGGCTCATCCAGCTTGAACATGGGATCATAGACATGACCCCATGGTCACTGGCTTGAGCAAAAGGTCTCTGGCTCAGCTGGAGCCTCCTGGTCAAGTCACATATAAAAAAGCAATTAATGAACAATTAAAGTACCACAACTATGAGTTGATGCTTCTCATCTCTCTCCTTTCCTGTCTCCCTGTGGCATTGCAAAACATTCATAACTTAGTGATCTGGAAACAGTCCAAGTGCTCATCAGTAAATAAGTGGATAAAAAAGCTTTGCGGCCCTGGCCAGTTAGCTCAGTGGTAGAGTGTCGGCCTGGCATATGGAAGTCCCAAGTTTGATTCCTGGCCAGGCACACAGAAGAAGCACTGATCTGCTTCTCCACCCTTTCCCCTCTCCTTTCTCTCTAACTCTCTCTTTCTCTCCCACAGCCAAAGCTCCATTGGAGCAAAGTTGACTCAGGTGCTGAGGATGGCTCCATGGCCTCCACCTCAGGTACTAGAATGTCTCCAGTTGCAATGGAGCGATGCCCCAGATGGGCAGAACATCACAGCCTAGTGGGCATGCCAGGTGGATCCCAGTCAGGTGCCTGTAGGAGTCTGTCTCTCTGCCTCCCTGCTACTCACTTCAGAAAAATACAAAGAAAAATAAAGCTGTGGTACATTTACACAGTGGAATATTATGTGACTGTTAAAAAAGGAAATATTACCTTTTAAAACAGCATGGATAGATCTAGAGATCATTACATTAAGTGAAATAAACCATCTAAGAAAGAAACGGACTACATGATTTCACTCATAAACTAATGAACAAAATAGAAACAGATTCATACATGGAGAGTAGACCGAGAGCTATTGGCAGAGGGGAGGACTGGATGAGAAGGGTGAAGGGATTGAGCAAAAAAGGAATAAAAGGAAAAAGAAAGAAACTGATGGATTTGGACAACCCTGTGGTAATTACCGAGGAGGGAGAGTGAAAGAGTATATGGGTGAGAAAAATGATGATGGACAAAAACTTGACTTGATATGATGAACACACAATACAGTGTAAAGAAATATGTTGTAGACTTGGGCACCTGAAACTCGTATACTTACATAAACCAGTCACCCCAATAAATTCAATTAAAAAAATTTACTCACTTCATAGTACATATTTATTTAACTCAGGATTCTGCTGGCTAGTTCTAGTTTGAGCTAGACTTGGTTGATCTCATTTCGGCTCATCCATGTTTCTGCAGTTAGTTAGTAAGTTGGACTGAGAACTTGGCAATCTCATGTGATTTGACCAAAATCAGAAGATCTGGTGAGAAGTTGGCTCTTGACTGGGATAATGAATATGGGGTGACTGGCTGACATGACTTCTTCTCCAGCAGTCTTTTGGCTCAGTCACATGTCAAGGTTTCAAGTGTAGCAAGAGGAAACAAAACTACATGTACAAGCATTGTTCACATCTGCTATTGTTCTACTGACCAAAGCAAAGCATATGGTTAAACTCAAAGTCAGTGTGAGAAGAGCTGCCCAAAGACATAAATGGATAGAATGCTTGAAAAAATTGGAGGCCATTTCTGCAATAATCCTTCACAGAACCTCATTGGTCTTATTTCATTCTTTTCATATTTAAGGAAATTAAGACCCCAGGAGTTCAAATAATTTCTGCAAGGTCACTCAGCTAATCTGTACCTTGTCCTGAACCAAAAATAGTATCATACTTTAGACCTACTTAAATAAAACGTCCAATTTAAACAATGTTTTTTCTGCCTGACCAGGCAGTGGCACAGTGGGTAGAGCATCAGACTTGGATGCAGAAGACCCAGGTTCGAGACCCTAAGGTCGCCAGCTTGAGTGCAGGTCCATCTGGCATGAGCAAGGGCTCGTCAGCTTGGACCCAAGGTCACTGGCTACAGCAAGGGGTTGCTCGGTCTGCTGAAGGCCCACAATCAAGGCACATGTGAGAAAGCAATCAATGAACAATTAAGGTGTCGCAAAGGCAACGGAAAAACTAATGATTGATGCTTCTCACCTCTCTCTGTTCCTGTCTGTCTGTCCCTGTCTATCCCTCTCTCTCTCTCTGTCCCTGTAAGAAATAAAATAAATAAATAAAAATAATAATTGAAACAATGTTTCTTCCATACATTAAAATTTGTCTTAGGTAATTTTTATCTTACTCTATTAGTTGAAGTAGAATTTATTTAAATTAATCATGAAACCCATAAAACTGTGATAAGTCAAGATTATCTTTGACATAATTCTGTAAATATACAAAAACTTTAAAAAGACATATAAGGAAGAGTTTTCTATCGAATCTGATGTTTCTTTTGTGATATTTTATTGCCCTACAATTGTTTAAATGATTTCTCCCTTAAATACTCTGGGTAATAAAATTAACATTTAAAGCAAAACACAAATTGATTAATTAAATAAAACAACTATAAAACAAGTTCATAAATTTAACTTACTTTTGGTCTATGAGTTGATGAGTTTGCTGTCTTTATTGACACTCAACTTTGTTTTGAATGTGTGGTGTATGTTGGCATTTGTGGTATTAGTGTTGGTGCTTGTCCTTTCCCTGTTGATTGTAGTCAAGGACCTGAAGCCTGTCACATAAAAAAAATTACTAAAAAGTTTTTGAATTTCTCTAATGAAATAAGAAATTTAAAGAAAGACAAAAGTCAATAGACATAGGCAAATACACATTGACTATTTTGAGGACCAATTTAAAGGCAGGATATAGCCTAAATAAACCAAGAATTTGAGGCAAGGCACATAGTAGGTGCTTATGACATTCATTTTATTACTTTCTTGATCATATTTTAAAATTCTAGTTTGCCATCACAAAATACCAGAGACTTTATGTCTTTGACAACAGGAATTAAATTTCTCATAATCCAAGAAGTTAGATATCTAATATTGAGGTAGGTGTTGGCAGGTTTGATTTCTTCAGAGGTCTCTCTCCCTGGATTTCTTTTCTCTCTGCCTTCCTGCTGTATCCTTACATTGTTTTTTCTCTGTGCACACACTCTTTGTATCTCTTCTTTGTAAGGATCACTTTTTAAAAAAAAATTATTTAGAATATTAACTTTAACAGGCTGATATTGGTCAATAAGAATACATAAGTTTCAATATAACAAAGTGAACTAAGGAATGAAATAGAGGCAGAAGCAGGGTCATGGGGAGCAGAGGGACAGCTGTAAGAGGAAAGGGAGATAAGGGGACAGGATCAGAGAAGATGACAAGATTAGTAAAATTATATATGCATAGCACATAGATACAGATAACAGGACAGCAAATTCCAGAGGGAAGTGGGGTAGGAAACTATGGGGAGGGGGACAAAGACGCTGTAATGGGGGACACGTGGGTGGAGGGTGAGGGTGTTATATTGAGTGGGACACTTAAATCCATGTTAACACAAAATATTAAAATTAATAAAAACATTAAAAGAAACAATGCATAATTTTAGGTAAATGTTTCTATAGCATTTGAACTGTTGATTATGTTGTATACCCATCACCCAAAGTCAAATCATTTTCCATCATCATATATTTGTCCCTATGTACTCCTTTCCCTATGTCCCACTCCCCCTGGTAACCGCTTCACTTTTATCTTATGTCTATGAGTCTCAGTTTTATATCCCACATATGTACCTCTTCTTATAATCCTATTAAATTAGGGCTCTACTTTTACAACCTCAGTTAACCTTCATTATCACCTTAGATGTCCTATCACTAAATATAATAAAATTGGAGTTAGAGTTTCACCTTATGAATTGGGGGGTGGGGAATGCATTCAGTCCAAAAGCTCTCACAAGCTACTTCTCTTTACATTCCTATCTCATCACATTAACCAAATATAGCCACAGTTACACAGTTTGTGGCAAAAGAGACTGGGAAATGTACTCTATACTCTGAGGAGCCACATGCCCTGCTAAAAATTTCATTAATATAGATCAGTGGTAGTCAACTTTGTTCCTACCGCCCACGAGTGTGCGTTCCAGCTTTCATGGTGGGCGGTAGTGGAGCAACCAAATGGCGCTGCGATTACATACTAATCACGAACTGTTGACCAGTCAAGATCAGGACAGTGGTCAGACTCTGTTACAGGGCATTTGTATTGGGATTGCACCCGACCTCTTTTGTGACCACCTGGCCCGCATCCGCGAGCGGCCAGGTACCTGACCCCATGTCCACACCTGCCATCTGATCTGGCGGGCAGTTTATGACCACAATTGTTGCCCAAAAGCTAGCAGTTTGTCGTTTTATTACCCCATAGACAAAAAACTCCATGGTTCGATGCTTCTTTCTATGACAGAAACTGCCAGACAATGGAGACACCAATTAACTCATATTTTCATCTCTATTCCCGGATTTTAGGGTAATAGGGTGACATTCTAGAAACCCCCGTTGGACTGCCAAAACTAGCCGATGTCTCACTACTTTGACCCGATTGTAAAGAAGTGGTGCCATTGGCCAACACCTGCTACATAAAATTTTATAAAACGCACAACCACGGATACTCACTTAGTCTTGTCTTGACAAACTCTCGGTCAACTAGGATACTTGTAACATCGCAACCACGCAACAGACTTCGAGAGCATAAGTTTTGTTGACGTTTCGTAAGTGAAGCTAAATCGTTACATAATTGAAACTAAAGTCAGTACATAGTTAGATTTCTGAGAACAAGCACGTGCTTACAGCTTCAAACAAAATATTGTGAAATATCGTGAGCCTGTGTCTCAAAAAAAAAAATATGCATGTGGCTATTCACCAGAGGATCTGAAGATGGGTTTCATAGAATCTGTTGCAAATAAACAACATCCAGTGTGTTTATTGTGCCATAAAACATTATCCAATGAGGCAATGAAGATAAGCTGATTGCGAGAATATCTTTCTACAAAGCATTCAAATAACAAAAACAAGCCCATTGGATATTTTCAGGAAATATATAAAAATTTCAAAAATCATTCAACTATAGTTGCATCATTTAAGAAACAACATACAATGAACAAAGGTAGATTAATTGCCACTTATCGCATTTCACAAATAATTTCAAAAAGTGGTAAAAGTTATAATATTAGATAAACTGTAATAATACCCTTTATAAAAAATTTATCCCAATAGTAATACATCAGGATATACCTCAAATTTTAAAAATGTTGCCCATAAGTGATAGCACAGTAAAGCGATGAATTGATGAAATGGCAGTTAATGTTGAAAACAAACTTATAAGTATTCTCCAAAATGCTTCATTTTCCATGCAATTGGATGAATCTATCATTGCAGATAATGATGCTTTATTGATGGCATATGTATGCTGTTTTTTGTTTTTTGTTTGTTTGTTTTGTTTTGTTACAGAGACAGAGAGAAATCAGAGAGAGGGATAGAAAGGGACAGACAGACAGGAACGGAGAGAGATGAGAAGCACCAATCATCAGTATTTTGTTGCCATTGCAGCATCTTAGTTGTTCATTGATTGCTTTCTCATATGTGCCTTGACCGTGGGCCTTCAGCAGACTGAGTAACCCCTTGCTGGAGCCAGCAACCTTGGGTCCAAGGTGATAAGCTTTTGCTAAAACCAGATGATCCCGCACTCAAGCCGGCGACCTCAGGGTCTTGAACCTGGGTCCTTCCGCATCTCAGACCAACAGTCTATCCACTGTGCCACCACCTGGTCAGGCTTAGGTATGCTTTTTTGATTAAAACAATATATTACGAGAAGAAATGCTATTCGCAATAAATCTCATCACAGATACAAAAGGATTATCTATATTTAATACTGTGAGAACATACTTTACAAAAAATAATATTCCTCTTAATAATATTTTTGCATGCACTACTGATGGAGAACCATCAATGGTAGGTCGCTATCGTGGATTTGTTGCTTATTTGAAGCAGGAAGTGCCAGGTGTTTTATGTATTCATTGTGTGGTGCACAGACAACATCTTGTAGGAAAACATCAAAGTACAAGTCTCCCTTCATCATTAACTATAATAATTCCAGCCTTAAACAAGATCAAATCCAATGCAAAGAATGATAGAATGTTTCAGCAGCTTTGCCAGGACAATAATGAAGATTTTATTAAGTTATTTTTGCACACAGAAGTTTGGTGGTTGTCAAAGGGTACATCTTTGGCTAGATTTGTAGCATTATATGATAGTGTCATATAATTTTTTGAAAGTAATAATGAGACCAATCTTTTTCAACAGTTAAAAACAGAAAAGAATGATGCCTTTTACTTGGCAGATATTTTCAAGAGATTTAATGATGTCAATCTGCAGCTTCAAGGAGCTAATAAAACTCATAGGTTGCCAAAGTATTGTGCTATTATTTATTGACAAACTTGAACTACTTCGTCATAATCTATTGAAGAGAGAATTTCATCAGTTTTCTCAATTATCATCTATAAAAGATGATGTAACTCCAGAAGATATTAACAGATTCAGTAGCCACCTCAACGAACTTAAATTGGACATGGAAAAACAATTTGAAGATATTTTGAAATTGAAGGTATATGACTGGATGAAAAATCCTTTTACCCCAAATATTGAAGAGGCTGATACAACTTGCCAAGAACTGTTTGAAATTAGATATGATGAAGAAAGTAAATATAAATTCAACAGTGGTGGGTATGAAAACCTATGGCAAAATAAAAAAAAATGTGGGTCTTATATCCAAATACGGGGAAAATGGTATTCAGTTTATTGATACCTTTCCCTACCTCATTTCTTGTGGAATCAGGATTTAGTGCTGTTAATCATATTATGATGAAAGAAAGAAACCGTCTGAATATTTCCTAAAGGGGAGACCTTCATTTGTTCCTCACAAAAATTGAACCGGATATTCAATATTTAGTTTCCCAGCATCAGCCTCAGGGACCCCACTAATAATTCAATTAACTAATGTAATGTCTATGTATGCAAAGTATAAATAAAAAGATTTAACTATAGTAAGTTGTTTTATAAAGATTTATTCTGCCAAATTTAGCGAAAATCCAACATAAAGTACTTGGTAAGTAATTATTCTTATATGCTTTAACTTGCTGTAACTCTGCTTTATAAATTTTATAAAGTAAAGTTACTTCCCTACTTTATAAATCACCATTACTGTGGAATCGGTGGGCGGTTAGAAAAATTTATGACTAACAGAGATACGGAAGTGGGCGGTAGGTGTAAAAAGGTTGACTACCCCGATATAGATGAAGAAATGAAATGGATACTAGAGGGCAAATAGGAGACTGCCATGCATGGCTCCTGTGATTCATACATATAGATCAATATAAGAAAATTATGTGCTTATATACACATTGTCAATTACAAAATAATACAATTTTTTTCTTGAATATTGCAAAGCATCTCACATTCAAAAAAAGAAAGAAAAAGATTAGTTGAAATTTACTAAGCACTTTAAAGCAACACTTGAAGAATTAATAATCATATTTAGAAACAAACTCATTTGTTTAATTTAAAAAATGTGTTTTCAATTCCTCTTTTTTATGGTAGAAAAATTCAAAGTAGTATCTGTATGGCAGTGGTTGAAACCATTTTATTTGGAGATTTTAACATCATTTAGTCCACCATAGCACCCTATATGCTATGAATCTCAAGTGGAGAGGGAAAGAGAGAGCTTTTTCAAGTTAGTAACAAATAAGAAGCAGATAATTTAATTCACTTATTCACTGAAGGTCATCTTACTGAAAGAATGACACTATCTTGTTCTCTAATTTAAGACCATTTATATCTGTGGTGTAGGTCATATTAGCAACAGAGAGAATTTAAGATGAGTCACTTTAAAATTTTAATATACACAGTGTCTGATATAACTGAGTTTTACAGAAACTGGTAACACTTTGACAGTGTGTATTTTTAAAAGCATCTTTTTATAAAGCACTTTATATTTAAAATATTAAAATTTCAAAAGAAAAAAATAGAAATCTGAAGCATTGGGAAACAGATCAATTTGGGAGCATAGATCAATTTGGGAATAATTACTTCAATTCGAATAAAATTATTTTGTATTAAGGAAAATAGTCTTAAGTTTTAAGCAGTTACTAAGGATTGAGTGGCAGACTCCAATCTCTGGTTTTTTTGTAAAATAATATAAACCCTATTATTCTACTTTGAGCTAATAAACTTTTCTAGTTTTGTTGTTGTTGTTTTACAAAAAGGAAAATATATAATTGCTTAGACTAATCAAGCAGGTCAGCCAAATTCATTTTTTTTAAGTGCAGTCAAATTGCAATAATTGAAAAGTAAAAATATGAACAAAAAATCCCTTTCTTTCTTTCCTTTTTTTTTTTTTTTTTTTTTTTGTATTTTCCTGAAGTGAGACACAGGAAGAATGAGATCCTGCATGCACCCGACAAGGATCCAACCGGCATGCCACCAAGGGCGATGCTCTGCCCATCTGGGGTGTTGCTCTGTTGCAACTGGAGCTATTCTAGTACCTGAGGTGGAGGCCATGGAGCCATCCTCAGTGCCCAGGCCAACTTTGCTCCAATGGAGCCTTGGCTGCAGGAAGGGAAGAGAGCGATAGGGAGAAAGGAGAAGGGGAAGGGTGGAGAAGCAGATGGATGCTTCTCCTCTGTGCCCTGGCTGGGAATCAAACCTGGGATTTCCACACACCAGACCAACACTACCACTGAGCCAGCTAGCCAGGGCAAAAAGTCCCTTTCAATATTTATAAATTTTGCATGTTATTTCAACCCAAAATATTTTTAAAATATTTTATTTATTGATTTATAGAGATCCCAGAGAAAGAGAGAAAGGCTGAGAGGAGTGGGAAACACTAGCTTATAGTAATTCCTTCTAGTATGTGCATTGATTGACTGGGCAAGCCCAGAGTTTCAAACCAGCAAACTTGGCGTGCCAAGTCATTGCTTTATCCACTGCACAATCTAATATTTTTATTCCCATTATAATACTATCTACTTCAGAATATTTAGAATTTAATGGTTAAGAACACAGACTCTGGGCTATTATGTGGCCCAGATAACTTAATTGGTTAAAGTTTTATACCAACACACCAAGCTTGCAGGTTTGATCCCCAGTCAGGGCACATGCAAAAATCAACCAATGAGTACATAAATGAGTGCAACAACACATTGATATTTCCCCTCTAAAAATCACTCTCGTTCCTCCTCTAAAAATCAATCAATAAAAATTTTTTAAAAAATAAAAAGAGCTTGACCAGGCAGAGGCTCAGTGGATAGAGCATCGGACTGGGATGTAGAAGACCCAGGTTTGAGACCCCGAGGTCGCCAGCTTGAGCATGGGCCCATCTGGCTTGAGCAAAAGCTCACCAGTTTGGACCCAAGGTTGCTGGCTCCAGCAAGGGGTTGCTCGGTCTGCTGAAGGTCCGCGGTCAAGGCACATATGAGAAAGCAATCAATGAACAACTAGGTGTTGCTACGAAAAGCTGATGATTGATGCTTTTCATCTCTCTCCATTCCTGTCTGTCTGTTCCTATCTATCCCTCTCTCTGACTCTCTCTCTGTTTCTGTAAAAAATAAAATAAAAAAATAAAAAGTGCATCTACTCTGAAGTGAATTTCAAACCTCTATTTGAAAATTAAGCTATGTGACTTTGAGTAACTCACTTAAACTTTCTGTGCCTCAATTTCCATCTCTATATAATAAGAATGATAATAGTATTTATATTACTGTTTGTTGTCAGTATCAAGAAAATCAATATACTAAAAGTGTCTGGGATGCCTGACCTGTGGTGGCACAGTGAATAAATCATCAACCTGGAACTCTGAGGTCACTGGTTTAAAATCTTGGACCTGCCCAGTCAAGGCACATATGGGAGTTGATGCTTCCTGCTCTTCCCCCCCCCCCATCCTTTCTAAATGAATAAATAAAGTCTTTAAAAAATATATAGGACAACTTTTATCCAATAATGTTAGGTTATCTGTTGTTATTAAGTTCTTTCAGCCCTAATGTTTTATGATTCTATGATATCTATAATCTTTTAAATATTAAAATCTAAGCTATTTAGAGATTTGTTTTGTTTTGTTTTAATGCACATATACATATACACTGTTAAGTGATGTGTTGACAGAAATGTTTTAGGTCTTCCTCAATGGGAAACTGGTGAAAATCTTTAACCATGTCAGGAAGGCAGAACCCTTTTCTTCTGGAACAGCCCAAGGGTATCTATCTATCTGTTGGAGATTTCTTCTCTTTGAGGGAAGTTCAGGTTTTAATAATAATTTTGTTTGTTTGTTTTATTTTGTGCAGATATAAGCTGGGTATCTCTGTCTTAGGTTTCATTTCTTTAACCATGCCACTAAGTCTCGTTTTAGGGCTTGCAGCAGATGATCAACCCCAAAGAAATATCTGATGTCACAATTCTTTGTACAGCAGTCAATTAGATGATGCCAATGACCCTTCTCACTGACCCCTTCCAAAAAAGACCCTTAAAACCCAGTTAAACCCTGTGCTAGGGGAGACTCCCTTTGTGAGTCAGCCAACAGGTTTTCTTTCAATAAAAGCCTGTATAATGATCTTTTTGGACTCCATGGATTCTAATATTTGGTGCTGAAACCCGGGACTAGGTACCTGATGCCTGGACGATCCCCCTCCACCAGCCAAACTAATTACCAGGGAAGCAGTGGGCAGCAGCTGATTGTCCTGGGCTTACTCCCTGATTCTGTTTGGATGTGTGGATGTAGGTTGATTGGCTGGCTACCTGTCACGAACTCCTGCCAGAACAGAAGGTAAGGAATTTCTGCTCTTTCCCAATCTCCAGTAGGCTCCTCTCCTTCCCTCACCCTCACTCTACTCTCTCTGAGGTTTACAGTTTGGGATGTCTCTACTCTGGGTAGTCTGCTTCTATGGACTTCTATGAAAGTCTAGGCGCCTAGCCAGGTTGCTCTCCATTACTCTGGGACTGAGGTCTCTGGTGATGATCAGTTTCCTCACATCCCACACCTACTCTACTCAGAATAGCTGAAAGAGTCAGAGGACACTTGTTCTCTCTTTCTATTCTCCACCCTCGATGGGCTTCTCCCAATTTTGACCCACAGAGACTACTCCTTCGGGATGCCTCTTAAAAAATCTCATCAAACTCGGCCTTGTGGATGGCATGGCCTCAATATAAACACTACTTTCAATTACAGTACACTCAAAAATTTCAATAATCTCTGCCACCGAACTGGGAAAGCCTCAAAAATTCCTTATGTACAAGCTCTCTTTCTTCTATCTTTGCTCTGTCCTTAATCTCTGTGCTGCCTGTTCTACATGGACTCCCAGCTCTCTCCCCCTCCTGCCTGACCCCCAGGGGCATCCCTCTCTCAAAACCTCTCTTTAGTCCCTCTACAAATCTCTTTCAAAACCTCTTTTTAGTCCCTCAGCAAATCTCTTTTTGCTCGGGTCTCTTCCCTCCAGAAAGCCCCCTGCCTTCGCAGAATCCTATCTCTCATTCACTTGCAAATACCAGGGGCCCCTGCCTTCTCCACTAGCACTTTAACCCCTTTCCCTTCTCCTTGCAAACTGTTGCTGTGTTTCTCCTTTTCCCCAAATAATGTAGCTCTGCCTGTATCTTTCTCGACCCATCCCCTCTCCCCACAGGCAATGGTGCCTTTCTCCCCCCTCGTCTCTTCCTTCCTCCTCAAAGCCCTAAATCTTCTTAACTCCTCTAACCGACTGGCACCACCAGCACTTCACCCATCTCCCCCTCCTGAAGATTCTGACCCCCCTTCTTTCCATCCAGCTATTCACACTATCCATCAGTCTGCTTTCTCTCTTCCTCACCTCTATGCTGACAACTCCCTGGGCACATAAAATATATTATGTTCACTTTGTTAAAGATGGCTCTGCCCACGTGCAAGTTTTAAGAGTAAGCTTTTTCCCACACCCTTGACTGATTGGGTGATGTGGAGTGGTGCACTCTCATGAGGAATCCTCCCATTATGCCTCAGATAAGTGACTTTGTATCAGAGACTTCCTTGTTTGTAGATTGGATGAAAGGTTTGGATTTCTACACTATAAAGTGGGGCAGGCCAGGAGCTTGCTCTCTCTCAGTTCCTGAGGTTAGCATTAGAGAGGAGAGCAGATTAAGGCCACGTGGAGGAGAGGAGAAGCAGCCAAGATGGTGGAGTGCTGAGGAAAAAGTCAGTTTGAGCAGAGTTTGTGCTGGAGAAGGAGATGGGAAACAGAGGTGAATAAGTCTGGTGAACTAGAAACCTTTGATGCTAGGAAACTCGGATAAGTCAATAGCTTTGTGAGCACTGAATGAGTGGGTTTTGGAGCCCAGTGTGTGTTTTTGCTTGCCTGCTGGGTGCAAGCTGGAATTAAAGCTGATGGCTCACCAGTTTTTGGCTCCGTTGTTTCATTACCGTCTGTTCAAATTAAATGCAAACCTTCATTGGCCAGGCGGCTCTGATAGTGGCCTTGGCCACTGGCTTTACACACCCCAAAAAACTTAAAAGGCAGACTTGTCTATTAAGCTGTGTGAGTCAGTAATTTGTTTTGTCTCTTGTTTGTCAGAAAATGTGCACATATTTAAACTTCTTAATTTATGATTTGTATATAAGATCTTTGTTTACTGTGTTATTGTGTCTGTTTCTAAGGCCTTAGACCATTAATTACCTGCTTCTTAAATCAAGGCTTACTCATCCCCATGTACTCTCCCTGCGATACCCCCATCCTTCCTATTCGAAAACCTTCAGGATCTTATAACCTCGTACAAGATTTAGGCCTAATCAAAGAGGCAGTAATTCTCCTCCATCCACTAGTCCCTAATCTCTACAAGTTACTGTCACACATTCCCTCAAACACCACTCACTTCACAATCCTAGACCTCAAAAATGCCTTCTTTACCATTCCTTTACACCCTGACTCTTACTTCCTGTTTGCTTTTATTTGAACTGACCCGAACACTAATGCAGCCCAGCTACTTACGTGGACTGTCTTACCCCAGGGGTTCAGAAACAGCCCACATCTGTTTGGGCAGGTACTAGCTCAGAATTTAGTAGCAAGCAATCTCAAAACTAGTCCTCTCTTAAAATATGTAAATAACCTACTCTTCTACAGCCCCTCCCTACCTGCCTAAAGGAGACACACCACCACCCTTTTTATCTTGCTCACCATAAAGAAATTTCGTGTCTTCTCTGCTAAAGCTTAACTTCACTCTCAGTCCATAGCCTATCTGGGCATCTCCTTAACCCCCACCACCTGAGTTCTCACCCTAAATCAAACTCAGACCCTCCACAGTCTCCAACCACCTACTACTGCAAATCAAATTCTTTCTTTCCTCGGTCTAATAGGCTTCTTCTTTACACACTGGATTTCCAATTTTTCTCTTTTAGTCACACCCCTCAGTGAGATCCTCTGAGCATGGCTTTTAAAGTCTATAATGGCCAAGGAAGTAAAAAAAAAAAAAAAAAAAAAGGCAAACAAGGCCCAAAACAGGTCAGGAAATACCAGCTTCTGGCATATGCTCTTAAAAGCTCCAGCTTCATAGAATTCCATCAAAGCCCTGCTTCAAGAGTGGAAAGCAAGGTCATTGAACTGAAGCCTGCGAGGCTTCTCAGCCCCACCAAACGACACATCTTTGCTGTGGAAAGAGGGACATGAGAAGGTAAGCTGTCCCCTTGCTCCATGGAGGGAGGGTTCAGTCTCTTCTAGCCCTGCTCCTGCTACCTGTGACCTGACCTTGCCCAGCATGCTGGGAATTGCCACTGAAGTCCCAAGGACATCATTCACAAGCCTAAGGTATTTCTTCCAAGTAGCAGATAAACTAATCTCATTTCTTGTAAACACAAGGGCCATCTACTATGACTTACCTAAATATTTGAGTTTTATTTATCCCTCAAAGATTTCTACTGTGGGTATTGACAATCTGATTTTGTTGCTTTGTTTAATGTATAATGTTTCCTTTATTCCTGTTGGGCAGATAAAATATAATATGCTCACTTTGTTAAAGATGGCACTGCCCACATTGAAGCCCGTCATCCAGGTGATATTATTTGCCCTTATACTTGGGATGGGTGTGGGGGAAAGGCTGTAATGTAAGCAGGCCAGGTCGTTATGGCCTAAGGCTTAATTTTAAGAGTAAGCTCTTCTCCACACCCTTGACTGATTGGATGATGTAGGGTGGTGCACTCTCCTGAGGAATCCCATTGTGCCTTGGATGGGTGGCTTTGTATTGGAGACTTCCTTGTTTGTGTAATTGGATTGAAGGTTTTGATTTTACACTATAAGGTGGGGCAGGCCAGTAGCTTGCTCTCTCGGTTCCTGGGTTCCTGAGATTAGTATCAGAGAGGAAAGCAGATGAAGGCCACATGGAGGCCAGGAGAAGCAGTCAAGCTGGTAGAGTGCTGAGAGAGAAGCGAGTTTGTGCAGAGTTTGTGCAGGAGAAGATGGGGAACAGAGGTGAATAAGTCTGATGAGCTAGAAACCTTTTGATTCTAGGAAACTCGGATAAGTCAGTAGCTTTGTGAGCACTTAATGTGTGGGTTTTGGAGCCCAGTGTGTGTTTTTGCTTGCCCGCCAGGTGCAAGCTAGAATTAAAGCTGATGGCTCACCTGTTCTTGGCTCCATTGTTTCATTACCGACTGTTTGAATCAAATGCGAACCTGCATGGGTCAGGTTGCTGTGATGGTGGCCTTGGTTACTGGCTTTACAATTCCTCTTGTCTCAATGCCCCATGCCTATTGTACGCTGGGACCTGCTGCTAATTCCGGCTAGAAGCAGTGGTCACTTGGACTTAAACTCTAGCGGCAAAGTGTAGAAATGTTACCACCCTTTTTCTAAGCACTTACAGAATTTACAGGTTACTCAGCAAACTGTTCAAAGACTGTCCAAGAGTTGCTTCCAGTATTACATCACGCAAGGACTGACTTTCACGTGGACAGGTCCACACACCGGAATCCTGACAACTTCCACTGCTGCTAAAGTAGAAAAATAGCGTGCCTTACTCCAAACACAAACCGGAAGCTGGTTGGTCTATGTATGGTGAATATATGAAGAAACTAAGGACTCTTTTAATCAGACTTTGGGAAAAGGAAAATAGGGTAAAATGAAAGCCAGTTTGGTTGTCACTGAAGGTTGAGATTTTTTTTTGAAATTGAGAGTTCTGACTAGAAAGGAATTGTATGGTTTTGATAATAGAAAGTATAGAAAATTCATGAAAGCTGAGGGTTTATGTAAATTATAGAAGGTTTGTGTAGGTTGTAGGAGGTTTGTTCAGAGAAAAAAGAATTTGAACAGTCAGAAAAGTGGTTTTCGAAGAATGTGTAATTAGTCACCCTAGCTAACAATCCTCTACTCTCCCCACTTATTAGGGTGGCACTTTCCTCTATCTTAATCATCTGGAGTTCAGAATCAGACGAACAAAACTGACCCCTTGTCCATTAATTCTCTATTCACCTCTCATCCTGTATCACCCTATCAGGAGCTTCCTACTTGTGTGGGACCAACACCTATATGTGTCTCCCTACTAATTGGACAGAAACCTGTACCCCAATCTATCTCATCCCAAATATCAACGTAATCCCACCCCATAAGCCTCTTTCAGTTCCTAGTACACTACCTGTCAATCTAAGGACCAAACGAGATATACAGGCAATTCCTCTTGTTGCTTTAAGAATTTCTATAAAAATAGGTGTAGGGACAAGAGGACTGGCCACTGCCCTGTCCTATTCTCACTCTCTCTCACTCTCTAAAGCCCAATGAATTCGTAAAAAAAGCAAACTGAGTCATGAAATCTGAGGTTTCGCACACACTGGGTGTCTTGACTATTGCCTTTCATTGGTCCACTCACTCTCCTATTTATTTTTCTAACTTTTAGAGCCTGGCCTTAATGAGAATTATGGCTATGCCCCAAGAGCCGCTTAATCTCAGCCCATTTGAGATTATGTATGGACACTCATTCATGCTGGATTTCAGCCTATTAACCCCCTCCAACCCAACAATGGGCTCATACTTCCCCTCACTGGCACACATGCAAGCCAAACTAGAAAAGGAAGTACACAAGCTTCTTCAACCCTTCACAACCAAAGACTCACACCTATCAATCCTCCTGGGAAATCAATTTTACAAGAGAACATGGGGAAAACCCCCCTCCAGCCCAGCTGGACAGGGCCCCATACTGTTATCCTGTCCGCCCCCGCCACTGTCAAAATTGAAGGGGATTCACACTGGACTCATCTCTCTCACATCAAACCATACATAAACAACACTTCTAAAACCTACATCTCCACGCCAACAGGTCCTCTGTCTCTTAAAAAGCAACTCACAATTATTACCTCTCAAGGTTTTTTTACTTCCTCACTCAGGTTTTCAAAGACATCGCCTGGTTTCGACCTTATACACGGAGATTGACGACTCCTTAACTGGATGTGGGACTTGGTTTTGCAAGAGCAGACCCACCGTCTACCCGCTGGACAACTCAGTGGAAAACTCCCCTTGTCACCTGGCTCATCTCCATCCTTGGTCCTTTATTAATTATATGTCTCTTACTTATGTTAGCCCCCTTCTTCCTAAAATTTTTACAAAATCACATCCGTGAAGTTACCCAAGTCACTTTTAACCAAATGCTCTACACCCATACTCCTCATTACCGACTGAACCCCACTTAGAGTGATCCTTAGAGAGGCAGCCACCCCTCACCACCCCTACTCAGCAGGAAGAGGTTACAGAAGAAGGTGACCTCCATCCCTTTCCCCTTGAGGCCTCCCTAGGAACAACTGTCTTTCTTTTTTATATATATCAAATAGTCGGGAATCTTAAGTTTCATTTCTTTAACCCTGCCATTAAGTCTCATTTTAGGGCTTGCAGCAGAGAAACAACCCCAAAGGAATGTCTGATATCACAATCCTTTGTCCAGCAGCCAATTAGATGAAGCCCACAACCCTTCTCACTCCCCCCTCCTGAAAAAGACCCTTAAAAGCCAGTTCAACCCTGTGCTAGGGGCAATTCCCTTTGTGAGCCAGCTGGCAGGTTTTCTTTCAATAAAATCTTGTACATTGATCTTTTCGAACTCGATGGATTCTAACACTTTATACTTGCAAAGCAAGGAATTTCCTAAATAAAAAAAACTTTTCAGCCACTCAGACTGACATTGTTCAATGCTTAAAATTTAGGGCATAAATTTTATTAATTTTGTTTTTCTTATTCTTGATATTTCTATATTTAAGAAGGCTTAATTTTTTTCCCAATGTATCCTCTAAATTATTAGGTAAATCATTTTTCTACCTTAGTTAGAATGTCAAAATACAAAACAGGGTAATTCTCAGTTTTAATTTTGAACCAGGCAAATGTATCATATATTCAAAAAAATTAATAATTTAAAAGTAAAAAAAGAGATGATAAGATATTTCTTAAATTAAGGGCTTTTTTTCCCCCCATGTGTAAGGTGGTTTTAATAAAACATAATTATTAAATAAATTTTAACAAAAGCCTGTCTTCTCAAAATGTTTTTTAGTTTGTTCTTATTGTCCTGTAGTTCACACTACTATCAGTATATTCCCAAATTAAAAAGTTTTAAATTTCCTTGTGTGTGACACACTTTTCTTTACTTTCACAAAATGTTATCTATTTATAAATCAACTTAGTATTTAAGCTACAGGATAAAGGCTTAACTTTATCTTCCATTCAGTGGTAACAAAATTTGAAAAATGACAAATTTCCTCACAATGAAAAGTAGATTCCCATGAGGCTGACACAGTGTCTAAAAATCTTAACATTGCCCCTTGAGGGCTTTGTGGAGACAAGCAATTTAATTAAGTTAAGACATTATATTTCCTGGGTAAATCATTTGCTACCCAAACACAACAGCACACATTTTTCCACAAAAGATAGAAAACAAGGGCATGTTTCAGAGAAATGAAGAGGTAAAAAAGGTCTGATCTATGAGAGTTACCATGTTCTGGTAGTCACTTCATGACCAAAATGGAGCATCACAAGGCTTCAGAAATCTCTTATAGATTTTCTTAAGCTATTTACTATATTATTTGGGTAAGAACTTTGTGTTCTTGTTGTTCTCCATTTTTGTTTTGGTTTGTTTTGTTGGTTTTAATAACTAACAAACCAATCCTTAAGACAAGCACTGCTCACATTTAATATGACCTTGTATTGCCTATGAGCCATGATCCCAAATTATTATTTTATCCTGGTACTGTAGCAAGATATGTCTTTACCACACATACCTACAAGTTTCCATGGACAATTTATTTAGAAAAATAAACCAAAATAAATAAAGTAAACAGTAGGCAAGCTGGTAATGGTGCAAGAATTTATAGACCCCTGAGCAAATGACATAAAATCTATTTCTGCTGTATTTAGTCATTAATTATCCTGAAAATTTCTTAATTTAAAACAAAAAAAATAAAAGCCATAAAAATTCTGAGATCTCAAGAAATTAAAGAACAAAAATAAAAAAACATACACCCAGACACAAACAATAAAAATGACTGAAATATAGAAAATAAATTAATTCTAGACCTACAAATCTCCTGAATTCTTTTTACTTCTAAAATAAAAGATTTGCATTTTATTAACAATGCAATATGAGACACATCATTGATTCTATGTAATGTGAGAATTGGAAGTGAGTTCTTAAGTATAAAGTGAAATGTTTAGTGAGTTTTAACTTTAATATGAGAAGAGACTAGCCAATAAAGTAAGAAAACAAAGGAACTTCTCTATCTTGGCTTGAACTCTAAGTAGAAATATGTTTATCTTGATAAATGATAACTGCAAGTCAACTCTCATGCAAGTTTGGGTTTCAACATTATACTGTTTACATATTACATATACATATTCTGACACAGAAAACCCTATACTAAAATATCAACATGAAAAGATGCTATCCTATGACATCCTGTGTCACTGGGCAGAATAAAACAAATTTTCTCAGGCTCACTAAGTTTTATCTCAGAAGTGTAAGGATAGTTTAATGTTGGAAAATCAAGGTCACTTACTATATTGAAAAAAATACATGATCATATCAATTGACATATAAATATTATTTAGTAAAGTGTAATATCTCTTTATGATAGACTTTCTTAGAAAACTAAGAATAAAAAGACACGTTAGAAACCCCATAAAAGACATCAAAAGCTAACAAAATAAAATATGTTATGTTGAAACACTGAACGATTTCCCCCTTAAGATTCCTTGGAGATTTATTTCTTAAGAAAGAAGACAAGTATATCCATTCTTACCACCTCTGTTCAATATTTTACAGGAAATTCCAACCAGTGCAGTGAGAAAAAAAAAGAAATACATGACATAAAATTTAAAAAGAAGAAATAAAATTCTCCCTATTTATTTACAAATAACATGATTGTCTATATTTAGAATCCCAAAGTTTTTGAAAAACAAAACAAAATACAACTTCTCATACTAATAAGTGCTTCTAATAGCACAAGTTACAAGGTTAGCACACAAAAATTGCTTATAAATCTGTCTTCTGGGAAAGAACAAAAAAACACAATTTTTAAAAAAACAACAAAATATCTATAAGCATCTGTACGCTGACAGCTACACAATTTTTATTAAAGTAAGCAAAGAACAACATAAATTGCAAAACATATAGTGTTCATAAACTGGAACATTAAACATGATAAAGATAATACATAGGAGCAGATTAAATGCTATAAAAGAAGATAATCAATGGTCTTGAAGACATAACAATATAATCAATCCAAACAAAAGCAAAAAAAAAAAAAAAAAAAAAAAAGGAAAAGAAAAAGACTACAAAAGAAATGATCACAACCTTAATTATCTCTGGGGAAACTTCAAATGCTTTCTACATTTAGCTATAAATCAAGAAGAAAGATGGGGGATGATAAAAAATATTTGACAAAATGAGCTCTGATAAAAAAGAGGAAAAGTATATAAACCATGGTTTCAAGATACTTAATGAACCCACACACATGAATTTCATGCCAGAACAGATGATAATCAAGTTGATAACTACTAACAATATGAAAAATAACTTAGAGCATCCAGGTGAAAAAAAGGTACATCAAATGCATAGGACCAAAGATAATAATGACTTTGGACTTCTCTTTAGAAAATGTCCGAACCAGAAGCCAAAGGAATTACATTGTTAAAGTGCTGAAGTAAGAAAATACCTAGAATTTTATATCCAGAGAAAATATATTACAAAAACAAAGGTAAGTTAAATTTTTTTCAGGAAAACACAATATCAGAGAACAGCACAAAGCAGACTTCAAACGAATATATGCTACTATGCATAAAGAAGGAACATACTTTTTATAGCAGATTTATAATAGCTGAAACCTGGATGTCTTATATGTCCAATAACAGGTGGATGGGTTTAAAAGTTGATAAACCCAAACAATTTATAAATACAATAAAAAGTAATAAACTCTTAATACACATATCTACATGGATATTTCTCAGAAATATTATGCTGATTAAGTCATATACCAAAAAGAGATACAGTATGGTTCACTCTAGGCACACCAAATATAATATCTGACCGAAAGCAAATTCATGGTTTCCTGGGTCCACGTATGAAGGAGGAGAGAGATTTAATTGAAAAAATGACAAGGGAGCTTTTATGAGTGATGCAAATATTTTATATCTTGATTTTGGTGGTGTTTACATAAGTGCATAACCCCCCATGTATACACTTAAAATCCATTTGTTTTGTTGACTGTAAACCATATCTCCATAAATTTACTACAGGTGAATAAATTAATGAACATAGGAGTAAATAAAAATCTTAAGCAATATGATTTCTGAAGATATATAATTGAAAACAATTTTCTTCTAATTTTTCTTAGTGGGAGAGTCCAAGAAAAAGACAGAGAGAAGGAGAGATAACAGATAGAGACAGACAGGCGGGTAGGACGAGAGATGAGAAGCATCAATTCTTCACTGCAACACCTTAGTTGCTCCTTGATTGCTTTCTCATATGTGCTTTGACTGGGCGCTCCATTCGAGCCAGTGATCCCTGGCTCAAGCCAGAGACCTCTGAGTCCCATTCTGATGCTCTATCCACCTCACAACACCTGGTCAGACATAACTGAAAGCAATTTTCAAAGATAATAATATAACAATGCAAACTCATAATGCATTCAATAAAGCATTCAAAAATTAAATTAAAATTCAAGTGGGAGACATTCTGGAGAGACACAGAATTGATAATTCTACACAAAGGTAAAGCATTGATGACCAAGAAAGTCAGAATCTTGGTTAGATTGTATAGGCTGGATAAGCAAATAGGAAGCTGTGATTGGAAAGAGGTATCCTCAGGTTTCTGGCATTTTGGCAAGTTCTATATCTTGACCTGGTTGTGATATTCATCTGATGTTCTCTTGATAATAATTTAAGCTATCAGTTTTATCTATTCTTCTTTTTGTGTATTAATTTTACAGTACAAATAAGAAAAACCAACTCCGGCTGCCTTTCCACCAGGCTGCAATCACATATTTCATCACACATGCCATTCATGAAAGCTTTGCTTTCCTCAGAGTTAACTCAAATTTTTAATAATTTATGAAATGCATTTTTTCCTCACATTTTTGCAGATATTCCATAGCTGATTTGAGGAGAGGGAACCAGAACTCTGTACTAGTCTGCCATCCTAGCAAGAAGCAGAACATTTATCACTTTTTAAATTTAGAACTTTAACTTTTTTAAATTACTTGATCACCAGTCCTCTTGATTAAGTAATAAAGATATATGTTACATATTTAAATATATAGAAAATAAATTTTAAATATATTTATTTACAATATATTTAATAAATACATATGAATAATTTTTATATGTAAAATATACATTTCTATTTATGTACAATGTATATTTATGGCACTATATATGTGTGTGTATGTGTAAGGACGTCTGATCAAACTCTATAATGTGTGTATGCATGTGGTCATAATATAAAATTTAATGGTTTACTTTGTTCTCACTTAACATTATAACAAACATTTCTCATGTTATTAAATGTTTAAACATCTACAACTTGTAATGACCACAAATATTTGAGCTGATGGATGGACATGCTATATTCTACCATTTTCTCATTTATTGCGAGAAAGTTTTATTATCTTTAAATTTACACTGTTCATAATAATTCTACATTAACATCTTTTCACATGAAAATGTAATTATATTTATTTTTTTGTAATTATATTCTTAAAGTGAAATCTTAAATGTGAAATTATTGGACTACACTTAAAGGGCTAGTGGGTTAAAGACAAAATATTAAAAATATTTTTTTTTCTCAGTACTGAATTTTCTGTTAGATAACATTTAGCAATTTGAACTCTTAGCAATAATATGAAAAGTATTTCAGCATACATAGCTGGTTTAATAATTTTTAAAACTTTCTAAATTTGATGCTTTATTAAATTGTATTTCTGTTTATTTTCATATTTTACTGCTATTAAAGTTGACATTTTTATAATTTTTGTCTCTTTTGTAAGTTTTTCATTGAAACATATTTGACATTATATGGTGCAAATTTAAGATCTACATGTTGATTTATTAATTTGTATATTGTAATATAATTACCATTTTAGTGATAAAAACTCTATCACATCACATAATTATTATTTCCTTTATGTGGTGGATATAACTAAAATCTAGTCTCATAGCAAGTTTCATGATTATAATACAATATTTTTTACTCTATTCAATATGCTGTACATTAGATCTCTGAAGCTATTTATCTAATGGTTGAAAGTTTGTATTCTTAAATAACAGCTCTCCTATTCCCTACCTTCCAACTTCTGGTAATCACCATTCTACTTTATGCTTTTATGAGTTTGCCTTTTTTAGATTACTAATATAAATGATACCATAGAGTATTTGTCTTCCTGTGTCTGACATCTCTCTTAGCACAATGTCCTCAAAATTCATTCATGTTATTGTAAAAGGCAGGATTTTCTTCTTTCTCATGTCTGAGTAATATTTTATTGTATCTATACCACATTTTCTTTATTCATTCATCTCTTGATGATACTTAGGTTTTTCCTATATCTTGCCTATTGTGCAGTAAACATGGGAGCTCATATAACTCTTTGATATCCTGTTTTCATTTCCTTTAGTAGATACGAAGAAGTGAAATTGCTGAGTTGTATGGAAGTTCTATTTTTAATTTTTCAAAGAACCTCCGTATTGTTTCCATCATGGCTGAACCAATTTCCATCCTCACCAAGATTGCACAAGGCTTTTCTTTTCTTTACATCTTCACCAACTCCTGTTATCTCCTGTCTTCTTAATGATGGACAGAGGAACTAAGTAGATACTTTTTTTCTAAAGAGGACATCCAGATAGCCAAAAGGCACATAAAAAGATTGTAAACATCACTAATTATTAGGAAATGCATATCAAAAACACAGTGAAATATTACCTTACATCTGTTAGAATGATTGATATGTTATAAGTTTAGTTATCATCTTTTGACCCTTTTTAAATTAGACATTTTCTTTTTATTTTTTTAATTTTTTTATTTTTATTTTATTCATTTTAGAGAGGAGACACAGAGAGAGAGAGAGAGAGAGAGAGAGAGAAAGGGGGGAGGAGCTGGAAGCATCAACTCCCATATGTGCCTTGACCAGGCCAGTGCAGGGTTTTGAACTGGCGACCTCAGTGTTCCCAGGTCGACGTTTTATCCACTGTACCACCACAGGTCAGGCTCTTTTTATTTTTTTAGTGGAAGAATCCTTGTTATGTATTTATATTTTATGTTTTGGAGTAATCAATATTAATCTACACATGACATCTTTATTGTAATATTTTTTTCTCAGTATCTACTTTACTATATAATATTTGATTTTAGATATTTTAACTGCTAATTGTAGATCTTTTAAACCTGTATAAAATTTATCTATTTTTTATTGTTTTTCTGTTTTATTTTATGCTTAGTAAAATTCTAAATATCTGGAGTTTTAGATATTCAATTAGAATTTATTGTATATTTTAGGTGAATTAAAATTATATATATTTATATACTACATATGTACTACATAATGATATAAATATAAAACATATAATATATGTGTCAAATATATATAATTCCACTCAAAGAAACAGAAATAAGAACAAAATCTATTCTACTCAATTTCTAACCTTGGTATCTCTGTTTCATTCATATATTCCCATGACTAAAAGTGATCTTTACTTTAAACTTTAGGATAATTTGAAATGTTTATAATAAGCATTTTTCAAAGAGGTATAAATTATGTGTAAGAGAGTGTGTGTGTGTGTGCGTGCGTATGTATACTTGCAGGTATATACATACATATGCACACATACGCAAACACATAAGATTCGGAGTAAGGATTTAACATTTAAAAATTTTTTACATCATGTATTTATGAAATAAAATTATTTTTATGTGTTTAAAATACTATTTTAATTACATTTTATTTTTCTACAAAGTAAGATCTCTTTTAGTGTTTTCTTTGGATTTTTATATTTATATATTTTAAAAAGGCATCTTCAACATCGAACATATTTAGAAAGATGCATGTAAATGAAGCATCATTTGAAAGATTTTGTTAAAAAAAGAGAAAAATTATTGTACCAGAAACCGTGGGTAAGCTAATAATTTCAGTTTAGATCTCTAGGAGACAATAGATATGGTGTTATATATTTCTCATAGTAAACATAAAATATAATATTTAGTGTTTGCTATACAGAAGATATTGGAAAACGCATTACATATATTATTTCATTGAATTCTTGAAAAACAAACACCAGGGTGTCTTTTATTTTTTACAAAGTAGAAAAACGGGCTTAAAATAGTTAAATGTTTTCTGTCAGAAAAAATTGAGACTAGGACTTGAATCCAAGTTTATATGACTCTTAAGACATCATCTTAAGTACTGTGCTTTTGTCAGATTATAGAAAACATAAAAGTTTATCTAGTGAAACAAATACTTTCCTGTCCTGTCTTTAAATTCTAGAAGAAATTTACTGTGTGAAAGTTGAATAACAAAGATGGATGATGCCTTCAACCTATGTTTTACTGAAAATAGAGTAACATTTTTTAAATGGCCATTTTTTTGTATCAGCCTTTGATAACAGCTCAGTTCATAACATTGAATCATAACTTGGTGCAGATATGTCTATGGACAGCAGGCTAGGACAGGTCAGACATGTTGTTATCTAAGATCAACTTGATTTGGGAATGTATTTATCATATGTCCATCATAGGAAGAACCATAGAAAATTAGAAGGAAGGGCTTAATTTTAAAGAAACATCAGGGGAATGGCAGATTCTTTTATAGAGAAAAATATGTCATGGAGAAAGTCAATGTGAGTTAGTAGTTATCTGTCTTCAAAATAACCAAGGGAGGTCCTTAAAGAAAGGACAAAGTTGAGAACTGAAGCTGGGTTGATTACTTGTTCTCTGCATATACAATTTTAGGAGTCATGTGGAGTTAAACTCAGTGCCAAGTCAAAAAATGTTGAAAGCATTGAAACACTTTGAAACCTTAGTTCACCACTGTATCCCAGCACTCAGGAAGTGCTGGGCATAGAGCACGTGTTAGATCAATTTTCATACAGTAAAAATAAATGATTGCATAAAAAAGGAATAAATGAGTTTCCAAAAAGATAATTTTTTTTTTGACAGAGACAGAGAGAGAGTCAGAGAGAGAGGGACAGATAGGGACAGATAGACAGGAAGGGAGGGAGACAAGAAGCATCAATCCTTTATTGTGGCACCTTAGTTGTTCATTGATTGCTTTGTCATATGTGTGTTGACGGGGGGTCTACAGCAGACTGAGTGACTCATTGCTCAAGCTAGTGACCTTAGGTTCAAGCTGATGAGCTTTGCTCAAACCAGATGAACTGGTGCTCAAGCCAGTGACCTCAAGGTTTCAAACCTGGGTCCTCTGCGTCCCTGTCTGACACTCTATCCATTGTGCCACCACTTGGTCAGGCCCAAGAAATAATTTTTAAAAATCTATGTATATTTCTGATTACTTTTGGCATCATATTAAATGTTTTTTACAACATAAAGATTAATTTTGTCTTAATTTTTGTTAAAAACTTTAATTTACAGGAGTTTTTCCTTCAATTAATAATGTATCAATTATATACAAGCACTGTACAAAATTATTTCTTGTAATTATTTTAATAAATACTCATCAGAAACATTAAATGTTAGACACTATTTTTTTTGCAGATGATTAAAATAAAGGCTCACAGAGGTCTAGCATCTTGTCCGAAGCTACACAGCTATAACAAAGATTTTTGCCTTATCCTCCCAAGCTAATGCCCTTTAGGATTCTGTAAACTAAATATATGAAGCCATATTTTCTTTGTTTTACCCTTTTGAGAAATTCTCATTACAAAAGTTTCAAATTATCCTCAAGTTTAAACTTTGTTCAGTCTCTGATCAGGTACCAGACCATTACTGCCCTCAAATAAGTCATATTTTATAGAATACCTAAAAATCATCAGAAGATGATCACTCATATTTTCACCACAAATCAACCAACCGACCTGGACCTACTTACATATTAAATTTACAGGAATTGTTGGAGGAGGAGGAGGACATTATGTCTTTCTGGTTGTAAAATTAAAGAAAATATTTTTGTGAGTCTGTAGAACCATTTGTACGTCTCTAAAACTGTTTCTACGGGGCTAATGAGTAATTAGGTTCTAAGAAAGAGACTATTTCACTACCTAATACTAATTCAAGGTATACTAGGTTAAATCTCCTCCCAGCTGCTCAAAGAACTTTGTATTTTGGTTCTTTCCTCTTATTATATTAACTACTTTTATAATAGCAAATTTTTACTACCTTTATGAAAACAAGCTTCAGTGTCTTCCAGTTTTAAAACAAACAAAAAAAGAACAAATAATAAAACATTATTCACTACCTTCCACTTGTTGCTAACTACATTTTTCACTTCTATTTAGAGATAATCTCTCACTTCTGCCTTTCTTTTAGATTAATGAAAAAAATTTTAATAACAATTATTTATCTTTCTTAATTGATAGTAATAAACTATTTTTAAAATTGTTACCCAAGGGAGTTTTACTGTCTGTGCCCTCTAGTATAAAGTTGAATACAGGCCTGACCTGTGGTGTCGCAGTGGATAAAGCATCGACCTGGAATGCTGAGGTTGCTGGTTCAAAACCCTGCACTTGTCTGGTCAAGGCACATATGGGAGTTGATACTTCCTGCTCCTCCCCCTTTCTCTCCCTCTCTCTCTCTTCTCTAAAATGAACAAATAAATAAATAAATTTTAAAGTTGAATACAAATGGTAAGGGCAGAATTCCTGACCTTTTCCACCATCTAAGAAAGAAAGCATTTAATTTTTACCACTACAAATGATGTTAGCTTCTGGATTTTTGATAGATGCCCTTTAACCAAATCTAAGAAGCTCTTTCTATTCCCGGTTTGCAGAAAGTTATTTTCTTTTTATTGAAAATTTATGCCAAACCAGGTGGTGGCGCAGAAAATAAAGCATCAGACAGGGACGCGGAGGACCCATATTCGAAACCCCATGGTCGCCAGCTTGAGCGTGGGCTCATCTGGTTTGAGCAAGGCTCACCAGCTTGAGCCCAAGGTTTCTGGCTTGAGCAAGGGTTCAACTTGGTCTGCTATAGTCCCCCTTTCAAGGGACGTATGAGGAAGCAGTCAATGAACAACTAAGGAGCCACAATAAAGAATTGATGCTTTTCATCTCTCTCCCTTCCTGTCTGTCTGTCCCTATCTCTCCCTCTCTGTCTGTCACTAAATAAATAAATAAATAAAATTTATGATTAGTTTTGTCTATTGCTTTATTCACATTTAGTGAGGTGATTATATGGTTTTCTTCTTTAGACTTTTGATATGGTGAATTACAATAACTGATTTTTCCCATTTTTTAAATTGAGGTAAAATATACATAACATTGTAATGTATTATATATTAACCATTTTGATGTGTACAGTCAGTGACATTAATTACATTCAGGTCGTTGTTAAACCATCACCAATGTACATCTTTAGAATTCTTTTCTCTTGCAAAACTAAAACTCTATAGCCATCAAGAAATTACTCCACCCTCACTTCCTAACACCTGGTAACCACCTTTCTACTTTCCGCCTCTATGATTTTGACTGCTATGAAGTACCAAATGTACCACATGTAAATAAAATTCTACAATACTTGTCTTTTTGTCACTAGCTTATTTTACTAAGTCTAATGTTTTTAAAGTTTATTCATTTTGAAGCATACTGCAGAATTTTGTTCTTTTAAAGGCTGAATAGGATTCTATTTTAGATACATAGATGATGATGATAGATAGATAGATAGATGATAGATAGATAGATAGATAGATAGATAGATAGATAGATGATAAATAGATAGATGATAGATGATGATTGATGATAGATATATAGATGATTGATAGATAGATAGATGATAGATAGATGTCACATTTTGCTTCTCCATTCACTTATAGACAGGACTTGCTTCCACATTCTAGCTAATTTGAATAATGCTGCCCTTAAAATTGAAATACAAATATCTCTTTGAGACTCTCCTTTCAATTCTTTTCATTATATACTCAAAAGTAAAATTGCTGGATTATATGTTAATATTATTTTTTTAGGAAACTTTATATTAATATCTAAAGTGGCTGTATCATTTTACATTCCCACCAACAGTGTACAAGGGTTCCAACTTCACATTCATGCCAATCCTTATTTTCTGTTGTTTTGATAATAGCCATTCTAATGAGAGTGAGGTGATATTTTATTGAAGTTTAGGTTTTCATTTTCATGAGTAAAGATTTTGAGCATCCTTTTGTTTACTTATTGGTCATTTGTATATCTTGTTTGCAGAATTCCTTATGCAAATCCTTTGCCCATTTAAAATTTTATTTTTGTTTTTCTTTCTTAAAATTATTTGGGCTATTCTACCTCATTCATATTTTTTAAATATTAGTATTGTACACCACCAAATCTTATATAATTTTTATCAACCAATGTTACACCAATGAATAAATTCAAAAAAACAAAAAAATATATAAAAATTAACTTTCAAAACAATATTACCATAAAATAGAGGAGAGATGATGGCGATGGAATAGGCAGATGTTCCAACTCCCATCTCCCAGAACCAAGGTGGATTACAAATAAACTTAAGAACAATCATCTTGAAAAACTAACTTTGGACTAAACTAAGAGGAATTTATAACCAAGGATCACTGAGGAAACCCCACTGAGACTGGTAAGAAGGGTGGAGACGTGGAAAGGGTTGCCCCACTTGCAGGAGCAAGTGGTGGCTCATAGGGACTCTCATGGTAGGGTGGGTTGCCTGGAGAGTTGTGGGCCCTCAGCCCCAAAACTGGAGCTCCAGAGACTAATAGAGGCATACAAACAGTATTTAGCTGAGAAAAGAGCCAATTTACAGTTTGTGAGAAAAAGATAAAACTCTCAGACCCTAGCTGCTTGTTAAAGGGACTGCGCAGAAAACCTCATTCACAGCCACTTACCCAGGGCTCTGAAAGCGTGGGGAGATAAAAGGACTGGAGTTGCAAGAAGAGAGTGTAATCTCAGAGGCATAGGGAGAGACACAGTGGGGGATAGCCACCCTCACCCCGATGCTAAGTCACCCACCAAATCTAAAGTGGCCATTTTTCCTGGGAGAAGCAACACCTGCAAAGGGAAGCAATTACCATGCTCATCAGAGTCTCTCCTGATCCACTCAGAGGAAAGAGCTGCTTAGAAGTAGGGAGTGCTTCAGGGACACAGGTTTTGAATGCAGAGGTCTGAGCTACACCGCTGCCCCATGCTGCTGAGTACCCACCAAAAGGTGGGTGGACCCCACTGTGATGGTGGTGGCAGTCTGGCGCCAGCAGTGCCTGTGCCCAAGCACCCAATGTGGTGGTGGCATCAGTGGGCTAACGGGTAGACCACACATCGGAACACAGAGGCCAAGAGTAGATTTTATCACTGGGCAAGAGTAGATATAAACCAGCCTTGGAGTGCAGCTAATATTTACAAAGGCACCTGTGCCCAGCAGAGGCAGACACAAATTCTGGATTGCCTGTAGCTCCAAGAAGGTTAGCAAGGGCCAGTCATAGGCAGTGACCCCCACTGGTCTGTACCAGGTTTCAGCCAGGAAGGTCCAGGGCTAGCATATCCAGCGGCCAGATATGTAGAACATCAACATATCAGGACCTAACAACCCTTGTTAGAGTGGTATCTTAAAGAAGGGCTCCTCACACCTTATCCAGCTAAGGCATAGAAAACACCAACACAAATAGCAAAAAACAAACAAAAAAACCAGTAGTAGTAGAAAAGTAGCTCAAAGCAAATTACAAACAAGAGATGATGCCAATCCAAGATCTAGAAACAACAAAATTGGAAGCTTGAGGCAGACAACACCAAAATTATACTCAGCTAGCTAAACAAAGAGCACACCTCAAGGATGAGTCTATACAAAGACAAAATTGGAAGACAGAAAAATTCAATTGAAATGAATCAACAATAGAAATCCCCATAAAAAAAACTGAATGAGATAGAAATAACCAAGATACCAGATGCAGAGTTTGAAATAATGATTATTAGGATGCTCAAGGGCCTTAGAGCAAAAATGAATGGGCATAATGAGTACCTAAATAAAGAAATAGCAAGCATCAAAAAGGACATTAAAGTCATAAAAAATAACAGTCAGAAATAACAAATATAACATCAGAAATGAAGACAACATGAGAACGAATTAACAACAGGCTTGATGAAGCAGAGGATTAAATCAACCATTTAGAGAAAAAGATAAACAAAAGCACAAAAGCATAACAGCAAAAATAAAAGAAGCTCAAAAAGTCTAAGGAAACTCTAAGAGAGCTCCATGACAACATGAAGATAAACATCTGCATCATAGGGATTTCCTAAAAAGGAAGAGAAAGAACAAGGGATAGAGAACCTGATTGAAGAAACCATAGCTGAAAACTTCCCTAAATTGATGGGAAAAAGAGTTACACAAGTTCAAGAATCACAGAGAGTTTCATTAGAGAAGAACCTGAAGAGGCCTACACCAAGACACATCACAATTAATATACCAAAGTTAAGAGATAAAGAAAGGATACAAAAAGCTTCAAGAGAAAAGCAGTCACCTACAGAGGAGCCTCCATAAGGATGACATCCGACTTTTCAAGAGAAACACTTGAGGCAAGAAGAAAATGGCAAGAAATATTCAAAGTAATGCAAAACAAAAGCCTACAACCAAGACTTTTTTATCCAGCAAGGCTATTGTTTAGAATTAAAAGAGAAATAAAAAGCTTCCCAGACAAAAAAACCCAAAAAACATAAAACTCAAGAAATTCATTACAACCAAACCAATGCAGCAAGAAATGTTAAGGGGCCTGTTGTAAATAGAACAAAGGGGGGAAAACACTGGAAAAAGAGGATTGTAGATATAAAGAATGAAATGGCAAAAAACAACTACATATCAAAAATTGCCTTAAATGTAAATGGCTTAAATGCTCCAATCAAAAAACATAGTATAGCTGCATGGTTAAGAAATCTGGACCCGTACACAGGCTGTCTACAAGACAACCATCTAAAAACAAAAGATAAACATAGACCAAATGTGAAGAGATAGAAAAAAACATTTCATGCAAATGTAAATGAAAATAAAAGCTGTGGTAGCAATACTTATATCTGACAAAATAGACTTTAAAACAAAGACTATCATAATGGATAAAGGAGGTCACTACATAATAATAAAGAGAGCAATCTAACAGGAAGATATAATCATTTTAAATATCTATGTGCCTAATATAAGAACACCTAAATATATAAAGCAGATTTTGATGGACATAAAGGGCAAGATCAACAGCTATACTATAATAGTAGAAAAATTTAATACCACACTAATAAATAGATCCTCAAGAAAGAAAATTAAAGAAACAGCAGCCAACTAGATCACACACTACAACAGTAATAGTCAACCTGGTCCCTACCACCCACAAGTGGGCGTTCCAGCTTTCACGGTGGGTGGTAGCAGAGCAACCAAAGTATAAATAAAAAGATAGATTTAACTATAATAAGTTGTTTTATTAAGATTTATTCTGCCAAACTTAACAAGAATCCAACATAAAGTACTAGGTAAGTAATTATTATTATATGCTTTAACTCGCTGTAACTCTGCTTCATAAATTTTATAAAGTAAAGTTACTTCCCTACTTATAAATCACCATTACTGTGAAACCAGTGGGCGATTAGAAAATTTTACTACTAACAGAGATACAAAAGTGGGCGGTAGGTATAAAAAGGTTGACTACCCCTGCACTAGATCAACTAGATTTAATAGATATCTTTAGAACCTTTCACCCTAAAGCAGCAGAATATACATTCTTTTCAGGTGCTCATGAACATTCTCTAAAATAGACCACATGTTAGGACACAAAATGAATATCAATAAATTTTAAGAACATTGAAATCATATCAAGCATTTTCTCTGATCCCAATGGCAGAAAACTAGAAATCAACTACAATAGAAAAACTGAAAAACATTCAAACATTTGGAGATGAAAGAGCATGTTATTAAATAACAAATGGGTTAACAATGAGATCAAGAAAGAAATAAAAAATTTCCTTGAAACAAATGAAAATTAACAAAGAACAACTCAAAATTTATGGGACACAGGAAAAGCAGTCCTGAGACGGAAGTTCATAGCATTGCACGCATACCTTAAGAAGCAAGAAAAAGCTCAAATAAACAACCCTGCATCTAAAATAACTAGAAAAAGAACAGTAAGTAAAGCCCAGAGAAAGTAAAAAATAATAATAATAAAGATCAGAGTGGAAATAAATGACAAGAAGCCAAAAAAAATACAGAAGATAAACAAAACCAGGAGCTGTATTTTTCAAAAAGGTAAACAAGATTGATGAATCTTTAACAAAACTCGCCAAGAAAAAAAGAAAGAGGACTCCAATAAATAAAATTAGAAATGAGAGAGGAGAAGTAATAACTGACACAGCAGAAATACAAAAGATTGTAAGAAAATACTATAAAGAACTGTAGGCAAAAACATTAGACAACCTAGGTGAAATGGACAAATTCCTTGAAATACATAATCTTTTAAAACTCAATCTGGAAGAATCAGAAAATCTAAACAGACCAATTACAACAAATGATATTGAAACAGTTATCAAAAATCTTCCAACAAACAAAACTCCTGAGCCAGAAGGCTTCACAGGTAAATTTTACCAAATATTCAAAGAAGAACTAACACCTATCCTTCTCAAGCTATTTCAAAAAATTCAAGAGGTGGGAAGATTTCCAAGCTTCTTTTATGAGGTGAGCATACTACTCATTTGAAAACCAGGTAAAGAAACTACAAAGAAAGAAAACTATAGTCCAATATCCCTGATGAACTTAGATGCTAAAATTCTCAACAACATATTAGCAAACAGGATACAATAATACATAAGAAAATATTACACATCATGATCAAGTGGGATTTATTCTGGGGAGACAAGGCTGGTACAATATTTGCAAATCAATCTATGTGATTCATCACATAAACAAAAAGAAGGAGAAATATCACTTGATAATATCAATAGATGCTCAAGGAAAATACAAACAAGTGGAAGCATATACAGTGTTCATGGATAGGAAGAATAAATATAATTAAAATGTTTACATTACCTAAAGCAATTTATAAATTCAATGCAATTCCTATTAAAATATGAATGCCATACTTCAAAGATAAAAAACTAATATTTCAAAAATTTATATGGAATCAAAAAAGAATATAAATAGCCTCAGCAATCTTAAAAATGAAGAATAAAGTGGGAGGTATCACACTTCCTGACATCAGGTTATACTACAAGACCATTGTACTCAAAACAGCTTGATGCTGGCATAAGAACAGACATAGAGATCAATGGAAGAGAACAGAGAACTCAGAAATAAACCCAAACCTTTATTAACAATTGATATTTGACAAAGGAGTTAAGAGCATACAATGAAGTAAAGACAGTCTCTTTAAAAATGTTGGGAAAATTGAACAGGTACTTTCAAAAAGAATGAAACTAGATCACCAAATTACACCATTCACACACACACAAAAAAAAATTAAAATGGATAGAACACTTATATGTAAGTCATGAAACCATGACCATCTTGGAAGAAAACATAGGTAGTAAACTTTCCAATAGCTCTTGTAGCAATATTATTGCCGATTTATCTCCATGGGCAAGTGAAATAAAGAACAGGATGAACAAATTAGACTATATCAAACTAAAAAGCTTCTGTACAGCAAAAGACACCATGAACAAAATAAAAAGACAACCCACACAATAGGAGAACATATTTGCCAATACATCTGATAAGGGGTTAATAACCAAAATTTATAAAGAACTTCTAAAACTCAACACCAGGAGGTTAAATTATCCAATCAAAAAATGGGCAAAAGAAATAAATAGACACTTCCAGAAAGTACAGATGGCCAATAGGCATATGAAAAAATATTCAGCCTGACCAGGCTGTGGCACAGTGGATAGAGCATCAAACTGGGATGCAGAAGACCAGGTTCGAGACCCCAAGGTCGACAGATTGAGCACAGGCCCATCTGGCTTGAGCAAAAGCTTGACAGCTTAGACCCAAGGTTGCTGGCTCCAACAAGGGGTTGCTTGGTCTGCTGAAGGCCCACGGTCAAAGCACATGTGAGAAAGCAATCAATGAACAACTAAGGTGTCACAAGGGTAATGAAAAACTAATGATTGATGCTTCTCATCCCTCTCCATTCCTGTCTGTCTGTCTCTATCTATCCCTCTCTCTGACTCTCTCTCTCTCTGTCCTGGTAAAAAAAAAAAAACAACCCCCCCCCCAAAAAACAACAACAACAAGTTCAATGTCACAAATCATCAGAAACATGCAAATTATAACCACAATGAGATATCACCTCACACCTGTCAGAATGTCGCTCATTAACAAAACAACACAGAATAATTTCTGACGAGGATGTGGAAAAAAGGGATCATTCCTGCACTGCTGGTGAGAATGAAAACTTGTGCAGCCACTGTGGAAAACTGTATGGGGTTTCCTCAAAAAATTAAAAATGAAACTGCCTGTTGATTATTCCTACTATTAGAAATATATCCTAAGAATACCAAATCACTGATTCAAAAGAAGACATCCACCCATGTTCATTACATTATTGTTTACAATAGCCAAGATCTGGAAACAGCCCAAGTGTCTGTCAGTAGACAAGTGGATTAAAAAGCTGTGGTACTTATACACAATGGAATACTATGTGCTGTATAAAGAAAGATATCTTACCTTTTGAGACGACATGAATGGAACTGGCGACTATTATGCTAAGTGAAATAAGCAAGGCAGAGAAAGAAAAATATCATATGATCTCATTCATTTGAGGAATCTAATGAACAATGTGAACTGAGGAAGAGGCAGAGGCAGGATCAAAGGGACCAGAGAGAAAGCAGTCAGAGGGAAAAAAGATGAGAGGATGGGATCAGAGAAGCAAAGAGATCAGTGAAATTATATACACATAACACAACATTATAGAGAACAGGACAGCAAATCCTGGAGGGAAGGGGAGAAGGCGTTGGGGGAGGTGGCAAGTGGGGTGTCGAAGTAAACACGTGGTTTGGGGAGATATATATGCAGTGGTACACTTGAATCTATGTAAACACAATAAATTAAAATCAATAAAAATTTAATAAAAAACTATAATAAACCACTTTAAATAAAACAAACAGAAACCACAATATTACCATAGACATCAATATATAAATGTTACTTTATATTCTAGTCAAAAAGAAAGATCTGCAGTTTAAGATTTTTTTTATATTAGTGAGTAAACTTTTTATAAACCATATACACAGTCCTGTCCAATGCCATTAATTGTAACATTAGATTCAAGTCAAATAACTAGATTACTTCACTTATTAAATACACAACATATCTGAAAATTCTGTTTTATTTTTTAGCACTTTATGGTTTTTATTTATTTTTTAATTAAATTTTAATTTATTCTGTTTACATGGATACAAGCATCCCACTAAATATAACTCCCTCACCCCTTACCCTTGTGTCCCTTTATATACCCCCTTTACCCCCTCTCCCCTTTCCTCTAGGACAGTGGTTCTTAACCTGGGTTCTATCAAACCCTAGGGGTTCCATGAGTCCATCTCAGGGGTTCAGAGATGCCACGGAGGCCAGAATAAAGTAATACCGTAATTTGTTGTGAGTTCATGCACTTTGTTGGTTTTGTTCTTTGAGCAAGGTGATGTTCATGCACGGCTCATTTTGTGCACCAGTAAAAAAACATATACCTATGTCTTGAATTTGAAAAAAAAAATCATATTTTATTTATCACTAAAGAAGGGTTCGGTGAATGCACATATGAAACTGGTGGGTTTGGGTTCGATACCTCAAAAAAGTTTAAGAACCACTGCTCTAGAATTTACTGTCCTGTTATCTACATCTCTGTGTTATGTATATATAGTTTCACTAATTTATTTACCTTCTCTGATCCCATCTCCTCATCACCCTTCCATCTTACTGCTGTCCCTCTGGTCCCTGTGACCCTGCCTCTGCCTCTATTCCATTCTTCAGTTCACTTTTTTCATTGGATTCCACATGTATGTGAGATCATATGACATTATTCTTTCTCTACCGGGCTTCTTTCAGTTAGCATAACGATCTCCAAGTCCACCCATGCTGTCACAAAAGGTAAGATTTCCTTCTTTTTCACAGCTGTGTGATATTCCATTGTGTATGTGTACTATTGCCTTTTTTTCCCCCTATTTTTCCAAAATTAGAAGCGGAGAGGCAGTCAGACAAACTACCGCATGCGCCCAACCAGGATCCACCTGGCATGCCTACCAAGGGGCGATGCTCTGCCTGTCTGGGGCATTTCTCCATTGTGCCCTGAGCCATTCTAGCACCTGAGGCAGAGGCCATAGAGTCATCCACAGCACCTAGGCCAACTTTGCTCCAATGGAGCCTTGGCTGTGGGAGGGAAGAAAGAATAGAGAAGAAGGAGAGGGTGGAGGGTGGAGGGTGGAGAAGCAGATGGGTGCTCCTCCTGTGTGCCTGACTGGGAACCCGAACCCGGGACTTCCGCACCCTGGGTCAACGCTCTACCGCTGAGCCAACGGGCCAATGCTGTACCACAGCTTTTTAATCCACTTGTCCACTGACAGACACTTGGGCTATTTCCATATCTTTGCTATTGTAAACAATAATGCAGTGAACATGGGGTGGGTGTCTTCTTTTGAATCAGTTATTTGGTATTCTTAGGATATATTCCTAATAATAGAATAGCTGGGTCAAAAGGCAGTTTTATTTTTAATTTTTTGAGAAAACCCCATACAGTTTTCCACAGTGGCTGTACAAGTTTTCATTCTCACCAGCAGTGCAGGAGGGTTCCCTTTTCTCCACATCCTTAACAGAACTTATTCTGTGTTGTTTTGTTAATAAGCACCATTCTGACAGGTGTGAGGTGGTATCTCATTGTGGTTATAATTTGCATTTTTCTGATTTGTGACATTGAACATTTTTTCATATGCATATTGGCCAATTGTATGTCCTCTTTGGAGGTGTCTATTGTTTTCCTTTGCCCACTTTTTGATTGGATATTCTAGCTTTCTGATGTTGAGTTTTAGAAGTTCTTTATAAATTTTGGTTATTAACTCCTTACCAGACATATTGGTGAATATGTTCTTCCATTGTGTGGGTTGTCTTTTTATTTTGTTCATGATGTCTTTTGCTGTACGAAAGCTTTTCAGTTTGCTATAGTTCAATTTGTTCATTCTGTCCCTTATTTCACTTGCCTTTAGAGATAAATCAGCAAAAATATTGCTACAAGAGATATTGGAAAGTTTATTACCTATGTTTTCTTCCAAGTTGATTACGGTTTCATGACTAAATTTATGTCTTTTATTCAATTTGAGTTTATTTCTGTGAATGGTGGAAGTTGGTGATCTAGTTTCATTTTTTTCCATGTATCTGTCCAATTTTTCCAACAGCATTTAAAAAAGAGACTGTCTTTATTCCATTGTATGCTCTTACCACCTTTTTCAAATATCAATCAACCATAAAGGCATGGGTTTATTTCTGAGTCCTCTATTCTGTTCCACTGATCTGTAATATCTGTTCTTATGCCATTACCAGACGTTTTTTAGTTCAATGGCCTTGTAGTATAACTTGATATCAGGAAGTGTGATACCTCACACTTTATTCTTTATTTTTAAGATTACTGAGGCTATTCATGTTCATTTTTGGTTCCGTATAAGATTTTGGAATACTTGTTCTGTATCTTTAAAGTATGCCATTGGTATTTTAATAGAAATTGCATTGAATTAATAGATAGCTTTAGGTAATATAAAAATTTTAATTATATTTATTCCTCCTATCCATGAACATGGCATATACTTCCACTTGTTTGTATCTTCCTTGATTTTTTTTAATCAATGTTTTATAATTTTCCAAATACAAGTCCTTTAATTCCTTCATTAAGTTTACTCTTAGGTACTTAATTTTTTTGTTTTCGTTGCAGTAATGAAGGGGATTGTTTCCTTAATTTCTCTTTCAGAGAGTTTATTGTTGGTGTATAAAAATGCCACTGGGGGGAGCAAGATGGCGACGGAGTAGGCGGACGTACCAACTTCCAACTCCCAGAACCAAAGTGGATTACAACTCAATTTTAAGAACCATCACCTGGATAAATAAACTTTGAACTAAACTAAGTGAACTCTTCAACCAAGGAACACAGAAGAAGCCAAAATGAGACTGGTAGGAATAGCAAAACCGCGAAGAGGGCTGCCCAGTTCCCCGGAGCAAACGGCAGCCCAGAGAGACCCGTGGGGCGGGAGGAAAGTTTGGCGGAGAGGGAGGGATCTGGGTCCCAGGAACCAAGCCCCAGCCTGCAGTCCCAGAGCCTAGAAGAGGCGTTTGGACAGTTTTGAGCTGTGAAACAAGTGAGGGAGCTCCCAGGCCTACAGTGTGGAGTATTAGGTCCCATCCTACTCTGCTGAGGGTTGCGGAAGGGTATGGTGGGCGGCAGGATGCTGAAACGCGGTTCTGTTGGCGTGGGCGGAGGCCAAGCTGGTGGGAGCTCGGTCTAGCCCAGCAGGGTCGGAGGGGACGCGTGAAAGCAGTCCGGAAGCTGCGGGCCGGCCTTTAATCCCACTTACAGGGAAAAAGCGCGAGGTCAGAAACGGGCAGAAATCTGCTCTGCGACTCTGTGCAAGCCAGCCCTGACCTAGGGGACCGGGCTAGGACCAGGGACGGGCGGGGGGCTTGCGGCTGAACTCACGCTACCAGCCCTGCCCGGCCGGAGAAACCGAGGTTTGCCATTCTGCGTGCGCAAGCGGGCACGGGGATGGGGTAGACCCCGAGACAAGTGGAAGCTCGCAGCTGAGCCTACGCTAAAATCCCCGCCCGGCCAGAGAAACCGCGATTTGCCATCCCACATGCACGAGCAGGCTCCGACGCGGGGGCGGGGTAGAGTCCGGAACAGGCAGAAGCTCGCAGCTGAGCAGAAGCCAGCAAACATGCCCGCCTCAATAAACCTTGGTTTCCGACCCTGCGCAGAAGGGCCCTGGACTCGAGGGCGGGGCTAAAGCTCTGGACAGGCAAAGGCTTACAGCTGAGAGCACGTCAAAATCCCCGCCCAACCCACGAAACTGTAGCGAGCAGGCTCCGGCTGCAGGTTCTGGGCGGAAGTCCGTAAATAGGCTGCTCCGCAGCTGAGTAAAGGTGCTCACCTCTATCCTTGGTCCTGAGGCTTGTGGCTTGAGTGACAGCCCCTCCGGCAGAGGAGAGGCAGAAATCACAGCAATAGCTACAGTGGGCCGGCTCTTGCAACGCCCATACCAAACCACCCTAGGCAGCGGCAAAGGGGGTGGGGCGCCTGAAGACAAACCACACATAAAGAACACAAAGGCAACACCTATTGGACTCCAGTGGCCACAACTTGCTTATACATAGAAAAAATGGGCAGGCAGAGAAATGCAAACCAAATGAATCTAGAGAAATCCCCAAAGAAGTCCCTGAATGAACCAGATATAACCAAATTACCAGATGCAGAATTTAGAATAATGATAGTAAGGATGGTCAAAGAAATTAGAGCAACAATGGATAGTCATTATGAACACCTAAATAAAGAGGTAACAAGTATAAAAAACAAAATTGAAATAATAAAAAAGAATCAGACAGAAATGACAAGTACAGTATCAGAACTGAAGACCACAATGGAAGGAATTAAAAGCAGGATGAATCACGCGGGAGATCAAATAAGCGAGTTAGAGGACAAAATAAACAAAGGCACAGAAGCAGAGAAGAAAAAGGAAAAGAGACAAAAAATGTGAGGAAACTCTAAGGGAGCTCTGTGACAACCTGAAGAGAAACAACATTTGCATCATAGGGGTACCTGAAGAAGAGGAGAGAGGACAGAAAATGGAAACATTGTTCAATCAAATCATAGCAGAAAACTTCCCTAAATTAAGGCTGGGAAACACTCCACATGTTCAAGAAGCACACAGAACTCCATTAAAGAGAAACCCAAAAGATCTACACCAAGACACATCATAGTTAAAATACCAAAGCTAATGGATAAAGAAAAAATTTAAAAAGCTGCTAGGGAAAAAAGGCTATCACCTACAAAGGAACCCCCATAAGGATGACATCGGACTACTCAACAGAAACACTTGAGGCCAGAAGAAAATGGCAAGAAATAATCAAAGTAATGCAGAACAAAAACCTACAACCAAGACCACATTATCAAGCAAGGCTAACGTTTAAAATTGAAGGAGAAATAAAGAGCTTCCAAGAAAAGGAAAGCATGAAGGAATTCATAAAAACCAATCCAATTATGCAAGAGATACTAAGGGGACTGTTGTGAACATTTTAAAGGGAGAAAAGAATATAGCAAAAGAAGAATACAACTTTAAAGAATAAAATGGCAATAAACAACTACATATCAATAATAACCTTAATTGTAAATGGCTTAAATGATCCAATCAAAAGACATAGGGTAACTGCATGGATAAAGAAACAGGACCCATACATATGCTGTCTACAAGATACATACCTTAAAACAAAAGATGCACATAGACTGAATGTAAAAGGATGGAAAAAAATATTTCATGCAAATGGAAATGAAAAAAAAGCCGGGGTAGCAGTACTTATATCTGACAAAATGGACTTTAAAACAAAGGCTGTAGTAAGAGATAAAGAAGGACACTACATAATGATAAAGGGAACAATTCAACAGGAAGATATAACTATTATAAATATCTATGCACCAAATATAGGAGCCCCGACATACATAAAGCAGACTTTGATGGATATAAAGGGCGAGATTAACAGCAATACTATCATAGTAGGGGATTTCAATACCCCTCTAACAACATTGGATAGATCCTCAAGAAAGAAAATTAATAAAGAAACAGCAGACTTAAAGGATACACTAGATCAACTTGATTTAATAGATATCTTCAGAACTTTTCACCCTAAAGCAGTAGAATATACATTCTTCTCAAGCGCTCATGGTACATTTTCTAGGATAGACCACATGTTAGGACACAAAAATGGTCTCAGTATATTTAAGAAGATTGAAATCATATCAAGCATTTTCTCTGATCACAATGCCATGAAACTAGAAATTAACCACAAAAGAAAAACTGAAAAATACTCAAACACTCGGAAACTAAATAGCATGATATTAAATAATGAATGGATTAACAATGAGATCAAAGAAGAAATAAAAAAGTTTTAAGAAACAAATGATAATGAGCATACATCAACTCAAAATTTATGGGACACAGCAAAAGCAGTTCTGAGAGGGAAGTTTATTGCACTACAGGCATATCATAAGAAGCTAGAAAAAGCTCAAATAAGAAACCTGACCCTGCATCTAAAAGAATTAGAAAAACAACAGCAAATAAAACCCAAGACAAGTAGAAGGAAGGAAATAATAAAGATCAGAGCAGAAATAAATGACATAGAGGTGAAGGAAACAATACAGAGGATCAATGAAACCAGAAACTGGTTCTTTGAAAAGGTAAACAAGATTAATGAACCTTTAACTAGACTCACCAAGAAAAAAAGAGAGAGGACTCAAATAAATAAAATTAGAAAGGACAGTGGAGAAATAACAACTGACACAACAGAAATACAAAGCATTGTAAGAAAATACTATGAAGAACTATATGCCAAAAAATTAGACAATCTTGGCGAAATAGACAAATTTCTTGAATCATATAACCTTCCAAAAATCAATCTGGAAGAATCAGAACACCTAAACAGACAAACTACAACAAATGAGATCGAAACAGTTATCAAAATACTCGCAAAAAAGAAAAGTCCTGGGCCTGATGGCTTCACAAGTGAATTCTATCAAAAATTCAAAGAAGAACTAACTCCTATCCTTCTCAAGTTATTTCAAAAAATTCAAGAGAAAGTAAGACTTCCAAACTCCTTTTATGAGGTGAGCATAATTCTGATCCCAAAACTGGGCAAAGACAACACAAAGAAAAAAAATTATAGGCCAATATCCCTGATGAATTTAGATGCTAAAATTCTCAACAAAATATTAGCCAACCGGATCCAGCAATATATGAAAAAAATCATTCACCATGATCAAGTGGGATTTATTCTGGAGAGGCAAGCCTGGTTCAATATTCGCCAATCAATCAATGTGATTCATCACATAAACAAAAGGAGGACAAAAATCACATGATAATTTTAATAGATGCAAAAAAGGCATTTGATAAAATCCAGCACCCATTCATGATCAGAACTCTCAGTGAACTGGGAATACAGGGATCATTCCTTAACATGATAATGGCTATCTACGACAAACCCACAGCAAACATAATACTAAATGGACAAAAATTAAAAGCAATCCCTTTAAGATCAGGAACCAGGCAGGGATGCCCCCTTTTACCACTCTTATTCAACATAGTTCTGGAAGTCCTAGCTACAGCAATCAGACAAGAAGAAGAAATAAAAGGCATCCAAATTGGAAAAGAAGAAGTAAAACTGTCATTATTTGCAGATGATATGATATTGTATATTGAAAACCCTAAAGTCTCAGTCAAAAAACTACTGGACCTTATAAATGAATTCAGCAAGGTGGCAGGATATAAAATTAATACTCAGAAATCAGAGGCATTTCTATATACCAACAATTAACTGTCAGCAAAAGAAATTAAGGAAACAATTTCATTAACTATTGCAGCCAAAAAAATAAAGTACTTAGGAGTAAATTTAACCAAGGAGTTTAAGGACTTGCACTCGGAAAATTATAAAACATTGGTAAAAGAAATCAAGGAAGATACAAACAAGTGGAAGCATATACCGTGCTTATGGCTAGGAAGAATAAACATCATTAAAATGTCGATATTACCCAAAGCAATTTACAAATTCAATGCAATACCAATTAAAATACCAATGACATACTTCAAAGGTATAGAACGCATATTCCAAAAATTTATATGGAATCAAAAAAGAACACGAATAGCCTCAGCAATCTTAAAAAGAAAAAATAAAGCAGGAGGTATCACTCTTCCAGATATCAAGGTTTACTATAAGGCCATTATACTCAAGACACCCTGGTGCTGGCATAAGAACAGGCACATAGATCAATGGAACAGAACAGAGGACCCAGAAATAAACCCACAGCTTTATGGACAACTGATATTTGACAAAGGAGGAAAGAACATACAATGGAGTAAAGACAGCCTCTTTAACAAATGGTGTTGGGAAAATTGGACATCTATCTGCAAAAAAATGAAACTAGACCATCAACTTACACCATTCACAAAAACAAACTCAAAATGGATAAAAGACTTAAATGTAAGTCGTGAAACCATAAGCATCTTAGAAGAAAACATAGGCAGCAAGCTCTCCGACATCTGTAGCAGCAATATATTTGCTTATTTATCTCCACGAGCAAATAAAATAAAAGGCAGGTTAAACAAATGGGACTATATCAAACTAAAAAGTTTTTGCACAGCTAAAGACAATAAGAACAGAATAAAAAGACAAACCACACAATGGGAGAACATATTCGACAGCACGTCTGACAAGGGGTTAATAACTAAAATTTATAAAGAATTTATAAAACTCAACACCAGGAAGACAAACAACCCAATCAAAAAATGGGCAAAAGAAATGAATAGAAATTTCTCCAAAGAGGACATACAGATGGCCAATAGGCATATGAAAAAATGCTCAACATCACTAATTATTAGAGAAATGCAAATTAAAACCACAATGAGATATCACCTCACACAAGTCAGAATGGCAGTCATCAGCAAAACAACGCAGAATAAGTGCCTGCGGGGTTGTGGAGAAAAGGGAACCCTTCTGCACTGCTGGTGGGAATGCAGACTGGTGCAGCCACTGTGGGAAACAGTTTGGAGATTCCTCAGAAAATTAAAAATCGAACTGCCTTTTGACCCAGCTATCCCACTTATAGGAATATACCCTAAGAACACCTTAGCACTGTTCGAAAAGAAGAAATGCGCCCCCATGTTCGTGGCAGCATTGTTCACAATAGCGAAGATCTGGAACCAGCCCAAGTGTCCGTCAGAAGACGAGTGGATTAAAAAGCTTTGGTACATATATACTATGGAATACTACTCAGCCATAAGAAATGATGACATCGGATCATTTATAACAAAATGGATGGTCCTTGATAACATTATACGAAGTGAAATAAGTAAATCAGAAAAAAAGAAAAACTGAGAACAGCATGATTTCATACATAAGTGGGACATAAAAGTGAGACTATGAGACATAGACAAGAGAGTAGTGTTTATGGGGTGGGGAGAGGGAGGGAATGGTGGGATAGGGAGGAGGGGAGGGACACAGCGAAAACCAGATAGAAGGTGACAGAGGACAATTTGACTTTTGGTGATGGGTATGCTACACAATTGAATGTTAAGATAACCTGGAGATGTTTTCATTAAAAAAAATAAAATTTAAGAAAAAATGCCACTTATTTCTGAATATTAATTTTCTATCCTGCCACATTGCTCAGTTTATTTATTAGGTCTAGAAGTTTTTTGACTGAGAGTTCAAGGTTTTCTATGTACAGTATCATGTTGTCAGCAAATAACGATAGTTTTACTTCTTTTCCAATTTGGATGCCTTTTATGTCTTTTTCTTGTCTGATTGCTGTGGCTAAAACTTTCAGAACTATGTTGAATAAGAGTGGTGAAAAGGGGCACCTCTGCCTTGTTCCTGATCTTAAGGGAATTGCTTTTAATTTTTACCATTGAGTATGATGTTGGCTGTGGGTTTGTCATTGATGGCCTTTATTATGTTGAGGTATGTTTTCTGTATTCCCACTTTGCTGAGAGTTTTGATCATAAATGGGTGCTACATTTCATCAAATGCTTTTCCTGCATCTATTGATATTATCAAGTGATTTTTCTCCTTTTTATGTGATGAATCACATAAATTGATTTGCAAATTATTATACCAGCCTTATCTCCCCAGAATAAATCTTGATCATGATGTATGATTATTTTTAAATATTGTACCAGCCTTGTCTCCTTAGAATAAATCTTGATCATGATTTATGATTTTTTTCATGTACTGCTGGATTCAGTTTGCTAATATTTTTTTGAGAATTTTATCATCTAAGTTTATCGGGGATAATTTGCAGTGTGTTTACCTGGTTTTGGAATGAGGATTATGCTTGCCTCATACAAGGAGCTTGAAAGTCTTTCCTCCTCTTGATTTTTTTTGAAATAGCTTGAGAAGGATAGGTATTAGTCTTTCTTAGATTATTTTGTAAAATTTACCTGTGGAACCATCCAGTCCAGAATGCTTTTTGGGAGTATTTTGGTAACTGTTTCAATTTCATTTGTTGTAATTGGTCTGTTTAGGTTTTCTTATTCTTTCAGATTGAGGTTTTGAAGATTATATGTTTCTAAGAATTCATCCATTTCACTTAGGTTGTCCAACTTTTTGTCATACCAATCTTCATAGTATTTTCTTACAATCTCTTGTATTTCTTTGGTGTCACTTGTTACTTCTCCACTTTCATTTCTAATTTTATTTATTTAAATGTTCTCTCTTTTTTTCTTGATGAGTCTGGTTGAAAGGTTCATCAGTCTTGTTTACCTTTTCAAAAAACCAGCTCTTGGTTTTATTAATCTTCTGTATTATTTTTTTAGCATGTATGTCATTTATTTCCACTCTGACCTTTATTATTTCCTTTCTTCTACTTTTTCTGGGCTTCATTTGCTGTTCTTTTTTTTTTTTTAGTTCTTTTTGATGCAGGGTTAAGCTGTTAATTTGAGCTTTTTCTTGCTTCTTAAGGTATGTCTATAATGCTTTGAACTTCCCTCTTAGGATTGCTTTTGCTCTGTCTCATAAATTTTGAGTTGTTGTATGTTCTTTTTTGTTTCAGGGAATTTTTTTTACATTTTCTTTGATCTCCTTGTTAACACATTTATTATTTAACTACATGCTTTTTAGCCTCCAAGTGTTTGAATGTTTTTCAGTTTTTTATTGTAGTTGATTTCTAGTTTCATGCCATTGTGATTAGAGAAGATGCTTGATATTATTTCAATATTCTTAAATTAATTGAGACTTGTTTTGTTTTCTAACATGTGGTCTATCCTAGAGAATGTATCATGAGCACTTGAAAAGAATGTATATTGTGCTGCTTTGGGCTGAAAGGTACTGAAGAAATCTACTAAATCCAGTTGTTCTAGTGTGTTATTTAAGGCCACTGTTTTTTTGTCAATTTCCTGTCCAGAGGATCTATCCATTGATGTTAGTGGAGTATTAAAATCTTCTAATATTATAGTATTGCTGTTGATGTTGCTTTCTGTGTCCATCAAGGTCAGTTTTACATATTTAGGTGCTCCTAAATTAGGTGCATAGATATTTACAATGGTTATATCCTCCTGTTGGATTGCTCCCTTTATCAGTATGTAGTGACCTTCTTTATTCCTTACTATAGCCTTTGTTTTAAAGTCTATTTTGACAGATATAAGTATTGCTACTCCAACTTTTTCTTCATTTCCATTTGCATGAAATACTCTTTTCCATCCCTTTAGTTGTAGTCTATGTGTATCTTTTGTTCTGAGGTGGGTGTCTTGTAGACAGCATATGTATAGGTCCTGTTTCTTTATCCATGCAGCTACCCTATGTCTTTTGATTGGAGCATCTAATCAATTTACATTTAAGGTTATTATTGATATATAGTTGTGTTTTGCCATTTTATTCTTTAAATCTAAAATCCTCTTTTTCTTATTTTCTTTTTCCTTTGCTCTTTTTACAGCAGGCCCCTTAACATTTCTTGCAGCACTGGTTTGGTTGTAGTGAATTCCTTGAGTTTTTGTTTGTTTGTTTTGTTTTTGTCTGGGAAGCTTTTTATTTCTCCTTCAATTTTAAATGATAGCTTTACTGGAGAAAAAAATCTTGGTTGTAGGTTCTTGCTTTGCATCACTTTGAATATTTCTTGTCAAGCTCTTCTGGTCTCAAGTATTTCTGTTGGGAAATTAGATGTAATTCTTATGGGGGCTACACTGTAGGTAATTAGCTGCTTTTCTCTTGCAGCTTTTAGTATTCTTCCTTGTCTCTTAACTTTGACACTTTAATTATGATGCGTCTTGCTGTAGGCCTCCTTGAGTTCCTCTTTAATTGAACTCTCTGTGCTTCTTGAACTTGTGTGACTTTTTCCTTTATCAATTTAGGGAAATTTTCAGCTATAATTTCTTCAAACAGGTTCTCTATCCCTTGTTTATTCTCTTCTCCTTCAGAAACCCTTATGATGTGGATATTGTTGCCCTTCATGTTGTCACAGAGCTCTCTTAGAGTTTCTGCAGACTTTTTGTGCCTCTTTTCTTTTTGCTGCTTCCATGCTTTTGTTTATCTTGTCCTCTAAGTTGCTGATTTGATCCTCTGCTTCATCCAGCCTACTGTTGATTTCTTCTACAGCAGTCTTCATTTCTGTGATTGTATTTGTCATTTCTGACTGGTTCTTTTTTATGATTTCAATGTTCTTTTTGATGCTTGCTATCTCTTTATTTAGCTGCTCATTATGTCTATTCATTGTTGCTCTAATATCCCTGAACATCCTAAAAATCACTGTTTTAAATGCTATGTCTCGTAGTTTGGTTACTTCTATCACATTCAATTCTTTTTTGGGGGGATTTCTGTTCTTGATTCATTTGGGGTGCATTGCTCTGTCTGCCCATTTTGTCTGTGTATTAGGTAGCACTCTCTGACTTTGAAATTTTTGTGTGGTCTTTATGAAGAAAATGGGCTCACTGGTATTGACCTCCAGGCCACCTATTTTTCTTGTTCTCAGAATGCTTCTTGAGGGTACTCTTTTCCCTCTTGTTCATGTGAATATTAGATGCAGTTGGTCTTTTTGTGGGCACATTTATCCTTTCAGGCTGGCTGGCTCTAAGGGTCAACCTTGATTATGTGTATTACACACTGTGCAATGTCTGTCCTATTGGGCATATTTATTCTCCACAGTGTCTGGTGTCTGCTAGACTCTACCTTTTGATGTGCTGCTTGTGTAGGTAGTTGAATCTAGGGTTGGTGCTATCTGCCACCCACTGCCAGTAGTGCTGGCTCTAGTTCTTCTTGGGTTGGCATCAGCTGTTGTTTGGAACCTGCTGTGGTTACCAGTCTGTTACTACTGCACTTTTTACTATTTGTGTCCGTACTTTATGTCTGTGTACTGTGGGAAGGGCCAACCTTCGTATACGGATCAGCTTCCTCCTGCTTAGAGATGTCAACAGCTCCACAAAAGCCCCAAGTTCTGTAAGATTTGTCTCCACTTTTTAGCTTCTTCTCCCCCTCTTCTTGCAGCTGCCTGGTCTTCCTACAGAGTCTTCTTCTGTAGTAAGACTGTAGTGTGGGCTCAGATTGGCCTCACCCAACCAACTCCTCTGTAGGTTGCATGCTTGGTGGGTTGGGCAGCTGAGGTTGTGAATACAATGTTTGTGGAACTCCCTAGTTCAGGAGTCTCTTGGTAAGGAGCTCAGTACAAGAAATGTGACTCCTGCTGTAGAGCTGGATCCCTTAGCCACTGCTGGATACTCAAATTTTATTTCTGCCCAACAAGGTGAGCAGCCAGTTCAGACTGAGTGTGGCCCACAGTCCCCTCTGCAGAAGTTCTTTCAGCTGTTGAGACCCCAGTCTCAGGGAAGAAGACTGAGAGAATCCTCTCCTGGGGCTGACTGTGCTCCCCTGGAAGGTGGCTAAACCCCTCGACCAGATCCAACAGTAGACTCACAAATACCCGCACTTTAAATGTCCATGCTCTAAGCCTCTCTCCCTTCTCCCTGTGGAATCTAGCCTAGCAAGAGAGAATATCCAGTGCTTAGGCCGGCAGACTATGAAGCTCTACTCTATTCAATGCACATGAGCTGCTGTGCTGGGGCTGATCATAGAAAGCAGAACTCGCCTCAGCTGGGCCCGGCGTGAGGAGCTTTTTCTTAGGATACCACTCTAGCAAGGGTTGTTAGGTCCTGAAGTTTCCGCAGGTGGCCCCTGGATGTGCCAGCTCTGGGCCTCCCAAGCAGAAACCCAGCACAGACCAGTGGGAGACATTGCCCATGACTGGCCCTTGGCAACCTTCTTCGAACTACAAGCAATTCAGAGTTTGTGGCTGCCTCTTCTAGGCCCAGGTGTACATGAAAATACCAAGCTGCACACCTAGGCTGGCTTTTACCTACTCTGGGCCTGGGGGAATGTATGCTCAAACAGCCAAGTTTCCCTGAATCTTGCCTCCTGCAGCCTCTGTCTTCTGGCTGCTTCTTGGCCTCAGCTGCTGAAAAAAACCTCTGCTAGAGTCTAGAGCCTATGGCAATTCAGTGATTAGGAAGGATGGTGTGTGTGTGTGTGGCTTCGCTCCTTGGGCCCAGGTGTCAGTCGGTCCAGACTTTTTCCACAGACCTCAATTGGGTGTGGCCCCAGGAGTCCAGTGAGTGTGGACTCTGAGACCCAGAGGTGTAGTGTTCCCCTCTTTAGGCAGTTTTAGCTGAATCTCTTGTGAGGTAGAAGCACCAGACTTGGGAGAATGTGGGAGGGTGCTCTGATCTTATAACCAGAGAACTGAGTCACTGATGTGCCCCCTGCTTCCTGGCTTCTCAGAATGACCTGTCACCATCATTGGGGTAGGAGAGACTCCGAGGGCAGAGCAGCTGCTTTTCCTCAGACTGATGCCACTCAGAGAGGATTGCTCCACCCAAAAATGATGGCGACTGCAGTACTGGAGAATAATTCAGCACAGGGGTTCTGGTGACCGTCCCCCACAGTGTCTCTCCCTGGGCCTCCAACTTTATACTCTCTTCCTGCAACTCTAGTCCTCTCAGCTCTTCCCTGCCAGAGCCCTGGGTAAGTGGCTATGAACGAGGTTTTCTGTGCGGACCCTTTAAGACAGAATCTGCATCCGAGAAGTATTTCTCTTTCTTGCAGACAGAAACCCGGCTCTTTTCACAGCTAAATGCTGTCTGGGTGCCTTTTCTAGGCTCTGGGGCTCTAGGCTGAAGCTCCAGGCCAGGGGCTGAGGACCCATACCTCTCAGGGCAGCCCACCCACTGTGAGTGTCCCTCCAGGCCACTGCTTACTCCTGAGAGCAGTAAGCCTTTTTTGCATCTCAGCCCTTGCTACCAGTCCTGGTGTGGCTTCTTCTGTGATTCTTGGTTATAGACTCTTCTTCCTTTAGTTCAAAGTTGGCTTTTTAAGATGATTGTTCTTAAATTAAGTTTTAATCCAATTTGGTCCTGGGAGATGGCAGTTGGAACGTCCACCCACTCCGTCACCTTCTTTCTTCCCCTTCAAATTTTACTTTTTATATTAATGTATGTTGACACAATATAATTTATTTTTTATCATAAAAGTCAACAAAATATAAATCATGGTGATTATAGTTAATAATACTATAAAATGTACTTAAAATTACTAAGAAAGTAGATCTTAAATGTTTTTATCATAAGAAGAAATGATAATTATATGAGGTGGTGAAGATGTTAACTAATGTTATTATGTTAATTATTTTTCAATATATAAATGTATCACATCAATTGGTTGTGCACCTCAGAGTTACATAATGTTCTATGTCAATTATATCAAAATAAAGTTGTGAAAATATAACAAAATATTTGTCATTTTTCTGCCCATTCTTTCCTTTATGATTCTAGATGTCTTAAGACAAAGACTGTAATAGAAACATTCATAATTCACATTATAAGTCTTGGGTAACTTCCCATGAGAAGTACTTTTAGCTGTCAAAAATTATAAAAAGTGCTTGATCATGTGGTGGCTGAGTGGGTCAGCCTAGGATGCTGAGGGCCCAGATTCAAAACCTGAGGTCCCGCCTGACCTGTGGTGGCGCAGTGAATAAAGCAACGACCTGGGAACACTGAGGTCGCCAGTTCAAAACCCTGCACTGGTCTGGTCAAGGCACATATGGGAGTTGATCCTTCCAGCTCCTCCCCCTTTCTCTCTTTCTCTCTTTCTCTCTCTCACTCTCTGTCTCCTCTCTAAAATGAATAAAATAAAATAAAATAAAACAAAACCTGAGGTCCCTTTCCTGACCAGGTGGTGGTGCACTAGATAGACTATCGGACTGAGATGCGGAGGACCCAGGTTCAAGACCTCGAGGTTGCAAGCTTGAGCATGGGCTCATCTGGTTTAAGCAAGGCTCACCAGCTTAAGCCCAAGGTCTCTGGCTCAAACAAGGGGTCACTCAGTCTGCTGTAGCCCCCCTGTCAAGGCACATATGAGAAGTCAATCAATGAACAACTAAGGAACTGCAACAAATAATTGATGTTTCTCATCTCTCTCTTTTTTCTGTCTGTCTGTCCCTATCTGTCCCTCTGCCACAAGAAACAAAAACAAAAATCAAAAACCTGAGGTCCCTAGCTTGAATGCAGACTCATTCAGCTTGAGCGCGGGCTCACCAGCTTGAGTGTGGGGTCACCAGCTTGAGTGTGGGGTCATAGACATTACCTCATGGTCACTGGCTTGAGCCCAAAGGTCTCCATCTCAAAGCCCAAGGTTGCTGGCTTGAGCAAGGGGTCACTCATTCTGTTGGGGCCTTCCAGTCAAGACAAATATGAGAAAGCAATCAATTAACAACTAAGGTGCCGCAATGAAGAATTGATGCTCCTTATCTTTCTTTCTTCCTATCTGTCTGTCCTTCTTGCTCTCTTTCTCACTAAAAAAGAAAAAAAGAAGAAATAAATAAAAGTATAAAAAGTGAGTTATGGGATTGAAACTTTCTGCTAAGTGAATTAATAAAGGAATATTATTATAAGCAGATATAAAAATATTTGATAATTTACCATTAACTGAAATTAAAGTGGCTTTTTAAAATCGTTTAGACAGTATATTCTATCACAAATATTTTAAAATCACAATATCCTGAAGTCGTTATTTTTTACATTAATAAAATTTCAAGAAGTTTTTGTGGTAAATTTATGGAATTTGGTATATTTAATTCTTGTGATCAATGCATTTTAATGTCATTTTATTTTTTTCTTAATGGTCATTTGGTTTTTAAACATATATTAATTATATATTATTGATTTTAAAACATGTTTAATCTAGTGTCCTCTACCTATTACTTGAACACATTTTAATTCAGATTCCATGAACAAAACACATTTACTAAAATTCTTGAAATAAAATTTGATACATTCATTTGGACTAAATTTTTCTTGTCTTTTTTCATTATGTATTTATGTTTTTCAATTTAGTCACTAATTTGATAATTTGCTTTATGGAATCATTTTATTCTTTTATACTACTCTAATTGCTTGCATATTTATAGTCACACTAAGGTTTCCCAGTGTCTCAGTATAAAAATCTTGTTTCTATGACAATCTAATTAGTCCCTGTTATGGAAGTGTTGTCCTGGTCTTCTCTCTGTAGAGCACAGTCTAACTCCTTTGATTTTCCCTGTTTGGTTTCTTTCATTAAAATTTTACTTCAGTGGTGAAGCCTCTTGGTGCTAATTTAAGTTAATAATAATATCCAATTTTACTGAATCTTCTAACCTAACAAACCAATGCTACTTTTCATTAAGAAATCTTTTTTGTCATCTTATCAGCAAGTCTTTGCCAACCACAGAAATTCAAACATGTTAACTGTTGCTAAGACAATATTCTTTTGGCATCTGACATTTGTATTTGGTTATAAATAAATTATTTTAAAAATGAAACAGAAAAGAATTGTATTCATTAGTTAATACTGGGAAACAAGGTAATAAACTGCTTATATTTTCTCTACTGACTAAAACTGAATTTTCATTTTTTAAAATTTATAAAACTCTTTTTTAAACAAAATCTTACACAGAATTCTAATACTTAAAATAAATAAATGTAAAATGTTCTGGCTGAAGCAGAGATAGTTGCTTTCCTTTTAACATTCTCACATATCTCTCTCTGTAGACAGTTCACAGGGAGAAAGAAGAGAGATAACAATTACATGGCTGATTCCTTTTTGAGTGACTCTAATTTATATGAGGCTTGTCTGTGCACATATGGAATCACCAGTGACCAGTTAAATTAGTAACATAAACATATGTTGGTGGATGAAAACAATGTGGTATGGGACTATATATGCACACAAAAATTTATATGCTAGCCTCTTTAATCTCTGTCACACTAGGCATGTTATTTTCTCATTCTCTTTCTTGGTTTTCTCACCATAAAATAATAATAACACCTGACCTGTGGTGGCACAGTGGATAAAGTGTCGAGCTGGGAACACTGAGGTCACCAGTTCAAAACCCTGCACTGGTCTGGTCAAGGCACATATGGGAGTTGATCCTTCCAGCTCCTCCCCCTTTCTCTCTTTCTCTCTCTCTCTCTCACACTCTCTGTCTCCCCTCCAAAATGAATAAAATAAAAAGAAAAAAAAGGTCTTTAAAAAAAAAACTAAGAATCCTTAAAAAATAATAATAATAATAGCAACCTCACAGAAATTTGGGAAGATTTAAATGAATTTTGTATTATGTGTAAAAACGTTTAGATTAGAGTCTAGCAGACTTACAAAGAGTTCTACAAATATTAATTTTATTTTTCTCTTTATTTTTGCTGTTCTTTATTTCTATGTTAATGTATATAACTTGAGTGATATAAAAATTATTGTCCCTGGCCAGTTGGCTCAGTGGTAGAACATCTGCTTGACATGTGAATGTCCCAGGTTTGATTCCAGGTCATAGCACACAGAAGTGCCCATCTGTTTCTCCGCCCTTTCCCCTTCCCACTTCTCTCTTTCTCTTTCTCTCTCTCAGTCTTCTCCTACAGCCATGGCTCAATTGGAGTGAGTTGACTCTGGGTGCTGAGGATGGCTCTATGGCCTCTGCCTATGGTGCTAAGAGGGTCTCAGTTTCTGAGCAATGGATCAACGCCTCAGAGAGACAGAGCATTGCCCCCTAGTGGGCTTGCTGGGTGGATCTTGGTCCAGGTGCATGCAGGAGTCTGTCTCTGCCTCCCCTACCCTCACTGAATAAAAATAAATTATTTTAAAAATGAAACATAAAAAATAGAAAGTATGTAGAACAAGTAAAACTACTTCCTAAAAATGTTTTTAAAAGTTCCTGTATTATTACTAAACTTTAAATATTAAGGTACTAAATATTGTGGCTGCCGTGAAATCTTTATAAAATATTGAACATTGAGATTGTGCCCATGACACTGTTTAGATACTTTTTGCTTTGGATGAGTAATTTGATTTTTCATCCGAGTGTTATAGGGTATTGGGGTTCTATTGAGGTGCCTCTGGGGTTGGAGCAGGAAATAAAGGGATTATGAGTAGAGTGAGTCAAAGACACTCCTCTTCTTCCTCAACTTGAACAACTTTATTTTTTGTTAGTTTTATATAGTAGACTTCTGAGAAAAAAACTTGAGAACAGTGTAATGTACCCATTAGAACATTTCAAACCCATTAAGCTTATGAAGATGACTTATTTGAACAAAAGAAAATGTATGCACAATAAGCAGAAGAGACTTTTCTTGAAATAAATATTACTTTTCAATTTTATGAAAATGATCAATGAGACCATTTTTTTATCAGGAGAATATCATGGTGACCCCAAGCTTTATTAATTATTGTGGGAAACCTCTGAATTTTACAGTGAATCTCATCATAAATTTTCTGTCTTCAGACAAAAATTACAATCAGACCACTTATCATGTTCTCAGAATTTTGAAGATCAAGGAACTTTGAAGTATGTCAATAGCAATTTCACAAAGAAACACTATTTAAAAGAACCTGAAGAATTTGATGTCCCAAAAGGAGAGACTTTTTTCCAGACCTGACTCACTGAAATTCATTTGCTAGCTCAAGTTGGAGTCTCAGAACCTTTTTGTAATGCTGAGATTATAAACCAGATGCCTTCAATCAAGATCAATTCCAGGAAATGCTGACCCAGCTTATGCTCAAAAATGCTCAGAACTTTTGGACTGCAGTCCTCTATTCATGGTGTGTTAAAATTAGAAGAAAAAGGATCTTAGAAATAACTTAGAAATCATTTAATGTTTCTCAAAAATCTTCTTGTGACATTACATGTATATTTACCCAGGAAGTATGAATAATTGAAAGTGGATCTATAGAGATTTTACAGGGTCTCTGATTTCTGCTAGAGGCCTTATAATTGGCAAATGCTATATCATGAAAGCTAATGGGCATGGTGAGAAACTGTGTTTTCTCCCTTGTATCAAGTACCTTTATTATGATACAAACTAACAGTTTCAAAACAGAATGATGGGATTTTTAAGTGGCAAATAGTCCTCTCTATCTTTCAAATAATCAACACCAAAATAATTTTAAAAGGGGAAAAAAATCTCAGATGAAAGTTCTAGGGCCTATGCGTAGAGACAGGCCAACAGCAATATGGGCAAACTGACATTAAAAGATGAAACAGTAGCCTGAACAGAAAGTTCAAGGAAAATAGATAAGAGTAGAACAGTCTAACGGTACAGAAACAGAAAATGAAAGAGAGAAAACAATCTAATAAGAAACAACATGGGCCAAAATTTTTGTCTACCAAAGATTAACTTGCAGAAAGAGAGCATATGTTGCGACAAACTATACTGTAATAAGTGATGGATAATTTGGTTAGCACGATCAGTGACGCTATTAGGCTTAAGGTGACAGTGTTGAACCAAAACGTGAAGGGATAGACTAAAACAAAGACCTAATCTCCAGACCAGAAAACTGTTTCCGTCTTTCTAGGGTAGAAAGAATGATGATTAAAATGGACTTAAAACTGTACAATTGTCTTATATACAGTATATTTATAATGAAATCGAATACATTTGATTTAACTGCTTCATTTCATTGTAATCTATCCATACTTCAGTGACTGAGGAATTCTTAAATCATTTACTTTTTCCTAAGCCCTTCTTGAAGAATACTGAAAGAGGTATTTGTTTTTAAGGATGCCACGATGGTGTTGCTAATAAGATTTCTCTTTATAACAGAAACAAATGGACAGAGTTGGCTCCAAGTTCTTTCTTATGCTCTATAGACCACTTACTTTTTGCATAAGCAATTTTTGCCCATTCTATTGAAGAAATTATGATATTCTGTACAGTGATTTTCTTTATTGGTTCCTAGTATATACTAGAAACTCAATAAATATTTGTTAATGGAATAAAATATTGATTCATTTCTTAACCACCTTCAACTTTCCCATACTGCAAATTAAAAAATTGTTATTTAAGAAAATACAAAAGATTTATATGTTTTGAAGAGAGACCAGAAATTGAACTCAAGAACCAGTGTGCCTGGGATCAAATCCTACCTTCACCAATTATTATGTGTGTCACCCTGGTCAATCTCACTGTGTCCTGACTTCTTCATTTGTAAAATGAAGCTACTCACAGGACTTCAGAGAATGTTAGCATAAAGTAAATAAATGTAAAGTTCTTGGAACACTATTTAACACATATATCGTAAATGTTATGTCAATGCTGACTATTATTGTTGGTTATTTTTACATGTTTTCAGTTTACCATAATTTTCTTTGACCCACTTTTCCTACTTTCTTTTGAAATAATAAAAGTTTATAAATTCTCTTATAAAATTTTTAAAAATAAAGATTGTTACTCAAGGGGACAGCAAGATGGTGATGGAGTAGACGGATGTACCAACTTCCAACTCCCAGATCCAAAGTGGATTATAGCTTAATTTTAAGAACCATCATCTGGATAAACCAACTTTGAACTAAACTAAGTGGACTCTACAACCAAGGAACATTGAAGAAGCCACATTGAGATTGGTAGGAAAAGCGAAAATGTGAAAAGGGCTGCCAGCTCCCCCAGCGAATAGCAGCCAAGAGAGACTCACGTGGCAGGAGGAGAGTTTAGCAGAGAGGGAGGGACCTGGGTCCCAGGAAAAAAGCCCCAGCCTGCAGCCCAGGAGCCTATAAGAGGCGTTTGGACAGTATTGAGGTATGAAACAAGTGAGGATACTGTTTGTGAGAAAAAGACAGTTTTCTCAGAACCAGGATTCTTCTTAAAGGGACAGAGCAGAAAACCTCTCTCACAACCACTCACCTGGGGCTCCTGGGAATGGGGACAGAGGAGAGGAGCAGAACAGCGGGAAGAGAGTGTGGACTGGAAAGCACAGGGAGAAATATTCTGAGGGACAGCCACCCTAACCCCTGGGCTGAGTCACTTCCCTAATCGAAAATGAATATTTCCCCTGGAACTAGCAATACCGGCAAAGGGAGGCAGGACACCAGCCAAATAAGCTCTCCCATGGCACTTAGAGCAGAGCTGCTTAGACGAAGGGAGCTTTCAGGACTACAGTATGGAGTGTTAGGGTCTGAGCTGCAGTGCCTCTACCCACACTGCTGAGGGCTTGCTGGAGGGACAATGGCAGCGGGATGCAGAAATGCGATTCTGTTGGCGGGGGCAGAGGCCCAGCCTGAGAGAGCTCGGTCTAGCCCAGCAAGGGTGGAGGGGATGCGCGAAAGCGGTCCGACAGCTGCAGGCCCGTCTGCACCCCCACCTGTGGAGGGAAAGGCGGAAAAGTGGGAGGCCAGGAATGGGCAGAGATCTGCTTCTGAGAAGGGCCTGTGGGCACAAAGCATCACCTGGCCTCTGATGTTTGTGACCCTGCGTGAACCGGCCCTGACCGCGAGGGCAGGGCTAAAGCCCGGGACAGGTGGAGGCTGGCTGCTGAGCGCATGCCAGCAGCCCTGCCCAGCCCGAGAAACTGCGGTTTGTGATCCTGCGCTAGCCAGCCCTGACCACGGGGGTGGGGATAAAGCACGGGACAGATGGAGGCTTGCAGCTGAGTGCACACCAGCAGCCCCACTGAACCAGAGAAACCATGGCAAGCAGGCTCTGACTACGGGGACTGGGCGGAAGCCCAGAAACAGGCGCGGTTTGCAGCTGAGCAAAGGCGCTCACCCCTAACCTTGGTGCTGAGGCTTGTGGCTTGAGTGCGGTGTGCAACCCTACCTGTGGAGGCGAGGCAAAGGCCCAGACAGGTTGAGGCGTGTAGAGCCAAGCACCAGAACACAGCCCCTCCCGTGGAGGAGTAGCGGAAATCATAGCAACAGCCACAGTGGGCCAGCACTGGCAACGCCCATACCCAACAACCCTAGGCAGCAGCAGAGGGGGTGGTGGTCCTGCAGACAGACCACACCTAGGGAACACAGAGGCAACACCCATTGGACTCTAGTGGCCACACCCTTATTATACACAGACAAAATGGGCAGGCAGAGAAATGCGACCCAAATGAATCACAAGAAATCCCCAGAGAAGGACCTGAATGAACCAGATACAACCAAATTACCAGATGCAGAATTTAAAATAATGATAGTTAGGATGTTCAAAAGCTTAGAGCAACAATGGACAATCATTACGAACACCTAAATAAAGAGATACCAAGTATAAAAAAGGAAATTGAAATAATAAAAAAGAATCAGATAGAAATGACAAATACAGTACCAGAACTGAAGATCACAATGGAAGGAATTAAAAGCAGGATGGATGAAGGTGAGGATCAAATCAGAAGGTGAGGGGACAAAATAAACAAGTGCAAAGAAGCAGAGCAGAAAAAAGAAAAGAGACTAAAAAAATGTGAGGAAACTCTAAGGGAGCTCTGTGACAACATGAAGAGAAATAACATCTATATCATAAGGGTTCCTGAAGATGAAGAGAAAGAACAAGGGATAGAAACTTTGTTCAATCAAATCATAGCTGAAAACTTTCTGAAACTAAGGCTGGAAAACGTTTCACACGTTCAAGAAGCACAGAGAGCTCCATTAAAGAGAAACACAAAGAAATCTACACCAAGACACATCATAGTTAAAATGCCAAAGCTAAGGGATAAAGAGAAAATTTTAAAAGCTGCTAGAGAAAAAAAAGCTATCACCTACAAAGGAGCCCCCATAAGGATGACATCCTACTTATCAACAGAAACACTTGAGGCCAGGAGGGAATGGCAAGATATATTCAAAGTAATGCAGAACAAGAACCTACAACCAAGACTACTTTATCCAGCAAGGCTAACATTTAAAATTGAAGGAGAAAATAAGAGCTTCCCAAACAAAAAAGAACCTCAAGGAATTCATTAAAACCAAACCAATTCTGCAAAAGATGCTAAGCGGCCTGTTGTAAACAATTCAAAGGGGAAAAAGAATATAGCAAAAGAAGAATACAGCTTTAAAGAATAAAATGGCAATAAATAACTACATACCAATAATATCCTTAAATGTAAATGGATTAAATGATCCAAGCAAAAGATATAGGGTAGCTGCATGGATAAAGAAACAGGACTCATACATATGCTGTCTACAAGAGACACACCTTAAAACAAAGGATGCACATAGACTGAAGGTAAAAGGATGGAAAAAAATATTTCATGCAGATGGAAATGAAAAAAAAAGCCAGGGAAGCAATACTTATATATGACAAAATGGACTTTAAAACAAAGGCTGCAGTAAGAGATAAAGAGGGACACTACATAATGATAAAGGGAAAAATTCAACAGGAAGGTATAAGCATTATAAATATCTACACACCAAACATAGGAACCCAGACATACATAAAGCAGATTTTGATAGATATAAAGGGTGAGATTAACAGCAATACTATAATAGTAGGGGATATCAATACCCCACTAACATCACTGGATAGATTCTCAAGAAGAAAATTAATAAAGAAACAGCAGACTTAAAGAATACACTAGATTAACTCGATTTAATAGATATCTTCAAAACTTTTCACCCTAAAGCAGTAGAATATGCATTCTTTTCAAGCACTTATGGTACATTCTCTAAGATAGACCACACGCTAGGACACAAAAGTGGCCTCAACAAATTTAAGAAGATTGAAATCATATCAAGCATTTTCTCTAATCACAATGCCATGAAACTAGAAATTAACCACAAAAGAAAAACTGAAAAATACTCAAACACTTGGAAACTAAATAGTATGTTAGTAAGTAATGAATGGATTAACAATGAGATCAAAGAAGAAATAAAATGTTTCTAGAAAGGAATTATAATGAGCATACATCAACTCAAAATTTATGGGACACAGCAAAAGCACTACTGAGAGGGAAGTTCATAGTACTACAGGCATACCAGAAGGAGCTAAAAAAAGCTCAAATAAGCAACCAGACCCTGCATCTAAAAGAACAAGAAAAACAACAGCAAATAAAGCCCAGGACTAGTAGAAGGAAGGAAATAATAAAGATCAGAGTGGAAATAAATGACATAGAGGCTAAGGAAACAATACAGAGGATCAATGAAACCAGGAGCTGGTTCTTTTAAAAGGTAAACAAGATTAATGAACCTTTAACTAGACTCACCAAGAAAAAAAGAGAGAGGACTCAAATAAATGAAATTAGAAATAAGAGTGGAGAAATAACAACTGATACAACAGAAATACAAAGTATTGTAAGAAAATAATATGAAGAACTCTTTGCCAAAAAAATTAGACAACCTAGGTGAAATGGACAAATTTCTTGAATCATATAACCTTCCAAAAATCAATCTGGAAGAATCAGAACACCTAAACAGACCAATTACAACAAATGAGATTGAAACAGTTATCAAAAAACTCCCAAAAAAGAAAAGTCCTGGGCCTGATGGCTTCACAAGTGAATTCTACCAAAAATTCAAAGAAGAACTAACTCCTATCCTCCTCAAGCTATTTCAAAAAATTCAAGAGGAAGGAAGACTTCCAAACTCCTTTTATGAGGCGAGCATAATTCTGATCCCAAAACCAGGCAAAGACAACACAAAGAAAGAAAATTATAGGCCAATATCTTGATGAATTTAGATGCTAAAATTCTAAACATAATATTAGCCAACCGGATTTAGCAATATATGAAAAAATCATACACCATGATGAAGTGGGATTTATTCTGGAGAGGCAAGGCTGGTTCAATATTTGCAAATCAATCAATGTGATTCATCACATAAACAAAAGGAAGGACAAAAATCACATGATAATTTCAATAGATGCAGAAAAAGCATTTGATAAAATCCAGCACCCATTCATGCTCAGAACTCTCAGTAAAGTAGGAATACGGGGAACATTCCTTAACATGATAAAGGCTATCTATGACAAACCCAAAGCAAACATCATACCCAATGGGCAAAAATTAAAAGCAATCCCCTTAAGATCAGGAACCAGGCAGGGGTGCCCCCTTTCACCACTCTTATTCAACATAGTTCTGGAAGTCCTAGCTACAGCAATCAGACAAGAAGAAGAAATAAATGGCATCCAAATTGGAAAAGAAGAAGTAAAACTGTCATTATTTGCAGATGATATGGCTATCTCTCACATCAGGCAGCTCCAACCACAGGAGAAAATTTGTAATGGAGGTCTTATCACTTCCTTACCACTAACACGGTGCTCTTACCTTGGCCCTCAAATATTATTCCACTCTGAAATAACTATAATTGTTGTCTTTTCTACTCCTGACCAAGAACTTACCCACAGCATGTACAATCACATAAGAGTAGGGGTATGTCAGCAGCCATTTTGTCAAACGTCTCCCTAGTTTCCAGACTCTCTTGGTATATTATTATATGGTTGGTAATGTCTCTGCTTTAAAAAAAAGCCAGGGCCGGCCTGACCAGGGGGTGGAGCAGTGGATAGAGCATGGGACTGGGATGTGGGTACCCAAGTTTCAGACCCCGAGGTCCCCAACCTGAGCGCAGGCTCATCTAGCTTGAACAAAACTCACCAGCTTAGACCCAAGGTCACTGGCTTGAGCAAGGGGTTTCTCGGTCTGCTGTAGCCCCAAGGTCAAGGCACATATGAGAAAGCAATCAATGAACAACTGTGTCGCTCGAAGAATTGATGTTTCTCATCTTTCTCCGTTCCTGTCTGTCTGTTCCTATCCATCCCTCTCTCTGACTCTCTCTCTCTGTCTCTGTAATAAACAAAACAAAACACCAGGGCCTGGTAGTCGTGCCTTTGTTAATGCTTTACCCAGCTTTTGATATTCATGGCTATTTTAATTAAAGGCTCAAATTTAGGTGCAAAAAGCTTAACACAAAATCTAAACTATCTGGCAGTTCAGCGGCTCCTTTTGCCTAGTGCACTCCCTGCTCAGCTCTAAACTGATTTTGAGCTCTGCATATAATAACATATTAATATTTTTTCATTACCTAACATAATGGTATTTTATGATGGTGCTAATTCAAGGATAATTAAAAGCACATTGTTGTTTTGAATTATGACCAGAGGCTAAAGAACACACTCATTATTTTGTATTAAATAATGAATTAATTCCAAGAAATTATATAAATGTTCCAAGTAATGCATGTAACACTGTGATTGCACTATTAAATAGTAGTTGGCACTAATTTTCTCTCATTTTTATCAAACAATCATTTGTGAATCATACCATTAATAGGTTTTATTTTTGAGTATGTGATCACTATTATGGGAAAGAACATAGAGGATTAATGTATAGATTCTATCCTCAGGAAATGTATTATGTAGTGGGTGAATATTTCAAATAAACTAACAAAATGCAAACACTTAACAGAGAAACCAAAGATGAGAAAGAGGAGAAGAAATTATACCGGCTCCAATGGTTCAAGTATCAGTGCCTTAGAGAATGAAACATGAACGAGAACATACATGCAGAAGTGGATTAAGGTCGGTTGAAGCTCAGGGTGCCGAAGAAAATATTGAGTCCCTTACATTAGAAAAAAGTGTAAAGTTGAGGTTTTGCTGGGCCCTTCAGAAGTTGCAGCCCCAGGCGCATGCCTGGTGCACTCACCGTTAAATCCTCCTCCGCATGCATGTCAATAGAAGGAACTGACTTGGAAGAAGAGAAGGCGATGAGAGTTTAGTATTGAACATGTTAAACTTTTGAGTGTGAATGACACATCAAATTAGAGATATCTAGTTGAAAAAACAGTAATATTTTGATAAATCTGAGTGGCATGTTTGCATGGTAAACATGTGAGAGAATGAGAGTTGAAAAAAAAAGCAAAGAATTATACCTGCTATTACCTAAGTATTATTACAAAAATAGCTTTATCATAGCCAGAAAACACTTTTGTATGATTTGAGTCCTTCAAATATGTTGAAACCTGTTTTATTACTCAGAATATGGTATATTTTTATAAAATTTCCAAATTCATTTTAAAAGAATGTGCATTCTGCTGTATTTGTGTGAAGTGTTCTATAAATGCCAATCAAGATGGTTTGATAGTATTATTCAAATCTTCTATATCATTATTAATTTTCTGTTTTATTATTCTGTAAATTATTGTGAGAGGGTTATTGAAATATCTGACTATAATTGTAGAATTGTCTCTTTTTTTCTTAAAGTTCTATCAGTTTTTGCCTTGTGTATTTTAAGCACTCTAAGTATGTATGCATTCAGGACTGTTAAATTCTCTTTAAAAATGTAAGGCTTTATCATTATGAAATGACCTTATTTGCACCTGTTATACTTTGATGTTAATATAACCTCTCCAAGTCTTTTCTTTTTACAGTGCTAGCATGGTGAAGCTTCTTTTCATCTTTTAAATTTTGACCTATTTATTTCTCATATTTAAAGTGTATTTCTTTGTAAAGGGAGTTGTTTTATATTGAACCTGACAATCTCCCTTTTTTATTTGGAGTATTATGATCACTTGTCTTAAATGTCATTAGGTTTGAGTGATACTGTTAGGTTTAAATCTATCATTTGAGATTGTTTTCTCTTTCTCTCATGTGTTGTCTTCTTTGTCATCATATTCTTTTTATATATTAATTGTATACTCATTCCATTTTATCTCTTTTGATGAATTATTAGCTGTAATTCTTTGTGGGTTTTTTTTTTTTTTTTTTGCTTCTTTGTTTTGTGACAGAGACAGACAGAGAGAGAGAGGGACAGACAGGGACGGACAGGCAGGAAGGGAGAAAGATGAGAAGCATCAATTCTTCGTTGCGGCTCCTTAGTTGTTTATTGACTGCTTTCTCATATGTGCCTTGACCAGGGGGCTACAATAGACTGAGTGACCTCTCTGTCAAGGCAGCTCTGTCACCTTGGGCTCAAGCTGGTGAACCCTGCTCAAACCAGATGAGCCCGCACTCAAGCCGGCAACCTCGGGGTTTCAAACCTGGGTCCTCGGCATCACAGTCTGATGCTCTATCCACTGTGCCACCACCTGGTCAGGTTCTTTGTGTGTGTGTTTTTTTTAATGTTAGAGTTTGTTTTAAGATTTAATGGTATACAGCTTCAACTGATCACAATCTACCTTCAAGTACATTATACCATTTATTATATTGTATTAAAACCTAACAACACATTCATTTCTTCCCACCTGACTTTAATGCTATTATCATATATTTTAGTTTTACATATAAGGTGGGGCAAAAGTAAGTTTCCAGTTATGAGTACATATAACACAGAATTTATTCTTGTACTATTATTTATTATTATATTATTTTCCAAACAAACAACTGTAAAACTATTTTTGTTCCACCCTATATGTTGTAAACCACTCAATACATTATTATTTTTGTTTAGACAATTTTATTTTAAAGGGATTTACACACAACAAAAAATATTTTACATAGTTATCCCTGTAGTTACTATTTTCAGTGCTTCTCATTCCTTTGTATAGATCCAGATTTCTAGCCAGTAGCATTTTCCTTTTATCTAAAGACTGCCTTTAACATTTCCTGTGGGGTTAGACACTGATGTTGAAAACCTTCAGTTTCTGTACACTTGAAAAAGTTATGATTCCTCCTTTACTTAAAAGGGTACTCTTATTGGTTATAGAAATCTAGGTTAATAGTTTATTTCTCTTAGTTATTTCAATATATTCCTCTTTTGTTTTCTTGCTTGAGTTGTTTCCAAAGAGAAATCTGCTGCCTTACTTATTTTTGTTCCCCGATTCATCATGTGTTAGTTTTCTCAATGATATAGTGACTGGCAAGGTGAAATCTGAATAATTTTTTATATATATATATATTTTATTATTATTAATTCTAATGGGGTGACACCAATAAATCAGGGTACATATGTACAATGAAAACATCTCCAGGTTATCTTATCATTCAATTGTGTTGCATACCCGTCACCAAAAGTCAAATTGTCCTCTGTCACCTTCTATCTGGTTTTCCCTGTGTCCCTCCCCTTCTCCCTATCCCACTCTTCCCTCCCACCCCCCATCCCGTAACCACCACTCTCTTGTCCATGTCTCATATTCTCACTTTTATGTCCCACCTATGTATGAAATCATGCTGTTCTCAGTTTTTCTTTTTTTCTGATTTACTTATTTCACTCCGTATAATGTTATCACGGTACATCCATTTTGTTATAAATGATCAGATGTCATCATTTCTTATGGCTGAGTATATTCCATAGTATATATGTACCAAAGCTTTTTAATCCACTCGTCTTCTGACGGACATTTGGGCTGGTTCCAGATCTTCGCTATTGTGAAAAATGCTGCCATGAACATGGGGGTACATTTCTTCTTTTCGAACAGTGCTATGGTGTTCTTAGGGTATATTCCTATAAGTGGGATAGCTGGGTCAAAAGGCAGTTCGATTTTTAATTTTCTGAGGAATCTCCAAACTGTTTCCCACAGTGGCTGCACCAGTCTGCATTCCCACCAGCAGTGCAGAAGGGTTCCCTTTTCTCCGCATCCTCGCCAGCACTTATTCTGTGTTGTTTTGCTGATGAGTGCCATTCTGACTGGTGTGAGGTGATATCTCATTGTGGTTTTAATTTGCATTTCTCTAATGATTAGTGATGTTGAGCAATATATGAAAAAAATCATACACCATGATCAAGTGGGATTTATTCTGGAGAGGCAAGGCTGGTTCAATATTTGCAAATCAATCAATGTGATTCATCACATAAACAAAAGGAAGGACAAAAATCACATGATAATTTCTATAGATGCAGAAAAGGCATTTGATAAAATTCAGCATCCATTCATGCTCAAAACTCTCAGTAAAGTGGGAATACAGGGATCATTCCTTAACATGATAAAGGCCATCTACGATAAACCGACAGCAAACATCATACTAAATGGACAAAAATTAAAAGCAATCCCCTTAAGATCAGGAACCAGGCAGGGATGCCCCCTTTCACCACTCTTATTCAACATAGTTCTGGAAGTTCTAGCTATAGCAATCAAACAAGAAGAAGAAATAAAAAGCATCCAAATTGGAAAAGAAGAAGTAAAACTGTCACTATTTGCAGATGATATGATATTGTATATTGAAACCCTAAAGTCTCAGTCGAAAAACTACTGGACCTTATAAATGAATTCAGCAAGGTGGCAGGATATAAAATTAATACTCAGAAATCAGAGGCATTTCTATATACCAACAATGAATTGTCAGCAAAAGAAATTAAGAAAACAATCCCCTTCACTATTGCAGCCAAAAAAATAAAGTACCTAGGAGTAAATTTAACCAAGGAGGTTAAGGACTTGTACTCGGAAAATTATAAAACATTGGTAAAAGAAATCTGAATAATTTAAAAAAAAACAAACCCAAACAGTAATTACAGTTTTAGTGTAGAAAAACCTTTTTTGATGGATTTTTTTATATCTGTCAATTGACCCTTGCACACATTCTGACAATATGATAAAGCTGTCTTTTTTACCATTTTAAAAACGCCTTGTTCTACCAGAGGATAAGGTCAGCAGATCTGCTAGAAAGTGATACCAAGATGAGAAATAAGCTTAAAGACTGATGTTGAATCACACAAAATGTGTTTAATCCAATATAAAAATGTTTTTTTCTCTTTCTGGGAAGAATATCATAACTGATGCAACTGAGTAAATTAACATACTCATTCTAGCATAAAAACCATACAATGATGTATTGTGTTGAGGAAAAAATATTTTTCCTTAAGATAATTATAAACACCAAAAATATAGCTGAGAATTAACAACACAAAAAAAGAGAGAAGAAAAGAAGTCTCTTTCTCTTTCTTTTCCTTTCTCTGTGTCAGAATTGAAAGATTCTTCTCTCAGTCACCACAGAATTCCAAAGCAAACGTAGCGTTAAAATTAGAGCTAGAATTGGTCAAGGAAGGGACTAATGAGAACTTCATTATGCCTCTAACACAAACTTTCTCATAATACCCATGTTTTTTATTTCTAAGTCTCCAAGTTAGCTCCTATTCATTACCCACCCTATACTCTTTTTTCCCCCCTTTAATTCTTAGTTATTATACATAACAACAAGATTTCATTGTCTTTCAAGTTTTTTATTTTTAATTTTGTGGACATTTTTGTTCATATCAGTGAGTTAACTCATGTTCATTGTACTTTCTCCATGTGTACTCCTTCGCTCTAACAGAAATGTTTGACCTTGTCTATGGTTTCCTACTGTCAAGTCTCTTCTTCATTTCTAGCATCATCTTGCTTTTCTCAAATTTAGCTGTCTTGAACAAGTTATAATTTTTAAGGAATGATTTACGTAAAATATTATGCCCAGATTGATGAGTTTTGATAATTGTAGATCTTATGCAACCATAATTTTAGAAAAGGTATAGATAATTTATCCCGGAAACTTCTCTTATGCCCTTTCTAACCAATTTGCCACCTACAAGTGGTAATCAAGAAATATTATTCTAATATCATACATTAATTATGCCTTTTCTTAGCTTTAATATAAATCAAATCAAATCATATGTGATCTTTTGTGTCTCGATCTGGATTCTTTCACTAAAAGCAACATTTTTGAGATTTCTTCCTGTTGTTGAAACTATCAATATTTTGTTTATATTTATGCCTAAGGAGTATTCTATTTGGTGAATATTTAACAATTTATCTATCTATTTTTTGATGAATACTTGAGTTTTCTGTAGTTTTAACTATTATTATTGAAGTTGTTATTAATACTTTAATATAAGTTTTTGTATAAACATATATGTTCATTTATCTGGGGAAAATATTTAGTAGTAGAATTGCTAGATGGTAGGGTATATTTATGTTTAACTTCATGAGAAAATTTCAAAGAGTTCTCAAAAGAAGTCATACCATTTTACGCTCACATCATTAAAGACAGGTCTTGTTGCTCCACAAATTTGTCATCATTTATGCTATCATTCTTTTTTTTTTTTTAACTTAGTTATCCTCCTGGGTGGAAAATAATGTGTCATTGCAATTTTAACTTGTATTTTTTAAGGTCAATGATATAAATATATTTTTATGTACTTATAAACCATTTTTAATCTTCTTTTGTGACATAAATGCTAAAGTCCTTTGATAATTTTTAATAGATTATCTTTATTATTGACTTATTTTTAAATATATTTTGAATATGAGTTCTTTCTCTGATATATGTTTTGTAAATATATTTCCCTTACTGTACTTTGACTTATTTTATTAATGGCAACTTTATCCTAGCTTTGTTAAAGTCTAATTGACAAATGAAATTGTCAGGCATTTATACCAATTTGATGTACATATACATGGTGAAATGATTCTTAATAATACATTTCAATGTTCAATTTTTTATTTTAATGAATTAAAATTTATCATTTTTTTTATTTTATACTTTATTCAATTTAGATTTTATTTAAGAAATCTTTGCCCAGAAACTCACATCAGAAAGATGGCAGAATAGAAAGTCTCAGCTTGTATTCTTTCTACATAGCAACAATAATTTGGTAACCATTCACAGACAAACATGCCTTATGGGAGCTTTAGAATCCAGGTAGGAGTTTATAAATCTCTGGATGAACCCAAGATCAAAGATGGCCACTTCAAGAATTTAAGCCCAAGCCTAGAATGCAGGCTTGTTGGTCATGGTCCCAGCTACAGATTTGGAAACAGCCTGTCATCCTGTAGACTGAGATACCATATATTTTGGCTACCAGCACCACCTACCAAAAAAGAAGGGATGAGGCATGCCTGCCTACTCCTTGGGTAGTGGACCTGCTGACCTTGACCCTAGTTGTGGATCCTGAAGTAATCCCTCACTCAACACAGGTCAACATTACCCTGATACCAAAGCCAGATAAGGACCCTACCAGAAAAGGAAACTATGGGCCAGTATCTCTGATGACTACAGATGAAAAAATTCTCAACAAAGCATCAGTAAAACAAATTCAACAGCACATTACAAGGATCGAAGCTAATCTTTGACAAGGGCACCAAGAATACACAAAAGTAAAAAGATAATCTCTTCAAAAAAATGGTGTTGGGAAAATTAGATATCTACATACAAAAGAATAAAGTTAGACTAATATCTTACACTCTAAATAAAAATTAACTTGAAACAAATTGAAGAATTAAATGTAAGAATGTAAATTTAAAAGTCTTAAAAGTAAACACAGGGGAAAAACTCCTTGACATTGGTTGTGGCAATAATTTTTTAGATATGACATCAAAAGCACTGGCAACAAAAACAAAAAAATAAAGTGGGACTACATTAAACTAATTGAAAAGGTAACCAATGGCATGAGAGAAAATATTTGCAAAAGATATGTCATTTAAATGATTAATATCCAAAATCTATAAGGAACTCATGTAACTCAGCAAACAAAAATAAACAAACAAAGCAACGAACAAAAACTAAACAAACATAAAAATCACACCACAATTAAAAATTGGGCAAAAAGGCTTGAATAGACACTTTTAATAAAGACATACAAAAGATCAATAGGTGTATGCAAAGGTGTTCAACATCTCTAATTATCAGGGAAATGGAAATCAAGTCACAATATGATGTTACCAAACATTTATTAGAATTATAAATTAAAAACTGTATAAAAATAGTTTTATGGCAAAAATAATATGAAAAACAATATAAAAGTTCCTCAAAGGACTAAAAATAGAACTATCATATAATCTAGTAATTTCAGTTTGGGGAAATCATATTATCTAAGAAAAACAAAATCACTATTTCAAAGAGATATTTGTACTCTAATGTTCATTGCAGCATTATTCACAATAGACAAGATATGAAACAACTTAAGTGTTTATCTATCAATGATTAAAGAAAAAATATACTGCCCACAGAAGTAAGGGGATATTCATAATGAATATGAAGCTATAAAGTATCCCCAAATCTTTATGTGATATATATATATATATATATATATATATATATATATATATATATATATATATATATATATATAATTTTTTTAGTCATATAAAAAAAAGAAATTCTGTCACTTGTAATTAATGGATTAAGCCTAGAGTATGTTATGTTAAATAAAATAAGAGAGACACAAAAAGACAAATACTCTGTGCATTCACTTATATGTGGAATCTAAAAAAAAATAAACCTCATAGAATTGGAGAGTTGAATGATAGCTGCCAGAAGCTGAGAGTCAGGATATGGGAATTGGAGAGATGTTGGTCAAAGGGTACATATTTTCAGTTTTGAGTTCTGAAAATCCGATGAACACCATGGTGACTATTGTTAATAATGCTGTGTTGTATATTTAAAATATCCGAAGAGAGTAAATCTTAAGTGTTTTTACCATACAAATGAAAGTAACTACAGTGTGTCCGTAAAGTTACGGTGCACTTTTGACTGGTCACACGGTCAAAAGTGCACCATGACTTTAAGGACACACTGTATATGAGCTAATAGATATGTTAATTAGCTTGATTGTAGTAATTATTTCACAATGTATATGTATATCAAATCATCACATTGTACTCATTAACATCCCAATTATGCCTTAATAAAGCAAGAGGAAAAAAAGAATATCTAAGAATATTGCTGGTGTTCATGAGCACAAAGCATAAGCAGTACTGCAAATAGCTGATACTTCACTGTGACGAGTTGGGTGTTTTATGCATTTTCACAAAAATATTGACTCAAGTCATGCATTTTATGCATCTCTAAAAATATGACATAAATGAAAATAACATAAAATTCTTATATTATATGCCTATAATGGAACTTTGACAACAAAATGGTAAATGTACAATATCATTTCAAATAATACAGTGTGTCCGTAAAGTCATGGTGCACTTTTGGCCGGTCAGCATGCAAAAGTGCACCATGACTTTATGGACAGACTGTATTTAAGATTAGTTGCTGCACCAGAAAATGTGAAAAGTTCTGGAATCTTATAGGTCTTAAATAAAAAGTCTGAGTGAGACTTTTCCCTATTTAAAAGCAGTCCTAAAAATTTGTGGGATATTACTCATCAGAAATTGTGAAACTAAACAATGTTCTATGAAAGGTAAATAAGTAAAATGTTTTCATCAATCATTTTAGGGGGAAGATTGGATTATGTTTAAATTACCCTATAGAAAAATATTGCATAATTGTCATTTGAGAAGGCAATCAAAGTGTTTTTAGCTAGAAAATACTGGGGAAAGTGTTATAAAAAGATTCTAAGTAGATAATTAATGATGAGTCAATTTTATGTTATTTTCTTAAATTTTATGATATTTGTGGTATTTTGTTGCTATTTTTAAAGTTATAATTTATTTTCACTTCTATTTTTATCCTAAATAAATATACCCCTTTTATACTTTTAAAAAAGAAACTTTTGCCACTCCAAGTTCATGAGGCTATTTTCCTATAATTTCTAATAGAAGCTTTATGATTCTAGCTTTTTATTAGGTCTATGATTTATCTCAAAATAATTTTGCAAGCATACTGAAATAGGATTGACATTCATGTTTTTCTTTTATAGAAAGTTCCAATTGTTCAAGCAACATTCGTTAAAACAAAACTTTTTTTTTTCCCTAGAGAGAGACAGACAGACAAGGACAGACAGGCAGGCAGGGAGAGAGATGAAAAGCATCAACTCCTAGTTGTGGCACTTCTAGTTGTTCATTGATTGCTTTCTGGGAGGAGGCTCCAACCAAAACAGTGAGTCCTTGCTCAAGCATGACCTTGGGCTCAAACTAGCATTTCTGGGCTCAAGCCAGCAACCATGGGATCATAGATATGATCCTATACCATTCAAGCCGGCTACCCCACGCTCAAGCCAGCAACCTCAGGGTTTTGAACCTGGGTTTTCAGTGTCCCAGGCCAATGCTCTATCTTCTGTGCCACCTCCTGGTCAGGCAAAACTTATTTTCTAATTGAAGTAATTTTATATTTTTACAAAATTCAATTTACCATATGTGTATAAATTTTACACGTTTTCTGATCTTTCTATTTCATTAAGGTAATCTTTATCTTTACACTAAATCTACATTGTCAAGGTTACTTTAGATCTGTAAAATGTTTCAATATCAAGATATGTAAGTCTTCTAATTTTTAAATTCTTTATATAATCATTTGTGTTTCTGTATGAATTTGAGTTTTCTTGTCAATTTATGCAATAATTCGTGCTAAAGTTTTGAGTGGGAAATGAATCTATAGAGAGAATTGAAGAGAACTGTCATCTTAACATCAAATCTTCCAACACAGTCAAGTGTTACATAATGATAGCTAAGTATTTTGAGAAATGGGTCATTAGATGATTTTGTTGTTGTGTGAACATCAGAGTGCACATTCACAAACCCACACTTAAGCTATATGGTATAGCCTGTTGCTCCTGGGTTATAAATCTACACAGCGTGATACTCTACTGAATGTTGTAAACAATTAGAACATAATGGTAGTTCTTTGTGTATCTAAACATATCTAGACATAGAAACAGTGCAGTAAAAATATGATTGATATAAATGTTTTTAAATGGTTCACCTGTATACTGTACTTACCATGAATAGAGCTTGCAGGGCTGAAAGTTGCTCTGGGTGAGTCAGTGATTGAGTGGTGAGTGAATATGAAGGTCTTAAACGTTACTGTACACTACTGAGGACTTTATAAATACTGTAAAATTAAGCTACACTAAATTTATAAAAGAATTTCTTTAATAATAAATTAATCTTAGATAACTATAACTTTTGTTTCATAAACTTTTTAATTTTTTTAAGTTTTCTTACTCTTTTGTAATAACACAGCTTAAAATAAACACATTGTTTGGCTGCACACTAGTATATATTTTTTATATCCTTATTCTATAAGCTTTTTAATAGTCTTTTCACTTTTTAAACTTTTTTGTTAAAATTTAAGAAAAAAACGCACACATTAGCCTAGGCCTACACAGAGTTAGGATCATTAATATCACTGTCTTTCACCTCCACATCTTGACTCCCTGGAAGGTCTTCAGAGGCAGTAACATTCAAAAACTGTTGTATTTTATGAATACAGTGCCCCCTTCTGGAACACTTCCTGAAGAATCTGCAAGAGGATCTTCCTGAGGAGGTCATTTTTTCAGAAGTATGTCCAGGGTTTGCTTTGTTTCTTATCATACATTTGTTCATAAGTAGATAATGCACCACAAATTGATCACTCTGTTAATCAAAACCTTCAATCCTGCCTTTCCTTTTCTCTTGCCTCTTCTTCAGCTGTGCATTCTTGTTTCAGTTCCAACAACTCCTCATTTGTACATTTCTGAGGGACCACCTCTAGTGGCTCCTCAATGTCATCTTTATCCACACTCTAGTTAAAGTTGTTTGCCTTCTCAAGCATGGCCTTGTTAATTTTTACAACCTCCTCAGTTTTGGCAAAATCTTTGACGTCATAGACAAACTTCTTTAGTGTTTCCTTCCAGATGCCATTCATATTCTACCAGATGATACCACCCCAAAGCCCAAAAAAGTTTTTGATGTTGTCATAGATGTTGAAATCTTTCAAGAGTTGCAGTGTCTTCTCCATGTTTTCTTCCATTGCAGCAGTATCTGGCAAAAGGTCCTTCTCAGGTAGTAATCTTTAAAAAGCTGTTGTAACTTCTTGAGCCATTGGTTTGTATCAAAGACGTGGTGTTGAGGGGAGAAACTTCCTTTTGATATTGGAATGAAGGTCACTAATAAGAAGAGGATGTCTGAGAACGTTACCAACAATAAGCAAAATTTTTAAAGGTATGTTTGTTTTCCAAATCATTCTTCTCCATTTCACTGGCATAGAGATTGAGGAGAGCATCTTGGAAAAGAATCTGGGTCATCCGTGACTTCTTATTGTTTCTATAGTATACAAGCAGTATGTGCTTACTGATATGCATAAAAGCCCTGGGTTCTCAACTGTGCCAAATCACAAAAAGTTCCATTTTGTAACCTGTAACATTACTCCAATCAAAACTTATTCTGTCCTTAAAGTTTTCTTTGTTGTTTTGTTTTGTTTTTTAATGAGAGAGAGAGAGAGAGAGAAAGAGAGAGAGGAAGGAAGAGAGATGAGAAACATTAACTTGTAGTGCCATTTTAGTTGTTCATTGATTGCTTCTCATACATACCTTTACCAGAAGACTCAAGTCGAGCCAGTGACCCCTTGCTCATGCCAGCAAACTTGGGCTCAAGCCAGTGACTTTGGGCTTCAAGCCAGTGACTTTGGGGTTCAAACCAGAGACCAAGGGATCATGTTAATGATCCACACTCAAGCAGATGATCCCACACTCAAGCTGTTGAGTCTGTGCTCAAGCTGGATAAGCCCATATTCAAGCCAGAGGCCTTGGGTTTTCAAACTTGGGATCTCAGTGTCTCAAGTCAATGCTCTATCCACTGCACCACCCCTGGTCAGGCCTGTCCCTAAAGTTTTGATGCCTGATGTTGACTTGTCCTTCTTATGGTGAAAGTCCTTTCAGGCATCTGTTTTCAGAATGAAAGATATGATCTGCATTGAATATTTGCTCTAAAGAGTATTTTTTTCTCCATAATTAGCTTATTTAGAGTTTTCAAATATTCTTCAGCTTTCTTTCATCAGTACTCTCAGAGTCACCACTTACTTTCACATTATGTAATGAATAATATTATTTGAATTATTTAAAACACTGAGAGTTAGCAGTAAATTTAACATTGTAGTTGGGTCCAGCCTTTTCTTTCAACATTGTAAACAAACATTTTGCTTTTGCCATGACAGTCATAGTGCTGGGAGTCATATGCTTCTGTGTCAGGTCTTCAATTCAAGTCAGTAGAAATTCCCCATCTGATATAGATTCTTTTCAGATTTTTGTTGGTCTGATTGCCTTCAGTGAAACAGAGGCTTTTATATTCTTTGTCACTTTGCTCTTGTTCTTCAATATCAAAGCCATGGTGTAATGTGACATGCCTGACTAGGGAGTAATAACATCACTAATTATGCACCGTTTTAGTCTTTAATCAAGTGTGTGTCCAGTTTGATCATTTAACATGGCCCTTTAGTTGATTTTTTATGTTTAAGGACAATGATGAACAAAAAAAAAAAGAGATGAAATCAAGCACAACAAAAATGATGCAATCAAAAGGCATAAACACAAGACACATGAGGCAGTTTTTGATATAACAGAACACAACAATAAACTTTTTACAACAAATTTAATACATTGAAAGAGTAAACTCAAATAACAATGTAAAGTATAACAGCTTGGCCTGTGGTGGTGCAGTGGATACATTATCGACCTGGAATGCTGAGGTCTCTGGTTTGAAACCCTGGGCTTGCCTGATCAAGACATGTATTGGAATTGATACTTCTTGCTCTTCCCCCCTGCTCTCTCTTCCTCTCTCTCTCTCTTCTCTAAAATGAATAAATAAAACAATAAAAAGAGTATAATATAGTAAATGCATAAACCAGTAACATATTTGCTTATTATCACATAGTATGTGCTGTGCATAACAACTGGCTGTGGAGTGTGTTTGTGTAAGCATCACTATAAACACATGAGCAATGTGCTGCTCTACCATGTTACAGGCTGTGATGTCACTAGACAATCATAAATGTGTTTCATTTTTACCAAAAGATTGTCATGAGGCTCATAATTGTACTTAAACATGAAGTATCTCTTCACTTACTGAGGTTTTCTTGAATTATTTTCAACCAAATATTTTAGTTTTTGGTATGCCTTGTTCAGTTTTTATAGATTTGTGCTTAGGTATATAATGACATTTTAAAATATTATAAATAACGCCTGACCTGTGATGGCGCAGTGGATAAAGTGTCGACCTGGGAACACTGAGGTTGCCAGTTCAAAACCCTGCACTGGTCTGGTCAAGGCACATATGGGAGTTGGTGCTTCCAGCTCCTCCCCCCCCCACTCTGTGTCTCCTCTCTAAAATGAATAAAATAAAATAAAAAAATAAAAATAAATAAAATATTATAAATAGCAATTTTAAAAATATAAAAATCTAGACCTTGGCCAGTTGGCTCAGTGGTAGAGCATTGGCCCAGCATATGGAAGTCTCGGGTTTGATTCCTGGTCAGGGCACACAGGAGAAGTGCCCATCTGCTTCTCCACCCTTCCCTTTCTCTCTCTCTTTTTCTCCTCCCCTCCCACAGCCTGGCTCGACTGGCTCCAGTGATGATGGCCTCTGGTGCTGAAGATGGCTTCATGACCTCTGTCTCAGGCACTAAAAAATGGCTCCAGGTGCAACAAAGTAATGGCCCCAGATGGGCTGAGCATCGCCCACCAGTGGGCTTGCTGGTGGATCCCAGTAGAGGTGCTTTTGGGAGTCTGTATCTTTGCCTCCTCTCCTCTCACTAAAAAAATAAAGTAAAAATGTAAAATCTCAAGAATTAATACTTTAGAAAAATAAATTTACTTTTTGATATAGACTATATCTGGGAATATGGATAATTTCATTCATTAATGAGACTTTTGTCTTATTTTTGGGTGGCGAATTCCATCGGGTTTGCTACATATAGACATGTTTTCTGTAAAAACAATATTTTTTACTTTTAACTGTAATAATTACATTACTGTTTTTACTTATACAGTGCTAGGATTTCTAATTCAGTTGTTTAGTAAAAATGGAATGAAAGAAGATTCTTTTTTAAGTCTCAATTTTAAGAGAAAAAATTTAGTCTTTTAGCATTAAATGTAATGTTAGCTAGAAGGTTTTTTTAGATATCCTTCATTGGAATAAAGAATTTCCCTTTCGTTTCTAGTTTACTGTATTTTTCTCATGAATGCACATTAAATATTGCCAAATGTTTTTTGAGGATTTGTTGAGATTGTATAATTTTTCTTTATTATGCTTTTAATGGGGTGAATTACACTGGTCAATTTTTTATTACTAAAACAACCTTTCACTCTGGAATAAAACCTTCTTTGTCATGTAGTATTAATATTCTTCTGTAAATATAGATCTTTTTCCTTTAGAAATCTTTATAATAGATCTTTTTTCCTTTAGAAATCTTTAAGTTTTTCTATTCAATACTGGTTTTCAGAAATTATGATGTGCCCTGATATAATATTCTACATGTTTGTTAGTGGTTGGAGTTTAAATGTTTTATATCTGTAGGTTATAAAAGCTAGTTTTTACCAAATACAAAACAAAAATTCAGGTCAGTCCCTATTTTAATAATTGTAGTCTTTTTTTAAAAAGATTCTATTTATTGACTTTACAGAGAGAAGAGGGAAGGAGCGAGAAGTATTGACTCATAGTTGCTTCACTTTAGTTGTTAATTGTTTGCTTGTTGTATGTGCCTTGACCAGGTTGCCAGAAGGGTGGGATGAGTGTTTTGAACCAGTGACATCAGTATCCCAGGTCGACACTCTATCCACTGTGCCACTGCAGGCTGGGTAAGCACTACTGAAAAAAATATTTTGTTCTGTCTTCTGCTTTGGTTGGTGCAAGAAGTGACACCCAAGGAAAGATAAGACACTCTGATAATTAATAAAGGAAGGAGAATTGAGTAGTAGCTTGTGGAGCTTGTGGGGCTAGTAACACCGAAGCACAAGCTCCCCGAATTACCTTTTTTTTTGCTCCATAAGACACACCTGACCATAAGATCCACCTAGGGTTTTAAGGAGGAAAATAAGAAAAAAAATATTCTGAGCCAAACGGTATGTTAAAATATTTAATAGCATATACCACATTATATTTCAACAATGTAAACTCAACAGCAGTATTAACCATTAGCACTGTTATTAACAAATTAGTATAGACTTTAATGCTCAAATACTCTTCTAGTTGTCCAGGAACCCACAGCAGCTTAAAAAAAAAAAAAAGAACTTGCTTCATAAGACTCATGGGCATTTTCCCCTCCACTTTTTTGGGGAAAAAGTGTGTCTTATGCAGCAAAAAATATGGTAGATTTTCTTACAGGTTATATACCTTACAGTATCCAAGCAATGGGCATGTGATTCCTTTGTTTAAGGTTTCCCAGGACTCAAGGAGGAGAAAGAAGGAGTTTCGGTGGGATCAGCAAGGGGAAAGGGATTTCCAGATCACTGATCACTGGTCATAGGTAGCTACTAGCTACGTACAGATCCTGCTTTCTTGCTTTGTGTTGCAGGCGGCTCTAAGCCACCATTTAGAGAACTATGGGATGTAGTTAATTTATAACTGGCTGACTCAGTTATTCCTACTGGCTCATTTCCCTTGTATTCTTCTAGTTTCTCCCCTCTCAAGGGAAAAGCGAGGCTAGCTCCCTCCTCATGGTGACTTCAATTATTTATATATTAAGGACACTTGAAGTTGCCCTATACAGCTCACTGGTGTTCTGTGCATTTTTTTTTTCAGACTTTTTCCTCTATGTGTTTTATTTTAGATAGTTTTTCTTGTTGTTTATTCAAGTTCATCTTTTATCCTTTAATATCTTATTAATTTTTATCCCATCCAGTACTGTTTTACCAAAGGAATTATATTCTTTATTTATAGCAGTTTGTGTGTGTGTGTGTATATATATATTTTTTCCTCTATATCTTCATGAAACATCTCTACGTAACATGCTCAGTAAATTCCACCTTCTTAAAAATATTTTAACTTGGGGTAGGAGGTTGGGGGAAGGAAGTAAAAGACAAATATACTGTGATAAAAATGATTTGACTTTGGGTGATCAATACACAACATAATCAACAGCTCAAATGCTATAGAAATCTTTTTCTAAAACTTATATACTCGATTGATCAATGTTTTATTTTATTTAAATAAAATAAAAAATAAAATAAAAATATTCTTATTTTAATATTCTTGTCTATAAATTTTATCATCACAATCATTTCATGATCTCTTGACTGATTACTCTTTTCATTGTTAGTTGTATTTTCCTGCTTGGAAGACCTTGCAGATTTTACATTTTTGATTATATGATATTTTTGTATTCTTATTAATATTATTGAATTTTGTTTTGTTTTTCCCTAGGGGCACGGTCAACGTATTAAGATTTGCTTCAATCCTTGCTTTTACATTTTATTAGACAGCACCAAAAAAGCCTTCATTTAGAGTTCATTTTGTCCTACAACTGAATAAATACCATTTTGAGTACTTTATTTAATGCACCATTAATTCTCAGGCTTTTTATTGTCTGGTGAGAACAAGAACTATTTCTGGCTTGTGTTAGTGCCAAAGATTGTTGTGCCTATTCTTTGTTTTGTTTTTTTCTTCAGGCCTTAGATAATTTTCTCACAACACATATGCTCTTTAGTACTCAGCTGAAGACTCCAGAGGGACCCTGCATAGATATCTAGAGCTCTCTCCCTGTACAGCTCTCTTCTCTAGCTGCCTTGGCCTTCCTTACTTCTTACTTCCCTCTTCACATCACAGAGTTCTCCACTTCTAGCACAGCAACCTGGAAACTTGATCTTGGCAGTAAACTGAGATGTTGTTGTTTTCTCTCTCAGTGATTACTGTCCTACATTGCCTGATGTTTAATAATTGATACCGACTTTTTACATATTTGTATAATTCATTGGTTCTTTTAGGGGGAAATTAAATATGATTAATGTTACTTCATCTTGGCCAGAAGAGAAATTTTTGCTGCTTCTTTATGATCTCCTGCTGGTACTTCCCATTGGCTGAACTGAAGCCAAAATCAGTAGACAGGAAAACCAGTTGATATGGATAATTGAGGTTGGTCACACAGGATATAGACCAGGGTCAGAGAAAGGATCTGAGGAGACAAATATAAAATGTCCAGCATAAATTACCAGTGTGGTTTTTATTTTAGCCACTTAAGAAAAGTCTTTCTTGCCTGACCAGGCAGTGGCGCAGTGGATAGAGCGTCGGACTGGGATGCGGAAGAACCAGGTTCGAGACCCCTAGCTCGCCAGCTTGAGCGTGGGCCCATCTGGCTTGAGCAAAAGCTCGTCAGCTTGGACCCAAGGTCACTGGCTCCAGCAGGTGGTTGCTCGGTCTGCTGAAGGCCCACGGTCATGTGAGAAAGCAATCAATGAACAACTATGGTGTTGCAACGGCAACGAAAAGCTAATGATTGATGCTTCTCACCACTCTCCATTCCTGTCTGTCTGCCCCTATCTATCCCTCTCTCTGACTCTCTCTCTGTCCCTGTACAAAAAATAAAATAAATAAAATTTAAAAAAAGAAAACTCTTTCTTGTAAATAAAATAGACAAAATCCTTTGGTTTTATTCTCTACTCTAAACATCTAAAGACTGCAATATAAGATAAATTTAACCATCTGCAACACAGGAGAAACTAAACCATCCTATCTTATAATGCTATACTTCTAAAAATACAAAAGTGTCTTAATTTACACTTGATTGTTTTTATTTCAATACATAATTTTGAATATATAGTAATTTAGGCTATTTGTTCATCCACATTTTTTGAAATAGAAGGGAAATTGTATAAATCCAAAAGTTAAGAGTTAAGTCTTTTATTTTTATTTAATGATTCCTCAATATTTACAATCAAGTTCAATATATGTATTCAGTATATCCAAATAACCATAATAGATATGATTTAGTAAGAGATATCTTTAGATATCTACATAGTATGCCATTTAGGTATCCTATGATCTCCTGCTGGTACTTCCCATTGGCTGAACTGGGTAATTTTCTTGTTTAATCATAATGTCATGATATATAGATATCATTTCAATACCTAAATTCTAGGTGAGTAAAGTGAAGTTAAACTGATTAAGTATATTCATAATAATTATATAACAAGTAAGTGAAGTAGTGGTACTTGGATTCAAGCTCTGGGCTTCCTGACTTGAAAGCCTGCTTTCTTGTTGCCTCTTTCTGTCTTGATGAAAGAACAAGGAACAAATAACACAAGTTCAAAGGCTGACTTCATTGCTAGAATTCAGGGGAAAAAATCATTCACCTTTCAAATTCCAATATGGAGGTTAACCGAAATGTCCCTCTAGGCAACTTGCACAGACTCTTATTTCTCCCTTGAAACTGGCTCTCTCATTCACTTGGCACCTCTCTCATGTTGAACGAGGAGTTCACTTTCAACATTTCTCTGTTAGTGAAAGAGAAGAAAAGCGAGAGTATTGAGCTTCAAGCCTTTTATTTTGTTATAGTTATTGAAATATTTTCAAGAATAAAAGCTGCAAAACTGTACTAAAAAGGGTTGCTTGGCACTTCAAAATGATAACATCTAAGTAAAGATAAAAACAAGCTATTTACAAATCTTCCTCATGGTATGTGCATAGATGTGTCAAGGATTCTTTATGTCTCTAAAATAAAAATGCTTCTCTCTGAGTGCAGTGACTCTCATCCAGTGTGCTGCAAGAGGCATGCTTATGCCACAGTAAGAATGCGACACCTGACTGTTTAGTCAAGGACACTGACCTCCTTTTCCTTAAATTGTCAGATTAAAACAAATGACAGTGACCAATGTGACAACAACTATTTGGTGGAATGAATCAAAATTATGCCTATTTTTATGTCAGATCAGTAAGAAAATATATTTTTTGGTATGCCATAGATTTTAGTAATTAGTTTATGTGTGCCATGAGATAACAATGGTTGAAAATTATTGTACTATTGCATCAGAAGTTAAAAAAAAGCATAAATCCAGCTTTGATTGGCCATGTATTGTTATGCTGAGATGTGTAGAAGCCAACACTTTCCATATTAGCATTACATGACCTTACTGATCTATTTACTGGTGCACAATACTTTCTATTCATCTGATCGGGAAGAATGTGTGTGTGTGTGTGTGTGTGTGTGTGTGTGTGTGTGTGTGTGTGTGTGTGAAAATAAGAAATAAAAAGAAAATAACAACATAAGTGGTGAATTAAAGAAAAAAAGTCTTTTATAGAAGATCTGTAATTATAGAGCAAGGAGAGGGGGACCTTTCATTGTCTTACAGTAAAGTCTCTAACAGTTATCATCATCTGCAACTGACACCAAAATAAATGTCTCAAATATATCATAGGACCTGATGTCAACAAACAGGCACACAGATGTCATATATTAATGAATTCTCTGTAATGGAAGACATTCTAAAAGAAAGATCACCTTAGGGATGTATTGATCATATTGTACCAAAGTAGAACTTTGCTGGAATGTACTTAGAGATCTCTTAAAACTCTTTATGATCTTAAGAGTTACATGGATTAATAAGTAATTTCACTTATATTACTATGAATTCATGATGTCGATAGAAATTTGTCATTTAGACAGATGTCAGAGAAATTGCAGAGTGAAGGATACTCCCAATCTCTCCCCTTGAAATTTCAACAAATTCAACAACTAAACACAGAGAAAAAAATCTCAGGAGCACCTGAAATATACACATACCAGATAAAGTTGTTACATTTTTCATTTTGTTTTTTTGTGAGAGTTTTATTTCTGAAACCTTTACTTTTTTTGGTTGTTCTTTTTTTCCTCTTTCTTTTTTTCTTTCTTTTTCTTTTTCTCTTATTTCCCTCTTCCCTTTTCTTCTCCTTTCTTTTTCTTTTTTCTCTCATCCAAACATCATTCATCATCAAATTATTATGTTTTGGACTTATATTTTTCTTTGTGGCATTTTGCTTATATTTTACTTTTTTTCTACTCTTTTTAAATTTTTTTTCCTCAGTTCTTGCTCCTTGTTCTCTGTAGCTTTTGTTCCACTTATCATTATAAAATTTTCATTTTTTACTGTATTTTTTTAATTTATATTTTATTCTTTAAAATTATCTTCTGTTAGTGTTATTAACAATACCACTCTCAAATTCCATCAAGGAAAAAGTAATCAAATATTATGAATATAAAATACAGAGATGTAGCTCAAAAAGATGATATAATATCTCTAGAAAAAATTTTTAATTGTTTGGAAACCTTGAAGTTAAATGACAGAAAATTCAAAATTGAAGTTCTAAAAATACTCAATGAAATACAAGAAAACACTGAAAGGCAACTTAATGAGCTCAAAAACAATTTAACAAACAAAAGGAATACTTCACCAAGAAAATTGAAACTATAAAAAAGAACCAAATAGAGATGAAAAACTCAAAACATGAACTGAAAAATGTGGTAACAAGCTTAGGTAATAAAACAGGTCAGATAGAGGAGAGAATTAGTGACGTAGAAGATAGGCAACTAGAGAAACTAAGAGGGAAGAAGAGATAGATTTATGAAAAAAAATAAAAAATCCCTGCAAGAATTGTCTGACTCCATCAGAAAGAATAATATACGAATAGTGGGTATATCAGAAGGAGAACAGAGAGAAAAAATAATGGAGAACATATTAAAATAAATAAGGAGAATTTTCCAAGCCTGTGGAAAGAGTTAAAGCCTTGAATCCAAGAAGCAAACAAAACACCAAGTTACTTTAACCCAAACAGACCTACTTTAAGGTACATCATAATAAAATTATTATAAACCAATGACAAAAAAAAAGGTAATCAGAGACAAAGATGGTCATTTCATAATAATAAAGGGGAAGTTGAATCAAGAAAACATAATACTTCTTAATATATATGCACCAAACCAAGGAGCACCAAAGTATATAAGACACCCACTAACTGATCTAAAACTTAAAACTGACAAAATAAAATCATACTTGAAGACCTCAATATACCACTGATGGCTGATTGTTCATCCAAACAGAAAATCACTAAAGAAATATTAGCCTTAAACAAAACACTAGAACAATTGGATATGATAAATATTTATAGGACATATCATCCCAAAAGTTTAGAGTATACATTTTTCTCCAGTGCAAATGAAACATTCTCAAGAATTGACCATATGTGGGCCACAAAAATAATATCAACAAGTTCAGAAAGATTGGAATTATACTAAGCATATTCTCTGACCATAAAACTTTGAAACTAGAATTCAACTTCAAAAAAAAAGTTAGTAAACCCACAAAAATGTGGATATTAAACAACATACTTCTAAAAAATGACTGGGTCCAAGAAGAAATAAAAGAAGAGATCAAAACATATATACAGACAAATGAATATGACAAAATGACATATCAGAATGACTCTGGGATTCAGCAAAAACAGTAATAAGAGGAAAGGTTATATTATTACAGGCATATATGAACAAACAAGAGAAAGCCCTGGCCAGTTGGCGTGGCAGTAGAGTGTTGGCCCAGCATATTGAAGTCCCAGGTTTGATTCCTGGCCAGGACACTCAGGAAAAGCACCCATCTTCTTCTTCACCCTTCTCTCTCTCCTTTCTCTCTATCTCTCTCTTCCCCTCCCACAGACAAGGACCCATTGAAGTAAAGTTGGCCCAAGAGCTGAGAATGGCTTTATGGCCTCCGCCTCAGGCACTAGAATGCTTTGATTGCAGTGGAGCAACGCCCCAGAGAGGCCAAGCATTGACCCCTGGTGGGCATGCTGAGAGGATCTTAGGTTCGGCGCATGCCAGAGTCTGTCTGTTCTGCCTGCCCCCCACTTCTAACTTTAGAAAAATACAAAAAAAAGAGAGATAGAGCCCAAGTAAGCACCTTAACATCACATCAGAAGGCACTAGAAAAAGAAGAACAAAGGCAACCCAAAACCAGCAAAAGGAAATAATAAAAATTAGAACAGAAATAAATGAAATAGAGAACAGAAAAAATATAGAAAAAATAAATAAAAAAAAGAGATGGTTCTTTGAAAAATCAACAAAATTGACAAACCCTTGACTAACAAAAAAAGAGAAAGGACTCATACAAACAAAATCCAAAATAAAAGAGAAGAAATTACCACAGATATCATAGATATATAAAGGATTATTGTAAAATACTATGAAAAACTATATGCCACCAAATTTAACAATCTATAAGAAATGGATAAGTTCCTAGAACAATACAATCTTTCTAGACTTAATCATGAAGAAGTAAAAAGAAACAACTATCAAAAAAACCTCCCAAAAACCAAAAGTCCTGGGCCTGCAAAAAATAAAAGTCCTGGGCTTGCAATCTGAATCACCATCGTAATTCATGACGATGCTCCAACCAACTGATCTGAGAAGCCTTCCGCTCCTCAGGGTTCTCTACATGATTAAAAGACCTCAAGGGTTCACATCCTCATGACCACCTCTTTCGCCCACTTTCCTACTTCCACATACTATTGTTTGATAAAATGCAACTCATTTGCCAAATTCCACCTACAACCATAACAATTATCTACAAAATATCTAAGACTGTGGCATGACTAAAGTAGTAGTTCCATGGTGCACTAAAGAACCTGAGTGGTGGAAAACAGGAAGTGGTCTCTGCTTATCACGAGCAAACACTTTTTTTTTTTAAATTTTTTTCTAAATTCTTTTTATTTATTCATTTTAGAGAGGAGACACAGAGTGAGAGAGAGAGAGAGAAAGAAAGAGAGAAAGGGGGGAGGAACTGGAAGCATCAACTCCCATATGTGCCTTGACCAGACCAGTGCAGAGTTTTGAACTGGCGACCTCAGTGTTCCCAGGTCGACGCTTTATCCACTGCGCCACCACAGGTCAGGCCACGAGCAAACACTTTTAAAACTGAAATTAGATGTCTCCTTTCCATATTCCTGTGGGTGCTTCTTCTGGTTCCCTATCCATGCCTTACTTACTTCCCAGATTCTTCTCCACTGTCTTCCATTTTCTCCTTTTATTTTTTTTCTTAGTCTTAGAAAGGAAAAAAATAATCTTTCCTGGTTCCAAACAAAAAAATTTTGACATTTTCTCAGAAGTATTTGGTATACCCTTGTAGACCAAGCATTTATGGTAATTTTTTTCTAATGTAAACAAAAGCAGTTCTCTTCCAAAAAGAAATCTGGGGTAAATTTTAAGATGATTATTTGACACTTATCCAGTTCTAATGTAAATATAGAAAGGCTAGAAGGAAACTAGTTATCTAGAATCTGCTTATAAAAAAAAAAAAACATTACCTGGAGGCTATAGTAGAGCCAATTATGAGCCTCCTGATCTAGGAAAGAAGAGATAAAGTAGAATTTGCAAACATCTATTTCCCTCCTTAATGTTACTCGATGTATAATTTTATTGAAACTATTGTGTTTAATAATTTTAACTTAAATGATTGTTTATGTGACAGAGAGACAGAGAAAGGGACAGATAGGGATAGATAGACAGGAAGGGACAGAGATGGGAAGCATCAATTCTTTGTTGCAGCTCCTTAGTCTCTTTAGTTCTTCATTGATTACTTTCTCATATGTGCCTTGATGGGGGAAACTAAAGCAGAGCAAATGACTCCTTGCTCAGGCCAGCAACGTTGGGCTCAAGCCAGTGATGATGGGGTCATGTCTATGATCTCATGCTCAAGCCAGTAAGCCCATGCTCAAGTGTGAGCCCCTGCTCAAGCTGGATGAACCCGTGCTCAAGCCGGCAACCTCAGGACTTCAAACCTGGGTCCTCTGCGTCCCAGTCTGATGTTCTATCCACTGAGCTACTGCTTTGTCGGGCTTAATTTAAATGATTATAATAATGAACATTGTTCTTCTATAAGAAGTGGGTGGCATTTCATAGTTGCTAAATTATTTTATATACATTATTTCACTTGAGCTTCACAGTCTAGTAAGTGAAGAAATGTCATTTGTTAGGTTTTGTGGATACCAAAAGATAAGTGATTTTTAGAAATGGAACTTTAATTTTTGTACTACATTTGGCTACACAAACTACTAATGATTTTGCCACAAATTGACTCACTTTTGAAGTCTGAGTTAGGTATAGCAAACTATAGTACATCATGGCACTAGGGAAACTGTGATACAACTGCTAGTGGACTATAAGTTTTACGAGAGTAGTGGCTATGTTACCTAAAAATACTTGTTGAATTAATTAATTAATTCAGGTGACAGTGATTGATACCTGTGGGCCAGATCTCATCCACAAACTAAAAGGTTCTAAAAGGTTCTTAAATTTTTAAAAGATATAAAAGAGAGAGAGAGAGAAAAGGAAAACAGCAGGAGGAAGAGGACCAGGAGCAGGATAACATATACAGAACTTGAAGGTGTAAAGAAAAATTATCTGTCCCTTTACAAGAAATGTTTTTTGACCTCTGAGTTAGTCTAAGAAACCATAAAGACATTTTTATTTCAAATCTTTGACTCTTTTAACAAAGGAGGGTCCTCTTCCAAATGTCTTTAGAATCTGTTGATTATAGGGAGGGAGTCACCAGACCTGTTATATGCACATTCTAAATATTAGTTCACCTCATTAATTAACGCCAATAGTAAAATACCTCTGATGTGTACTACCAGGTAACAGTAGCTGCTAGTGGCATTAACCAGCTTGATGAGACTGATTCAAAAGAGGTGACATACTTCTACAAAGGTGTTGGGCAGATAAAATATATTATGCTTACTTTGTTAAAGATAGCGCTGCCCACATGGAGGCCCACTGCCCAGGTGATGATATTAGTTGCCCTTCCTGCTTGGGAATGGGTGTGATTATGTTAATATGTGTTGGGGGAGGGCTTTTGCACCAAAAGGTTTTAAAAGGAAGAGAGATCATGTTGTTCGAAAGCAGAGTGATTGCATGCTAGGAGGAGTTCATGATGTAAGAGAGCAGAGAAAGGCCACAAGGAGGAGGCCAGGAGAAGCAGCCAAGATGGTGGAGTGATGAAGGAGAAGCCAGTTTGTGCTGGAGAAAGAGACGGGAAACAGAAGTGAATAAGGCTGGTGAGCTAGAAACCTTTGACTCTAGGAAACTTGGATAAGTCAGAAGCTTTGTGAGCACTGAATGAGTGGGTTTTGGAGCCCAGTGTGTGTTTTTACTTACCCTCCAGGTGCAAGCTAAGATTAAAGATGCTGGCCCACCAGTTTTGGCTCCGTTGTTTCATTACCAACTGTCCAAATCAAATGAGAACCTGCATGGGCCAGGCTGCTGTGATAGTGGCCCTGGCTACTGGCTTTACAGAAGGTATAATCAGCTTTTCTACCTGTAGCAAATCACCCATATAACCTTGAACCCTTTATGATTTGGATTGGGGAACTATAGTTAAAAGCCCTGAATAAATGTCTTTTGGATGAAAACACAGAAGCTGTATGAGTGAGTGACCTTTGTGCAGACACAAAAGAATGCATGTAAAAGGGCTTTAGAAAATTAGCCTAGAACCAGCAGAAGAAAGAAAATAATAAAAAGCAGAACCGAAATAAATGAAATAAAGAACAGAAAAACTATAGATAAAAATCAATGAAACAAGGAGCTGGTTCTTTGAAAAGATCAACAAAATTGACATACTCTTGGCAAGACTCACTAGGGAAAAAGAGAAAAGACTCATATAAACAAAATCCAAAATGAAAGAGAAGAAATCACCACAGATATCAGAGATATACAAAGAATTATCATAGAATACTATGAAAAACTATATGCCACCAACATTAACAATCTAGAAGAAATGGATAAATACCTAGAACAATACAATCTTCCTAGATTTGAATCATGAAAAAGTAGGAAGCATAAAGAGACCCATAAGCAGGAAGGAAAAAGAGACAACTTCAAAAACTTGCACAAAAATAGAAGTCCAGGGCCAGATGGTCATACTAGTGAATTCTATGAAACATTCAAAGAATATGTGGTTCCTATTCTACTCAAAGTCTTCCAAAAAATTGAAGAAGAATAATACTTCCAAACATATTTTATGAGACAACATAACCCTCACACCAAAATCTGGCAGACACCACACACACACACACACACACACACACAAACTACAAGCCAATATCTCTAATGAATACAGATACAAAAATTCTAAACAAAATACTAGCAAATCAAATACAACAATACATTTAAAAAAAAAATTCATCATGGCCTGACCAGGCAGTGGCACAGTGGATAGAGCATCGGACTGGGATGCAGAAGACTCAGGTTCGAGACCCTAAAGTTGCCAGCTTGAGCGCAAACCCATCTGGCTTGAGCAAAGAGCTCGCCAGCTTGGACCCAAGGTCTCTGGCTCCAGCAAGGGGTTGCTAAGTCTGCTGAAAGTCCGTGGTCAAGGCACATGTGAGAAAGCAATCAATAAACAATTAAGGTGTTGCAATGGCAATGAAAAACTAATGGTTGATGCTTCTCAGCTCTCTCCGTTTCTGTCTGTCTGTTTCTATCTATCCCTCTCTCTGAATCTCTCTTTGACCCTGTAAAAAAAAAAAAAAAGAAAAAAAATATAATTCATCATGATCAGATGGGATTCATCCCCAAAATCACAAAGATGGTTCAACATACATAAGCAATTAACATTATATACCATATCAACAAAAAGCACATGATCCTATCAATAGATACAGAAAAGACATTTGATAAAATACCACATCATTTTATGTTTAAAACACACAACAAAATGGGTATAGAAAGAAAATACCTCAACATTATAAAGGTCATTTATGACAAACCATCAGCTAACATCATATTAAATGGCAAAAAACTGAAAAAATTTCCTCTAAAATCAAGAAGAAGACAAGGTTGCTCACTCTCTCCACTCCTATTCAACGTAGTATTGGACGTTCTAGCCAGAGCAATCAGACAAGAGAAAAAAATAAAAGGCATTCATATTGGGAAAGAAGAAGTAAAGGTTTCACTTTTTGCAGATGATATGATCCATATATAGAAAACCCCAAAGAGTCCACAGAAAGGCTATTAGAAACAATAAAACAATACAGTAAGGTCACGGGATACAAAATTAATATTCAGAAGTATATTGCTTTCTTATATGTCAACAATAAAACTTCAGATAATGAACTAAAAAAATCCCTTTTAGAGTTGCAACAACAACAAAAAAATACTTAGAAATAAACATAATAAAGAATGTAAAGGACCTATATAATAAAAACTACAAAACATTGTTTAAGGAAATAGAAAAGACACAATGAAATGGAAAAAATATTTCTTGTTCTTGGACAGGAAAATAGCATATTACCCAAAGCAATATACAAATTTAATGCAATTCTTATCAAAATTAAATTATCATTTTTTAAAAAATGAAACAAAATATCATCACGTTTATATGGAACCATAAAAACCCCAAATAAGCCTGACCTGTGGTGGCGCAGTGGATAAAGCGTCGACCTGGGAACACTGAGGTCGCCAGTTCAAAACCCTGCACTGGTTTGGTCAAGGCACATATGGCAGTTGATGCTTCTAGCTCCTCCCCCCTTTCTCTCTCTCTCTCTCTCTCTCTCTCTCTCTCTCTCTCTGTGTCTCCTCTCTAAAATGAATAAATAAATTTTAAAAAAACCAAATAACCAAAGTAATCCTAAGGAAAAAAAAAACAAAATAAAGAAACAAAGCTGGGGGCATTATAATAATACCTGACTTGAAATTATAGTACAGAACCACGATAATCAAAACAGCATGGTATTGGTAGAAAAACAGACATACAGACCAATGGAACAGAGTAGAGAGCCCAGAAACAAAACCACATATATATGGTCAAATCATCTTTGATAAAGGAGCAGGAAACACACAATGGATAAATGAAAGCTTCTTCATTAAATGGTGCTGGGAAAATTGGAAAGCCATTTGCAAAAGAATAAAACTCGACTACAGTTTGTCTCATTGTACCAAAATTAACTCAAAATGGATCAAAGACCTAAATATAAGTTGTGAAACAATAAATTACATAGAAGAAAACATAGGTACTAAACTTATTTGGCCATAAAGAACATTTTATAAATTTGACTCCAAAGACAAGGGAAGTGAAGGCAAAGATAAATGAATGGGGCTACATCAGACTAAGAAACTTTTGCACAGCAAAAAAAACTGGCAACAAAACAAAGAGCCAACTAAATGGAAGATGATATTTTCAAACAGCAGCTCAGATAAGGGCCTAATATCTAAAATATATAAAGAACTCAAAAATTCAACAATAAACAAGCAAACAATCCAATAAAAAAATGGGAAGACGACATAAATTAACACTTCTACCAAGAAGAAATACAAATGGCCAACAGATATACAAAAAAGTGCTCATCTTCACTAGCTATTAGAAAAACGCAAATCAAAACTACAATGAGATACCACCTCATACCTGTTAGATTAGCTATTATCAACAAGACAGGTAATAACAAATGTTGGAGAGGCTGTGGAGAAAAAGAAACCCTCATCCACTGTTGGTGGGAATGTAAAGTAGTACAACCATTATGGAAGAAAGTATAGTGGTTTCTCAAAAAATTAAGAATAGAACTACCATATGACCCAGCAATTTCTCTACTGGGTATATACCCTCATAACTCAAAAACATTGATACATAAAGACACATGCAGCCCCATGTTCATTGCAGCATTGTTCACAGTGGACAAGACATGGAAACAACCAAAAAACCCTTCAATAGGTAAGTGGATAAAGAAGATGTGGTACATATATACTATGGAATACTACTCAACCATAAGAAATGATGACATCAGATCATTTACAACAATATGGATGGGCCTTGAAAACATTATACTGAGTGAAATAAGTAAATCAGAAAAAACTAAGAAATGTATGATTCCATACGTAGGTGGGACACAAAATTGAGACTCATGGATATGGACAAAAGTATGGTGGTTACCAGGGGGAGAGGAAGGGAGGGAAGGGAGCAGGCAGGGAAGGGGAGGGGCATAAGGAAAACCAAATAAAAGGTGACAGAGAATGATTTGACTTTGGGTGATGGGTATACAACATAATCAAATGTCAAAATGATCTGGAGATTTTTTCTCTCAATCTATATACTCTATCTTTTTTTATCAATGTCACCTAGTTAAAAGTAATTGTCTAAATAAAATTATAAAATTTAAAAAACTATATGAAATTGGCAAAAACAGTATTTTGTTTTCCAGCAAAAAGTTTTGCATCAAAAGAAAAATAAACAAAAATTAGTATAGAGGTTCTAGATTGCCCCTTCCTCTGTGGTTGTTAATTAACAAAAGAAAAAGAATGTTCCGACCCAAATTAGCTCTCTCCATGTCAGCAAAATGGCCATTAGTCATTCTTTCTTCTTATCATCTGGCCTTTCTTCCTTGTAATCCTGTTACCTCTGTTCTGCTTCTAATCAATAAAAGCTAAGGGAGAAGGAAATTCACAGGAGGTCTTCTTTGTCATCCTTGGCAAGCCTCCCCCTCTCCTTATTGACATAAGTTTGTGCCTTGAGTAGGTTTCTTTCACGTGACCTTGGTAGTTCCCAGAAGGCTTGAGTACTACTACATCTATGCAAAATTAGAAAAACTGTTTTCAAGAGCAAAATCAGCCTGGTAATTTTGACTATCTTATGCATTGTTTCCCAAAATATTTTACACATCAGTTGAGAATCCATATGTGAAAGAGAAAAACTCAAGCTTTTATTTTAGTTGGTGGTACATCCTCTATTGTTTTTACAAGGAAAGTGTGATGTAGGTAGTTTTCAAGGGAGGAAAGCAGTCTTTTTTTCCCTGATGCTATTTAATTTGTTTTCAAAGTTGTTATTTAAATATCTGGCATTGGTAAGATCTATTATGCATTCAATCACGTGCAGTTTTATGTATATTTTCCTTGGCTACCATAGTTTCTTTCTTGTCTGTATCAAAATAAAGATATTTACACAAAGCATTTTGGCTTTCCAATTTTTTGGTCAACTTAGCAAGTTTGCTGCATGCTTGCTGATTCTTGAAACATCAACTGACAGACAAGGTGATTAAATATAATAGACTCTTATTGGTAATTAATTACTTTCTTTAGAAAAAAGAATATTGACCCTGATGATTTTTGTAGAATTCCATGAAGATAAATTAGCGTTCATAGCTTTGTTATGACAAAGATGTTTTAATAGAATTGGACTAAGAAACTATATAAGTATTTTTAGTTATTTTTTAAAATAATATTTACAAATTTACTGAAGAAATGTCATTAAAAATTCATGCTGGAGAATTTTACAGTGCAATTGCTTGATATTTCCTTCACTGGCATGCTTATTAAAATTCTATCAGTTTTAGGGTACGATCTATTCTCTGCCAAGCAAGAGCATGACCATTTAAACTGACGGATAGTAACCCACTCAAAAGTAGGCTGTCAAGATTGGCAAGGCTGTGGAGCTAAGATATTTCAAAATAAGGATAAAACAGACTGTGTTGAAAAATTTAATTTATAGTTTTGGTGGAGATAATTAAAATATTGATTAACTATACTCTTAAAATGAATAGTCAGCTAATAAGAGAAATAAAATCAGAATTCCTGAGTTTACTTGTTTAAATTCTCTTTTAAGTTCTATATATTACTTGCAATTAGTGGCATGTTATTCTAACCCCAAGTGGTGGTTGATCCTCTGATAGGTCCTTTCCTGGGAAAGTCACAGAACATGGTTTAGTTCTGAGAAAACAAGTCAGAGATTCACCATTCAGGCATTAGGTACAGATAGGGCTCAAAATATATTAAATATTTTTTAATATACTTCTCACTCAATTACTCAATTATATAGCATTTAGAGCACTTAATACTTACAGGATAGCCTGACCAGACAGTGGTGCCGTGGATAGAGCATCGGACTGGGAAATGGAGGACCCAGGTTGCAAGCCCTGAGGAAGCAGCTTGAGTGCAGGCTCATCCAGATTGAGAGGGGGCTCACTAGATTGAGTGTGGGCTTGTTGGCTTCAATGTGGGATCATAGACATGACGCCATGATTACTGACTTGAACCCAAGGTCGCTGGCTTGAGCAAGGGGCCATTAACTCTGCTGTAGCTCCCCACTACCCATTCAGGGCACATGTGAAAAAGTAATCAATGAACAATTAATGAGACTAGGAGCCGCAACGAAGAATTGATGCTTCTCATCTCTCTCCCTTCCTGCCTGTCTGTCCCTATTTGTCCTTCTCTCTCTCTCTCTCTCTCTCTCTCTCTCTCTCTCTCTCTCTCTCACACACACACACACACACACACACACACACAATACAGGATAGCTCAATATAAATAGGAACAATGTCTTCTCTCAAGGAGAAATTTAATTGGACAAAGCAACCTACAAATATTATAATTACAATGTGTTAAAATAAAGTACAAAAACTGGGCCATGAAAATGCAGATCAGGCAAGAAATAAGTTTATCTAGTGATTTCCTTAAAAAGTTTATATTGGCGCCTGACCTGTGGTGGCGCAGTGGATTAAGCGTCGACCTGGGAACACTGAGGTCACCAGTTCAAAACCCTGCACTGGTCCAGTCAAGGCACATATGGGAGTTGATGCTTCCAGCTCCTCCCCCCTTTCTCTCTCTCTCTCTCTCTCTCTCTCTCTCTCTCTCTCTCTCACTCTGTGTCTCCTCTCTAAAATGAATAATAAAAAAAAAGTTTATATTGGCAAATCACCAAATAGCTGTGATAAGAAGATAAAATAAAAAACATGTTTAAACTTAAAAAGAAGAAGCCCACTATTTTCCAAAAATAAAAACTTTAAAACACTATTCTTTTTTGTTTTGTTTTGCACCTGGTTAATTAGATTAAATGCAAGAAGGATCTGGCAGACCTTGGTATCATAAAACTAAATTTATAATCTGAGTCCCTTTGACAAAAAGTATTATAAATATGTTTGTTTAGTAATTTATTACTCAAATACAGTGAACAATCATTAGTGATTTAAGACTCTTAATGTTAAATGAAATAAATAATAGTAATGTTAATGTTATTTATTTTTAATTAAACTTTGTTAAACTCTCTGCTGAGTGTTTTTATATTTTTTTCATTAAATCTTTCGAACAACATGATGAGCCAGATATTGTTATTATCATTAATTTACAGATGATGACACAAAAGCATAGAGATATTAAGTAACTTCAGGGTTAGATAAGCAAAGTATTGCTAAAAAGAAGAGCTTGGATATAAATCCAAGGTTGGCTGACTCAAAGAAATATTTTTAAACACTGTATTTTACATAAGGATAGGAAAAATTAAGCTCACCATACTTATATCTGAAAAATTAATAACAAAGAACATAAGCCCAGGTTTATATAATTTGGGCATAGTCACTGATGTAAGTTTCTTAGAAAAAAAAATTCAAGATCTTTTGTGTTGTTTTCCCTGAGATAGTTGACCTGCTGAATCCCACTAATACAATTTTTGTCTCTTTATGTACTCATTTCAAACTTGTTTCCAGTCAAGAAATAGTAATTTTAGAATAAAGTATGAATGTATTATTTAAAATAAACCAAGATGAGGATTGATGAACAATATATAAGTGGTAAATATAAAATATTTGTTTATGACTTAGAATGTATGATATAATAAAGATTCTAGGTAATAGTCATTTTTTTCTGTTTCTAGAAAAACAAATGTATATGCATTATCGCCAAGTGTCACAAACTTGGGTGAATTTTGAGATTTAACATTCTTTTTTCTCATACATACCCCTTGAACTACTTTTAGGGGGCCATTTTAGCACCTCCCTAAATTTATTTGAACTTTGATTTTACGACTGCCCTATGTGACCCCGTATATCAGTGTGATCCTTCAGTAGTTTTATATTGGCTAGACAGATTGGGTCTTCGTAAAACCCAGAAATTTATTTTTACACTTTCACCAAAAGCTAAATTTTAATTTGTATGTACCTTAGTTGCCTATATTGCTATAAGAGATTGCCATAAATTTGGTAGTTTAAAACAACACAAATTTATTATTTTACATTTCTGAAGTACAGAGGCTAAAATAACACGTAAGAAGAGTTGTATTTCTTATGCAGACAGTAGAGAAGTATTTGTTATTGCCTTTTCTAGTTTCTAAAAAGGCCACCTGCATTCCTTAGCCCATGGCACCATCACTCAGAACTTGGCTTTCATTGTCACATCTGCTTCTCTGACTCTGAATCTCCTGCCTCCTTTTAACCTATATAAGGAGCTCTGAAACTACACTGGACCCATCTGGACATTCAGGATAAACTATCTATCTCAAGATCTTTTAACTTAATCATATCTGCAAAGTCTCTTTTTTCATGTAAAGTAACATGTTTCAAGGATGAAGATGTGGACCTCATTTGAGGGACCATTATTTTAACACAGTATTATTTATCCTGGATTATGAATTCTTAAGAAGTATGTGGTAAAATTTAAGACAAGAAATGTCTAAAATTTGCAAAATATGAGCAATATTCTTTTTAGTTATAATTGGCTCCAAATAATTATTCAAGTTCTCTGATTTTTTTCTATTCTCTTCTTTCTTTTGTCGCGACCCGTGCGACAAGTATATTCCAGGGTCTCAAGTGGGAATGGTACGAAATTAAATGAAAATAGACAAAGAACTAAAGACATATAAAAGATGGGTTTGGGGAGGAAGCCACAGCTTCTTGTCAGCAATAAAATTACCTCTCTGGCTGAGCCGCAAAAACATGACCACCGCTCTAGCCACATCCTTCTTTATTATTCTGGGCAAGGTGGAAATTAGCAATTCAATGACATTTCCAAGGCAACCCAAGAACTCCACCATGTGTAGGAAACCCCCCACCAATACTTAACATACACAACCCTATACAAAGAAGTAACTTTCTTCCAGTCCTTCTGGGGCAACATGGGAGGCAGGACAAGTACTGAAGCACAGCCCCTTGCAATTCAATCAGGCAGGTGTGGGAGTGGGGTTGGGCGGACTGTCAGCTTACAGTCAGCTCCCAGCACCTCTGTCCCCCAGATATCCAAAACTCTAAAAATCCTATTGGCTTTTTTGGTCCCCAACATTCTTTGTTTCAAATGTTTGCAATGAAGTGACTGAAAGTAAGAATACAAGCCAAGTAACAGTACATAGTGTGTGTTTTTCCTCTTTAAGTGCTTCTTTATTCACCAAAAAGAAAAATACTGCTTTAGAACTATTATAAACTAAAATAGGATGTACTATGACATGATTCCTAAGTATATGTCTGTATTACATGTGTCTCCAGAATTACCTAGACATCACAGTCCAGTGAATGACACACAGCAAGTGCAAAATGAAATTTGGTTTTGTTTTATTCGTACTTTTTGAAAATGTAATCAAACCTTGAGAAAGAAACCCATCTGTTTTGGACATGATTCTTGAGTGGCTATTTGTGTCTTCCTGAATATCCCTCCCAGTTGTTTGTATTAAAGCTGGTATTTCCTGAGATTCTTAGATCTGTTCAGTTCTTAACTGGAGATGACTTCAGCCCTTTAACAGGTAGTGTGTGAAAAGCAGATTAATGGTTTTCATATCTTTGATGATGTTCCTAAACTCTGCATTAGGAAACAGAACTTGAGCTGGAAGATTATGCAGTGGGAGTTACCAGAGCAATAAAATCTATGGTGTAGAACAGTGTGCCACTTAAGAATAGCCTGTCCCCTCTCTCTATGCTTCCTGAATCTTCAGAAACATATTTTCTTCCCAGAAAACATAAAACAAGGGAAATTTATTTCAGGTTGCTTGGTGGCCCAACCTATTCTTCACATGAAGTTTGTAAGGTGTCACCGCATTAATCCCAATGTTTATTTTCATAAGAAATCATTGACATATAAAAGCCATTTTTATTATAATAGAAACAAGGGAAATATAGTGAGAAAGTTTTTATTCTTAAAAATATCACAAAAACATATTTTACTTTCATTTTTAAAATAAAATGATTGACATCTCTGAATGTTTTTCATTTTACTTAAAAAGGAAAAGATTAATCTGGTTTCTTTCTGTGAGCTGTTGTGCCAATGACCCCTTATCAACTGAACAGTATGAAACTCTGATACTTACTGTTTGGAATTTGTTTAGATTTATCATTTAAAAACTCAACATTTGTTTAGTTAAGTTCAACCAACAGCTACTCAGCGCCTGCTGTGAACTAGGCATTAGACTACAAATTAGCACTGCAAATATAAATAAGATAGAAACCTTGCCTGCCAGATGTTTCTATTCCAGCACAGCATTCAAATTCTGTTCAAATATAAGAATAGCACCAATGGTGACAACAACATAAATAAATCTGGTCCCTGTGTGAAGAGCTCAGAATCTAATATAAAAGGCAGACAGTGAATAAGAAATACAGCATAGTGTAAATGTATTTGTGTTAAATGGAAGAAACTTAGCATGCACAGGGTCATCAAGCAAGTGGACTAACAGGATTGATGGGATAGGCCCACTTAATATCAGTGCAGTCATGGGAGACAATCAATCTCTCAAATGTGAAATAATGATCAAATGCTGGATACTGATGAATAAATCATTGAATATGTTCTTTTGCCACAGTCAGAATGTTCATATTCCCCTTCCAAGTCACTCCTCTTTTGAATTATCAAGAATAATATTAAATATTTATATAAAAGTTACTATGGGCCTGACCAGGTGATGGCACAGTGGATAGGAGCATCGGACTGGGATGAAGAGGAACAAGGCTCAAAACCCCGAGGTCGCCAGCTTGAGCACAGGCTCATCTGGCTTAAGAAAGGCTCACCAGCTTGAGCCCAAGGTCGCTGGCTTGAGCAAGGGATCACTTGGTCTGCTATAACCCCCTGGTCAAGGCACATATGAGAAACAGTCAATGAGCAACTAAGGTGCCACAACAAAGAATTGATGCTTCTCATCTCTCTCCTTTTCTGTCTGTCTGTCCTTATCTGTCCCTCTCTCTGTCTCCATTACACACACACAAAAAAAAATTACTATGGGTTACATATTTAATCCTAAACACAAGCTTATGAGATAGAAAATGTTTTCATTTTACAGGTTGGGAAAATGACACACAGAAAAGTTAAGTAATTGTTTTACTTTATGGTCAGGAAGTGTTAGAACCAAGATTTGAACCTTGTTTGGATCTATAGTCGACACATTTGTAATTTCTATGCTACATTGCTTAAAAAGTCTTTGGAAGAAACAAAGTTTAAAATGCTCTCTTTATACAGGTTATTATTACTGAATTAAAGTATAACTGTGTCAGAGAGACATGTCTCCTCAAATTATGTTTTTTAAATAATCTAAATTTCAGAGAGAAACTTTATTTCTCTGGGACTTAGCTCTTGTACCTCAAGATATGCCTCGAATAAGAAGCAGAATAATAAAGACGTGAGCCTAGTGCTGTAGTGTTGTGGAAACAGAGAGATGTAAATGCTGTTTTAAGCCGTATCCATAGACACATGAATTAATGAGAACCTCATTTCTGTCATTCCAATATAGCTTGTAGTAAAATGCCTCAAAGTGATGGAGGCAATAACATATATTAATAAGAATATATTTGATTTTTTTTTTACACTCAGGATTTATCTGAAAGATCTCTCAGTGCCATCTAACTCTAAAAATGGTTATGATTCCATAAAGAACCTTTCCATTTCCTTATATATATAAAGTTTTTGTCTTAATTATGAGTTAATGTTATTCCCATTGTAGCTATTAGTGTTAATCTCTATGTACAATTTCCTTATTACAGTAAAGCTGGCTCTCTGGAGACCAGGCATCCTAAAACCTCAGGCTTTGGTCCAAATCTGAAGACAACTGGACGAAAAATGCACTCCCACAAACACCTCTGCCCTTTTCCATTTGTCAGGGTAAACTGTTGCCTGTAGACACTCGAAACAAACAAATGAACAGGTCTGGATACAATGAAGACTCCCAAGGTTGCAGCCCCATGTTGTAATTGATTACTTCTTCAAGAGAAATAAATGGAAAAATAAGTGTAGATAAAATGGTATTTCTTTGTGTCTGCAAAAGAGTAGCATGCATTATGTAAAAGGAAACAAAGAGATAAGCAGGGGGGAAAGAAGGAAGTGAGCAATAGAAATTTAGAGCATCTTTTCTCTTAGTGATGATGGGGGAAATGAGCGTGAGGAGAAGAGTAGTCATAATGGACTCCTGGAATTCTAATTACAACAATATAACAAGGCCAGACGAGCCAGCTATCCCAGAAAATCTTCAATAAAAAGGTCTAGATGCTGTAGATAAGTGGAGAAGTAAGAGAAATGTTCAGTCTCCAAGAGCAGAAGCCAAGATCAAAATCAGTATGAATACCAGTACTGGAGCCAGAGAGCGAGGTGGAATACAAGCAAACTGAGATCTAAGGAAAAGGAGAGAAAAGTTCTGTGTGATAGTCTATAATTCAGAGTCATCTGATATTTCTTTTGGGTCTTCAGGATGTTTTTGCAGTGGTGGGTAAATAAGGTTTAAAGAGTCATTGATGGGTTTACTTGCAGCTACAGTGGTGATAACACATTAATGAGGTAATTAAAGGCTGTGAACAGCAGATACTCAAACAGTGGTGAGCGGAGATACAATGAAAAGACAATATAATGGGATATTTCTAAATTGCAAATCTCCATTTTCTAATAGTATAGCATATTACTGTGTGTGTGAGTGTTAACAACATCCACACATTAATATGACAAAATTTCTGATATCATTGACACTTCAATACAAGTTGCCTTGAAATCACTATCTCTTCATTAAACTGTTAAAATTACCTATCATATGTACCACTGACACAATGAAAGGTGAGAGAGCATGTTCAGTAACTACGGCTTAAGTCCACTGCCCTGTTAGCTATGAAAGGCCACATGGCCTCTGACTTCCCATCAGCTATGCCAGCCATGTCATTACCAATATTAAATCTCACTGTCAATTATTATACTACTTCCTTGTCTACATGCTTAATTCCATTAGATTCTTTCTCTTCATCATGGCAAAACTGCAAACCTGGTTAAGTTCAGTTCTTGCCAACTCTGTGCCTGTGTCTATACAGCTGAGTGTGGTTGAAGAAAACACATAGCCTTACTGTGTTAAATTCATGAATACAAACCTCAAGGGAGCCCTAATGCCATGTCACAATAATATCATACTTTCATAATTTAATTATTTTTTTCACTCTTCTGAAGTAAGAGTCATTTAAGTCCTTGCTACTCTAAGCATGGGTCACAGGCCTGCAACATCTTCATCACATGGGAGCATGTTAGAAATGCAGAAAGTCAGTCACCGTGCCACACTTACCACACCTGATACTGTACTGCGACAAGATCTCCAGGCACTCAGTGTGCACACTGAAGTTTGAGAAATTCTGACTTTGTTTTCTTTTACTCTGCTTTAAGCACATGGCTCTGGCTATTCCTAAAACATAACCAGGCACAGGTCTGTTTAGTGACTGCAATGGCTGTCTCCTCTGCCTGGAATGCTCCTTTCTCAGGTATCCACGAGGCTAATTCCATCATCTCCTTCAAGCTTTATTCAAATATGTATCACTATCTCATTGAGTCCTATCCCGACCACCTTTTGTCATTTTAACTCCTTCTTCTTGTCGCGCTAGCTAGACCACCACTCTATGCTCTGTTTTTTATTCCCATTGCACCCATCCCTTTCTAACATCCTAAGTTATGTTCTGCTTCATTATGTATACTAACTTGCTTATGTTCTGCCTTACCTCTCTTAAACATAAACATCATAAGAGCAGGGTTCCTTGCCTGTTTAATTCACTGATATTTTTTTCTTTTTTTTTTTTTTTTACAGGGACAGAGAGAGAGTCAGAGAGAGGGATATATAGGGACAGACAGGCAGGAATGGAGAGAGGTGAGAAGCATCAATCATCAATTTCTCGTTGTGACACCATAGTTGTTCATTGATTGCTTTCTCACATGTGCCTTGACCGCGGGCCTTCAGCAGACTGAGCCACCCCTTGCTGGAGCCAGCGACCTTGGGTCCAAGCTGGTGAGCTTTAGCTCAAACCAGATGGGCCCGCGCTCAAGCTGGAGACCTCGGGGTCTCGAACCTGGGTCTTCCGCATCCCAGTCCGATGCCCTATCCACTGCGCCACCACCTGGTCAGGTATAATTCACTGATATTTTTTAATTCCTTATAACATGCCAGGATTATAGTAGGAACTCAATAAATATTTGTCAAATAAGTAAGAAACAAAGTGGAAAAGAAATGCCTGGACCTAAATAAACCTCAGACTTTAGGTGTTTGGTTGCGGCTGCAGTTGAACTTGGATAGGTTGAAGAATCCTCCATTGCACAAGTTCTAACAGGGTAAACTTTCCATTTCTAATTTTGCTGTTTTTTTCTAGTTGTAAGTTATTTCATCTACTTTATTTTTCCACACAGAAAGCTATGTAAAAGTGTGTTCTTCTTTTCTGAGGGAATTTTTCTTTAATTCCATCCTTTTCCTGAGCTCTTAGGACTCCATGATCAACATATTCCTTTATGTTCTAAAATTTTTTAGAATATTATCTCAACTTTCTTTTTCTAACTTAAAATTAACTACCCGGTGAAAACAACACACACTCTGCAGAACTTTTATTTGCAAGAAGTTTATACTTTCATAACCTACTAAACTCAGGTGGTGTTAGTGTCTGCCTTGCTCCCGTTAGCTGCCTCCAGACCAATGGTTTCTTCTCCACACTCCCTATTCCTATGCGACCTTACTTTCTCTGCCCTGCCTTGTTCTTATACCTTCTCACCATTTAATGATTATGGCAATGTTAATTGTGTGAGTCCAGACAGAGACTTCAGTCCTTTAATCTCCATGACTTCCAGGACATCCTCTATCTCTCCATCTCAGTCCCCCAATTTCCATGGTCACAATCTTGATTTGTATTCCCCAAACTGCTCCATCAGTGAATTAACTAATTAAAATGTCACACTTTCAGATGAAAACTTCTTAACTTCAAATTATCTGCCCATCTATTTCCACCAGAAGCCTTCTGGTCTTATCAGGACTTCCAGACAATGACTCTCTCAGCATTCCTGCCAGTCATCTGCTGTTGTCAATTGCATCTGTATCCAATGAAGACCACATGGTACATAATTTTAATCACCCTTTATCAATACTCTGAACTCTTTTGCCATTTTTCTGGCCAATATGTCAACCAGAGTGAACCCAACTAAACAAACTCTTTTTTTCTAGTTTCTTGAGTCCTCCTTGAAAAAAATATACAATTAAGATATTTTTCTCACTCTGAATTCATGTCTGTCATGAACTGATTCCATGGTACTGCCTGAGAATTCTGTCATCTTTTATAGTCAGATCTCTTTTCATTACCTGCAATAATTATTTCAATTCTCTTCTCTCCTCTCTAAATTTCTTAACGTTGCCTCCTAATTTGCTGAGAAAAAAAAAGAAGGATCAACTTTGGCTTTCTCGGGAAGGCTTCAGTGTCTCTTTCTCCCTGCCCTGCTTCTGATGAGATTATCTACTGATATTACATGATTTCAAATCGCCCTTTTTTGCCTGACCTGTGATGGCACAGTGGATACAGCACTGACCTGAAATGCTGAGGTCACTGGTTTGAAACTCCAGGCTTGCCTGGTCAAGGCACAAATAGGAGCTGATGCTTCTTGCTTTTTCTCCCCTTCTCTTTCTCTCTTTCTCTTCTCTCTAAAATGAATAAAGTCTTTAAAAAATCACCCCTTTTTCTATTACTCCTTTCATTCATATTATTTATTAAAAATTGTCATTTTTCTTACATCAATGTCCCATAGCAACTCCTATAAGCTCCATGTTGGTCATCATTGTTATATCAGTAAAATTTAACACAGTATTTGGCACAAATGGTAGGCACTCAGTGAATAAGTGGATGAACGACCATTTTATTGCATACTATATTACGATAATAGCCACTCTATGTGTTTGTAACAGCATCACATGATTTGTATGTGTTATTTCCCTGCAAGCTTAACAGATAAATATTATCGTTCCTGTGTTACAAACAAAAGAGTCAAAACTCTGAGAAGCTAAGTGTCAGGTATACACATAAACATGGCAGAAGTGTGGTGTAGGTGGTGCCTAGAGCCAGCTGCTTCTTAATACATTGTCCTGAAGGCCTTCATCTGTCAGCTTGGGCACACAGAATTAAGAGCCACCACTTCCTTCCTCCAGAAGCTCATAATGTGGTAGAGCAGTCCGACTGCATCATCACAATACCATGGGATGACAGGTAAGACACAATTAGAGAAAGCTCGTTGAAGGAGCACACATGTGCATCACCCCGCCCCCTGTACTGGACTAGAAGCAGTAATCAAAGAAGGAATCCTGTTGTGGGTGGAGACTCTATTTATCTGGTGGCAAGCTGAGCCATGAGACATTCTAGTAAGTCTCTTCCCCTCCTAAAGAGTTCAGTGCACAAGCAGCATATCATTTAGGTGTCTCAGAGGATTAATTCTACATCGTCAATTACAAATAAAAAATAAAAAATCTGAAACATAAAAAGGTTGTGTTAATTGTGAAACCAAAAAGGAGAAAAGTAAAGTAAGGAAAGACAATCTATACATACATTTAAAATGGTAGCTCTAAAAGCCTGCTGGCAGGAGGCAATGGCATGGGTGACAGTAAGAGCAGGTTGGCTTGTAGAGTCAGACAGAATCGGTTCTAATCCTAGTCCTACAATTCACTGTGTGACTTCTTTAGAATCTCTAAGCTATCTTCTGAAAATGGCAACATTAATATCTATTTAATAATATTACCAATCTCATAATATTGTGGTAAGAATTAAATGATATGTTAACATATACTTTGCTTATCAAGTATTTAATCAATGGTAGCTGTTATTAGTCAATGAAATGCCTCTCTCCTTTAGGCCGATGTTCTATACTCCAGCTCTCTATCAGAAGCATTTGATAAGCTTCAGCTTTGAAGATTCTGAGTCAGTATAGGTCTGTCATGGAGAATAGGCATTTTTTTTCTTCTTTTCCAAGTGAGAAGAGAGGAGGCAGAGAGACAGACTCCTGCAGGCACCCTGACCGGGATCTTCCCGATAACCCCCATTTGGGGCCAACACTTTGCCCATCTAGGGCCAGGCAATTGTGTTTTTAAAAAATCCCTGCAGATAGTGTTGATGCACAGCCAAGGCAGAACTACTAATGGAGCCTGCATGATGATTTTCAGCTTTGTACATAAGGAGCACTTGGTCAGCAACTTGGCAATGCAGATTCTCAGTCCCCGCTTTACAGCATTTCTCATCAGTGGATCCGAAGAAGGACCCAGACCATACTTGGAAATATCTGGTCCCAGTTATACTGTCTATTAGTGGTTCTCTGTGAACAAATTTGAAGATTTGGCCCAAACTCACTGGAAAGGTAAAATATTTTTGTGGACACATGTGGAACCAACCACATGACCTTTTACCTGATGTAGAGCTGTATTTTTAAAACCATGTGAATTTTGAAAGGGTACGTTAGTGATTCAGACTCAAAAATCAGAATTTAGTCTTCCAAATTATCCAGAAAAGTATGATACTAAGTCTGTGGTATCGTACCACAGAAGTCACTTCTGCCTATGGCCTGCCAAAAGTGACCACAAAAAACTCAGCAGTATGACCCTGTAACTGATGCCAGAAACACTATTAGGTGGTGTGATCAAGTAATCTGGATTCCAGTTTTCTGTGTAGAGAGGGAGCTTTTGTGAAGCAGGACTCAAATGAGAAGCTCCAATAAGCTTTTGTTGAACAGAAATGGACTCAACTGTCATCTTCCAGAAAGCGTAATAAACTGTCCTCTTATAGCCACAGCACAGTGTAGAAGGGGCTGGAAGAGTCAGAAGGCACAGAACGGAGCGTGCCACACAGAAAGACCATTCCCAGGCACTAAATGGCTGAAATGGGAATTTTTCAAAGCTTTTGGAAGAAGAGCCAATTTTAAATCCCAGAATTATGCACATAATGGAGTTGCTACAGGTTACAGAAATACCGCGATAAAACCTCCAAACAGTCTGAATATAAGGCATCTTTACCCAGGGAATTTGAGAAGTTTTTACTATTAAAATTAACAACCTCAGCTCCGATCTAATACCAGGCATAAAAAGTGTGGGATGAGGAAGAGGTCAGCAAATGGCAGCACTAGATGATGAGGAAGAGAATGCAAGTGATCTGAGACAGAACTATTTTCCTCTTCTTCCTCCACGCAACAAAGGGTTTCAAGAGGAGTGCATATGTACAATGTAATTATTCATAGATTTTGATAAACATTCATGCATCAATAGTTTTCTGAGTACTGTATATGGTTCTTTTTTTCAGTCCATATGTCCTCTTCTCATATAACTAATTCTTTTGTTTCTTCATATATTTTTGTATAGGTGACCAACTTAATAAAGCTCAGTCCTTGTAAAGCGTGTTGCATTCTCACAAGCACAGTCCAACTTCTGAGCTTATGATGCTGACTAAAGCAGTCTGTTAAGAGATATTTAAAAAGAAATTTACTCCCTTTGTTTGTAATAATTGCTTCTATAAGCTTATGAATAATTGTTAAAAATATTATTGTTCTAGAACTTCCAACCATGGAAGCATTTTTAAGATTATTGATTGTTGTTCAAGCAAAATTTGAAGGTCCCTATGATGATGGCAAGAGTTGTGATAAAAAGGAAAATCATAAGTCATTTCATCAAATGTTCAACAGAAGGAAATAACCAGAAGATCATGGGGTCACAGTAGCAAAGAAAAGTGGTACCAGATGTTGTGCATCAAATGAGGAAAGATTTTGCACTCAAGAGAAATAGTAAAATATCAGAAGTTAGTAATAGTGAACTAAGAGATTGCCAAAGTGCTATTTTTTCTTTGAGATAACAGAACCAGGGTGTATTAGTATAAACACCCAGTACTTGACAGGTCTTCAGGGGAAGCTATGCCTTGATTTGGTTTTGTTAGTACATAAATTTTAAGGAAGCATTAAGATTAAAAAAAATTGGATAACTATGTCTGTCACAGAACTAAGATTCTCAAGAACATTGAGATGGATTGACAGAAAAAAAAAAAGAGGCTAAATGAAGAAATCACAGAGCTGTGCATGGATAGGAGGATTGGCAAATAGTTTCCTATAGAATCTTGAGTATGTCCAGTGACCAAAGGTACATTTGTAAGGGACATAGTTATAATAGTGGTCTTTGAGGTTGTCATCAGAAAGACAGATGAAGCTATTAGATTCATCATATAGATAGTCTATTCTTGAATTTGTCTGCTTTTTTTGATTGGTGTGGTGGGTTTGAGGATTTGGGGGGGAGGTGGGGATTTTTTATGACAAATTCTTTATAGGCATCAGCAGGAAAATATATGTCTCTTTAGATTTTTTTAACCTCCAGATATAATTCCAGTTACTCAATACTTTGAACAAGCTTTTGAAGACATCGAACTTGGATAAAAATAGTCTTTAATTCTAATTCTTTAAGGATGGTTTAGGGTGATAAGTTTGATATTGGATTCTTACCTCATTATTTAATTTAACTCCTAAACAATGAAACAATTTAAATATTATAACACATTTGAATGATTAGGCTAATGTAAGTCTTCCAGTAAGAGAAAACTGCAGTGTTCCTAACCTCTTCTTAACAGGAGAGAGGCACTGAGGAGGTACTCACTGTGTCTGGAGTTCTGTTCAAAGTCACATTTAGGGAGACTCTGGAGAACTGTGTGGCCTGCTGTCATCTCAGAAGCAGTACAATATCTTCCTCTGAGAGCAATCAGGCTCCATGGTTCAGGAAAATACATACTTTTCTCAAAACACTCTTAACAAATGCTTGAAACAATGAAGAATATATTATTTTCATATTTATCACAGAACACATTAACTTGAATAAGCATGCTGATAAGAAGGTATATGATCATTGTATCATTGACATTGAAATTATTGATAATTAAAAATAAATAATGATGGTAAAAGCCCAAAGGGTTATTATACAACAACCATGAAGAAGGTGTTTGCCTGAAGGGTAAAAACAACATTACTCAGAAAAATTTTCATGGCTTTTGATTTGATAGCAAAATTTAAGTTATATGTATAGTGCCCAAGAAGTCATTTAGCTTTATGCATTATTATATCTTTATTTGAAAATAAAAACAGAACAAAAGATCTAAAATATGACATTAGAGCCCCAGTCAGATAGCTCGGTTGGTTAGAGTGCCATTTCTAGGCGCAGAGGTTACAGGTTTGACCCCTGCTCAGGGCACATACAGGAACAAATTAATGTTCCTGTCTCTCTTTCCCTTTTGCTCTCTCTAAAATTAATAAAATAAACATTTAAATAAAATACAATATGTTAGAGAGGAAAATGCCAGTATGCTGAAAGTCATGTCTGGCAGCATCTGCAGTGTGAAGTAGGGGGCTCTCCTTTGTTTTCTAGCTTTCCATCTATCTCTCAGATGCAGTGGGTCACTGAGCTCTGGGGGTTATAACATGTAGCCCTTCCTCCAGTGACTGAAGGCTTTTGTTCCCTAGGACCTCGGGTGTGGGTCTGGGAGGGGCTTTCTGCTTTTCCTGCAGAAAGGACTTCTTCCCTCCTCCAGGTCTGCACCACTGACAGATGTGTTCCCTAGTCACCAATGCTGCCAGCAATCTTTGTCATTAGCAGCCACTGGAAGCCTGCAGAGCACAGACTGTAAATGGTGAAGATTCCCATTGTGACTGTGGCTGCAAGGTTTTGTTTTGTTTCTTTTCTCTCAAATTGCCTGAACATGTTAGCTGAATTCTTTTCACCTGCTTGTGTGCATCTGGCTTCCACCTCTTCCTCTCCTCACACTATCAACCACTGGTGCAGTGTGCTCGTGTCCTGCCTCTGCTTGGAGGGCCACTTTTCCCTGGAAATGGTGTGACTAGGTGCCTTGTGAACTTAGCTCTCTGATGGATTCAAGAGAAGTTATAATTTTGCAGTTTCTCTGACTTTTTCTTATTCTCAAGGCAGGAGCAACACTCTTCATATGTCTAGGTCCTACGCAGAAACACCAGGTGCTGAAACTTTTTAAAATATTTATTATGTTGCCTTTTCTCTGCTATGTTTAGGGTTAGGTCCTTAATACAATCTCTGAATTTACCAATCTGGAGTTTCCTGTTGTTCTTAGTATTTACGGTATATGTTTTTTCCAGGACTACTTATTTTGATATTTTTCTGTTCTTAATTAATAGCTAATTATTATTGATTCTTACTTTTTCTTTTCTATGGGTGTAATTTCTTCCTCTCTTTGATGACATTAGGCATAGTTATATTAAGGTGATTTTTAGGTTGCTCTTTTATTTTCAATTAATTGGAAGTGAATTTGCCTTTGTTTTTTGTTTTATTTTGTTTTAATGTGAGAGAGGAACAGACAGACAGGAAAGGAGAGAGATGAGAAGCATCAACTTGTTGAGGCACTTTTAGTCATCCACTGATTGCTTTCTCATATGTGCATTAACTGGGGAGCTCTAGCTGAGCCAGTGACACCTTGCTCTAGCCAGTGACCTTGGGCTTTAAGCCAGCAACCTTTGGTCTCAAGCCAGCAACCATAGAGTTATGTCTATGATCCCACACTCAAGCCGGGGACCTACACTCAGGCTGGTGGACCTACATTCAAATCTGAGTCCTTAGCATCCCTGGTCAATGCTCTATCCACTGCGCCATTGCCTGGTCAGGTGTGAATTTGTCTTTGGATTACAATTTTTGTTAATTTATTTTCTCCATAATAATTGCTTTTAAATTATTATTTAGGATACTAATTTGCAGCTTTCCTTTTTTTGAGGTAGTTAATTTCTCTGTGTGTGTGCTCATCATCTTTCTCTAGCAATGTTATCAGTCTCTTTATCTCTGCACCCCAAGTTCAGAACAAGATCTTATTTTTGTAACACAGAGCTCTTGATGCACCTGTAGCAATATTGCAGTCTTACAGTGGATAGCTGGGCCCATGTCCACATTGCACAGCTCCCCTTTGGCCAGCTCATAGAAGAAAGCCTAGGTAGGGGTCACCATTTTTATCAGTTCTATTCCCTGATGTCACAACAGAACCTGGGTCTCATCCTTGGCTGTATAGTAATGTTTTAGTCCCTTTTATTTGCAGAAGCTGACTTCTTCCTGGACTCTTAAGTTTTTCCAGGTCTAGAAACCAGATGGTCTGTAACCTTAATCCTCTTTACCACAATGTGTTGTTTTTGTTTTTGTTTTTAATTTCAGGTCAGTGGAGGTGTTTTTCATGTCTTTGAGCATTACAGCTGTATTTGAATTCTCCAGGTAAACATAACCATAAAATGTGTTGGTTCTGTTTCTGTATATATAATCATATATGCATATAAACTTATTATAAGAAATTGACTTACGTGATTATGGAAATTGTGGACCACTAAAACCTGCAGTCTGTAAACTGAAGACCGATGAGACCTGGTGGCAGAGTCTCAATCTGAGTTTGAAGGTCTGGAAAGCTGACAGTGTAAATGCCAGTCAAATTCAGAGTCTGAAGAAAGGAGAACACTATGTTTCAGCTCAATGACAGTCAGGCAAAGAGAGATAATTCTCTATGGCTCTGCCTTTTTGTTCTCCAGGCCTTCAATACATCAAGATCCATTCACATTGAGAGGGCAATCTGCTTGACTCCATCTACTGATTCAAATGTTAATTTTATATAGAAACATCTGCAAAGACACAACCAAAATTACATTTAACCACACATTTTGGCATCCCATGGCTCAGTCAACTTGACACAAAATTTATTGCTTTGCTCCATTTCATTTAAAAAATATATACTTTAATGGGAATGGATAAAGAGTTTTCATGGTACATGGGGGCATGATGCGGGGGATTGAGGGTGCTATATTCTATGGGACACTTGAAACATATTAACACAATAAATTAAAAATTGTTTAAATTAACTATATATATATATATATATATATATATATATATATAAAACCTGTTGCTGACCAAAGTTTGGTGTGGGAAAACACTTAAACATGAACCTACACTGCCATCTTGATCAGAAATCTAGATGAGGTTAATTTTACACTTCCATTTAGTACTAAAACTTGGACAAGTACATGTAGTAAATAATGTATGATTAACAACACAAATAAATACTTAAGCCAATACTACAACTTGGATAATTATACACAGTTAATAGTGCATTGAATTTTACCATAAAGGTAATGAAGACAGACCAATAAATAGATAGATACATAGAGATATATGGATATAGATTTACAGTGGTCCCTCGTCTATCGCGGGAGTTAGGTGCCAGAATCCCCTGCAATAGGCGAAAATCCATGAAGTAGCAACCTTATATTTATTTTATTATTTATATATATTTTAAGGCTTATTAAGCCCTCCTCACACTCTTATAGACCTTTCCCACAATGTTATTAAACTTTCCCACACTTATTTTGCTGCAAAAATAATTAAAATAATAAATATACAAAAATACCTATATACTGCAAAATCCCATGATAAAGCAAAATATCCACTATACAAAATTAGATATATAAAATTTTAAATCCGCAATACAGTGAGACTGTGAAAAGTGAACTGCAATATGGTAAGGGAGGGCTATAGATCCTATTCCCAACAATTACTCCCTTTGTGGTAGTTCGTGATGCCTCAGATTCTTTCATGTTTTTTAAACTCATTACCTCAATTGTAGTAAAGTACTGCAACCGCAGGTTACACAGAGACCCTAGGCAGGTTACATAAGAAATTTGAGGAGTTTTATTAATTAGCCAGTTAGCTATATGGGGCGCAATCCCAAATCTAGTAGGCCCTTTTACCGTTCTAGGGCTTCTTTTATACAAAATCAAGTACTGGTTGGGGTGGGTGAGGAGGAAGCATGGTACAATAGTCAATTACTAACAAGCTTACAACATCTATCTATAAAATCTTTTGAAAGGAAAAGCATTCTTACACATCAAAACCACAAGATAACACAATAGTGATAATTGTTTTACATACCCAGCAAAGACATTCCCAAATCTTCTAGTGTCTACCCCTATCCCTGCCACTACAAAATGCTTAGCTTAGTACCGTGATGGCGAACCTATGACATACCTGTCAGCACTGACACGCATAGCCATTTTTGATGACACATATGAGAGAAGTATGGGGCCGCATGCCGAGAAGAATGTTTCATCCTCGGCTCCTTCAGGGCTAGGTGCAGTAGCCGAGGATAAAACATTTGCTGTAGTGTAGACACTCTGTGCTGGAGGTCTGTAGGCCAAAATAACAGAACTCTGGCACAGAGCATCTAGTTCTGGGACTTCCGGTTAGGCCGTTTTTCTCTAAGTGACACACCACCCGAGTTATCCTCGGATTTTTGGCGAATTTTGACACACCACGCTTAAAAGATTGCCCATCACTGACTTAGGATAAGGAGAGAAGCTAAATGAAATTACCTTTGATTCTACAAAAATTGGATAAGTCAGCGGCTTTGTGAGCACTGAATGAGTGGGTTTTGGAGCCCAGTGTTTGTTTTTACTTGCCTACCAGGTGCAAGCTAGGATTAAAGCTAATGGCTCACCAGTTCTTGACTCCATTGTATTATTACTGTCTATCTGAATCCAATGAGAACCTGCATGAACCAGGCAGCTGTGCTGGTTGCCGTGGCTACTGGCTTTACATTTGGCATAGTCTGTGACAGGATTCAATGCAGATTGGCAAAGAGCCACCACCACCTTTGAGCGGTGAAGCTAAGGACTGGCTGCTGTTATGGTTCCCCATGGTTGTCCTTTTGGGGGCTGTAGGCTGGCTGACTTTTACAGCTATGCATGAGGAAACTGAGAGCTCTGTGGAAGAGGCTGCCTGGGACTGGCAAACTGAGCAGTGGAAGGAGCTGGAGTAAACGTGGAGGAAACAGATGTTGAACCTGGAGCTGGAGGAAGCACTGGAGGAGGAAGCCGACCAGATTTGTGAGATTCGCTTGGAAATAGAGCAGCTTCTGGAGGAGGAATCACAGGTTCCTGAGTTGCAGATTGCCCTGGATGTTGTGGAGAGCCAGCAGCGGTGGGAGGCCGGGGCTGAGCCTGGAGCTGAGGCTGCAAGGCCCACAGAGCAGAAGGTGGTGGCAGCCTGAGGCTTAAGCCTGGCAGCAGGAGCTGATGTTTTCCATTTCTCTTTGTAAGATGAGGAGAATCGGTCTGGAGTTGTGATCAGCAGTCTCTAGAATGTGAGAGCCCAGCAACAAGGAGTTCCTACTACACCCCAGGTAGGTCTGCAATTTTGGGACATAGGGGTGGATGCCATTATGTTCTCTGGAGCAAAGATGGAAATGCTGACTGCCATTGCCACACGCTCCTCTTTGGGACAATGTAATACCTGCCAGGACGGCAGGGATCAGGGGGATGGCTGAAGCCCCATGTGCGTGGACTGATTTCCTGGACAATGACCAAAGTGTGAGCACTAGTTCCTTTGTTGGATGAACTTACGGATTTTGGACAATGTGAAATACTCTGATGGGGGTGGGGGTGGCTTTGATGGAGGCCTTTCCCCTGTCCCAGGAAGCTTATCTACAAAGTCATTTTGCACTTTTGGCAAAGTGCTCAGAGACTGGTGAAATGTACCTTTGTAATTGTTGAAATTGTATGACTTGTCATGTTGTTGTAATCTGTGTAATGTGCCTAATTTCCTTGCACAGGGAAGCCAGTGGTGTAGATTGTGGGTAGCAAAGTGAGTATAGGGGTGGAATGTTGGACAGATAAAATATATTATGCTCATTTTGTTAAATATGGCTGCCCACATGGTAGCCTATCACCCAGGTGATGATATAGTTGCCCTTCTTGCTTGGGATGGGCATGATTATATTAATGTGTGTTGAGGGTGGGCTGTGGGCAGGCATGATCCTTAGAGTTTGGGGCTTGGTTTTAAGACTAAGCCTTTCCCACCCTTTTTGATGTGGGGTGGTGCACTATCATGAGAAATCCCATTATGCCATAGATAAGTGATTTGTATCAGAGATTTCCTTGTTTGTAGATTGGATTAAAGGTTTGGATTTCTACACTATAAAGTGGGGCAGACCTGTAACTGGCTCACTCTTAGTTTCTGAGATTAGCATTAGAGAAAAGAGCAGGAAAAGGTTACATGGAAGAAGCCAGGAAAAGCATCCAACATAGTGGAGTGCTGAGGGAAAAGCCAGTTTGTGCAGAGTTTCTGCAGAGAGAAGGAGATGGGGAACAGAGGTGAATAAGGCTGGTGAGCTAGAAACCTTTGATTTTAGGAAGCTCAGATAAATCAGTGGCATTGTGAGCACTGAATGAGTGGGTTTTGGAACCCAGTGTGTATTTTTACTTGCCCGCCGGGTGCAAGCTAGGATTAAAGATGAAGGCCCACCAATACTTGGCTCCATTGTTTCATTACCATCTGTCCAAATCTAACATGAACCTGCATGAGGCAGGCGTCTGTGATGGTGGCCGTGGCTACTGGCTTTACATATCATAAAGGATTTGAAAAGGGATGTGTAAAGCCAGTAGCCACAGCCACCATCATGGCTGCCTGGCAAATGCAGGTTCACATTTGATTCGGAGAGTCAGTAATGAAACAACGGAGCCAAGAACTGGTGAGCTATCATTTTTAATCCTAGCTTGCACCCGGCGGGCAAGTAAAAACACACACTGGGCTCCAAAACCCACTCATCCAGTGCTCACAAAGCTACTGACTTATCTGAGTTTTCTAGAATCAAAAGTTTCTAGCTCACCAGACTTATTCACCTCTGTTCCCCATCTCCTTCTCCTGCACAAATTCTGCACAAACTGGCTTCTCCCTCAGCACTCCACCATCTTGGCAGCTTCTCCTAGCTTCTTTCACATGGCCTTAATCTGCTCTCCTCTCTAATTCTAATCTCAGGAACTGAGAAAGCACAAGCTCCCGGTCTGCCCCACTGTAAAGCCAGTAGTCGTGGCCACCATCACAGCCGCCTGGTCCATGCAGGTTCCCACTGGATTCGAACAGTCGATAATAAAACAATGGAGCCAAGAACTGGTGAGCCATCAGCTTTAATTCTAGCTTGCACCCGGCGGGCAAGCAAAAACACACACTGGGCTCCAAAACCCACACATTCAGTGCTCACAAAGCTACTGACTTATCCGAGTTTCCTAGAATCAAAGACTTCTAGCTCACCAGACTTATTCACCTCTGTTTTCCATCTCCTCCTGCACAAATGCTTCCTCAGCACTCTACCATCTTGGCTGCTTCCTCCTGGCCTCCATGTGGCCTTACTCTGCTCTCCTCTCTAATACTAACCTCAGGAACCCAGGAACCGAGAGAGAGAGATCAAGCTACTGGTCTCTCTCACTTTATATTGTAGAATCAAAACCTTTAATCCAATTATACAAACAAGAAAGTCTCTGTATAATGGGATTCCTCAGGAGAGTGCACCACCCTACATCATCCAATCAGTCAAGGGTGTGGAGAAGAATTTACTCTTAAAACCAAGCCTTAGGCCATTACAACCTGGCTTGCTTACATTACAGCCTTTCCTCCACACCCATCCCAAGCATAAGGGCAAATAATATCACCTGGGTGATGGGCTTCCATGTGGGCAGCACCATCTTTAACAAAGTGAGCATATTATATTTTATCTGCCCAACACCCACTTTAGTGTAGAATTCTAAACCTTTAAGCCAATCTACAAATAAGAAAATCTCTGATACAAAGCCACTTATCTGAGGCATGATGGGATTCCTCATGAGAATGTACCACCCTACATCATCCAATCAGTCAAGGGTGTGGGGAAAAGCTTAGTATTAAAACTAAGCCTGTGGCTATAATGACCCTGCCTGCTTTCAGCCTGTCCCCAACACACAATAATATAATTACACCCATCCCAAGCATAAGGGCAAATAATATCACCTGGGCAACAGGCTTCCACGTGGGCAGTGCCATCTTTAACAAAGTGATGATAATAGATTTTATCTGCCCAACAGGAGGATTATTAGAGAGCATATAAAATGTTAAAGAATGCAGGTTTTTCAGGCAAGGGGAGTGACCTTGTTATTTCTTTGTCTAGAGCAGTGATGGGCAATCTTTCCAGCTTGGTATGTCAAAATTTGCCAAAAATCCGAAAATAACTCAGGTGGTGTGTCACTTAGAGAAAAACGGCCTAACCAAAAGTCCCAGAACTAGACACTCAGTGCCGGAGTTCTGTTATTTTGGCCTACAGACCTCTGGCACAGAGTGTCTACACTACAGCAAATATTTTATCCTTGGCTACTGCACCTGGCCGTGCAGGAGCTGAGGATGAAACGTCCTTCTTGGCATGAGGCCCATACTTCTCTGGTATGTGTCATTGAAAATGGCTACACGTGTCAGTGCTGACATGCATGTCATAGTTTCGCTATCACGGGTCGAGGTATAGTCACTCTCAGGATTCCAGGAGGGGTGATGAGTCAGAGTGTAGGAATTCTTAGTTAAGGTACATAAACATTCTTTTCTAAAGGCTTTTAAGAAAAGAGAATTGAATGGATTCTTAGATAAGTTCTATCTTCCTTGCTCTGTAGTTAAATTATGACTTCTCTGACCCAGTTGTTCTTGTAAACAAGGAAGCTCCTGCATTTTTCTCCCTCCATTCTCAAAGAAAGGAGGGGTCAAAAAGCCTGACCTTTCCTCTTTAAAATGGCGTTGCCAATACTAACTTTTACAGTTCTTTGGCACCTTATCACACAATCTTCTCAGCTATATAATAGATAGTAAATACTACTTATTTTATAAGATTGTTGTAAAGATCATATAAAGAGCTTACAATGGTGTCTGAAACCTAGAAAGCTCTTAATATATGTTGTCTATTGTTGTTACTATTATTATTTGTATTTATTTGTGTTCATATGTGTTGGACAGATAAAATATATCATGCTCATTTTGTTAATGATGGTGCTGCCCACATGCAAGTTTTAAAAGTAAGCTTTTCCCCACACCCTTGACTGATTGGATTATGTGGGGTGGTGCACTCTCATGAGGAATCCTCCCAGTATGTCTCAGATAAGTGACTTTGTATCAGAGACTTCCTTGTTTATCGATTGGATTAAAGGTTTGGATTTCTACCCTATAAAGTGGGACAGATTGGGAGCTAGCTCTCTCTTGGTTATTAGGTTATCATTAGAAAGGAGAGCAGATTAAGGCCATGTGGAGGAGAGGAGAAGCAGCAAAGATGGCAGAGTGCTGAGGGAGAAGACAGTTTGTACAGAGTTTGTGCAGGAGAAGATGGGAAACAGGTGAATAAGTCTGGTGAGCTAGAAACCTTTGATTCTAGGAAACTCGGATAAGTCAGTAGCTTTGTGAGCACTGAATGTATGGGTTTTGGAGCCCAATGTGTGTTTTTGCTTGCCTGCTGGGTGCAAGCTAGAATTAAAGCTGATGGCTAACCAGTTCTTAGCTCCGTTGTTTTGTTACCGACTGTTCGAATCTAATGCGAACCTGCACAGGTCAGGCTGCTGTGATAGTGGCCGCGACTACTGGCTTTACAGAGGTAAATAAGTCTGGTGAGCTAGAAACCTTTGATTCTAGGAAACTTGGATAAGTCAGTAGCTTTGTGAGCACTGAATGAGTGGGTTTTGGAGTTCAGTGTGTGATTTTAATTGCCCGCTGGGTGCAAGCTAGGATTAAAGCTGATGGCTCACCAATTCTTGGCTCCGTTGTTTCATTGCCATCTGTCCAAATCTAATGCGAACCTGCACTGGCCAGGCAGCTGTGATGCTGACCCTGACTACGGGCTTTACAACATGTTGGACAAATAAGTTTGTAAAATGTATTTTTTAGGTTTGTTTATTTATATTTTGCATTGGTCTGGGCAGAGCCATGTGTAGTAGTCTAGTCTGTGAAAGATTGAGGTGCTTGCCTTCAGGGTAGCAGATTGCAAATTGTGGATTACCATTCTGTTTGGGAGGGGCTATTGTTTTGCTAATGTTTGCTGGAGAAGGAGTTTTAGCTGGTATTTTGCAAGAAGAGAAGAAAGAATGTAGATGTGGAACTGAAGAGTGCATCAGGGCTTTGGGAGCTCTGAATGAGAAGGAGGCAGTCTTCCCTGCCAGTTTGCTTTTCCACCATTAGGAGACTTTAATAAACAAAATGGCCCACTGTAAAGCCAGTAGTCAAGGCCACTATCACAGCAGCCTGACCCATGCAGGTTCGCATTGGATTCGGACAGATGGCAATGAAACACAGGAGCCACGAACTGGTGAGCCATCAGCTTTAATTCTAGCTTGCACCCGGTGGGCAAGCAAAAACACACACTGGGCTCCAAAACCCACACATTCAGTGCTCACAAAGCTACTGACTTATCCGAGTTTCCTAGCATCAAAGCTTTCCAGCTCACCAGACTTATTCACCTCTATTCCCCATCTCCTCCTGCACAAACTCTTAACGAACTGGCTTCTTCCTCAGCACTCTGCATCTTGGCTACTTCTCCTCTACATGGCCTTAATCTGCTCTCCTCTCTTCTACTAATCTCAGGAACCCAGGAACTGAGAGAGAGAGATCAAGCTCCCACACTGCCCCAGTTTATAGCCAAGAAAATCCAAACCTTTAATTCAATTATACATACAAGAAAGTCTCTGTATAATGGGATTTCTCAGGAGAGTGCACCACCTTACATCATCTAATCAGTCAAGGGTGTGGAGAAGAGCTTACTCTTAAAACCAAGCCTTAGGCCATAATGACCTGGCCTGCCTACATTACTGCTTTTCCCCCACAGCTGTCTCAAGCATAAGGGCAAATAATATCACCTGGGTGACTGGCTTCCATGTGGGCAGCACCATCTTTAACAAAGTGAGCATATTATATTTTATCTGCCGAACACCCACCATTTTCTGGCTCTACTGTTTCTTTACTGTCTGCCTGAATCCAATGAACCTGCATGGCCACTACTGCTGTGGCCATTGGCTATACAATACATAATTAAATGGTGTATGGCGAGCAGCCACAGCCACCATCACAGCCGCCTGGCCCATGCAAGTTCGCATTTGATTCAAACAAATGATAATGAAACAATAGAGCCAAGAACTGGTGGGCCATTAGCTTTAATCCTAACTTGCACCCAGTGGGCAAGAAATACACACAGTGGGAAAACACTTCCCTTTCAATTTAGGACTCCCAAAGCCACTGACTTATCTAAGTTTCCTAGAATCAAAGGTTTCTAGCTCACCAGACTTATTCACCTCTATTTCCCATCTCCTTCTCTCTGCACAAACTGGCTTCTCCTTCAGCACTCCACCATCTTGGCTGCTTCTCTCCTCCCTGTGACCTTTCTTTGCATTCCTTCTGCATGGGCTCCTATGCCCCATTTTATAGTGTAGAAACCAAAACCTTTAACACAATATACAAACAAGGAAGCCTCTGATACAAAGTCACTTACTTATCTGAGACATACTGGGATTCCTCATAAGAGTGCACCACCCCCTATTATGCTACAGTCAAGGGTGTGGGGAAAGCTTAGTCTTAAAACTAAGCCTTAGGCTATAACAACCCTGCCTGCTCACAGCCTGTTCCCCACACCCAATGCAAACTATAAGTGAGAAAACATATCATATTGTTCGGCAGATAAAATATATTATTCTCACTTTGTTAAAGATGACGCTACCGACATGGAAGTTCGTTGATATTAATGTGTGTTCTGGAACAGGCTGTGGGCAAGCCGGGTTGTTATAGCCTAAGGCTTAGTTTGAGAGTAAACTCTTCTCCACACCCTTAACTGATTGGATGATGTAGGGTGGTGATGTAGGGAGGAATCCCATTATGCCTCAAATGGGTGACTTTGTATCAGAGACTTCCTTGTTTGTATAATTGGATTAAACGTTTTGAGTCTGCTATAAAGTGGGAGAGAACAGTAGCTTGATCTCTCTCTTGGTTCCTGAGTTCCTCAGGTTAGAATTAGAGAGGAGAGCAGAGTAAGGCCACGTGAAGGCCAAGAGAAGCAACCGAGATGGCATAGTGCTGAGGAAGAAGCCAGTTTGTTAAGAGTTTGAGCAGGAGAGGATGGGAAACAGAGGTTGTAAAGCCAGTGGCCGAGGTCAGGATCACAGCCACCATTACAGCAGCCTGACCCACGCAGGTTCGCATTGGATTCGAACAGATGGCAATGAAACACCAGAGCCAAGAACTGGTGAGCCATCAGCTTTAATTCTAGCTTGCACCCAGCGGGCAAGCAAAAACACACACTGGGCTCCAAAACCCACTCATTCAGTGCTCACAAAGCTACTGACTTATCTGAGTTTCCTAGAATCAAAGGCTTCTAGCTCACCAGACTTATTCACCTCTGTTTCCCATTTCCTCCTGCATAAACTCTTAACAAACTGGCTTCTTTCTCAGCACTCTGCCATCTTGGCTACTTCTCCTCCACATGGCCTTAATCTGCTCTCCTCTCTAATACCAACCTCAGGAACTCAGGAACCCAGAGAGCGATCAAGCTACTGGTCTCTCCCCTTTTATAGCATAGAAAATCCAAACCTTTAATCCAATTATACATAAAGAAAGTCTCTGATACAAAGCCACCCATCTGAGGCATAATGGGATTCCTCAAGAGAGTGCACCACCCTACATCATCCAATCAGTCAAGGGTGTGGGGAAGTGCTTACTCTTAAACTAAGCTTTAGGCTATGACGACCTGGCCTGCCCACAGCCTGTTCCAGAACACACATTAATATCAATGAACTTCCATGTGGGCAGCGCCATCTTTAACAAAGTGAGCATAATATATTTTATCTGCCCAACAGAGGCGAATAAGTCTGGTGAGCTGGAAAGCTTTGATGCTAGGAAACTCGGATAAGTCAGTAGCTTTGTGAGCACTGAATGTGTGGGTTTTGGAGCCCAGTGTGTGTTTTTGCTTGCCCGCCGGGTGCAAGCTAGAATTAAAGCTGATGGCTCACCAGTTCTTGGCTCCTGTGTTTCATTGCCATCTGTTCGAATCCAATGCAAACCTGCATGGGTCAGGCGGCTGTGATCCTGGTCCCGACTACTGGCTTTACACATATTTACAAACTTATTTGACCAACACCCCTCTATAAAGCACACTTACCCAGTTTATAGATGGTATTGAATTATACGTCACCAAACAAATAGAAACTATTAGGCAGAAGCTCCTTTAACTATCCATCACATTTACAAGTTTACCTGCATTTGCCTCCCCTCTCTTAACTTTAGTGTCATGGTCATTCCACACTCTCAAGAACCTTATAAACCTTCTCTCTGATGTCATTACCTGGCCTTTTTTACTTGCTCTTTTTCCCATCAACATTTCAAACTCAATCTCTTTGATAATAAAAAGAGAAAAACAAAAAGCAAGCAAACAAAAAAACACAAACTCTGACCCAGTTTCACTCCAGCTATACAAATTTATTTTTATCCTCCTCTTTACCATCAAATTTCTTGAATGACTTTTCCATAATTGCTCTTTTCATTTTCTCTCATCTCACTGACTATTAAACATATTTTAGTCTGGTTTCTGCTCTGAATATGCCATAGTAAATGTTTTAACTGAAGCCACCAAAGTTCTGCTTGGACACTGTCCACTTCTCATTCCGCTCCCTCTCACAAGTTTGATGCTTTTCACCAGACCTTCCCTCAGCCACTTTGAGTTTGCAGAGACCACATGGCATGCACTGAAGAACTATGGAAGACCAGTTCACAATCTCCTATACAGGTTTCATGAGATGACCCTGACCCCCAGTCCTTACAAGTACTTACTTATACATATAAATAGAAGCAGGGACAAGAATGAGGATACCAAGAAGCAGCGAAGAGAATGAGGAGATGTGGGCCAAATAAGTTTGCAAATATGATGTATGTTTGCTCATTTATAGTTTGAATTGGGTATGGGGGACAGACTATAAGCAGGCAGGATCCTTATAGCCTAAGGTTTAGTTTTAAAACTAAGCTTTTCCCCACACCCTTGACTGTTGCATGGTGGGGGGTGGTGCACTCTCATGAGGAATCCTAGTATGCCTCAGATAAGTGACTTTGTATCAGAGACTTATTTATTTGTATATTGGATTAAAGATTTTGATTTCTACACTATAAAATGGGGAAGAGGAGTCCATGCAGGAGGAGAGCAGAGAAAAGAGAGCAAAGAAAGGCCACGTGGAGGAGAGGAGAAGCAGCCAAGATGGTAGAGTGCTGAAGGAGAAGCCAGTTTGTGCAGAGAGAAGGAGATGGGGAACAGAGGTAAATAAGGCTGGTGAGGTAGAAACCTTTGTGTATGGCCAGCAGCTGCGGCCACCATCACAGCTACCTGGCCCATAGAGGTTTGAATTTGATTTGGACAGACGATAATAAAACAACAGAGCCAAGAACTGGCAGACCATTGGCTTCAATCCTAGCTTGCACTTGGCGGGTAAGAAACACACACAGTGGGAAAACACTTCCCTTTCCATTAAGGGCCCCCAAAGCCACCGACTCATCTGAGATTCCTAGATTCAAAGTTTCTATCTCACTAGCCTTATTCACCTCCATTCCTCATCTCCTTCTCTCTGCACAAACTCTGCACAAACTGGCTTCTCCTTCAGCACTCCGCCATCTTGGCTGCCTCCCCTCTCCTCCACATGACCTTTCTCCACTCTCCTCCAGCATGGGTTCCTCTGCCCCATTTTATAGTGTAGAAATCAAAACCTTTAATCCAATATACAAACAAGGAAGTCTCTGAATCAAAGTGACTTATCTGAGCATACTGGGATTCCTCATGAGAGTGAACCACCCCCCACCATGCAACAGTCAAGGGTGTGGGGAAAAGCTTAGTCTTAAAACTAAGCCTTAGGCTATAATGACCCTGCCTGCTTATAGCCTGTCCCCCACACCCAATGCAAACTATAAGTGAGCAAAATTGTATATCATATTTATAAACTTATTTGACCAACACTTTGATTCTAGGAAACTCGGATAAGTCAGTGGCTTAGAAAGCCCTGGATGGAAAGGGAAGTGTTTTCCCACTGTGTGTATTTCTTGTCCACCAGTGCAAGCTAGGATTAAAGCTAATGGCCCACCAGTTCTTGGTTCCGATGTTTCATTGCTGTCTGCCCGAATCAAATGCAAACTTGCACGGGCAGGCGGCTGTGATGGTGGCTGTGGCTACTGGCCTTACAGGAGAAGAGAATTAGGAAGTCAGGAAGGAGAACTTCTTTAGAGTAGATTAAAGGGAAAGAGAAGTACAGTAGCTCAAATGTCCCCACCTATTGATTAATCAGAATGGCTAATTCTATTCCTATTTGCCGCTTTCAGCACAGTATTGTGTTCAGTACTTTTGTCAGTAAAGTCATTGTGGCCTTTGACTCAGGGCACTGAACTGTCCCTGTTTTATGTTCCTATCCAGGGCCTTGTAAAGCCAGTAGTCGAGGTCAGGATCACAGCTGCCTGACCCGTGCAGGTTCACATTAGATTCGAACAGTCGGTAATGAAACGATGGAGCCAAGAACTGGTGAGCCATCAGCTTTAATTCTAGCTTGCACCCGGAGGGCAAGCAAAAACACACACTGGGCTTCAAAACCCACACATTCAGTACTCAAAAAGCTACTGACTTATCTGAGTTTCCCAGAATCAAAGGTTTCCAGCTCACCAGACTTATTCACCACTGTTTCCCATCTCCTCCAGCACAAACTCTTAACAAACTGGCTTCTCCCTCAGCACTCTGCCATCTTGGATGCTTCTCCTGGCCTCCATGTGGCCTTACTCTGCTCTCCTCTCTTCTACCTCAGGAAGCAAGCGAGAGAGAGAGAGAGAGAGAGCTACTGGTCTCTCCCACTTTATACCATAGAATCAAAACCTTTAATCCAATTATACAACCAAGGAAGTCTCTGTATAATGGGATTCCTCAGGAGAGTGCACCACCTTACATCATCCAACCAGTCAAGGGTGTGGAGAAGAGCTTACTCTTAAAACTAAGCCTTAGGCTACAACGACCCGGCCTACCCACACATTAATATCAATGAACTTCCATGTGGGCAGCGCCATCTTTAACAAAGTGAGCATAATATATTTTATCTGCCCAACAATCCACCCTTATGCTCACTTTACTACCCACAATCTATACCACCAGCATTCTTATACAAGGAAATTAAGTACATTACACAAATTACAGCAATAGCACAAATCATACAATTTCAACAATCACAAAGATACATTTCACCAGTCTCTGAGCACTTTGCCAAAAGCACAAAATGTCCTCAGCCTTTTCTCTAGCCATGGGAAAAGATTCCTGGGGCAGGAGGGCCTCCAGCAAGGCCACACCTCACCCCCATCAGGGTATTTCACAATGTCCAAAATCCATAAGTCCATTCAACAAATGAGCCAGTGCTCACTCGGGTCGTAGTCCAGGAAATCAGTCCACGCACATGAGGTGTTAGCCTCCCCCCTCATTCCTGCCATCATTGCAGGTTTTACACTGTCCCAAGAAAAAGCACATGGCGATGGCAGTCAGTATTTCCATCTCTGCTCTGGGGAGCATGATGGCATCCACCCCTATATCCCAAAATCACAGACCTACCAGCAGCGTAGCTACTCCTCGCTACTGGGCTCTCACTTTCTGGAGACTGCGGATTGCAACTCCAGCCCAATTCTCCTCATCCTCCAAAGAGGAAATAAAAATGTCAGCTCCTGCTGCTGGGCTTGAGCCCCGGGCCACCGCTGCCTTCTGCTCCATGGGCCTTACAACCCTTGCCTCAGACTCAGCCTCAGCCACAGCCTTGGCTTCAGCCCCGGCCTCCTGCCGTTGCTGGCTCTCCACAACATCCAGAGCAATCTCCAACTCACGAAACTGTGATTCCTTCTCTGGCAGCTGCTCCATTTCCAGGTGAATCTTGCAAACCTGATCAGCCTCCTCCTCCAGCGCTTCCTTCAGCTCCAGGGTCAGCATCTGTTTCTCCCACATTTCCTCCAGCTCCTTCTGCTGCTCTGCCTGCAAGTCCTGGGCAGCCTCTTTCATAGAGCTCTCGGTTTCCTCACGCATGACTGTAAAAGTCAGCCAGCATACAGTCCCCCAAAAAACAGCTATGGGAAACCATAACAGCAGCCAGTTCTCTACTCCACCGCTCAGAGGTGGTGGTGGCTCCATGCTGATCTGTATCGAATCTTGTCACAGACTACGCCAAATGTAAAGCCAGTATTCGAGGTCAGGATCACAGCTGCCTGACCCATGCAGGTTCACATTAGATTCGAACAGTTGGTAATGAAACACAGGAGCCAAGAACTGGTGAGCCATCAGCTTTAATTCTAGCTTGCACCCGGCGGGCAAGTAAAAACACACACTGGGCTCCAAAACCCACACATTCAGTGCTCACAAAGCTACTGACTTATCCGAGTTTCCCAGAATCAAAGGTTTCCAGCTCACCAGACTTATTCACCACTGTTTCCCATCTCCTCCAGCACAAACTCTTAACAAACTGACTTCTCCCTCAGCACTCTGCGATCTTGGATGCTTCTCCTGGCCTCCATGTGGCCTTACTCTACTCTCCTCTCTTCTACCTTAGGAAGCAAGCGAGAGAGAGAGAGAGAGAGAGAGAGAGAGAGAGAGAGAGCTACTGGTCTCTCCCACTTTATACCATAGAATCAAAACCTTTAATCCAATTATACAAACAAGGAAGTCTCTGTATAATGGGATTCCTCAGGAGAGTGCACCACCCTACCTCATCCAACCAGTCAAGGGTGTGGAGAAGAGCTTACTCTTAAAACTAAGCCTTAGGCTACAACAACCCGGCCTGCCCACAGCCTGTTCCAGAACACACATTAATATCAATGAACTTCCATGTGGGCAGCGCCATCTTTAACAAATGAGCATAATATATTTTATCTGCCCAACAGGTCTCTACAATTTATTTTCTACCTAAGCTCAAAAATGCTATTTGTTCTTCTGATTCTAGGCCCCTTTTCTTTCCTGTTTACAAAGTGTCCCTAGTAATCTCTCCCAGTCACTCAGACAGCTTCTGTTACCATGCATGTGCTGACAATTTCAAAATCTATACCCACACTTCTCCCCTGCATTTTAGACCTACAATCGCCCAACATGCTGGTTTTATCCACTTGGACTTCACAGGCACTTAAAATACCCAAATAAAATGAATTATTTCTCTCCCACAAACTGCTATTTCTTCAGAATTCTCTACCTTTGGAAATGACAGGTAAAACCAGCTGCTCATTTCCTCAAGCAGAACATCTGAAGATGATTTTGAATGCCCCCTCCACCCTCCCTTCCTCACCATGCCCTATCAGATCTATTACCTGAACAGCTTTCACAATTTTCCACTTACATCTATGTCCACTACCACCACCCTTGATTGTACTGCCATCTTCCTGGTATGAAGGGTGTGAACAGCACCAAATGACCAGAATATCCTTGTAACTACTCTCCTTTCTAAAATACAAGCATACCTCATTTTATTGCATTTCACTTTATTTGGCTCCATAGATATTGTGCTTGTTGTCAAATTGAAGTCAAGACCTTCCACCAGCAAACAATTTATAATTTACTCTATTCCACAATATCTTCGTATTTATTTTCCATTGATTCATCTATTAAAAAATGTTTAAGAATTATTTACATGTGGAGAATAAGCAAGGTGCCAAGCACCCTGATAAATTCAAAAAAGAAAAAGAAAATAAACTCTATGTAAGGCCAGTAGTCGCAGTCATCACAGCCACCAGGAAGCTGCTGGTTCCCATTACATTCAGACAGATGGTAGAGAAACTGCGGAGCCAAAAACTGGTGGGCCCTTCCTTTATGCTAGCCTCGTAGCCAGCCGACGAGTAAACACAAACACACAGGGGCCACCAAAACCCACTCACATGTTCTTTGATTCCATAACCAGGAGAATTTTTTCTGGTTTTTCCTAGAATCAAAGGCCCCTACTAGTCTAAGTCACCTCTGGTTTTCCATCTGCACATCTTCTTCCTTCTCATCTCTGCACAAACTGGTTTCTCTTTCAGCACCATGCCATCTTGGCTTCTTTTTTCTCAGCACACTTCCTCCCTGTTCTCACTCTGCAAAAACATGACCTCCTTCCTCTTCTTCTTCTTTTTCTTAAAACATTTTGGTGCAAAACTCCTCTTCCAGCAAACATTAGCATAACAATGACCCTTCCCGAGCAAGAAGGTAATTAGCAGTTTCACCTGAGCAGCAGCCATTTTTCAAAATAAAAGTGAGCAACTCAGAAAATACAAATTTTACGAACTCATTTGCCCAACATTCTATAAATTACTTTACAAAGGGGTAGATGAAAATGAATACAGATCACTATGAATGAAATAGTGACTCCTCCAACAAGGGTGTTACAGATGGAGTGCCAGGGAAGTTATGAAAAGTATCACTTCAATCTTGGAGGTAGGAAAATGGGAAGAGGTTTCATGGAAGAGATGAGGTTTGAGCTGAACTTTACAAATTTTGGCTTGAGAGTACTGGATTGGAAAAGATAAAATGAAGAAAGTACATTGTATGAAAATAGTCCAGAAAAGGAAAGCAGAATGACATACCTGCAGGGTATGCAAATCATTGAATCTGGCTACCAGGCAGGGTGCTTGGAGATATTCAGCAGAAGATAAACTAAGTAGACGCTGAACATAATTCACGAGAATGCATTGTTTCCACATTTCCTCCCCTTCTGGACATTGGACATTGAAGTTTTTTGTTTGTTTGCTTGTTTGTTTTATTTTGGGGTTTTGTGTGCATGTGTTTTGTTTTGTTTTATTTAGAGAGAAAGAGACAGAGACAGACAGGGAAAGACAGGAAGAGAGAGAGATGAGAAGCATCAACTACTAGTTGTGGCACTTTAGTTATTCATTTATTGCTTTCTTATATGTGCCATGACCAGGGGGCTCCAGGTGAGCCAGTGAAACCTTGTTCAAGCCAGAGACCTTGGACTCAAGCTGGTGACCTTGGGTTTCAAACCTGGGTCCTTAGCATCCCAAGCCGATGTTCTATCCACTGAACCACTGCCTGGTCAGGCTGGACCTTGCATTTTATTAGGAACATACAGAGATAGAGCCAAATTTGAAATTCATATCAAATTAAATAAGAAAGAAGATTTTCTGGCCTCTGCAAAAATGAGATGTGAACCAGAATGATGAAATGGCCTTTCAGTGCATAAATCTAACAACTTTAAAGTTACAATTTACCTGGTTCTTCCCTCCACATGCAGTTCTTACAAGAGAAAAATTTTATTAGGGAATCCTTCTAAGCTTTACATTACCACTCTATATCTGTAGGAGTAAATATCTAGCACCTTCTAATGATCAAACATTATAACTAGAGCTAAGGGGCTATCACATAAACAAACAGAAATCTCAGCACAGAAGTTTATGGATTTCAGGTAAAACCTAAAAGATTTCTTTTATATTTACATAAAAGATATCGAAATCTTCTTATACATTTTCCATTGTGAGACTCCTAGGATAAAGGTGAACCTGCTAGTTCAGGCTTGCAATCTGGCTCATGAATTTAAAAATTGAAATTACTAGTTTAGGATAAAATATAGTACTTTCATTTCTCTGAAACAGAAAATGAGAAATAATCATGAGAGGGCAATTATCTCCAACTTGAATCCAAAGATGCTTAAGTAATTTCTTGTTTCCTTTATATTAAATATTGATACTGATTTTATAATACTGTAAGGGATACTTAACATCTCTATTTATACATAACTGAGTAGAAGAACACTTTTGTACTTTTGACTAAAGTAGATTATTAAGAAATAAGCACAGCATATTGTATGAGGAAGTGTTTTGCTACTTTAATGTACTCCATAAATTATAGAGCATATTTAAAACAAAACATAGTTATCCATGATAAACAATAAAATCCAAACTGAACTAATCTTGCCATTTAAATTTAAATTAGTCATTTAAAAGGGGGGATTTTCCCATATTCTTTTCTTTCTAAATCTATTTAAAAAAAGATTTGGCGTTAATACTCCATTTATTTTCCAGATCTCATTCTCCTCAGCTTTTCTGAACTTAAAATATTACATCTAACCAGATTTTTAAAGTGAATTTAATATATCCACTTTATATTTCTCTTCTTCAAAATTCTCAGTTCCTTTTCAGATTAAAAAAAAAAAAAGGAAAGAAAACTTATCTTTTTTTGACTTCACTACCTTATAGAATTAAAAGCCTTTCAGAGTATGCTAAATTTTATATGCTATCTAGATTTGTTCATTTACATTGGTTTATTCATTTGTTCATGTGTTCATTCAAAACAAATATGCACTGCCTGACCAGACAGTGGTGCAGTGGATATATCATCAAGTCTGGCATACTGAGGACCCAGGTTTGAAACCCCCAAGTCACCGGCTTGAGCGTGGGTTCACCGGCTTGAAAGTTGGGTCACTGGCTTGAGTGTGGGATCATAGACATGGCCCCATTGTCACTGGCTTGAGCCCAAGGGTCACTGGTTTGAGCCAGAGGTCACTGTCTTGGCTAGGACCCCATCCTCCCCAGTTAAGGTACATATGAGAAAGCAATCAATGAACAACTAAAGTGCTGCAACTATGAGTTGATGCTTCTCATCTCTCTCCTTTCGTGTTTGTCTATGCCTGTCTGTCCTCTCTCTCTCTCTCTCTCTCTCTCTCTCTCTCTCTCTGTCTAAAAAAACAAAAACAAATATGTACTGAATTTTAATCACTTTTAAAAGTCAAATGATGCAACTTAATGGGAGATAATATTTGCCATCAACAGCTTTGTTCAGGAGTTAATATCCAAAATATATAAAAAACTTACAAAGCTTAGCAACAAACAAGCTAACTGTAAAGCCAGTAGCCAGGGTGAGCATCACACCCGTTTGCCCATGCAAGTTCACATTAGATTCGGACAGTCAGTAATGAAACAACGGAGTCAAGAACTGGGGAGTCATCAGCTTTAAATCTAGCTTGCACCCTGAAGGCAAGCAAAACACACACTAGGCTCCAAATCGACTCATTCAGTGCTCACAAAGCTACTGACTTATCTGAGTTTCCTAGCATCAAAGGTTTCTAGCTCACCAGACTTATTCACCTCTGTTTCCCATCTCCTTCTCTCTGCATAAACTCTGCACAAACTGACTTCCTCCTCAGCACTCCGCCATCTTGGCTGCTTATTCTCTCCTCCAGGTGGCCTTAATCTGCTCTCCTCTCTAATGCTAACCTCAGGAACTGAGAAAGAGCAAGCTCCCGGTCTGTCCCACTTTATAGTGTAGAAATCCAAACCTTTAATCCAATCTACAAACAAGGTAGTCTCTGATACAAAGTCACTTATCTGAGGCATAATGGGAGGATTCCTCATGAGAGTGCACCACCCCACATCATCCAATCAGTCAAGGGTGTGGAGAAAAGCTTACTCTTAAAACTTGCACGTGGGCAGTGCCATCTTTAACAAAGTGAGCATAATATATTTTATCTGCCCAACAATCCACCCTTATGCTCACTTTACTACCCACAATCTACACCACCAACATCCCTGTACAAAGAAATTAGGCACATTACACAAATTACAAATACATGACAAATCATACAATTTAAACAGTTACAAAGTTACATTTCACCAGTCTCTGAGCACTTTGCCAAAAGCGCAAAATGTCCTCTGACTTCTTTCTTTCCGTTTGAAAGGCTTCCCGGGGCAGGGGGAGGGCTTCCATCAAAGCCCCTCCCCCCCCGCCCCCACCCCCATCAGGGTATTTCACATTGTCCAAAATCCATAAGTCCTACAACAAAGGAGCCAGTGTCACTCCAGTCGTAGTCCAGGAAATCAGTCAACGCACATGGGGTGTTAACCTCCCCCCTCATTTCTGCCGTCATGGCAGGTCTCACACTGTCCTAAAGAGAAGCATGTGGCAATGCAGTCAGCCTTTCCATCTCTGCTCTGAGGAGCGTGATGGCATCCACCCCTATGTCTCAAAATGTCAGTGAACCCACCAGCAGCTTAGCAGGCACCCCCTGCCATTCCAGTGGCCACTCGGAGATGCATGCTTGGCTCCTGGGATATCCGTTCATCCTCCCTCCGCAGCTGCCACTGTTTACCTTCTGGAGTCTGCGAATCACACCTCCAGCCCAATTCTCCTCATTCTCCAGAGAGGAACTGAGAACTCCAGCTCCTGCTGCTGGGTTTGAGCCCCGGGTCACTGCTGCCTTCGGCTCCATGGGCCTTGCAGCTCCGGCCCCAGCCTCAGGCCCAGCCTTATGCCACTGCTGGCTTTCCACAACGTCTAGGGCAATCTCCAACTCATGAACCTGTGATTCCTTCTCCAGCATCTGCTCCATTTCCAGGCTAATCTCGCAAACCTGGTCGGCCTCCTCCTCCAGCGCTTCCTCCAGCTCCAGGGTCAGCATCTCTTTCTCCCACATTTCCTCCAGCTCCAGGGTCAGCATCTCTTTCTCCCACATTTCCTCCAGCTCCTTCCACTGCTCAGTTTGCAGGTCTTGGGCAGCCTCTTCCATAGAGCTCTCGGTTTCCTCACACATGACTATAAAAGTCAGCCATCCTATAGTCCCCAGAAGGACAGCCATAGGGAACCATAGCAGCAGCCAGTCCTCTACTCCACCGCTCAAAGGTGGGGGCGGCTCTATACCGATCTGTATCAAATCCTGCTACAGTCTATGCCAAATGTAAAGCCAGTTGCCAGGGTCACCATCACAGCCACCTGGCCCATGTAGGTTCACATTAGATTCGGACAGTAGGTATTGAAACAATGGAGACAAGAACTGGTGAGCCATCAATTTAATTCTAGCTTGCACCCAGCAGGCAAGCAAAAACACACACTGGGCTCCAAAACCCACTCATTCAGTGCTCACAAAGCTACTGACTTATCCAAGTTTCCTAGCATCAAAGGTTTCTAGCTCACCAGACTTATTCACCTCTGTTTCCCATCTCCTTCTCTCTGCACAAACTCTGTACAAACTGGCTTCTTCCTCAGCACTCTGCCATCTTGGCTGCTTCTCCTCTCCTTCATGTTGCCTTAATCTGCTCTCCTCTCTATTGCTAACCTCAGGAACCGAGAGCAAGCTCCTGGTCTGTCCCACTTAATAGTGTAGAAATCCAAACCTTTAATCCAGTGGTTCTTAACCTTTTTTGAGGTACCAAACCCACCAGTTTCATATGTGCATTCACCGAACCCTTCTTAAAGGTTTTATTTTATTTTTCCAGGGACAGAGAGAGAGTCAGAGAGAGGAATAGATAGGGACAGACAGACAGTAATGAAGAGAGGTGAGAAGCATCAATCATTAGTTTTTCATTGCTGTTACAACACCTTAGTTGTTCATTGATTGCTTTCTCACATGTGCCTTGACCCTGGGCCTTCAGCAGTTTTAGCAACCCCTTGCTGGAGCCAGTGACCTTGGTTCCAAGCTGATGAGCTTGTGCTCAAGCCAGATGGGCCCACGCTCAAGCTGGCGACCTCGGGGGCTCGAACCTGGGTCTTCCACATCCTAGTCTGACACTCTATCCATTGCGTCACCGCCTGGTCAGGCACCAAACCCTTCTTCAGTGATAAATAAAATATGATTTTTTTTTCCAAATTCAAGACATAGGTATATGATTTTTTATTGGTGCACAAAATGAGCCATGCATGAACATCATCTTGGTCAAAGAACAAAACCAACAAAGTGCATGAACTCACAACCAATTATGGTATTACTTTATTCTGGTGTCCACGGCAGAGGCTTCTCCATACCCCTGAGACTGACTAATCGAACCCCTAGGGATCAATAGAACCCAGGTTAAGAACCACTGCTTTAACCCAATCTATAAACAAGGAAGTCTCTGATACAAAGTCACTTATCTGAGGCATAATGGGAGGATTCCTCATAAGAGTACACCACACCACATCACCTAATCAGTCAAGGGTGTGGGGAAAAGCTTACTCTTAAAACTTGCATGTGGGCAGCGCCATCTTTAACAAAATGAGCATAATATATTTTATCTGCTCAACACTAACAATCCAATTAAAAAATGGGGAGAGGACCTGAACAGACGCTTCTCCCAAAAGAATATACAAATGGCTAACAGATACATGAAAAGATGCTCATCTTCATCAGCTATTTGAGAAATCAAATCAAAACTGCAATGAGATACCACCTCACAGCTGTTAGATTAGCTATTATCAACAAGACAGGTAATTACAAGTATTGGGGAGACTGTGGAGAAAAAGGAACCCTCATTCACTGCTGGTGGGAATGTAAAGTAGTACAACCCTTATGGAAGAAAGTATGGTGGTTCCTCAAAAAACTAAGAATAGAACTACCATATGACTCAGCAATCCCTCTACTTGGTATATACCCCCAAAACTAAAAAATATTGGTACGTAAAGACACATGCACTCCCATGGTCATTGCAGCATTGTTTACAGTGGCCAAGGCATGGAAAAAAATGAAGTGTCCCTCAATAAAGGATTGAATAAAGAAGATGTGATACATATATATAATGGAATACTACTCAGCCATAAGAATTGATGACATAGGATCATTTATGACAACATGGATGGACTGAGTGAAATAAGTAAATCAGAAAAAGCTAAGCACTGTGTGATTTTATTTACAGGTGGGATATAAAACTGAGACTCATGGACCTAAATAAAAGTATAGTGGTTACAGAGGGAGAGGGACGTGAAAGAGAGGAACAAATATAAGGGCACAAAAAATGATTTGAGTTACTGGGGTTAAGGAATATAACATAATCAGCAGTTCAAATGCTATAGAAATGTTTCACTGAAACCTATATACTCTTATAGATCAATGTCATCCAGTTAAATTTAATTTTCTAAATAAAATTAATAATAATAATAATAAAAGAGCTAAATCAGATACTTTCTTCTTGTTAGGGCAAAATGTATTCTCAGGGCTCAAAGCTGCCCCTTCCCAACCCTTCCTCAGTCAGTACTTGATGAACTGTACTCAACCTTTAAGTCGACCAAACTCAGGAGTCTGTTACCAACAGAGGCAGGAGGCAAAACAGAAGAAGAAACCCATCACCAATGGAGGCAGGAAACGAAACAGAAGACTACCACAAGCCCAGGCCTGATGCCTGGTATCCAGTACCAACAGAAAGTGCCAGAAGGAGGCAGCAGAGTGTAAAACTAATCCTCTCACCCCTGCTTGGGGCTGATTTCCTTATCAAACTCAGTCTGTCCGCACCCAGGTGCTTACAATAAACTCTCTTTTCCGCACTTGGGCTCTGTGTCGTTGAGGCAACTCCTGCCAGGTCTGGGACCTTTCACTTCTAACCAAGACTTTTTAAAGTCCATTTCCCCCTCCCCTCAGTCTGCACTTTTTCCTTCTGAATTCCCATTACTCTTCTTAGCCACTTGCACTGTCTCATTTTATACTTTGGTTATTTGTATGTTGTTCTTTCTAACCTTCTAAATAGAAGCTCTTTGAGGGTAGTGACTCTGTTCTGTGCATCTTCTTGCCTCCTGAACGTCTACTGAATTACTTAGACAATCCCTTTCAAGGAGCATTCATTATGCATCTACTATGAGCAATTCATTAGTTTCTAGAATTTATATTTATCTGGTAGGTTTAGAGAAAGAAGTCAAAACAGCATAAACAAATTGAGCAAAGACTCAGAGATGAAAATGCACAGACCTGGTTTTACAACATCTAATTTACTGTTGCTAAGATAGAAGAAACTGGAAAAGAGTAAACAGGAGAAAAACTGGGAGCAGCATGTTGTAAACTATTATTATTGCTGTAGATCCAGTCTGCCCAGGAAGTTTTATCATCTCTGTTCTTCTGGTAATTATCCTAACGTCCACCTCCACTGTTTGTGTATTTGATGCGCCCCCTTACCTGGTGAAGGGGTATACCATATGTCCTGGGTTGGTAAAGCACATTAACTCCATCTCTAGTCACAGAAAGGAGCATGCAATCTAAGTAAAATCATTTAAAATCTGCCATAGGATTTCTTTTCTAGAGTTAACAAAGCAGTTTTCCCTGGGGATGTCAGTTGAAGGGCGTATTGGAGTTGCTGACAGTCATCGCGCTCCTGACCTGGAGAGAGATTGTCTGAAAATAAAGCTGAGGCAAGCCAAAGAGTGAAGACAGGAAAGAGAAAAAATGACCTCAGTTAAGCCTCTGAATAAAGTCATGATGAGAACTCAGTGCACCCTAAACTTCTCAGTTACATAACCCAGTGAATTGTAGTGTGCTTTTCAAGCGTTTGCTTGTTTTACTTTATCGGGCTTGATTTAGTTTTTGTCCATTGCATTATAAAGAGAGTGAATGATGTTGAACGGTGTCTTTGTTTTTACTGTAGAGATGGAAGATATTGAAGATTTTGAAAAAAGCATTAGGTAATCAGAATTCTATCTATTCTCTGATTAGTCTTCTTAATCCTTTTTTTTCTACTGAAACATTTTCCTGTACAAGTGTTGCTAGTTTCAGTGGCTCTTTCTCAGTTTGTATTTTCCTCAATTTCACTACAGTGGGTGAAGACATTAATAATTTATTTTTTCAATAGAGCCTAAGGCTAAAAGTAATACACTTTGTGCCAGACTTTAGTTTGAATCCAGCTTTACCATGTTTTAGTTACGTGATCTTGAATAATTCACTTAAACATTGGCTTCAGTTTCCACATCTTTAAAAAGGGGTTAGTAAACCTAACTGATAGTTTAGTTGTAAAGATTAAGAAAGATAATAAACAGGAAGTGACTGAAATAAAGTGTTTATATGGGGTAAGTATATGATATAAAAAGTAAAATGTGTAAATTTTCACTCTCTCCCAATGTATTAATACTGATGAAGTATTTTGGCTGAATACTTTCCTATCTTACTTTTACATTCATGTGTAGTCATTTTAATTTTTTCTTTTATTAGTTAATAATAATAGTTTTTTCTTTTGAAATCTTTCAGATGTATCCTTCCCTTTCCATTCCAGTTGTTAACATATAAATTTTGACCTGATTACCTAAACAAATTTCTAAGCTCATATGTTTCCTCTTCTAGTCTACCTTGTGTCTGCTAAGAGATTAATCTTTCTAAGGCATTGTGTATTTTTATAAATTAGAACTTGCATTTTTTTTACTGTAAATTACTCTAAGTCTAAGTTCATTTGCAAAATTTTCCAAGAGATTTTACATTAGTTTTTCAACTACATACCATCTCTTTATTTTTACTTAGCTCTATTATGGTATGATTTACATATAATAAATTTCATCCATTTTTAAGTGTAGAGTTCGATGAATTTTAGCATTTTAGGCTTATAAGCACCACTACAATTACAAAATAGAACATTTCCACTATTCTTGGAAGTTCCTTCATGGCCTTTTGCCATTATAGGCTATACAACCCAGGCCGTAGGCAACTACCGATCTTCATTCTATTTTCTAGAATTTTATACCAATGGAATCATGAAGCAAGATGTCTTTTGTGTTGGACTTTTTTCACTTAGCATATTCTTTTTTGAGATTTGGTTTTATAGTGTGTCTTTCAATATTAAATGTTCTTTTTTGTTACTGAGTAGTATCCCAAAGTATAAATGTAACACAATTTGTTAATCTATTCACCAGTAAATAAACATTTATTGTGTTTCCAGTTTGGGGTCATTATAAAAAATTTGCCATGAAAATTTGCACAGAAATCTTTGTGTAGATTTATTTATTAATTTTTATAAATAGTTATGAGTGGAATTGTCAGGTCCTATGACAAGTATATGTTTATTGTTATAAGAAATCACTAAACTATTTTACAAGGTGGATGCTCCATTTTGCATGCCACCAGCAGCAATATATGGAAGGTCCAGCTATTATTTATTCTTCAAATATTTTTTGGCATTTTTTATTGTTTTACTTTTGGAATAACTGTTTATTTCTTTTTAGATTTTATTTGTTCTTTACATTAGATAATATCTATTCTTCTACCTTCAAGTTTGACTCATTTTTCAATCATTTCAACCATTTCGATTTTAAGCTTATCGAGTAAATTTCTTATTTCATACATATTATTTTTCATTTCTAGACTGCCCTTTGGTTCTTTTTATTATTTCTATTTCTCTGTTTAAATTTTCTGTGTGTGTGTGTGTGTGTGTGTGCATGTGTGTGTTTTAATGAACTGCAAACATACATTTTTTTTCACTTCATTAAGAGTAGTTATATGATTGTTTTAGAATCCTGGTTGGCTCATTCCAGCATCTAGATAATCTAGGGTTTGGCCTCAGATGATTTTCTTTTTTCTTGAGAACACACTATTTTTCTGAAATTTTGTGTATCTGGTAATTTGGGATTATATCTTGAACATATGACTATTAAGTTATGCAGAATGAATTCTATTATTTTTCTTCTAAAGAGTATTATTTCTTTTTGCAAAAAAGAAATTTTCATGGTTACATTCCTGCTGCAAATTGTTTGAGCAGTAATTACAATACTAACTGAGGTCCGTTTTTTTTTTAACTGAGCTCTTATTGATCTGTTGCATATGTATATGATTTAGGGCTCAACCAAGATGTGAGCAGACAGAATTTGAGCATTCTCTGTATGTTCATTTGATTTTTCCTTAAGAGTCCTCCCTTTCTTGATTTCTCTTGGATTCATTCTTCTGATTCTTGAACCAAAGAATCACTGGTTTTTCCACCACATTGACTGTTCCTTGCTTTGGGTTAAATGTCTGCAAAAATGTAAACCCACTCTACCTAGCTCCCCTTCTTTGTGTGTGGGTTCCCTAAGAGAACCTGCATGTTTTTGTTTACTAGTGCCTTTATGTGGCTGCTTTTTGTATTATGTCCAGAGTTTAGAGTTGTTGTCTTTATGAAGGTCAGTCTAATAGGATCTTATTCAGCCCTGCCCAGAAACAAGAAGTCTTTCATATTTCTTTCCTTCTTTCTTTCTGTCTTTCTTTCTTTCTTCCTTCCTTTTTATTTCCTTAATATTGTTTATCTATGTAGAAGACAAATTTATCCAGGCCCTAGGCTCTTTATTTTTTCTCTACATATTTAAATAAAATTAATCCTGTAACTAGAAAAACTAGAAATTCAAACCTCAGTTGAGCTTTTTCTAGATGCCTTGGATTGGTTCTATCTCTCTTTGTCTCTCTCTCTCTCTCTTATACTCACTGAAGTTGTAGACAGTTCTTGACTTCTTTTTGTTTAATAATACAAAATAATGAAACTTTAGACATTTACCAGTAATCTTTGACTCAAATAGTTTTCTCCTAAAACCCTATTAAACTCTATTAAATACAAACTTGAACCAACTAATATTTGAAAGCTATATTCTCACACCTGATCACTTCTTTTCCTTTTTTTTTAAAGATTTTAATTATTGATTTTAGAGAGAGGATAGAGATAGCAAAAGGTAGGGGAAAGAGTGTGAAGCACCAGCTCGTAGTAGTTGTTTCTCATATGTGCCTCGATCTGGCAAGCCTGGGGTTTGAAACCGATGACCTCAGTATTCCAGGTTGAAACTTTTATCCACTGGCCAGCACATGTCAGGTCTGATTATTCCGTTTAGCTCAGGAGAATAATGTGTAATAGTGGTAAGTTAATTGAATTTGGAGTCAGAGGGCATAGTTTGAAGTTTATACTGTTATGTCTTAGATCTAGTAATTTCCCCCTGAATCTTAGTTTCTCCATCTGTAAAAAAGCTCTACTTCACAAAGGTGATATGATTGACAATACCATTTATCCAGTTGCTCGAACTCAAAAATCTTTTAAAACTTTCACATTCATAGCCAATCAGTGTCCAAGCATTTCTTGTATTAATGGATTGTTCTTAATTTCTTTTTGCTATTTTTGTTATGTAGTTCAGACATCAGCATCTCTTTTGTGTGTACTATTGCATAATTTTATAGTTGGCTTCCTGCCTTTGGTTTTACCTCTCCTCCTAATCCACTCCCCCTGCTGCAATGGACAGACTTTTCTAAAAGGCAAATATATCATTACTTTATTGTCTTGCTGAAAGCCCTCCACTGGCCCTGAGGAGAGAGCAAGTCCAAATTCCATTGCCCCATACACAAGACCCCTCATTATGTAACCCATCTTATTCATTTCTCGCTACTTCCCTGTCTCCCAGGCTCCAGCTAAACTGAGATGCTTGCCTTTAATAACACACTTTGCACACTAGTGAGCTCATACATTTACACATGTTGGTCTTCTGCTTAGACTGTCCTTCTTTGGAAAGTCTTTTTGTGTTGTGCACAAAAGCATCTTATTGTGTAGGTATGATCTTACCTGAAAGATATTGTACAAATGGAAAAGGATTGTTGGTCCTTTAATCTTTATCCTTTAATAATGAGGTAAGAGGTACAGGTAGGCACTCAAAGGTTTGGTGAGTGAGGTCATTTACTGAATAATACAAGGGAATCTTGATTTACTTACGAACTAAATTCATGGTATATTATAAATGTGATTTTAGGTTTTTATATTTGCTTCTATAAATTTCAGATTTTTAAATAATAAAAAAATTTTAGAACTTAAGAACATTACCTAGACATACTTTTAAAATAGTAAAGCTCTGAGAAATGAGCAAATGCAAAATTTAAGTCATATGTAGTAAAGGGCCATCTTAAATAAGCCAACTGTCTTAGGAAGTATGGCATCATTGCTTTATGAACACATTAAAGGATAATATATGTCCATTCTAAACATTATCTAAAAAAAGTGAGACCAATGTCCTGTAATTATGACTTTAATGTATTTTAAGTAAGATATAACATACCTTTTTTTAGAAATGCCTTTCAAGAACATCTGAGCAAATGCCTATGCCTTTATGTTCAATTGTTTGCTGAAGTTAGAATTAGTCTGTAACCATGCCCCCCAAGTTGTTGTTAATGAATCAGATAGACTTCATTCATTCATTCATTCAACTATGTATAGAGAATCACAATGAATCAGGCACTTCTAGATGCTTGGCATACAGTAATAAACAAAACAGACTAAGTCTCTGATTTTGTGGCACTTAATTTCTGGTGAAGAGAAGCAAATAAGAAACAAATATATTCAAGTTATGATAAGCACTCTGAAACAAATATAAGACGTTAAGCAGACAGAGATTGAAGGGGAGGACAATGCTATTTTAGGTAGTATTCAGTGAAGACATCTTTCGAAGGTAACCTCTAAGCAGAAACCTATGTTAATGCAGGAGGTAATCATGTAGTCATCAGGAAATAGAGGCCTACGCAGAGGAAATGAGTGCAAAGGTCCTGGGAAAATGTGTACTGAATTCATTTTAAGAAGAAAGATGGGTTTTAAAAAATTAGCTCACATATATTGGGACCTTTGGTGTCTTATTTATTGTTTTTAAGAGTTATACTTCAGGGAAACTGCAATGTAAATGTTGGTTATTTTAAAAAAATTTATTTTCAGAATTTTCCAGATTAAAACATACACGTGATTGAGAAATATGAAGCAAGTCTTAAGAAAAAAAAAACAAAACTTTTTCTAGACTCACTGAATACTCTCAGCGATTTCTTATTGGTGGATTTTGTTGTTGTTGTTTTGATTATTACACACTGCAATAAATTAACGGTTCTGTTAGCAGGGCCGTCCCCCAACTCACATTTAAAAATTCACAGAGAAGCTGGTAGGAAGTCGGTTGTGGTATAGTGAGTCACACCCATCACAAAAGCTAACACTGATTAGCTATGATGAATATTTAAAAATCACCCACCCAGCTGCAAATGTGGGCGCAGCCAGTGGTAAGGGGCCAAAGGCAGCGTGGCGTTGCATTTACACTACTCGCACTGAACACTACTAAAACCAACGTTACAATTCGAAGCTTATTCTGCCTCTAGCTGGTGGAAACAAAAAGTGCGGCGGAGGAGGGGGTGGTGAGTTTGGTGGCAAGAGATCCACCAAGCGAACAAAACTGAAGAGGCACAGTAGAACGCCCTTGCCTTCAACTCCGCGTTCTCAGTCCCCAAGGCCGACACGTCTGAGGGAGCATAATGACGCCAAGAACAGAGAAACTCATTGTGTCCGAGGTCTCGCAGCTCCGCGGCGTTGTCGTTTCACTCACACGCTACTCCAAGTGGCTTGGTGAACGTCACACGTGACGCCCGGGGGCCTCAACCCATCCAGCCGCCTCGAGTACAGCAGGCGCTGCGGGGGAAGGAAAGGGGGGAGGGCGAAACTTGTAAAGGGCGGGACCACCACTAGCATCAAGTGAGCCACGGCAGATCTGCGCCCCCGAAAGCCCACTCATCTGGGATCGAGACTCCGGCCCCTGGGGAGGGGGCGGGCAGGGGAGGTGATGTGCAATAAACCCGGCCAGGAGCGGGTGGCAGGGGAGGAAATCGTGGCTCTGAGGGGGTTAGGACGGGGTCTGAAGCATGGGTTTAGCTTGATTCAGACTCCTGCACCCGGCAACGCCGCGGAGAGAGGAGGGAGAAGAGACTGTGTTGTGTGTGCGCGCGCGTGTGTGCGTGTGTCTACAGGTAGCGGCGGCGGCCGGGACCGAGCAAGGGACACATCTGCAGCCACCTCCCCGCCTGTGATTTTCCGAGGCGATTGCTCACTTAGTTGACGGATCTGTACCCTCGAGATATCTTCTCCTTTCCGTTTACACGCGCATAGCCGTCTTCCAGTTTCAAGTGTGTGTTTGGGTTTTTTAATTTTTTATTTTAATTTTTTCTTTTCCCTCTAAATCTTTTCCGGAATTCTGCATATTGAAGCAGGTGACTCCTGATACGAAATTTTTGGATACATTTGGCTTGCCAAGTTTTTGTCTTCTCCGTCCCCTCCGTCTTTCAGAGAGGCATCTGTGGTGCTTTTCGTTTTGGATTTCTATGCAGAAAACGTATATATTACCGGCCGCATAATATATAAATACCTATACGCGTGCCCAAGCACTTGGTTTTCGTCTCCTCTTCCCAACAAAGCGGAATGTTTTGGAGCCGATGGATAACGAGAACAGTATTAACATTCTTTTGAGCCTGTTTTTTAAAAAAGGAAGGGATCGTGAAGAATTGTTTAACATTCGGCCATCGTTTGGCTGTACACTAAGCATCTCGAAGTATTTATGGTTGCAGATCAGGTGCAAACGGGGCTTAGAGAGAAAGGTAAGGGAGCTTCCTGCGTCCGCCGAGCTCCGGTGTTTATCTTAATCCCAGGGATTGCCGAGAATTTCCTACTCCCTGCCTCTCTCTCTCCTTTCCCACCTTCCATCAACCCTGCCCTGCTCTTTTCCAGTTCCAATAGGGGTGGTGGTGCTGGAGGCTTAATCGTCTGGTAGTTTCAATGCTTCTTTCTCACTCACTCTTTTTTTCCCCAGTTGAGGAACTGAGTTTCCCCGTCGCCTTTTAGCTGTTTTAGGAAACCCATTTTGTCTTTTTGAAGAATACTACCACCTAGATTACTGTTTTAAACATCTCTCAGTGTCAACCCCTCACCTCTATCCTCTGATGAAAATAAAATCAATTAAAATTAAAAAAGAACTTTAATGAACTGGGTGGTTTCTTTAGCACTGGGGTTCACGGAACTCCCTAAACGCTTATTTTCATTTCAGTCCAAACAAGAATCTCAAGAAGAGTCCACTGTGGAGGAAATTCAGCTTCCGTGTCTCCATAAAGCCAATTCCTTTTTTTGGAGGGCCATTTAGCAGAGTTGAGCGAGATGGAGCTGAGTCTAGTGCAGGAAAAACTACACAATACTTAATTCTTTTTAAAACCCACCTTTACCCCACGACCAGTCTCTAGTTAACTCCCCGTTCAGGGGACGCGTTTTCAGACTCGACCTTTTGGAGAGAGGTGGGAACTTGCCCTTATTTTGTCTTCTCTTCCGCCAACCTTCTTTCTCCTCCGCTCACCATTTCTCGCCCTGGCAGTTTGCAAATTGCCCGTTTTGCCCACCCCTCCTGGTGGGTGTTCTCTGCTCCTCTCCACTCCTGCCCGCTCTGTCCTCTCTCGATTGGCGCTTTCAGAACAGATGCGTCTCCTGGTCTTGGGCTCTCCCCCGCCTCCCCGGTGCCGCGTCCCCCGCGCCCCCCACCTGCCCCGGCTCTCCGCGCCCCTCCTCCCGCCGCCCCGCGGCGCCTTGACCCTTCCATCCCTACTGTCGGCCTGCAGGCTGGGGGCGTCCTGTCCCCGCGCCGAGGTCCGGGCGGTCGACGCCAAGCGCGCGGAGCTGGTGAGCTGCTACCGCGGGAAAGGCGAGCGGGATCCGGAACGCGAGGCCAGGAGAGCCCGTCCGAACCGGAGAGACCGGAGGACAGGGAGAGAGCGGGTGGGAGGCGCGCACGCCGCGGAGCCGGGCAGACGGGTGCAGTCGCCTCCAGCGCCTTAGAGCGGCGCCCCCGTCACTGCAGCTCTTCACCCCAGAGCTGTGCCGGGGGACACGGAGAGCCGAGCCATCGGCAGAGAGGTACCAAAGAAATACGGCAAAGAGAGAGCGGGGAGGGTTTCCTGGGAAATACGGAGGCTGAACAGATGGAGGAACAATGCCGCCTCCAGAAGAAAACCATTGCCTGAAGCCCGGGCAGAGCGCAGAAGAGCTGCATTCAGCCTCCGGCTCTCGCCAGGCCTTCGGGCTAGTTCAGGGGCTGGTTCCGCCTCTTAGTTTGACAGGGATAAGAAAGTTGCTCTTCCCCACATTTCCTGAGAAGTGATTTTCAGATCTGCGTGGTTCGAGTCAAGATGTCACTCCCTAGATACCCCGCGATGAGCAACGGCTAGATTTATATCATTGGGCAATAAACCCCTTCGGGAAGAGAAGGTAGTCCAAACATTTAAAACACTCTCCACTGGCTCCTGACTGTCCAGCCCTGTGCTTTGTAAGTAAAAATGAAAAACCACCTGCAGTGAATTTAAAATTTGGAATAATTTATTCCAGAAGAGGTTCTTAATATTTTCTACAGACGAGGGAAGTTATGCGTCTAAAATTTGATTCATCTGTGATTATTCTAAATCATGAGCAGTTGGCCTCCAGAAGGGTATTTATACTACTTTTTTTTTTCCATTTCCAGGACCATAATGATACATGTAGGACTTAGGAAATATGAATTTCAGATACCTAGCTAACCTTGTGTCTATTACTCTGCATTTTTACAGGTACTTAATATACTCACTTTTTTTTTATACTGAAACTACAGTAGTCTATTTTCTCATATAAATTCTCATGCTGTACATGAAAAATACAGGGTCATAATGTATTTCTCAAAATCAATTGTGCTTAATTACAAATAGGATCATAGATGTAAAAATACCACTAAGGAAAGGTGTGGATACATGTGTTTGAGTGTAAAACCTATAAAAATGTCTTGGCATTTCAATCAGCCATTACAACCTAGCAGAACATTAGCTTTTTGAAATGAGCTCAGAAGCAAGGGCCATGCACATACTTAAAATATTAAATGTTAAGTACAAAAACATTATTTACTGTGCCCTTGGCAGACAATGAATCTAAGTCTATCTGCACTGCTGAGTGATTGAGTGATTCATAGAGAAAGTGGAAGTTAATCATTACTCAGGCCTTCTGATTACATGGTTTGATTAAAAGAAGTAACTATTTTCTGTAAGCCTGTTCTTCTACACTTAGTCTTTCCAATCCTCTTAACATAAGCAGAAATTGAAGGAGTCAGTCTTTCAGCCGACTTCATATTCCAGTTCCTGCAGTGTGGGGTAAAGAAAGCACTACTTTGCTCCTCTCCTCCCCCCACCTTCCCCAAAGCCTGCCTCCTTCCACTCCCAAGGTACTTCCTGTCAATGTTATCTTTATTCCCTTAGTAATGTTTCATTTTGTGAAAATTTCCTTTTACATTTAGATATAACATTTTATAATAGAAATGTCTGGATTGGTTTGAAATTGAAGCTGGAATATAAACTCACAAAAGGTAGGCTGAGAACAATTTGCAGCAGGTAGAGAGTGTTTGAAGGCTTGATGACTTTGCCTAACTGAGTGACTTCCCTGACTTTCTAAAGTCTCTTCCAATCCTGAACCTCTCATATTTTATTCCACTTTTATTATTTCCACATGGTTATTTCTTTAATTTATCTATTTAGATTTTTTTCCGAGGATAATTAAATGACTGCAACCAGAGAATACAGATATAAAAATATGCTCTCTGAGCTTAAATTTTTTTTAACATTTTTAAGCAAAACAGAGTAATAGTTTATTTCTAGAACACATTTTACTTTTATACAAGAAAATTATTTTATGAATTACCTAACAAATACTAATATATAGGATTTTTAAGCAAAACATAATTGGAATTAACTGTAAGACTTAAAACCATAACAGTACAACAATAAACTTTGGCACATTTTAAAGTGAAGTTTGATATGTTTCTGTCTTACTATATTGGAAACAAGAAGATACCTATATTAATTTCTATGACTCTTAAGTTATAGTTGAATTCTTTGTAAATGGAATCCCTCAAGTCCAGGTCACCAAACTTACCTTTTCCCCCTAAAACATGGGTCAGTTCTTGAAGATCTCTTATTAACAATGGCCAGTGGTTCCTTATAGCTTGTATGCTAGAGGCCAGACACTTGATGGCATTCAACTCTTTTCACAATTTACTCCACAGCTTTCTTTTTTAGTTAAATGCCTTCCACCTGACCTCCTCCCTAATTTACTCATTATTCTATTCATAATACTCATTTACTACTTTCCCCAATAGTACATGCCATTTTAGGGTTCTGTGCTTTGCTTCTGCTAATATTTCTTCATGGATTACTATCCACGCCTCCCTGCCCCATACACACATACGCACGCACAGCAATTGTAGGGTCAGGGGACACTTTGTTTCCTTAGAGTAGGTTTCATCCATCACTCTGCTTCTTTCCTGTGTTCTTACTCTGAGCTCCAACAAGACATTATTTATAAAAGAGTAGTCCATCTTTCACACTTCCTGATAGTTGGCATCCTCATTTAATAGTAAGTTCCCAGAGGTTAAAAACCATATCTAATTTATCATTTCATTCAGAATGCATAGCCCCATATCTGAACATAAAGTAGACTACTAATGAATATTAAATGTATTATTCAGAAATACATTTGACTATGAGGCAACAAAAATGTGGCTGACGGTGGATTAAGCACATAAGGGTTTATCTTACATCATAAAAACTCAGGAAAAACCAGTTGTTTATACATTTAATCAAGGAATCAGCTGCTTCTCTCATTTTGGTACTTTTCTTCCCATGGTCATAGATTGCTGCTGTGCCTTTGGCATCATGTCTGCCTTCTAGGTCTCCAAAGAGATCACAAACAGTACTCTAGGCTAAGATTTCTTAACTTTGGCATATTGGCATTTGGAGCCAGATAAGTCTTTGTCTTTGCTGTGGGGAAGTAGCCAGTGCCTTATAAGATGTTTAGCAACATCTATGGTCTCTTCTGACTGGATACAAGTAGCATGCCCATTCATTCCTCCAGTTATGACAACCAAGGATATTCTAGACATTGTCAAATGTCCCTTAGAGGTAAAATTATCCTGGGGTTGATGATGACTACTCTAGAGTCAAAGGAAGGCAATTCCCTGTTTTTAACTCCCCGTTTTTCTTTGCATTGCAATTGTGGTGGGGATATGTTTTTTTATTTGTTTGTTTTTTGCTTAATAAATGGTAGAGAACTCTCTGAAATTGCTTTAAAAAAGAAAGAAAGAAAAGAAAAAGAAGGACAAGAAAGAGCCAAACAACCCTTTTTTGAGCATTTTGTCTTTTTCTGTGACGTGGACATTCTCCCAGAGACTTTCATTTTTCTCTCACTTCCAATGCTGTGTCAGACGGCCACTTTGGTTAAAAGAGAGGTTGGGGAATGTATTTTGAGTGTGGCATACCAGTACTCTGAGAAAAGTCAGAATCTGAAAACAAAACAAGAAATGAATTTGTGTTTGAAAACTGTAAGTGTTTACCACTATGACAGGATAAGGGAATATGTAATATTCACCTAACTATTTTAAAAAAGAAAAAATAGCCATAATAGAGAGTAGATATGATTTTGCCACATACTAAATATTGATGAAATAACTATGATAGTACTGTGATTGGTTTCCCTCTAGATGATATTTTACTTGGAAAATAACTGGGAAGAATGGAAGCATCTTGCTTTGTAGAACAGCACCTCATCTCTAGTATATTGAGTAAAACAGTCATTTGCTGTTCATACTTACAAATTAGAAAGTGGTCAATCATGAGAAATGTCAAAGGAGATAAAAATGCAGGTCTATTCTTTTCATATTCCTTTCTAATGCTTGTATTTAGAAAGACAGCACACACTAGTGATAGCATTAGGTTAAATAATGTTCTTTTAATACAAATGTGTTAGCATAGGCTATAGTAATTTAAAATTATACAGATCAATTATTTACCTCAGTGTGGTAAATAAAAAAGTACTATTGGCTACCATTATAGGAAAAAATTCTCCTTTACAAAGATATGTCAACATTGCTGTGATGGTAAATGATCTTGTCTGATTGAGTACAAAGTTGTTTTTTGTTTTTGTTTTTAATTTTTTACCCTTCTCTCTCTCTCTCTCTCTCTCTCTCTCTCTCTCTCTCATTTTTTATGAGTTTGTTGAATGCTCAGTTTTGTGTAAAATGTAGAAATATAAGATATGTTATCAATTTGGAATTTTTTGCTTCTATATAACAGAATAATACCCAATTACAGGCCTAAACAATAAATATGTACTTTAATTATATTGCAAAACAAGAATTCTGTAGGTATGCTGGTCCAGGGTTATTTCACTCAGTAGTTCAAGGATGTTAGGGCTCTGAGACAACTTTGCTAAAAATCTGTTGGCTTCCCATCTTGGAAGAAGATAAAATGCTTACCACAGAGCCAAACATAATCTCTTCAAATAGTCCTACTCAAACCGAAAAGATAGGAAGCATTCTTTTCTCATGGAAAGAGGAAGAAGAATTTTCTAAAAGCTATCAGCAGTCTCTCCTTTATAACTGATCAACTGAAACCATGACCTATCCCACTTGTAAACTCTGGCAAAGAGGAAATGCATTGTGTGGCTAGTTTTGATCAATCATGGTTCTTCCCCTTGGCTGACAGAAAGGTCTGCTTTCTCTGGACTAAGCAATGTCCCATGCAAACAAAATCAGAACTCTTGCTAACTGGGAGAAAGGTGGCAATAGCTGTAACCTAGAGTATCTGACAGAGTATACCATAAACATTATGTCCTGTCTTCATCAACTTTTTTAGAATATGGATGCCTATATTATAATTTAATGCTTTTTTGATCATGTGCACACACACACAAATTAAGTGGTCTTTGAATCTATGGGCATAAACTCGATACATATCTCTGATGTAGAATGACTATTTTCATGATGTTCCAGAGATTAAAAAAATATATATCTAGAGAATCAGAAAAAGCAGGAATGGTCTTTGAAGAGAATAATTATAAATACTAAATTATATTACATTACATGTCTAAATCCAAAACCCTCCTTTTTCATCTTAAAGCCACATCATGTAACAACCATAGATAAACCAGAAGATTTCCTCCTTACTACGTAGATCATCTATCTATATTCGTCATGTGATCTTACAATCATAATTCAGGAATAATGGGAGAAATGACTGAACTCTTTTGCCAATTACTGACATGAAGAAGAACTTAATTTCATTTATGCCCTAATTAAAATTACCCCTCTGCTTTTGGTAACTGTTTACTTAGAAGATCTAAGGGAGGGATCTAGTTTTTAGCTCATATGGCAGTGAGCATCTCTCATGGAACATTATGAGGTTATTCATTTATTAATTCATTTTTAACAAGGAAAACTTTATTTTCATTCTTTTGTGTGACTTCATAAAAGCACAGCCAATTTGGTGTTCAATTGAAAAAGGGGTTTTTAACCATCTCTATTTACTATGCTTCATTATTTGAATCAGTTTTTAACTTAAACTTTGCTTGAAGATTTGATTATGTTTGGGTTTTTTTATCATAAGCTGCTTCAAATTATTTTTGGAAAGAGGAAGAATATATATGTACATATATATATGCATATGCAAACAAATAAAGGCTGTCATCTATCACTCAGTAAATGTCATTTACCTGAGTGAATATATGTTCAGATATTAGACAATATTGTGTGCAATAAACTGCCAAATTATTTTCCCATCAGCATGTGCGATGGGATTTCAGAGAAAAAAAGATACCAGTGGTACTTGAGTTATTTCAATGGAGTATACATTGTAATTTGTAGGCAGATGGAAACTAATGGAGGGAAGGTAGAGAAAGTTTAAGTAAGGTGAATTCATTATACATATTTTGCTCTGTGCTCACAAAGCAATTGTTTTTCAACATTTTTTCTTCTCCAGCATTAGAATTTTGGTAACCTCATTTGTACTTGATAACTTTCTTTCCAGTATAAAGAGGCAAATAAGCTTTATACCAAAGCCACATTGTCAAAGAACCATGAACTAGAAAAGAATGGATATGATATCTCTTTGTCTTAAAGCAAATTTTGTGATGGACATTGGCTCTACCATTGCTTTACTATCAGCATTTTAGAACACATTTTGAGTTTTTCATCTTGACGTCTATCCAATGCTCTTTTTTCATGCTCCATGCCTGCAGCTGTTTGCATCATAGAAACCACCTTTGACCAGGACTTCTTGCCTCCCTTCTTGTGATAGGGAGGGCGCTGATTTCTGAATCAAATTTGAAATGATATTTAGGAACTCCATCTGTGGTTAGGGTCAGAAACAGATGCTTCTCTTTCCGTTTTAATAGAAGGTAAATTTGAAAGTGAAAACATAGTGAAGTTAGGTTTTAAATAGATCCACATTTTATTGGTCACTCTTGTATTAAGTGAAGACTGCCAGAGGAGTATGTTTTCTAACCATTTTTCTAAACTTCTTTCTTCTGGACCTATGCAATATATCCATTCAACAATCCACTGTGAAAAAATTACGGTTCACAGCACCAACTGAAGTATTGCAAGTTCCTGAAGCATCTCTCAAGGAATAAAATGTTTAATTATATATTTAATATACCATATTTAGCACCAAACTAAGGAATAACTGATTACAGGATGCATCATTATTTTATATACACTTTAGAAAGAACCCCAGTAAAATCATTATACAATGTTTTCTACAACTTAGATTTTTATTTTATAATTTAATAAAAAGCCATTTAGAGTTAAATGAATGTAGTTTATTTACTATATCAATCTTTATGTGTACTTGGTAACCTCATTTGTATATAAAAATATACTATCAACAAATACAATGCTTTAAGAATTCAAAACAATGCTCACTTTGGCAGCACATATGCTAAAAAAAGAATTCAAAAAACTTTGTTCTAATCAGGTTCTTATTCATCTCAATAATTTTTGTTTGACTCAGAGCTATCTATATCTGTATTTTGTTTGACAATGGTCTGTGCATATTGCTGATGTACCATTTCTTAAGAGTACTCCAGGACTGTCTGCAGGATTTCATTCCAAGCACCTGATATCTTCTGAAAGGTTTGATGCTGGTGTTTTGTTGATCTTACTAGAATGTGACAGTTGAAGATTTTTCAGACAACAACCAGATTTCATATTTCTTTCTTAAATTGTTCTGAAATATCAGTAGTGGTGGTTGTCTGTTCGTGGCAAGAGTAATACACCCAAGTTTTCCATGGAAAGTCAGTGGCAATTGTGCCTCCATTACTGCTTGGCTATAAGAAATTTTAAAATGCATTCTGATTCAGAGATGTTAAAGGTTAAAAAAAATTTAAGAGTAAAGGAAATGGCAACTAAAGTGATACGTTCCTCCTTTTTTAAACTCGCTAATGCAATCATGGTTATTAACCAAGAATTTAATGATACAGTGGGATGAAAAAAAGCACAAGATCAGGAATCAAGAGACCTATATTTGTAGAGCAGACTCTTCTAATAACTATTCATGTCATTTCCTGTGTAATTCACTTCTGCTCTATGGGCCTTGGTTTCTATGTTTAAAATGTATAATTAGACTAATTGAAATTAAAAGTGCCTTTTGGCTCTCAGAACTGTTTTGGTAAAGATAATTAGTAATTACCCTGGCCCGGTAGCTTGGTTGGTTAGATCATTGTCTTGATATGCAAGGGTTGCGAATTTGATCCCCAGTCAGGGCACATACAGGAATAGATTGATGATTCTGTTTCTCTCTCCCTGTGCCGGTCTCTCTAAAATCAAGAAATAAATTTTTAAAAATAATCAGTAGTAAAGAATGTTCATAATAATATATTTAAGCTTGTTTTATACAATTTGTAATTATAGAGAAGTGTTACTTTAAACTGGTAAATCTTAAGAGATATATTTCAGGTTGAGGCAAAAGTAGGTTTACAGTTGTTTGTATGGAAAATAATACAATAATTAATACATAATAATATAAGAATAAGTTGTGTTTTGTGTATTTACAATGTAAACCTAACCAGTATACATATAACTTTAAGATTTATTGTATAGCCTGACCAGGTGGTGGCACAGTGGATAGAGCGTTGGAGTGGGATGTGGAGGACCCGGGTTCAAGACTTTGAGGTTGCCAGCTTGAGCACAGGTGCATCTGATTTGAGCAAGGTTCAGCAGCTTGGACCCAAGGTCACTGGCTCGAGCTAGGGGTTACTTGGTCTGCTGAAGTCCTGGGGTCAAGGCACATATAAAAAAGCAATCAATGAACACCTAAGGTGTTGCAACGAAAAACTGATGATTGATGCTTCTCATCTCTCTTCGTTCATGTCCGTCTGTCCCTGTCTATCCCTCTCTCTGACTCTCTCTTTGTCTCTGTAAAAAAAAAAAAAAAAAAAAAAAAAAAGATTTATTGTACAGTGATACCTTGACACACAAGTTAATTTGTTTCATGGCTAAGCTCATGAATCAATTTGCTCATGTGTCAAATTGTATTTCCCCATTTAAATTAGTGGGAATGCAATTAATTTGTTCTGGCCCCCCAAAACTACACAAATCTTTTGTTTTTATATATATATATATATATATATATATATATATATATATATATATATATATATATATATATATATATATACATACATACACACACACACACACACACACACACACACATACACACACACACTAAGAAGTAATGTAAAGAAATAAACTGGTTTATGAAGTGTATTTACCTTCCAGGTCCGGGAAAATGCTGGCGGAGGGGGAGGAGACTGGCGGAGGAGGTTTTCATTTCTTGTGGTATCGCTTAACATAACTTACTCTCTACACACTTAATGCTACATTTAATTACAAAATTTAACTAACACACTACATATGATATGCAATTTTATCTCTAAACTTAATTGCTATTTTTTTACTTTGCTTAATCATCATCATTTTCTTCACTGACTTGGCTTTTTCTCCACACTTTCCTTGCTTTCACTTAGAGGCTGTTTCAACGAAAACCTTTCCATGGAAGTTTGTTTCTTCCTCCCTTTCAGAACGTTCGACAGGCTATCTAATGGAGGGTGGTGGACGCTCATGATTCAAATAATCTGGTCGTGACTTACAACAAAAAATTCTGGGAGTGACGGCTCATCTCTCAAATTGCTCGTGATTTAAAGTGTTCGTGTGTCAAGGTACCACTGTATATTGTATAGCTTTGAGATTTTACAAGTTTTTTGAGGCTTACACATAGACATCTTATTTTTTCTTTAAAGAACTCCAAGAATGCAGAAGTTTTCAACAGAACACTTAGGATTTAGAACCCTTTGCCTCATATATATGAGATGAGAAGAATTATTGAACAAATTAAAGCCAAATAAAGGATGTAAAACTGGAAAGGGGAAGAAGAAAATGCATTTTCCTTAAGAACAAAGTAAACTTTCACAGGGAGTTAACTATCATTATATAGACGCATTCTGCTTAAAAGAGAGTCATCAGTAAAAAGCACAAAAAAAATTGGTAGATAAAAATGAAGTCTTTTTGTTTGTTTTATCATTTTTCAACCACACACCACTGATTTAAAAGAAATATGAATAAAAGGAAGAGGAGCCTTGGATTGGATCAGTCAGATGCTAGTATTTGTGAATATATTTTGACAGTTCTTACTGTGCAATTCCACAGACAACAGTGTTGCTTCTCTGTATTGTATTTGAAAATTGTCACTGCTCTTAAGTGGTCAGAAAGCTGGGTACTTACTTTCTGTTGAATAACAAGCTCTTCAGAGGTTTGTCATTCTTCCTTCTCTCACCATAGCTGGAGTCACGACAAAGAAAACACTGTGTTCTCTCTCACCCACCTATTTGCCATAAAGCAAGTTAATTTACAAAGCATGAAGAAAACCCTTGACTACGTATTCTTGAAGTTCTCTTTTAATACGATCAAAGTGTAGCAATGCATAAATTAGAGATATCGTATTGCTGCAAGTAAGTAGAATTTTAATGAATAATTAAATTATTTTAATCCTCTACTTAGGTCACTTTGTCCATAAAAAAATATTAAAGGTACTAGTATTTAATTAAAATACTAGATAAAAATACTATTTAATGGCTTAGAGTCTCACTCAGACCATAACATAGGGTGTTGAGACTATATTCACATTGCAATCACATTTTAAATGACTACTGATGAAAATCACAATTTTGATTTCAGATTATATGTAAAAACAAATAATTCACTTGAAATTTTTTCAATAAATATTCATTGGTATTTCCAGCTGAAAAGTTGAAAGGTCCTAATGGTTTTTTAGATGATTATTGGTCAAGCTTCTCAGTCTTCAGGGGACAAAACTGAGGCCGAGAAAAGACATGACTTTCTTGGTTTATACAATGAGAGAACCTGAACCAGAATAGCCCGGTCTTCCTGTAATGTTTTTATTGCATCTATTTTACATACAGGACAGTAATACATATATCAGCACCCTGTGTGACATATATCTGTGGTTGAATAATGATTAGTTTAGAAGAATAGGCAATAATTGCTAGAACCTTTAGGGAATAAAGTTTTATTTTTAGGAATGTTTAGTGAGAAAACTCGTTCCTTGAAGGAGATTGGGTTATGGATAAATGGAGAGGTGAAAACAAAGCATTGCTTGAACAAAAGCAGTAAGAATTAAGAATAGACCATATACCAGAGGTAATGGGTTGTTCTAGTCTTTTTCAAAAGTAAAAAAAGAAAACAACAAAAGCCTGACATGCAGTGATGGTACAGAGTGGATAAAACGGCGACTTGGAGGTCGCCTGCTCTGAACGTGCGCTCTGAGCACGGGCTGGCAGTGGATCGTCAACACTACCCTAAAGGTTGCCAGCTTGAGCCCAAAAGTTATTGGCATGAAAAGCCCAAAGTCAGTTTCCTGAGCAAAGGAACGCTGTTGAGCAATTTGGAATGAGATCTCTGCAGATTATAAATATCAATTGTATATTTACCCTGAGATAAACAGGTCCATCGAAAAACCGATTCATATTACTCATCAGAAAAAGACTCATTTCTACCAGAAGACAAATTAAATTATTATTAATTGTGTGTGTGTGTGTGTGTGTGTGTGTGTGTGAGAGAGAGAGAGAGAGAGAGAGAGAGAGAGAGAGAGGAAGGGAAAGAGATTAGAAGCATCTATTCTTTGTTGAGGCTCCTTAGTTGTTCATTGATTGCTTTCTCATATGTGCCTTGACGGGGTGGGGGCGGGGCTATAGCAGAGTGAGTGACTCCTTGCTCAAGTCAGTGACTTTGGGCTCAAGTCAGCGAGCTTGGGCTTCAAGACAGCAACCTTTGGGCTCCAGCCAGTGACCATGGGGTCACGTCTATGATCCCACGCTCAAGGCAGCAACCCCATGTTCAAGCTGGTGAGCCTACCCTCAAGCTGGGGACCTCAGGGTTTTTAACCTGGGTCCTCTGCATCCCAGTCCGATGCTTTATCCACTACACCATAGCCTGGTCAGGCCAAATTAAATTATTTAAAATAAAAAATAACTTTATGAGTGTATGTCTATGAATGTCACTGGATGATACGAAATTATTTTGAGATTATTTGATTGCATGTAATCAAATGAGGAGAGTCTTCTTACCATAGCCTGCCCATATATTGTTTTCTAACTTGGGCAACTTCTCCCAGAAAGTACCAGAAACACTATACCTCTCCAAACATACCTTCTTTCCCATCCTCCCTTTCAATATAGTACTTCAGTCAGTTTTCTCATATCAGTTCATTACAGGACACATAATCAAATGCCTTATTTGCTTAAGGGAGAAAAGGCTCTAGTTGGTGCTAATCTGTCTATTAACACTCAGCAATTGTCCTCAACACTTAATTTTTTTTTTTTTTTAAGTTCTAAGAGGTGCAGTTTCAAGTGTGATATATCCCTGTGTTTCTACTAAATTGCACATGAAATCAATATGTCCCTTCTGACTGTTCTTGAATCCACTCTATAAAAACAGGAGCTTGTTTTTGGAATCAGTGGCTAGATTAACCAGCACCATGGGAAGAGGGAAGGAATAACAAGAGCATGAGCATGTTTTCTATACAATGCCATAAACACGCTCATAATTTCTCATGAATTGGTTCATGATGACTCTGCCAGTCAGAACTACACTGGGAATTGTCCTGATCTTCACTGTAGAATGTCATTACTTCACTAGTCTTCTCTGAAACTCTAAAGAAGGATGAGACTTCACAGAACCACCTGTCCTTATGGGGCCCTCACTCTACCTTGCAACCCTAAAAAGGTGATGATTCTATAGGTCAGAAAGAAAGGCACAGTAACTGGAATGGGAAAAATCTGTCAGGGAGATACAGAGTGTATAAAGAGTATCTTTAATTTTGTAGTATCCTTTAAATCTCCTGCTGTACTGAAGCTTGCAAAACAGTACATATCTACCTTCTATCCATCTGTCCATCTACTTGGGTGATCTAACTGAAAATTGTTAAGTGAATGCCAGATACGAGAAGGCAGAAGGAGAAGTAACTACTTTTCTCAGAAAGGTTGTTTGTATTTCATATGGTGATTAGATGAGGAAGGGAAGAGACACTAAGAAATGTGTTGGTCACCAAGAAGACAAATTCAGCATAATTTTTTTCTTAACCTCATGAATATAATTTCTTTTCTTTTGTACATACTCATACTTCCTGATTCCTACAGCCTGTCCCATGGTTCCTTTTCTGTATCTAAAACCAGAATCCCAATTCAAAATTTTTCATTGCACCATAGGAATGTTGCAAAAGCCTTCTAACTATGAATGTCAACAGCCAACATGAAACATAGACTAGATAAGTATTGATGGGGAAGGCCCGAAAGATTAGTTAAAATCAGGAAAATTGCCTGTGAGACAAAATCCTCATTTCTGCTATGTGTTTACCAGAAGGATGCTTTAGGGCCGGGCCCCACAGGGATGCTGAAAGTCGACCCTTGGGGGAGTTAGGGGGTTGATGAGCTGGGGTGTGGAGAAGTGGCTACCAAAAATGAACAAGTCTGAGAAAACAAACTTGTTTTGCCTCATTCTTTAGCCTAAAAGGTGATCTTGTTGCTATGTTAGTATTAAAATGTATGATTCTCTGTAGTCTTTATCCTTTCTTTGATTTTAGTTTATGTATCTCTCCAATTGGATTGACAAGATCAACCTCATAGAGCTGTTGTAGAATTAAATGAAATAAGGTATTATAGTACCTTGGCCTGGCACATAAAGAATGTCCATTTGTTCTTATTTTTATGTGAACCTTTCACACATAAATACAGACATTCTGCTTACTCAATAATAGCAATTTATCACACACTTTTTATACACTAGGTCAGTGTTGGTCCAACAAGTTTGTAAATATGATATATATGTTTGCTCGCTTGTAGTTTGCATTGGGTGTGGGGGACAGGCTTTTAGCAGGCAGGGTCCTTATAGCCTAAGGCTTAGTTTTAAGACTAAGCTTTTCCCCACACCCTTGACTGTTGCATGATATAGGTGGTGCACTCTCATGAAGAATCTCATTATGCCTCAGATAAGTGACTTTGTATCAGAGACTTCCTTGTTTGTTTATTGGATCAAAGGTTTTGTTTTCTACACTATAAAATGGGGCAGAGGAGCCCATGCAGGAGGAGAGTGGAGAAAGGCCACATGGAGGAGAGGAGAAGCAGCCAAGATGGCAGAGTGCTGAAAGAGAAGCCAGTTTGTGCAGAGAGAAGGAGATGGGAAATAGAGGTGAATAAGGCTGGTGAGTTAGAAATCTTTGATCCTAGGAAACTCAGATAAGTCAGTGGCTTTGGGAGCCCTAAATGGAAAGGGAAGTGTTTTCCCACTGTGTGCATTTCTTGCCCGCCCTGTGCAAGCTAGGATTAAAGCTAATGGCGCACCAGTTCTTGGCTCCATTGTTTCATTACTGTCTGTCCGACTCTAATGTGAACCTGCATGGGCCAGGCGGCTGTGATGGTGGCCATGGCTACTGGCTTTATAGTCAGGCATGGTGCTAGACACAGTGGAGAAGAAAACAGAAAGTCAAACCATGTCTCCGAGATTCTGAGGATCCTTTAAACCCTTTGAAATTAAATCTGCATCCCTGTTTTGGCTAATGCAAGAAAGATAGGGCTGTTTTTATTTTACTATACATGAAGGAAAGATAAAGCATTTAGAAATGATGAAATTGACAGATTTAAAAAAAATTCAAGGACTCTATCAGCATTAGAATGTGAAAGCTTTTGAGTCACAGGCTTGCGAGGGAGTGAATGTTAATAGGCGCCTTTGTAAAACCTCCAAACTAAGCTGTATCATTTTCTATACATGCTTAAATCTCTTAATTACAAAGCAACTTTAATTATACATAAAGTATGCCTCTTCAATCATGTTTTAATCACACTTGAAAAAAATTAAATTTATCCCAAAGTTATTTTCTGCATTCCAATTCTGATTTTTAAACTCTGGTATATTTCGAACCAAAAAATTGCATTAAGCTAATGTTTATGCTTGCACATAATCCCACACTTTCAAGGCAACACTTAAAATATTCAGAAGCGCTTCACAAGAGGGAGTAGTTTAATTCTGTTGTTGACTCAGAGCCATTGTTCTTCACAGTTACAGCTCCACTGGCATAGGCTACATATGGTCACTTGTTTTCTCAGTGTACAGAGTGATAATGCATTAACATTCTGGCTGGTGGTGGAGACTATATTGCGCTTTAGAGAAATGTATCAGGGAGGAAGTACTGCCTCTTGGGCAGAAAGGAGGACAGCATCAACACGGAAGAGCCTGCAGATTGCCTTAGAAGAATCACTGTGGCTTTATACTGCTGTGACTGCCCCGGAAGCTGAAATTTCAAGCATTGGCTGTCGGTGGGTAGGACAGATATTGAAAGGAGTGGCCATTGAAGACTGTTGTGGATCACAGCCATGCAGGAGATTTTGCCAGCCTGCTACCCACTGCCATTCAGAGATGCTGTTCTGGACCCTTTGGTTGTCTCTGGAATCAGGTTTTTATGACCCCTTTTGCTCTCGTCACGGCTGTGTAGGCTATAGGTCAAAGTGGAGTCCTGGGTCAGTGACTGATGGCCATGTGGGGGTTCAAGATAAGTATGTAAATATTATCTTGGGGCATTAGCATTTTTAGCAACAATGTAAAGCCAATAGCCAGGGCCACCATCACAGCCTCCCGGCTCATGCAGGTTCACATTAGATTCGGACAGTCGGTAATGAAACAACGGACCAAGAACTGGTGAGCCATCAGCTTTAATTCTAGCTTGTACCCAGCGGGCAAGCAAAAACATACACTGGGCTCCAAAGCCCACTCATTCAGTGCTCACAAAGCTACTGACTTATCCGAGTTTTCTAGAATCCAAAGGTTTCTAGCTCACCAGACTTATTCACCTCTGTTTCCCATCTCCTTCTCCAGCACAAACTCTGCTCAAACTGGCTGCTTCCTCAGCATTCTGCCATCTTGGCTGCTTCTCCTGGCCTCCATGTGGCCTTAATCTGCTCTCCTCTCTAATACTAACCTCAGGAACCAAGAGAGCTAGCAAGCTACTGCTCTGTCCCACTATATAGTGCAGAAATCCAAACCCTTAATCCAATCTACAAACAAGAAAGTCTCTGATACAAAGTCACCCATCTGAGGCATAATGGGATTCCTCAGGAGTGCACCACCCTACATCATCCAATCAGTCAAGGGTGTGGGGAGAAGCTTACTCCTAAAACCAAGCCTTATGCTATAATGACCCGGCCTGCCTACATTACAGCCTTTCCCCCACATCCATCCCAAGCATAAGGGCAAACAATATCACCTGGGTGACGGGCTTCCATATGGGCAGTGCCATCTTTAACAAAGTGAGCATATTATTTTTTATCTGCCCAACAAACAAGAATGGGGAATTCTGACCAAAGTTAAGTGAATATGACTTTTCTTTTACCTTTTGTGGTTCTCTTTGGCATATATGAAGTGAAGAAAAAGGCCAAGGAAGAATTTATGTCTGTTCTTATATCAAAAAAGATGTCATCCTCATCTATTTTTATTCCAAGTGGAATTCTATCCCTGGAGACATTTCTAGTAATACAGGCCCTGAGGGCTTCTACTTAACCTTTCCAAGATAATCTGGTTTACATCTCTGGTTGTGATTAGAAAAACTAATACCAGTAACAGCACCAGAGGGAGCCACCTACTTGGTTTTGCCTCAAGCATTAGCAGAGCTGACAATAAGGCCTGAGATGCAGAAATATTAAGATTTTATTGTATTTTCTAAAAAAAGAATAGCAGAAAAGTTGATATGTAAAATCTGTTAGCTGCAATTCCAAATTATGGGACTAGTAGCAACTGCTTCATTTCTCCCTCTTGAAATATTTGTGAATGGTAATTGCCTGGCTGCGATCCAAAAGTAAATCGTATTTCAAAATATAAAATTATATTTGGAGCAAGAGGTAGTCTTGCCAGTCCTCCGTTGTCCCTTTTTAGAATACTCTTAGCAGGTTTGCACATTTGAAACTTAGGCCAGCATACTGTTTCTGTAATATAAACAATGTTACCAAAATTAAAAACCTCTTTAGATGAACACTCCTGTGACCCAACACATTCTCTCTTCTCTCTCATTCTCCGTCTCTAACACACACACACATGCACACACACGCACAAACATATTTGTAATAGTGATTTTGTTGTAAAACAATAGGACCAAGTTTGCTATAAGGACATCAGGTAAACTAGTCTTTGAGTCCTGTGTTGGAGAAGAGAAAATCACAAGAGAAATAGAAGTCACATTTCTTTATTAACACACTGACCTTTTTCATGAAGAAACGCCAAATGCCTACAGTCTCAAGGGTACTCTCTTAATTACCATGCTGGCAAATATTGCAGGAAAATGTATTGATTCCAACTGTCTGTTGTTGGAGGGGAGATTTCTCTGGCCAAGGTTTAGTGAACACGACTAAGTTTTTTGTTGTTTTATTTTCACCCATTCTCACCCAAATCATGAGAACATTGGAAAGGCAGAATTGCAGTAGTTCTTCCTTGAACAAAAAGGGTTTTATTCTTAAGACTTCTCAGCTGCTCGCTTTGACAGCATCAGGTAAATCTCATTATACACAATCACAAGAAGAATGATTCTGCAAAATAAAATAATATCCACTGGCTCTGATAGTGGCATTTTGTTGCTCTGATGATAATAAATAAACAATCAAGTTTGCTGTGCATGATGTTGGTGAGAAATGGTTTCTTAGGTTCCTTCCCTGTAACAGCCATTCCCTTCAAGAGAGCACTTCATTATTTGTGCTCTGTGTTCCAGATGGGAAGGAGAAAGTGAGGGTGAAGATTAGCTTCTCGGGACTCACTGGCAGTTTTTATCCTTCTTTGTAAACAGGGTTTCCTTTTCTTCTTGCATTGCCACCCCAGACAAGCTGCTGCCCCGACAAGCTGCCTATACCTAATCTATTTGTGAGGGAAGTGGTTGGGGGACGTTATTTGGGGACAAGCAATGGTACTGATCAAATGTCCTGCCTATGGGACTTGAGTATACAAACTTGCCTCTGAGGCAAAGAAGCACGTACTGTTTATTTTTTGTTCTGTCATCCATCTATCATCTATCTATTTATCATCTATCTATCATCTATCTATCTATCTATCTATCTATCTATCTATCTATCTATCTATTTAACATCATCATCTATCATCTATCTATCTAATTATCCATCCATGCACCTATTTTATTTAATTTTTCAAATAGTACTTCTCAGTCTAGAAAAAGGCACCATTGCTGAAGACAAGATCCACAGGAATTTTGCCAGCTTCCAGGAGCACAACAGGCATTGACTAATGCTTCCTCAGGGCGCCTCGGCTCCCAGATGTCTAGAGAGGTTCTGGGCTCAAGTGGGAAGTCCTGGACCTAAAGATTTGTCCACTGCATGGGCAAGAAGGTAGAAAAAAACCTTTTCTCCCTGGGAGGAGAATGAGGGAGAAAGCAGAAATGCTGGTGTGAAAGGCCATGATCGGAGGTGGTGTGTTGGCGTGAGCTTTATACAGACACGGTGTGTCAATGGCACCCCCATGCTTAGACTGCACTGGGATCTGTGACATGTCTCAACAGGAAACCCAGAGGGGAGAGGGGCTTGCTGTACCTGAAATGGTCACTCGAGCACTTTGTTGACCCCAGGCTATGTCTGGCCGCAACATGGTAGTTACATCACTGGCTTAAGAGAAAGGGAAGGGATGCCTGGAAGTTGACCTGAGTAAGAAAACTTATCAGTCTATTCAGGCTGTTATAAAAATATATCATATATTGGGCAGCTTAAACAACAGAACAATTTCTTGCTTACTTTTAGAGGCTGGGAAGCACATGATCAAAGCAATTTAGGTTTCTGGTGAGGGCCTACTTCCTGCATTATAGACACCTGCCTTCTTGCTATGTAAGGATGTCATGGAATAGAGAAGGAACCTCCTTGTGCTCTCTTTCATAAAGGCACTAACCTTGATTCATGAAGGGTCCACCCTGATGACCTACTCACACCCCAAATGTTCCATCTCCAAGTATTACATTAGGGATTAGATTTCACCATATGAACTTGCGGGGGAGGCACAAACATTTAGTCTATAACAGTACTATTTTGGTGGTATACTAAAAGCAGGCAAAGACAGGGGGCAGGGTGAGTAGAATACTGAGTCTCCTGCCCAGAAATGATTAAATTGCTATATTTGAGCGGGACTGGAGAAGGAACAATCCTCAGGCCATTCAGATACCAGTGGACTTAAGGGGTCAGTGGGACTTTATGATCTTCCCAGAATTTCTGCTATATTTTGTTTTGCAGAGATATCTGAAGGCTTCAGTTTGCCACCTCAGAGGGCTGTCAGGAGCTTTAGATATGAAATGAAAATGACACTGTGCATTGTGTAACTTCTTGGTGGTCAGAGCTGTCTTACTCCTTATTTCCCTCTTTTTGTTTGTTTGTTTTTACAGGGACAGAGAGAGGGATAGATAGGGACAGACAGGAACAGAGAGAGGTGAGAAGCATCAATCATTAGTTTAGTTTTCGTTGCTGTTGCAACACCTTAGTTGTTCATTGATTGCTTTCTCACATGTGCCTTGACCGCGGGCCTTCAGCAGACCGAGCAACCCCTTGCTGGAGCCAGAGACCTTGGGTCCAAGCTGACGAGCTTTTGCTCAAGCCAGATGGGCCTGCGCTCAAGCTGGCAAGCTCGGGGTCTCAAACCTGGGTCTTCCGCATCCCAGTCCGACGCTTTATCCACTGCGCCACCACCTGGTCAGGCCTTATTTCCCTCTTGTAATGAGCAGTAAAAACCTCAAAAGGGAAAGCACCTGCACATTGGTGTCTTTGTGGGGATCAAGGAAGGAGCATGTAGGGGCAACATCACACTTTGAAATCAGGTGTTCTGGAGCAGGACCACAATGGATGGAGTGAGCGGTATTGAGGAGGCTGAACATGTAGGGACTAAAACATTAGCCAAAGAAAACAGGAAGTCTAACGTGGGCAGGAACCCCAGGAACCAGCAGCAAGAGGCCCTATGAAAAGCTCCATCAGAGAAGTCCACTTGGAACCCCTAAGCAAACAAGTTGAAATTAGAAATCACAATGAGATGTAGAAGGAGACAAGGAAAACTAAAGGAGGAAACTGCAAATGATCAAGACTTTTATTTGGTTTTTGTTTCAGTATTTATTAAGCAAAATCAATACATTTGAGTATCTTGAAAATAGCATTTGTTTTTTAAGGTAATTATGATCAAAGAGTGATTTCAAATACTTTAACATTTCTTTTAATAATTATAATAGATAAATGGTATATGGTTGAATTCTGGATCTCCAAGCCAAGCTTTCAGGAAAAAAAAAATCTCCTTTGTCAAGTGCAAATAGGCAAATTTACAGCTCCTTATTATATAGGGATTGCTGTTCAAATCTAATGAAATGGCGGGGGGTGAGAGGGGGTAATAATTTAAGGCAATTGACAATTATATCTCTACCTGTGATCCCTTTTCTTTTTTAAATTATGATTCTTCAACAAGTCATTTAACAGTGTGAAAACAAATCTTGCTCATTCCTAGAAGTAGGATGGAAAGAGCTTGATGCAGAGAATAGTGCCCTGGATTTGAAGTTGATCTTGCTCGTTCCTAGAAGTAGGATGGAAAGAGTTTGGTGCAGGGAATAGTGCCCTGGGTTTGAAGTTGGATGATGTTCATATTGGTTCTACCTTTATCCTGTAGTAATGATTGGCGGAAGCACCTAATCTGTCTGAGTTTCAGTGGTTTTACCTATAAAACAGGAAAGAACAACATACCATTGCCTGTTTCATAGAGTAAGTTGTAAGGATCAAATGAGTCAAAGTCTAATAAGACAGTTTATGTATTTTTAAGCTCTATATGAATACAGAATACTGTTGAGTGTAACAGGGCAGAAGGCAGCGTCGTATAATGAGTCAGCAGTGGAGTGATTCAGAGCATAGACTATAGCAGAGGGGCCTTTATGTGAGTCCCAGCTTTCCATCAGGTTATTGAGCATCTCTATGCCCCTACTTCCTTATTTATAAAGGAAGACAAGAATCACCTTACTTTTGGAACATTCTGAAGAGTAAAGGGAGATTTATATGAAGTGCTTGGCTCAGAGCTTGACACAACGGTATGTAAATAAAATAAATATTCACTATTGCTAAGTGTAATTATTATGGTTGACTTGACTAATTTTATCATAGATAATATAATATGATAAACCTATAAACCTCACAGAAAGGTATCTCACAGCTCCAGCACTTATTTCTACATAGCACATCAGTTAAATGTGTAGTTTGAAATATTGAAGGACTGAAATCTGTATATTTTACTGATAACAATGTATAGGAAGTACATTCATTTTATTTTTTCATTTGGGGAACTTGGTGATTCAGAGTTAGCATCACATTATTGGAATCTATCTTTATTATTGTCCATCTTTCTGTCTGTCTGTCTGTCTCTCTGGCTATATGATTCTGTGGCTCGCTCCATCTTTCAACAGTCATCTGTTACGTCACATTGTCATCAGGAGGGTGAATGAACATTAAGCAGAATGAATACAATTCTGAATGGACAGACCTATTTAGGCACAGTGAAAGAATTCTGAAAACACCCCTTCCTTATCTAATGGGATCAGCCATGTTTACTAAAGCGTTCAGGTAGCAGAGTCTAGTGGTCTGTAGGTAGTTATAAAAGAGAAGGACAGAGGTATTTCTTACTTCTCTTTGTCTCTCTTCTTCTAATTTCTGATTTTATCTCATTTATTGTTCTCTTCTCCTTGGCCGTATTCACATTCTTTCCATCCTGTCTCCTTTTTTCTTTATTATTAGCATATATAATTTTCTTTCAAGACCCATTATGACCATTATTTATATATTTTGAACACTTTAATTTTTTGCCAATTAGTCAGTTATTTTCCTTATACTTGCTTATGTTTGTCAAGTTTGCAAATAAATATTTAGAAGTATAATAAATGCAAAAATTTTTTTTTTTACCCTATTTTTGTTGGCCCCTCCTAATTCCCAGCAGTTCTTTTTTAGAGCTCGTGTCAGCGGAGCACTAGTTACAGCTATAGCTACATTACAATCCCACCTTACTTCCTGAGAGCACAAGGACATAAAGTATGTTCTTAAAGAGCTCTTGGAATTTGGAGATGCAACAAGTTAGTCACAGGTTGACTTCTGCTTGGTTTCTGAAGCCCTGTTCTTACTTTGTTGTTCTTCAGTTGGTAAATGGCTATCTGCTGGGTTCCTTGCAAACAGCTACTTTGACAGGGGACAGGGGAAGGGCCCTTGAGCCTTCCCTGAGAGGCTGACGTTCCACCACTTGCTCTCAGCGCTCCTGTGAGCTAACTCTTCATTTGTGTGATGGGACCTGCTCCTGACTTCTCAATCACCATGTCTGCCCTACAATTGGCTACATCAGTGCCCCTTATTCCTTCGCTGCTCTGCCATAGGCTCAAGAGTGCACTCTCTGCTACTACTCTGTGCTTCTGTAGGCCATTCCTGCCTGTCTCCCTCACTCTGTATAAACTCCAGAAAAAGGGAGGAACTATGGTCTGAATGTTTCTGTCCCCCTAAAAATTCAAATGTGAAATGCCAATGCCCAACCTGATGACATTAAGAAGTGAGGATTTGGGTAGGTGACCAAGTCATGAAGGCAGAGCCCTTAGGACTGGAGTAGTGTTTTTACAAAAGAGGTTCCAGAGAGCCTCTTTCTCTCTGACCATGCAAGAATGCATGCGGAAGGCTGTGACCTAGAAGAGGGCCCTCTGTGAACCAGTCTGGCACAGTGATCACAGACTTCTGGTGTTTAGCCTCTGAAGAATTGTTGTAGTTTACAAAGCACCCCGGTGGTAGTATTTTGTTACTGCAGCCTGAGGAAGACTGGATTTTAGCTCAGTATTCCTAATAGCAAGCAGATTGAGAGCTACCCTAGTAGATTCTCAGTAAATATTTGGAGCACTGATGACCAATCCAATGGCCTCACACAGTGGTTTGTTGCCATGCTAGTGGAAGACTTCCTCTCAACCTCTGCTGGTAGGTTTGCATAGACTGAGTAGTAAATGCCATCTGGTGGTGACCAGTGATGTTGTGACAGGGGCACTTGAATTCAGTCTCTAAAGAACAGTAAGAGAGTGCCACTGATTGGGATCCTGGCATGGGATATTCAGAAAAATAAAGGCAAAGCTTTTTTTGAATCTGTAGGTAGTATGGTATAGCAATCCTCTACCCCCAGGTACCCCAGTGGTCTGTCATTTGAATGCAAAAACTTCTGCACTGACCTATAGCAGAGAAAAAGTATTGCTTTTTGGAAGCATGAGTGAGCTTTAGAATTAGATAGCAATGATATGTAATCCAGTCTCTGGCCATTACATGAACCCAATTAACTGAATTAACCTCTCTGAACACCAATATGTTGCTAAGTGCCCAATGTGTTGATGTGGGATGAGCTCAATAAAGTTTCATTGCTTTTCATTTTCAAATCAGCTTTTCCTGCACAGATATTGACTTGCTTTTCCAGAGAGTTCTTGATCCTTTCACCAGCAGTTTGAGAAGCTAAGTATTTCAGGTGACTTTTACCCTGTACCTTTTATTTTATGTTCTACACTTTTGTAGAGATTTTATTTTCATGACCCAAATCTTGAAACATTAATTTCCATGTCATAAGCATATATCTTTGTTGATGAGCTTTTGTAAGTATTTTTTTTTCTGGTTAGTCTTTGTATTTATTCTTCATTTTACTATTGTTTCACCAGGTTCTTTTCATACTTCACTATTTTCTCTTGCTGATTTTGTTCCTCTGGTGATATAGTCTTATCTCCAGAGAATAATTTAAGATAAATAATTTAGTCATTAAGATGGGAATGTTTGGGAAAAAAGGGCTGACAGAGGCCTGACCTGTGGTGGCGCAGTGGATAAAGTGTCCACCTCGTAAGCTGAGGTCGCCAGTTCAAAACCCTGGGCTTACCCGGCCAAGGCACATATGGGAATTGATGCTTCCTGCTCATCCTCCCTTGTGTCTCCCTTCTCTCTCGCTCTCCTCTCTCAAATGAATAAATAAAAATATGCACTGACAAAAATTCAATGGATGATTAATACATATTCATATTATGATTCCAGATTAGGTAAGACCTGGCGTGTTTTTATGAATAATCCCTTGCAACTGAGCAAACAAATGTTTATAGAATTTGTGGTAATCAATCGAGAGGTATTTAAGGTAAAGGTAAAATGCTCTTTAATGAGAAACAAACAAAGAGGTTGGAGAAGTTTGATGAGATAGAATTAACAGTGAAAATGGACAGATCTAGTGTTAGATTGAGTCATTCATTTTGTCAAAGACATTTATGGTGCTAGGGTCAATGTTAGGCTCTTGGCTACAATAGTGAATGAAGCACACAAAAACTCCAGTGTTCATGGAGCTCATATCCTATTTTAGGGGTGATAAACTATTAAAAAATGGATAAATAATTTGTATAATGTGTTAAAAGATGTTAAGTGCCATGAAAAACCAATAAAGCTGAGAAGGGGTGTGAAGGATATGAAGGAGGGAAGATATAATTTAAATTCAAATTGGATGGTCAATATAAATCTCACTAAGAAAATAATAGTTGGAAAAACTTGAAGGAGGTAAAGGAGCAAGTGATGTATGTTTGGGGGAAGAGGTCTTCAGGTGGAAGGAACAGTCAGCACAAAATTCCTACCGTGAGTGCATCCTTGGTATGAAAATCAAGGAAGCAACAGAGGCTGGAGTTAAGGGAGTGACAGGGCAAGTGTTAGAAGATGAGGTCACAGACATAAAGGAAGCAATGTATGTGGGACCTTCCAGGCCTTTGTGAAGACTTTGGCTTTTACTCTGATTATGATGAGTCTATTAAGGGTTGTGATCAGAAAAATGGTTAGTCTTAAAAGATTATTCTGGTTGTTGGATCAATATCAACTATAGGGAATACAAGTTTTTAAGCGAGGAGTCTAGTTATAACACTATTGAAATAATCTATCCTTTTACCAGGATGATGATACAGAGAATTAAAAGTGGTTGACTTCTGGAGGTATTTTGACAATGGAAGTTACAGGATTTCTTTGAAAATTGAAAGTAAATTATGAGACTTGAGTCTAAGAAACTGCAAGGTTTTTGTCATAAAAATAAATGGAAAAAATAAATGAAAAGATGAAGTTGCTTTCAACTGTGATGGAAAAGACTGAGGATGGAGCAGGTTTTGAGAGGTGATTATCAATAGTTCAATTTTGGACATGTTAAGTTTGAGTAGTATTTTAAGAATCTAATACAGATGTCTGGACAAAGGAATCCAGAGTCTAGGAAGAGTTCCAGGCTTGAGATATATACGTACATTATATATATATATAATATATATATATATAAATGTACATATATATCTGTATAGATAGATAGGTGATAGTAGACATACAGTCGTCCCTCGCCATGTTGCAGTTCACTTATCGTGGTCTCACTGTATCACAGATTTTTAAATTGTATATATCTAATTTTGTATCACAGATTTTTTGCTACATCATGGAATTTTGTGGTATACCAATATTTTTATATATTTATTATTTTAATTATTTTTACAGCAAAATAAGCATTTTCTAGCCTACAAATTTGAAAACAATATAAAAATATAAAAAATATTAATTAAAATATATGAAAAGAATATTAAATCAAAATAAATATGTAGCATACAGCATGTTAGTAGACAAAGACTCGCATGCGTGGATATTGCACCACCGGATGAAGCCTGATGAAGTGGCTTCAGAAGAGCTGTAATGCTCTTCTTGGCTGTGCAGTATATTCATCTATCGCCGTCACCTTCATTGTCATCAGTACTGCACAGCTAATTCATCACCTTCATCATCCAAGTAGTATATTCACTGGTGAGGACCCATATAGAATTTTATATGTTGTTAAACTTACATAGGTTTAAGAGTGTAGAATGTGTTTAAGAGCATCGGAAGTGTTTATAAGAGTGTGGGGAAGGTTAATAAGAGTGTGGGGAGGGTTTATAAAGCCTTAAAATATATACAAATAATAAAATAAATATAAAGTCACTACTTCGTGAGTTTTCACCTATTGCATGGGGTTCTGGAACCTAACCTCTGTGATAGATGAGGGACCACTGTATAGATATATAGAGAGAGATAGACATAGTCATATACATAACCATACACATATACATATTTGGAAGTGTTGACTAAGATGGTATTTAAGCCATGAAACTGGATTACATCACCAACTGAATAAGCAAAGGTAAATGCCCAAGTTATACATTCTAATTTCCAGATTTATAAACTATATAACCTTAAGCAAGCTCCTTATCCTTCTGAGTTTTATTTTTGCACCAGTAAAATTAAAATAACAATATTTTACTCATGTTATAAGGCAATTAAATGAGATAGTGCGTATAGACTACATGGCATCTCATTGGATTGATTTCATTCTATTCTTTCCATTATTACCCAACCTTCTGAGATGACACTGAAGGGCAGAGGAAACATCAGGCATCAAGAAGCAGCTTCTTTCCCTGCATGAACTATTTTTCTTGACTCATATTTCTTCTGCTTTCCCAATTTCTAAGTGACTGTTTTAGTTCAGAAAATATTGCCTTTAATCACAAAGCAGACCTTTGTCAAGTTTATTTCTCAGACTTTGCCTAGTAAGAGCAAAGTAAAAAGTTACATGCAAATATGTGTTCATTCCTCACTTGGATAACAATCCAGAACGTTAAGAATCAAGATTGGAAATGAAGGGTGGGAGATTATGTGGTAGCAAATAATAATTGTATCTTCTAGAATATATTACGATCAAATGGATGCTGGCATGTTTCAAGCACAAAAACTATATCACTTTAAAATACATAGTTGAAGTGAGTCTAATGCACATTAATTTGGATACAAGAAAACCCAAGTGTTTATTTTGAGGACTGCAGTTATGTTTTGGGATTTGTTATGGAATAAATCATTTTGTTACCATAGATTGACCTATAACATTTTACCTATCTACTTTAATTCAACATTAATGTTCAATAATATCAATATATGCCCTTTGGATGGTAAAATTAGAACTTCTTGTGAGTACAAACTGATGACCTTGGGAATAAATTATTTGGGATCAGTACTTTGTGTCATTTGTGTATATAGAGAAAATGATCTTTCTATATTAAGTATTACATTTGCACATATTCTTTCATATTAGAGGTATTCCCTGTGACTACACAAATTATATTTGTTTAATTATTCATATCATTAAATTTGAACATCCTGTAAAGGCCAAATAGTTTGTAGCCACAAATGTAAATTAAAAATTTTTTTTTCTTATGATTTTTAAAAACTCTATTTAAAGTTTACTAATTAAAATTAAAGTAGTTTTTTTTTTTTTTTTAAATTAAAGTAGTTTTTGATAAGATAATTCAACTCAATTCTCTAAGTAATCTATTTACATTTCAAAAAAATATTTTTCTATCTTGCCTAATTCTCTGAATCGTATAAGCAGTTTCAATTTTATGGAAACAATAATTCCCTTTATAAAATTATTATTTTATATTTTATCATTATGTGGATTTAAATTATCTCAGAAAATATGTATCAAATATGAATGTTAATTATTTTGGGTTGCTTAAATTTATATTGTACACTACACAGAAATGTGCAAATTGGTAACAGATTGCTTGCATCAATAACTTGCAATTTTAAAGATACGATATTGGCTATCAGTTATACAACTCTATTGTGACTTAATAGTTCTTATATATGTAAATCAGATAGCAAATATTGTCATACAAAATGAAGAAAATTCACAACATGAAAAAATAAATTAGCTGCATTCTTTAGATGTTTTATTTTTTCTTTAAGCTTTTTTGTACATTTTCTCTCTGCTTATTGATTTTCAGATTGTTTTACTCACACTTTTTTATAGAGTTTATTATTGTTTTAAATAAGAAAAACATACTTATTTTATAAATAGAAAAAAATAGTTGTGTAGATAAATGCTAGAATCCTATTATCCTATTTACTCCTTTTATCCATCTATTTTCTTTCTCTGACTCTTATATTCTCTAATTCTCTCCCTCTGAAAGAGTGTGTTTATTATATTTGAAAGTGTGTGTATATATACACTCACACATTTTTAAATACAAAAGTGCTTTATTAATACTGTCATGCATTTATTTTTCATATTTATAAGTGAAATATTAGATGACAGTTATTAGTTCATTATTTCAATGATATAATTTAATACCTAATTGCTTGGTTTTTTAATTGTTTCAATTTAGTTTCCTGTTAATAGCAGACATTGCATATACATTACAGACTTATTTGATTATTTCCCTATATAAATTGTTGATGGGGAATTGTTTTGGGTGAGGATATGCACACTTTTAGTTCTCTTAGCATGTATTCTCAATGTGCCCTACCTAATGGGGTGGCCATATGTAATCCCTCTTGCAAAGTGTTTCCTCTTTAATACTGGTCATTGCATTCTTTTTAATATTTGCCAATCTAGTAGGTGTGATGTTTTTTCATTGTCTAAATTAGCAAAACTTTAGTTACTAATAAATTAAACATTTAAAAATATATTTATTTACCAACTAAATTACATTTTGAAATTTATCTAATTTTTCTAATTTGTTGTCTCTTCATTTTGTTTATGAGACTGTAGCTCTCCTTTATGGTTTCTTTCTTTGACATGAAGATTAGATTTGGTGTATTGGGCAAATGAGTTGTAAAATCTGTATTTTCTGGTTTGCTCACTCTTATTATTAACAATGGCTGCTGCTCACATGATGATGCTTTCTCTTGATACAGTAAATTACCTTGTTGCTTGGGAAGGGACTTGGTTATGCTAATGTGTGCTGGAGGAGGGACTTTTGCTCCAAAATTTTAAAATGAGGAGCTAGGAGGACACTTTGGAGAGGAGGAGACCATGTTGTTCCAGGAGAGAGAGACCATGTTGTTGTAGAGAGGAGGATACCACGTTGTTTCAGGGCAGAGAGGCCACGTGGTTGGAGAGGAGGCAGTCAAGATGGCTGGGTGCTCAAGGAGAAGCCAGTTTGTGCAGAGAGGAGAAGGGAGATGGGGAACCAGAGAGGATAAGACTGGTGGGGGCCTTTGATTCTAAGAAAACTCGGATGTGTCAGTAGGTTTGTGAGTGCTGAACGAGTGGGTTTTGGAGCCCAGTGTGTTTGTGTTTACTTGCTTGTGGAGTGTGTGCTAGGAATAAAGGTAATGGCCCACCAGTTCTTGGCTCCATGGTTTCATTACCATCTGCCTGAATTGAATGCAAACCTGCAAAAGCCAGGTGGCTGTGATAGTGGCCGCGACTACTGGCTTTACATGGTGATACCAAATTATATGTGTATTAAACTATATACTTTAGATACATTTATATTTTAAGTTCTTTGCAATTAGATTTCTGTTTCATTCAAAACTTGTTTTGCTTTGTTGTAAAAGAGAAGAATCTATATAGCAGTACTGAAAAGCCTATCTTTCCTTACTCATTTAAAATGTATTCATTGTAATGTACAAATACTTACATATGCCTGCATCTTTTGGACTTTTACTTCTTTTTCATTGATTTGTTTGAGAGGGCAAATGCTGCATTGTTTTAATTTATATATATTTATAATAATTTTATGATATTAAGTAATGCTAGTTTGTTGCAGAGATGATGACTACTCGGAGACCACCTGGAGTGCAGTGAGGGACGTAGGGGACACAGCCACACAATCCCCTATACAGGTTTTAGGAAATGGCCTTGACCCCCAGTCCTTATGGATATTTATTGATACACTCAAATAGAAGCTGGGACAAGAATGAGGAAGTCAGGAAGAAGAACTTTAGAGCAGACTAAAGGGCAAGGGAGTAGCTCAAATGTCCCCACCTATTGCTTAATCAGAATTGCTACTTCCATCCCTATTGTGCTGCATTCAGCACAGTGCTGCTTTCTGTACTTTTGTCAGTAAAGCCATTGTGGCCTTTGCCTCAGGGCAATGAACTCTGTCCCTGTTCTATGTTCCTATTCAGGACTTCTACATTAGTTGTGTGTATTACTTTTCTATTTCAAAAATATTTTGTATAGTTTTGTCCACTCTTTCTTCTAGGTGGATTGTGGGATATTTGTTATGTCAAAAATAATATTAGAATTTTACTAACTTAACCAAGTAAATTTTAAATAATCTTTATACTATTGAAGATTTAGAATCAAGATCACCATCTATCAATTTTTTCAAAGCATATTGTATTTTACACTTTTTCTTTTTAAAAACCTTCAACTTATTCAAAATTTCAAGCAAAGTACAAATACCTATTTTTCTCCTAAACCATATGAAAGTAAGGTGCTGTCTCCCCTTCAAATACTTTAGTGTACATTGCCTAAAAATAGAGAATTCTCCTTCTTACTCACCATACAGCAGTCAAAATAAGGAAATTCATGCTGATATATTACTCTGTCTAGTTCTCAGACCCTGTTAGTTTTTCTCAAGTGTTCCTATGTTCTTTGTAACAAAAGGATCCAGTTTAGAGTCATGTTTTGTATTTAGTTGCCATGTGTCTTTAACTTTGTTCATTCAATTTCATACAGTTTCTCCATCTTTCTTTGACTTTATATCCTTGACATTGTAAGGGTTATAAGGCAGTTGTTTGGTAGCCAATTAGCTTGGGTTTGAAGTATTTTCATGATTAGCTTTAGAGCATGCAGCTTTGCGAGGACTATTACAGAAGTGATGCATGTACTTCTTATTGCATCCTCTCAGGAGGTGCTCTGCCAGTCTTCTTTTCTGTAAAGTGATTCTTTTCCCCTTTGTAATTAATTATTCTGAAGGAGATACCTGAACACTATGTAAATACCTTATTCCTAGCTATCTTAATTAACTATTTTTATCAGGATATACTCTTTATATTTAATTTTATTTAGAGAAGTGGTTCTTAACCTTTTTTGAGGTACTGAACCCACCAGTTTCATATGCGCATTCACCGAACCCTTCTTTAGTGATAAATAAAATATGATTTTTTTTTCCAAATTCAAGACATAGGTATATGTTTTTTTACTTGTGCACAGAATGAGCCGTGCATGAACATCACCTTGCTCAAAGAACAAAACCAATAAAGTGCATGAACTCACAACAAATTACGGTATTACTTTATTCTGGCCTCCGTGGCAGAGGCTTCTCCGAACCCGCTGAGACCGCCTCATGGAACCCCTAGGGTTCGATAGAACCCAGGTTAAGAACCACTGATTTAGAGTGTTACAGGAGGTTACTCTCTCTCTTTCTTTATGCTCACCTTTTCCCATGTCTGACCAGTTAGAGCGCTGCAGGGTGGATTTTGTGCCCGCCTGACATGCCCCTGTTGTGCTTAGAGCAGTGACTTGTTTTCTTCTATAATAAGATGTTTCAAGCTCATCTTATATGTTTCTTGCTCCAGGCCTAGAACCAAGCATTTCTCCAAGGAGTCTTTTTTCCTTTCTTTTTTAATCTATGTTTTTTTCTTTTTTGTCATTTGCACTTCATTTTGTTCTCAGGAGAAGTTTAGTTTTGACAAGTAGGAAGTCAATATCTGTTTTTAGTTATGCTAGTTTTCTTATCACATGTAGGAAATAAATATAACACACAAAACATTTATTTCATATATATATAAAAGATTTTAGTTGTATGGCATATTTAGTGACAAATCTGATTAAGTCAATATCTGTAAGCATTTTTCCATTTTGATAATTAATGCTTTTGCATGATTTTATTTTTAGATATAGAACACACATTAATTTTTAGAACAGTGTTAGATTCAACACAAAACTGAATGGAAGGTACAGAGATTTCTCATATGCCCCTGACCCTTTTTAGCCTCTCCTTTTATCAATATTCGTCCACCAGAGTGGTATATTTGTTAAAAATAAATGAACCCGGTTGCTGGTTCAAAACCCTGGGCTTGCCCAGTCAAGGCACATATGAACATTGATGCTTCCTGCTTCTCCCCCTTTTCTCTCTCTGTCTTCTTTAAAATGAATAAATAAAGTCTTAAAAAATTTTTTAAAAATCAATGAACCTACATTAATACATCATTATTCCCCAAACTCTATAGTTTTCATTAGGGTTAATTCTTGGTGTTGTACATCCTGTGGGTTCTTACAAATATATAATGACATCTAGTCACCATTGAAATATCATACACAATAGTTTCAGTGTCCTAGAAGTCCTCTGTGCTCTGCTTATTTATCTTTTCCTCCACCCACAAACTCTGACAATCACTAGTCTTTTACTGTCTTCATAGTTTTGCATTTTTTAGAATGTTGTATAGTTGGAATCAAACAATATGCAGCATTTTCAGATTTTCACTTAGTAATACATATTTAAGCTCCTCCATGGTTTTATTTTATTTTTCTTTTTATTAATTCATTCATTAATTTAATTATTAAGTGAGAGGCATGGAGGTGGAGAAAGACTCCCAAAGTGTGACCTGACTGCCCAACAAGTTCCCTACCAGGCAATGCTATGCCCATCTGGGGTTACTGCTCCACTGCTCAATTACTGAACCACTTCAGACCCTGAGGCCAAGGCCATGAAGCTGTCCTTAGTGCATGGGACCAACTTTGCTTGAACCATTCAAGCCATGGCTGCAGGAGGGGAGAAGAGAGAGAGATAGTGTGTGTGGGGGAGCAGATGGTTGCTTCTCCTGTGTGCCCTGACTGGGAATTGAACCTGGATCTTCCACATGCAGGGCTGACGCTCCACCACTGAGCCAATCAGTGAGGGGCCGTTTCCTTCATGTTTTAATAGTTCATTTCATTTTAGAGCTGAATAAAAAATAATTATCTGAATGTAGCATAGTTTGTTTATTCACTCATTTACTGAAGGGTATCTTGGTTGTTTCCAAGTTATGTTAAGTATGAATAAAGCTGCTATAAACATTCAAGTGCAGGTTTTTGTGTAGACATAAGTTTTCATCTCCTTTAGGTAAATATCAAGTAGTTTAATTACTGGGTCATAAAATAAGAGTATGTTTAGTTTTGTGAGAAACTGCTGAACTGGTTTCCAAAATGGCTGTATGTTTTGCATTCTAACCAGCAATAAATGGGATACCCTGTTGCTGCTTGTCCTCTCCAGTATTGGTATTATCAGTGTTCTAATTTTGGCCATTGTAATAGATATTTAGTGATATCTCATTGTTTTAGTTTTTTTTTTAATGACATACGATGTGGAGCATTTTTTCATGTATTTATTTTTCATATGTATCTCTTTGATAAAGTATCTTTGAAGATCTTTGTTCCATTTTTTTAATCAGTTTGCTGAGTATTTAGAGTTTTTGAGTATTTTAGATAACATTATTAGATGTGTCTTTTGTAACCATTTTATCCTAGTCTGTAGCTTGTCTTCTCATTCTCTTTTGTGTGTGTGTGTGTGTGTGTGTGTGTGTGTGTGTGTGTGACAGAGAGAAAAAGAGAGACAGAGAGAAGGACAGATAAAGAAAGACAGGCAAGAAGAGAGAGAGATAAGAAGAATCAATTCTTTGTTGCACCTCCTTAGTCTCCTTACTTGTTCATTGATTGCTTTCTCATATGTACCTTGACTGGGAGGCTACAGCAGAGTGAATGACCCGTTGCTAAAGCCAGCGACCTTGGGTTCAAGCCAGAGACCTTGGACTTAAGCCAATGATCATGGTGTCATGTCTATGATCCCACGCTGGTTAGCCTGCGCTCAAGCCTGTGACCTCGGTTTCAAACCTGGGTCCTCTGTGTCCCAGTCTGATGCTCTATCCACTGTACCACTGCCTGGTCAGACTGTCTTCTTATTCTCTTGACACTGTATTTTGCAGAGAAGTTTTTAATTGTAATGAAGTCCAACTTATCAATTATATCTTTCATGGACCGTATCTTTGGTTTTCTATGTAAAAAGTAACAGTGATACCTCAGTTTTTGTCAATAATCCATCTGAAAACAATTGGAAAAATCCAAAACCGACGAAAACCAAGGCAATTATTTCCATATGAATCAATGTAAATTCAATTAATTCATTCTAGACACTCCAGAATACATACCAAAAACATATTTTATAGAGAATAGTGTTTAATACTAAAAACAATAAGAAATTAATATAAACTGAATATAAACGACTAATGTGAAGAATAAATGAACATTTAACATGGCATTTACCTTTCTGAAGACTCTTCTTGATGTATGGAAGGTGGCGAGCAGGGGAGAGAGGGGTGCGGATATTATTGTTTGGAAGGGGACTCCCCCTCCATAAGGACCTTAGGTATCAAGGCACTATCAGGGGTCACTTTCTTTCTTGGTCTTTTGCACTAGGACCAGCTTCAGAGTCAGTGGACCCATGTTGCACAAGAAAGCTTTCCAAAGAGGTCTGTTTCTGCCACCTCTTTAAGATTTGCCTAAAATGGGGCAAGACATTATCATAAACAAGTTGCAGACATGGCCTGCTATAGCTTTGTCTGGGTGACTTTTCTCCATAAACCCCTGTACCTTACTCCTCATGGAGAAGATGACCTTATTCTCTGAAGAAGGCACATTCTCCCTTGTTCTTCCTCCTCCTCTGAAGCAACTTCTTCATCTGACGTCTGCTGCACTTCTAGGTGCAGGTCTTTCAGCTCTTCAGTGGTGAGTTCTTCACTGTGGTCATCCACCAGCTCTTCCACATCCTCACCTCTCACTGCAAACCCATGCACTTCCCCAAATCAACAACTGATGTACCACATGTGTAGGGTCAACCAACTCCTCCACATCCTCACCTCTCACCTCCAAACCCACTGACTTCCCCAAATCAACAACTGACTGTACTACATGTGTACGGTCATTGGGGAAGGCTCAAACCCTTCAAAATCTCTCTCATGCACACATTTGGCCATCATTTCTCCCAGGCAGAGTTCATCGTCCTGGATGTCACTCCCTGCCAAGCCTTATCTCTGAGGCTAATGCAGTTGAGAATGTTGAAATGTTTTTTCCAGAACTCTCTTAAGGACAATTCTGTATCTGATGTCACCTGAAAGCACCTTTGAAACATTGCTTTTGTGTACAGTTTCTTGAAATTTGAAGTGCCATTCTGGTCCATGGGCTGGATGAGTGGTGTGGTATTAGGGGCAAGAACTTCACTGTGGTAAAACTGAACACCTCCAACAACATGCCTTCCAAACCCGGAGGATGTGCAGGAGCATTGTCCATTACCAGGAGGCACTTAAGGGGCAACTGATTATCCTTGTATTTTTTCACACTTCATCCACTTAATGAAAATTGGCCTCATGATCCATGCTTTCTTGTTTGCCCTCCACATCACACACAATTTACTTTTAATCACATTGTTTCTGCTAAACACTCTAGGAGTTTCTGAATGGTACACCAGAAAGGGCTTCACTTTACAATCACCACTAGCATTACCACACAACAAAAGAGCTAGCCTGTCTTTCATAGGCTTATGTCCTGGCAGTGCCTTTTCCTCCTGTGTAATGAACGTCCTCTTTGGCATTTTCTTCCAAAAGAGACCAGTTTTATCTCAGTTGAAATCTTGTTGGGGGATGAATTCTTCAACCTCTACGTAATCTTTGAATTTGGACACAAATTTTTCAGCCCCAGACTTGTCTGAACTCGCACCTTCGCTGTGCCTAGTAACACTATGTATGCCAGTGCGCTCCTTGAATTTTTCGAACCAGCCTCTGCTGGCCTTAAAATTACTAAGTACACTAGCACTCATCCCAGGCATTTTCTTAATGAAATTAGCATACTACAGTCTGGCCTTTTCACATATGATGGCCTCTGAAACAGAATTGCCATCTGTTTTTGATTGATCAAAATTAATAACTGCTTGACATTGTCAATTGTTTGCAGTCTCTGTTTTGTTAGCACATTCACGACTTTCACATTAGCCTCCTTTATTGCTTCCTTTTTCGCCACAGTGGAATTATGGATGGTGACTTCCCATACATGTGGCTGATTTCAACAATCTTGAAGCCGCTCTCATATTTTTCAGTGATTTCCTTTTTCAACTTGATCGTGTTCCTGGCCTTCTTCTTTGAAGGGCTGTTGGCTCTGGAAACTTTTTTTGGTTCCATGATGGAGCTGAAAGGAAAGGGTTAACTTATTAGCAAGGGAAGCACTTAACAGGGACAATGAGATTTGAACACAAGTGATTTTATCTTATGTGTGTTATATACATTTAAAAGCTGAAAAATGCAAAATAAACACATTACACTGAATACTGTATTTGCAGTAATCACTTACATGTAATTGTAGTATTAGCACTCGCAATCAATTTAAAAAAGCACAAAAACACTGGAAAGCAATGTAATTGTTTGGCTAGACATATGGGTTGATGCTCACACAATGAGAAACAACATCACACTGAGCTGGAGAATGTGTGGGTTGCCCTTTGTTTTCACAAAATTAGTAGCGAGGTTACATGGGCACCATCCTTTCGAAATCCGAAATCCGAGGCAACTGACGAAAACCAAGACAAATTTGTTGTGGAAAAAAATCAACGAAAACCAAAACTGACAATAACCAAAGTCAACAAAAACCAAGGTATGACTCTATTACCATACTTAAGCTCATCTAGATTTTTTAATGTTATCTTCTAGGAATGACTGTTTTCTTTTAGAGGAAAATAATATTTAAGAGCCAAGATCTGGGTGCTAGGTATTACTCCTGTATTGTCACGCTTTCTAAGCTATCAGTGAACAGAGCTGGGGAATATAAATTCACACACAGTCACATCAGTATTTCTATAGCTTCCTACCCATCTGTTTAAAACAATGAGTTTACATTAATACGTCAAATTCCAATGAAACACACAGATTTATTCTGGTTTCCCCTTTTCATATTTGCAAATATGAAAATATGGCTCCTAGTATTCTTAAGATTTGATTAATTTCCTTGAATGAACCTATCTCCCACTGCAGCCAGTGCCCAGCCCTTGGCAGAGGTGTCCTTCTCATTATGCTTGGGCTCGGACTGTCCTCCAGGTTCTGCTCCCTTGTATGAACACCTTCCTCATCTCCTTTTGGCTTCAATAGCCTATGTTTGTGCCTGCCCTTTTGTCAGCGGATTCATCCCTCTGTGAGCCCCACACCCCTGCCAGGGTCTTGCTCGGGGCCATTGTGAACCCATGCTCTATTCCATGAGGATGCTTTCCTCACTTTGCCTTTCTTGATCATTTTCTCTTAATCATTCAGCAAAATAAACAGACGAATTCATACATACATACATAAGGGGAGAAAAGAAAGCAATATATATTTTATGTCCCTCAGTAAAATTTATTTATATATATATTTAACTTTATTTAGAAAATTAAATTTAACAGGGTGACTGATCAATAAGAGTACATAGGTTTTCAGGTAAACATTTCTATAGCATTTGAACTGTTGATTATGTTGTATACACATCACCCAATTTAATTTTCTTGTGAGATTCTAACCATTTTACATTTTTATTTCATATTGTACCTTATTGTTTGTGTATATGAAAGTTTTATTTATATGTTGAGTGTTTAATTTATATCTAGCCAAGTTTTTGAACTCTTATATAAATTTAATCATTTTTAATTTAGAAATCATAACTTTATTTTCAAATAGTGATCATTTTGCTTCATCCTCATATGTATTTAATCAGATTTTTTCTATAACATTAATTTTTATATCATTGTATGCATAATGGATAGTTTCTTAAATAAATAAAAGCTGCAATTTGGAAGATCTCAGGTTGTATAATTTGTATTTGTACAAAAAAGTTATGTAAATAAATGTGTCCATAAAATTTATTGCTTAGTATTAATATTTATTTTTGCTTTATATTCTGTTAGTATTTTATAGTAAGATATATAAAATGACATTTGAAAGAATGAGTACCTTTTAAATATGTTTAAGAATTAGCTAACATACTGATTGATCTTTAAGCTTACTTTTTTCTTTCCTTTCAGACTATAGTAATAGAATATACATGATTACACAGTCTAGAATCAACTTTAATCCAAAATTCATAACCAAAAAGTGGTAGTCAAGTAAGATGGAGAATTACAAAATTAAAACTATTGATTATGGTTAATTTATATTAGACACTTTTAGTTCTTCTTGAATTACTCAAAATATTCTTCCCTGAATATTTTATTTCAATTCATTTCCTAAAATCTTTTAAAGGTACCTGATTTTTGTATTCTCGCTTCTTAAATAATACAGGAGATCTTTAGCAGTGGTTTTCAACTGTAACATGCATGTGAATTACCTGTGTAAGGGGGCTGGAAATTTGCATTTTTTCCAACACTCCAAGGACTTAAAAAGCACTGAGTTTGAGTGAGGCAAGGTTTAAGCAGTATTTCAATTAGTACACTTCTATTCTAAGTGGAGACAAACAGAAGTATTTTTTCCAGTGAGTATATTAGAGTTCACAGAATGGAGGGCTTTGTGTAGTTGGAGTCAACTACTTTCTATATAACTCCACAATGGGCTGTTGATGTTCATAATCTCTCTGGGACCAAGAGTTAAGTTTCTAGAATGTTCCTATACTTTCTTTGGTTTTTAGTAAAATGACACCATAAAAATAGTTCTAAAGGAGTATCAAAGCCACTCTAATTTTTAGTTATTTATCAAATTTTCAGTGTTTAAGAAGCTTTTTTCTAGATAAAAGAAAGTTCAGAATTATCTGTGACTAGCTACAAAATAATGGTTGTTGCTTGGAAACTCCTAACTATAGCATGTGCTTTGAAGGAAATTGTTTGGTCATTTGGTCTAATGTAAAACTGAAAAGGTGGTCTGAAATTTGCCAAACAATTCAAAATATGTTCTGTGTAACTAATGCTCTACTTTCCCTGTTGGTCCCTTTGCTTTTTTATCACTTCTGAGGACTAGAGCTGTGAAGCCTGAGGCCACTCAGGTTCTAATTTTGTGACAAATCCCCCAGGGCTCACTGGAGTGGCAGTAAATTCTCCCAGTTTGATTTCAACTACTGAAGTGTTAAAAAAGTAGCAACCAAGCCTCCCAGGAAAACAGCAGTTCTGTCTCCTGACTATGCTCCATAGTAATGACTTACCTCTTTTGTTCCATTGATTTTTTGTTGTTGTCAAATAATTTGAATACTTTTTTCTATATAATATGAAAAAAAAGTATATGGTTTTCATAAATTTGCATAATCCTTTAACCATTTTTTTACGGTAGCCACTATTTCTCACTTCCTCATTCTATTCCTTCCCATCATAGAACAGTTGATTTTACTTTAAAAATGTTTTTAGCTTTTTAAGCTGTTATTTTTACTTTAACTGTATGCTGATTTATGTTATAAAGTTAGATCTCTTTTTAAAATAGTATAGATATCTATAAAAACCTCATGTTAACTGAAACATTATTTTGCAATAATTTGGCATCAGTTCAGTAAAAGATAGTCATCTTTAGGGAAAAATGTAGTATAGTTTGTTTTTGCCATGCATTTACTCAAAAAGAAGGTTGATATTTTTAAAGAGAGAGGAAAATTATGAGGATGAAATAATGGCTTTTGAGTCTGACAGAAGTACTCATACTAAACTGACTCTACTTTTTGTAACTATATTCAGAAACTAACTGACTAGCCAACAAAGACAGGACAAAATCAAACAACATATGATCTACATTACTAGTAGCTTTGTTCTTATTTTTGAGCATATCTAAAACTGTTCTTAAATTAATTCTTCAAGTACTAAGTGAACCGAATATTTGCTGAAAAAAGAGACAGAAATAATTACTATGTATCCTTGATAAGAAATTAAGAAATTAGTTTTAAATGACCAACACTAAAAGAAAAGTAAATTTTAGTTGTTACTGTTTCAATATGCTAATAACAAACCAGACGGATTTTCTCATAATCAAATTTTAAATAGTATTTATAAACAAAAGATTGCTGTTTATCACACATTTTCTCTTTGTTCAAGTTAGTGGTTCCCATTCTTTGGCAGGTAATACATAGCATACATAAGAGCTCTAGAACATATTTTAATAATTCTGAATCTTTTACAACTAATGATCCATCTTATAATTTGGGGTTCTATGCTATAAGGAAGCCAAATAGGGATGATTCTGTATTTGTAGCCGGGAGAATTAATTTTTAGGTATGGTTTAACTATACTATATCTCCTAGTTATTATCTCTTTGTGATGCCACCCTACCCAGATCCATGTTCTGCTCTTCTCTATCTTGCTCTATGCCCTGGAAGACTGAACTTGACTTCTATGAGTTGTATTTACTAAGTCTCCTTTAATAGCTGGCATCTGATTAAATCCAGTAGCTGCCCACTGATGGCAGAAGAATGGAGGGTAGTAGGAGATAGAGTTTGAGTTCTTATCTCCTCATTCTTTCCCTCCTTGGGCCATAATTTTTAGCAATGACTGCATTCTTCCCTTCCATGACCAAACCCTTGTCCATGCATCCAGTAGCACTGTTGGCTTTTTATTTCCTTGTCCTAGGCCAAGAAATGCCTTCCCTTCCGTTGGTATTCTCTGGGTGCTGCAACATTCCTTTTTGATTCCCTCCACCCTGCTCACACCTCTATTAATTGTCTTTTATTAAAATCCCTGAGTTGCATTCTTATTTATGCATGACTGAGACAGCAATAAGATACGCTACCTAGCACATTTAATTGTCAAAATTTCATTCTTGGATATAGAAATAAGGTGGGAAACCTAAAGAAAATCTTTAAGACATGATCAGCCTGAAAAGTATTCACATTTGAAAAAGCTTGATTGCTCCTTACTGCTTCTCTGCTTTCTCTGTTACTGCAACCAGCTCCTCGGTGACTGGTGTTACTTTCCACCTGACCCCCTGTGCCCACTGTGGCAATAACTACGCTTTCACCTTCATGCCTACTGTGGAGACCCCATTGCTTTCAGAAGCCATGTAAGGTGGTTTGAGGGAAGATGAGGTTTTTACAGGAACTCTAGTACAAGACAGTTATAGCTGGAGTAAAATATGCACCAAAATTTATGTTGTTATGGAATCTTGATGGATATGATGTTTCTGTTCCTGGTTGTGCTTCCTGGAACTTGGCTTTCCCTGCTTTTACTTATCTCTTTATTTAGCTTATAGGACTGACTTTTCTCTCACTTGGCTACAGATGTCCTTTAAATGCTACCCTCAGAGTATAACATGCCAACTCTCATGCAGGAGCTGCCATCTTTGCCTCCTCTAATGCCATTTCTGCCACCATCACTTTTCTTTTTTTAAGAGCTTTAATATGTATATTTGAGAAACGACTTGTTTTCATAATATACAACTAATTTCAATCAATTAATAATAATAAGGACAATGCCATACAAAAAAATACACAAGTGATTTGCATGGCCATTTTACAAAAGAGTATATATAAATGACCAAAAAAAAAAAATAATAAGAAAAGCTACTTGATTTTATTAGTCAAAAAGAAGTGTATATTAAACCCACTTTATGTATTTTTAAGAACTCACTAGGATGGTTAAAATGACAATATGGAATGCTGGTAAGGATATGGAGCATCTAGAACTCTCTTACAATATTAAGAGAAATATCTGCCACCATCACTCTTGACACGGCCTCTGCTAATGCCTTTATTTGGGTCACCAGCACCCACTACGCTTCACATCCCTTCCACACACACTTGTACTACCACATATTGCTTTTTGGTCTACCATGTTTGCCTTCTTGGTCTGCCTGATGCTGCTGCCTTCTGTAATATCAATCCCCTTTTACCACTGCCACTGTCATCTATTTTTTTCATCATATATTTTATCCAGTATTTACTAACTCTATTTTCCACCAACTGCCAGTTTCTTTATTTCATCTCTTAAACTGAGCTTCCAAATATCTCTCCCCTATAAATGATCAAATTTGGTATTTTAGATTTTGTTTTCAATACGTCAGACTTAACATTAAAAAAAGGTTAGTCTTCAAGAATTCATTAGTTTGAGGTTTTAGCAGATGCATTGAAATATATTTTTATCTTGAGGAAACAAGATTGCACTTTTGCTCACTTGGTAATTTTGAGATAATTTCATTTGAATAATGTCTGTCTTTCTTTTCCTTCCTTCCTTCCTTCCTTCCTTCCTTCCTTCCTTCCTTCCTTCCTTCCTTCCTTCCTTCCTTCCTCCCTCCCTCCCTCCCTTCCTTCCTTCCTCCCTTCCTTCCTTCCTTCCTCCCTCCCTTCCTTCCTTCCTTCTTTCCTTCAATCCTTCCTTCCACCCTTCCTTTCTTCTTCCTTTTGACTATTTTCAAACCAAAACCATATTCATTGACATTAGAGAAAACCTTATAATTTGGATGCATAAATGTTCTGTGCAGTAACATTTCTATAGCAGAAATCCAATTCCCTAGATAAGATAGGAATAGAGCTTAAATAAGATGATGAAATAGTCTTATATCGTGTTTATTATTAAAACTATGTACCTAAAAAGAAAATGACAGGAATGAAGTAAAGAACCAAATGAAAATGACCTGCCAACTTCAGAAAAATTTCCCTTGGTTCTGGGCTGCCCCACAGGTGCTAGGCTCACAGATGTACTATGCACTGTTTCCTATGAAGTGCATTATGTAAAACACATGTTGTTAAAAAAAAATTAACATGGGCTTGATATCTGTTAATAATTAGGAATCATTGAGAAAAGCTGTTACCAATTTTCATTGTTTTATTTTTGAAGTGTGGGGTTATAACACTTAAGAAAGTCATAGATAAGCTGTAGAAGATTTAGAGAACCTTAAAAATGACTCAAGAATTTTTAAATGGGACCTCTGAAGAAAGCTTAAAGGAATTAGAATTATTCTGGTAGAGAAAAGAGATGAAGGTATAATTGCCTTCAGGGGTGTTAATGGGCACTGAATGTTCTTTTTTCTTTCTTCAATGTAAGAGGAAGGAACAGTGAGTACTACGTTAGTAAGAAAAGTAAAAAAAAAAAAAAAACCACATAGATTCTATGTGGATATTTTTAGAATTCTCTTTTCTAAAGTTCTTCAAAAATAGATTTACTTGGAATTTTTTTTCAGCATTTCTAAATTATTATATATACAGTAGAAACACAATTTTTCAGAGATACTTATTTTTTCTCAGATTTTCTTGGTCAAAGATGCACGGGAAAAGTGTTGCATGTTATGCTTCCTTCTTGGATATTAGCAATACCGTAACATATTGCAGGCTCTGTGAGAAGTCCTGAAAAGAAAAGAATTGTTGAAGGCTGCTTAATGTTTACCCAACAAAACTTACTGGCACAAGGGAAGAATTTTCCCCCCATAGCACACATCACTTCTTTAGTTTTCTCTTGACAGTTGTTTAGAAAGCACTGGTTTAAAGCTTGAAGAATAATTTCTACACCTGTTGAAGTTCATCACTGACTTCTAAGATTATATTAAGAAATGGTTTTGAAGTTGTGGAATTTAATCCAAGGAATAAATGGGAGTTAAATAAGAATAGGTAGGAAATTACACAAATGAGATTGAGTAAATGCCTTATGCTTCTATTCCCATAAAATATGTATACCAAGATGGGGAACCAAGGGAAATATTGCATTGGGCTCACATATTTAAGGAAACAAGGTTTATTTTGTGCTATTAAAAGCATTTTCTGCCTGACCAGGCAGTGGCGCAGTGGATAGAGCGTTGGACTGGGATGAAGAAGACCCAGGTTCGATACCCCAAGCTCACCAGCTTGAGCGTGGGCCCATCTGACTTGAGCAAAAAGCTCACCAGCTTGGACCCAAAGTCCCTGGCTCCAGCAAGGGGTGGCTCGGTCTGCTGAAGGCCTGCAGTCAAGGCACATGTGAGAAAGCAATCAGTGAACAACTATGGTGTCACAACGGCAACAAAAAACTAATGATTGATGCTTCTCATCTCTCTCCGTTCCTGTCTGTCTGTCCTTATCTATCCCTCTCTCTGACTCTCTCTCTGTTCCTGTAAAAAAAGAAAAAAAAGCACTTTCTATGTACCTGTAAAGTAATGTATATAAAGAGTATGTAAAATCTGTTAACTTCCTGGCCATGATGTCAATGCCTGGATATCATCTGCATTGTTCAATTTTAGTATTTTGAAATAAACCTCAAGAAGTATTTATTAATGAAAGCTGTGGTGCATATGAGCTTTTTTACTTCAAAATCATGACACTTGCATTCAAATTATGTAAAAATATGTGAAAACAGCAATTAACTTAAATTTGGAGGAATGAAATTGTCCACACAGGTTGGAAACATGCCAACAACATTTGAGAGCTTAATTCTTATACTCAGTTTCCCCAATGCAATGATTTATGTTGAGTACATTGTCAATTTACTCTTGATTTTAAAATCATTAAATATTGAAAACTGTAATGCTATAAAGAACTAGAAAGGATTTTGAATGAATGAAGAGTATTGAGTTGTATTTAAAATGTGTTGAAGGGTTATTTTTTTTTCTTTGAAATACTAATTATATTTCCCATCTAAATCTTTCTAATTTATTTTCATCCTAGTGTTAACTTGGTTTAGTCCCTCCTTTGAAAAAAGTAAATCAAATTATTTTGTATCCAACTAAGATAACGCATAACATTCCGAGTGTCTAATATTCCCCAAGGAAGGAGATTATTGCCTTGAGATTTTCTAAAAACTGTTGCTTAATTATGAAAATATTTAATGAGAAGGAAGAACGGAGTAAACAACATGTATTTGTATTCGCATATGGATAAGATTTGGCCTCAAGTCTATATAGATCACATGGTTGATTATGCAGAAGCACTATGAAATTTTCTGGCCCACGCAGATCTTTTAAATTTATTTTCAGACTTTAAATTTGGATATTTAATTCCCAACTTTCAGCAGTACTACTTTTCTGGTAATTTATGCATTTTTATTGCTTTAAGAGTAGAAAAGTGTAAACATTACTGTTAAGTTGGAATATTTTTCTAGAGAACAATTTCATTGTATTTTCTCAGTAGAAAGACTATTATGCAAGTTAAACCTATAACCCTTAAGCACTGAAAATTGTAATGTTATAAAGAACTAGGAAGGATCAGATTCTTTCAAGATAATGCAATTTTGAAATAAATCATTTATACCTACTTATAGTTACTCACTGACAGCATGCCACTCTGTAAATAATGACTCACTTAACTGACCATTATTCTTCTGGAGGTAATAAGCTATATAGAATTTTATTGACACTTTGGTATTTATTTATATTTTACTTTATTTTTGGTGATATCCATATATAATTTTAACTTGAAAAAATCTGCAAAAATACAGTTTGGAAAGTATTGCAATACTGGGCACCTTTCAAAAATCTTGGCAATATTACTGAATACAATTCTAAGATTAAAAAAATTCAAAATTATAGTCTTATTCATAAAACTGATTTAAAACATTTTGGCTCTGGCCAGTGGCTCAGAGGATAGAGCATTAGCCTGGTGTATGGACATCCAGGTTCGATTCCTGGTCAGGTCAAACAGGAGAAGCTACCATCTGCTTCTCCCCTCTTCCTCCTCCCCCTTCTCTCACTCTTCCTCTCCCGCGGCCAGTGGCTTGACTGGTTCAAGTGTGGCCCTGGGCTCTGAAGATAGCTTGGTTGGTCCGAGCATGTCAGCCTCAGGAACTTAACATAGCTCAGTTGATTCGAGCATTAGAACTAGATGGGGTTGCCAGGTGAATCCCAGTCGAGGTGTATGCGGGAGTCTGCCTCACTATCTCTCTTTCTCTCACCTGAAAAAAAAAATCTTTTCAGAAAGTTCAATGTCTGCTTTTCTAAGGTTACTACAAAATCTATTCCATATTTGATATTACATTGGATGCCTAGATAAAATGATGGGTAGAGTTCTGTGGCTACCTGTCTATATAGCAGAAGGAGAACAGGTAATGCTTATCAAAATGGATAGGCTGCAACAGTCATAAGATGGGAGATAAAACTTAGGCTTCTGCTGAATTAAATGAGCCACTGGTATAATTTCATGCAAGCTTGGTATACATTTATTCCTCATTTACTTCTGCTGTTCTCGTCCTCCAGTCCTGACAAGGGAACTTTTGCGTAGTTGATTTATTATCTAGGTATCACAACTGTTGCTTTAAGTACAAGTGTGGAGATTTTGGTCTTTCAAAACTGCCTGCTTTGCTCTTATCATTTTGTAAAAGTAAAATCCAAGGCCAAAAAAATATGTATTTTCTATTTAACTTTCTTTTATTTGGTAGCCTTGAGGAAAATGGGTAAAACTATCAAAAATTTGAAATTTGATAATGTCCTTATTTTATTAGTTTATTTTTTATACTCCCCAGCTTCAAAGGCTAAATGTTCACAACTATAAGCTGCAGGATTATACTGAATAATTAACCCATTTTTTCATATATCTACATATGTTATATTATGGTTCTTTAAAGTTAATAAGAGTACTTTCTTTGCTGTTTGTTCTGCTGCTTCAGATATAAAAACTATGAAGAAACATAAACTGGCTCTTGTGAAGAACCATCATGTCTTCTGGTCAATTGGTGTCTTTTATCTGATACTATAGTAGAACAATCTGTTTCATATATACGATATTCCCAGGTTAATTAAAACTTAATTCCTAGGCTCAGAAAAACTCTTTAAAAAAAGGCATACATGTTTCAAATAGTAGAAGCAAAACTTGAGACTTGGAGCAATTAGGTAATTGGCCAATGAACACACAGCTAGTAAATGGCTAAAATGACTCCAGTTCTGAACTTGTTGCCTGCCGAATGTAGTGAGTAGTTGTTGCCCTGTGCACAAATACATTAATGCCTTTTGAACCTGCTGAGGTATGTTAAAGACCCTTTTCTTCCACACTAAATGGCTTCAAATTGCTAAACCTTTGGAGCCATTGTGCTTTTTATAGGTCTGCAGCCTTGTTCCTCATCTTGGTTGACTTCACTAGGGTTTGTTTTCTTTGTGCTTGCACCAGAGCAACTGAGCACTGTTGGAGGAAATGGGAAAACAGTGAAGTTTAGAGACACTCTAAATTCCCACTGGCTCACCACAGCTGAGCCCTCAGCACAACCTAACTGTCCTCTCTGGCCTCTCGCTTTATACAATGCAGATTTCAGAGCTTCTCCACTTTAGCAGACATTTGATCTATCTACCTTACCCCATACTGTGAGCAGATGACCCCTCTTTCCACTTTTTGAAGAAAATAAAAGCTATAAGAAATTTTGTCAACTTTCTTGCCAGCATTCATTAAAATTTTCTTATTGCTGCATTATAATGAAAGTCAGTTTTGTTGATTACTTATAATATGTAACTTTACACATTGTGTGTACAGATATGAACAAAGCAAACTCATTTCCTGGTTTTGTGGAGCTGTCATTCTGTAGTAGACAGACAATGAAGTTATATAAAGATTATACATAAATGATAATTAAAAAATAAGTTCCAGGAAGAGAATAAAACTGTGATATGAATTAGTTACTGGGCTGGGAGAAGGCAGCATTCATTTATAAGGTGGCAGGGGGAGATCCTATTTGAAAAGCGGTATGGCATGGTGATGAAAAGCACAGACTAAGACCCAGTTCCACCACTTACTGGCTAGGTTAGGTAACCTAGAGCAAGTTACTTAAATTCTGTTTCTGTGTTTTCTCATATGTAAAGTTGGAGCCTTACCAGGACCTTCATAATAGAGATAATGTAAAGATTAAATATATGTAATGTGTTTAGAATAGGTCTGGATTATAGAAAATGTTCAATGTAGCTATTGTAACTGTCAAAGATCAATGATCACTTAAAAGAATTTATCTGAAGAGAGTTTAAGCAAGGGGCCATTTACAAAGGTTTAGGCTCAGTTAAGAACACCATCAGAATACTGGGAAGACAAACTACCTTTAAGACTGAAGGGACAGCCTGACCAGGCAGTGGAGCGGTGGATAAAGCATTGACCTGGGACACTGAGGACCCAGGTGTGAAACCTCAAGGTCTCCGCTTTGAACACAGGGTCATTGGCTTGAGAATAGGGTCATAGACATGACCCAAAGGTCATTGGCTTGAAGCGCAAGGTTGCTGCCTTGAGTAAGGGGTCACTGGCTTGGCTGGAGCCTTCTGGTCATGGCATGTATGAGAAAGCAATCAATGAACAACTAAGATGCTGCAACAACAACTTGATGCTCCTCATCTCTCTCCCTTCCTGTCTGTCTCTCACTTAAAAAAAGAAAGAAAGAAAGGAAGGAAGGAAGGAAGGAAGGAAGGAAGGAAGGAAGGAAGGAAAGGGAAGGGAAGGGAAGGGAAGGGAAGGGAAGGGAAGGGAAGGGAAGGGAAGGGAAGGGAAGGGAAGGGAAGGGAAGGGAAGGGAAGGGAAGGGAAGGGAAGGGAAGGGAAGGGAAGGGAGAAAGAGAGAAAGAAAGAAGGAAAGGAAAGAGAGAAAGAAAGAGAGAAAGAAAGAAAGAAAGAAAGAAAGAAAGGAAAGAAAGAAAGAAAGAAAGAAAGAAAGAAAGAAAGAAAGAAAGAAAGAAAGAAAGAAAGAAAGAAAGAAAAAGGACTGAAGGGCCAAAGAGAATGAATGGTGTCCTTTACCAGAGCCAGGTGGGAGCGAGCAGAATTTATGATAGAGGATCCTCCTTACCAATAGCTATGGTCATAGAGAAACTTGGCCACTGTCAAGTCACCATTTAGTCTCCTGTTCTTTCTTATTATCAGGCCACCCAATCAGAAATCAGAAATAAGGATGTTTAGCTGGGCAGTCAATGGAGGCCATGTTTCTCAAGTACACAGCAAGGAAGCAAAGGTGTAGCATAAGCAGGGGAAAACAGTAGGCAGTCAGCTCTCATCACCATCATTTTCTCCTCTGCATTATTGTCATTATTAGTAAGTGGCATTTGAGAGAAGTCAAGACATTCACAGATCAGGGGAATAATACCAGAAAGAGAAGAACAAGTGTCAGTGCCCTTGTTTCTGTGTGTTGTTGTACTGATTTTGTAGTCCACAACTCTCGGGGCTGATATTCATGAGGCTCTGTTGACAAAGCAGACAGTTAAGTTATCTGAATAAAATACACAAGAAAAATTGAGGGAGAGGTACAACTGTAGAGAAAGGCTGGACCAGGTCATCTAGCTTCTTATAAGTCATTCTGAGGAGTTTGAATTGTATTTCACACATAACAGGAAGGCCCTTGACAGGTTTAAATGAGGCAGAAGCTTGATCTGATCTATATTTGTAAAAGACAACTTTGAGAGCTACCTGGAAATTGAATTGTGAGCAGGCAAGTGTAGAAGCAGAAAGGATGTCACAGTATTAGTGAGAACTGATGGTGGCTTTGTCTAGAGTAGACGTAATAGAGATAGAAGTGGACTGAATCTGGATTTGTGAGGAGTATAGCCAATAAGGCTTTTTCATTGATTGAATATGAGGGGAGCTGGGGATGACATAAAAAGAGGAATTACCACACTGTTGCCTGTGTCCATGTTTTCCTCTTTTTTGCTCAATCCCTCCAACTCTTCCTTCCATCCAGTCCCACAACATGCCCCAACAGCTGTCAGCCTGCTCTCTATGAGTTTGTCTATTTTACTTATTTTGTTCAATAGAGTCCACATATGAGTGAAATCATGTGGTGCTTGTGTTTCTCTGACTTGCCTATTTCACTTAGCATAATTTTCTCCATGTCCCTTTATGCTATCACAAAGGGTAAGATTTACTTCTTTTTATGGCTGTGTAGTATTCCATTGGAAAGGTCATTTCTTAAATATTTCTAAGTTTGGAGACTAGACACACATTCCATGTTCACTTACTCCATGGGTCAAAAATATTTTTCTTATATTTTTAAATTTATTTTATGTTTCTGGAAGAGCGAGGGGGGTACAGACAGGGACAGACAGACAGACAGGAAGGAAAGAGAGATGTGAAGCATTGATTCTTTGTTGTGACACCTTAGTTGTTCATTGATTGCTTTCTCTATGTGCCTTGATGGGGAGGAGGGGCAGCCCAGCTAGTGTCCCCTTTCTCAAGCCAGCAACCTTGGGCTCAAGTCAGCAACCACTGGGTCATGTTTATGATTTGATTTTCAAGATGGCAACCACACGCTCAAGCTGATGAGCCTGTACTCAAGCCAGCGACCTCAGGGTTTCAAACCTGGGTCCTCAGTTTCCCAGGTCAATGCTCTATCTGCTGCACCACCACCTGGTCAGGCAAGACATTTCTTATGATATATAATTAATATACATTCTCTTCACTCAATTGATTCATAAATTTAATGTATTTAAAAACTATTGAAGAACTTTAGGAATGTAAAAATTTTTAAAAAATGTTCTAAGAAATACATGAACTTTGAATTTCACCAAAATTAAGCATCATTAACAACTTATTAAGTCATGTTAAACGAGAAATTTAAATTTGTGTTTGTCAAAAATTAAAGAATTACATTGTAAAAGAAATAAGAAAGGATGATTCTGGAAGTTTGGTTTAAGCAACTAGTGGTTGAGATAAGCATTTATCAAGAATTAAAGCCTGAAAATAGAAGAAATATAGTATTTAAACTACAGTTTTTTGCATTTCTTTCTCATGTGTCTATTTCTTCTGAATGGGTCCCCATTGTTCTTAAGAAACACCCAGATCCCTATCCTAGCCTACTAGCCTATGCATGTTTCATTGCTAGAGGGGGTGAAAAGTAGTAATTGTATAATCAAGAATTCTGACTCATTTATGAGGTAAACCAATAGCCATATTAAGGATATAGTCTAGCAGTCAGTGAGGAGTTAAAGCTTGAAATATACATTTGGGTGTCATCAGCATATTGATGGTATTTAGAACTATGAAGACTATAGTTAAAGAAGAGGATTGAGGACTGAGCCCCTGCCTCATCCTCAATGTTGAGAGATCTCACAAACACATATATAGAACAGAAAAATGAGAAAGTATTGACAGTGAGGTAGGAGGACAACCAGTAGTGTTTATGACATGAATGCAAAGAAAAAAAAAGGTGTTCCAAGAACTAGGGACTGATATCCTTGTCCTTGGAAGTTAGACATCTCACCTCCTTCTTTCAGTCTCAGAAATCTTACTCTAAAGATGATTATGTTCTTTTCTATATCATTTATCTTCTATGTATTGCATACCTCTAGTATTCACTTGAATATGCTCAAATCTTTTCTCTCGAAAGTAAAAACCAAACCAAACAAAAACAATAATTCACAAGTCTCTGCAAACTCCAGTTCCGGTATTGTCCCCGTCCCTCAGTTTTCAGTCACTTTCAAAAGTATTCTAAATTCTTTGTTTCCAGTTTGTTTTTTTTAAATCACACAAGCAATTATTAATTTACTTACTGAGTTGTGATTCTTTTGGTAGCAAGTTACTAAATGCCCAGCTAAAGGTGACCTTAAAATGAGGATTTATTTTTCCATGTAAGGAAAAGGCTTCATGTTTAATTTAATAATTTAGAGATGTTGATGCTTTGTGATCTTTCCTGTCATGGTTAAAAGGCAGCTGCAGCAGTTCCAAAGATAAGTCTTCACACAGAACAAGTTTTTCTCTCTCACTCTTTTACAGTTTGTTAAAGAAGAAAAAGAACTTTTCAAAAAAACCACACACAGAGGTCACTCAGGTGCAACTGGCCAATACTGAAGCACATTTTCTAGCTGTAAGGGAGGCTAGTAAAGCAAGACTAGCATTCGCCTCAGTAGTGGGATCTAGGCTCTGTCAGCAAGAAAAAAAGGACGATTACTGTTGGATAGGGAATAGAGTGCTGTCTGCCACACTACTAAGTATTGCTTCTACCCAATCCTGACATCAAGAGCTCTCCTATGAGTTTGTAAATAATAGCGTGGTTTTTAGTTTGTATTTCACTTGACTTCCTGTCTTTTTAGAAAAAGCTTTTTCTCTTAGATTGAGGAACACTACACTTTTTTGCATTTCTTTCTGATGTGTCCATTTCTTCTGAATGGGTCCCCATTGCTCTTAAAATACACCCAGATCCTTATCCTAGCCTACTAGCCTATGCAGGTTTCATTGCTAGATCCCCTGTCATTTCGACTCTGCCAATCAGCACGTTATCCTGTGACCTCTGCCCTCCAGCCCCATGCATGTTTGCAGACAGCTGAACTGTGCCTCCCGTCTTAGAGACTTGCTACATGCTGTTCAGTTTTTTTCCTTGAAGTTCTTCCTCTCCCTTCATCTAGTTTGTGCTTGTGCATATTACAATTTTAGTTTAAAAGTCACTTCATCAAAGAAGTGTTTCCTAATTCCCTCCAGTGACCTGCCCCATGCTGCCTCCCTTCTTTCAACCTTATAGCTTTCTAAAATTTTCTTTTGTTGCATTCATTAGTTTGTATATTTTTAAAATTACCTATGAATGCCTGTGTTCTCCACTAGACTGAACTACTAGATCTTAGAGCAGTATTTGTCTTGTTTACTATTTTATTCTTTATACTCAGCTCATTGCTTGACTCAGTTAATTAAAATGTAGTTGTTTAAAAAAAATGTAGGTGTTTAATGAGTGAATGAATTTCACTGTTTTCAATTAGCTACAACCACAATTCTAATTTTTTTTTTTGCTATGCTGGGGATTAAACAAATGACCCAGTTCTTTCAGATGGTGTGGGTTTGTGTGTGTGTGTGTATGTGTGGGTCTGTGTGTACACACACATCTGCATGTGTGGAAATCAGGACAGATAGTCTTGAAAAGAATCACTGAGAAACTTATAACTAATGAACAAATTCTGTGACATCTACCGGTATTGATCGACTTACGACCTATGCAACTTACGACCATTCGACTTTACAACCACAATCACTAGCCATGACTGCTCCGCATCTGGAGCAGTTTAGAATGCACCTGTATTTTGTAATTTTGTATGTTTTGCAAATATTAAACCAGTTGTACTGGTAATGCAGTGTTTTACTTAAACTTGACGAATGTAAAAATAAGAAACAAAATGGTGTATAGATTATACAAATGGCATAAAATGAACAAAGAAAATTATGATATATAACAATAATGAATGAAAGTTATGATAAAATATGACTTACAGATCTTTATAACATCATTTCACAGTACTGTACATACAGCCTACTCAACTTACAACCAAATCGTGTTATAACCGGTCTGTCGGAACCAATCATGGTCGTGTAAGTCAAGCACTAGCTGTATTTGGTTAATCAGAGGCCTAATTTTCTGGTCTTTGAGTTTGTTTTGGTAAGCAGAGATTGACAAATGAGTGGTTTCTAGATGAATGGTATATTACTTAATTTCTTGTTGAAAATAAGATTATGGGAAATTATGGCAGACTTTTCTGTGCTCACATTATTTTTCCAATAACTGAAATAATTTGAAGAAATTAATGTCTGATTGCACTAAAAGAAGAGAAATAAAACTATTACCATAACTATACTTATGATAATTCTATGCTCTAATGATAAGCTGTATACAGACTCTTCTCAAGAGAGTCCTTATAATAGGCTTAAGTGAGAGGCAAGTCCTAAATAATTTGGACTTCAACACTATAATAGCACTTTTTGTAAGTATGTCACCTACATATTTTTAGTTTATTTAAAAAGAAATTATAATCAAGGACCTTATTTATAAGACTGTTATTCAGGTTTATTAGGATTTTTGAGCTTTAATTTAAAATGAAAATATTAACGAGAGGCAATTATTTTTCTAGGAAGTGTGGATGAAAGTGGGCCATGCAGAATTATTTTTGTTGCAATGAGAATTCTTAGATACATACCTTAAACAGTAATTTTAAAAATCAACATTTATTAATTACAATAGTAACACATTTTGAGAGCTACTAATGTAGACTAGGCACTGTGGTAATAAGAGTTACAAGTTTCAGAGTTGGAATATGTATTTTTTCAAACCATGTAGGAATTTTTATGTAACGTAATTGCTCTTTGGACTTATAACAGTGTATATTATAGGTGTTCTTAGTTATTTGTGAATCCTCTTAAGCTAGCTAAACGACCACAAGAAAGGAAGAAACAATATTAAATTAAATGGGCCAACATGTTTTATAACAAAGACAACCCACATGGCCTATTGAGGGGGATTTGTACTTAGTTGAGGAGAATAGACATATATAAAATAATAACTGGTATAGAAAAAAGAAACTATTCTCTGTTTCTATTTTTTTCAAACACTGGCATCCTTTCTTCCTGTAGTAGTTCAACCAGCTATGACTGAAGTACTGATATGTTAAATTTTGTGACCTAAATAATATTCCCTGAGAACTGAAGGCACATTTTATTAGTTTTTCCTGGGAACCAGTAGGGGTAGAAGTACCATTCAGTAGGGTTAGCAATTGGCTATTTGAATTTTTTGAATTTGTATTGTTTGCCAGAAGTTACATGTAGCCTTTATTGCAGAATTTCTATTTCCCTGGCATAGACAAACATTTACAAAGGGTAAAGAAAGTTTAATTTGCTTATAATCACTTTTTAGGTGATTGACATAAGAGATTTATAGGAATAAACTGTCTTTGGGGATAGAAGTGGGTCCTAGGTGACTCTGCTATTCCCACAGTGTCATCAACTGTCTAGGGGTTCTCTAGCTCCAGACGTAAAGCACAGTTCTGTTCATTCTGCAGCCGTCTTAGACTTGGGTTTGACAGGGACTTAGGTTGTTTCCTCAGCGACATCTAGACAGCATCTCACGTGAGACTAAATCAGAGAGAAAGACAAGAATATGGAGAGACAGGAGTTTACTCTAGAAATTATTGAGTGCCAGGGAGGTCCATTATGAGAAAGTCAGATACATCTCTCAGTCAGCTCCAAGCAATTAACACATATGTGAGCTTTGATGTAAGGAAATCAATCAAACAGATTGAACCCTCTATGCAGGGCTGAAATCCATGATTCTGAATTAAAAGGGTGGCAAAGTACCGAATTCAGTTAGAATTTTTAGTGAGCACTTAGGGAATTTTACACGTTAGCTAACCATATGGTTATACAGTCCTCCGGGAACTATATAGACTCCTGAGTACACTTGTTCCTCCCACATCATTTATTTCTATTTTTTTCAGTTCTTGCATTAGTCAAGCATTGTGCTGAGTTTTACGTGGACCACGTCATTAATTCTCAAAGGGGGACAATTCTATTACTATGACTATTTTATATTGCTGTAGAAACAGGCTTGGAAAAGTGCCTGTCTTTCAGCTTAGCACCAAATTGTATGTGTATGTGGTAAGCCTTTGTTACATATTTGAGTAATAGAATAATATTTCAAGTCAATATTAACACCATTTAAAAATTTTCAAGTCAGTTTTAGTGTTGTTCTATAAGTCTTTATGATTTAGTTCACAATATTACCAAATCACATGCTACATAATTATAAAAGAAACTAGAAAGATTTTTTCCCATGTGACATTTTTTATATACCTTGAGAATATATTGTAATATCCTATGAAAAATCTCATCTTGCTTTTCCTTCCTTCTCTTCACCTATTGTGTTAACTTTTCCTTACCTTTTTAGGTTAAATTTCTTACTATTTACTAGTTGTGTGAGTTTGCTCAGTGCCTCAATTCTTCACCTCTAAAGTGGGTAGAAGAATAATGATGCTTCATGGCATAGCTTTGAGAACTACAACAGATAAAACAGGCAAAGTTGTGCTTCTTAGACTATCTGTGGTGATGGACCATTTTTGTAAGGACCATTTTTCTTAAGGAAAAATTAAATTAAAAAATTAAAGGAAGTTTTGATGATTAGATTCAGCAGATGATGTAACTATGTCAAACTATTATATTTCTCAAAGCTACTCTCATTCTATACTTGTCTCATCATGAACTGATGAGGAATAGTTCACTGAATAGCAGTAGTCTACTGGCCTTGTTTTGATTTAAACCCCTAAGAGAGTATTCCTCCCATGTTAAATGCTAAATAAATATTCATGTTTCATTGAAAAGAAGCAAGGTACCAGCGACACTCTTAGTACCTTTCTTTCCTTTCAAATGTCCTGCTAACTACTTTTTTCTTCCTCCGTTTTCTCTCTTAGGTTTTTGCCACTTTCTGTCTTCCTCAACACCTTTATTGCTCTTGCTAATTTATTTTGAATGTTTCTTAAAGTTTAACCCTTGGACTCGAAGCTTTCTCTTTTTTGAATGCATTTTGTTAGAAAATCACTTTTAAATCCGTATCACCAAAGCCCTCTCCCCGCCCCCACCACACCCACCCATTGTTTTGTGTCTTCCCAGAGCCAGTTTCTAATTCAGATCATTCTTCTTCCAAGGTGATTTTAACCTTTGTTATTGCACTCCCAGATTTAGACAACAGCCTTATTATTGCTCTCTCTACTATAATATTTTTTTCCTATTTCAAATTATTTTGTATGAAGTGGTTAGTATTCACTATTTTAATATCTATTTCCACTTTGAATGACTGGCATTCATTTACTTTCTTTTAAAATTTCTATCAAGAGTTGTTAATTTGTTATTTTCCAACAAATTTTTAAATAGTGTTTATTTTTACCACAGTGATAAATAAGTCTTCTACATAGGTATTCTATTCAAAATTCAAACTCAGTCTCTGTAAAGCCTGTAGCCGAGGTCAGGATCACAGCAGCCTGACCCACGCAGGTTCACATTGGATTCGAACAGATGGCAATGAAACACAAGAGCCAAGAACTGGTGAGCCATCAGCTTTAATTCTGGCTTGCACCCGGCGGGCAAGCAAAAACACACACTGGGCTCCAAAACCCACACATTCAGTGCTCACAAAGCTACTGACTTATCCGAGTTTCCTAGAATCAAAGGTTTCTAGCTCACCAGACTTATTCACCTGTTTCCCATCTCCTCCAGCACAAACTCTTAACAACTGGCTTCTTCATCAGCACTCTGCCATCTTGGCTGCTTCTCTCCTCCACGTGGCCTTAATCTGCTCTCCTCTCTAATACTAACCTCAGGAACTCAGGAACCAAGAGAGAGAGATCAAGCTCCCAGACTGCCCCAGTTTATAGCCTAGAAAATCCAAACCTTTAATCCAATTATACAAACAAGGAAGCCTCTGTATAATGGGATTCCTAAGGAGAGTGCACCACCCTACATTATCCAATCAGTCAAGGGTGTAGGGAAGTGCTTACTCTTAAACTAAGCCTTAGGCTATGACGACCCAGCCTGCCCACAGCCTGTTCCAGAACACACATTAATATCAACGAACTTCCATGTGGGCAGCGCCATCTTTAACAAAGTGAGCATAATATATTTTATCTGCCCAACAATCCACCCTTATGCTCACTTTACTACCCACAATCTATAACACCGGCATTCTTATACAAGGAAATTAAGTACATTACACAAATTACAGCAATAGCACAAATCATACAATTTCAACAATTACAAAGATACATTTCACCAGTCTCTGAGCACTTTGCCAAAAGTGCAAAATGTCCTCGGCCTTCTCTCTAGCCATGGGAAAAGCTTCCCGGAGCAGGAGGGCCTCCAGCAAAGCCATCCCCACACCCATCAGGGTATTTCACATTGTCCAAAATTCGTAAGTCCATCCAACAAAGGAGCTTGTGCCCATCCGGTCATAGTCCAGGAAATCAGTCCACACACATAGGGCTTTAGCCTCCCCCCTCATTCTTGCCATCATGGCAAGTCTCACACTGTCCTAAAGAAAAGCATGTGGCAATGGCAGTCAGCATTTCCATCTCTGCTCTGGGGAGCATGATGGCATCCACCCCTATGTCCCAAAATCGCAGATCTACCAGGAGCGTAGCTACTCCTTGCTGCTGGGCTCTCACCTTCTGGAGACTGCGGATTGCAACTCCAGACCAATTCTCCTCATCCTCCAAAGAGGAACTGAAAACATCAGCTCCTGCTGCTGGGCTCGATCTCCGGGCCACCGCTGCCTTCTGCTCAGCAGGCCTTGCAGCTCCAGCCCCGGGCTCAGGCCCGGCCCTGGCCTCAGGCCCGGCCTCATGCCGCTGCTGGCTCTCCACAACATCCAGGGCAATCTCCAACTCACAAACCTGTAATCCCTTCTCCAGCGTCTGCTCCATTTCCAGGTGAATCTCGCAAACCTGGTCAGCCTCCTCCTCCAGCGCTTCCTTCAGCTCCAGGGTCAGCATCTGTTTCTCCCACGTTTCCTCCAGCTCCTTCCGCTGCTCGGCCTGCAGGTCCTGGGCAGCCTCTTCCATAGAGCTCTCGGTTTCCTCACGCATTGCTGTAAAAGTCAGCCAGCCTACAGTCCCCCAAAAAAACAGCTATGGGAAACCAAAACAGCAACCAGTCCTCTACTCCACCACTCAAAGGTGGTGGTGGCTCCATGCCGAACTGTATCGAATCCTGCCAAAGACTACGCCAAATGTAAAGCCTGTAGCCGAGGTCAGGATCACAGCAGCCTGACCCACGCAGGTTCACATTGGATTCGAACAGATGGCAATGAAACACAAGAGCCAAGAACTGGTGAGCCATCAGCTTTAATTCTAGCTTGCACCCGGCGGGCAAGCAAAAACACACACTGGGCTCCAAAACCCACACATTCAGTGCTCAAAAAGCTACTGACTTATCCGAGTTTCCTAGAATCAAAGGTTTCTAGCTCACCAGACTTATTCACCTCTGTTCCCCATCTCCTCCAGCACAAACTCTTAACAAACTGGCTTCTTCCTCAGCACTCTGCCATCTTGGCTGCTTCTCCTGCACATGGCCTTAATCTGCTCTCCTCTCTATACTAATCTCAGGAACCCAGGAACCAAGAGAGAGCGATCTAGCTACCGGTCCGCCCACTTTATAGCATAGATAATCCAAACCTTTAATCCAATTATACAAACAAGGAAGCCTCTGTATAATGGGATTCCTAAGGAGAGTGCACCACCCTACATTATCCAATCAGTCAAGGGTGTGGGAAAGTGCTTACTCTTAAACTAAGCCTTAGGCTATGACGACCCAGCCTGCCCACAGCCTGTTCCAGAACACACATTAATATCAACGAACTTCCATTTGGGCAGCGCCATCTTTAACAAAGTGAGCATAATATATTTTATCTGCCCAACAGTCTCTTCTTAGCTTCCTCTACCTATCTTCTAACATTTATCCTTCACAGCTTCCGTGAAGATTGTTTATAACTTAGACATGACCTCCATTTTCCCCTAATCCTTTTGAGATGCTTTGTTTGCTCAAATCTAGCTCTGTGAAGCAACCTGTTTTTCCCAAACTATGGGCTGAAGATTCTTGGGGAGTGCTAGAATGTTTGCAAGTGGTCTTTGACTCTATAATTATCCTGAAGCATCAATATTATTGATTATTTTGAATAATTAAAACTCTATTTTCATTAATAAAGATTATCTTGCTCAAAAACATCAGTAGAACATCATTCATTTCAAACAATTTGAAAACAAATCAATACAAATTATAAATCAAAGTCTGCTTATTCCCAATTGCATTCAGAAGTTTTTACATCCCACATTTTCTCCACCCTTGAAACATCCAATTTATCTCCACTTTTTTCCCCAGTTTTCTTCAGTAAAAAACTATTACCCCTGCTGGCTTACTCCCCTCACGACACTTTACATTGGGTATTGTAAAGCCAGTAGCCGCGGCCACCATCACAGCCGCCTGGCCCATGCAGGTTCGCATTGGATTCGAACAGTCGGTAATGAAACACCGGAGCCAAGAACTGGTGAGCCATCAGCTTTAATTCTAGCTTGCACCCGGCGGGCAAGCAAAACCACACACTGGGCTCCAAAACCCACACATTCAGTGCTCACAAAGCTACTGACTTATCCGAGTTTCCTAGAATCAAAGGTTTCTAGCTCACCAGACTTATTCCACTCTGTTCCCCATCTCCTGCACAAACTCTGCTCAAACTGTTTTCTTCCTCAGCACTCTGCCATCTTGGCTGCTTCTCCTGGCCTCCATGTGGCCTTAATCTGCTCTCCTCTCTGATACTTTAGGAACCAAGAGAGAGCAAGCTCCCGGCCTGCCCCACTTTATACTATAGAAATCCAAACCCTGAATCCAATCTACAAATAAGAAAGTCTCTGATACCAAGTCACCCATCTGAGGCAAAATGGGATTCCTCAGGAGTGCACCACCCTACATCATCCAATCAGTCAAAGGTGTGGGGAAAAGCTTACTCTTAAAACCAAGCCTTAGGCCATAACAATCTGGCCTGCTTACATTACAGCCTTACCCCCACACCCATCCCAAGCATAAGGGCAAATAACATCACCTGGGTGACAGGCTTCCATGTGGGCAGCTCCATCTTTAACAAAGTGAGCATATTATATTTTATCTGCCCAACAGGTATGTTCAGTTCTACATTCCAACCTTAATCAGAGATGTTAACTGTAAGGTATTTTTCACCGCCGAGAAAAAAGGAAGGGCGGCCAAGAGCCACAAAGTGTGGAATAATAAGAAGCTTTATTAAGTACCGCGCATCCCGCCCAAGGAGGTCCCTCAGCCCCCGGGACAGAGGCTAGGTGAGTTGGGTGAATTAAACTGCGTGAGAGGTATTTAAAGGGTTCCTAGGGGTCCTTTAGGGTCATGGAGCTAATATGATGTGGTGAAATCTCACTGGCTGACGGACACCCGCTCTTTTCCCAAAGATCTCTGGGAACTTTAGTTTTGGTGTGCTCGGTTGTGTGGGTGGTGGCCCTAGTCAAAGTTCCTGGGCCTGGGTTTACCACGTGACCATCCCCCATAGCCACCCCACATTAACATTGCCTAAGATGTTCTCTTTTAGCTGCTCTGCCAATTTAGTATTTATTAATGTTATTATTACCATCATCATCTGAATCTTCATTTAATTGATTTATGACTCACTTTGTTTAAGAAACTCTCTTGACAAAACTTCAGGCAAAGGATATCAGTGACTGATATCCTTTCAAATATATAACTGTATGGCCAGATTTTCTTCTACTATATCAAGCGAAACATATCACAGCAGATTGAATACAGAAGCAGATATGGAAATCCAGCTGTTTCCATTAAGCCCTGCATTAAAAGGTAAACCAGTTCCACTCTTCTCATTGATATATTTGGTTTATTGAAAATATCATTACTTTAAGTTTATATAAATATATTGCTAATATTAATATGTAATGGATTCATTGTTATTTAAAGATGAAGCAATAAATATTTTAAATATTTTTTTATGCTGAGTAGCTGTAGCTATATCTCAATTTAAAAAAACGCTTTGTAGTACTCCATAGTTTTTAACTCTAAAAAGTTTGAAAACTTTAGGATTAAAAATCTTTAGGATTGAAAAGCTTTAAGAATTAATTTAAGGGGCCTTTTGCTACTATATACCTTCTCTGGTTCTCTAGCTTCATAAGTTATAATAGATATAATTTACTGAGTGTCTACTATACAGAGGCATAGCTAATCGGTACAGTAATAACCCTGTAATTAGCTTTCTTATTCTAATTGTTTAGATATGGGAACTTGTGTTTAGAGAAATTTAGAAAAAACAAAACATTTTTTTTTAAAAACTGAGTGGTAGAGTCAGACTATTACTTGACTCCAAACATCTAGTGTCTTTTTACTGTTTAACACTCTTTATCATAAATGCATGTTATTCCTAAAACCAATCCTTATGGCATCATTACAATTCTACACACAAGTAGTTAATAAACAAAATGATTATAGGACAGATATGTATAGCCATTTTTTAGAAACCCTTAATGACTAAGAGTAGTCTTCAAATGACCTACTTGTATTGAGAACTATTTTTTTTCTAGATTATTTTTAGTTCTTGATTGCCTTCTGTAGACAGTGGGATATGAATTTTGAAATCATTAGGTTTCAAAGAATAAGCACAATTCATTCAACTTCTACTTAAGGTAAGCTTTCAAAGCTTAATTTTATAGTAATTCACCTCTGGATGTTTAACTTGATCTGAAAATATTTCATAATTCCATTTCCTGATAATATGCTTAGTCATTTCTCTGCAGAGAAAATGAGATCTTCAGAGTTATCAGGGCATAATTAAGCTTTGTTCAATTAACGGACCTGCTGTCATGCTTGCAGGGCGCTGTGTTCTATAACTCAGAAAACAGCATCACAGAAGATTCTGGCTTTTGTAGACTGAGCCAACAATTACCACACAGGGCTCAGAACTCCCACAACTGCAAAAAAAATTAATAATCTATTTTATTTTTTCCTGAGAACGTCCTGGAGGAAAGAGCTGTACAGAGCAACTGATTCATCTTGAAGCAACCTTAAATAAACTTTGTGCTAGGATAAGGTGACCAGATTTTAAAATTGGTAAAGCGGGACACCATTGATGGGGGCGGGGGGGTTCTTGATTAAAAATTTGATCTATATGGAGCAAAAAAAAATTTTCATAGAATGCAAAAATAGTATTGTAATATATTTTTTAAAATTTCAACGTAAGTACAATTTACAAATAAAATACATTAAAAATTATGTATAGTAGCATTTTATTCTTTGGCATATTTCTCATTTGAGTGAATTTTTTTTAGTAGATTGCTGTCGTTGCTTAAAAGGTCATGAAAATTTTCACATGAATTTGTTAAATTATATTTCACACATAAAATGGCTTTTAAAGTCTCAACACTTAATTGTGATTTTTCTGATGTCCACACTTTATTTACCATAGAAAAAAATGCGTTCAGTCGCAGAATTTACCAGTTCCTGGTAAAGAGCGCGTATTCCACAATTTTTAGTGCATTATTGTATGGAGCATGATTTGTTTTAAAATGATGAAGTATTTCTTACCATTTGTTCTCTATTGTGATTTTTGCTGATGCCCAAGATTTAATCTTTTTCTTACCAATCTATTTTTTTAATAATGATACCTCATTAAAAAGATTATTTTCTGAAATATTACTATATGGGAAATTTTGAGTGAGTCAGAGGTATAGGGTTACATGGTCCCGAAACCCGATGCCGGAGCTGCACGAGCGCTCCCCGCGTCCAGCCCCGCCTCCCGCTGGAGACCTGGAGACCGAGTGCCTTAAGCCTCGTGGAGCCTGGAGCCGCACGCTGGCGTCCAGGACGCTGGCCTATGTGTAGTTAGGGGATTTGACAGCCGCTGCCCCAGCAGGTACGTTCAGGCCGAAGTTGTTTGTTTTGTGGCCCCCCGCTTGTGGCAGCCATCTCTTACGGCAGTGCCGGCGCTTCCAGGTCGAGGTGGGGTCTCTCTGTCAAAAACCATATATTCTCTTCCGGTTCTCCCGCCATTCCCTAGCTTTTCTTGCACTCTTTCCAAAAATTGGGACTTTTTAAAAACACTGCGGGATGCGGGACAAATTGTTAAAAATTGGGACTGTCCTGCCAAAAGTGGGATGTCTGGTCACCTTATGCTAGGAGTGATCTAGTAGGTGACACCTACCATGGCATCAGGGAGAAGAGGAACACCCCGAAATAGCACAAAAAAACAAAGGAGTTATCTGAGGAAAGAAATTTGTTTTTGTCAAATTGAATGTAAAGACTTTCAAATGAAAATGTCAAGTAGGCAGTTGGAAATCTCTGACTGAGGTTAGGTAAAGAGCAGGATGAAATTTATAGAAGTAAATGTTTTAGATTAAAGGTGAGAGATAAATCCAAACCTTTTTTTTTTTTTTTTTTTTTTTTTTTACAATGACTGAGATAGAGAGTCAGAGAGAGGGGGATAGATAGGGACAGACAGACAGGAACGGAGAGAGATGAGAAGCATCAATCATCAGTTTTTTGTTGCGACACCTTAGTTGTTCATTGATTGCTTTCTCACATGTGCCTTGACCACGGGCCTTCAGCAGACCGAGCAACCCCTTGCTGGAGCCAGCAACCTTGGGTCCAAGCTGGCAAGCTTTTTGCTCAAGCCAGATGGGCCTGCGCTCTAGCTGGCGACGTTGGGGTCTCGAACTTGGGTCCTCCACATCCCAGTCCGACACTCTATCCACTGCGCCACCACCTGGTCAGGCACCTTTTTCTTTTTTTAATGGAAATTGCAAAAATAAACAAAGTTAAAGTGATAATTGCTAAACCTTGTATATATCTTATGTTAGACTGAAAGGTAATGAAAACAACAAGGTAAAAATGGCACGACATAAAAAAAAGTGGTAGAATATGCAAATGCCTCCAAGGTCTAACGATAAAAAAATTTTAAAGAAAGACTATTTTATCAACCATAAAAGATATTCTAGGGGAGGACTAAGGAGAGGGGAAGAATAGCATGTTTCTTAATAAGGAGGTCATTGGTGACTTGCGAATTGTTTGTGTAGGAGCTAGGTCCTGCCAGTGAACCTGAGAATGGAAATAAGATGATTGCTTAAGGGACCAGTGGAAAGACAATAATTATAAATGAAGAGATGAAAATAAATAAACAAGGTTTTAGAGAAGACTGATAGATAAAGTTATGATGATACTTAGATGGCTTGAGAGAAAAGTTTCATTATCTTTAGGTTGTCCACTAAGCATGTGAAAGTATAGTCATTGAGCACCTATGACAGACAAGCACTGTTCGGGGTGCTTAGAATATACCAGTGACCCATTTAACCACAAATCTCTCTCTATACTGTGAAGCCTAATTGTGAGTGTGTTTAAGGAGCTCTTCTTGGCCTTGGGCTAATTAAGCATTGTTGGCCTTGGGCTAATTAAACTAGTGTGTCACAAGTGTGTTAGGCTTGCTCCTTTGTATTTTGCCTGATGGTGCATGAGCATAGGGTAGTGCCTTGTAAGTATAGTCTATGGAAGGCTGCTGGGTGGGGGGGGTGCTTGCCCTTGGGGTGGCAGATTGCAAATTGTGGATTGCCTGCCTGCTTGGCAGGGGCCTTTGTTTGCTATTGTTTGCCAAGGAAGGGTCCCCCCCACCACCACCTGTTTTGGGCTTGTGAATACATGGAGATAAAAGGAAGCAGTTTTCCCTGCCTGCTTGCTCATCACCATTGCAAGACTAATAAATGGAATGGCCCACCATTTTCTGGCTCCACAGTTCCTTTACCATCTGCCTGAATCTAATGTGAACCTGTATGATTACGGCCACCGACCTTACAAACATCATTAAGAAAATCATGTTGTTGTATATATACTGTGGTATACTAGCAAACTGGCAAACTGGAAAAAATTAAGATTAAAACAAAAAGTTCTGATGTAATGTTTGAGGACTCCCTAGGTGTCAATATTTACACAATGGCCAGTTTCTAGATGCAGAATGATACCATTGATACGGAGGTGAGGAAGATGGGCAGAATCGCACCCAAAAGCCAGCATGAGCAGCACACCACTGTCTTGGCTTGTCTGTCTTTGTGTTCCCGGTACGTTACCATATATCTGCCTTTACTTGATTCATCTGTAAATTGGAGAAAGTATTTTGCAGACATTATGAGTCGAGAGTTTATTGTTGAGAAGTTTAGATGGAATCAAAAGCAGAAGAAATTAAAGCTATGAAAAAAATCACCCTAAGTCATAGATCTTTATATTTGAAAACATTTTTAAATTTAGATGTGAAAAACAACCGACAATTGAAAAATAAACTCACAGATGGTAGACAACTTTTAGAAACTCTTTATAACACCTCACTGATCTAACATCATCAGGGAAAGAGTTGTTTCACATAAATGACTTTTCCTGTTAAATAGAACTTACAGATTTTAGCACCAGCATTTTTTAATTTTAAACAAGTTTATATGAAAACTTTTCAAAAATGGCTTAGAAAACTTTCTGCCTTCTTTATTTTTATGACATATATTTTGAGTTTAAAAATAATGCAAGATCATTATATAACATTTTACATTAGAGACATATAAAGGAGAAAAGTCTATTTCTAATATCATCATTCAGAGATAATTAATATTAACCATGTTGGCTTATTACCTCTCCAACTTATTAGCATTCATATTTTTAAAAGTTAAAACCAGAATATGTCATAAATGTGTGAATCTTTTCCCGCATCACTATTTTTGAAACACATGATATTTGATGACTGCATAATATTTCACCAAATGGTTAAATTAGAATTATTTTAAATATATATATACTGTTAGTCATTTAGGTGTTTTAATTATAGTGTGTAGTAATGCACAACCTCATGTATCTCTGTATAAATCTATGACTTTTTAAAAATATTTTTTACAGAGACAGAGAGAGAGTCAGAGAGAGGGATAGATAAGGACAGACAGACAGGAACAAAGATGAGAAGCATCAATCATCAGTTTTTCGTTGTGACACCTTAGTTGTTCATTGATTGCTTTCTCACATGTGCCTTGACCAGGTGGCTACAGCAGACCAGGTAACTCCTTGCTCAAGCCAGTGACCTTGGGCTCAAGCTGGTGAGCTTTTGCTCAAACCAGATGAGCACGTGCTCAAGCTGGCAACCTTGGGGTCTCGAACCTGGGTCCTCTGCATTCCAGTTTGATGCTCTATCCACTGCGCCACTGCTTGGTCAGGCTAAATCTATGACATTTTTAATAATAAATTAAAATTAATTTATTATTAATTCTAAAAATATATTTCTAAATTTCTAAAATATCTCATTTTTATCTAAAAAATAAAAGAATTAGGTCTAAAGACAAGGTTATTGCTTCAAACTTTTAGTGGAATTGGTAAAATTTTAGTATCTATTGGTCAAACCTTGACTTCAGAAAAATTATGACAGTTACTAGCATTGCAAAGAAATATATGAGAGTACCCATGTTTATGTGGTTTTGCCATCAGCAAGCATTAACATCTTTGCTATTGTTTTCAAACCATGTGCTCTATATCATAATAATTCAGAGTCTTGGTCATGTATATAAATGAGATAAATGAGGTAATGTAAGGAAAAGCACCTAAAACACTTCCTGGCACACAGTCACTATTTAGTAAATAACAATATAGGTCTCATTTGGGAGTTCACACAATAAATGTTTATTTTTTTATTCACATTTCAGTATGGGTCAGCGAGGCGTATGGTCCATGCAATCATTCAGAGATTCAGGCTTTTTTCATCTGTTGGCTATGCCATCACTTTGGGTGATGTCAGTTAGTACATTCAGGATTTTTCTTTTTTCCATTTTTATCTAGCATTATGGATCTATAATTGACATACAATATTTTGTAAGTTTAAGGTATAATAATTTGATACTTATATATATTGTTAAGTAATTACCACAATAATGTTAGTTAACACCTCTCACATAATTTGTGTGTATGTATGTTTAGTGGGAACATTTAAAATCTACTCTTAACAACTTTCAAGTACACAGTACAGTATTATTAGCTATAGTCATCATGCTGTATAGTATTCCTATAAGTGAATTCAATAATCACAATTATAGTTGCAAAAACTAGGAACAAAATTTGCTCTAAATATTATCCACTGCCATTGAATATACTAATATTAAAAATTAGTATATAGTAGGAAAAATTAATTATGTATTGTGGAATAGAGGAACTGATGTGATTGGTATATGACTATGATATGGTAAAAAGCTACTTCTAATTTCACTTTTACTAGATATGTGATCTTCCTCTGAAGAATGTTTCCATCATACAGATGTTAGGCTTAGGTGAGATCAAGTATCCAGAAGCCATAAAAATGTTATCAAAATAAAGTAATACTTCTATATTAAATAACATTATTTATAGTTTTGGTAAAGCCTTAATTTTTAATCACCTAATTTTTCTTGCTGTGACTGGTTTAGATATATTTTACACAAGAACTGCAGTAATTTATTCTTGATAGTACAATAGATAATGCACCTTTAAACTAGTTATTAAAATATCTCTTCAGCCAGACCAGGCGGTGGCACAGTGGATAGAGTGTGGGACTTGGATGCGGAAGACCCGGGTTCGAGAACCCGAGGTCGCCAGCTTGAGCGTGGGCCCATCTGGCTTGAGCAAAAGCTCGTCAGCTTGGACCCAAGGTCACTGGCTGCAGCAAGGGGTTGCTCGGTCTGCTGAAGGCCCGCGGTCAAGGCACATGTGAGAAAGCAATCAATGAACAACTATGGTGTCGCAACGGCAACGAAAAACTAACGATTGATGCTTCTCACCTCTCTCTGTTCCTGTCTGTCTGTCCTTATCTATCCCTCTCTCTGACTATCTCTCTGTCCCTGGGGAAAAAAAATCTTCTCAAAGAGAGGAACTTTGTCAATTTCTACCTAGGCCTTTTACCAGGAGTAGCCTACTAAAAAGTAACAGTACCTCCCAGGTTAGTTATTCTACTCTCATTTTCATTGATGGTAGCCTGCTTTGTCTCTAATGTTCCTGGGAAGGCAACCCCCTCACATCAGTTGTTGTCTATGTAGTTGGCCAGTTACTGACTAGTCATTTCAAAATGCTATTTAGCTCATAGCACTAGTAACTATAATGTTTAAGTATTCAGGAGAATGTTTCTAGGGCAGCTAGATTAGAACTCAAATCTGGAGGATGTCTATGAAACAGAATTAAATCCTAAATATATATACTTGTAAATTAAAAAATAATAATAATTCAGTGTAATTTAGTACATTTACAATGTTGTGCAACTACCACCTCTAACTAGTTTAAAAATAAATTTATTACTACAAAGTGAAAAACTTGACCCATTAAGCAATTTATCCTCTCCTTCCCTTCAGATCCTGGCAGCCATCAATCTGAATTGCATGCTTTTTAAAACTTTATTTGGAAATTTCAAATTTATGAAAATGATACCAAAATAAGCTGGAGCTCATGCTATCCATCATTATGAAGCTAATACAAAGAGACAAGGACTGAGGTGAATACAAGTGTCTTTACTCTAATTACCAGCAGATGTCAGAAGGCAGAGGGTTTTGGTTCAAAAGTCTGCCCTAACATCCTCATTTTGCAGACCTGTTTTATGTGGTGATTGGGGCTAGTTAGAGCTTTGGAAAGAAATGCGGTTACTTGTCCTTTCTTATGTCCAGATTCTATTCTTCATTAGGCCTCAGCATGTTCACCATCCTTGGAAATTAGATTTCCACCCTTGTTACTTTTCTCAGGGACTTAGATTGGCTCCAAGCACTCTGTGGTCAGGGCTGTGGACTCCTGCATTTGACTTGGTTTTCAAGGCTTGATATTCAGGCGAAGGAAGCATTTCAGTTGACATTGTTATGTCTGAAAAAAGAACGCTCAGACAATTTTACAGCATAGAGTGGGAATATGTCTATTGTCTATTCCTTTATAAGAGTTGAAAAACAAAAATAGTGCAAGGAATACCTATGTGTACTTTACCCAGACCTCCTATTGTTAATATCTTACTCCACTTACTTTTTTCTGTATATAATTATCTTGCCCTAGGCCCTGGCTGACTGGCTTAGTGGATAAAGCATTGTCCCAGCCTGCCAGAGGTCATGGGTTCAACTCCTGGTCAGGGCATTTATGAGAAGTAATCAATGAGTACATAACTAAATGGAGCAATTAAGTGAAACAAGTTGATATTTCTCTGTCTCTCTCTCCCTTCCTCCCTCTCTCTCTATCTCAAAGTAATGAAAATTCTTTTTTAAAAAAAGGTACTAATTTCCAGATGAGGCACAGGGGAAGAGGCTTCAAGTTGGTGGACATGAGGTGCAGCGCTGATTCGGGAGGTGTAGAGCTCAGATAAATTGCATGGTATCTGTAAAGCCAGTAACCATGGACACCATCAGAGCCGCCTGGCCCATGCAAGTTCGCATTGGATTCGGACAGACGGTAATGAAACAACGAAGCCAAAAACTGGCACAAACTCTGCACAAACTGGCTTCTCCTTCACTCCGCCATCGTGGCTGCTTCTCCTCTCCTCCATGTGGCCTTCCTCTGCTCTATTCCTAGAACGTAATCCCTCTTTTCTTGAACAACGTGATGTCTCTTCATTTTAAAAACTTTTGACGCGAGGGAAGCAAGATGGCGACGGAGTAAGCGGACGTACCAACTTCCAACTCCCAGAACCAAAGTGGATTATAACTCAATTTTAAGAACCATCATCTGGATAAACCAACTTTGAACTAAACTAAGTGGACTCTTCAACCAAGGAACACAGAAGAAGCCACATTGAGACTGTAGGAATAGCGAAACCGCAAAGAGGGCTGCCCAGCTCCCCGGAGTAAACGGCAGCCCGGAGAGACCCGCATGGCGGGAGAAAAGTTTGGCGGAGAGGGAGGGATCTGGGTCCCAGGAACCAAGCCCCAGCCTACAGTCCTAGAGCATAGAAGAGGTGTTTGGACAGTTTTGAACTATGAAACAAGTGAGGGAGCTCCCAGGCCTACAGTGTGGAGAATTAGGTCCCTTCCTACTCTGCTGAGGGTTGCTGAAGGGTTTCGGGCGGCAGGAAGCTGAAACGCGGTTCTGTCGGCGTGGGCAGAGGCCAAGCCGCTGTGAGCTCAGTCTAGTCCAGCAGGGTCGGAGGGGACGCGCAAAAGCGGTCGGGAAGCTGCTGGTCTGCCTGTAATCGCACCTACGGGGACAAAGTGGGAGGCCAGGAATGGGCAGAAATCTGCTCTGCAACCCTGCGCAAGCCAGCCCTGACTGCGGGGACCGGGCTAGGACCAGGGACGGGCGGGGGCTCACAGCTGAGCTCACGCTACCAGCCCCGCCCGGCCGGAGAAACCACAGTTTGCCATTATATGTGCACCAGCGGGCTCCCAACGCGGGGGTGGGGTAGAGTCCGGGACGAGTGGAAGTACGCAGCTGAGCGGAAGACAGCAAACACGCCAGGCCCAATAAACCTGGGATTGCAACCCTGTGCAGAAGGACCCTGGCCTTGAGGGCAGGGCTAAAGCTCCGGACGGGCAAAGGCTCACAGCTGAGAGCACGTTAAAACCTCTGCCCAACCCGCAAAACTGTGGCGAGCAAGCTCTGACTGAGGGTTCTGGGCGGAAGTTCGGAAATAGGCTGGGTCCACAGCTGAGCAAAGGTGCTCACCTCTACCCTTGGTGCTGACGCTTGTGGCTTGAGTGACAGCCCCTCCCGCGGAGGAGAAGCACAAATCACAGCAAAAGCTACAGTGGGCCGGCGCTGGCAATGCCCATACCCAACCACCCTGGGCGCGGCAGAGGGGGTGGAAGGCCGGCAGACAGACCACACCGGGAGAACAAAAAGGCAACACCTACTGGACTCCAGTGGCCACAACTTGCTTATACACAGACAAAATGGGCAGGCAGAGGAATGCAAACCAAATGAATCAAGAGAAATCCCCAGAGAAGGACCTGAATGAACCAGATATAACCAAATTACCAGAAGCAGAATTTAGAATAATGATAGTTAGGATGTTCAAAGAAATTAGAGCAACAATGGATAGTCATTATGAATACCTAAATAAAGAGATAACAAGTATCAAAAACAAAATTGAAATAATAAAAGAGAATCAGACAGAAATGACAAATACAGTATCAGAACTGAAGACCACAATGGAAGGAATTAAAAGCAGGATGAATCACACTGAGGATCGAATAAGCGAGTTAGAGGACACAATAAACAAAGGCACAGAAGCAGAGAAGAAAAAGGAAAAGAGACTCAAAAAATGTGAGGAAACTCTAAGGGAGCTCTGTGACAACATGAAGAGAAACAACATTCGCATCATAGGGGTGCCTGAAGAAGAGGAGAGAGGACAGGAAATGAAAACTTTGTTCAATCAAATCATAGCAGAAAACTTTCCTAAATTAATGCTGGGAATCACTCCACACGTTCAAGAAGCACACAGAACTCCATTAAAGAGAAACCCAAAAAGATCTACACCAAGACACATAATAGTTAAAATACCAAAGCTAATGAATAAAGAAAAAAATTTAAAAGCTGCTAGAGAAAAAAAGGCTATCACCTACAAAGAGCCCCCATAAGGATGACATTGGACTTCTCAACAGAAACACTTGAGACCAGAAGGGAATGGCAAGATATAATCAAAGTAATGCAGAACAAGAACCTACAACCAAGACTACTTTATCCAGCAAGGCTAACGTTTAAAATTGAAGGAGAAATAAAGAGCTTCCCAGAAAAAGAAAGCCTGAAGGAATTCATAAAAACCAAACCAATTCTGCAAAAGATACTAAGGGGCCTTTTGTGAACAGTTTAAAGGGCGGAAAGAATAGAGCAAAAGAAGAATAAAGCTTTAAAGAATAAAATGGCAATAAAAAACCACATATCAATAATAACCTTAAATGTAAAGGATTAAATGATCCAATCAAAAGACATAGGGTAGCAGCGTGGATAAAGAAACAGGACCCATACATATACTGTCTACAAGAGACACACCTTAAAACAAAAGATGCACATAGACTGAAGGTAAAAGGATAGAAAAATATATTTCATGCAAATGGAAATGAAAAAAAAGGAGAGGTAGCAATACTTATATCAGGCAAAATGGACTTTAAAACAAAGGCTGTAGTAAGAGATAAAGAAGGACACTACATAATGATAAAGGGAACAATTCAACAGGAAGATATAACTATTATAAATATCTATGCACCAAATATAGAAGCCCCGACATACATAAAGCAGACTTTAATGGATATATAGGGCGAGATTAACAGCAATACTATCATAGTAGGGGATTTCAATACCCCTCTAACAACACTGGATAGATCCTCAAGAAAGAAAATTAATAAAGAAACAGCAGACTTAAAGGAGACACTAGATCAACTTGATTTAATAGATATCTTCAGAACTTTTCACCCTAAAGCAGTAGAATATACATTCTTCTCAAGTGCTCATGGTACGTTTTCTAAGATAGACCACATGTTAGGACACAAAAATGGTCTCAATAAATTTCAGAAGATTGAAATCATATCAAGCATTTTCTCTGATCACAATGCCATGAAACTAGAAATTAACCACAAAAGAAAAACTGAAAAATACTCAAACACTTGGAAACTAAATAGCATGATATTAAATAATGAATGGATTAACAATGAGATCAAAGAAGAAATAGAAAAGTTTCTAGAAACAAATGATAATGAGCATACATCAACTCAAAATATATGGGACACAGCAAAAACAGTTCTGAGAGGGAAGTTTATTGCACTACAGGCATATCATAAGAAGCTATAAAAAGCTCAAATAAGCAACCTGACCCTGCATCTAAAAGAACTAGAAAAACAACAACAAATAAAACCCAAGTCAAGTAGAAGGAAGGAAATAATAAAGATCAGAGCAGAAATAAATGACATAGAGGCTAAGGAAACAATACAGAGGATGAATGAAACCAGAAGCTGGTTCTTTGAAAAGGCAAACAAGATTGATGAACCTTTAACTAGACTCACCAAGAAAAAAAGAGTGAGGACTCAAATAAATAAAATTAGAAAGGACAGTGGAGAAATAACAACTGACACAACAGAAATACAAAGCATTGTAAGAAAATACTATGAAGAACTATATGCCAAAAAATTAGACAATCTTGGTGAAATGGACAAATTTCTTGAATCATATAACCTTCCAAAAATCAATCTGGAAGAATCAGAACACCTAAACAGACCAATTACAACAAATGAGATCGAAATAGTTATCAAAAAACTCTCAAAAAAGAAAAGTCCTGGGCCTGATGGCTTCACAAGTGAATTCTATCAAAAATTCAAAGAAGAACTAACTCCTATCCTCCTCAAGCTATTTCAAAATATTCAATAGGTAGGAAGACTTCCAAACTCCTTCTATGAGGCGAGCCTAATTGTGATCCCAAAATCGGGCAAAGACAACACAAAGAAAGAAAATTATAGGCCTATATCCCTTATGAAATTAGACACTAAAATTCTCAACAAAATATTAGCCAACCGGATCCAGCAATATACGAAAAAAATCATACACCATGATCAAGTGCGATTTATTCTGGAGAGGCAAGGCTGGTTCAATATTCGCAAATCAATCAATGTGATTCATCACATAAACAAAAGGAAGGACAAAAATCACATGATAATTTCAATAGATGCAGAAAAGGCATTTGATAAAATCCAGAACCCATTCATGCTCAAAACTCTCAGTAAAATGGGAATACAGGAATCATTTCTTAACATGATAAAGGCCATCTACGATAAACTGACAGCAAACATCATACTAAATGGACAAAAATTCAAAGCAATCCCCTTAAGATCAGGAACCAGGCATGGATGCCCCCTTTCACTACTCTTATTCAACATTGTTTTGGAAGTCCTAGCTACAGCAATCAGACAAAAAGAAGAAATAAAAGGCATCCAAATTGGAAAAAAAGAAGTAAAACTGTCACTATTTGCAGATGATATGATATTGTATATTGAAAACCCTAAAGTTTAGGTAAAAAAACTACTGGACCTTATAAATGATTTCAGCAAGGTGGCAGGATATAAAATTAATACTCAGAAATCAGAGGCATTTCTATATACCAATAATGAACTGTCAGCAAAAGAAATTAAGGAAACAATCCCCTTCACCAATGCAGCCAAAAAAATAAAGTACCGAGGAGTAAATTTAACCAAGGAGGTTAACGACTTGTACTCGGAAAATTATAAAACATTGATAAAAGAAATCAAGGAAGATACAAACAAGTGGAAGCATATACCGTGCTCATGGCTAGGAAGAATAAACATCATTAAAATGTCTATATTACCCAAAGCAATTTATAAATTCAATGCAATACCAATTAAAATACCAATGACATACTTCAAAGATATAGAACACATATTCCAAAAATGTATATGGAACCAAGAAAGAACACGAATAGCCTCAGCAATCTTAAAAAGAAAAAATAAAGCAGGAGGTATCACTCTTCCAGCTATCAAGGTTTACTATAAGGCCATTATACTCAAGACAGCCTGGTACTGGCATAAGAACAGGCACATAGATCAATGGAACAGAACAGAGGACCCAGAAATAAACCCACAGCTTTATGGACAACTGATATTTGACAAAGGAGGAAAGAACATACAATGGAGTAAAGACAGCCTCTTTAACAAATGGTGTTGGGAAAATTGGATATCTACCTGCAAAAAAATGAAACTAGACCATCAACTTACACCATTCACAAAAACAAACTCAAAATGGATAAAAGACTTAAATGTAAGTCGTGAAACCATAAGCATCTTAGAATAAAACATAGGCAGCAAGCTCTCCGACATCTGTAGCAGCAGTATATTTGCCGATTTATCCCCACAGGCAAATGAAATAAAAGGCAAGATAAACAAATGAGACTATATCAAACTAAAAAGTTTTTGCACAGCTAAAGACAATAAGAACAGAATAAAAAGACAAACCACAAAATGGGAGTACATATTCGACAGCACATCTGATAAGGCTTTAATAACTAAAATTTATAAAGAACTTATAAAACTCAATACCAGGAAGACAAACAACCCAATCAAAGAGTGGGCAAAAGAAATGAATAGAAATTTCTCCAAAGAGGACATACAGATGGCCAATAGGCATATGAAAAAATGCTTAACATCACTAATCATTAGAGAAATGCAAATTAAAACCACAATGAGATATCACCTCACACCAGTCAGAATGGCACTCATCAGCAAAACAATACAGAATAAGTGCTGGCGAGGATGTGGAGAAAAGGGTACCCTTTTGCACTGCTGGTGGGAATGTAGACTGGTGCATCCACTGTGGAAAACAGTTTGGAGATTCCTCAGAAAATTAAAAATCAAACTGCCTTTTGACCCAGCTATCCCACTTATAGGAATATACCCTAAGAACACCACAGCACTGTTTGAAAAGAAGAAATGCTCCCCCATGTTCGTGGCAGCATTGTTCACAATATCGAAGATTTGGAACCAGCCCAAGTGTTCGTCAGAAGACGGGTGGATTAAAAAGCCATGGTACATATATACTATGGAATCCTACTCAGCCATAAGAAATGATGACATCGGATCATTTATAACAAAATGGATAGACCTTGATAACATTATATGGAGTGAAATAAGTAAATCAGAAAAAAAGAAAAACTGAGAACAGCATGATTTCATACATAGGTGGGACATAAATGTGAGAATATGAGACATGGACAAGAGAGTGGTGGTTACGGGATGGGGGAGGGAGGGAAGAGTGGGATAGAAAGGAGGGAAGGGACACAGGGAATACCAGACAGAAGGTGACAGAGGACAATTTGACTTTTGGTGACGGGTATGCAACACAATTGAATGATAAGATAACCTGGAGATGTTTTCATTGTACATATATACCCTGATTTATTGGTGTTACCCCATTAGAATTAATAATAAAAAATATATAAAAGAAAATAAAAAAGGTACTAATTTGCCCTACTCACAAGCCACCAAGACTGTGTTTCTTAGAGGACAGACATGGTTGTGTCTCTTGTCAATTGATGTTTCTTGGCACCAGTTCAAAGGCGAACACTAATTCCCAATTTGGCGTGCTGTGAAAAAGGGAACTTTATTTGGTCCAAAGAACTTAGTAGTGCTACAACATGGCTGTGAAACCAGCAGGCTCTGAAACAGCTCCATTGTAATGCAAATGACTGTGAGAACAGCCTGGTGTAGACAGCTCAGGGCCAGGCTCCTCTCCTACTAGATAGTTCTGCTCTGCTCTGCTCCATCCCATGCTGGTCTGCTTCACTCTGCTCTGGGGAGACATCTTTCTGTGTGCATGTCTGTGTCTAAAATTCTCGTTTCTAACAACACAAATACTGGATTAGGTACCAACCCACTCGAGTATGACTTCATCTTAATTATATCTGCAAAGCCTGTATTTCCAAATAAAGTCACATTCTGAGATACTGGGGATTAGGACTTCAATATGTAATTTTGTAGGAACATCAACCCATAACAATAGACTTTAGAGAACACTCTAAAAGTTTATTAAAAGCAGAATTTTAATGTATGTGATATTGCTCTTCTACAGGCCCTCTGGTAACATTTTTTTATGCTGCTTTGCAGAACTTACGTTCAAAGAGTAAACAGATTTAGTATTTCTAAAATTGTGTTTCTGATACTTAGTATTCTTATGCAATAGAGAAATTTCCTATTCAAATAGATAGGTTTATGAGTGCTTAGAGATTATGAACCTGAATTTTGCTGAAGCAGGCAGGTTTGCAAATTTTGGCAGTGTTGACATTCCAAGAAAAAAGGTAATGAATTTCAACTCCAAGAGATTCAAATCTGATTATCAATTTAGAAGTGTGTGGGGTTAATATAAAATTTACCAGAAGTAAAATATTTAGAGGGACAGTGGAGATATCAGAATTTAGGGACTTGGAGAACATGCAATTTTTCTCTTAAGAAAAGATAATTATATTCAAAATAAAGAATATAGTATTCTCAGTCCCCAAACACAAAAATAGGATGCTGGTTATTTTACAATAAAAAATAAATTTGAAAATACTTAGTTTTTTACTGTGCCCAGTGGAAATATCTCTTAAAATTTGATCAGAAAGTTAAAACTGTCTTTTTATTTCTTTTTCCTTTTCCCTACAGAAACATCTCATCCATAGTTTCCAAATTTCATCTTTATTCATATCTTTATGAAAAATTTTGTTGTTTTTACCTCCTTAAATTTTGCCTTATCCAGAAAGATTATGTGAGTCATAAAGGAAATGATATTCCTTACTCAGGAAGGACATTCCAAGAGTAAAATTTGTAATTATGAATTATATTAAATAGTTAAAATGGAGAATAGCTTCATTTAACAAATTGTATTTTAGTTAATCTTGAGGAATTCCCAGTTTCTAGCATTGTACCTTGAGTAGAAGAAACTTATTAATATTACCAGCCCCCTTTGACTTGTTAAAATAATACTCTGTTGAATATTTTTAGCTAAAAATTAATATTTTGTTCTTATATTATTACTAGTAAAAGAATATTCTTACCTGGAATGGGAACACATAAAAAATGTCAGAAAGATATATATTCTTGAAGAATTTAATTCTTATACCTACAGTATCTTGTTCTCACCATTCATTTTTCAATCATCAACTTCAAATTTATTATTTACACAATATGAAGGCATTTTTATTCTATTCTGAGTATTTGACCTAAATAGCATAGCAAGTTTATTTTATCTCTCCTCTTAGGAAGCTTTGTTTTGATGGATCTCTCCTCATGAATGATTAGACAATATTGGATTATAAATTCCATCAAAAACATAGTATTTCAGAGTTGAATGTTTATTTCACAAAAAACATAAAAAAACAAATCTGCCAATTTTATATAAAGCTTTTTTTCATGTGTGTCGTATGAGAAAATATTTATGTAGTGAGAAATAAAAAATGTTGATAGTCATAGAAGTAAGCATACAACAGAAATACATGAATGGTCATTTTCTTTGCTCATATTAAAATTTCCTATAAAAAATTTAAATGTCGCTAAGTTTACAAATTTAAGCTATTACAGAGTAAAAGAAATATAAAAAAGTTTGCTTCATAGTTACTGAAAATTGAGGATCTGTACTGATTCAGTAAAAGTACCTGGTCTTTCTAGAATAATGAAACAAAACCTCAAAAAAGACATTGTTTTCTCTGTTCATTTTGATCATTGACCATTAGGTTAAAAGTAGAAATTAAATCCCCCTTGTGGAAAATGAGTGTTGAAATTCTGTAAATGCTGATTTGCGGTAAAGATATTTAGAATGAATTCAACTTTCTCTGCTTTGACCTTTCAATATAGACCTTAAATTCCAGGGAGAAAAAAATATACGAATATGAAACTTTAGTGAAATAATTGTCACTTAAAAATTTGAACCTGAGTATTCCTCTCAGATAGTGATTCAACATGGTCTCTTTCAGAAAACTCGATGCTCCTCTTCAGTTATACGCACTTCCAGTTATCTGTTTGTAAATAGAAATATTGTATACTAAAATGATGGTTTCCTTTTTGTATTGGGCTATAATTCCCAGTGTACATTAATGTGTGCATTTCCTATTCAGTACCCAATGAAATATCAATTAAGCTTCTCTGCATCTTTTTTACTGGTCAGGAGGAAAGACTGCTGTGTGCTCAACAGCTGCTGAGATGCCGGTGGGCTAATTAATAACACAACATTTCCTTTAAGGAAGTGGCAAATTTCCTGTCCATGAAAATTAGGAATGTTGGTCTCTGTGGCAATTTGGCACAGGGTTGCCTTTTCCCTGAAATTTTTTTTTCTAATAGCCTCAGAAAAACAGTACCACTCTTAGTCTTAAACTTAGAACAGACTGGATGTAAAATATGTTGTAATTTTTTTCCCTGTCTTCACTTTTCCTTCTACATTATCTTCTCCCTTTGAAGTTTTGTTTGTCTTATTTGGGAGTCTGACAACTACTTTATCATGAGGTAGGATACTTAGTACTTTATAAAATAATTGTGCTTCTTTTACTTTAAAACCAACAAAATAAACCCGAATCAGTACCTAATTTAACAAACTCTTCTGCATTAATAAATTGCAAAAGTGCCACATCTTCTGTGGAATGTTGCGTCATCCCCTCCAAATTAATACGAATTCATTTTTTTAAAAGTATCTAAATCTATATTCATAGATACAGATATATTCAAATAGGTATAGATATAGATGATATATATACATACTTATGAAGTAAATATCCACATATGTAAATGTGCAACATTTAAATAAAATGTTTAAAATTATTTGTAAGAACATAACAGAAAAACTTGAGAACTACTATATATATAATAATTTATAAATTATTCTAACATAATTAATATAAGCGTAATGATTCTAACAATTTTTTTAGTTGCTTTAAATATAAACTATATGTATTATTTATTATCAATCATTGTGAAATGACAGACATTATGCATAGAAAGTTAGTATGGGTTTCTGATATTCTGGTATTACATAATCTAAAAATAGATTTTCTTATCCTTTTTTTTTTATATAGGGGGACAGAGAGAGAGCCAGAGAAAGAGATAAATAGGGAAAGACAAAGAGGAAGGTTAGAGAGATGAAAAGCATCAGTATTTTGTTGCGGCACCTTAGTTGTTCATGGATTGCTTTCTCATATGTGCCTTGACCATGGGGCTACAGCATAGTAAGTGACCCATTGCTGAAGCCTAAATCCTTGGGCTCAAGCCAACCACCTTGGGCTTCAAGCCAGTGACCTCTGGGCTCAAGCTAGCGACTATAGGGTCATGTTTATAATCCCACACTCAAGCCAGCAACCCTGCACTCAAGTTGGTGAACCCATGCTCAAGCAGGATGAGGCAACTTTGGGGTCTCAAGCCTGGGTCCTCCGCCTCCTAGTCCAATGCTCTATCTGCTGTGCAACCACCTGATCAGGCAAAAAAGTAGTTTTTATTTATCTTGAATGAAAAATCAAATTTACTGGAATATACGTACACCCTCACTAATGTATTTTTGTTATTCTAGAATGTGCATAGGTGCTTTATTTTCAAAAGTCAAAATTGAAAATAATTCAAATACACATCCACAATAAAGTGAATAAGCAGTTATTATACATTTCTATGATGGAAAATTGCACAGCAATGATAAAGAACAAACTATAGTTATGGGAAGCACCGTGAATTCATCTTACATATTTAATGTTGAGTGATTTTTTTAAAACAGTACATAAAATGATGCTGTATTTTTTACTATTTTAGTCTTTTAAGTCAGCACCTCTATAATTACTTAAATTTAAAAAGTGGAATGTAGTTATAAAAATAATGTTATTGCAAAAATTTGTAGTTTTTACAATGCTATATATATGTAACAAATATCATGTATATAATGCTTTTCACTTTTACCTAAATTAATTATTCTGTTTTCTGAGTAATGTAATTTCTTATATGAACTAACTAAAATCACTGCATGTATGTGTATATATATTTACATGTAATCATGCTTACATATATTCATTACTTAGAATCTGATTATTCAGCTCTCTTACATGACAGATAAAAGTGTAGATTTATTTAATATTTTTATTTCCAAATCTCCAACAAAATGTAGGGATTAGAATCAGCTAACCAAAAGCAAAACATTTCACATGGTATGCTAATTTATGATTACATGTTTGACTGCATATTAGAACAAACCTTTTTGGGAGTAAGTACTACATCTTGTCCACCATTGAGTACTCAGATTCTCACATGATGACTGATGGTGGGGATCCAACAAATATTTGTAGCATTTATCAATGAGTGATTGATTTACTTAATGAACAGCGATTATTACTAAATTATTCTTCAAGTGTATGTTTCATCCTTTTTGAATAAGCACTTCACTCTTAGCAAGATTTATAAAATTTGGAAATGATGTAAATATTTTAATCTTTGCATCTGAAACAGGTTTTGAAAGAGACCAACAGCTAAATTCTTTTAGAAATTAGTTAATAGAGTCCATTTATTAACTAAACAAGCATTGTGCTTTAAAAGAATTGGTGCTCAGTTCAGCTAATGGGATGAAAGGAAGGAAAGGAGTAATTTTTTTCTCTGAGAAATTAGTGAAGTCAACATGGTGTTATGGTATTTTATGACTGTAGTTCCCTGCCTCCAGTGTCTCATAAATATTGATTACTTGGTAGTAAAGTGAGAGAATTACCTAAGGAGAAGGCCAAAAAGAGAATAAAAACCCCATGTAGCCAGAAGACATAATTCAACTCAGAAGTAAGATGATGTCTCCCTTTATACAACAGGGTACTGCTTGAGCAGGGACTGTGTCCTCTGGTGATGGTAGTCATGTTATAAGTTGAAGATAGATTCCTAGGAAGGTATTAGAAAAAGTCAAAATTTTATAATAAACTATATTACAGTGATTTTTCTTATTTTAATGTGTATATGGAAGAAAAGTTTAAATAAAATTAATATTATAGCATTTAGTAGTTACAACAATTAGACCATATAACTATATACATAATTTTAAATTTACTACTTATTTGAAAAATTGTTCTCAAAATTTCTGATTTTTTTCCCATGTGCAAGCTTGATTGACTCTGGAGTAGAAATTCCAAGAAGAATAAACAAGACAGAGAAAGGTTTAGAGGTATAAGAGAATATGGAGCATTTAGGGAAATGTGCAATAAGTAGATGTCATAGGTGATGGAGATAAGACTGAAGAAGTAAGAAGGGCCAGAAGATGAAAGGTTCTTGTGTGCTAAGGTAAAAAGATCTGTGACTTGTCAATAATTTTAGTGGAGAAAAGGATTAAAGTTGTGTTCTGTGTTCTGAAGGGTCATTCTGATATCTCTCAGGAGGGTGAGTGGAATGGGCTTTTCTAGATGTAGAAAAAGTAGTAGAATATTTCAGTATGCTAGAATGCATAGAATATTGATGTGCATGTAGAAAGTAGAATACATAGGTATTAATTTTAAGTTGATTATGAGTTAGAAAGAAAAGGAACCTAAGATGTTACCTTAGTCAATGGGGGAGCAATTGAGTGGATTGTGATGATATTGACAAAGATAAGAAAGAGTGAGCTGTAACAGGTATGGAAGATTGAGACAAATTCATGTTTTGATTTGTTAATATTGAGGTATCTGTGTACACGTAAGTGGCATGAACATTGACAGCCAGTGTAAAGCCAGTAGCCAGGGCCACCATCACAGCAGCCTGTCCCATGCAGGTTCACATTAGATTCGTACAGTCGGTAATGAAATACAGGAGCTACGAACTGGTGAGCCATCAGCTTTAATTCTAGCTTGCACCCGGTGGGCAAGCAAAAACACACACTGGGCTCCAAAACTCACACATTCAGTGCTCACAAAGCTACTGACTTATCCGAGTTTCCTAGAATCAAAGCTCTCTAGCTCACCAGACTTATTCACCTCTGTTTCCCATCTCCTCCTGTACAAATTCTGCTCAAACTGCCTTCTTCCTCAGCACTTAATCTGCTCTCCTCTCTAATACTAACCTCAGGAACTCAGAAACCAAGAGAGAGCAAGCTACTGGTCTCTCCCACTTTATACCGTAGAATTAAAACCTTTAATCCAATTATACAAACAAGGAAGTCTCTGTATAATGGAATTCCTCAGGAGAGTGCACCACCCTACATCATCCAATCAGTCAAGGGTGTGGGGAAGAGCTTACTCTTAAACTAAGCCTTAGGCTATAACAACCCGGCCTGCCCATAGCCTGTTCCAGAACACACATTAATATCAACAAACTTTCATGTGGGCAGCGCCATCTTTAACAAAGTGAGCATAATATATTTTATCTGCCCAACAATCCACCCTTCTGCTCACTTTACTACCCACAATCTACACCACTGGCATCCCTGTACAAGGAAATTAGGCACATTACACAAATTACAACATGACAAATCATACAATTTCAAAAATTACAAAGGTACACACATTTCACCAGTCTCTAAGCACTTTGCCCAAAGTGCAAAATGTCCTTGGCCTTCTTTCTAGCCTTGGGAAAAGCTTCCCGGGGCAGGAAAGCCTCCAGCAAAGCCACCCCTCACCCCGATCAGGGTATTTTACATTGTCCAAAAACCATAAGTTTATTCAACAAAGGAGCTTGTGCCCATTCGGTCATAGTCCAGGAAATCAGTCCACACACATAGGGCTTTAGCCTCCCCCTCATTACTGCCATCATGGCAGGTCTCACACTGTCCTAAAGAGAAGCATGTGGCAATGGCAGTTAGCATTTCCATCTCTGCTCTGGGGAGCATGATGGCATCCATTCCTATGTCCCAAAATTGCAGACCTACCAGCAGTGTAGTAGGAGCTCCTTGCTGGTGGGCTCTCACCTTCTGGAGACTGGGGATTGCAACTCCAGCTTGATTCTCCTCATCCTCCAAAGAGGAACTGAAAACACCAGCTCCTGACACCAGACTCGAGGCCCCTGCTGCCTCTGCTTTCTGCTCCATGGGCCTTACAGCCCCTGCCTCAGCCTCAGCCTCAGCTTCAGCCCTGGCCTCCCACCGCTGCTGGCTCTCCACAACATCCAGGGCAAGCTGCAACTCACGAACCTGTGATTTTTTTCTCCAGCGTCTGCTCCATATTCAGGCGAATCTCGCAAACCTGGTCGGCCTCCTCCTCCAGCGCTTCCTCCAGCTCCTTCCACTGCTCAGTTTTCAGGTCCTGGGCAGCCTCTTCCACAGAGCTCTCGGTTTCCTCACTCATGGCTGTAAACGTCAGCCAGCTTACAGTCCCCAGAAGGACAGCCATAGAGAACCGTAAGAGCAGCCAGTCCTCTACCATGCACCTCTAGGGTGCCGGCTCCATACCAATCTGTATCAAATCCTGCCACAGAGTATGCCAAATGTAAAGCCAGTAGCCAGGGCCGCCATCACAACAGCCTGGCCCATGCAGGTTCACATTAGATTCGTACAGTTGGTAATGAAATACAGGAGCCACGAACTGGTGAGCCATCAGCTTTAATTCTAGCTTGCACCCGGTGGGCAAGCAAAAACACACACTGGGCTCCAAAACCCACACATTCAGTGCTCACAAAGCTACTGACTTATCCGAGTTTCCTAGAATCAAAGCTCTCTAGCTCACCAGACTTACTCACCTCTGTTTCCCATCTCCTCTTGCACAAATTCTGCTCAAACTGCCTTCTTCCTCAGCACTCTTCCATCTTGGCTGCTTCTCCTCTCCACGTGGCCTTAATCTGCTCTCCTCTCTAATACTAACCTCAGGAACTCAGGAACCAAGAGAGAGCAAGCTACTGGTCTCTCCCACTTTATACCGTAGAATCAAAACCTTTAATCCAATTATACAAACAAGGAAGTCTCTGTATAATGGAATTCCTCAGGAGAGTGCACCACCTTACATCATCCAATCAGTCAAGGGTGTGGGGAAGAGTTTACTCTTAAACTAAGCCTTAGGCTATAAAAACCCGGCCTGCCCACAGCCTGTTCCAGAACACACATTAATATCAACGAACTTCCATGTGGGCAGCGCCATCTTTAACAAAGTGAACATAATATATTTTATCTGCCCAACAGCCAGTTAGACTTATTGTTCAGAATGCAGAAGAGAGATCTGGATAGAAATGTGGAAATGGATGTCACATATTGATAAAGCCATGGAAAGTGAGATGATGCCAAGAATAAAATCCTAAGTAATAATACAAGGTAAAATTGATAAGGCTGGAAAGGGAGCTCCAGAAGGGACCTGAAATTGCATAATGAAAGAAAAATAAAAGAGAGTAGAAGCATGGAAGCCAAATGAAGAGTAGGTTTCAAGGAGTCATTAGTCAACAATGTCATGTGTTGAAGATAGGCCAAGTACAACAAAGATAGAAGAATGAAAATCAGATTTGGAAAATAGTATGCCAGTTTTGACTGTAGCATGATGCATTTCAACATAGAAACAGGATTAAAAATGTCTAAGGAAGTGAAAGAAACAAGTGTATTCTCTCAAGAAGCTTTCTACTTTAAAGAAAAATAGAAAGAGAAAGAGGTGATTACAACAGATATGCCATAGGTGATTACAACAGATATGCCATAGATGATATCTGTTTGTTATGTGAAAAAGACTTAGTTTACATGCAATAGAACACTGAATAGAAAGGCATCAACTGAAGATATAGAAAAGAAAGACTAAAGTGAAGTCATTTGATGAAGCTATGTGTCTGAGTAGATGGAAGAAATGAAATCTAGAATAGAGATAGTTTTATTTCTGGCCTTGGGTAGCTGTAAGGATGAAGGCAATAAGAAAATAAAGGAAGGAGGAAGAGAGGGAGGAGATAGGGAGAAGATGGAACTGACACTTATTATAAGATCACAACCCAAAATTTTATAAGTGAAAAAGGGAATCTATTAACTCACATACTTGTGTGGTTCAGGGTTGGAACTTCCTTCCATAGAACTAGATACCAGGTTTGGTCCAGAGGAATTGGAGTATGTTGTCGTGCTACCACGTATTATGTTTGTGGGTTTAGGCAATTCCTCTTCTCTGACCCTCCATTATCTTATTTTTTCATTTGTACAAATGAACTGGGCAAAGCATGTGAATCTCAGAGCTGGCCACAAACTAGGCATGCATTATAGATTTGCAGACTCAGAATCAGATGAATGACATTAAAGTGATCTAGAAGAGAAGACAAATACATGAATTGCTTCCTGGAAAAGAAATGAAGAATGGGGTTTTACTTGAAGTTAATATCTTACTTTTATTGAACAGGAAATGTAAAATAAACCTAAGCCCACCTTTCTTTCTCCAGTTTTGAAATATTTTAAAGATGAACCTGCAATATTGGTAATGCTCTGCACATGTGCACTCAGTTTTGAATAAACTAATGGGGAATATAAGAAGAGAAATTGGTCTAAAATATTAATTCATGGGGTCTGCATAGATACTAAGACAGATTTATAGCAGTTACTTTCCATATCTTATTACATAATTACTCAATCAGGAACGTCAACAGGATTTAATCTAATTAAATAGGTAGTAAATGTAGTAAATTTTCTAATTTGCCAATAAAAAATATAGATAATTTGGCTTTTTAATTATTCTATTTAATTAATTGCTCACTTATCTAAGCTCTTTTGATAAATGTTACTTGAATTTAGTAACTGTATTGTCTTTAAAACTACTTAGATTGCAGCCAAATTACTATACTGTTTAGTTCATTTGTTCATCACAAGAGAAGTAAAGTAAGATCAATTGGGTAATAAGTAATTAGTATTTCATGAGCACAGTGAACTTGCTTGTATGTTTATGTGTGTATACACTAATCATTGTATTGTATCTGTTATGTGTCAGGGACTCTTGTCAAGCCTTCACATATATTAACTCATTTAAATATTCACAAACATTCCTTGAGATAGATATTATTGTTATTATTATTAATCTAGTAGTAATATTTTAATTTTTCAGATGAGGAAAAAGAGCATAGAAAGCTTCCATTCAAACCAAGTCACTCAGGCTTCAGAATTCATGATCCCAATGATATAATAATTATGCTCTTAATATATGCCATTTTAGAGAGGTTTTAAGAATTTTATTTTTTCTAGAATTGATAAGATTCAGTAATGATTTATAACAATTAAAAATATTTTTAGGGTAGTACCTCCTATTTTGAAATAACTTATTATTATAAAGTAATATGAAGCATCATGGAAAAGATAAAAGAAAACTATTACACATAAAGTATGAAAAACTAATAACTGTTATTAATTTGGTTTAATTTGTTCTGATCTTAATATATTAATTTATTTTATATTACAAAATTAGGATCAAATTTTAAATGTCTTTGCTTTGCTTCTTTTATTTCACATTTGATAAGAAACTTATACGTTTCCTATGTTGCTACATATTTTTCAAAGCAAGTATAGTTTTGAATATAACATTTTGTATGGGTGTATCAAGATATACTAAATAATCTTGTATTGCTAGATATTTTGTAAATACTTACTTTATTATCTTAAATAATTATAATGATCATTGTTATACATTTTTAAAAAATTTAAATGTACTTATTAGATGTCAAATTGCTCCATTAAAATATATGAATATTATTAAGGTTCTTTGAAAGACACTCAAATTGCTCTCCAGGAAATTTATTATTTCAGTTATACTCTCAACAGCAGGATGTGAAAGTACCAATTTCATCATACCCTAATTAGCATGAATATTTTCATTTTAAAAATATTTGACAATTTGATAACAGAAAATTATATTTCATTGGACTTGAATTATCATTTATTTTATATTAATAAGATAAAACACTTATTTTTATTAGTTATTTTTATTTAATTTATGAATTACAGAGTTTTATAATTTATTAATTTATGTATAGTGACTTTATTTTCAAATCCCTCTCCAGTGTCCCTACATTGTCAGTGGTCTTTCAGTGTTGTTTGTGGTGACATTAATGATGTTTGACTTGTATATAATCAAATCAAGTGGTCTTTTTTGTAAATTTTGATGGCATATATAGAAACATCATTCTATTATATTACTCTGTATAAAGCTTAGTCCTTTTATGTTTCCATTTTTATAATTAAATTTCAGTACTCCTAAATTTTTTTTTATATAAAGTGTGAGGAAGAGGTCAGATTTCTTTCTAAAGTACTTTTGAAATTACTAATTAACATGCAGTACAAATGTTTTAATATACAGTACCTGTTTTTTTTCCCTACATGAATCCACCTGTCTTTTTTGGTTTTGGTAATCTTTTCTATTCTTAACCATGACCTTCACTGTCTCCACATCTCTGATACACTATCAAAAATTTCTGGATATTTGTATAGGATTTTCTTTTTTAGTGAATTTGAGGAACATGTTTTTATTTCTTTAAAATATCACATAGTAGTTTCAATATAAATGTTTTTATCCCTTGGTATGTTTTTTAAAGATTTTATTTACTGATTTTAGAGAAAGGGGAGTGAGTGAGAGAGAGAAAGGGGGGAGGAATAGAAAGCATCAACTCATAGTAGTTGCTTCTCCTATGTGCTCTGATATAGGAGAAGGAGCGGGGGGAGAAGAGGTTTGAAATGGCGACCTCAGCATTCCAGATTGACACTCCATCCACTCACTGTGCTGCCACAGGTCAGACTCCCTTGATGTTTTGAATATGAATTATTGAGTTTTAATGTTTCTCTATGAGTCTATTGTAGGTAGAGTGGTCAGGGAAGGTCACTCTTTTCTTCCTTCCTGCTCCTCCCGCCCCCATTCCTTTTCCCCTAGGAGTATTGACTACTCTATCAGGCAGTTGGTATGGAAACAGCTTGGTTGATAGCCCCTATTAGCTCTAATGATCCAGGGAGTGAGGGAATAGGTGAACCATAGGGAGTAGGGTGAGATACAAACAACACAAAATTTATCTTGCTCCACAGAATAAATCCTCAAGTTAAGGATTCACTCTCTGACCCTGAGGAGAAGCAGTGTTAGAAAATATCACATCAGGGTGTCCAAGAACATAAGAAACAATCACATCTTTATTTTCACTATTATCTAACTGAATTTTAGCATAATGCATGTAGACATTATCACAGTACACACTAAAGATGTTTTCAGTAATCCCTATTAACAGATGTTTCCATGCCATTAATAGTTGGAGATATCTCAGATATTATTTCAGCATTTTATTATTGTGAAATTTCAATAAGTACTAGCCTTTTAACTATTATATTAATGTTTTATTTTTTTAATGCACATATAGTGCTATAGCATGAGATTTTAAAATATTTTGATTATTGAATTTCAGTTTAACATTTTTACTTTATAGTGTTGTATTTTATTTACTGTATTTACAGATGTTTTTAGGTGATATGTATAAGCTTCATCAGAAGCTCTTTGACGAGCCCCTGTCAAAGAGGTTCGTGTCACACACAAGGAAGTTAGGGATCTTAGGTTGTAATTATTAGGCTAGGGACTTGGAGCAAAAGCTGTAGATAAAAGACTTCCTGAAGCTTATTAGTTTCTCTTCGATTTTTTATCCCTCCACAGGCCCTGGGCCCTGTACCACCCTTATATACATCCTTCTTACCTGAGCTAGAGCTCTGAGTCACCGCAGTCCTTAACAGGCATCACTTAGTTCAAGACAAGGACGGGACAGGAGCAGGAGTCCAATCGTTCTCTGCTCTTCTTTCCTCCTACACTCACGGCTGGCCTTCTCTTGCTTGAGATGTGCACTTGAGGAAACAGTCCTCTTTGGTTTTAGTTTCTGTTTTCTCAGTTTCTTTTGAAGTAATCAAAATTTGCCTGACTTATTCATTCTATTAAACTAATTTGTTAGTATTTTTAATTTCTTAACTATGTAAAATTTAACATAGTTAAAATTGTCAAATTTAATTTTTGTTTTTGTCAATATGTTCTATAATTCCTCCAGGTTTTTAAATGTATTTTGTAACAATGCTACTGGGAACATGCAATTGGAATATTATTATGTCTTTCTAGTAAATTGTTCTTTTTAAATCACTATGTAATTACTTGTTTTATCTCTAATATTTCTTTTTGCCATAAAGTGTATTTTCTCTGAAATCAATATAACTACACCAGTTTTTCTCTCTTGAGTATTTGCCTAATTTCTCATTTTTTTTTATACTTTATTATGTTTTAGTTGTTTATTTATGGAACAACATGCCAATGTCATTTTTAATGTATTCTAAGAGTTTCTATCTTTTTTTTTTTACAGGGACAGAGAGAGAGAGAGTCAGAGAGAAGGATAGACAGGGACAGACAGGAACGGAGAGAGATGAGAAGCATCAATCATCAGTTTTTTGTTGCGACTCTTTAGTTGTTCAGTGATTGCTTTCTCACATGTGCCTTGACCACGGGCCTTCAGCAGACCGAGCAACCCCTTGCTGGAGCCAGCGACCTTGGGTCCAAGCTGGCGAGCTTTTGCTCAAGCCAGATGGGCCCATGCTCAAGCTGGCGAGCTTGTAGTCTCGAACCTGGGTCCTCCGCGTTCCAGTCCGACACTCTATCCACTGCGCCATTGCCTGGTCAGGCAAGAGTTTCTATCTTTGAATTGAGTTTATTTAATGTGCATTCATTGTGTTTACTGATCCATTTGAATTTCTTTTTTCTTATTATGTGCTTTGCAATTACTAGTTTTTGTTTTATTTTGTTGCTGTTTGGTGAGTTTTTAAATAATCTTCTGCTCTCTTTTTTTATTTCTATATTTTAGTATTATACTTAAATTTTTATATATTCTTACTTGCCAAAACAGTGCCTAACATTAATATACTATTTCTTCCTTTCTATAATATAAGAATCTTAGAGTACTATTTAATTTTGATCACTACCACTTAACCATTTTATCCATTATTGTTCCAACTTGTTTTGGTACATGTATACTTCCTATGAGTTAATAAAGCAATATTTGAATGCAGAAATAGATGAAAGTTATAAATGATAGTGTTTGTTATCGTGGATTTCCTGTAGATGTGGATATTTTCTAGGCAAGGTTAAAATTAGTGTACAGATACATTGTTCATCAGCTAAAAAATAAATTATAAAGAGATTAGAATATAGTGATGAATTAGTCATAATTACATAATGTAATTGGCAATGGAAGATATTTTAAAACATAGTAAGTGAGAATCCATTACAAATACATTACTGCATCAAAGGGCCAACTGAAAACTAGAAAATACTATTGGAAGAACATCAAAGAAGGATAAAGAAACCAGCAACTTTTGATTAAATTATTTTCATTGAATTATTAAATACATGATCATGTGAATATGTTGGCTTTTAAACAATGAGCAACTAGACAAGAATGGTATCTTTCTGCATTTGTTGTTAGTAATAAAATGCACAGCCTTTTAAAAAAATATATGCTCATAACTCACAAGATAGATATACCTCATTTTTAAATTCTGAAGAAGCAAATAAAATACCTAAGGTGATGATATCAAGTCAAAGTAATAAAATATTCAAGTTATATATAATATATATACTACATAAAATTCTAAACATAATTTTATTATTCTTAGGAGTTTTTTTATTATTCCATATTTCTCTTTTAACTACTTAAATCTTTTGATTTTTTTTATAAAAATAGTATGGTAAATTACAAATAATATTTTCCACATTTGGAAATTTAATTTTGATAGTGGAACCCTCTTCTCTTTTGAGCATGAAATTTGGGATACTGATGATCTAACATGGCAGATATAAGTATCTTCCTGAGAGTACTGGTAGAAGAAACTTTTTGAATCTTTCAGCCTATCCTCCAATGACAGGTTCCTGAGATATTTTATTATATTTTATTAAATATTTCTCAAGTAGCAAAAAATTGAGAGCTTCATTTATTGCATTTATACTACGCACCATACTCTGTGCTATAGTTTTATATATAGTAAATTTTATTTCCTAAAATATGCCTATTGGGTATTATTAACCTTATTTTACAATTGAAGAAACTGAAGTTCAGCAACACTAAATATCATTCCCCAGGTCACACAGCTGTTGAGTTACTTACCTGAAAATTCAGTTCAGGCATGGTTATGAGGTATGAATCACAGTCTCTGCCTTCTATATCTGTGCCACTGTTTGCCTAAATAGATAAGGGCTTTATTCTTACATGTTTTGGCCCAAAGAACATAAAATGGAATCATTTTAACATCTAGTAAAAACCTAGACTTTGTGATAATCAGTTGAACCTGCTAATAAAAATGGGAATCAGTTAACAACTTCAGTGTGTACTCTTGCCTGTTGCAAATATATATGGAATGGATGGTATACATAAGTTAATGTACGTATTATATATATAAGCCCAACCAGGCAGTGGTACAGTGGATAGAGAGAGCATTGGACTGGGATGCTGAGGACCCAGGTTTGAAATTTCGAGGTCGCTGGCTTGAGCATGGGCTTGCTAGCTTGAGTGTGGGGTTGCTGGCTTCAACATGGGATCATAGATAGACATGACCCATGGTCCTGGCTTGAGCCCAAAGGTCACTGGCTTGAAGCTCAAGGTCACTGGCTTAAGTCCAACTTTGCTGGTATGAGCAAGAGGTCACTCATTTTGCTGGACTCACCCCGGTCAAGGCACATATGAGAAAGCAATCAATAAACAACTAAGATGCCACAATGAAAGAATTGATGCTTCTACTCTCCCTTCCAGTCTGTCTGTTCCTGTCTGTCTGTCTGTCTGTCTCTCTTGCTATAAACAAAACAAAACAAAAACTATATATGTATATAATATTATAACAGCTAACATTTAAAAACATTTACTTTGTACTAGACAAAATTATGAGTGCTTTACAGGCATAAACTTATTTAACGCTTATAATAATCATACCAAAATGATATACGCATTACTCATATTTTACAGATTAGGAAATTGAGGCATAGTGAAGTTAATTACCTTGTCCAGGCCCACCCAATGAATAAGTAAAAAAATAAAATTTTATATAATGATGCTATCGTAAATAGAATGCTTTTAATATAACTATCCAGGTTGTCATTAGTTTATATAAATGTAATTTTTATATTGACCATGTCTCGTGCTACTTTTTAAAAATCACTTTTTAGTCTAGCAGCTGTTAGATAGATTATTTGTGGTTTTTGATGCAAATGATCATGTTGACAATGAATAATATGTGTTTACTTTTTCTTTAAACATATGTAAAGTTATATTAATTTTTCTTGCTGTAATTCACTGACTAGGACTTCCAGCACAAACTTGCATAAAAATGGCAAAAGCAGATATTTTTGATTTGTTTACAATTTTAAAGAGAAAGCATTCAACCTTTTACAGTGAAGTAGGTTATTAGTCACAGCTGTGGTTCTTATTTTAAAAGAGGCTTAATTAATTATGAGTTTATTGTTTTTATAGAACAAGACCATTTAGGAATATGCTTCTGTTTACTTTGTGTAGCTAGATGACTGCCAGAGCTATCATCAATAATTAGGGGATCATGGAATGTGCAGATACTCCAGTACTTTCATCCTTTTGTATAGTGCATTATCAAGAATGAAATAAAACTTGGTTTTGCATCTCATTTGCATAATCGAACAACTTTTTTGGACATGTTGTTTGCTTTTCTGATGTTCTTGTTTAATAAAAAAAATCAGCCTGACCAGGCGGTAGCGCAGTAGATAGAGCGTCTAACTGGGATGCGGAAGACCCAGGTTTGAGACCCTGAGCTTGCCAGCTTGGGCACGGACCCATCTGGCTTAAGCAAAAGCTCGTCAGCTTGGACCCAAGGTCGCTGACTCCAGCAAGGGTTTGCTCGGTCTGCTGAAGGCCCGCAGTCAAGGCACACGTGAGAAAGCAATCAATGAACAACTATGGTGTTGCGACAGCAATGAAAAACTAATGATTGATGCTTCTCACCTCTCTCCATTCCTGTCTGTCTGTCCCTATCTATTCCTCTCTCTGACTTTCTCTCTGTCCCTGTAAAAAAAAAAGAAGAAAAAAGAAAAGCAAATGCTTCTTTTTTTATCACTTCATATTCATTTTGAAATATTTTCTAGTTTTTGTGAGCAGTATACATTCATTCATACTTATTTTTCAGAAATCTAAGAGATGTCACAAGAGGATATTAGTACAAATTCACTTTCTTCTTGTTTTCAGCCATATGCTTTTATTTATTTTTTTTTAAAAAGCTACACATTATTAGTTTTAGGAAATACCCTTCTATTAATAATTTATTGAGACTTTTTATTATAAATTATAAAATGATATAATTTTATAAAATTATTTTTAAAAATTTATTTTTTATTTATAGGGATGGCATTGGTTTGCAGAGCCATACAGATTTCAAGTGTACAACAGCATAACAAAAAGTATAGACCACATCATACACCCCACCGCTAAGCAAATTCTCTTTCTGTGCCCATTTCCGAACCTGCTTTGCTCACTTCAGCTTGTCCCCACCTCCTGTTGGTATATATAAAGTGAGAAAGTTGTATAGACTTACTATCTTTAAAAATATATATTGATTATCAAGAAAGATAGGAAGGAGGAGAGAAAGACAGAGAAACATTGATTTGTTGTTCCACTTATTTATGCATTCATTGGTTGATTCTTGTATGTGCCCTGACTGGGGTTTGAACCTGCATCCTTTGCATATTGGGATGATACTCTAACCAACTGACACTCTAACCAACTAAGCAACCTGGCCAGGGCTCTTGGCTGTGGCTGTGTGTGTGTGTGTGTGTGTGTGTGTGTGTGTGTGTGAGGGAGAGAGAGAGAGACACACACACACACACAAAAAAAAAAACACAAAAAGGGAGAGAGATGAGAACCATCAACTCATAGTTGTGGCACCTTAGTTGTTCATTGATTGCTTTTTCATATGTGCCTTGACCAGAGAGCTCCAGCTGAGCCAGTGACCCTTTGCTCAAGCTAGAGACCTTGAGTTCAAGCCAGCAACCTTGAGCTTCAAGCCAATGACCTTTGGTCTCAAGCCAGATACCATGGGTTCCTGTCTATGATTTCAGCTCAAGATGGCGACCCTGTGCTCAAGCTGGGTAAGCCTGTGCACAGTCTGGAAACCTCCAGGTTTTAAATCTGGGTCCTCAGCATCCCAGGGAGAAGCTCTATCCACTGCATCACCACCTGATCAAACAAGCAGGAACATTAATATTTAGCTTTTCTGAGGTTAGGTCACTGAAAGTGACAGAGATGCTTGCTCATGAATTTGAATATTAACATAAAGATGACTGATGAAGAGAAAGAATAGAGGATTTTTCTTAATGACGATATACATGATAGATTGGTATAGCTGATTAATATTACTCGTATTTAAACAAAACGCAGAGTGAGATTTAAAGAAATATTATTTCGTATTTTAACTAGAGTTCTTTATGTCTTTATAAAATACTAAATCCCTTCTTTGTCCAACTATGAGATTTTGAAATCTTGGGGTTTTGTTACTTTACCAGCAGCTTCTCTATTCTTTAATCCTTTTAGTAATGAGTACCAATAACTCCTATAATAACAAGAAGAGAAAGTTATTCAGCAGTGTGAGGGCATTGCTTTTCATGAATCACCATGAATACATTTTCTCTAGACAAAGAATTTTTTTTCTGACTTGTTTTTTCTTCAGAAAACCTTATTAATGTCATCTCCTAAATGTCTAGTTATCCAGTAAACCAGCACTATCAACTCACAAGATAATTGTGAAAATCTTGGAATTGAAATTATGCACATATATATTTTTATACCAATTTTATATCATAATTTTTAATGCACATTTAAACAAAACATAAAGTTATTAAGTAGTCACAAAGTAATTTTTTTTAATTTATTTTTAATTTATTTTATTTTTTTCATTTTAGAGAGGAGACACAGAGTGAGTGAGAGAGAGAGAGAGAGAGAGAGAAAGAGAGAAAGGGGGGAGGAGCTGGAAGCATCAACTCCCATATGTGCCTTGACCGGACCAGTGCAGGGTTTTGAACTGGCGACCTCAGTGTTCCCAGGTCGACGCTTTATCCACTGCGCCACCACAGGTCAGGCCACAAAGTAATTTTTAAACTACAAAAACTGTCATCAAATTATTCCTCACCTTGAAAACCTACTGGTCAGAAATTTTGACAATTTATAAATTGATATTCTGTTAGAATGCAGTCATAAAATGAATTCTTGCAAAAAAAATTAAGTTTATATTCATAAAGCCCAAGTAAGCTGAGGCTATTTTTAATGTTTGCCATAAAATAATGACCAATAATTTTTATTGACCATGACACTTGTTGTCAGAGATCTAAAAAATAGACTATATAAACAGTGCTGCAATAACTATTTTTTATACATATATCATAATATATTTGGTAATTTTAATAATAAAAACGTTTTTGTTGATTAGATAAAACCTTACCTATGATTAACAACTTGCTTCTTAAAATTTGCACTAGTTTACATTCCCACCTGAATAGTGGTGAATGCCAGTTTTCTGATATCCTATCTCAAATTTGCATAAGATCATTCCTTTAAATAAATAGCTTCATTTTCAAAGAGAAAGCGTCTCTAACTCCCCGGTGTGTGTTGTTAACCCCCTTGCTACTAGCTCCCATGACATCCTGGGCTTTTACTTTCCTGATCACAGAAAACAGAACATGTGAGAGTATCACTTGACCACTTGTCTATGTTTCTTACTTTACTTTGAGTTTTGAGAAGGCCTGAATCAAGCACTTCTTGTTTATTTTCACATCAAACAAAAAGCTTAGTACATGGTAGACATCGAAGAAAATATTGCTGATTTTCAATGGTAACTATGCACCTGCACCTTCCAAGCTGACTTTCTCCAGAATTGTTTAACTCTCCTAATAAGATGCTTCAGAGTTGTGAACAGGGAATTGGATGACCTCTGATGGCTCAGCTCTCAGACTTTCACAGGTTTTAGTAATGTCTTTTGGTAAGAACCTAGAAAATATTTTTTTAAAAAATCAAAAAGTGAACAAAAGAAAACCTAACGTCCAAAACTGGAAAGGACTTTCTTTAACTACTTCTCTCTTAGAAATTCTCCTCGATTATAATTAAATAGTTCTGTTTACTTTGAGCCATTTAAGTTACCATTATTAGTAGTAATTTTGAGTAACAGATTTTGTCCAGTTTTGAGGAATGAGAAAAATATAAAATGCAAGATAATTGCAAATATATTAAAGTTTAAATTTTAAGTTCAGTGCATGTAAAAAAAATATCTCATAATATGAAAAGTAAATATAGATAAAATATTTTATCAAAAGAAAATGGGTTTCTTCATGGCTTGATAAATAGATGCTGAACAATTATTTAAACTTGAAAGGTTCCAAATTGTTAGTCTAGCCAGGGCATTCACATGCGTTAGTACAATCATAGTCTTATAGTAGTAGTAAAACAGCATCTGAGTACCCACCGATTGCAAGTCAGTGACAGATCCCAACGTCATATCCTCTCACTTGGTCTTGATTTAGTAATGCCTGTCATGATCTAGACTTTCAGATGGCTAGATACTTACAACTTGATATTTTAACTCATACTGTAATAATTTTTTCTACAAATTTTTTTTGTGAGTTTAAATATTTAAAATGGTAAGTTCATTTTGACAGCAGTCAAACTCTTATTATTAAGAGTAGATTTCTATTCTTCAGAGTTAGAAGTGATTATTAATTTTTTTGGCCATAAACATTGAACTTTAGTTTTTGGCAGTTTTCTTAGAGATATGGGAAAGGAGGATTTTATGTCTCAAAACCTTTAAAGTATATAAATAAATCTCTGGGTCTAAAGGAGTCATTTCAATGAAATGAAATACCTTTATCATGTGTGAACTCTTAGATGACACAAATTAAGTCGATTTGAGGTTTGTGCCATGTCAAGTCATATATTTAACAAACGCTTCCTGAGAAAATGAACTACTACTAGTCTGTTGTGCTACAATTCAGTTTTGCACCAGAGGATTATATGCTTTTCTAGCTAATGTTTTCATGCTCACACATTTCCAGTTCATTTGTATATGTGTGTTTTGCTCAACATTTTACTTATTTCTTGGACTGAAAAATATATGTAAAGATTTCTTTTCTTATGATGTAGTCACCTGCAGGAGAGGTATTACTAATTTGGTGCCGCATATACGTGCTAAGTGTAGAACACCTGGGAAAGAGAAGTGGTAAATGGCACACATCACTGGATTTTAATCGACACCTTCTCCCTGGCAGTACTTGTAACTTTCCCTGTGACCTTCACAAAGGGGTTTCATGTTAAGACATTTAGAGGAAATAATGATCAGGCTAGCAGTTAGCAGCAGAAGCCAAAAAGGCATTTTCAAGTTTTGGAGTCAACTTACACTTGAATTGCTCTTTGTTGTAGTTATATAAACTAAATTTAAGTTATATATGAATTACTTTATATTTGTGAATTATATACAACTTTTTTGACATTTTGTAATTTTTGAAGACCTATCATGTAGTGTGCCTCCTTTCCCCCCCACAATAAACATGGAAAAAGTTGTGTGTATGCAAATATATAATTATATATAAATATATTATGTATATATATATATATAATTGCCCCTATTTAACAAATGAAGAAGTTGAAACTTAAAGATATCAAATGACTATCTTGAAACCTCACAGACATTAGGTTCCATATACAACAACTTCAATACTTAGAATCTTGTTTAAAACCTAGTAAGTAAATATATAAGAATTAAGCAATACAGAACAAATGCATTAACAGATATTTGTTGAGTGTCTACTGCGTGCAAAGCATTGCAGGAAGCTCTTTTTCTCGTTCCTCAGTGGCACTTTCTGGACCTCTTGGCTGTCTTATGGTTGCACTTTCTATCATTATAAAGGCGTAACCCATTTCCTGGGCTTCAAGCCAAATACTGAACAGCATGAGATAATGTGCAAAAGCTTATTCCTGTCATCTGATAATTTATAAAAGCATAATTGTCCACAAGAAAGATTTCTATAAGTCAGTTTTATATAATATCACTTGCAAAAGATTTTTCTTTTTGAGTTAAATCATTTATTTTTACTTTCATTTTATGACTGTTGATCCATTTGGCCAAGTTGTTATAGAACCAGACATTCCTAGTGCCTGCTGTTCTCCCTGAGAATGTTGTCACTTTGTAGGAGCCACATTATCTCTTCAAGGCCACCTAGGGATAATTTATTAATTTGTTGGTTTACCAGTCTCTAATTATCCTGAAAGACTTACTGCCATTTCCATAGGTGCTGCAGAGAACGCCACAGTAAATCTGATACTTGCTAATTTTCACTTTTATGATATTTTTCATGGGAAATTCTGAATGCGTATCTGAAGAGAGGCCAGACTGGGGCTCTTTCTTTTTCATTTATTATTCCCCATGGAAAACGCTTTGTTTTCTCAGCTCACTGAAGAGGAGAAATAACACACATGAGTTATTGGCAACAAAAGAGGAAAATAGCAACATCAGAAATGTGGTAATTAGCGGGTCTATAATGGCACATATGTGTCATAAACTGACAATTAATCCTGATGATATGAAATGTTGTTAACTCCTCTTTGTGGAAGATCTTGACAGCCACCAGTGGTCTTTGCAGTTTCTAACTTTGCTTCTGTTTTATTAGATCACTGTGAGCATACCTTTGTACTTTACTTCAGAATTTTCATCTGTATACTACAGGGAATGTGGTTTCTAGTCATTGATTTGCTTATTTATACATTACACAGAACATATGTATAAAACATTTGATGAGTTTATGAAAATTAGGTGAAATATGTTTTGAGATTCTTAAACTGATAGCTCTTATGTGCTTTAGTATTTCCAGATATAGTTAATGTTTTGATTTTCTTTACACCAAATTTATTTTGAACTTATTTTTCATCAGCTTTAGTAATTCAAAATATAGCTGAAAATGAAAGAAAAGAAAGAATTTGCAAAGTACATATCTTATGGTTTCAATGTTCTGATAGTTTCAGTGGTATGAGGACTCTTGAAATCTTATTTCACATTTGCTCCTCACACCTATCTAATGCTATCTACAGTCCAAGGTTAGGAAAAACCTATTTAAACCCCAAATTTCCATGTCCTTTTCTCCCATACCCTCTTCAAACCACTCCAATCTGGTTTCACATCAGTTCTTTACCAAAATAGATTTGGTTAGAACTTTAGGTCACCAAACGTCATCTTTCAGTTTTCCTTATTGTTGCCCTCTCAGTAGCCTTTGACCTCACTGGCCACTTGTACTTTTTCTTTTATCTTTTCTTTCTATCACTTTCTTTACTCCTTTTAGATATCCCCTCATTCTTGTCCTCTTAATATGACTGTTTAGTGTCAGATTCCTCGAGATCAGTAACTTCTAAATAGATATCTGTGGGCAAGCCCCAATTCCAAGCAACACGCCCAGAGACCCAGGAGCCTGCTTGACATCTCCAGTTGAATGTCTCAGAAATATCTCAACTTTGACATGTATATAACTGAACAATGTATACTCTCACTCATTCCTTCCTATTCAGACTTTCTCTTGTGTTATTTGTCTCAGCAAATGGTATCTCTCTTCAAACATAGATCAAGTAAAAAAACCCAGAAAATCATAATAGACATTTATCTCTTTTTTATTGCCTTTACCTAGTTACCACTTTTCACTTCTGAATCCTCCTTAACTTTGCCTATCTCCAGTCTCCACTGCCATAACCTGAGTTTGAGTCACTTTCATCTCTTGCCTGGACTAGGATCTGCTGGCAGATCCTCACTGAGCTCCTGGCATCTAATCTAGTCACCACATCATAATAAAAGTGAAGTTTTAGGAACATAGACCTATCATGTCACTGCCTTACTTAAAATTCTGCATTGATTTCCTGTAATTTTTATGATAATGATAAAATGTTTAATTTAGTCTATGAATACCTCCAGAACTGAATCCCTGCTACCTCTACAATTATTACCTCCTGTGCCATTCTCTTCCTATGTGTCTTTCAATATATCATGCTTCCTTCTGTCTCTGGACTTTGGCACATTCCATTCCCTCTTGAAAGCTCTCTGCTCCCACTGAACCCTATCTCCTCCCTCTGCCCTTGGTGAATAACAACATATTTAGTCTTCAAAGCTCAGTGAAAATGTCAGTTCCTCAAAAGCCTTCGCTGACCATGCAAGATCCTTTATTATAAAGTCTCATTGGCAGTCTCTCTCTGTTGGTAAAATTAGCATAATTATTAAATAATGGCTTAAATAATTACTTGTTTAAAATCTTTCTTGTCTGCTATAATATGGGATTTATGAAATAAACAACTTTATTTATATTGTTCACTGCTGCACAACACTCAATAGCTTGCCTATGAAAGCAGTTTAATGTATATATATATTTATTGAATGATGAAACCAACAAGTAACAATTAAATGATCACTGATACTAGTTACTTCTAAAACCACTTACACATAGTAGATACTTATTGAATGCTTATAAATAAATCAATGAATATAATAACAATATATTTTTTTGCTTACATAAAGAATGCCTCTGATATATGTTGAAACTTGAACAGATTAACTCTACTTTTTACTCTGAAAATGATGTTTATTATCTATTGCTTTGATAAAGCGATTTTTTATGCTCTTGAAAGCATACTTGCAGAGAAAAGAAGTTGAAATGCTTGAATATTAACATAGTAAAGCTGATAGTTATAATTTTATATATTAGAAGTTATTTCCTATCAGAGTCTACATGTTTCAGATATTAACAAAATGAGGTAGCATAATATTTTCTGAAACTTTTAGGTTTAACTGATTTTGTGATATTATTTCAGTGTTTTTTAACTTCCAAGAGTTTATGGAGAAATTTAGTGCCCCCTGTTAAACTGTAGTATTTTCTTTAATTATGAATTTAGGCAATAGACATATTAGTGCTAACTCTAATTGTAACTTCATTACTTATAAAAATTAAAAATTTTTTATATCATATTATAGTTGCAGACATCTCAAAATATTATTTCAAGCAATCTCTACTTTTAAAGTATGGTATTAATTTAACCTGCTACTATAGTTTGCTATTTGTTATTTAATGTACTAACAGACATAAAGTGCCATATTACAAATTATATTGATTTAAAACATTGAAGACTGAATGATTGGTTTCTTTGGAATTATAAGGGTATTTAAAATGAATTTTAAAACATTCTGGGAAAAGAACTTTAGGTTTTACCAGATTGCTAAGAGTTTGATATCATAAAAATGTGAAGAACTCCTGAATTATACTATTTATTAGTTGTGTCATTCATTGTGTTCAGTGTTCATTTAAAACAACTCTTTAGGAAGGAGACTCCAGTCTTGAAAAGGAGAGTCAAAATGATAAAGAATGACACAGGTATAACCTTCAATTCAGTCCTTGAGACCTTGGTTTTCCAAACTGTTTTGTAAGTTTCTTGCTTTGACATGCAATATATTTTTTTCATTCTTTATCTTGCTTTGTACCCAACCTCTCTACTCATCTCAGGCTGAAAGCAAGGGTCTGAAGTAGAGTTGGGTCCTTGAACACTTGCTACTTCACACTTCTCTGTGGGGAAGTAATTCTTTGACTTAACATTTTTTACTCCCATGGTAAGGAGTGAACATATGTTTGCTGCTTATGAAAAAGAATTCATCTCAGGCTCACTGTATTACTGGGCCACACAAATCAGTGCTTCTGAATGGAAGCATCCTTATCATTTATTCACACTGAGATTGGAGGAGTTGGTTGAGAAACCTGTTCATGGTTTGTGAAGGACAATCAAATTCACCAAACTAAAATAAAAAATAATAAAAGTACAATTGTCATTTTTTAATTTATTTTTTATTTTATTCATTTTAGAGAGGAGACAGAGAGAGAGAGAGAGAGAGAGAGAGAAAGGCGGGAGGAGCTAGAAGCATCAACTCCCATATGTGCCTTGACCAGACCAGTGCAGGGTTTTGAACTGGCGACCTCAGTGTTCCCAGGTCGACGCTTTATCCACTGCGCCACCACAGGTCAGGCTACAATTGTCATTTTTATTTTAAACTAGCTTTGCTGTTGTTTGAACTAGATTTTTTACTTCATATGGTCTCTACTATCCTCCAGTAAGAGATAATATATTTGAATTCTATGATTGTGCTAAAAATATATTCCTACTCAGGCTTTCCACCATAGTATAATGCCTTAAACAAACTAACAATTAACCATTTATTTTAGTGAATTTTTAGGTAATTGTTGATATTTTTTTGCAAATGTAATAGTTTTATTTCATATTTTATTGATGACATTATTTCTAAATGCAATACATCTTTCTTTCCTTTCATGAACTGTATATGTATGGATATACAAACATATACATATATTTCTTTTCTGCATTCTAAAACTGACTTAATTGTGACCATGAATATAAAATTCTTTTTATTATGATCCACTTTTCCAGACATTTTCAGATTACCAATAATGAAAGCAAGTGTTGTTATTGTGAAGGGCATTGGCTTTGAAGCAAGACATCTGTGCTTAATTTTTGGCTCTTCTGTTTAACATGCAGTTTTGTGACCATGGGAAATTTTTTTAGTCACAGCTCAGTTTATGCAACTGTATAAAAAGGGTGTTAATACTACCTCATTACTTGGATGAAATAATAGCTGTCCATTGAGGGGTACATATGTGATACCTAATAAATAGTAGTGACAGCATTAATGTGTTATAAATTCTCCTTCAGGACAACTGAGCACATTGTGTTTTTTCTTATATGAAAGGTCTCCTCTAGTGTCCTTTTGTCTACTTTGAGTTGCTAGCTTATCACTACTGAAAAATTATTTATATCCTGGAGTTCTTTCCTTTTTTTTGCTTTGGCATTTTCTTCCTTTCTTTGTAATTTTGGTTCCTAATTTGTAGTGTTAATGAGTAGTGGCTCTTTCCTTTTATACAAAGACAGGGTTAACCAATGCATATGCTTCTTTTGTTTGATCTATGAACTAATGAATCACATTATAATCCGTGTGATTATATTTTTCTCACAGATACTACCTTCACCTGGGTGATTTTACATCATTCAGAGGCCTTTGGTTTTCTTTTCTTTTTGGTCTCTTTTGAGATTATGGAAACTATCACGAACAAGCAAATATAATCAAGGTCTGTTTCCCATGTAATCTTCAAAGTGTCCTTAGGTTTTCCAGGTCCTACATTAAAGAGGACATGGCTATACTTGTCAGAATACTAGCAGTTGGACAGGTATATGGTTATTCCTGTAAAGATGTCTTTAGTTGTACAGCTCCTCTCCTATGGAGAACACTTACTCTTGCTTTCTCTCTGCTCCTCTGTGAGCAACAGCATGGGACATTTGTCAGTTCCCTGCGTTGTACAAACTAATATTCTTGTCATGCTCAATAAGAAAGAAGTCCCAGTTCTGCGGTTTGCTCCCCCAGGAATATAGTTCTGTAATCATATCAACCTCCCAGTCCTAGGGCAGAGAATCATATGCAGTTTGTCAGGGTCAGGTTGGGGCTGGTGGGGCTGAGCTCAGCCTAAACTTCGTGCTTGGATTTAGTGCACATTCTGACACCTGACACTACTGCTCCAACTCAAACAGCTTATCTCTACCAGATACCTTCTAACTCTTTTATCACAATTTTCCTCAAGTGTTTGGCTGTCTTTCTGACATTCTCAAATCCCAAATCCATCAGAAAAATGGTGCTTCTAAAATAGGTTCAAATTTCTTTCCCAGCAGGCTCATATTTAAGACTGTTTTGTGACAGAAAGTTAATTAAATATTCTTTAATATTTAGGTTTTCTTCCTTCTTCTGCCCTTCACCTCAAACAAGGCAAAAAGTAAAATTTTAATATAACCTTCAGTTCTGGCTAAGACAAAATTTACTATTATAAATATGTTTTTAATATTTAGATATTTTGAAAAAAGATTTACATTTTATTTTTATTCCACTTGAAACTTTTGTTGTACAATGTTGCTACTACCCTGTCTTTATTTGTTTGTTTGTTTGTTTATTTTTCAGTCCAAATTTTTCTATCAAAACTGTATTTAATGCCCTGGCCAGATAACTTGGTTGGTTACAGCATCATCCCGAAGCATAGAGGTTACTGGTTCGATCCCCGGTCAGAGCATGTACAGAAACAAATGGGTGTTTTTTCTCTCTCTCTCTCACTCTTTTCCTCTTTTGGTAAAAATCAAAAAATCAAAATAAGAAAGAGAAACTATTTAAAAACTATTTAAATTATAAGTAATATTTCTATATATGAATTTTTCCTATTTTCCTTTTCACTCGCAAGCAACATGAAAATGTCTGACTATGCCCTGGCTGGATAGCTCGGTTGGTTAGAGCATCGTCCTGAAGCACATAGGTTGCCAGTTCGGTCCCCTGTCAGGGCACGTACAGGAAACAGATCAATGTTCTTCTCTCTCTCTTGCTCGCTCCTTATCTTTCCTTAAAGTCAACAAAATAAATACTCTAAAAAAGAATGTCTAACTAAACATCATAGCTATGTAGCAGCAGTTCTAAAATTTTAAGTAAATTTGTGAACATTAGAAATTATACCTAGTATAAAAAATAAGATTTATGTAGTACATTTTTTGAATACTAAAAGTACTATTGTATAATTTTTTTATTCTAAACTCATGAATTGATTGTGTTGATGTATTATTTTTTATCAACAAGTTAACCTTAGGAGAATGGATTGTTTTAGAAAGACTGTGGGAAATGCCTAAGTTCAATGTTCAAATGACCCATGATGGGAACGAGATAAGCACATGGAACTAAGTGTCAGTACACAAGTTTAGATTTGATAGAACCACACTGGGCTGTAAAAAGAATTTACTCATGGAGCAATGTAAATTCTTCACTTAAGGGATCAAAATGTGAAGCAGACTTAATAGCTTTTATGTTTGCTGCAATATAATTATGGATGTTATTTCATTGTCATTCTCTGCTAGGGTTTATTTTGTGCCTCAATGTGAAGGAGAGTTTCCGTTCATTTGTTTGTGTGTGTGTGTTTATTTGTTTCTGCAATTATTTGTTATAACCTGTTTATTTCTTTATCAATATTTCACAATTTTATTTAACAAACATCTACTACATGGCAAATCTGTAAAAAGTTTTGTTAAATTCTATGAAGTGGTAAAAATGAATAAGTTATGAACTGACACTATCTCCCAACCTACTGGGCAAAAAGAAATACAGACAGCTAATTCACACAGAGCAAAAGTAAATGAGAACTGTGGCAATTGTAGAGAGAGGCAGAATCAAATCGAGGGGAGGAGAGGAATATGTCTGTATTTCATGAGCAGACACCGTGCAAAAGAGATGGGAGTTTTGGTTGCTGGACTTAGCTTTCAATTAACAACTTATGAATTATATGGATTGTTAGTAGAGGTTTATCTTATTCAAGTATGATAGATAAGAAAAATTAAATTTAAAAATATTTATATATATATAGACCATATATTTTTTGGGATTCCTGTATGTGCCCTGACCAGGGATTGAACAAGCTACCTCTGTGCTTTGGGCTGATTCTTCAACCAATAGAGCTATCTGACCAGGACAAGAAAAATTAAAATTTAAAATCTAAAATTTGAGACAGGTGAAAATCTTTTCAAGTATCCATGTTATGTTTGCTTTTCTTTGAGGAGCAATATGAAGTCAAGTCAGAGGACAGGGATGCTGCTTCATATGAAGGGCTCTTCTAGGAATCACTAACACTAAAGTAAATGCTAGATAATTACTTCACATAAAAATAGCTTTCATCCCAGTAACTTTGTTTAACTCTTAAGCAATTTATCTCGTCCACAGACATAGGAAGTTTCACATCGCTAGATACAGACAGGCACTCCTTAATTGCCCTTTCTTGTCACTGTGTTTGCTGTTTTGCGTAAAACTGATGAACTGAATTGGAAATTGTTTTTTGTTTGTTTTGAATAAAAGTACAACATATATTTTGAAAAGCTTAGGAAAAGACACATGTTTATTAGTGTGCTTACTTTTCTGTAAGAAGGTCAGAGGATTTTATGGGCTTATTGGACATATTTAGAAATCAAACAGAAAAAGTTTTAATAAAGTCATATTTTACAGTATTTGTCTAAAACTGTCACTTATTCATTACCAAGGCTGGTGCCATTTTGGGATAGTGGAACTTTAATAAGTACCCCTATTCTAAGTGTTGGGTATAGGCATAATTCTAATATCTAGTACTAGAAAATAAAACAGGAAATGTTAAGTCATGTGGCTAAATCCATTAAAGAAAATGACTACACCCATAGGAATAGAGCCATTTCTTAACATTTTCTCTTGCTCTTCTTACTACTGTGAAAGTTTAGCAGAGTAATTTATTTCTGTATAAATTTTATAAACCTACATGTTTTTTTTAGAGGCAGAGCTACCTTTGTGTTCCTTGCAACAGATAACATGCACCTTGCATATAAACAACCTAGTAACATTTGGACTGAACCTCATAAATTGCTGTTTGTCTAGAGTCAGAAATAATCAAATACTAGTAATAGCAAATGGGTGATCTAATTTTTTGAGTTAATAAAGAAATGAATGAATTATTTTCCCCCAACTTTATTTTATGGATTTTTATAACATACCTTAGAGCTTTCACTTGGTTTATATACCTGAATCTTATCACTCTAGAACATTGATCTCCAAACTTTTTTTAATCACACACTTCCATTAGTAAAATGTGACTGAAGTGACACATTCAAATATGTGTTCTTATAACATATAAATACATTAATATACTAAGGAATTATTGTAAGTCTGTACATTGTCTCTGAATTTCCAAGGGGTATGCAAATCTCATTTTGGTAAATACTATTCATTGTTGAATTTTTTTGATTCTGTCAGAAAATTACAAGTTTATTAACACTAATCTCAAAATTAATAATTTCATCCAAAATATAACTTCTATGTAAAGAGTTAATGATGAATTTCAACCAAAGTGGAGTAAAGGCTGTCTCTTATATACAGATACATTAACTAAACAAGAGAGGGAAATCTCATGTCTTCAAGAAAATTACCTCATTTATAAATCTATTTTAATTCAACTAAATATAGCCAATTTTATCACAAGTTATGTTTTTTTCCCAATTTGCATCTATAAAAGGTCCTCAGGTTATGACACAGTTCTATTCCTATGACAGTGAAATAACTCGAATTTTGGTGTAAGTCGAAACACACCTAGCCCAGTTGTTCTTTACCTGGGTTCTATCAAACTCTAGGGGTTCGATGAGTCGGTCTCGGGTTCGGAGAAGTAATACCATAATTTGTTGTGAGTTTATGCACTTTGTTGGTTTTGTTCTTTGAGCAAGGTGATGTTCATACATGGCTCATTTTGTGCACCAGTAAAAAAACATATACCTATGTCTTGAATTTGGAAAAAAGAAATCATATTTTATTTATCACTAAAGAAGGGTTTGGTGAATGCGCATATGAAACTGGTGGGTTCGGAACCTCAAAAAAAGTTAAGAACCACTGCCCTAGCCTAAGTCACTTACCTATCCTAACACAGTTGTAAAATCATAATCTAGAACATAAAAATTACAATTAAGCCACAGAAAGAGGTAAAGGACAAAAATATACTGTACTGTACACTGTACTGTGTACTGTGTATTCTAACACAGCACAGAATCAAACTATAGTTCGCCCATGTAGTCCATAAGTATGACACTGACAGTGCAAACCAGAACACTCTCATCTCAATTTCTTTAAGTTTTTATGGGAGTAAGTGTTGTAAGCTCAAAATGTCATATGTCAAGACTCTTGTAATCTGATGACCCCCTGTATTGAATCTTTCATAAATAACAATATATTTCACATAGGATTATGATTTATAGAGTTTATACTATTTCATAAAAAGTTCTTATGACTTTAGCCTACATTTATTTCTCCTTAAAAATTCTAATAGCATGTATTGTCTAATTCATAAACCTACAGTCACAACCATATATTGTTTTTGTTAAGAAATGAACTTTGGCCAGAGAGCTTGGTTGGTTAGAGCATCGTCCCAAAGCACAGAGGTTGCCATTTCAATCTCAGGTTGGGGCACAGATAGAAACAGATGTTCCTGTCTCTCCTACTCTCTCCCATTTGTTCTCTGAAATCAGTGAAGCGAGCATTCAAGAAAAAGGAAATGTAAGAAAGGGGTAAAGCCTTGAATTGGAGGATCTATTAAAATCAGTAGAAAGTTTGGTGCTTCTCAGTTTATGAAAGCTTTTGGACTTGGAAGTCAAGTTTCTCAATCTATGTAAGCAATAAGCACATAACCAAAATTATTTTTTAATTAAAAAAGAAGGAAAGTAGAATAAGACTGTTGGAGGACAATTAGAGAAACTGAGACTCCAATTCATCTGATAAACTTGGCTCCTCATTCAGTGTGATGATTAATATCACTAACATGTCATTTAACTTGATACTCTACTCTTGGCAAGGGCTTATTCTCCTTTAGGTTCAATGGGTGATATCATCACTGTCCATATGATTAAATGACACTTAGTAATATGGATTTCCCAAATTGTGTAATATCTTCTTACTATGTCATCACAATCCCCATTTTATAACCAGAACACCAGCATGTTTGGCTCTATAGTGAAAGTTTCAGATAGATAAATACAAGAAAGAAAGGTTTTAATTTGGCACTGACATTGTTTAACATTCATAAAATATTGTTTTACTGCCCAAATGTTGGAAATTTATTAATTATAATATTGGCTCTTGGGTCTGGTTCTTGCAAGAACTATAGTAGATGCCAGAAGCTAAATAACCTTTTGTCATTCTGCTGAATAAAGGATTGTTTGCGCTCTCCAGTTGATGAATTATCTCTGTGCCTTGTCATTATAAAAAGAAACTCATCTTGTTCACTGGCCTGGCAGGAGATGAGAAGGCCCTAGAGAGAGCACAGAGAGGCTTTCCTTTCACAAATCATATGTAGGATATATGCTGTGGCTCTTGTCTGGAAATAAATGTGCAAAAAACCCAAGACAAAGCATAAAACTTTCATTGTTACCACTACTTGATATACGATAGATTATTATAAATTTAAAGGATTTTTGCATTTACCCATACTAAATTATTTTAAATCTAGGTATCAACTCTAGCATGCAGAAATATACTTCTGTGTGTTTTACAGAAATAAAGAGAAAGCTTAAAATTCTAATGGAGTTAATATCAATACATTTTTACAATTCTAGTAGTTTATGATAGATTTATGGAACCATCTTATATCAAAGCATATCATTGTATACTGAAGAGAAAAGCTAAGTTATTCATTAATACCACTATGTTTTCACGAAATAGAAAGTGTCACACCTGCGATTGGATAATTTCTCTTGCTGGCTTTTATTTTTTTAAATTAAAGAGCAAACTATTTTCTTAGACCAGCTTTAGATTCACAGAAAAGTTGACCACACAAAACAGAGAATTCCAGTATAACTCCTGTTCTTACACATGCATAGTCTCACCTACTATCCCACACCACAGTGTGGTACTTTTGTTATAATCAGTGAACCTACTAACACACCATTATTACCCAATATCTGTATTTTACATTAGGGTTCACTCTTTCTGCTGTGCATTCTATGTGTATAATGACATGTGTGCACCATACAAAATAATTTCATTTTTGGTCCTGGCCATTTTGCTCAGCAGTAGAGTGTCAGCCCGGCATTTGGAAGTCCTAGGTTCGATTCCCAGCCAGGGCACACAGGAGAAATATTCATCTGCTTCTCCACCCTTCCCCCTCTCCTTCCTTTTTATCTCTGTCTTCACCTCCCGCAGCCAAGGCTCCATTGAAGCAAAGTTGGCCTGGGCGCTGAGGATGGCTTCATGGCTTTTGTCTCAGGCTCTCGAATGGCTCCAGCTGCAATAGAGCAACGCCCCAGATGGGCCAAGCTTCGTCCCCTGGTGGGTATGCCGGGTGGATCCTGGTCAGGAACATGCAGGAATCTGTTTGCCTCCTTGCTTCTATTTTCGGAAAAATACAATACATAAAACAAACAAACGAACAAAAACTTTCATTTTTTAAAATTCTCTGTGCTCTGCTTATTCATCCTTCCGTCCCTACCTCAACCACTGGCAACCACGAATCTATTTATTGTCTTTATAGTTTTGCCATTTCCAGTGTCATGTGGTTGGAATCTCACAGTATGTAACCATTTTGAGTTAGCTTCTTTCACTTAGTAATGTGCATTTACCATTCCTTTATGTCTTTTTAAGACCTGACAACTCATTTCTCATTGGCTGGGTGTACCGCAATTTATTTTTCTTCCATTCACCTGCTGAAGGTCATCTTAGTTGCTTCCAAATTTTAGCAAGTCTGAATAAAGCTGTTACAAACATATATGTGCAGGTTTTTGTGTGGGCATAAGTTTTAAGTTCCTTTGGGTAAAAACCAATGGGCACAACTGTGAATCATATGAGGAGAGTATGTTTAGTTATAAGAAATTGCCAGCTGTCTTGCAAAGGGGCTATACAATTTCATGTTTTCACCAGCAGTGATTGAGAGTTTTTGTTAGGCCACATCTTGTCAGTTTTTGGTGTGGTCAGTTGCTTTCAGTTATTCCTGTTAGAAGCTTATTAATTTTTTATTTTTCCAAAGAACGAGTTTTTGGTTTTGTTGATTTCTTCTTTACATTTAAAAAAAAATTATTTTTGCTCTAATTTTTATTTCTTTTCTTTTGCATATTGAACTTAAGTCATTCTTCCTTTTTTAGTTCTTAAGACAAATTTTAGATTTTAAATCTTCTTTTTAAATGTATGTACTCACTGCTATACATTTCCCTCTGAGCACTGCTTTTGTTTAATTTTGAAAATTTTGATAAATTATATTTTCATATCTATTTAGTTCAAAATTTTTAAAATTTCTCTTGAGTTTAATTTTTTGGGGCTATTTGTTATTTAAAAATGTATTGCTTAATCTCCAAGCATGTTTAGGTTTTCTAGCTATCTTTATCTTATTGATCTCCAATTTAATTCCATTGTGGTTTGAGAGGAGACATTGTATGATTTCTAATCTCTGAATATTTTAAGGTATGTTTTATGGCACAGAATATAATCAGCCACAGTGAATGTTCCATGTGATCTCAAGAAAAGTTGTCCTATTGGATGAACTAGCTTATCCATGTTTGCCTCACATATTTTGATACTGTGTTATTAGAAATATACATACACTTTAAAGTTGTATGTCTTTTTGAAGTATTCTCACCTTTTCATTATGTATGGTTATTTTTTATCCCTTATATGTAATTTTTCTTGCTCTTCCACTGTGAGGTTGTGATGCTTAAATGAAGTAATGAGAAAGGAATGCAGGAGTTAGAGTGTGAAAGTTTAGTTTAAGAAAGAAGAGACAAACTCTTCTCACCACTCTCACTTATTCTTTAACCAAATGTGGTGATGAATTCTGCACACATAACTCACTGATGAAATTGTTGGTTCCAATTCAATGAACTAAATTTCAGTCCTTATCATTTTTTAAATCTTTTTTTCCAAGTGAGAGCAGGGGAAATACAGAGACAGACGCCTGCTTGACTCCTGCTTGTGCCCTAACCAGGATCTACCCAGCAACCCCAGTCTGGGGATGATGCTCTGCCCATCCGGAGTCCTGCTTTTAACCAAGCTATTTTTAGTGCCTGAGGTGGAGGCTCCACTGAGTCATCCTCAGTGCCCAAGGCTGACATGCTTGAAACAATTGAGCCATGGCTGCCATGGTTGTGAGAGGGGAAGAGAGAGAGAGCAAGAAAGAGAAAGAGAGAAGGGGAAAGGGGAGGGATGAAAAAGCAGATGGTCACTTCTCCTGTGTGCCCTGACACTGGGAATTGAATCCGGGACATCCATATGCCAGGCCAATGCTCTACCACTGAGCCAACTGGCCACGGCTAGTCTTTATCATTTATTTCTTTAACTGTATTTGACAGAGTAATCCCTTTGTTTGTTTTAAATATTCTCTTGCTTTGCCTCTGTGACACTACATCTTCCTTCTTCTCTAACTTTTCTTTCTACTCTTCTCTGCTTCTGATATTTCATTCTCTTGTCTACCATAAACTATGGTTCCCTTTATGACATTACTTTTAAGCTTCTTCTCTTCTCCTTTTGTGTACTTTCCTGTGGCAATCATGTCTACTTCCATGGCTTAGATTTCAACTTTTATAATTATGATCCCCAAATCTATACCTCCAGCTTAGGTCAGTCTCCAAAAGCTGCATACAAGCATATTCAAGGGCCTACTAGACAGCCTTATTGAGAAATCTTTCAGACACCCTAAAGTCTATGTGTAGAATACAGAATTTAAAAATCTTCTCCATAACTCTCATCCTTATTCTGTTTTCCTTATCCTAGTTAATGACATCAATCACCATACCATATTGTTCTAGCAGAAAAATTTGGAATAATTCTAAACTCTTTCTTTCTCATCTCCAGCATCCAATCAATCCTCCAATCTTGTGTATTTGAACTCTTCAAAGTTTCTTTAATACATTCAAATTCCCCTATCTTTCAAATCCATGTTATTATGTACGATAGAATGTATTGGTGCCATTATCTCTTACCTGGTCTTTCTCCAGGCTTTCTACTTTCAAATATCCATTTATTTCCAACTCAAACTCTTTATAAGCCCTTGTTGAAGTTTTAACCACTTTAAACTTCTTTCAAAAAGGGCAATGTGTTCTCTCTTCTAAGTATTCACTCAGATTGTTTTTCTTAAATGGAACTCACTCTCATGACCAACTCCCTTCTACTCATCTATGTTTCTTGTGTACCTTAAATGCCATTTTCTCTGGAAATCACTTTAGGAACATCCAGAGTGGGTGTGAGGCATGTTTTCTCTAAGCTGTTCTGTATTTTGTGGGGCATGAGACTTAACACTCTGTTCTGTTGCTGCTTGACTGGTTGTCTCCACCACTAGATTGCCAACTCCATGAAATCACAGACTTGTTTGTTTGTTTGTTTTACTCACAATTGTGTTGGAATCTAACACAGTGTTTGACATGGAATAGGTTGTTAAAAATACTTTCTTAATGTCAGAATAAAAATTAAGACAGCAGGCTGAAAACGATAGAAATAATTACAGGATGTCTATACTTTTGTAGTTATTCACAAAGATTTTTGATAAATAGAGAGAAAGGTAGGCTGCCTTTAAAGATGTTTGAAGGAAAGGAAAGAAGGGGAACAGCAAACGAATGTTTTTTAGAAGGAAGTGGTAAGAAAAGTATGGGATAAAAGAGATGTCTCTTACTTTAAATATTTAAAATTTTCTTTGTTTATTTTTGTGTGCTAAAATATACCTATGGTAAAAAATTCAAAAGTATACCATGGAGTACATTGAAAAAGTAGTATCTTGTGTCTCCTGACATCTAGGCATTCTTTTTTCCCCCAGTGGATAATCACTGTGATTGGCTTTCCTTTTATACTTCTATATACAGTCTATGAATTCTTAAACATCTGTATGATTATATGTATGTGATTTTAAAAATATATTTTATAGAGTCAGCAGCATAACACACACTTTTCTGCACTTTGCTCCTGCAATTATTTATTGTATTTATCTATCTATCTTTCTATCATCTATCTTCTCATCAGTAATAAAGCATAACTTGTCCTTTTCCAACTGTTGTAGAGTTTCATTATATAGATGTGCCATATTTTATTTAATCTGTTCCACAGTGATAGATTATTACCATGCTTTTTCTTCTGCAGTAACAATCCCTATACAGCATCATTTTGCTCACATGAAAAAAAGTTTTTTAAATTAGAAATGCTAACAATCAAAGGATACATATATTTTTAGTCTTAAAAGATTTTACTAAGCTGTCTTTATTGGAAGCTGTATGGTTATTCTCACCAGCTGCATCTTTAATATTTTTATAGGCATTGCCATTGCTGTGGTATCTGGCCAGGCAAACTTATTTATACTATACTAATGGGTTAAAAAAATCATTTTAGTTTTAATTAAACTTCTGAAAAAGTAACTGAGATTTGCTATTTTTAACTATGTTTAAGAGCCAGTTTTAGTTAATTTTTTCTTTTTGGTAAACAGTTCGTATACTATGTTCATTATTTTCTTAGTGGACTGTGGATATTTTGATGATTTATTTCAAAATTATATATTGTTATATATAACAATTAATTAAATTTAATAAGTATTTTCAACCATATCAATAATTAATATATGTATATATATAGTTATATATAGTCATAGTTACATATCACAAAGTTATGATATGTGTGTGTATGTGTGATATGAGTTGAAAATATTTTCCCCATATAAATGTTATCTTCTGACTTTGTTTGTGGAGTTTGTTTGCCCTTTAGAAAATCAACTCTATATAGTCAGATTTATCACCTTTTCTTTTATTGCTCTGAGTTTTGTGTAATTCAGAAAGTCATTCCTTATTCTAAAGTACATTTTAAAAATTATCTGAGTAATTAACTTATTAATTAGTATATTTATGTATCTAAATATTTATTCATCAGAACTTATTTTGTTATGAAATATATAGTTGTTTTTAACTTCTCTTCACATACTTTCTCAGATTGTCACAGAATACTATTTATTGTATGATACATCTTCACTGACTTGAAATATCATTTTAAAAATATAGGTAACTGATAATTTGATAAATTTTTATATGTTTTTTATTTATAGGTTTTTAATTGAATTCAGTTTGATGCCTCTCTTTTTCTACTTTTCCAGCAGAAAAAATAATCTTAATTATTATAGCCTTTTGACATATTTTTGTATCTAATAGATATAGTTCTTTCTCATTACTTTTTTTTCTAGCTAGCTTTTATTACTAGCTAGAAAAAAATATTCTATGTGGTGTTTAGAATAGTCTGTGTACTTTTTAAAAATTCTGTTGTGATTTTTATTAAAGCATATTACTTACATAGGTTAACTTACAGAATACTAACAACTTAATAATTTTGTATCTTCTTTGGCAAAACATTGTTTCTATTTGTTTATTCTAATCTTTCAAAGGTTTAAGTATTGTTCCTTATATAAAACTTGCTTATTTCTTATTAATTTTTTTCCCAAGGACAGAGAGAGAGTCAGAGAGAGGGATGGATAGGGATAGACAGACAGGAAGGAAGAGAGGTGAGAAGCATCAATCATTAGTTTCTCGTTGCCCTTGTGACACCATAATTGTTCATTGATTGCTTTTTCACATGTGCCTTGACCCCGGGCCTTCAGCAGACCAAGCAACCCCTTGCTGGAGCCAGTGACCTTGGGTCCAAGTTTACGAGCTTTTGCTCAAATCAGATGGGCCCACGCTCAAGCTGGCAAGCTCAGGGTCTCGAACCTGGGTCTTCCGCATCCCAGTCCAACGATTTATCCACTGCGCCACTGCCTGATTAGGCTTATTTCTTATTAATTTACTCCTAGATCTTTGTTATTTTGATGCTATGAAGTGGAGTATTTTCTTTCATTATTTAGCATAACTGGTTTTTGTGTGCGTGTGTGAAAGTTATACTATCCCCAAGCCTCACAGCAATCCTGGGAGATAGGTATTTCATAAGTGTAGGGTCAGACACACTATAGAAGGTGGTCAAATCACAAAGCTGGTAAACAACAGAGCCAGGATTAGAACCCATATCTGTCTGTTTCTGGAGTATGGTTAGAAAACAGAACCATCTAGAACTATACCACAAAACTGAAGTAATGACTTCTAATGACTGTCATGGTCCTGTTTATATGACTATGCCAGAGATTGACATGGAGAATGTTGTGAGATCTCTCTGGGGATTCACTTTCCATCCCTACAAAATGTATCTGTAAAACCCTAGTTCTCCTCCTTGTGGTCACCCTGTGCCTACAAGTATTGAACACCCAGATAACAGTGACTCTAAAAAAGTTTGGAAATTCTTAGAATTAGCACTGTAAATTTTAAGGTTATAAATTGCTGGCCCCTTTTTTGATCTTCCAAAATGTATCTATCTGCTTTCACAGAAAATTTGACTTCTAAGCATCATGCACAAAGTCCTGTTCATTAGGTGTTTGTTATGTTCAGAAACTGTGAGCTCTCCTAGGAATTCTGAGCCCAGTAGTAGTAGTAATGATAGTAGTGGTGGCAACAACAACAGCAATAATAATACATTGCATATATTTTTTTACTTGACATTATTTTAAGCACTTTACATATTTTAACCTATTTATTTATTTATTTATTTATTTATTTATTTATTTATTTATTTACAGGGACAGAGAGAGAGTCAGCGAGAGGGATAGATAGGGACAGACAGACAGGAACAGAGAGAGGTGAGAAGCATCAATCATTAGTTTTTCATTGCCGTCGCAACACCTTAGTTGTTAATTGATTGCTTTCTCACATGTGCCTTGACCGTGGGCCTTCAGCAGACCGAGCCACCCCTTGCTGGAGCCAGTGACCTTGGGTCCAAGCTGACGAGCTTTTGCTCAAGCCAGATTGGCCCACAATTAAGCTGGTGAGCTCGGGGTCTCGAACCTGGGTCCTGCATATCCCAGTCCAACACTCCATCCACTGCGCCATTGCCTGATCAGGTGCGTCATACAGCTTTTAATGGCATAGCGCAATTTGGACTCAAATTTTAGCAATAAAATTAACTTACTGGACACTCTTTGTGTGCCAAGATGCAGTAGATGCTTTACCTGCACTGTTAGCTCTAATTCTTGCAGTAACTCTATGAGGTCCCTATTATTATCTCCATTTGGTCAATGAGGGAAATCAGCATTCTACAAGTAAAAGACTTGCTGGTAAGTGGTGTATCTGAGATAAGTTAAGCCCAGACTATTTCACCCCATAGATGCCTGGCACTTACCACTTATTCTGAACTAGCTCTGCTTATTAAGGGATGTCATGGGAGAGGGGAAGAGATAAAGGACACTGATGGGTTCAATGTGCTGTCATCCTGGATAACAAAATGAGACAGTGGGTAAAGAATGGAACGGAAGCTAAACTCACTTAAGGAAGAAATATCCTCTGCTGGACAATAACAGATACTATACTCACACACAGAAGCTATTTGTGAGAGTATTCCAGAGTGAGCTTAGTTGGGTTACTTCCAGATATTTAGTGATGTAAATTAGTTAAGATTCTCATCACCTTTACTTCACTTTTGACTGACAGCTGCTGGTGTTGATCTCTTTTATCAACAGTGAAACATTATTGAATTAAGGTGTTAATCTGCTGGTTCTTTAATTTCTCATCTTTCTACTCATAAGTCTGATTTGAGCCTAAAAAAATGCCTTCTCTTTTGTTTTATTTCTGATGATAGAGTCTAAATTACTTTGTATACTATCTCATTATATTTCATCACATTTCTTTTGTTCATTTCTTAGTGTATAATTATATTTAAACTATTCTTTAGTTTTAGTTGAATTTTTTTCAGTGCTTCATACTCATTTTTAAATAATGTTTCTCAAAGTATTTTTGATTGCCTTTGGCTTTGCTTATTTGATATAACTTTCCAGTTTTTTTGAACCTTTCAGAATATTTTTTTTTGCAAATCTTTGCTGTTATTTTTGGTATTCTATAACCTATACTGCTCTTTACTTTCAACATATACTACTACCCTGTGAGAAGAAATTATGTTAATCTATTGTGACTCTTAATTTTCTTAAAACTAACATACATTCCATAAATTCTGTATTTAAAAAAATCTAGAGAATTATTAGATGTTTGCCTCATTATGTTTTTAGTCTTATTGTTATTTTTCCAAACACCTTGATGTCAAGAAATGTGTGGTAAAACACGTGAGAATATGTAGAGGTACAGTCCTTGGAGACCTTCATTTTTCAAGAACTTTGAAGTTTGGCATAAACTTGGAAAAATAGTATATAAGCAAAATAACACAGCATAGTCATAAGTGTTACGAAATGTAAGGCCAGGGGCCACTGCCATCATGGCCATTCACATGCAGGTTCCCATTCTATTCAGACAGACTGTAAAGAAACAGTGGAGCCAAAAAATGGTGGGCCATTCCTTTATTCAAGTCTTGTACCTACTGACATGCAAACACACAAGGAAAAGCACTTCCCTTTCACTCAGAGCTCACAAAGCTACTGACACATTCTCTAATTTCTCCTAGAATCAAAGGTCCCACCAGTCCCAAGGCCCCTCACTTCTGGTTCCCCGTCTGCACTCATTCTGCCAACATGGCTTCTTTCTTTGCAAAATTGGCTTCTCTTTCTTTCCCTGCCATCTTGGCTCTTTCTCCTCCTCCTCCTCCTCCTTTTAAAACTTTTCTGGCACCAAAACCTCTCCTCTAGCACATTAGCATAACAATTAGATAGCAGGAAGGTAATCAGCAATTTTACAGATCACATACCTGGCACTGCCCAGCACCACTTTTTTTTCCTTTTATGAATTTTAATGGGGTGACATTAATAAATCAGGGTACATATGTTCAAAGAAAACATCTCCAGGTTATCTTATCATTCAATTATGTTGCATACCCATCACCCAAAGTTAAATTGTCCTCTTTCACCTTCTGTCTGGTTTTCTTTGTGCCTCTCCCCTCCCCCTTCTCTCACCCGCTCCTCCCTCCCCCCACCCAACACCACTTTAACAATAAAACTGAAAAAACTCAAAAAACACAAATTTTACAAACTCATTTGCACACCACAAAAACTTTTCTGGAATTTTATATTATTGCTTATTCTCTAGGATGTTGCAAAGCATAAGTCTTTTGGTATTCAATATTAAGAAAAAAATTCAATTCTTTTTAAGTTTTTCTTCCTGAAGGTTTTAATTTTACCTGTATGAAAAAGAAAATACATACACATTCTATAGAAATCATACTGTTAGTCAAGTTCTCATTTTCTTTACCACAGCTAAACTACCAACTACCTGTAAATCCCATTTTTCCTTTTCTTCATAATCAAGATAACCAATTACTTAAACATATAATTCTCAATAGATCAAATATTTCACCTTCGATTGGTAGCCAGTCTAAACCTCTACCTTACATTTTATTCCTTTGAGCCTACAGATAGGGTATCTGGTTCTTATCTGAGTCCTCTGCTCCTTTTTAGCCCTCTTGTCACTCATCTCCGTATAAAATCCAGCATTTCATTACTAGCTTCAAATAGACCCATAAATGGCTGTTTTTCTTATTAACTTTCCCTGTGCTCTTCAGCTACAATAGAGCTCTATTTTACAGAACTGCATTTCTACTCTTACTATTTCCTTTCACTTCTTGCTTCAATTTCCTCTTCACTAGATTTCTTTTGAATTTCCTCTAATTTGGTCCCTTAACTCATGAATTCACCAAAGCTATACACTTAAATGTCACTAATAATCATTTCTTGTTAAAAACCCAAAGCGTTCATTCTGTGCTTGTATTTCTTTTACTCTTGATTACTTTAAACATATTTAAAACTCTCTGTTACTTTTCTCAGTTCCAAGACCCTATGAGTAGTAGGTGTTTGATGTCATCTCTTTCAGATGTGTCTTTCAAACTAAAAAAGAAAAATCATTTATATTATTTGGTCTCTTGAGGACCAACTGTGACTATTTCAAGGTAGCTGAGCCATTCACTGTTCTATTTTCAGGAACTGGCAAAGTGAAGGATAATTGGAACTACATTTATATTCCTAATGTTCCATGCTTTCTTTGTTCTGTGTTTTCACTCTGCCCAGAGGATATGTCCACTATAAGTCATTGCCATCTTAAACAAAACCAGAATTTGCCAACCGTCTCCTATTTCTAAGCCACTTGTCCTACTGTGTGTTCTTTGAGAAAACCTTAATGATTACAGTCTATATATTGTCCACATCATCATAATAAGAAATTTGCTCTGTTGGTTGCTCAGCCACATGTGGCTATTAAGTATTTGAATTTGATCAATGATTAATTTTACCTGTTTCTTTAACGCTGTTGGGTTAAATAAAATATTACTAAAAATAATTTCACCTGTACCCTTTTGCATTTTTAAATGGGGCTACTGGAAGACTAAAAATTATATACATGTCTTTTATTTTATTTTCTTGAGCAGTACTGTACCATGTTATGCTATAGTTACAACTACAAAATCCTAGTGATTTACAGCTATAATAGTTTACTTCTCCATAGTGCTATGTGTCTGTTGCAGGTTGACTAAAGCATATCCTCTGTGTCCCATCATTTCAGATCCCAAGTAGATGGAGCAGTCACCACCTCAAATCTGCCAGTCAGTGGCACAGAGGGGAAGAAAACTCTAGGGATCTTGAAAAAGTAATGCAATGCTTTGGCCTAGAAGTGACTTACTTCATAACTCTATTCCTGACTCACTGACCAGCATTATGTCACACGGTCCAACAAAGCACCAAGAGATCAAAAAGGATAGCACTACAAGTGTCCAGAAGATGGAGAGCCATAAACATAGAGCAAATGATACAAATACTATGCAGTATCTGGGAAAGTTCTTTTTGATTCCCTTTTCTCCACTGATTATAATCCTTTTGATGCAAAATGACCTTAACTGTCTGTTTTCTTATAGTCTATTTGAAAATGTTCTTTAGCAATCGTGCCATTTTTTTTTATAATTTAATGAAAATTGTTAGATAATCTTTAGAGGTACCTTGAATTACTTTTAATTTCTGATTCAAGCAGTTATTATTGACCAAGTCACATACTACTGTTACAGTTCAAATTAAATATGTATTAGGAAATTTGGAAAAGCAAACATTGGAAGGTTACCTTTTCTTTGCTTATATGTTTTTTTCTTTATATTATTCCCCAAATTGAAGGACTTTGTATATATTCTTCAGAAAACTACAAAGATGTGTTTCCAATGTAGCAGAGACTTTCTAGTAGTTAACATATTGTCATGAGTTGTAACCACTAGAAGTAAGATACTGAGTTACTTGTTACCTCATGAGTATGTGGGGCAACTAATCTTTTCTTAAGACACTGCTGGTGTTGTTGTCACTTGATTGTTCAGGAAAAATAAAATCTGTCATCTCATTTTACTCAAACTTAGCTAATGTGTCTCTCAGAGATTTCATACAAAATCTTATATGAGGAGCTCAAAATGAAAACAACGAAATCACATTTTGACACAATTATCAAAAAAGATCTCATGAGATGCAATTATGAAGAGAGGCGAAGGCTGATAGTGAAAGATCACAGGCTTTGCATTGTGCAGCCAGGAAGCTGTTCTACTTCACCATTTGTTTAGTGACTTTAATCAAAGTAGTTAAGCTTATCAAGACTCATATAGTCTAGAAAATGGGGGTAGTTCTTACCTTGGAGGACTGCTATGTGTCTAACAGATTTTGACACATACTACAGTAAATGCTAGTTGTTATGAGAAGAGTTCTAATGTAACTTCATACCCTAATTGGTGGCAACATAAACAGCATATTACTTTTCACAGATGGATTCCTTTTGCAGAAAGCAGTGTTCTCCTTATAAGTTTCTTCTTGATAGCTTTTCAAAATTTATTTTACTTTCAAATTTCCCAGTCTGTTCCAGTGTATCCTTCAATCTTGAGTCTTTGATATACCTCAACTGTATGTCCTCAAACACCTTAGGTGGCTTTGTCCCTCAAGCTGTCCCCACTGTTGGGTCTCTGACTTGGACCATTTCTTTCTCTGCTCCCCTCTCTCCATATCACTTTGCATATGTCACTTTCATGGTGTTTATTACACATGCCTTTCAACTATAGTCTTGTATAGACAGATGACTTATTGCTCTATAAATGGTAGGCTTTGTAGGAAAGGAACTATCATAGTGTAAATCAACTAAAAATGAACAAAAAAACATATTTTGTATTAAGTTATCTAATGTCTTTATTCAGTTTAAATCTCTAAAGGACACAAAACTGGTAGTTGCTATGTGCTTCCTATTATAAAGATGAAAGGAAATTAACACTAAGTAACTGAGGTGATATCAATGGGAAGCATTAAAATCCAAGTTGTCCTTTATCTAAATATGGAGTTCTGAGATTTCTTGCCGACACCTCTGCCCAACTCCTGTGTAACCCTCTGTCCCTTGCAACAGTCAACATAGTGCCTTGATCCATACTTATCCTTGATTAATAAATAAATTAAATGTTCTTAACCATGATTACTTTTATAAGTGCAAAATATTATATTATTCAAAAAAACTGAAGGGATCAAATGCATTAATAACTACTGAAAGTAACACATCTGCCTTTCATTATTTTGGTGAAAAATGAGTAATCATAGAACATTCTTGGGCCTGTTTCAAGGGGGCAGTGGCTAACCTGCAAGCTTCAGTGCCACAATTTTGAGCTTCCTTCATGGTGCATGGCTCATCTACCCATCCGTGCTACCTCTCTTTCTCTTTTCATTTATTATCTACTTGTTACTTAATTTTTTATTAGCCAGTCTATGTTGTGTGGTAGTTGCAAAAATACATACAATTTGACAGAATAACAATAAATAGATGAAGAAAATTGAGTAAAGAAAGTAAGAGTGGGGAAAACAGATACCAGGATATGATTTGTCCTGAGGATACAGATCCTAAGACCCTAGGCCAGTTTGAAGTTGGGGTGCATTTAAAATCCTACATATAACTGTAGGCACACTATATACAAATTTCTGAGAAATATGTTATAATAATTAAGTCAAATATTAAAAAATATATATATAAAGTCCAAACGTTCTTTTATGGTAATTAAAAGAAATAAATACGACAAAATTAAATTTATTCTGACATTAAAAAACATTTTTATGTTAAATTTTTTGTTATGCTTTTTAGATTTCATAAAAAAGAGGAGTTAAAAAATGACAAAATGTTATCTTCATATATATAGATACATTCTTAGTAAGATTTAGTAAGTTCGGCAGGTCCCGGTGCGAATGTGTTAAGTTTTTTCATTCTTGTGTTTATGAGAAACGTGAGCCTGATGTGTCCTAGCAATTTCTTCAGTGTAGGGGCATATATTTGAAAGGCAAACTCTCATTTCCTGTTCAATACATTGAAGAATTCCTCTCTTTTTACTCTTAATTGTGTTGAGGGTAGAAAATCCTAATTCACATAAATAGGATGTTGAAAATTGTAGTAAAATGTTCAAAGGTTTTTTAGATATTGCAACATATTCTTCTTTTATAGAAATCCAAAAGGCTTCAAGAGACAATTCCTTATGTTTAGTCATCAATCCAAAACCCCCACCATGCATATCATCTTAACTTTACACCAAACAAAGGATAGAAGAAACTTGCCTCCAGTCTTTCCGGGGAACAACGGGGTGGGGTGGGGTGGGGGGTAATGTCAATAATTCAGCACCACAGTTTAACAGCCTTTTGCAACCTAATCAGGCAAGTGAGGTGGGTGGTTGGGCAGACTGGCAGCTTACAGCCAATTCCCCATAACTCTGTCCCCCAAATATCTAAACTCCAAAAACCCTGTTTGTCTTTTGGTCCCCAACAGGCACATATTTCTCTGGAATACCATAGGGCGCCCCTGGTAATCTTCTAGGGCGCCCCAGTGTGCCCTGGCACACACTTTGAGAACCACTGCCCTAGGCAGCCAGAAGGAAAAGACAGTAAATTGTATTCTGATCCCTTTAACACTGAAGTAAAGTGGATATATAATCAGGTATGAAATTTAGTGTTCCTTAATATGGCAGAACAGCTTGCTCAAGGAAAATTTAACATATGCAGGCATGTTTTGGTGTAATGAAAAATATCTTATAAAATACACTGTGGCTTTTTCCATGGCTACTTGATAAGATTATCTCTGAGAAACAGTAGCACAACAGAACTCACTTTTCAATGAAACCTGGTGCATCTGCCTTTCTACCCAATAGCAGTTTTATTCCGTACTACATTCAAACACCTGGCTACAAGTGGCAGGACTGGGAAGAACTTTTTAAAAAAAATTTTTTTTTAAAGCATTTACAAGTTTGTGCGGTTTTTTTAGACTTTTTTTATTTTATTTTATTCATTTTAGAGAGGAGACACAGTGTGTGTGTCAGAGAGAGAGAGAGAGAGAAAGGGGGGAGGAGCTGGAAGCTCAACTCCCATATGTGCCTTGACCAGACCAGTGCAGGGTTTTAAACTGGCGACCTCAGTGTTCCCAGGTCGATGCTTTATCCACTGCGCCACCACAGGTCAGGCAGGACTGGGAAGAACTTTGAGTCTTAAAAATATATAAAATGACAGTGAATTGTAATTAGGGTTGTATTTAGGCTACTAAAATGATCAGACACCAAAACCAGACTGAGATGATCAAAACAAATCTAAATAGTGACCACAGGTGTTGACCCTATTACTACTGGTGTTGGTGAACAAGACCTGTTTTCAATAACAACCTCAGACATTCTTAATACTTGCTCACATTTCATTTTTTTTTCCATGCAATCATTGCTTGCATTTTGGTAGTCTGTTGTCAAATAAGTAGAAAAAACAGAAGGTCAAATAGTTATGGAATTTTAAAATTCAAAATAGGGCATGAGATTTAAATATAGCTAAGGACATGCACATTTGAGTTTTGACAGAACTGAGAATATATTCACAATCAGGTCAACTGTCATGAACTGAAACTGATGAACTGATTTGCAAAATCTTATGGCAAAAAAGGTGGGCAGCCTAGGACTCAGAATTCACACAGCGAAGCACTGCGGCTAGGCAGCAGCAGTGAGCGGTCCCCAATGAGGTTGGAGAAAAGAAATCAAGTTTCTTCCTGGGGTGTTCTTTCTCAGTCATGTTGGGACCTCAGGAAAATTGATTGGCTTTTAAATCTTTTTCTTGATTCAGTGTGTCTGCATTTCTTGGATGTTTCTATGGAGATGGGAAGGTGGACAGTGGTTCAACTGAAATATTACCAAACACTATCTATTCTGAGAGATGGCCAGATAAACTCTCAAATTTCTGCTATGTCTTTTTTATTGAATTTATTGGGATGACATTGGTTAAAATTATATTAAATTTCAGGAATACGGTTCTATAATACATCATCTGTATATTATATTGTGTATTCATCACCCAAATCAAGTCTTGTTTTATTCCATTTATCCCCTCATTACTCTCTTCTACTTCCCCCTCCTCCTTCTCCATCTGGTAATCCCATATTGTTGTGTGTCTGACTTTTTTTGTTTCCTTGTTTTTTAATCCCTTCACATTTTTCATCCATCCCCCCAACTCCTCCCCTCTTACAGCTGTCAGCCTGTTCACTATCCATGAGTCTCTTTCTATTTGGTTTGTTCGTTTATTTTGTTTATTAGATTCTACATATGAGTGAAATCATATGGTACTTGTCTTTCTCTGACTGGCTTATATCATTTAGGATAATACTCTTCAGGCAGTAGTGGGATTCAGTCAGTTCGCACCAGTTTGGCAGAACTGATACCTAATTTTTTGTTCAGTTCAAAGAACTGGTTGTTAAAATGGCACTTATAATCAGGGTCTCTCTAAGGCGGGCACTTGGGCAGCTGCCCAATGTAGAAATCACAAATTTACATTTCTTTTTTTTTAATGTTCATCTGCACAACTGCATATTCTAAGTGCCCGTAGTCATGTTCATTCCATCTATAGATAAGAAAAACTACAAGTGAGGATGCCAATCAAGAAGCAATGTGGAAATACCTTAAATAACAATTTTATTGCTTTTTATAAGGTATTATTTAATATTTTAATAATATTTTTAAATTATTATAACATAATCTAGTTTTGTGTACCTCTTTTGTTTCTATTTAAGTATTAAATGCATGAGATAATAAACTTTTTAGTATATTGTATTTTATACTTAAAACGGTCAATAGGGCAGAAAACCAGTTGTTAAATTATTTGAATCTCACCACTGTCTCCAGGTCTATTTATGCTGTTGCAAAGGGATAAGGTTTCCTTAATTTTTACAGAAAAGTATTATTACATTGTGTAAATGTACTCCCAGTTTTTTATCCACTCATCTATTGATGGTCATTTGGGTTGTTTCAAATCTTGGCATTTGTAAATAATACTGCGACGAACATGGAGTGGAATCTTGGCATTTGTAAATAATACTTCAGTGAATATAGGGGTGCATATATTCTTTCAAATTTATTTTGTTTTTTTTAGAAATATTAACTATTAGAAGTGGAGTATTAAATATTAAAAGTGGAATCACTGGGCCTGACCTGTGGTAGCGCAGTGGATAAAGCGTCGACCTGGGAACACTGAGGTCGCCAGTTCAAAACCCTGTACTGGTCTGGTCAAGGCACATATGGGAGTTGATGCTTCCAGCTCCTCCCCCCTTTCTCTCTCTTTCTCTCTCTCTCTCTCTCTCTCACTCTGTATCTCCTCTCTAAAATGAATAAAATAAAATATAAATAAATAAATAAATAAATAAAAAAGAAAAAGAAAATGCTCTCAGTTTAAAAAAAAAAGTGGAATCACTGGGTCATAAAGTAGTTCCGTTTTTAATTTTTTGAGGAATCACCATATTCCTTTCCACAGTGGCTACACCAGTCTGCATTCCCACCAACAGTGCATGGGGGTTCCCTTTTCTGCACATCCTCAGCAACACTTGTTGATTTATTGAAGAAAGCCATTCTGACAGGTATGAGGTACTATCTCATTATGATCTTAATTTGCATTTCTCTGATGATTAGTAATGTTGAGCATTTTTTCATGTCTTTTTGGTCTTAAGTATGTCCTCTTTGGAAAAGTGTTTATGTAGGTCTTTTGCCTATTTTTCAATTGATTGTTTGTTTGGTTTTGGTGTTAAATTTTAGAAATTCTTTATAAATTTTGGGTATTTATCTTTTTTCAGATATATCATTGGTGAATATGTTCTTCCATTCAGTCGATTGTCTTTTCATTTTGTTAATGGTTTCCTTTGCTGTGCAAAAACTTCTTAGTTTAATGTAGGCTCATTTGTTTATTTTTATGTTTGTTTGTTTCTCTTGCCTAAGGAGATATATCAGAAAAATATTGCTATGTGAAATTTCCAAGATTTTACTATCTTCTAGAATTTTTATGATTTTGAGTCTAACATTTAAGTCTTTAATTCATTTTGAGTCTACTCTTTTGTGTGGTATAAGAAAGTGGTATATCTTTGTTATTTGGCACTTATCTGTCCAATTTTTCCAACACCATTTATTGAATATACTATCTTTACTTTATTAATTGCTCCTGCCTACTCTTTCAAATATTATTTAACCATAAAAGCATAGGTTTATTTCTGGGCTGTCTGTCTATTCTGTTAGTTGATCTATATGTCTCTTTTTATGCCAGTTGCATGCTATTCTCATCACTATGACTTTGTAGTATAGTTTGATATTAAATAGCATGATGCATCAACTTTGTTTTTTCTTTCTCAAGATTGCTGTGGCTATTCAGGGGTCTTCTTAGGTTGCATATAAATTTTTGGAATATTTTTTCTAGTTTGGTGATATCCACCATTGGTATCTTGATACAAATTTCAGTGAATCTAAAGTTTGCTTTGAGTAATACAGACATTTTAGTTATGTTAATTCTTTCTATCCATGAACACAGTTTATGTTTCCACTTGTACTTTCTTCAGCTTCTTTTTTCTGCGTGTTTTAATTTTCTGAGAACAGGTCTTTTACATCCTTGGTTGAATCTATTCCTAGGTATTTTATCTTTTTAGATGCAATTGTAAATGGAATTGTTTTTCTTAGTTTCCCTTTCTGATAATTCATTATTGCTGTATAAAAGTGTAACTGATTTATCAATATTTGATTGGTATCCTGCTGCTTGACTGAATTCATTTATCAGTTCTAGTAGTTTTTTTGGTGGAATATTTAGGGTTTTCTATATACAGTATCATATAATCTGCAAATAATGATAGTTTTATTACTTCATTTCCAATGTGCATCCATTTTATTTCTTCTTTTTGTCTGATTGCTGTGGCTAGGACTTCTGTTCCATGTAAATAAGAGTAGTGAAAGAAGTTATCCATGTCTTGTTCCCTATCTTAAGGGAAATGTTTGTAGATTTTGCCCATTTACTATGATGTTGGCTACGAGTTTGTCACATATGATCTTTATTATTGTTGGGCAGAAAAAATATATTGTGCTCACTTTGTTAAAGATGGCGCTGCCCATGTGCAAGTTTTAAGAGTAAGCTTTTCCCCACAGCCTTGACTGATTGGATGATGTGGGGTGGTGCGCTCTCATGAGGAATCCTCCCATTATGCCTCAGATAAGTGACTTTGTATCAGAGACTTCCTTGTTTGTAGATTGGATTAAAGGTTTGGATTTCTGCACTATAAAGTGGGGCAGGCTGGGAGCTTGCTCTCTCTCGGTTCCTGAGGTTAGTATTAGAGAGGAGAGCAGATTAAGGTCACTGGAGGAGAGGAGCAGCAGCCAAGATGGTGGAGTGCTGAGGAAGAAGTCAGTTTGTACAGAGTTTGTGCAGAGAGAATATGGGAAACAGAGGTGAATAAGTCTGGTGAGCTAGAAACCTTTGATGCTAGGAAACTCAGATAAGTCAGTAGCTTTGTGAGCACTGAATGAGTGGGTTTTGGAGCCCAGTGTGTGTTTTTGCTTGCCCGCCGGGTGCACGCTAGAATTAAATCTGATTGCTCACAGGTTCTTGGCTCTGTTGTTTCATTACCATCTGTCCAAATCTAATGCGAACCTGCATGAGCCAGGCTGCTGTGATGGTGGCCTTGGTCACTGGCTTTACAATTATGTTGTGGTATATTACCTCTATTTCCACATTGCTAAAAGTTTTTATCATAAATCGATGCTGGATTTTATCAAATGCTTTTTCTGCATCAGTTGATATGATTATGAATTTTTAATTTTTATTTCTTTAAGGGGTGTATCATGTTACTGATATTGTACCAGCCTTGCAGCCTCAGAGTAAACCACAAGTGATCATGGTGTATGTATGATGTTTTTTATATATGTTGAATCCTGTTTGCTAATATATATATATTTTTTAGGATTTTAGCATCTATATTCATCAGAGATATTTTCCTATAGTTTTTATTCTTGGAGTGTCTTTATCTGTTTTTGGAATAATGCTGGATTCATAAAATAAGCTTGGCAGTTTTTCTTTATACTAAATCTTGGGTATATTTTAGAAAGAGAGGTGTTAATTCTCTTAATGTTTGATAAAATGTACCTGTGAATATATCCATTCCAGGACTTTTGTTGTTGGGAGTTCTTTTTGATTATTACTTCAGTTTCATTCGTTGTAATCTGTCTAGTTATATTTTATGATTCTTCCTGATTTAGTTTCAGAAAATTGTATGTTACTAGGAATTTATCCATTTTATCTAGATTATCCAATTTGTTGGCATATATTTGTTCATAATATTTACTTAAAATCTTTTATATTTCTTTGTTGCCTGTTACATCTCCTCTCTCATTTCTGACTATACTTATTTGGGTACTTTTTCTTTTTCTTTTTCTTTTTTTTTTTTGATAAGTCAGGTTAAAGGTTTTTCAATATTGTTCTTCTTTTCAAAGAATTAACTCTTGGTTTCATTGATCTTTTGAATGTTTTTTAGATTCCATTATATTTATTTCTGCTATGATCATTATAATTTCTTTCTTTTACTCACTTTGGGCTTTACTTGTTGTTCCTTTTCAAGTTCCTTTAAGTGTAAGCCTAGATTATTCATTTGAGAGTTTTCTTATTTCTTCAGGTAAGCCTATAATGCTAAGGATCTCCCTTTTAGGACTGTTTTTGTTGTGTACCACTGATTTTGGCTTGTTGTGTTCTCATTTTATTTGTTTCAAGATTTCTTTTGATTTCTTCTTTGATCTCATTGTTTACCCCATATTGTTTAGTAACTGTTATTTAGCCTCCATGTCTTTGTTTGTATTTCAGGTTTTTTTCTTGTGATGGATTTCTAGTTGTTATATTAATCAGAGATATTCACCTATAGTTTTTATTCTTTTTAGTATCTTTATCTGGTTTTGGAATTAGGATAATGATGGATTTGTAAAATGAGTTTAGGAGTCTTTCCTCATCTTGAATTATTTGGTATAGAATCCAAGAATGCTTGATATAATTTCAATCTTTAATTTATTGAGACTCTTCTGTGTCCTAAGGTAGTTTATCCTAGAAAATGTTCTATGTGCACTTGAAAAGAAAGTATATTTTGCAGCTTAATGGTGAAATTCTCTAAATATATCAATTAAATCTATCTGAGACCACTGTTTCCTTGTTAATTTTCTGCTGGAAGATATATCCATTGATGTTGATGGGGTGTTAAAATACTCTACTATGACTATATTGCTGTTAGTATCTCCCTTTATGTCTATCAAGATTTGCTTTACATATTTAGGTGCTCCTATGTGGGATGCATAAAGGCTTACAAGGGTTATATCCTCTTGCAGCCTCTATCATTATTTAGTGTCCTTTGTCTCTTACTATAGGCTTTGTTTTAAAGTCTACTTTGTTAGATATAAGTATTACTACTCAGGATTCTATTTCTGTTTGTATAAAACTATTTTTTTTTTCATTTCTTTACTTTTAGTCTATTTGTCTTTCCTTCTGAGGTGGGTCTCTTATAGACAGGATTTTTAGGACATCTTATTTTCTTGTCCACTTAGTTACCTTATGTCTTTTGATTGGAACATTTAAGCCATTTACATTTATAGTGATTGTTTATAGGTACATATTTATTTTGATTTTTTTAAACTATGTTTCTCTGCTTCTTATTTCTTTTCTTTTTCTTAAAATATTTCTTGTAATATTAGTTTTGTAGTAATGAACTTATTTAACTTTTTATTCTCTGGGAAGTTTTTTATATATTCTTGATGTTAAATGATGCCTTGCTATATAAATTTGTCTTGGTTGTAGGTCCTTGCTTTTCATTATTTTGGATATTTTATGCTAATTGTTTCTGGCATGAAATGTTTCTATTGACAAATCAGCTGTCAGTTTTATGGGAGCTCCCTTTTAGGTGATTGTTCTTCTCTTGTGACTTTTAAGGTTCTTTCCTTGTCTTTAACCTTTGCCATTGTAATTTGACTTGGTGTGGGCCTTTTTTGGTCCATTTTGTTAGTGACTGCTTTGCTTCCTAAACTATTGTGTCTTTTGCCTTTACCAGGTTAGTAAAGTTCTCAGTCATTATTTCTTCAAATAGGTTCCTGACACCTTGTTTTCTCTCTCTTCTTTCTGATACCCCTATAATATAGATATTGTTATGCTTCACATTATTCTAAAAGTCTCTTAAAGCAGTAAGGTTTATAATCTTCATACAACAGCATGATGGTTAACTCTTTTGCAGACTGGCACAAAATTTCTGGCAGACCTCCATTGGTATACTGACCAGCACTTGAAAACCACTGCCCTCAACTATCTTCATTTTTTAAAATTCCTTTTTTCTTTTGCTTCTCGGATTGAGTGTTTTCTGCTACCTTGTCTTTTAAATCACTGATTTAATTCTCTGCTTTATTTGAACTAGTGTTTAGTTTTTCTAATGTATTCTTCATTTCACCTATTGTATTATTTATTTCTGTCTAGATCTTTTTTATGGTTTGTATATCCTTTTGCATCCTCTTATAGTTCTCACTAAGGTCTTGTACATACTTATAACTATTTTTTTGAACTCTATATCTGATAAATTGCTTGCCTCCGTTTTATTTACCTCTTTGTACTAGAGATTTCTTCTGTTCTTTAATTTGGGTCATATGTCTTTGTCTTTCTATTTTGGATGCCTTTTTCTGTCTGTTTCTATTAATTAGATCTTCTATGACAGTCTTGATAGGATGGTCTGATGTAGTAGATGTTCTGTAGAACCCAGCTGCACAGTCTCTTTGGTTGCTTGAGCTGAGTGCTCTAGGAATGTCCCTTGTGTGGTTTATGTGGGATCTTCTGTTGTAACTGAGATTTGATTACTATTGGCCTGTTCCTGCGTGGCATCAACCAGAAGTCTGTTTGATTCTGAGGGTCAACCCTGACCTTTGAGTATGAGGTGCTGTGCAGGTACTAATCACTTAAAGTGGAAAGTACTGATCACTTAAAGTGGAAGGTAGTCACCTAAGCAAGGTCTGGTGTTTGCTGAGATCTCCCTCAGCTAAACTACTTGTGAAGCTAATTGGATCTGCTCTGATATTGTCTGAAGCTGGCCTTTGTGTGTGTTGTTTCTGGAGCCTTTTGAAATAGTTTATGATGCTGGCCAATGTCAGATGCTTCCTATGACTGGCACTGAGCAACCTTTTTGGACCTAAAAGCAATCCATAGTTAATGACTGCCTCTGCTGGTCCTGGGTGTGTGCAGGACAACCCTGCACTAAGGCTAGATTTTACCAGCACTGGGCCCAAGTGTAGGCCAGCAAGAGTCCAAAGGCACCCCAAGATCAGCCTCCTCCTGCTTCTACCTGCCAGCTGCCTCTTAGGATCAATCAATGAAAAAGCCTCTGGTAGTACTAAAGTTGTATGAGGTAGGTTTACATTGAGTCAATAGATAGAAGTGACTGGTGTTTAACAGTTTGATAAAAGTTCAATCTTGGTGTCAATACTGAGTCTGAGGCCCCTCAGAAAATGTCCCAGGGTATACCAAGTTGGGTTGCCACCTCATGGGTGCTCACATATTTTTGTGTTGGGGTGGGGCCTCAGGAAATCATCAAGGTGTGGACATCAGAGTTTATAAAGCTCAAACAGACCAAGATTTGTCTGTATGAAGGAACAGCTCTGCCCCTTTTGGGCATATGCAGGAAAAATGTTTCTTGTCCTATAGACACATAATTCAGTCTGTCCCACATTCTTCCTAGAGCCCTATCTCTGCTGAGCAACATTGCTAGGAGTTGAGGAGATGGGGCTAGTGGATCTCCTATAAGGGAGGAGTGCAGATCAGTCTTGGTTGATGGAGGAGGAAGTGGCCCCCCAGTCTAGAGCAAAGCAACTCAGTCTTTTCTGGATTCTGCCCAGACCATGGCAAGGCGGAATCACTGGGAGTTGAGAGGGTGGAGCAGCCAGGAGTCTGGAGAGTGTGGCTAGGAGATCTCTCATGAGGGGGTAGGATCATTCAGGTGATTGGAATGTGGGCGAATGGTCCCTGTGCCAAAGCCATACAACTCAGTCACTGACAGTCTCTGAGTCTTCCCAGGCTTCTACATCCTGTTTAGGTAGCTGAATCCTCAGGAAAGTTTAATCTCTGCAGGGGAGATCAGCAGGGAGTTTATAAGGTGGAGCAATTGCATTCCCCCAAGCTGATCCATATGGATAGGAATGCTCTACCCAATATAGATGGCATCTGTAGTATTGGAGAATACTTCAGCTCAGAGATCCTGACAACTACCCTGTCACCTCTCTGCCAGAGCTCCACGTTTTAGTCTCTCCTCACAAGACTCAAGTCTACTCTGCCCTCCTTCCATTGGAGCCCTGGGTGAGTTGGTTGCAAAGAGATTTTGTACATTGATTCTTTAAGAATGTGCCTGTGTTTCTAGCGAACTGCTGCCTTTCTCTAGTAGACAGAATCCTCACTGATTTTCACAATATGGTGTTATGTGGTGTCACTTCCTGGATCTGGTACTCTTGGTTGGGAAGCCTGGTTTGGGGTTGAGAACCCACACTTCTCTGAGGGAACCTCTGCAACTGACATATCTCTCTGAAATCTCAGCAGCTGCCCCTGGGAGCAGAGCTAGCCCTTTTCAAGTCTTTGTTCTTCCTAAGAGTCTCAATGTGGCTTCTGCTGTATATTCTTGGTTATAAGACTTCTTTTCAGCTAAACTTCAGCTGGATATTCAGGTTGATGGTTGTATAATTTAACTGTAATTTTATTTTGGTTCTGGGAGGAACTGAGCATACTTTTCACCTACTCTGCTTCTATTTTGTCTCTGTAATGGATCTACTATGTGTTAGTCACTCTAAGTTCTTGATATGGTTTATCTTTCCTGGTAATAAAGATTTAATTTTATTTTAATTGTAATTTTGACTCCTTTCTAGTTTCTATTTGTGTGTGTGTGTGTGTGTGTGTGTGTGTGTGTGTGTGTGTGAGTGTGTGTGTGTGTGACAGAGACAGAGAGACAGAGAGGGACAGATTGGGACAGACAGACAGAAAGAAAGAGAGGTGAGAAGCATCAATTCTTTATTGTGGCACCTTAGTTGTTCATTGATTGCTTTCTCATATGTGCCTTGACTGGGGGGCTACAGCAGAGTGAGTGACCTCTTGTTCTAACAAGTGACCTTAGGTTCTAGCCAGCAACCTTGGCCTTCAAGCCAGTGACCTCTGGGCTCAAGCCACTGACCATGGGGTCATTCTATGATCCCACACTCAAGCCAGCAACCCCTCACTCAAGCTGGGGAGTCTGTGCTCAAGCCAGTGACCTTGGGGTTCGAAACTGGGTCCTCTGCATCCCAGTCCAATGCTCTATCCACTGTGCCACTGCCTGATCAGGGCCAGTTTCTCTTTTATTACTTTGTTCCCGAAGAGTGTTCATCACTCATTGATATTAGGGAGGAAAAATAAACAATCTTTTGAATTTTGAAGTGTAAATACTAAATATTAAGGAGGTAGTCTCCAAGTGTGTCTAATAACTAACCATCCAGATAATCAAAATATCTTTATGAACATTTTAAAATGTAAATTCCTTGGCCCAACCCAGACTCAGTAATATTTGAGAACCAATACCTTGTATAGACTAGTATAGCAAAAATGTAATTCTTACTCTTTATGATTTTAATTATTTAATGTGTTACTCTGACATAATAATGTCACAGAATTGCTAGCTATCTTTCCTTGAGTCACCATAGTAATTCCTTTTGGAAACTGTGATCCAAGCAGCTTTTCTCAAGTGGGCATCTGCAAGGAATTAATCCCTAATGACACAGAACATCTATTATATATAATGAATAAGCTTTCCTTTTATGTCTCCACTATGAACTAGTTATGTACCAATGTCAGGATAATGAAGAAAATAATCACTCAATTTTCTGTATTCTGAGGTTCAGATGAGGAACCTTGTTAGGAAGGAAAATTAAAATCATTTTATTGAGTTTATAAATTTGTCATTCTTATCCATTAACAAAGACATGATGTTTATATTACTTAAGACAAATTAGAAAATTGCTTATATATTATTATCAAAGAAAGTCATGCACATGTAGAAAAAAATTAAATAGTATCTTCAGCTAACTTTTGCTGCAATGAAAAGCCTCTTCAAAGTTGCAATGGCTCATAATAGCAAAGGCTTATTTCTAGCTCATGCTGAATATCTATCACAAGTTGTCTGAAAGCTAGCTTGGAAGCATGTGAACATCCTGGGATTCAGGCTGATAGCCAGTGACCATTAGTTTCTTACTAATGTTACAGAGGAAAAGAGAGATGGTGGTGATTTGTACACTGGCTATTAATGTCTCCACCTGAAAATGACACGTGTCATTGGTCTGACTAGTAATATAGCTTCACAGAACCTTAACAAGATTAGAAAGTACAGACCGGCTACACAGTAAGAAGGGATATACCAAGAGAAATAAGTATATGATATCAAGGAAAGAGTGGGTTTAGCTGAGAAGCACAGTGATGTGTTATGTCACTATTACAGTTATACTCTGTCGTATAGAATAGTAAAATAACAAAAGAGTTTAAATGGAAAGCTTAGAGAAATAAAAGGAGTCTAAATTACAAAAATGATCAACAACTTGTGGAAACCTGAAATATAGTAAAAGGCACTTGGTAGAGGATTTATAAAAGAGAATTCATTCTAAATAACTCAGAAAGGTTTTTTCTTACAGAAAAATAAGGAACATTAGACGTATAGAGGATGCAATATAATCTTAGTATATGACGGAAGGTTGTACAAACTACATTTAAAGCATCATTATAGTAATAATACTTATTAGGTTTGAAATTTTGGAACTAATCATAGTATATAAATGTAAAAGTAAATTTAAGGCTATCAAAGCTTGGGTAGAGCAAAAAAAGATGGTGAAGAGAGGATGGGAACATTAATATCCTTTCTGATTCTAATAAATGAGGAGTTAGTTAATATTGTCTGTTACTTATGACATCTGATAAGAAGGCTTAGCTATACTATTGAAATTGCAAAGGTGTTAATAAGGAAACTGAAGGTAGTGATCTAGTTAGATTTGGATGGGATGATTAACTTTCTGAGAAAGGAAGCAAGAGTGTAAATTTTCTGATTCTTTGCATATCTAGAAATATTTTTATGATGCTTTTACATTTGACAGTTTTATTTTAAATAGAAAATTTTATTGTTAATAATCCATTACTTTGAAGGTTTTGCTTTTATTTGTTTTTTTACTTCCTGTAATGCTAGAATTCATTCTGTTTCTTGTTCCTTCATCAGTGACTTATTTTATTCTCTTTAAAAGAATCTGTGATTTCATCCTTGAACTTGATGTTAATTTTTAACAATATGTACCTGAATGGGTATTATTTTTAGTTTTATTCTTTTTGTTGGACATTTGATGGGCCCTTTTAATTGAAAAGTAATATTCCTCCACCTTGGGAAATTCTCATCTAATATTTCTCTGATTTTTTTCCTGTATATATGACCTCCTGCTTTACATATATTCTCTTATTTATTTTCTTTTTTAATATCTAGTTATTCTTTTTAGAATATTTTCTTAAATGTGACTTTGATATCTTTTACTAAATTTCTATTTCAAAAATTTTATTATTTTCTAAGAGTATCTTTTTGTTCTTTTATTGCTCTTTTATTATTGAATTCACCTTTTCTTTTCTATGAATTCAATGTTTTCCTAGATTTTCTTTTCAGACAATAATGAAAAAATTTTAAGTTTTACCCTGTTCTCTAATATTTTTCTGTCTCTTTGATGTTGACTTTTCTGTTGGCATAGTTGGTCTTTTTCTTTCTCTCTCTTCTTCCACATTGCTTGTTTTCCTAAATAACTGTTAATCATTATTTACCTTTAATGGTGAGTAGGAAGGTTAAGGAACTATTTTCTAGAAGCTCTTTAAATATGGAAAAAATTAATCATTCACTTGTTCATTATGGTGAATAGTCAGTAAGTCAGCTCTTATACTAGGAACTTTAAATGTTAGGTGCTAAGTTTTAAAAAATATTCTTTTAGAGAAGAACCCTCTGTTTCTGGTTTTGTTTTTGTTCTTGACTTAAGATACATGACAGACTACTAGATATTTTGCTTCTATTTAGAAACTGTTACTTAATCTCCCTCTTTTTTTCAGTTTGATGCCTTATCCCTCAACTCTAGTGTTTTTATATACAGTTGTCCTTTAAAACTGTGTTGCTACAGGTGTCAACTCTTACTGAAAACATGATTAATGTACACGCTACATGTCTATTGTTTGTTCCATTCTAATCACTATGGAATATATCCTTTTGTCTAAATAGCTGTAGCTGGTGTTATATTTCTCTAGGGTCTTAACATTTCCTCCAACTCTTTTACCTTATCATGTTCAGATGACCTGTTTTCAACACTTAATTTTAGTAAGTGATTTAGTAGAATTTATTGAACAAAACTTAATATTTACTTAAGGCATTTAATCTAATTCTCTTGCTACATTGGCTTTGTCTAACTCAGATGGGCATACTATCTAGCTTCATTTTGTTTACATTTTAAAATTCTGTTTGAAACATAAATTATAGTTTGTTTTTTGTGCACAGTAAAATCTCAGGAATGATGTCGTTAACCGGAACTCTTCATCCAGAACAAAAAAAATTGTTGCTTATGTAGCTTCCTGGTAACTTCACAACATATATTCCAATTTTCTTCTTTTGTCTATTAGCATAACAGATAGCAATGTCCTACAAGAGAGCAAAAATGGATGTATTACTAATGAAATCTGTCACTTGGGGCTTCCCTGAAACAAATTAATAAATGAACAAACTTTAGCTTCTTCAAGATAATGATTAATTCCGAGCATTATTCTGCCTTTGCAAAGGAGTACATAAAATCCTGGTGTATACTCATGAGCATATTTATTAGGATAAAACCAGTTCTTGAATAATTGTCTTAAAGATATTTGGTGACTTCGACAGTATCCACTGAGTGTAAAGTTTATCAAAAGACAGCAAATATATTCTAATAGTATCTTGTGTTCTGAAACATTACTAAACTAGACTAAATAAAGTAAGACATCATAAATGAAATTCTTGTAAGAGAAGCCAAAGATTCTTGGAGTTCTCAGATTAAAGTTTTGATAAGATTCATGATGATAGTTCATTCATTTATAAATGCAATTAAAAATGTTTACTGAACTCATATCCTGTGCTCGTCACTACATTAGAAGCTAGAAATAAAATGGGAGAGAAAATAGATGCAGTTCTTGCTTTCATGAAACTCAGAGACAAATAAAAAAGAATTTTAATACAATATGATAAGTGCAACAAAATATTATTTGTCATAAGGACATAGTTGAGTGACAGTAAACAAAGACTTGGATAGAGGAATAGCAGTCAGGGACATCTTCCCAGTGGAAATAATAGTTTAGTGAAATCTAAATGATGTGTAGAAGTTAGCCAGACAAAAAGGAGGACAAAAGTGGGTTTGTTAGAGAAAGTATATGTGGAGAATTTTGAAACACAATGTAATTAAGTAACAGGCCAGTGCTTTGGGAGACAAAAGTATTTTGTTGAATTGGGTGTGTGAGTGGAATAAGGAGGTCAGTACTCTGGTTGCTGAATGAAGAATGATTTAAAGAGAAGCAGTATAGGAGGGCAAAGAGTCACAAGGCCATGCATTTATTTGTGTAAGAGGTATAGAAGTGGCATTGAGAACAGAGAAAAATAGATGTTACAGAATTTGTATATTGTAGTGATAAAATGTTGTATATAATAAATGAGATAAAATGACTCAGGATATACTATAATTTTGCTGGGTTAACTAAGTGGTTATCAGTAAAATTTTCTTTAAAAAAGAAATGCATGGAAAGGACTGGGTTTGAAGAAATTCCTTGAGACAGTATACATCGAGTATGAAGTTCTTGGGGAACGTCCAAACAGAGGTATGGAGTAGGTAGTTAGAAACAGATTATAAAAGAAGATTTGACCTGGTACAGGTATATAGATTTCATTACATAGATAGCAAATGAAGCCATAGAGCTCATTACATAATTTAGAAAGAGACTAGCATGAAAAGGGAAACAGTCCATAAAAGAAAACTGAGGAATCTCACTTTTGAAGTCATGTGAATCCAAGAAGACCCAAGAAAAAAACAAGAAGGAGTGATATCACAGAACCAGGGAAAGAAAGTGAAGTAAGAGGTACGGAGGGAGTAATCATGAATGTGAAACGATATTGTGTGTGATGTGAAATGTGAAATGAAAAGAATGTAAGTTATCCATCCCTTAGATTTAGCTACAAGAAGGTCATTGATGACTCCAGACAGTTTTTGTCAAAGATGAACTGAAGCCTCAGACACACGTGAAGACACAGATGGAAACAAATGTAGATTCCGGGAGACAGAGAACTCTAAGAACTTATGTGAGAACTGGCTTTCTCTGAAGCCCTGTCAGGGGAGAATAGATAGATTCAAATAGGTTGATAGATAGATTCATTTTAAGTAAAATGTGAGACTTTCTCACTAAGGTAAGAATTAAAAAATGCATATGAATTTGATTTTCCTAGATCTCTGAGGTCCCCGAGTCTTCGATTCTATTATATTTTCTCTCTGTTATGTATGGTTACGATTAGCCATGGCAGTTGAGTTGTGCTATCAAATCTCTGCATTATAGTTTAGCTGACAATCAAATGATAGCAGATGTCCAATATTATTTGTTTACATATGATTTTAGTTATACACATAAATTGAGCAATATACAACACTCTGCAAATTTATTCAGCATCTTGAATAAGCAAAAAAAATTAAATATCTTTTATCTTTTACCATAATGAACAATACCCGTTCTTTTTCACTACTACCATTAAATAAATTCATGCATATGCTTTTTTAAAATTTTATTATTATTAATTTTAATGGGGTGACACCGATAAATCAGGGTACATATGTACAATGAAAACATCTCCAGGTTATCTTATCATTCAATTGTGTTGCATACCCGTCACCCAAAGTCAAATTGTCCTCTGTCACCTTCTATCTGGTTTTCCCTGTGTCCCTCCTCTCCCTCCCCCCACCCCGTAATCACCACTCTCTTGTCCATGTCTCATAGTCTCACTTTTATGTCCGACCTATGTATGAAATCATGCTGTTCTCAGTTTTTCTTTTTTTCTGATTTACTTATTTCACTCCATATAATGTTATCAAGGTCTATCCATTTTGTTATAAATGATCCGATGTCATCATTTCTTATGGCTGAGTAGTATTCCATAGTATATATGTACTAAAGCTTTTTAATCCACTCGTCTTCTGACGGACACTTGGGCTGTTTCCAGATCTTCGCTATTGTGAACAATGCTGCCACGAACATGGGGCGCTTTTCTTCTTTTCGAACAGGGCTATGGTGTTCTTAGGGTATATTCCTATAATTGGGATAGCTGGGTCAAAAGAGGCAGTTCGATTTTTAATTTTTTGAGGAATCTCCAAACTGTTTTCCACAGTGGCTGCACCAGTCTGCATTCCCACCAGCAGTGCAGAAGTGTTCCCTTTTCTCCACATCCTCGCCAGCACTTATTCTGTGTAATTTTGCTAATGAGTGCCATTCTGACTGGTGTGAGGTGATATCTCATTGTGGATTTAATTTGCATTTCTCTAATGATTATTGATGTTGAGCATTTTTTCATCTGCCTATTGGCCATCTGTATATCCTCTTTGGAGAAATTTCTATTCATTTCTTTTGCCCATTTTTTGATTGGGTTGTTTGTCTTCCTGGTGTTTTTTATAAGTTCTTTATAAATTTTAGTTATTAACCCCTTATCAGATGTGCTGTCGAATATGTTCTCCCATTGTGTGGTTTGCCTTTATATTCTGTTCTTATTGTCTTTAGCTGTGCAAAACCTTTTTAGTTTGATATAGTCCCATTTGTTTATCTTGCCTTTTATTTCATTTGCCCATGGAGATAAATCGGCAAATATACTGCTGCTACCCTATGTCTTTTGATTGGATCACTTAATCCATTTACATTTAAGGTTATTATTGATATGTAGTTGTTTATTGCCATTTTATTCTTTAAAGCTGTATTCTTCTTTTGCTATATTCTTTCCTCCGTTTGAACTGTTCACAACAGGCCCCTTAATATCTCTTGCAGAATTGGTTTGGTTTTCATGAATTCCTTGAGGCTTTTTTTGTCTGGGAAGCTCTTTATTTCTCCTTCAATTTTAAACGTTAGCCTTGATGGATAGAGTAGTCTTAGTTGTAGGTTCTTGTTTTGCATTACTTTGATTATATCTTGCCATTCCCTTCTGGCCTCAAGTGTTTCTGTTGAGAAATTTGATGTCATCCTTATGGGGGCTCCTTTGTAGGTGATAGCCTTTTTTTTCCTAGCAGCTTTTAAAATTTTTTCTTTATCTTTTAGCTTTATTTTAACTATGATGTGTCTTGGTGTAGATCTTTTTGGGTTTCTCTTTAATGGAGTTCTGTGTGCTTCTTGAACTTGTGGGGTGTTTTCCAGCCTTAATTTAAGGAAGTTTTCTGCTATGATTTGATTGAACAAAGTTTCCATTTCCTGTCCTCTCTCCTCTTCTTCAGGCACCTCTACGATGCGAATGTTGTTTCTCTTCAGATTGTCACAGAGCTCCCTTAGAGTTTCCTCACATTTTTTGAGTCTCTTTTCCTTTTTCTTCTCTGCTTCTGTGCCTTTGTTTATTGTGTTCTCTAAGTCACTTATTCGATCCTCAGCGTGATTCATCCTGCTTTTAATTTTTTCCATTGTGGTATGATACTGTGTTTGTCATTTCTTTCTGATTCTTTTTTATTATTTCAATTTCGTTTTTTATACTTGTTATCTCTTTATTTAGGTATTCATAATGACTATCCATTGTTGCTCTAATTTCTTTGAACATCCTAACTATCATTATTCTAAATTCTGCTTCTGGTAATTTGGTTATATCTGGTTCATTCAGGTCCTTTTCTGGGGATTTCTCTTGATTCATTTGGTTTGCATTCCTCTGCCTGCCCATTTTGTGTGTGTATAAGCAAGTTGTGGCCACTGGAGTCCAGTAGGTGTTGCCTTTGTGTTCTCTAGATGTGGTCTGTCTGCAGGCCCGCCACCCCCTCTGCCACTGCATAGGGCGGTTGGGTATGGGCGTTGCCAGCGCCGGCCCACTGTAGCTTTTGCTGTGATTTCTGCCTTTTCTCAGTGAGAGGTGCTGTCACTCAAGCCACAAGTCTCAGCACCAAGGGTAGAGGTGAGCACCTTTGCTCAGCTGCGGACCCAGTCTGTTTCCTGACTTCTGCCCAGAACCCGCAGTCAGCCCCTGCTCGCCACCGTTTCACGGGTTGAGCTGGGCTTTTGACGTGCTCTCAGCTGTGAGCCTTTGCCCGTCTGGAGTTTAGCCCCACCCTCGAGGCCAGGGCCCTTCTGCGCAGAGTCGTAAACCAAGGTTTATTGGGCCGGGTGTGTTTGCTGGCTTCTGCTTGTCCCGGATTCTACCCTTCCCCCTGGTTCGGAGCCCGCTCATGCATGTAGGATGGCAAACAGTGGTTTCTCCGGCCAGGCAGGCATAGTAGCGTGGGCTCAGCTGCGAGCTTCCGCTCGTCTCGGGGTCTACCCCTCTCCCCGCGCTCGGAGCCTGCTCGCTCTCTTAGAATGGCAAACCACAGTTTCTCCGGCCAGGCGTGGCTGGTAGCGTGAGCTCAGCCACGAGCCCCCGCCCATCCCTCGTCCTAGCCTTGTCTCCGTGGTCAGGGCCAGCTTGCGCAGGGTCACAGAGCAGATCTCTGCCCATTCGTGGCCTCACGCTTTGTCCCCGCAGGTGGGATTACAGGCAGGCCCGCAGCTTCCGGACCGCTTTTGCACGTCCCTTCCATCTCTTCTGGGCTAGACTAAGCTCACACCAGCTTGGCGTCCGCCCACGCTGACAGAACCGCATTTCAGCGTCCTGCCGCCACCATACCCTTCAGCAACCCTCAACAGAGTAGGAAGGGCTCTAATACTCCACACTGTAGGCCTGGGAGCTCCCTCACTTGTTTCACAGCTCAAAACTGTCCAAACGCCTCTTCTAGGCTCTGGGACTGTAGGCTGGGGCTTGGTTCCTGGGACCCAGGTCCCTCCCTCTCCGCCAAACTCTCCTCCCACCACGCTGGGCTCTCCGGGATGCCTTTTGCTCCGGGGAGCTGGGCAGCCCTCTTCGCTTTTTCAATATTCCTACCAGTCTGAATGTGGCTTCTTCTGTGTTCCTTGTTTAAAGAGTCCACTTAGTTTAGTTCAAAGTTGGTTTATCCAGATGATGGTTCTTAAAATTGAGTTATAATCCACTTTGGTTCTGGGAGTTGGAAGTTGGTACGTCCGCCTACTCCGTCGCCATCTTTCTCCTCAACCTGCATATGCTTTTAAATAAAAAAAAAACAGTGAAAAATTAAAAGTTATAAAATAAAAATGTAATATTTTACCATAATCTCTTGGCTTACTCCCTGGAGGGAACCAGCTTTTCAGAATTTTTCTCTGAATCTATGTGTAAAACATGCATTTTGGGGGAGATTTATCCACTTTAGGGTATTTGCTAATTATATTTGGGGCAAGAGTGACTTGCATTATTTAAATTGTTCTTCAGTGCAATTACATTTTCTCATGTAACTATCTCGTGAATATTAATCTGAGTTTCTCTTAATCTCTTTATTTTCATACCAGAGTCTGCCATTAGCTGTTATTTGAGCTCTCTTCCTCATTCTGAACTACAGTTTTTATATCTTATATTCACTGAACAGGATTATAACCCATACTTTGAAAGAAGTACTTCATTCTAATTAGTTCCACAGGTGCCTTCTTTTAAAAAGGAAATAGTTTCCATACTGTCTTCTGAAGAATGTTTTTGGGTCATTATCCCTGTGATGAATGAACTCATTGCTGAGCTGGGGTTTGCCTGACAGGTCTGTGCGATGCACAAAAATGCTGTGTTTTAACTTTTGATCCATGATTGACCTAATTTTCTCAATTTATCCAATATTATATCCAGATATGCAGTCCCAGATCTCCAATGAAGCACATTGATGCTTCCTTGTTGATTTTATATACTGATTTTTACCCAGGTTGCTACTAAACATATTTTCTCCCCATACTAGGTATTATGTGACAGCTCCTACAGAATGAGATTGTTTATGGCATTTATATGAGAATAAAGTACTTACAGACAATAGATTGGTGGTTTGAATTCTTCCCAGACTATCAGTAATCAACAGTTTTTAGTACTCTCGTGGGAGTATATAAGGAAGGTGGTCTGATTACAGTTCCAGGCCAGTATGAAAGAGCATGATTTCTATTACAGAGCAGCAGAAACAGAAGTCTTGGGAAGCAGATCAGATGTTTCTTTTGAACAGCTTATGAAAACAAAGCTTGTACATGTTTTAAATTTCTCCCATAAAGCTCTTTCCCTGATTAAAAATTTTATCCCCTCCTCCTTATCATTTCCTTCCACCATAGTATTTTATAAATATATTAACTCCCATTTACTGTTTTCTCTAATACTCAAAGGCTCAAAATTTTTGAGATTGTTTGAGATTGTTTCTGTTTTCCTTGATCCAAATTAGTGCCCACCAGAACCATTTTGGTCCTTCAATGACATCTGCAGTCACCTTGTCATCAATATTTCTCTGCACCTCAAAGCTTACCATCTTGTCAAATGAGAGCTGTAAATCTCTCATGCTTTTTTAAAATTAATTGCTGGTCAATATACAAAGTAGTGTTTATGGAAATTTGATCAAGTCAAATAAAACCAGAATGTTCATATAAGACCAGTGCCTAAACTTTAATTTTTAGAGCTTATGATGCTTTTGTAGTGGTTATAGAAATAATATATGATATCTAACATAATATGACTGTGGAGCTAATGGTGGTCAATTAATTTTAAGACAATTTTCTGAAGAAAAGCTCAATATATAATTTTAGTTTGGAGATAAAGACTGGGCCTTGATAATAATTTTTGAAGTACTTTTCTAATTATTTTGACCAGAGCTTACAAAAAATTGTATTATTTTATAATAAGATATACTAAACAAAAATACACTGATGTGTATATGCATAAGTATATGTGTAAATATATGATATGTATTGGAGATTTTATCTTTTCAATTTTCTTATTTTACTATGCACAATGTTCTGCAGTATATTCTATTCTCTTCTGTTCTGTACGTCATTAAAAATACCGGACCTTGCCTGACCTGTGGTGGCGCAGTGGATGAAGCGTCGACCTGGGAACACTGAGGTCGCCAGTTCAAAACCCTGCACTGGTCTGGTCAAGGCACATATGGGAGTTGATGCTTCTAGCTCCTCCCCCCTTTCTCTCTCTCTCTCTCTCTCTCTCTCTCTCTCTCTCTCTGTCTCCTCTCTAAAATGAATAATAATAAAAAAATACCTGGCCATGTGTCATTGGATGTATTTCATGACCAATTATTGGGTCAAAAATTGTAGTTTGAAAATGCTGATCTATTGTGACTCTTTGAAAATATAAGTATATATTTCCGTATTATGTCTTTTGCTGCCACAGTTGCTTTCATTTCAGAAAAAAAGGTTTTGCTATAAGACCTGTTTATGCACTGGGGATTTCTTTTAACCACCAAGTTTGTATTTTTGTTATGGTTACTATAAGTTATGAGTAAATACAATAAATATGTTCACCATCAGTGTGGATCAAAATTATCTGTCTTCCTTCCACCCAAATGGACAATAAATTCAAGTAAACTATGTGTTTAAAAGAAGTATCAAGATTTTTCTTTTAACTCATACTTATCTGTTCCTTGAATAATTGAAAGACTGTTTACTAGAGTATTATTCCAGCCTATTTACAAGCTCCAAATGTTCCTTAGCAGAAGACAAAAGAAAATATTTCAAATTGTTAAGCAAACAAAGTGATTATATATAATATATTTCACATTGTATGTCTGTTTTAATATAGTTATAAGGTTTCAGTGAGCCATACTATTTCTTTTCTTGTTTGCTGGTTCATACTCCTGTGTCAATAAAAATGTTGCTTCTCATTTTATACTAAAATTTACTTTCTCCATGAATGAAAACAATGCTTCCTCTTTTTTTTATTAGATTAAATTATTTACAGAAGGGATGCTAAATCATGCAACGCTTATTATAAAAGTTGTTTGAACCAGTTCTTTACTATGTTTGTATTATTGGTGGAAGGTGACTGTGCATGTTTCTGGAACAAATTTAGCCAGCTGACAATGTTAACACTTAGGATTTGGAGGACAAACCAATCCTTTGAAAATTATGCTCATATTTCTTGTGTTTGCAAGCCATTCTCTCTGTTTATTCTAAGAGTTAGTCACATGGCCTTTCCTAAAAACCAACCTTTCTTTCTTTCTTTCTTTCTTTCTTTCTTTCTTTCTTTCTTTCTTTCTTTCTTTCTTTCTTTCTTTCTTTCTTTCTTTCTTTTTCTTTCTTTCTTTCTGTTTTTTACAGGGACAGAGAGAGAGTCAGAGAGAGGGATAGATAGGGACAGACAGATAGGAACGAAGAGAGGTGAGAATCATCAATCATTAGTTTTTCGTTGCCGTTGTGACACCATAGTTGTTCATTGATTGCTTTCTCACATGTGCCTTTACCGCGGGCCTTCAGCAGACTGAGCAACCCTTTGCTGGAGCCAACGACCTTGGGTCCAAGCTGGCGAGCTTTTGCTCAAGCCAGATGGGCTTGCGCTCAAGCTGGCAAGCTTGGGGTCTCGAACCTGGGTCTTTTGCATCCCAGTCCAACGCTCTATCCTCTGCGCCACCGCCTGGTCAGGCAAAGCCAACCTTTCTTAGTGGGCTGTTTTTGTGACATAACTTTATGATAAATTTTACAGATGATGGTTTTCAAAATGCAGAAGGTGATGAAGAGATTATAAAGATGTGTCACTTGAGTTATACTCTGAAAGCTGGAAAGGAGTCATGGATCTTATTGTTGGCTCAGGTTAGATTTGTCTTTTAATACCTTAGTTCAACTTCTTATCCATTTGCCTCTCCTGTGCAGTATTGCAGTTTGTGGTAAATGTGTATTTAACAACCTTTCATATTTTTCCAAGTAAATGAGAATTATATTTAGACAATCACAATAGAGAAATTTTGGTTTTAATAAGGGCATGCAGAGGTTTAGAAACAATAACCATCATGTGCTCTTCTGCCTTGATTGTGTATGGGGTCCAATATATGTCGTATTTTGTTATATAGCATGTTTAAGCACATATGCATGGTATCAAGAAAGGATCTTCTGCTCAAATTTTTTTTTTTTGTATTTTTCTGAAGTGAGAAGTGGGGAGGCAGACAGACAGACTTCCATATGAGCCTGACTGTGATCCACCTGGCAAGCCCACTAGGGGAGGATGCTCTGTACATCTGGGGTGTTGCGCCATTGCAACTGGAGCCATTCTAACACCTGAGGTGGAGGGCATGGAGCCATCTTCAGGGCCCCGGCCAACTTTGCTCTAATGGAGCCTTGGTTGTGGGAGGGGAAGAGAGAGAGAGAGAGAAAGGAGAAGGGGAGGAAGAGTAGATGTGCAGGTGGGTGTTTCTCCTGTGTGTCCTGGCTGGGAATCAAACCCAGGACTTTCACAAGCTGGGCTGACATTCTACCAGTGAGCCAACTGGCCAGGGCCTGCTCACATTATTTATGTCCTCTTTAAGTCTTCACAAAGGACTGGTGTTCAAGAGAACAGGAGAGTAAAGAAAGGAACCTAAATGTGTTCATCAACACAATTATGGTAGATATTTATCTTACATTTGCCTTCAACATACTTATCACACAAAATATGCAAGGGACCTTGAAGTCATCGTAGTCATCCTATGGCCATCTGTTATGAGGCATATTTCCTAAAACTACTGAAAAGAATATTGAAATTACCTGCTAAATTTTCAAACTCTATTAACCACATTTATAACCTTTAATTTCTCTGTTAGAGCATTATGCTACTAATCAGTGAAGTTAATTTTATTAATATAAACTTTACTATAGACCAGTCACTTTAATAATAGAACAAAAAATAGCATATTACCATGAAACATTTTAGACATTGAGAAGTTATGACTCATTAAAACATGTACCATGACTTAGACACATATCACTATATCTTATAAAGAATACTTTTTTAATGTAAATTTTATGACATCCTTACAAGTTTTTCTCCCTTCTCATATGATATTTTGACTTTTCTCATCTCAAACGTTTTTATAATCTAATCAAATTACTGTGTCTGCAAAAACGTTATTCTGGTTCTCCTAATCACCTTTACATTTGTCTCACTCTTTTCTGTAATTTTTGTAGCAGGGAAGTCACAGACTGAGTTGGGCTGGAGTTGTGAACATGAAGTGCGGTGATAAATACAGAAAGTAAAAGCAAAAACAAAAACAAAAAACAGTGATAGATAGTTCAAATTTCAGATTCTTACTAAAAGTTTTTTTTTTTTAAGTAAAAAATTGAAGGAATTGAAATTAAGGATCATATCTTAGAGAACAAAGCACAACACTAAGCCAGCTCAGGGCTAACTTAAACCAAACATATGAGCTGTTAGTTCTGCTAATGTCTGTATTATCGATTCATTAAATTGGTTGAATACTCCTTGGCACTCAGATAATATGTGAGATTTAAATAGCTTAAATGCTGTACTAATTATTTTGCATTTTTAAAAGTATTGCATTTGACATAAGTTCTTTTTAATGATCTTTGATCTTAAGAAGGCTTATATTTATGCCCTGAGGATACTCCACATTTAAAAAGATGCTTTTGTCTTTTGCATGTTCTATGGATCCATTTTGATGTAATATCTCATTTTAAAGATTATTATAATTACATTATTAAACAGAAAACCTTTTCTGCATTAATAGGAAACCCCTTCCAAAGGCAGGCAGTGTTACATTGTGATCATGGTTCCAAAGACATCTGGCTACAAATCCAGCTTAAACATTTACTACTGAAGTGCCCCCAACCAAGTCATTTCACATTTTTAAACTTCTATTTCTTCATCAATATAATAGTACCAATTATGCTAACTTATTCAGAATTTTGTAAGAATGAACAATGACAGTACTATGCATTAGATAGGCACTCAATAAATGGTAATAGTAGGTAGGGGTGGTATTCATAAAAACTCTTATACAGTTGTTTCTAGACATTATAGTATATTAGCAGTAATTAAAATTTATATAGTCATAAATTATAGTATTTCCTACTAGTACATTTATTCAGAACTAAGTAACATAAATATATCAAAATAGATAGAGGACACTTTTTGTAAGGCAGCCCCAAGATGATCCACTGTTTAGCAATAGATAATTATTTCTATAGAGAAGAGAAAATTACTTATTCCATATTAAAATAAACTTATTGTGGAGAATTTATGCTGTAACATAAAAGAAAATTTCTGTAGTATGTGTGCCTAATCCCCTGGATAATAAATTTATTTTCACCTTTGTCAAAATATGGAACAATCTTTTTGATGGCAGTAGTGAGAGCTGGCCACCAGGGAGGAAAGGAAGTCAGCCTATGGAAATTATACTCTTAATTAACAGGTACAGGGTCAGAAAAGTTATGGTGGTTTTAATCGCAGCACAAGTTTTGAGTAATTATTGGCATCTAAATAACAAGAGATAATATGAGAGTACATTTTTTTCCTAGGTCAAAGCATCTACATATCAGATAATAATTTTTATCAGTGGATAACTAGTGCATATAGTCTCTAATTTTCCTACAAATTTGAGGCTTAGAATCAAATAGCATTACTTATCTGCATATATGTGCTAGTAGTGTTAATGTTTTGTCTTAATTATGTGTTTATATAAAGTACAATACTGTAGGAAAACATGCCGTATATTTGAACTCTAATGAAATCTCTCTAAGAAACTGTTAAGACCCTGCTCCTCAATGTGATCAGTGGACCAACAACAAGAAAGCTTGTTAAAAATGCACACTCTCAGGCTCTGCCTCAGCACTACTCAATTCAATGTATTTTAATAAGAATGCAGGCAACTAAATGCATGTTAAAGTTTGAGAGGTATTGGGTTAGATCACAAAGCCATTTTTGACTTTGGAGGTCCTTACATTCAAATTATAACTACTTGGATGATTAGCCTTGCCAATTAAAATTTTCTAAGTGATGGGAATCCACAAAGTTACTAGTTTATTAAGAAATAAATCTAAATAAAAAGAGAAATAATTGAATATAGGTATGTGTGAAAAGAGAATTATATTGTTTACCAAGACTGATATCAAAATCCAAAGAAATGACAAGAGGCTCTAAATATATGAAAGAATCTCTCCTAAAAGAAGAATAAATTTGCTCCATGTATGGGGCAGAAAAAATTACTGGGACCAGTGTATAGAATGTATGGGAAGAAAGAGTGGGGGCCAGATAACTGAGCTGTGCATATGTGCAGTGCATTCTATCATAAGTGATACCTCTTTATCTCTCTTCCACAAACAGAGGTTACCCAATTCTCTGTCAAGAGCACTGTGAAAAGATCCTGCCAGGTAAAGGTTTAAACTGAAAGACCTCAGACGAATGACCCAGAAAATGACTTTCAATTCTAAAATTCTAGGATTTGTCCACTCAAGTACTAACAATGCCTGTGAATAATTGGAGAGATGTGACAAGTGAAAAGAGAACTGTTTGAATGAACATAAGTAGTGGTTAGGTGTAACAACTAATGTGAATAATCAGCTACACTGCCTGTGCAGATTTAAGAGGCAAATTACATGTTTAACAAAGCCTACTAACAGAGGTGGTTTTAGCTATTTTGTGGGAACTTAGAAGTTTTCTCATTAGGCCCTCTGCTGGCTGATGTGCAGGGCAGCAATGGTTTTTAGATAAGAAAGTAGACTAAACAGACACCCTGAGCATAATGATAGTATTTTTACATGAACAAGAAGTAGTGAGAAAGAGCAGGTATCAGTTGGTTAAGATGGTTCGTGAAAGTTGCAACTTGTTCGCTCTTGGAAATTTATATTTGATTATATTTGTAAGCATTTGATTCAATTGTTGTTAGACATATGCATGCATAAGATAATAATTTTTATTGTTATAAACAACAGGGATTTTAAACTTGTTATTATAGCCTAACCTCACCTATTTTGAATAATGTGCTACTGTTTCATGTCTTTCATCATGTTTACCAGTCTTATCTCTCATAAAAAGGTCAAGAGAGCTAATAGGAATTCATGAGGAAAATCAGTTCTTTCATTCAATTAATATGCTTTAACCATCTTTATTTCTTGGATACTAAATCTAGAGTGATAAGCAAAATTTTCTTTCTTCATGGAGTTTACAGTCTAGGAATAGTCAGGGACAAGGTTGGATGGAAGGGGCACCATCCTGCCGTAATGGGAAGCCAACTCAGGATGATGAGGACGAAGGACACAAGTGGTGGAGGGTAGCAGTGTTGGAAGAAACGTCAAGCTGGGTTACAGCCAATGTAGTGTGGAAAAGCAGTAGAGAAGCATTAGAGTTCAGACCTGGAAATGGGCTCTGAGAATGAGATAGAGAGTGGGCAGTCTGTGAAGAATACACCTCTAAGTCCCCTGAGTATACTGAATAGAGTAAGCTGGGCAGATGGAGGATTATGTGCATGTGAAGGTGATGGCAAATATTTTGCAGTGGAGCAGTATGAGAGTGGGAAGAGGGAGATTGTTTGAAAGTGACAAGGATTTATTTGGCAGTTGAGCAGCAAAATTATACTTTCTGAACTCTACTAAATCCCAGGGCCTGGGCTGTTAAATTCCACTTTGTTCTACTTTGCTGAAGCTGGGAAAAGAGCTAGTGTGCATTCAAAGCTAGTGCCTATTTCTAACAATTATGGTGGGTCTAGGAAAGGCTAAGTGCTAAAAGCTGGTATAAGACACACATACACTTCTCCAGAACGATCGGTGCATTTCCCCCTTTGCAAAGGGAAAAAGTGGAAAGTTGCAAGGTATTGGCCACCACAGAGAAAGAGGAAGCTGTTCCAGAAACATGATTTTGAGAGATGGCTCTTTGGTTTTTTGATTGTATGAATTACCACATGAAGATGAACTGATTTATACCACCACCAAGGTGCTGTGACAGGAAGAAATGTTTGGAAAGGCCTGATAATTTCAAATTTAGCAAAATTAATTGGAGTGAAGATGAAGGAAATGTTACAATGAAAATTTTATCAAGACTATAGATGTTTATTATATTGAAGTGCATTGTCTTTGAAAGAAAATAATACTAGTTAAAAGCTATTTTAGGTATATAAGAGCTCAGTGAATTAAACTGAGTTTTTTACTAAATGTGAATAGAGATATAATTTTCCATTATGTCCATCATCTTCAAACTCAAAGCAAACACAATGATTAATAGAGAAAGAAGTTACCTCAAGTAGTGGGATTATGTAAAGAATGACCTATAAGTAGGGAGGTATGATGGAGCGAGGTAAACCTCTAATTAATGGCACCTAGAAAGGCTGATATCTGGCAGTTATTACACAATAGTACTTTCTTATTTCAAATTAGAGCTTAAAATAGAGTAAAAAGTGTAAAAAGAGCTTAAAAATATCCAAGAGCATATCTGGTTAGTACATGGTTTAACTGATCCACCAATTTCACGTTATCATGATTTCAGTGGGAAATAGCTTTAAGATGTAGATTGAAGCTACCAATCTGAGCTTTCCCCCTATTTTAATTGTTAGGCATTGTTCTTGAATTTTCCTAACCTCAACTTCAACAGCATTCAGACAGATGGGTTAATTACGTGGGTAGTCGGCCACCAAAACATGTATAATTGAACAAACCATAGGCAAATCAAGACTCAATTATTTGAGAATTAAATAATGCTTCCAAAATTAGATTCTTTAGTGACATCTCTTAATTAAAGTTCTCTGAAATCCTTATATTTGGAAATATAATTTACCTTCTAAAATATTATCACTCTCCACTCTACCTTATCTCTCATTAACTACTATTCATCTTCCATACTTAGCTTTTCTCAACTTTCTCCAACTTCCTCTTTACCTTCATACCACAAATGATTAAATGGTTTCTTATTTCTTATCTGAGTGTTATTGATATCTCCGCTTCAGCAGTTATCACACTGAGTCATACCTCTTTATTTATATGTGTGTCTCCCTTCACTGACTGCAAATCTTTTAAGGATGGCCTGCATCTTAGGCATCTCCAGGACTTGGTAGACTGCCAGGTACATAATGTTTTCAAATTTTTGTTGTGATAAAAAATGGACTGAACAAATGAAATGTAAAAAATTAAAATTTTTGTGCATTTTGAAAAGAAAAGAAAAAGACTTCTCCTTTGTAAGTTAAATGTATAATGAATCATTCTAATATCAAATTGGTGTCATTAGATGACACTAATGAAGAAGAAAAGGTTGGAAATGAGTTTCATTCTCTTTCCCTGTGGAACCTTAGGAAATTTATTTAACTCCTTTGTTTTTATCTATTAAAAAGGATAATATTACCAATAATGCCTATTATTCTTTTCTACTTTAACCTTGATTCATGGTTAAAAGAATTTAGAAATTGTGTGTGTGTTTGTGTGTGTCTTCTGGAAACTGTAAAATTTCTATTGCTATCTTAAAATGGTTACCCTCCAAATCACAAGGTAAATTAGAGAAGGCAGATTCATCAATTTCAAGTAACTCCACACCCATTTCATGTCAGGTTTAAACGTATGAATCATACATATATTTTCCTATTAATATGAAGTTGATTATTTTTTTCTACTGGGGTACTTCAGTCTCAACAAGTTTGAGATATTGATGGCCAAGATGGAAAATTCTGCTGTTCTCATTTTTATTATTTTTCTGAAAATAACAATTTATTGCACTAACTTTATGAAAATAAATAGAAATAAGGGAGGTTCATACCCATTCAAGTAAATCAAATGTTGTACGTTCTACTTCAAAATTCTCAAATTTAAATATTACATTTTTATAAAATTAAAATCAGAGCACAAATTTAATTTTTGTAACTTTTTCTTTTATTTATTTTGTATCTTGAACATTTTTCCATATTGTTACATAACCCTAATAAAGTTTGTAAAGCATAGTACATTTTACTTAAATATTTACTGATTATTTAAATGTACTTTCTCTGACCAGGCGGTGGCGCAGTGGATAGAGCGTCGAACTGGGATGTGGAGGACCCAGGTTTGAGACCCCGAGGTTGCCAGCTTGAGCGCGGGTTCATGTGGTTTGAGCAAAAGCTCACCAGTTTGGACCCAAGGTCGCTAGCTTGAGCAAGGGGTTACTCAGTCTGCTGAACGCCCACGGTCAAGGCATATATGAGAAAGCAATCAATGAACAACTAAGGTGTCGCAACGAAAACCTGATGACTGATGCTTCTCATCTCTCTCCATTCCTGTCTGTCTGTCCCTATCTGTCCCTCTCTCTGACTTTCTGTCCCTGTAAAAAAAATAATAATAATAAAAAATAAATAAATAAAATAAACCATTAAAAAATCATTTGTTATATGTACTTTCATATAACTAATTCTGAACATGTTTATTGTTTCTAATTTTGCTATTATAAATTAAATTGCAAAGAACATCTTTCTATGTATAGGTTTTCTGTCTTTAGGTTTATTTCTTTGGATAAAATTTCCAGAGATTGGGTAATTAAAACACTGGGCTGTATTTACCTCCAGCAAACACCTTTAGCAGAAAGCAGAAGTGTTTTTCTCCTTAATAAAGAAGTCTGTGGAGCATCAAAAACCAAAGCTTGATGAAATTAATGACAGTTATTTGAGATGTTTTAGGAACAAGTTATATATTAAACAAGAATACTTAAGAAACAATTAGAGAGAAATAGAGTCAGAAGGGAAAGGGATTTCCAGGCCTTATTTCTTCAACGCTGTGTTCATTTTCCCATTACTTTTGCTTGAGCTGAAAAATACAAAAGTACAATGTAAATGTAGTTTTTAAAAAGTATATAAAATTACTCTCACAAAAAGATTTTATAGTAGTGTAATACCAGTGGCCGAGGCCAGGCAGGTTCACGTTGGATTCAGAAATACGGTAGAGGAATCGCGCAGCCCACACCTGTTTATTGGAGGCTCACAAAGACAGGAGAGCAAATAAATAACAAAAGGGAAAGAGCTAATAAACAAAGGAAAATCTGCTATTTGCAGTAAGGACAAGGGAGCAAAGAAAACCGCGCCTCACAGGGGCAGGATAGCTATCTGGGAGAATCACCGCCCAGGGGAAGCCCCCACAGCCTCCCATAGGCTATATGCACACATGCCTCTGCCACGTGCTCACTCACTAACCAGGCAAAGGGCTTGCAGCTGGTACACCGGAGAGCAAGCCTAACACAGCTGCCCCACATCTGTAATGTACTAGTTCATCCTATCAATTTAATGATAGCATTGTGCATGACTTGAAAATGTTTTATTAGAATACTGTAATTATTAGACTATTTTTCTTAAAAGCACCAGAAGTAAAAGAAGTCAAGGGTACACCTGGGATTCTGAGCCTTCAGATAACTGTTTTTCACAATCTATTAGGCATTAGTTTCTTTTTTTTTAAATTATTTTTTAATTTCTTTTTATTTTATTCATTTTAGAGAGGAGACACAGAGAGAGAGAGAGAGAGAGAAAGAGAGAAAGGGGGGAGGAGCTGGAAGCATCAACTCCCATATGTGCCTTGACCAGACCAGTGTAGGGTTTTGAACTGGCGACCTCAGTGTTCCCAGGTCGACGCTTTATCCACTGCACCACCACAGGTCAGGCTAGGCATTAGTTTTTTTTTTTTTTTAGAATTTATTTTTATTTTATTCATTTTAGAGAGGAGACACAGAGTGAGAGAGAGAGAGAGAGAGAGAGAGAGAAAGAGAGAAAGGGGGGAGGAGCTAGAAGCATCAACTCCCATATGTGCCTTGACCAGACCAGTGCAGGGTTTTGAACTGGCGACCTCAGTGTTCCCAGGTCGACGCTTTATCCACTGCGCCACCACAGGTCAGGCTAGGCATTAGTTTTTAAGGGGGAGATTTTCACTTCATTTGTGCGTTTATGAATTAATCTGGAGCCATCTTCTTTGGTTACTCAGGGCTTCTAGTAACTTTTATATTTCAACATTGAAATTATATAAAAATACTTTATTCTCATAGATATTTTCAGAGAAATTTATTTTAAAAAACAACTGTTCTTTGAATCTCATTTAGAATAATAGGTTAAATGCATAAAAATGATTTCCTTTTGTTTCTTCAAATATATGCTTAGCCACCACAGTTATACAGCCATATATATATATATATATATATATATGCTATTCGTTATCCTCAAATGATTGCAGTTTCTGGTTTTCTGTTCAAATTTATGAATAAAAGATTAGATTTTTAAAAATAGGTATCAAGCAGGGTCCTGCACTCATGGTAATGAAAAATGTTAGAGCTATAAGTTAGGAGCCACTAAGGGTCAGGGCTGACCTGTTCTCTGCCAGTATGATACAGCATGTAGTAAGTTCAAGCTAGGCCCACCTCCTAGGTATGTAAGCCACACTGTTCCAACTCATGCTTTCTGTAAAAAACTATTTAGAAAACAGCACTCATTTATTATTACATTTCTTCTATAAGCACAATATTTTACTGTGACAGTGAATAGCTTCAAAGATGCCTCCTCACCTTCTACTACATCAATTCTGTTTTATACCTAAAATATTTGCTTACAATTTCATGTGAAAATTTTTTTAAATTTGCCCCAACCAAAAATATTTGAAAGCTGCAAGACCAAGCTACCTTAGGTCTTTCTGCCAATTTAGAAAAGAAATAGCAAGTGGCCTGACCTGTGGTGGCGCAGTGGATAAAGCGTCGACCTGGGAACACTGAGGTCGCCAGTTCAAAAGCCTGCACTGGTCTGGTCAAGGCACATATGGGAGTTGATGCTTCCAGCTCCTCCCCAACTTTCTCTCTTTCTCTCTCTCACTCTGTGTCTCCTCTCTAAAATGAATAAATAAAAAGAAATTAAAAAAAATTTTTTTTTAAATAAAAGAAATAGCAAGTTGTACTATTAGAAAGATCAAACTACAAGTCCATGGTCTGATTTCTACACAAAACAAGCCCCTGTGTGGTTGGTCATAAAGAAGTCAAGTCTTTTTTTAATCACTTTTTTTATTCACTGGGGAACAATTTTTTTTTCATCTTCTGTTGCATGAGGTTTTAGAACTGTTTCTCTATATTTCTGCATCGCTGATTCAAAATCTGAAATTCATTTTTTGGTGCATGCTCTAGTTTTTATGCAATTTTAATTTTTTTTGTTACAGTTAATGGCATGCATTGACTTTTGAATTGGAGTTAAAGGACAACAACTCTTGGATTGAATATAACCACAAGGCAATTCATGTTTTACAAATATCACTTTTACATAATTATAGTTGTTATTAATGTAAAAAATTATAATCTGATAAAAACACCCTCCTCTTTTGTTTTAAGATTGAATCATGGCTTCTTCCAGTAGGCGTAAATGTAAGAATAGTCCTGACACCTTCTGTTATATATGTGGCTGTTACACACTTCAACGTCAAAGGTGCAATATTTTATTATTTGTGATATGTGCATATATTGCCTATTTTCAAGTTCTCCTTGGCAATCAAGAAAAGAATTGGGCTCCTCATATTGTGTGTCACAATTGTGAGAAAATGCTTTGTGACTGGACAAAAGAAAAACACAAAGGAGTGCCTTTTGGTATTCCTATGGTTTGGCGTGAACCTAAGGACCACAGCAGTGACTGTTATTTCTGTCTGATCCATACAAAGGGCATCGGCAAGAAAAAATGGCATATGATTGCATATCCTAATATTCTGTCAGCAATACAGCCTATCGCACACTCTGAGATACTCTCGTTTTCAGTTTTTGATAAGTTGCATGAGGAAATGGTTGTAAAATCTGAAGGGTTTTCTTCTGATGCCAAGCAGTCATTAACCCCTCAGCAGTTTAGCCAACCCAAATTGAATGAATTAGTAAGAGATTTGGGCTTATCAAAGAAAGCAGCTTAGTTATTAGCCTCCAGGCTTCAAGAAAAGAATGGACTTCACTGGTCAGCTAACGTATCCCATTTCAGAAAGCGTGAACAAATTTTTATGGACTTTTTTTCCGAAGAGACACACTTTGTTTACAGTCATGATATCAGTAGTCTTCTCAGCCAGCTAGCTGTTACCACTTACAGTCCAACAGAAAGGCGGTTATTTCTTGGCAGCTCTAAACGGAGTCTGAAATGTGTTCACCTACACAATGGTAGTGTTTCTGCAGCAGTTCCAATTGGTTATTCAACTCATCTATGAGAAGATTATAATGACATAACAATTTTTCTTGACTTTCTGAAGTATGAGGAGCATAACTGGATCATTTGTGTAGATCTTAAAATGGTAAATTTTCTGCTAGGACAACAGAGAGGTTTCACGAAGTACCCTTGCTTTCTGTGTTTGTGAGACAGCTGAGCTCGGGAGAAACACTGCACACAGAAGGAGTGGTTGAAACATGAAGCTCTGGAAGTAGGGATGCAAAATATTGTGAATGAACCTGTAGTTAATTGAGACAGGATCATTATTCCCCCACTTCACATCAAACTTGGCTTAATAAAGCAGTTTGTTCAGGTTTTGAATAGAGAAAGTGAATGCTTTCAACATATTATTTCTGCTTTTCCTGCCTTGTCTTTCGAGAAGATAAAAGCTGGTGTATTCAAGGGACCTCAAATTCGAACCCTCATATGTGACAAAGAATTGGCCAGGATGATGAATAAGGAAGAGAAAGCAGCATGGCAGTCTTTTGTGGCAGTTACAAAGAACTTCCTTGGCAAAAAAAAAAAAGCAGAAAACTATGAAATTCTGTTTCAAAGGATACTGTTGGCTTAGTGGGACAGTGGATGTAACATTAGTGTTAAGATTCATTTGCTGAATAGTCACCTTGATAAATTTTCCGAAAATCTTGGAGCTGTTTGTAATGAGCAGACTACTGCTAGAGGATCAGATGATATTGTCCTTAACAAGTACACAAAAGCAAGAGCTACAAACGCAAATTTTTGCCTGAATAGAGTTTAAATAAGTTTTATGCAAATTTTATGATTAAAATAAGTGTTTTAATATGTTCTATTTGAAATTGTAGGCAAATTCTCATGCAATCTTATCTTTTAGTGTATTAGTGTATTTACTGCATTATATAAATTATTATATTTTCACAAAGATGATGCCCAAGAAGACATTCTACTTCATTATGTTAAACTAAATGTTGAAAATTTTACAATAAATGAAAACCTAAAATCCTGAATTTTTAAAAAACTGTAGCTTACAGAGAAAAGCTAATGTCATATTTAAGATCAACATAAAATTTTGTTCCCCAGGGTTATGAAAGAGAACGAATATTATCTGCTTTCTCTTCTCAAAAGGGTTTTTTTTTTTTTCAGAAGTCAAAATAATTAGATATGTTACAGTACTTAGTGAACTGTATTTTATAAATGACTGATTTTTTAAATTAACCTTTTGAGGTAACATTGGTAAATATCATTATATAAATTTCAGGTGTACAACTTTATGATTCAATATCTGTATACTCTGCTGCATTATTTTCTCAAGGAAAATAGCACTTATGCTGAAAGATGTTTCTATGTATTGGTATTTCTTACATCAAAGATGACCTTGGCATGAAGGATCTGGTTATGTAGAGAAAGTGTTCAGCTTCCTATGTTAAACTTTTATTGGCTCAAGTTTATCTACCTAGAAGTGAGATAAAAATTTCAGCAATGGAACATTTTCTTCACAGTTTTCAAGATTTATCAGAATGAATTTTATTTAAAAAATAATTAGTAAACATTATATATTTTATTGGAAAGTAATGGGAAGCTTGTACCCCAGAATGTTCCCATGAGTTATTTATTCAGTCTTTGGACATGAATTAAGTCAGGCTACTGTGTTTCTGCTCCTTATGGTGTATTCCTCACGAAGCTATGGAGAGTAGGTGTAAGTGTATGGTCTTCTGTTGGTGGTGGTGGTGTTTTAACGGAACATTTATATGATCAACAACTTCTTTTTTTTATTGATACTGCTCATTCACAATAGCAAAACTTAGACCTAGAGTGAACAGGGGAAATGATAAGTTCAAGGCAAATAGATAATACCTGTACTACCTTTGCACTGTATCCATTTCCATAGTGCAGATGAGACAAGGGAAACTCAGTGTGAATAATTGTCACTAGTGAGTGAAAAATGGGATCTGAACCCAAGTCCATCTGATAATAAATCTGAGCACATAGATCACAGAGTCCAGTTTAAGGAAGTTTTACTGATATTCTATGGAGTCTAAAATGTACCCTCTGGGTCCAACTTCTTAACCATGGTTACACATGAAAATTATTTGGTAATATTTCAAAAATGTGGGTGACCTAGCTTAGGGGCAGAGAGCAGGCTCAAGCATTGGTATTTTTTACCTACCCCCCCTCAAGAGATTCTAGTGGACAACCATGGTGAAAACCACTTATTCTGATAATAATTAAATGGAAAAGTGATTTTAAAAATATTTTATTAAAAAATTATTTTGATGTCAATGTGAAGAATGAAGAAGGATGATTAGATGAAGACAGGGAGGAGGTTGGCATAGCCACACAGCAACCATAACCTGATGCGGGTCCCTGTTGAGAACCCCAGTATCATCTGCAATTCCTGGATAAAGAATCAGTAGCCCTGGCTGGTTGGCTCAGGAGTAGACCATAGGCCCAGCGTGTAGATGTACTGAGTTTGATTCTCAGTCAGGGCACACAGTAGAAGCAACCATCTGCTTCTCTACCCTGCCTATCTTCCCCTCTCCTAGCCATGGCCCTATTGGTTTGAGCAAAGTCTGCTGCAGGTACTGAGGATGGCTCCATGGCCTCTGCCTCAGGTACTAAAAAAATGGCTTGGTTGTAATGGAACAGTGGTTCCTCAGGCACTAGAATGGCTCCAGTTGCAGCAGAGCAATGCCCCAATGTGCCAAGCATCGCCTCCTGGTGGGCATTCCGGGTGAATCCCTGTCAGGCTTATGTGGGAGTTTGTCTCTCTGCCTCCCCTCACTTCTCACTTTAGAAAAATACAAATAAACAAAACAACAATAGCAACAAACAAACCACCATCCATTAGCTTGTCCTCATCTGTTTCTGATGACGAATCACTGTCTTCATATATTGCCTCATCCTCAGTTCCATCTGTGGCATTTGAAATGCCACAACCACCGTATAAGATGCATCCAGTTTTTAGATCTCAAATTTTTCCAAAAAGGGTGCATCTTATACATGGGGAAATATGGTAGTCAAGGAAACTAACTCTTTTCCTAGCAACTGAGAGTATTGGCTGGGGGTTTCTCTCATCTGAGTGGTATTTTATAAAAATTTTGCTAACTGCTCTCAAGTTGAACATGTGGCAGTGGCCTCCTGATGTAGCTTCTCATTTCAGTACATAGTTCAGATCTTTAAAGGGTGAAATACTCATGTCTCACTACAGGGGGCACTCTCACCCTCTATTGCTCTTTAAGACAGTCAGAAACATTGGCCCTTCTTAAGACAGGGTGACAGAAGTTAACCTAATCTTGGGATTATCCCTGCTTCTTGAGAAGTGTATGGGACAGTCTTTTACCTAAAGATGATTCCCTCTGTTTTTGGAGACTATCCCAGCTGACCATTCCATTTATATTACATTATGGGCAGAATGAGTCCTTCAGTATCCATACTCTACAACTCTGAGTTCACCACCCTTCACAGTGAACAGGAAATACAAGAGGCTTGGATTTAAGTTAAATTACAATCTCAATTTAATCTGTAAGCATCAGAGAGTCATTTAGTGCTATTGGGTTTCAGTTTACTGACCTGTAAAAATAGGAAAAATTAAACGTACCCTTCAGACTTGAAAAATACACATAAGTATACGAAGTAAATACAGAGGATGCATTCAACAAATGAGAGTTGACATTATTTTTGTTATGACTATTAAATCTACATAACCTCAAGAAAGTTGAGAGAACAAACAAGTGGATAAAAATGTTAGTTTTTGCAGTACCCAAGTGGAAATATTTATATTCTCATTTGTATATTATGTATATTGTGTTATATATATTAATATATTAATAGAATTAATTTCCATAAAATATATAATTATACATTATATATTGTATTACATAGTAAAAACAAGAGAAATCAAAGGGAGGATGGAAAGAGAGCATGAGAAAAGGAGGGAGGCAGATTATAGTAAGACTTTTTTTCTTTTCTGTTGTTACTATTATTAGTGTTTTGTTTATGATATTGCTTCATAATCTACCTCTTGAGATACTTGGTGAAAGAGAAGGTAGGGAAGGATTTTGCCCAGCTTAGGAGTCAAAAAAGATGAAAGTACATAGACATTACAATATAGAAGTTCATTTGAAATGTATGTACTAAATTCAAGATTAATATTAAGTTGTATTTTAATTTATTTGTTTCAAATATGAATTAATTTTGAAGCTGTTATTAAACTCACTTTATTTACAAGTTCTTTGAAACAATTAAATAATATCAATAAGAAATACCTTCAATAAAAATGTTTGCTTAATTAAATAGAAATATTCATATTATATAAATGAATAAATTCTAAATAAGAAGATTTTGATTTTCATTTTGCAATAGAGAATAGAGAGAAACTAGATATCAAAAATTAGTTAAATTTAATTAAAATTTAATTTAAATATTAATATAAAAATAATTTTTTATCAAACTCCTTAACAGTTTGATAAAGCTTTACTGAAAAATATAATACCAAAAGCAGTTGATGGTTGTAAATAATCTATTTAAAACTCTATGATCTAAGGCAAGCTCCCAGCAAAGCTACTCAGTCATACCAACCATTAGACTAATTTGCTTAGTGGATGGACCTAGTTACAAAATAAATCCTTTTAGAAATTTTAATCCTCAAAAAAGGAAAATGAGAAGAGGACATCAAAGAACATTTATTGATTGCTGCAGAAGAATGATTGTTGAACTTTCAGAGGATCTACCCAACTGCAACATTAGTCAGTCTTATACTTCATAATTTTGCCCAGAAGAAAATTATGAGTAGTTTTTATAAAAAGGTCTTGGATGGAATCAACATAAACAATTCAAACCACATGTTTGATCTGCCATCCTATTAACTCAATAAAAATTTTTTATTCTGATTTGGCATACACTTAACACATGTGAGCATACATTCTAGAATTTCTGCTGTCAAGAATAAACTTCAGTTTCCGAAATCTTGTTTGAAAACAGTACAGTTAACAATTTTTATGGCATTTCTCCATGGCAACTCAAACACAGCAGGTACTAGTTCCAAGAATACATCTTCAAGTATTTTTATTATCCTGTTAGGTAATGGATTTTGACCTGGGATTTTAAAACAAATTTAAATCAACTTCAGGATTTCTTACCATTTCTTCACCATCATATTCTTTTCTAGTTTAAATATCATTCTTTTCTATGAAAAAAAAAGGGAGCTTAGGTTTTAATAGTTTTGGCTTTCTATTGGTCATATTACGTAGTTGGCCCCAAATAATGACATTCTTATCCTACTTGGCTGTCTTTCTGCTCTGAATATACCAAATAAACTTTTTCTATTATCCTTAGTATTTTTCACAAACATCAAACAACTCTGTATCATTAAGTAACCACATTGTTCATTCTGTTATTTTTTTGTTTTTGTTTCATTTCTACTCTTTTTAAATATACTTTTGATGTACCAAGTTATCAGAAAATTGGATATATTACCATTCTGATTTCTTTAGCTGCCTTGATTCTTAATCTAGATTGTTACAGATAAAAGAATATTGAAATAATTTATCCCAAATATACAAATTTTTAAAATTTGTTTTTAACAGTCTACAGCTGCATTATATAATATGGCAATCACTAGCCATCTTTGGCTATTGAGCTGTTGAAATGGAATTAGTCTAAATTGAGTTGTACTCTAGACAGCAGATATCCAGTAGACACATGAGATTTTTGAGACGTTTGTATGAAAAATCATAAAAGATCTCTTAATTATTTTTTAATATTGAACCTATGTGAAAATGATAGTATTTTTAACATATTGGTTTAAATAAAATATATTATTAAATAAATTTTACCTGAATCTTCTTAAAGTGTATGTTAGGAAATTTTAAATTATTTATGTATCACACAATATGTTTCTATTGGGTAGCATTAATGTTCCCAGAGTACTTTTAATATTTTTCATTAAGTGTATTAGCTTCTTGTTGCCGCTGTAATAAATTATCACAGATTTAGTGGCTTAAAACAAAATGAATTTATGAGTTTGCTGTTCCGGAAGTCAGAAGTCTAAAATGTGTTGGCAAAGACTGCATTCTTTTTGGAGGCTGTAGGCAAAATCCATTTTCTTGCCTTTTTCAGCTTCTAGAGGCCACCTGCAGTCCTTGGCTTCTGGCCCATTTTTCCATCTTTTATCTTCACATCTCTCTATCTATTTCTGATCTTCACTCCTGTCTTCACATCTCTTACTATAATTCTGACTCTCTGGCCTTCTTCTTATAAGGACCCCTGTGATTACTTTGGTACCATCTTAAGATCCTTACCTTAAGCACATCAATAACATCCCTGTTAGGGTATATATTTACAAATTCCAAAGACAGCTATTGCTTTACTTACTCTATTAAGTATATTTAGTGTCATACTTTCTCAATTAGTTAATTTTTATTTTTAAAATTTGGTTGTGGTCAAAATCTTTAAGAACAATGACTCTTCAATACCAGCAATCAAACATAAAAAAGAACGAGTCTGAAGTGGAATGGTGCACTAGCTCCACCTCTAGTGATGCCACTGAACTCTATGTGACCTTATTAAGTCAGTCATTTGCCTTCTCAATTTTCTTCTGTTTAGCAAAAGGAAATCTCTGGAGTCTATACAGAACTATAAAGCTGCAATTTTTCCATCCATAGTTCAAATGTACTCTTAGTTTTAATGATTAGTTTGAGTCCTGGTGAAAACTAATTTCAGCTATAAAGTAGTTCTTATATTTTTTGTCAAGCTCATGAGTGATGAAGAAGTAATTTATTAATTGGTTGAATGTATTGCAGATAGCAAAGAATTATACTCTCATTTTATCATATAATGGGTAAGCTTTCTGTTAACACATAAACTATCTACCCTTGTAGTCTATCAATGTTATGACTTATAACAAATTTTGCTTTGAACTTTTTTGACATTACTTTCTCTGCATAAGCTATATAAGCAACTGCTTTTTAAGAAATACTATTTTCTTGCTGACCATGCAGTGGTGCAGTGGATAGAGCATTGGACTGGGATGCGGAGGACCCAGGTTTGAAGCCCTGAGGTCTCCGAGTTGAGCGCAGGCTCATCTGGGTTGAGCACAGGCTCATCCGGCTTGAGCATAGGCTCACCAGCTTGAGTGTGGTCTCACCGGTTTGAGTGTGGGATCATAGACATGCCCCATGGTTGCGGGCTTGAGCCCAAGGTTGCTGGCTTGAACAAGGGGTCACTCACTCTGCTGTAGCCCCCTGGTCAATGCACATATGAGAAAGCAATCAGTGAACAACTAGGGTGCTGCAATGAAGAATTGATGCTTCTCATCTCTCTCCCTTCCTGTCTGTCTGTCCCTATCTGTCCCTCTTGCTGACTCTTGCTCTGATTCTGTCAAAATAAAAAAATATACTATTTTTTCTCTTTTCCTCTCTCTTGCCATCTTGGTATAACTTAGAAAGAAAGGATCAAGATTTTATTTTTCAAAGTAACAAAACTCCATTCATTAACTTGTTAATTTAGGGAAGTTTTAGAAATATTTAGAGAAAAAAACACAATGCTTAGGCTGAGCATTAAGATTTTTATAATGGATGGTTGCAAGGTTGAACAACTTCCTATGTATTAAGTGTAATATGGTTTTATCACTCATTACATTTTATATAGTTTATTTAAAGATCATCATAAATAGTTTTATTTACATGCAATAAAAAAGCAAGTTTTAAAATCAAATACAATTTAATTTTAGAAAACTTCATTCTCTTGAAATTATTTGTGACATAATTCCCAATTTGATTTAAATATTCAAAAATTAACTAAATAGATGCATTTGTATGTTCAGAGATCCTGAGAGAAAAAGAAAGGAAGAGACACAGGCAACTCACGCACACACACACACACATCCATTCTTTATGGCGATGTCATTTAAAGGTTTCCTTTATTTAATGTTTAGGAAATTATGGAACTAAATATTTTGGGACAGGTAGATAATGCTCATTAAATCACTAATTGAATAATAATGGAAATCGAGTATTCATTTGTAATTGTGCAGATAGCAGGGCTTTATATCCAGAGAAGAAAGTACCAAACCTGTGTAAAGTTAATAAAATTGTAGTGCCATTGGGATATACTAAAAATTTTCTTTTTCAGATTAAACTACCTAACATTACTTTTTATGTGGCTTTTTCATAATTGGGTGAAATTTTACAATAAATTTGGCTAATACTAGAAACAGACAAAAACAAATATATAATAAACTTGACTGGGTGATATACAATAGGATGGTTTTTGGTTTGTATTTATTCAGTACTAAAAAATACTTAAGGCCATTTTACGTAATTTAACTCATTCTAAACTATATGGCAAAAAGCTAAAATTAGTTGTAGTATGATGTAGTCAAAAGCAGCTAACATATTAAGAGATTTTACTGCTATGATTACTAGAGGGTCAGTAAAATAATATTCTCACAAAAATATAAAAAATTATATTTTAAAACAAATAAAATATACCACAAAATAATAATGTATTAAGCTATTAACAGCTAAAATCTTTGGAGCTAAATATTTATATGTTTTAAGTAAAGAATAATTCTAACAAGTATAAGTATAAATTATAGATTAAAAAAGGAAAGAGATTCAAAAAGATATAAAAATTATTAGCATAATGGCACTAATATTTGAAAGTTTTTAACAATTCAAAATGATTTGAGTTTATTTTGAAAATCTGGATTTATTTCTGATTTAAACCCCTAATTTTAAAAATATGTGTTGGTATCTCAACCTTAATGCAAGAGCCCTGCTTCTCTATGTGACAGTCTCATCCTAAAATATCTTGTCTTAAGCATTACTTCCTCAGTTTCCAATACAAGGCTTCAAACGTGAAATATAAAGATGTATCTGGTAAATTTAGCATTCAAGCAGGTGTTTTCTCCCCAAACATATCTGAATTATCCTGTTCTAGTCAGGTGTTTTAAATAGTCTTTTCTAATTAAGGAGGATTGTGTGAGCAGATCCTTCCCTGAAGAAATAACCTCTTCATAAACACCCACCTTGGCCAGAGTTAGACCTTGTAATGTTGCAGCACTTCTTATTTTTATGCTTTTCATAATTCCCAGCTGCCATTCATTTAGATTCAAGTCAGAGCACTTAAAATGAGGTTGTATCAGGGGAATTCTGAAGGTAGAGGGCTATTTATTCCCAAGACTTGTTTTAGAAAATCTGTTTTACAATATTCTGTTGTTTTTTCAGACATAGAACACCAATCTTTCATAACATCCTAAAATATTTATTACCAGGTAAAACTTAATTGATTTGACCCTATCATAAAAGACTTGTTTTTATATCAATTATTTCCCCACCTGTGAAAATATTACAACTCTCTTTTCATAATGACTCTTCTTGCACTAAAAGCAACGATTAAATACCTTCTCATCTATGTATGTTGCAGTAGAACCATGCCATTTCTTTACATGCTCCATTTAGTAGTAATCAATCATTTTTGTTTGTTTAAAGTATAGAAAACAAAATGGGATGTGTAATCTTCTCCTGAGATTTAGCACAGCTAAGATTTTAGTTGCATAATTAAATTGGAATCTCATATTCCAAATGGCACTCAAATTTGCCAATCTGGGTCTTTAATTTCTCATTTTTGTTAGTCATAATAGTTTTTTTTACTTCCTTCCTCTATTAATTTCATTCTCCACAAAAAGATAGCAGACCCACCAATATAGAGAATAATTTTTTTTCATGTATCAACTAGTTTTACTCTTTGATCTATTAAGTCATTCACTTTATTAATCATTTGTATTCTGAGGGACACAAAGATTAAATAACTTACTATTCTCTCTGTAAATGATTTTATTCATATTTTATCTTTATTCTTCTCTTTCTTTTATTCTTTCTCCTTCGTTGACTATCTTAACCTTCAAACAATTTTGTACTTAAACAAATTGAAAAAAAAACTTTAGTTCTGTATTAATATCAAATATCTCATCTTCAGTATAAATAGTGAAGTACCAATTTCAAATAACTACTAACCATTTACAATCAACAAATTAATTATTGATAGCAAAGTAAGGGTTTATGGTGGTTGTTTGAATTAAAGTCAACTCTCCTGTGAAATGCTTTGTGCTGTGCTCCATGTGCAGGAGGTAGTTTTCAATAAGTGGTGTTGAAAGAATGCCAACTTCTCCGCATTTTAGAAATATTACATCTACTTCTTCCCTCTGGTTTGTTCTATCACTGAAAGAAAATAAATTGTTTTCTGTTTCTTTATCACAAAACTGCTTTGGTTATTGCTCAAGAACACCATTGTTCTGAATGGTTGAAAATTGACCATTTGTCCCGGCATCTTTCCTGAGTTCAGCATGAGTCGGGTAATATTTACTACTAATCTAGCTATTTTATTTCTCATATTTGACTCTTAAAAAAATTTCTTTCTTAATACTTGGTATCTTTTCCTATTTTTTATGAATTATGAAAAATACTATTTAATGATTTTGAAATGAGATTTCCAATTCTCATATTTTATATCAGCAAAGCCTTCCTATTTGCATTTATATTTGTATTTTAAATATTCTGGAAGAAGTATCTTTTGTGTTGTAGCTTGGCTTAGGGCTGTCTGGTTTTTGGCAGTCTCTGTTCTGGCAGGTTAGTCTCAGAATGTGGTCAAAAGTGAACATGATCGATTAATTGCCTTTTTCACAAATTCAGAGGCCCTGCTGTTACTATACATGAAGTACTATATGTGAGATCAAAGGAAAAATACAAGAAAGAGCAAGCTGACGGTTACATTTCTTTCCCTATTTCAATCGCATTTTTCTTATTTAGGTGGTGATTTTTGCTTGCTAGCTGGAAATTTTTATATTCATTATAGAAGTAAATAAACATCTATCCATTTTGAAGTCTTAGAAATACAAAGTGCTACAGATTTTTTAAATCTCTATATTGAAAACACATCATGATACATATTCCAAAATCTCATACCAATTTATTTTTACTTCTACATGTACTTATTCTAATTATAAAATTTTCTGTTACTGTAAGGGTTCATAGAAATCATCTAGCTTAACTATTTTATTTTAACAAAATACTTAAGGAATGTAAAAAACTTATATGTAGTATTATAAACACCTGTGTACTAAAGATTCAGCCCGGGCCCTGGACAGTTGGTTCAGTGGTAGAGCATCAGCCCTGTGTGTGGAAATCCTGGGTTCGGTTTATGGTCAAGGCACACAGAAGAAGCGACCATCTGCTTCTCCATTCCTTCCTCTTCTCCCTCTCTACCTCTTTTTCTCTCATTCTTCCCCTCCTAGAGCCATGGCTTGATTGGAGTGAGTTGGCCCCAGGCACTGAGGATGGCTCCATGGCCTCTGCTTTAAGCGCCAAGACGAGCTTTGTTGTAGAGCAACACCCCAGATGGGCAAAGCATTGCATGGTAGGGGACTTGCTAGAATGAATCCTTGTTGGGGAACATGAGGAGTCTGTGTCTGGCTCCCCATCTATCACTTAATTTTTAAAAAAGAGATTCAGCCTGAAATATAAAGAACTGAAGATTTGGAAGAAATCACTATGGTGCTTTTCCAATTTCATTAAACTCCATTCTTCTAAGAGATAACTTTACTCTGAATTTTATGTTTAAATTATTATGCATAAATATATATAAATATATATACACATCAGCTACATGTACATATATTCAAAAACAATATATATAATTATTTTGTATGTTTTTAAACTTTGCAAATGGTATCATACCTTTCTGCAACCTGCTTTTGTTGTTGCTGCTCCACACTGTATTTTTTATTTATTTATTTATTTATTATTATTATTTTTTACAGAGACAGAGAGAGAGTCAGCGAGAGGGATAGATAGGGACAGACAGAAACGAAAAGAGATGAGAAGCATCAATCATCAGTTTTTCATTGCAACACCTTAGTTGTTCATTAATTGCTTTCTCATATGTGCCTTGACCTCGGGCCTTCAGCAGACCGAGTAACCCCTTGCTCAAGCCAGCGACCTTGGGTCCAAGCTGGTGAGCTTTGCTCAAGCCAGATGAGCCTGCACTCAAGCTGGCGACCTCGGGGTCTCGAACCTGGGTCTTCTGCATCCCAGTCCGACGCTCTATCCACTGCGCCACTGCCTGGTCAGACACATTGTATTTTTTAGATGAATCTGGGCTAACTCAAGTAGCCTTAGGATGTTCCTTTTTCTTGATTTACTGCATTTACTACAGCATTGCAGTATGTGAACAATCTATACATTACTTGTGCACTTATTTATCCAAAGGCATTTAGATTATTTTCTATTTGTTCTTTTTGTTGTTGTTGTTGTTTTTAGTAATTCTATTAGAGGTATTTTCTACACGTGTGGAGAAATACACAGGGATGAAACAACTGGATTTTAGGTTATGTAAATCTTTCAGTATTACCAAGCTGAAGTTGTTCTGTTATATGCTCTCCAATGTTGCTCCACATCCTCATCAATACTTAGTATTGCTGTACTTACCACTTTTGCTAATTTCACAGCTCATCATTTTAGCTTCTATTTCTCTAATAATGAAAGAAAATAAATATATTTTCTATCTCTATTAGACATTGAGAATCTTTTATCAATTGACTGTTCATCTTCCTAGCTCATTTTTTTTCTTACCGTTGCTCTTTATAGATTTGTAAGAAATATTTATGTACTTAGATACTAATCCTTCTTTGATTATATTCATAGGAAATATCCTCTCTCAATTATGTCTTGACTTCTCTGATATACAGGAATTTTTTATCTTAATATATTAAATTTAACATTTTTTATGGACTTCACTTTTTATGGCTTAATGTTTAATATACCCTTCTCTTCTAATCTACTCAAAATTATTAGCTATCATTCTCTAATGTTTTTGAGCTTTGCTCTGCATCTTCAAGCCTTTATTTGTCTTTAAATACATATTTAGGAATGAAGTTGAGAGCTAGTATTATAATATTTTCATGTCTAATATATTGTGTGAATAATTCTTTTATTAATACTGCTCTCTAATATCACCTATTTACCAAGTTTCTATAAAATTATCAATATATTCCTGAGACCTCTGTTTTAATGAACTTTTTATTTCTGAAGCAAAGCCACATTGCCTCAATTAATGTCATTTTATATTGAGCCTTAGTAGGTCCTATGGAAACTCTACCATGTTCTTTGAAATTGTATTGACAAGTTTTGACCCTTTGCTCTTCCAAACTCATTTTAGAACTAACTTTCCAAGTTCCGTGAAAAATCGTGGTGGGATTTTTATAACATTATATTAACTCCATAGATTAGTGTACAATATTGAGTCTCTGATCTAGGAACAGAAATAAATGTTCTTTTCTTTTTATTTGGGTTTACTCTTTGATTTGAATGGATTAACTATGGGTCCAAAACTCACTTCTCGCAGTCAAATACCAAGTTAATAACAAAAGTAGTAGTAAAAAGTGTTTTGACTGTATAACATCACTTTTACTAAACAGCTTAATTATTTAGTCAGTTAAGAGAAAGATTTTGGAGTCCTTGCAGTTTCTGCACCCACCAGCATGAAAATGAATCTGAGTTTACTAGGCCCCTAATAGTCAGAGTGTGATCACAGGGCTTGTTAAAAATGCACAATCTCATTCTTTTTCTGGTCCTTTAGAGTCATAATCCTCATTTTTAAAGATTGATGGGTTATTGGTAGGCACAGAAAATCTGTGATATATTACTTACCAAAAAAAAAAAAAAAAAGGAGTCCTAAAATGTATTGCAAAAATGTATTGCATTGGCTCTGTTTTTTTCTAAAACCTGTCAACATTCTAGTAGTAATCTTGAGGTCATTAAATTGCAAAGTATCCAAGCAAGCAACATTGAGGCCCATACAATGACCCTTAGGTCGTGTCTTTCACCACAGGCTCATAGCAGCCATCATCTGCTTTGCTGAATGAACATCAAACATCCAAATGAGAATAGATTGCCTAATATATATATATATATATATATATATATATAGAGAGAGAGAGAGAGAGAGAGAGAGAGAGAGAGAGAGAAAACAAAATGTTGAGTTTTTCTAGAAGTAATATATTCAGGTAAACTGGAGCTTCTTTTGTTATCTGTAATTATTCAGGAAACAAATACACTTGCTTTGGAATCACTAGGTGCCCCAAATTAGGCATTTTAGCTACTAAATGCCATTGAGAGAAATTCTGCAGAAAGAAAATGGATACTAGGGAGACAAGCACAGAAGATTCAGTCTTTAAAGTAAAACAAAAAGATCAGACGATTTTTTTTAAGTAATCATATACTATTCATGTTCATCTCCATTCAGCCTTCTTGCTTAACTACTATAGCTGCCAGTTATCTACATGGGTAGGGGAGGGGGAAAAAAAGGTGAGGAGAGGGGACTGGGAAAATAAAAAAAGTGAGGTCCCTGCAATATCACCTGGAGCCACTAGGGGTATCTTTGTATCATTTTTCCTCCTGAACTGATTTGGAGTAGAAACCTATATTTGGGGAAAACCAGGGTCCTCGGCATTATTGGGAGCAGTTCACCCAGATTCCAAAAAAGATTTTTAGAAGGAAAGAAACCACAGTTCTTTTGGTCACTGGAACAGGACTACGAAATCGCTCTCTCTATTGAACATCAGCACCGGGGATTTTTGAGGTCAATTTCCAATCGAGATAAATCTATTGGATTAGTAGGATTATCTGATTGCAGCTGAAAGAAGTAACGTTGTATGATCATTTATATTTCTTGCCTGATAGTCGGATTTATATGGAGGTGGCATTTGGTCTCCAGGATTCTGGATCCTGGTTGCAGCTGGAGAGAAAGAAGGATCAATCGACACGTTTTGGAAGTGTCCGTGGGTGAATAAAAACATTAAAAAAAAAAAAAAAAAGGAAAGAAAAAGAAAAGAAGAGGGGAAGGACGCAAAACTGGGGTTGCGGCTGCTTAAAGAAGAAAAAATAAAGGAAGCTTCTTGAATTCTGAGACAACATACAGAGGGTACTCAAGATTAAAAAAAAATAGTCTAGAAACTGGTAAATACTTTGACCAATTCCGCTTGAATTTGAAGGCGAAGTGTTGTAAAAACTGTCTCCTTGAATTACTGGAAGGGGACTGGGGGAAGATGAGGGGTCTGCTCTGTGGATTTATCTTGCTGAGGGTAAGTCTGGGGGTCCTTCATTAGGAGGGGGCTGCCGGGGTTTGCGTGTCTGTCGGTGCCAGGTGCTGCGAACGCGGTGCCTGTGCAGTGGGGAGAGAAGGGGAGATGAAAACCACCTCGCGCAGCTCCGGATGGATCGCTAGGGAGTTACCTAGATCGAGCTTGAAAACCTTTATTCTGTGGCGTCGGTGGGGAAGCCGAGCGACCCTCAAAGCTCTCAACTTTGCATTGAAAATCTCTCTGTTGGGAGATCCCTTTTGGATCCAGTGCTTTCTTCTATTGATACTTTAAGGATAGGCAGTGGTGCCTTGGAAAATCTGCATGTGGAAGGGAAAGCCCCGGTGGAAATCGCCGCTGCCTCGGCAGTGGTTTCGGCGGCTGTCTTGGCTTGTCAGGGCATTTTGCAGGGGGAATTAACGTTCTCACATTGTGTCTTTCTCCCTCCCTCTCTTTTTCCATTCTCCTTGCCGTCTCTCTCTTCTCTCAGCCGATCAGTAAAGGGTTACGGGGTCGCTGCATGGGATAGAGACTGAGTGACTGACCACACATGTCTTGTAATTCACTTGCACGACTTTGCATAATACAGTCCGAGCTAACTTTCTTTGAGTTGGACGAGTCCAGGAAGGCGTCGCAGCCTTTCTGCCCAGGGCCCAGGCTGACGAGAGAGCCAGGCGGCCGGGTGCATTTCTGATGCATCCTTCCCCTGACTGCCTCGCCACTCACTGGCTTTTCTTTCCAACTGAGAGGAGCGCGCGCGTTCTCAGATATTTTCTTGCAGCAGAATTCAGGGCAATTTTTTCCTTAAAAACAAATTTTTTTGTGCCTCAAGGAAAACTCATTTTTATTTGCAGAAGAAAAATCAATTTTGACAGATAAACTTAAAATTAATCACTCAAATGAGTAAATATTAATGGAGTTAGGAAATTAAAAGTTTCTTTGGAATCCAGAAAAGCATATATATTATTCTGAACCAATTTTGGAATCCACATAGGTTCAAAACAATAAGCTATAAAGAACTGATTCATTTAAAATATGCACATAGATATATAGGTTGTCAAACAACCCCCTATTTCTTCTGACACTTCAGCATCATGATTTTAGTTGGCTTTTTAAATTTAAGAACAATTCATTACATTTTAAACCTTCAGACATTCAAATGCTTTAGAATAAAATGGAGATAAATGCTTATTAAACTATAAAATAATGCATTGTGTACATTTTAATCTTTTGAACAAAAACATCAAATAAACAGATTATGAAGTGTATATAGATAACTTTCTGGTTTTAGCATTGAAGCCTCTTCATTATTTGTGAACTCAATGAAAGGCAACTCCTCAATGTCATCTAAGGCACTCAGCTTCCCAGTACTTCCTTCAGGGATGAGATGCAGCGGGCATTCTGATATTAAAGAGGAACCTCACTGAACTTTCTGGGTTTGTGTGTGCATATGAATTTCTTAAATCTAAATTTTAAAACAAGCAGCATGCTATTTCTTTTTTCTTTTTTAGAGTGAGATAGCAAAATATAAAACTTTTGTCCCCCAAGAATTCTGCAGTGAAAGTTTTTATTTTTACAAACTTTGTGCAAGCTTGTCTCAAAATGATAGAAATAGCAAGAGATACTGTCTACAAGCCCAAGTGTTAGTTTTAAGGAGATATTTGAAAGGCTAGGTTTGCCTTTTATTTTACCCAACTTTAAGTCACGTGGTTCATGTGCAGCTTGAACTAGAAGAATGGGTGGTCTGTGTATTGGTACATTCTAGCCACTGATACTGTCTAGCTACACAGTCCAGTAAAATTTAACATCTTTTTTTAAATAGAAAAATTAAATTAACAATAAAAGACAGCTAGTAAATAACATAGTAAATGATAATATTAAATGGATAGTGAAGGTGAATAGGAGGTGGGTTGGGATTTCTTTTTAGGCTAAATCTAATGTTGATATAAAGCATGAAAAAAGAGGCCCTTTTTAAAAGTAAATTTGCATATTTTGCAATCTTTGGGCCAGTGGTCAGGTCATATCCTATAGTGCTATGGAAGATAACTCAGCTTAGTGTGCCTTTGTCTTGTTTGAACAACATTTTTCTCTGTCAAGAATATTCAGTACTTTCTACTCCCCCATTCTATTCTCTTTTGGCAGAAAGAATAAAAAGAGGGAAACTTTGGCCTGCTTTTTGGTTTCTACAAGCAGTTCCTACGTAGAACTTTAGTAAACTTTGTGGGTGGTAAATTCATTTTGGAAGGTCAAGAACAATAGAAATAAATAAAAGTACACACTACAAAAATATTTTTAAGTTGTAGCCAGTAAATGAAGAACAAGATGTACCCAGTTATATAAATGTTCTCCATGAATAGAGTGGATCACTCTGAGAACTATTGAAAAACCTGAAGAATTCACTTAGAAAATTACATTTTGATCCATTAGTAACAAAATACATATTTTTAGTAAAGATTAGGAAAAAGAATATGATGGCTTTTATCAGTTCCAGTTTTGTTGCAGAACACAGAATATGCTAGTTTAGGGTAAACGAATGGAAGCTCCGAGTTAGCCCTGAAAATTGCATGCATGGTTCTTAAAGGATGTGATAAGAAATAGCATTAGATTCCCCAAAACTTGAAAATTTGATGTTGCATTTAATGGAGCTTTGCTTGACAGCTGCACCTGTCCCTCGAAAGCCTCCCATGTGTTCTAAGTGGCCTAACATTCAGAGGGAAGTAACACATTCACTTTGGCTTCCTTTGATTTTGAGACGATTAAATGTAGTTAAATGTTATTTTACATAAACTGATTTTTAAAAATTGAATTACTACATGTCAATGATTTGTAAGAATTTAACAAATGACAACCCCAGTTGCAAATCTTTCATCTTTTTGTTTTATTGAAAATACAAGAAACCTACTTTCAGTTTATTTAAAATTTCAATTTTTAGTATCTCAAATTTGCAAAACCCATAATAATAATAAAAAAAGAATAGTCATGATGAATTTAGAGTGTCATTACCTTTTAAAACATAACTTAAAATATTTTGAGGTAGCTAATCACTTTATCATGTGGGATAGCAACACCCTCCACTGTTTCTAAGAGTGAATCCTTGATGGTAACAGGTTTGATTATTTTTGCTTTGTTACTAATGAAATCTCATTGGCTGTGTCAAATATTGCTATGATACTATGAATAATCTCTGCCTTCAAAATGCGCTCCTCAAAAAATAAAAACAAAAAGACTTACTCTACCCATTGGTAACAAACTGTGTGAAAGAGAAAGCCTGCCATGTGTAAGCTCAACTGAAGTCAGAAAAAAACTAGTAAATCGCTACAGGCATTTGAAATAATTGACATTAAACTTTGGGGAGGGGTAGATGTGGGTTTTATATGAATTCTTTTTATAACAGTCACTATACTCTTTTCTGTGCCTATTTCCTTAGCATGTAAGAGAAATTCTAGTCAATGGCAAAACACTTTACTGCTGCCATTACTGCACTTTATAGATCAGAGATGTGTTAGCATGTTAGCGTTAGCAGTAATGCTCTTTTGTGGGAAACCTTATGGGCCTTGCAGGCACTCTCTCATTCTGACACTCATAAAACGTTCAAGTCTCCATATTTATTATTTAATTTTCTTCCTATAAATAGCAACAGAGCACTTCAATGTATGAATGTATAGTCCAAAAATGACAGGCAAGTGTGAATGGGACTAATCAGTATTAATAATACATATATTAGGGATTGTTAAAGGAAGTTTAATTAAGAAAAACAAGTTGAGCATAAAATTTGTTTTGGAACAAATTCAATTTAAGTTATTGCTACAGATGTAAAATCAAAAACCATGTGATATATCACAAGAAATAAAGTTCCAGGCTGAGACTTACTTAGATCTGCCCAATGCAGTTCACATCTTAGGAACTGCCTCTAAGTTGATGAGCTTGGGTTTGACTTATGAAATAAAATATATATATATATATATATATATATATATATATATATATATATATATATATATATATTCTAGTATTTCCACTTTTCTCTGCATCTATAGCAATTCTTATTTAATATTTTAACTATACATCTAGCCACACTTTTTTGTACATGAATGTGTTCCCTTGAGACAGGCCACACACTAACGGCTTCTATTTCTGTAGTCTGCTCTTTTTTATTTTTATTTTTTAGGTGAGACAAGGAGAGATAGTGAGTGAGGCAGACTCCAACATGCGCCCCAACCGGGATCCCCCCAGCAACCCCTGTCTGGGGAAGATGCTCCTGTACTGAGCTATTTTTGGTGCTTGAGGCTGATGCGCTCACACCAACCAAACTATCCTCAGCCCCCAGAGCCACACTAGAACCAGTCAAGCCACTGGCTGTGGGAGAAAAGGGGATGAGGGGAAGGGTGAGAAGCAGATAGTTGCTTCTCCTGTGTGCCCTGACTGGGAATCAAACCCGGGAAGTCAATACGCCGGCCTATGCTCTAGCCACTGAACCACTGGCCAGGACTGCATTTCTAATACCACATATGTCTGCAGTTAGAGCTACTTATACTAAAGCTCATGCCATTGGTATCTGTAAGAGATGTTTCAATAAGAAACTTGCTTCTGTATCCATTTACCTGTACCTATAATTCTGTTTAATTTTTGGCTTAATTTAGAAAACAAGTAGTTTTATTTATTTTGTTTTTTTTGCTTAATTATTTATTTGGTAATGGCAATGTATTTGGGAGCAGAACTTAAGGAGGAGACAGATACTTTCTTAAAATATGGTGTTTTCTTACATTTTGTATGTATCTAAGTAACATTGGTAAATTCGGAAGAGTGAAGAAGTCAGTCAATGATATGGAGGTCTTATATATGTTTCTGAACAACTGCCTTTTTCAAAACATTCAACTGATGTACAATTTGTTCTTTATACAGATGTTTGGCATCGCATATGTGTAACAGTAGCTTTTTCTTCCTTGACTTACTCAATGAATATTAAGGCTTCAGGAAAAGAAAAAGTGGTTAATTATAATGTTTCAAAGTAAATTGAAAATTCTTCCTGCCTTTTTTTTTTAAAGTTATAGTGAGTACTTTTGTGTTGTTATACTAACTGTGCTTGGAAACTCAACAGTCACATATGAAATCAATGAATATTGATTTGATTAAAACTAGTTAGTTCATTGGGATTATTACTAGTGTAAATTTTCCCCATAGGACAACCACTTTGGTTATGAAAGAACCTTCAGTGGTTACTACATATGACATTGACTAACAGTTGTCATAAAATTCATACCTGAAAATGATACTTGAGCAATTTAATAGTTAACCATAACACTAGAAGGCATAAAGATTCACTTCGGTAAATCATTGTTTCAAGTAAGCGCGTCTGTCATTTTCAATTTAAATCTATATTCTTTAGCTGTCCAAAACTTTACATACAAGTGACAATGTTATTTATCCTTTTTGTTATAAGTAAAAAAAAAAAATGTCACCAGTTTCATTACCTCTTTAACTGTGCCTGGTATTCTAATGTATATATTAGAATATGAGATTGATACCAAAAACTTCTATTATTTAAAGCTGTGGCCTTTAGTAATATCTGAGGATTTATTGAATATATATAGGTAAAATATTTTACATAATTAAACAATATTATAGTAGCAGACTATATAACTTACATGAGGCGAGATTTGTTTGGTTTTTCAAAACTGTAAGTTTCTTGCCAGCACCTAGAACAGTGTCTGGCACATAACTGGTGACCAATAAATACTTGTGACATGAATAAAGACCTGTCTTTAGCTTTGCTTGTTAACATTTTGTTTAATAATTGGTCTCTTCATCTTTGTTTTTTATTTTTTCTTAAATTATTTCTTATTTTAATTGATAAATACACAGGAGAAACAACCATCTGCTTCTCCACCCCTCCCTTTCTCCCTCCTTTCTATCTCTTTTCCTCATGCAACCATGGCTCAGTTGAAGCAAGCTGACCCTGGGCACATGAACCATGGCTCCATGGCCTTGCTTCAGGTGCTAAAAAAGCTTGGTTGCTGATCAATGGAGCAGCAAACCCATATGGGCAGAGCATCACTTGGTAGGGGGTTTGCCAGGTGGATCCCATTTAGGGTGCATGCAGGAATCTGTCTCTGCCACCTGACTCTCACTAAACAAACAAACAAACAAATAAATAAATGGAGTTTATTTAAATAACAATAATTATTATTATTATTTTAGCAAGGGAGACAAAGAGAAGACAGAGAGAGAAAAGGACAGATAAGAACAGACAGACAGGAACGAAGATAAATGAGAAGCATTTATATTTTGTTATGGCATCCTAGTTGTTCATTGATTGCTCTTTCATATAAGCCTTAATGGGGTGGGGTGGGCGAAGAGTCTACAGCTGAGCTAGCTACCCCTTGCTCAAACCAGTGACCTTGGGGTCATATCTATGATCCAATGCTCAAACCAGTGACTCTGTTCTCAAGCTGGTGAGCCCATGCTCAGGCCGGATGAGCCAGTGCTCAAGCTGGCAACCTCAGAGTTTTGAACCTAGGTTCTCCATGTCCGAGACTGATGCTCTATCCATTGCACCACTGCCTGGTTATGCTAAAAGATTTAATTATAATCAGAAAAATAATTGAAACTTTTTTGTGATTTTTGTATAAAGTTTATCTTATTTTGATAGACTATTTTATCAAGACTTACAAGTCTAATAAGATTGTTTCTAGTTATAATTAACCAAAATATACATTAGGGTTATTTTCTGCCATGAAGAAAATGTGATATCTCAAGAAATCTGGAAGCACTAAAAAATTATTTTAAACACTTAGAACTTAGACAATAAAACCTAAAATATAATGAACTTTGTATTTTTGGTCATTATTTAATACTTTTATTGTTTCTTAAAATACTTTATAATTCCAAAATCCAAATTATTCAGTTTTATTTAAATGATGAACTCACTTAGCAAATTATATTCCATGAGTATATTAATTGTGAATATCTATACATTAGTGTTCTGTTACACAAATAACCCATGATTGGAAGATTGTTTTGAATCTTGTTAATATTAGTACTAGTAGAACTGTAATATGAAGGGAAATAAAAGATGTAGCTATCTCAAGAAGATTGCAAGTATAATATTATTTCTCCTTTGGGGAACTGGTTGAGCTCTAAGCAAGGTCAGGAGTGACAGAAAGCCATCACTGTTTAGTGCCTTATGGGAAAGGATTTGGTGGACTTAGTTCAAGTCCTAGTACAGTTACTTCTCAAACAATAGTCACTATAGTATTTGCCAATTCCAGCTGAGGCCTGGGAGTGAATGGACACAAAGGTTTAACGACCCTGTCTCTCCTAATCATTCTTCAAGAGGTCAAGATTGACACATCCTGGCATAGACCCATACTGAGCTACTTAGCACTGCCTCTGCCAAAGTTGTAGTTATTCTCTGGCAACAAGAATTTTTTTTATTTTTTTAAAGAAGAGGATTTTAATTAAGCAAGAAAGTTCTCCACTATTGCCAGTCATAGCAAGTCACTAGAAACAAAATGTATGCTTAAATAATACATTGAGAATATAACACTAATGTTAGGTTGTGCTGTCTACTCATATAGATACTGATTGACATAATTAAGTTGCTTCTGGACACAGTGACTTGTGATTCAAAGGTGATCCCTTTCAGACCATAGCATCAACTTAATATCATGGAAAGTAATCAACTCTACTTTGCTGTCTCCTCTGAGCTCTTGAGTAAATTATTCATTTTCTTGGAGGGGGGGCAGGTCATAGGGCTGCCAATTGGTTTTCAAAATGCATCCTGCAGTATTTTGCATATGCATTAAAATTGTTGACCATGCTTTTATTAAAACAAAACAAAAAATCAACATTCAGCCTTATCAATTCCTACCCATCACCCAACTTCACTTTGACCCTTTAGAAGACAAGACTTTTAAGTAGATTCTAGATTTAACAATTAATATTTGGAAGTTTTATCTGAGAGTAGGTTCAGAGTAAACAGAAACTAAAACTTATTTTATATAGCTAAATGTTAAGTAGCTTGTTTCAACTGCTCCCTGAAAACAAAACAAATAAGACACTGTTATATTTAGCCATTAGTGATAATGATGGTCGTAGCACAAATTCAGTTGTGGAATGTAGAAGGAAAGACTATAATTGTGATGTTTTTTTCTTTGTTTTGTCAAAAAGACTCTTAGGGCATCTCAGAATTCTATTTTTTGCCAAACAATAACGGAAGTAGCTACTAGTCTATATGGTCATCCACTCACATGCTGCAAAATGAAGATTTTCCGTTGTTGCGAAAATAAGTTTATAACAAATGTATTTTAGGTTTGTGTGCTTGTATTGGGGCAACACCATATGTGTATAGCAGGGGTCAACAAACTAAGGCCCACAAGCCGTATGTGGCCCCCTGAGGCCATTTATCTGCCCCCCACCCCGCCTCACTTCCGGAAGGGGCACCTCTTTCATTGGTGGTCAGTGAGAGGAGCACAGATGCATCTGCACCCATAGTTCCCATTGAAATACTGGTCAGTTTGTTGATTTAAATTTACTTGTTCTTTATTTTAAATATTGTATTTGTTCCCGTTTTGTCTTTTTATTTTAAAATAAGATATGTGCAGTGTGCATAGGGATTTATTCATAGTTTTTTTCATAGTCCAGCCCTCCAACAGTCTGAGGGACAGTGAACTGGCCCCCTTTGTAAAAAGTTTGGGAACCAGCCTGACCAGGCAGTGGCACAGTGAATAGAGTGTCGGACTGGGATGCGGAAGACTCAGGTTCGAGACCCCGAGCTCGCCAGCTTGAGCACAGGCCCATCTGGCTTGAGCAAAAGCTTGCCAGCTTGGACCCAAGGTCGCTGGCTCCAGCAAGGGGTTGCTTGGTCTGCTGAAGGCCCGGGGTCAAGGCACATGTGAGAAAGCAATCAATGAACAACTAAGGTGTTGCGACGGCAACGAAAAACTGATGATTGATGTTTCTCATCTCTCTCCGTTCCTGTCTGTCTGTCCCTATCTATCCTTCTCTCTGACTCTCTCTCTGTCCCTGTAAAAAAAAAAAAAGTTTAGGGACCCTTGGTGTATAGTTTATAGAAGGCTGTGGTGCTTGCCCTCAGGGCTGCAGATTGCAAATTACGGATTGCTTGCCTGCTTGGAAGCTGATTGTTTGCTATTGTTTGCTGGAGAAGGGTTTTTTCTCCCAGGTGGTTTTGGCGGGAGAGTGCAGGGAGAATGAAGAGAGAGAGACACAGAGAGAGAGAGAGAGAGTATTGAGGAGCTTGGGAGTCCTGGGATTTCAGCCTATCCTATTTGTCTGGGGAGTGCTGAGGGTAGTGGAGGCCTGTGATTCCGGGAGAGTCGGAGAATGAGTTGGGGCCTTGGGAGCCCTGAGTGAGAGGGAAGCGGTCTTCCCTGCCTGTTTGCTCGTCTGTCAGTAAGAGACTTCAATAAACGGAATGGCCCACCATATTCTGGCTCCAGAGTCCCTTGAGCATCTGCCTGAATCCAGTGAGACCCTGCATGGCCCTGATGGCGACAGCCCCCACCTTACATCAGTGTACTTTAATTTGTTTCCACCTCTTCTCTGTTTCAGCACCTCCCCTACTCCAACTCTAAAAAGATAATGCCATCACACAGGTCAGTCATCAGAGATAGATTAAACAAACAGTTTTGAGGGTAGGGTCAATTGATGAAAAATGATATAATGAATGAATGGGTTGTTCACTCAAGAAATATGTTCTGATGACCCACAATGTAGTGAATTATTCTGCATTCGGTTACTAAAAATCAACAATTCAAAAGGAATAGCTTCGCCTGACCTGAGGTGGCGCAGTGGATAAAGCGTCTACCTGGGAACACTGAGGTCGCCAGTTCAAAACCCTGCACTGGTTCGGTCAAGGCACATATGGGAGTTGATGCTTCCAGCTCCTTCCCCCTTTCTCTCTCTCTCTCTCTCTCTCTCTCTCTCTCTCTGTCTCCTCTCTAAAAATATGAATAAAATAAAAATAAAATAAATTTAAAAAAAAGAAATAGCTTCTATATTTTTGTTTGTTTTTATATTTTATTTGTTGATTTTACAGTGGGTGGCCCCGTGAGAAGTATAGTCATTTCACTTTAGCTGTTCATTGCTTGCTTGTTGTATGTGCCTTGCCGGAACAAGTCCAGAATTTTGAACTGGCGACTTCAGCATTCCTGATTGATTTTCTATCAACTGAGCCACCACAGGCCAGGTGGATAGCTTCTATTTTTGAAGAGTGATACTAATCTGATCATGTTATTTTTGTGATTATAATTCTTCTCGTGTTTGGGAAATGATCTCACATCCCTACAATGACCTAGAAATTCTTGAATTATCATCTCCTCTCCATCCTTTTGATTCTCCCTCCTCACAAGTTCTACTGATCTCTCATTGATGGAAAGCCCCTCTTTCCTCACTTCAGTATGACACACCTGCCCTGGTTCTTGCCTGCCAGCTCTTACTCATCTTTCAAGACCAAGTATATAGATACCTCTTTAAGATCACCTTCCCACTCCAGATTCATTAAATCTCCCCTCAGAGCAACCTACACTGTCCTTCTCTGGCAAAGCATTTATAACTAGGTAGTTATCTGTGTAATTGATTTTCATAATCTGTCTTCCTCATGAGAATCAGCACTGTTCTAATGTTGTTCATGTTGGCCTCTTCAGAGCTTTGCACTAAACAATGTAAGGATGAAAAGGTAAGCTGAGTTTATAAATTACTGTGATTAAAAACTACTATGGATTCAGTTACAAAAAAGGTAGCACAGTGCTTTGAGAATTGAAGAAAGGGAGTTCCTCTGTGGCTGGGAAAACTTGGGAAGGAAGTACTGACCTTTGAGCCAGGCCTTGAGGGATGCTAGCTGGGGTGCCTCTGGGCAAAAGCTGACTTTGAGGAGAGTATTTTCCAGGAAGGAAGATCTTGGTATACAAGTTGGATCCCATTCACTGACTGCTGCCTCAGGTGCCCTATATGGCCTTCCATTAATATTGTTTTTTCTGCAGCTATAGATACAAATTGCCACCAGCTATATAACCTCTGCAATGTACTCGTGATTTTTTTCCTGGATATTTTTAAAAACACATTGTTGGTAAAATTTTTCTATTACTGTCAAATTTTAGTTTGCCTTTTCTTTTTAGCATTTTATCTTCTCTTATTTCCTTACATGATTGGAGAGCTTCATTTAGAGTGGAAGTTACACAAGGAGAAAGGAAACAAGTAGAATTGCTCAAATTGTTTGTAGGGGAAGAGGGAATGTGATGTAACTGGGAAACAATTGAGGTTTGCCCCCCTTTCACCCTAGAAGGACGCTCTGGACAAAATTGAAAAGGAGGCAGGGTTTATCTTTAGTCTCAATTTTACTACCTTATCTCTTTCTATTTGTTGGAATTCACAACGTTTATAAAACCGTGTTCTTGTTTCATCGAAATGCATTTCAGTGACTTTGTGTTTCACACTTTAGTTTAATTTTCACACTGGGATGATAATGATACCTACATGATGGTATTTAAAGACAATTAAATGAGATGATGCAGTTAGCTCACTGTTTGCCTTTAGTCTGTGCTCAGTTGGTGCTAGCATTAATAAAATTATTAATTAATAATGGTTATAGTAGAATATACCTGTGACCACGTTAGTTCTTAATAGCTACATACTGGGATGACCACAATATGGGCCGTGGAATAACTTGAACTTCTACACAATCACAGTTTAGAACTTGCATATCTCAGAGTAGACTCTTTGTTGTCCTTGGTTCTGATTACTTCTTTATTTTTTCTTGTACCCCTTTGGTACCACATACCTTCCTACCCAAATTTTGTTTCACTATTTAACACATTTATAATCACCATTTCTCATAACCTGCGCTCTTGAAATTCTACCATTCTTGCTTTGCTTACCTCCAGTCCTAGCTTCTGTCATTTGCTCTCTGCTTCAGGTTATGGGATGTTGCTGGAAAATGTCTTAATACCACACTGTTTGGAGCTGCTCCAAATTATGCCTGTTAATTAACCCTAGCAAGCAGATCAGCACTTCTTTTATTTCCTTCCTATTGGTGTCCTCTGTGCGTCACGCTCCTCAGACCCTCAGACAGAGCATGTGAATTCCATGAGTTAGTCTCACTGGGGAGCAAAGCAAAATGTCAGAGGTATAGAGGCTGGGCATGTTCTTTGGAATTAACCTTTGTTTTTGGATCTGCCTTTTCTTAGCTTCATGGCCTTAAGTAAGTTACCTAACCATCTAAAGCCTCATCTTTCTCATCTCAAACAAGAGTTCTTGACTTTTTAAGTTTGTGATGGGACTAGACATGAAACATGTAAAGTGCTTTAGCCAGAATGTGGCAATTAGTTGGTGATCTCTAATAGTACTTTTGTTGTCATTGGCACATAAATGTGGATGTACTTTGAACATGAAAAAAAAATTGTTTCTAGTTTTTTATTCCTAATTCATTAAAAACATAATGGTTTTCATACCTTTGTGATCATATAATTCTGTTTTTGATAATAAAACAATACAATGTATAAAATATGTACATATACTTTTATATAAGTAATCTATCAGATTAAAACACATATACAAAAATAGGCATTAAAAAGGAGAAAAATAAAATCAGTATTGGGACAAATCTTTAAAAAAATTATTTAGAAAATTAAATTTAGTGGGGTGACATTGATCAACAAGAGTACATAGGTTTTAGGTAAACATTTCTATAGCATTTGAACTGTTGTTTGTATTGTGTGCCTATCAAAAATCTTGATGTCTTTATTTCACTATTCATTAATATATCAAGACATAGAGATTCTTAGGATACAGTGTACAGTGAATGAAGTAGGTATAAATCCAAATTTCAAGTTACCTTCTTTTTATTTCCTAGTTTGCTTTTTTTCTTTTACTGAATTCTTTTTGGTAACTGGTTAATAAAATTATATAGGTTTCAGGTGTACAATTCTGTAATATATCATCTGTATATTGTGTTAAGTGTTCAGCACCCAAAGTTAAGTCCCTTCCATGACCATTGATCCCTCCCTGCTGTACACTCTTCCACTCTTCTACTTCTCCAATTCCCTTTTCCCATTGGTAAGCACCATACTGTTGTCTGCCTCTAGGAGGTGTTTGTTTGTTTTGAGTCTTTTTTGCTTAACCTTCTATCTCTCTCTTTTTTTTTTTTTTTGCTTAATCTTTTTAACTTTTTTTACCCAGTCCTGCAATTCCCCTCTCCTCTGACAGCTGTCAGTTCTTGGTATCTATGAGTCTGTTTCTATTTTGTTAGTTTATTTTGTTCATTGGATTCTACATATAGGTAAAATGATGTGGTATTTGAATTTCTTCCACTGGCTTATTTCACTTAGCATAATATTCTCCAAGTCATCCATGTTGTCTCAAATGGTAAAATTTGCTTCTTTTTTTTATGGCTGAGTGGTATTCTATTGTGTAAATGTATTACAGATATTTTATTCATTCATCTACTGAAGGGCAATTGGGCAGCTTCCAAATAGTGGCTATTGGAAATAAGGCTGCAGTAAACATAAAGGGCATATATTCTTTCCAATGAGTGTTTTGGGTTTCTTCAGATATATTCCCAGAAGTGGAAGTGCTGGGTTAGAAGGCAGCTCCATTTAAAAATTTTGAGGTAACTTCATAAGTCTTTCCACAAATCTAATTTCTTTCAACAATGCAAGAGCATTCCCTTTTCTCCATATCCTCCCCACCACTTCTTGTTTGTTGATTTTTTGATGACAGCCATTCTGACAGGTGTGAGGTGATATCTCATTGTGGTTTTAATTTGCATTTCTCTGATAATTAGTGATGGCGAGCATCTTTATATATAACCTTTTCAGAGAACTATCTATTTAGGTCTTTTGCCGATTTTTAAGTGGACTGTGTTTTATTTTGTTTTGTTTTTTGTGGTACTGAGGTTTATGAGTTCTTTATAAATTGTGGTTATTATACGTATCATTGGTGAATATGTTCTCTCATTTAGTGCCTTGTCTTTTCATCGTGTTGATGGTTTCCTTGCTGAGAAAAAGCTTTTTAGTTTCATGTAGTCACGTATGTTTATTTTTTCTTTTGTTTCCCTTGCCCAAAAAAATATATCAGGAAAATATTGCTACGGGAAATGTCCCAGCTGTTACTGTTTTGTTTTCCTCTAGAATTTTTATGGTTTCAAGTCTAACATTTAAATCTTTAATCCATTTTGAGTTCATTCTTGTGTATGGTGTAAGGTGATCTAGTTTTATTTTTTAGCATGTATTTATTCCTTTTTTTTCAACATCATTTATTGAGTAGACCTTCTTTCCCTCATTGTATGTTCTTTCCAACTTTGTCAAATATTAATTTATTGTAAAGGCATGGGTTTATTTCAGGGGTCTCTATTATTTTTCCCATTGATCAATGTTTCTGTTTCTATGTCAGTACCATGCTTTCATCATTACTATGGCCTATAGTATAGTTTGATATCAGATACTGCTGCAACCCGTGCGATGAGTCTATTCCAGGGTCTCGAGCAGGAAATGGTACAAAATTGAAGGAAAATTAGAGAGAGACTTAAAGATATATACAGGATGGGTTCTGGAGGATGCCCCAGCTCCTTGCCAACAGCAACTACTGTCCTGGCCAAGCCACAAGAACATGGCCGCCCCCAGAAAACATCATTCTTTATTCTCTGGGCAAGGTAGGCCATTAGTAAATCAATCACGTTTTGAAGGCAATACAAGAAAACCACCAGGTACAGAAATATCCTCACCATCTTAACTTTAAACAAAGAAGTAACTAGCTTCCAGTCCTTCCTGAACATGGGCAGGCAGAACCAGTACTGAAGCACAGCCCCTTGATAACTTAATTAGGCAGGTGGGGTGGGGGGTTGGGGAGACCGACAGCTCCCAGCCAGCTCCCAGCACCTCTGTCCCAAAAATTCAGACTGCAAAATACCCTGCTTATTTTTCAGACCCCAACAGGTACAGTGATTCCTCCATCTATGTTCTTCTTTTTAAGATTGCTGTGGCTATTTGGTTCCATATATATTTTTGGAATATTTGTTCTAGTTCTGTGAAATACAACATTGGTATCTTTAAATAAATTGCATTGAATATGTAGATTATTTTGTGTAGTATGGACATTTTAATAATGTTAATTCTTTCTATCCATGAACATAGTGCATGTATCCACTTATTTGTATTTTCTTAAATTTTTTTCTTCAGTGTCATAATTTTCTGAGTACAGTTCATTTACAAATTTACTTAGTTAAATTTACTCTGAGGTATTTTATTAATTATTTTAGATGCAATTGTAAGTAGGATTGTTTTCTTAGTTTCCCATTCTGACTGTTTATTATTGGTGTATAAAGATGCTTTCTAGATATTCATTTTGTATTGTACTACTTTACTGAATTTATTTATTAGTTCTAGTATTTTTTAGTAGAACCTTTAACATTCTCTCAATACAGTATCATGTCTTCTGCAAATAATTGCAGACTTACTTCTTCCTTTCCAATTTGGATATTTTTTATTTCTTCTTCTTGTCTGATTGCTGTAGAGAGGACATCAGTACTAAGTAGAAAAAGAGTGGTGAGGGCAAACATCCCTGTCTTATTTCTAGCCTTAAGGAAAATGATTTAGTTTTGTTCATTGATTATGATGTTGATTGTGGGTTTGTCATATATGGTGTTCATTGCATTAAGGTATAGTCTCTGTATTCCCACTTTGCTGAGAATTTTTATTATAAATGGGTGATAGATTTTATCAAATGCTTTTTCTGTATCTATCGAAAAGATCATGTGATTTTTATCCTTCATTTTGTTTATGTGATGTATCACATGTATTGATTTGTGGATATTGTATCATCCTTGTATACCTGGAATAAATACCACTTGATCATGGTATATAATCTTATTAATATGTTGCTATATCCAGTTTGCTCATATTTTGTTGAAGATTTTAACATTTATGTTTATCAGAGATATTTGCCTATAATTTTCTTTCTTTATAGTGTTTTTATCTGGTTTTGTAACTAAAATAATGCTAGTTTGGGAGTCGTCACTTTTCTGTATTTCTAAATGAATTGAAAAGGATAAACATTAGTTCTTTCTTGAATGTTTGCTAAAATTTACCTGTGAAGCCATCCAATCTAGGACTTTTGTTTGTTGGGAGTTTCTTTTTTTATTACTATTTCAGTTTTATTTGTTGTAATCTGCATATTCAGATCTTCTGATTCTTCTTGATTCAGTTTGCAAAGCTTTTATGTTTCTAGGGATTTTTCCATTTAGTCTAGGTTGTCCAATTTGGTGGCATATAGTGTTGGTAATATTTTTTTAGAATCCTTTGCATTTCTTTGGTGTCAGTTGTTACTTCACTTTTGTTTCTAATTTTATTTATTTGGGTCCTCTTTCTTTCTTTTTCTTTTTTATGGATGAGTCTGGATAGAGGTTTGCCAATTTTGTTTATCTTTTTTTTTTTTTTTTGAATTATAATGTACATACTTTACTTTTTTGGGGTGGTAGTGGTTTGGAATTATTTACTTATTTATTTAACTTAGAAAATTAACTTTAATTGGGTGATATTGATCAATAACAATATATAGGTTTCAGTTGAACATTTCTATAGCATTTGAATTGTTCATTATGTTTTATACCCCTCACCCAAACTCACATCATTTTCTGTCACCTTATATTTATCCCTCTTTCCACCCTTTTCTCCACCCTCTGTCCCCTCCCTATTTACTCAAGTGCCCTTTCCCCTCCCCGACATTCCCTCCCCCCTGGTAACCACTTCACTTTTATCTATGTCCATAAGTCCCACTTTTATATCTCACTTATGTTGTGAAATCATACAGTTCTTAGCTTTTTATGATTTACTTCTTTCACTCAGTATAATGTTATTAAGATTCATCCATGTTGTCATAAATGTCACTATGCCATCGTTTCTTATGGCTGAGTAGTATCCCATTGTATAGATGAACCACTTCTTTATCCAATCCTCTATCGAGGAGCACTTATGTGATTTCCATGTCTTGGCCACTGTGAATAATACTGTGATGAATATGGGGGTACATGTGTCTTTATATACCAATGTTTTTGAGTTTGGGGGTAGATACCCAGTAGAATGATTACTGGGTCATACGGTAGTTCAAATTTTAATTTTTTTAAGAAGCACCATAGTTTCTTCCATAATGGTTATACTAATTTGCACTCCCAGCAGCAGTGAATGAGTGTTCCTTTTTCTCAACAGCCTCTCCAACACTTGTTATTATCTGTCTTGTTGATAAGAGCCAACCTAACTGGGGTGACATGGTATCTCATTGTAGTTTTGATTTGCAATTTTTTTTTTTGCTTTTATATATATATTTTATTATTATTAATTCTAATGGGGTGACACCAATAAATCAGGGTACATATGTAAATGAAAACATCTCCAGGTTATCTTATTATTCAATTGTGTTGCATACCCATCACCAAAAGTCAAATTGTCCTCTGTCACCTTCGAATCCCACTTGATCGTGGTGTATGATTTTTTTCATATATTGCTGGATCCGGTTGGCTAATATTTTGTTGAGAATTTTAGCGTCTAAATTCATCAGGGATATAGGCCTATAATTTTCTTTCTTTGTGTTGTCTTTGCCCGGTTTTGGAATCAGAATTATGCACGCCTCATAAAAGGAGTTTGGAAGTCTTCCTTCCTCTTGAATTTTTTGAAATAGCTTGAGGAGAATAGGAGTTAGTTCTTCTTTGAATTTTTGATAGAATTCACTTGTGAAGCCATCAGGCCCAGGACTTTTCTTTTTTGGGAGTTTTTTGATAACTGTTTCTATCTCATTTGCTGTAATTGGTCTGTTTAGGTGTTCTGATTCTTCCAGATTGATTTCTGGAAGGTTATATGATTCAAGAAATTTGTCCATTTCACCAAGATTGTCTAATTTTTTGGCATATAGTTCTTCATAGTATTTTCTTACAATGCTTTGTATTTCTGTTGTGTCAGTTGTTATTTCTCCACTGTCCTTTCTAATTTTATTTATTTGAGTCCTCTCTCTTTTTTTCTTGGTGAGTCTAGTTAAAGGTTCATCAATCTTGTTTACCTTTTCAAAGAACCAGCTTCTTGTTTCATTGATCCTCTGTATTGTTTCCTTCGCCTCTATGTCATTTATTTCTGCTCTGACCTTTATTATTTCCTTCCTTCTACTTGTCTTGGGTTTTATTTGTTGTTGTTTTTCTAGTTCTTTTAGATGCAGGATCGGGTTGCTAATTTGAGCTTTTTCTAGCTTCTTATGATATGCCTGTAGTGCAATAAACTTCCCTCTCAGGACTGCTTTTGCTGTGTCCCATAAATTTTGAGTTGATGTATGTTCATTATCATTTGTTTCTAGAAACTTTTTTATTTCTTCTTTGATCTCATTGTTAATCCATTCATTATTTAATAACATGCTATTTAGTTTCCAAGTGTATGAGTATTTTTCAGTTTTTCTTTTGTGGTTAATTTCTAGTTTCATAGCATTGTGATCAGAAAAAATGCTTGATATGATTTCAATCTTCCTAAATTTATTGAGACCATTTTTGTGTCCTAACATGTGGTCTATCCTAGAAAACGTACCATGAGCGCTTGAGAAGAATGTATATTCTACTGCTTTAGGGTGAAAAGTTCTGAAGATATCTATTAAATCAAGTTGATCTAGTGTCTCCTTTAAGTCTGCTGTTTCTTTATTAATTTTCTTTCTTGAGGATCTATCCAGTGTTGTTAGAGGGGTATTGAAATCCCCTACTATGATAGTATTGCTGTTAATCTCGCCCTTTAAATCCATCAAAGTCTGCTTTATGTATGTCGGGGCTCCTATCTTTGGTGCATAGATATTTATAATAGTTATATCTTCCTGTTGAATTGTTCCCTTTATCATTATGTAGTGTCCTTCTTTTATATATATATATATATATATATATATATTATTATTATTATTATTAATTCTAATGGGGTGACATCAATAAATCAGGGTACATATGTACAATGAAAACATCTCCAGGTTATCTTATCATTCAATTGTGTTGCATACCCATCAACAAAAGGCAAATTGTCCTCTGTCACCTTCAATCTGGTTTTCCCTGCGTCCCTCCCCTCCTCCCTATCCCACTTTTCCCTCCCTTCCCCCATCCCATAACCACCACTCTCTTGTCCATGTCTCATACCCTCACTTTCATGTCCCACCTATGTATGTAATCGTGCTGTTCTCAGTTTTTCTTTTTTTCTGATTTACTTATTTCACTCCGTATAATGTTATCAAGGTACATCCATTTTGTTATAAATGATCCGATGTCATCGTTTCTTATGGCTGAGTAGTCTTCCATAGTATATATGTACCATAGCTTTTTAATCCACTCGTCTTCTGACGGACACTTGGGCTGTTTCCAGATCTTCGCTATTGTGAACAATGCTGCCACGAACATGGGGGCGCATTTCTTCTTTTCGAACAGTGCTATGGTGTTCTTAGGGTATATTCCTAAAAGTGGGATAGCTGGGTCAAAAGGCAGTTCGATTTTTAATTTTCTGAGGAATCTCCAAACTGCTTTCCACAGTGGCTGCACCAGTCTGCATTCCCACCAGCAGTGCAGAAAGGTACCCTTTTCTCCACATCCTCGCCAGCACTTGTTCTGTGTTGTTTTGCTGATAAGTGCCATTCTGACTGGTGTGAGGTGATATCTCATTGTGGTTTTAATTTGCATTTCTCTAATGATTAGTGATGTTGAGCATTTTTTCATATGCCTATTGGCCATCTGTATGTCCTCTTTGGAGAAATTTCTATTCATTTCTTTTGCCCATTTTTTGATTGGGTTGTTTGTCTTCCTGGTGTTGCGTTTTATAAGTTCTTTATAAATTTTAGTTATTAACCCTTTATCAGATGTGCTGTCGAATATGTTCTCCCATTGTGTGGTTTGTCTTTTTATTCGGTTCCTATTGTCTTTAGCTGTGCAAAAACTTTTTAGTTTGATATAGTCCCATTTGTTTATCTTGCCTTTTATTTCAGTTGCCCGTGGAGATAAATCGGCAAATATACCGCTGCCACAGATGTCGGAGAGCTTGCTGCCTATGTTTTCTTCTAAGATGCTTATGGTTTCACGGCTTACATTTAAGTCTTTTATCCATTTTGAGTTTGTTTTTGTGAATGGTGTAAGTTGATGGTCTAGTTTCATTTTTTTGCAGGTAGATGTCCAATTTTCCCAACACCATTTGTTAAAGAGGCTGTCTTTACTCCATTGTATGTTCTTTCCTCCTTTGTCAAATATCAGTTGTCCATAAAGCTGTGGGTTTATTTCTGGGTTCTCTGTTCTGTTCCATTGATCTATGTGCCTGTTCTTATGCCAGTAGCAGGCTGTCTTGAGTATAATGGCCTTATAATAAACCTTGTATCAGGAAGCGTGAAACCTCTTGCTTTATTTTTTCTTTTTAAGATTGCTGAGGCTATTCGTGTTCTTTTTTGGTTCCATATAAATTTTTGGAATATGTGTTCTATATCTTTGAAGTATGTCATTGGTATTTTAATTGGTATTGCATTGAATTTATAAATTGCTTTTGGTAATATAGACATTTTAATGATGTTTATTCTTCCTAGCCATGAGCACGGTATATGCTTCCACCTGTTTGTATCTTCCTTGATTTCTTTTATCAATGTTCTATAATTTACTGAGTACAAGTCCTTAACCTCCTTGGTTAAATTTACTCCTAGGTACTTTATTTTTTTGGCTGCTATAGTGAAGGGGATTGTTTCCTTAATTTCTTTTGCTGATATTTCATTGTTGGTGTATAGAAATGCCTCTGATTTCTGAGCATTAATTTTATATCCTGCCACCTTGCTGAAATCATTTATAAGGTCCAGTAGTTTTTTGACTGAGACTTTAGGGTTTTCAATATACAATATCATATCATCTGCAAATAATGACAGTTTTACTTCTTCTTTTCCAATTTGTATGCCTTTTATTTCTTCTTCTTGTCTGATTGCTGTAGCTAGGACTTCCAGAACTATGTTGAATAAGAGTGGTGAAAGTGGGCAACCCTGCCTGGTTCCTGATCTTAAGGGGATTGCTTTTAATCTTTGTCCATTTAGTATGATGTTTGCTGTCGGTTTATCGTAGATGGCCTTTATCATGTTAAAGAATGATCCCTGTATTCCCACTTTACTGAGAGCTTTGAGCATGAATGGGTGCTGGATTTTATCAAATGCCTTTTCTGCATCTATTGAAATTATCATGTGATTTTTGTCCTTTCTTTTGTTTATGTGGTGAATCACATTCATTGATTTGCGAATATTGAACCAGCCTTGCCTCTCCAGAATAAATCCCACTTGATCATGGTGAATGATTTTTTTCATATATTGCTGGATCCGGTTGGCTAATATTTTGTTGAGAATTTTAGCGTCTAAATTCATCAGGGATATAGGCCTATAATTTTCTTTCTTTGTGTTGTCTTTGCCCGGTTTTGGAATCAGAGTTATGCTCGCCTCATAAAAGCAGTTTGGAAGTCTTCCTTCCTCTTGAATTTTTTGAAATAGCTTGAGGAGAATAGGAGTTAGTTCTTCTTTGAATTTTTGATAGAATTCACTTGTGAAGCCATCAGGCCCAGGACTTTTCTTTTTTGGGAGTTTTTTGATAACTGTTTCTATCTCATTTGCTGTAATTGGTCTGTTTAGGTGTTCTGATTCTTCCAGATTGATTTCTGGAAGGTTATATGATTCAAGAAATTTGTCCATTTCACCAAGATTGTCTAATTTTTTGGCATATAGTTCTTCATAGTATTTTCTTACAATGCTTTGTATTTCTGTTGTGTCAGTTGTTATTTCTCCACTGTCCTTTCTAATTTTATTTATTTGAGTCCTCTCTCTTTTTTTCTTGGTGAGTCTAGTTAAAGGTTCATCAATCTTGTTTACCTTTTCAAAGAACCAGCTTCTTGTTTCATTGATCCTCTGTATTGTTTCCTTCGCCTCTATGTCATTTATTTCTGCTCTGACCTTTATTATTTCCTTCCTTCTACTTGTCTTGGGTTTTATTTGTTGTTGTTTTTCTAGTTCTTTTAGATGCAGGGTTAGGTTGCTTATTTGAGCTTTTTCTAGCTTCTTATGATATGCCTGTAGTGCAATAAACTTCCCTCTCAGGACTGCTTTTGCTGTGTCCCATAAATTTTGAGTTGATGTATGCTCATTATCATTTGTTTCTAGAAACTTTTTTATTTCTTCTTTGATCTCATTGTTAATCCATTCATTATTTAATAACATGCTATTTAGTTTCCAAGTGTTTGAGTATTTTTCAGTTTTTCTTTTGTGGTTAATTTCTAGTTTCATGGCATTGTGATCAGAGAAAATGCTTGATATGATTTCAATCTTCTGAAATTTATTGAGACCATTTTTGTGTCCTAACATGTGGTCTATCCTAGAAAATGTAACATGAGCGCTTGAGAAGAATGTATATTCTACTGCTTTAGGGTGAAAAGTTCTGAAGATATCTATTAAATTAAGTTGATCTAGTGTATCTTTTAAGTCTGCTGTTTCCTTATTAATTTTCTTTCTTTAGGATCTATCTAGTATTGTTAGAGGGGTATTGAAATCCCCTACTATGATAGTATTGCTGTTATCTCGCCCTTTATATCCATCAAAGTCTGCTTTATGTATGTCGGGGCTCCTATATTTGGTGCATAGATATTTACAATAGTTATTTCTTCCTGTTGAATTGTTCCCTTTATCATTATGTAGTGTCCTCCTTTATCTCTTACTACAGCCTTTGTTTTAAAGTCCATTTTTTCTGATATAAGTATTGCTACCCCTGCTTTTTTTTCATTCCATTTGCATGAAATATTTTTTTCCATCCTTTTACCTTCAGTCTATGAGCATCTTTTGTTTTAAGGTGTGTCTCTTGTAGACAGCATATATATGGGTCCTGTTTCTTTATCCATGCAGCTACCCTATGTCTTTTAATTGGATCATTTAATCCATTTACATTTAAGGTTATTATTGATATGTAGTTGTTTATTGCCATTTTATTCTTTAAAGCTGTATTCTTCTTTTGCTCTATTCATTCCTCCCTTTAAACTGTTCACAAGAGGCCTCTTAGTATCTCTTGCAGAATTGGTTTGGTTTTTATGAATTCCTTCAGGCTTTCTTTTTCTGGGAAGCTCTTTATTTCTCCTTCAATTTTAAACTTTAGCCTTGCTGGATAAAGTAGTCTTGGTTGTAGGTTCTTTTTCTGCATTACTTTGATTATATCTTGCCATTCCCTTCTGGCCTCAAGTGTTTCTGTTGAGAAGTCCAATGTCATCCTTATGGGGGCTCTTTTGTAGGTGATAGCCTTTTTTTCTCTAGCAGCTTTTAAAATTTTTTCTTTATCCATTAGCTTTGGTATTTTAACTATGATGTGTCTTGGTGTAGATCTTTTTGGGTTTCTCTTTAATGGAGTTCTGTGTGCTTCTTGAATGTGTGGAGTGTTTCCCAGCCTTAATTTAGGGAAGTTTTCTGCTATGATTTGATTGAACAAAGTTTCCATTTCCTGTCCTCTCTCCTCTTCTTCAGGCACCCGTATGATGCGAATTTGTTTCTCTTCATGTTGTCACAAAGCTCCCTTAGAGTTTCCTCACATTTTTTAAGTCTCTTTTCCTTCTTCTTCTCTGCTTCTGTGCCTTTGTTTATTGTGTCCTCTAACTCGCTTATTCGATCCTCAGCGTGATTCATCCTGCTTTTAATTTCCTCCATTGTGTTCTTCAATTCTGATACTGTATTTGTCATTTCTGTCTCATTCTTTTTTATTATTTCAATTTTGTTTTTTATACTTGTTATCTCTTTATTTAGGTGTTCATAATGACTATCCATTGTTGCTCTAATTTCTTTGAACATCCTAACTATCATTATTCTAAATTCTGCTTCTGGTAATTTGGTTATATCTGGTTCATTCAGGTCCTTCTCTGGGGATTTCTCTTGATTCATTTGGTTTGCATTCCTCTGCCTGTCCATTTTTTCTGTGTATAAGCAAGTTGTGGCCACTGGAGTTTAGTAGGTGTTGCCTTTGTGTTCTCTAGGTGTGGTCTGTCTGCAGGCCCCTCACCCCCTCTGCCTGTGCCCAGGGTGGTTGTGTATGAGCATTACCTGCGTCGGCCCACTGTGGCTTTTGCTGTGGTTTCTGCCTCTCCTCTATGGGAGGGGCTGTCACTGAAGCCACAAGTCTTTGCACCAAGGGTAGTGGTGAGCACCTTTGCTCAGCTGCGGACCCAGCCTATTTCCGGACTTCCCCCCAGGACCCTCAGTCAGAGCCTGCTCGCCACAGTTTCACGGGTTGGGCGGGGCTTTTGACGTGCTTTCAGCTGTGAGCGTTTGCCCGCCTGGAGATTTAGCCCCGCCCTCGAGGCCAGGGCCCTCCTGCGCATGGTCGGAAACCAATGTTTATTGGGCCGGGCGTGTTTGCTGTCTTCCGCTCAGCTGCGGACTTCCGCTTGTCCCGGATTCTACCCCGCCCCCGCGTTCGGAGCCCGCTCGTGCACGTGTGAATGCAATCCGCCGTTTCTCCGGCCGGGCGGGGATAGTAGCGTGAGCTCAACTGCGAGCTTCCACTTTTCTCGGGGTCTACCCCATTCCCGCGTTCGGAGCCCGTTCGTGCACGTATACTGGCCAGCCGCGGTTTCGCTGGCCCGGGGGGTGGGGGGGTGGGGGGCTGGTAGCGTCAGCTCAGCCGCGAGCCCCTGCCCGTCCCTGGTCCTAGCCCGGTCCCCGTGGTCGGGGCGGGCCTGCGCAGGGTTGTAGGGCAGATTTCTGCCCATTCCTGGCCTCCCGCTTTGTCCCCGTAAGTGGGGTTAAAGGCGTGCCCGCAGCTGCCGGTCCGCTTTTGCGCGTTCCCTCTGACCCTCTGGGCTAGACTGATCTCCCATCGGCTTGGCCTCCGCCCACGCCAACAGAACCGCGTTTCAGCGTCCTGTCACCCACCATACCCTTAAGCAGCCCTCAGCAGAGTAGGAAGGGACCTAATACTCCACACTGTAGGCCTGGGAGCTCCCTCACTTGTTTCACAGCTCAAAACTGTCCAAACGCCTCTTCTAGGCTCTGAGACTGCAGGCTGGGGCGTGGTTCCTGGGACCCAAGTCCCTCCCTCTCCGCCAAACTTTCCTCCTGCCCCGCGGGTCTCTCCGGGCTGCCATTTGCTCCGGGGAGCTGGGCAGCCCTCTTCGCGTTTTCGCTATTCCTACCAGTCTCAATGTGGCTTCTTCTGTGTTCCTTGGTTGAAGAGTCCACTTAGTTTAGTTCATAGTTGGTTTATCCAGATGATGGTTCTTTAAATTGAGTTATAATCCACTTTGCTTCTGGGAGTTGGAAGTTGGTACGTCCGCCTACTCCGTCGCCATCTTGCTTCTTCTTGTTTATCTTTTTAAAGAATGAGCTCTTGGTTCATTGATCTTTTGTGGGTTTTTTTTGTCTCCATTTTATTTATTTGTGCAATGATCTTTATTATTTTCTTTCTTCTAGTCACAGTGGGCTCTTTTAAATTTAAATTTTATTTTTTATTTATTTATTTTTTGAGAGAGGCAGGGATATAGAGAGAGACAGAAACATCAAGCTGTTCCTGTATGTGTTCTGATCAGGGAATTGAACTGGCAACCTCCACACTAAGATGACACTCCAGCCAATCCAGGCCAGGGTTTTATTTATTGACTTATTTTTAGTTGAACAGAGAGAGACAAAGGGAAGGGTGGAGTTAGAGGAGTAAAGGAAGCAAAACAGTCATTTTTGTTTCACTCATCATGCACTTCCTGGCTGCCTCCCATTTGTACCTTGACTGGGTATTGAACCTGCAACCTTGCTTCAGGAAGACGCTCTTAACCGACTGAGTTAACTGGCCAGGGCCTGGGCTTTGCTCTTCTTTTTATAGCTCTGTTAAGCACAATTTTTGTCTTAAAAAATTGTCTATTAGAGATTTTCTTTCTTTTTTAAAAAAATATTTATTTAGTGAGTATAGCAAAGAGGAAGGAAAAAATAGAATAGGACAGTAATATAGATCTGTTCTTGTATTTACCCTCGCCAGGGATTGAACTGGAAACCTCTGTGCTTTGGAACAATTCTCTAACAAGACAAGCTATCCAAATAGTGCAAGATTATCTTGTGTCTTGAGATAGACCTGTAATGCTGTGAATTTCCCTCTCAGGACTGTTTTCATTGTGTCCCATAGATTTGGGGTTGTTGTGTTCTTATTTTCATTTGTTTCAAGGTATCTTTTGATTTCTTCCTTGGCCTCATTTTAAATTTACTGTTTAGTAACCTGTTATTCAGCCTCTATGTCTCTGTGTTTGTTTTTCATTTTGTTTTCTTCTGATTGATTTCTAGTTTCATACCAATATGGTCAGAAAAGATCCTTGGAACAATTTCAATCTTAAATCTTGAGATTTGTTTTCTACATGTGGTCTAACCTAAAATGTTTCATGTGTCCTTGAAAAGAATGTATATTCTACTGCCTTGGGGTAAAATGCTTGAAGATATCAATTAAATACATCTGATATAATGTGTCATTTATGGTCACATTTCCTTGTTGATTTTCTGTCCAGAAGATTATCCTTTCAGGTCATTAGGGTGTGAAAACACCCTATCATGACTGTTTTACTGGTGATTTCTCCATGTATGTCAGCAAGATTTGCTTTACATATTTAGGTCCTCCTATGATGGGTTATAAATATTTTATTTTCATTGTTTTTAAATTTATTTAGAAAATTAACTTTAATAGGGTGACATTGAACAATAAGAGTACATAGGTTTCAGGTGAACATTTCTATAGCATTTGGACTGTTGATTATATTGTATACCCATCACCCAATGTCACATCATTTTCTGTCACCTTATATTTGTCCCTCTCTACAGCTTTTTCCTCAACCCTTCCCACAACCCCATTCACTTAAGTCTCCTTCCCCTGTTCCCACATCCCCTTCCCCTGGTAACCACTTCACTTTTATCTATGTCCACAAGTGTCATTTTATATCCCACCTATGTGTGAAATCATACAGTTCCTAGCTTATTCTAATTTACTTATTTCACTCAGTATAATGTTCTCAAGGTCCATTCATGTTGTCACAAAAGCACTATGTCATCATTTCTTATGGCTGAGTAGTATTTCATTGTATATATGTACCACTTCTCCTTTATCCAATCCTCTATCAGGGGACACTTTGGTTGTCTCCATGTCTTTGCCACTGTGAATAATGCTGCAATAAACATGGGGGTGCATGGGTCATTATGTACCAATGTTTTCAAGTTTTGGGGGTACATACCCAGCAGAGGGATTGCTGGGTCATATGGTAATTCTATTCTTATGTTTTTGAGGGAGCACCATACTTTTTTCTATAATGGTATACGAATTTACATTCCCACCATCAGTGAATGAGGATTCCTTTTTCTCCACAGCCTCTCCAATATTTGTTATTATCTGTCTTGTTGATAATGGCCAATCTAACAGTTGTGAGGTGGTATCTCATTGTAGTTTTGTTTTGCATTTCCTGAATAGCTAGTGAAGATGAGCATCTTTTCATAGCTAGTGAAGATGGCCATTTGTATGTCCTTTTGGGAGAAGTGTCTGTTCAGGTCCTCTCCCCATTTTTTAATGGCATTGTTAGTTGCTGAGCTTTGTAACTTTTTTATATATGTATTTTGGATATTAACCCCTTATCAAAGCTTTTGTTTGCAAATATCAACTCCCATTTAGTTGGCTGTTTGTTTTATTGCCAGTTTCTTTAGCTGTTCTGAAGCTTTTTAGTCTGATATAGTCCCATTCATTTATTTTTGCCTTTGCTTTCCTTGCCTTTGGGGTCAAATTCATACCATTTATTGAAGAGGCTTTCTTTTCTCCATTCTGTGTCTTTGGCTCTTTTGTGATGATTTGTCCATATTTATGTCATTTTATTTCTGGGCTCCTAATTCTGTTTCATTAGTCAGTATGTCTGTTTTTATTATGTTTTGGGGGGTTTTTTTGGCCAATACCATGCTGTTTTGATTATCATGGCTCTCTAGTATAATTTGAAGTAGTGTGATACCTCCAGCTTCATTTTTTTCTCCTCAGAATTGCTTTGATTATTTGGGGTTTTTTTTGTGGTTCCATACAAACCTTGTAATTTTATGTTCTATTTCTTTAAAGAATGACATTGGGATTTTGATGAGGATTGCATTAAATTTATATATTGCTTTGGGTAATATGCCCATTTTAAGTATGTTGATTCTTCCAATTTATGAACATGGAATATTTTTCCATTTCATTGTCTTTTCAACTTCTTTTAATATTGTTTTGTAGTTTTCAGTATATAGGTCCTTCACATCTTTTAAGTTTATTCCTAGGTGCTTTATTATTTTTTTATTGCAATTGTAAAATAAATTGTTTTATTGAATTTATTTTTCAAAGTTTCATTGTTGGCATATAGAAAAGCAGTAGACTTTTTATTTTTTTTTACAGGGACAGAGGGAGTCAGAGAGAGGTATAGATAGGGACAGACAGACAGGAACAGAGAGAAATGAGAAGCATCAATCATTAGTTTTCTGTTTCCGTTGCAACACCATAGTTGTTCATTGATTGCTTTCTCACATGTGCCTTGACCGCGGGCCTTCAGCAGACCAAGCCACCACTTGCTAGAGCCAGCGACCTTGGGTCCAAGCTGGTGAGATTTTGCTCAAGCCAGATGGGCCCGTGCTCAAGCTGGAGAGCTTGGGGTCTCGAACCTGGGTCTTCCGCACTCTATCCACTGTGCCACCGCCTGGTCAGGCTAAGCAGTAGACTTTTGTATATTGATTTTGTATCCTACAACTTTACTGTATTGGTTTATTGTTTCTAAAAGTTTTTTGGTGGAGTCTTTGGGGTTTTCTATATATAGGATCATATATTCTGAAAAAAGTGATACCTTTACTTCTTCTTTCCTGATATGAATGCCTTTTATTTCTTTCTCTTGCCTGAGCGCTCTGGCTAGAACTACCTGAACTATGTTGAATAAGAGTGGAGAGAGCAAGCAGCCTTGTCTCCTTACTGAGTTTAGAGGAAAAGCCTTCATTTTTTTCACCATTTAATATGATATTAGCTGATGGTTTGTCATATATGGGCTTATTATGTTGAGGTCCTTTTCTTTTATTCCAATTTTATTGAATGTTTTAAACATAAAGATATGTTGAATCTTTTTGAATGCCTTTTCTGCATCTATTGATAAGATCATATAGCCTTTTGTTCTCTGTTTAGTTGATATGGTGTATTACATTGATCAACTTCCATATGTTTAATCATCATTGTGCTCCTGAAATGAATTCCTCTTGATTGTGATATTTTTTTTAAATGGGTTGTATTTGATTTGCTAATATTTTGTTTAGGATTTTTGCATCTGTATTCATTAGAGATATTGGTTCATAGTTTTCTTTTTTTGTGTTGTCCTCACCAGGTTTTGGTATGAGGGTTATGTTAGCCTCATAAAATGTGTTGGGAGTATTGCTTCTTCTTCTATTATTTGGAAGACTTTGAGAAGGATAGGTACCAAATCTTTGAATGGTAGAATTCACTAGTGTGTCCACCTGGTCCTGGACTTTTATTTTGGGGGAGGTTTTTGTAGTTGTTTCTATTTTCTCCCTGCTGATATGTCTACTTAGATTTTCACTACTTTCTGGCATGTCTAGGAAGATTGGATAATTCTAGAAATTTATCCATTTCTCTATGTTGTTGAATTTGGTGGAATATAATTTTTCACAATATTCTACTATGATGTATATCTATATCAGTGGTAATTTTTCCTCTTTCATTTTGGATTTTGTTTATATAAGCCCTTCCTCTTTATTCCTTAGTGAGTCTAGCCAGTGGTTTGTAGATTTTGTTGATCTTTTCAATGAACCATCTCTTTGTTATATTAATTTTCTTTATACTTTTTGTTCTCTATTTAATATAGTGCTGTTCTAATTTTTAATATTTTCTTTCTTCTTGTGACTTTGGGTTGCCTTTGTTCTTTTTTTTAAAGTTACTTAAAGTATGATGTTAGGTTGTTTACTTGGAATCTGTCTTGTTTCTTAATATAAACCTGAAATGATATAAACTTCCCTCTTATTACTGCTTTTGCTGCATCCCAGAAATCTTGATATGCTGTGTTGTGATTTTCATTTGTCTGTATACATCTTTTGATCTCTGCTTTTATTTATTCTTTGACCCAGTCATGTTTTAGAAGAATTTTTAATTTCCACATTTTTGCAGGTTTCTTTTCTTCCTTTTTTATGATTGAATTCCAATTACAAAACCTTATGGTCAGAAAATATGCTTGGTATAATTTCAATCTTCCTAAATTAGTTGATGTTAGTTTTGTGGCCCAACATATGGTTTATCTTTGAGAATGTTCCATGCACAATGGAGAAGAATGTATAATCTGATGTTTGGGATGAAATGTCCTATAAATGTCTATTATATCCATTTGGTTCAGAGTGACATTTAAGGCCAATATTTCTTTATTAATTTTCTATTTGGATGATCTATCTAAAGCCATCAGTGGTGTGTTAAAATCTTCAAGTATGATTGTGTTTTTCCTGCTTCTATTTTTAGATCAGTTACTAGATATCATATATTTTGGTGCTCCCTGATTCTGTGCATATATATTAAGAAGTGTTATGTTTTCTTGATATAATGTCCCCTTTATCATTATGAAATGTTCATCTTTGTCTCTGGGTACCTTGGTTGTCTTGAAGTCAGCACTGTCAGATATGAATTTGGCTACACCTGCTTTCCTTTGGATATTATTTGCTTGTAGAATAATTTTCCAACCTTTAATTTAAAGTCTACTTCTGTCCTTGCAGCTTAGCTGTGTCTCTAGAAAGCAGCCTATGATTGTGTTTTGCTTTTAGATCCTGTTTGCTATTCTGTGCCTCTTTATTATTAAATTCAGTGTGTTTACATTTAGGGTAATTAGTGATACTTGAGGATTTTTTATAGCCACTTAATGTTTTGTTTTCTGGTAGCTCTTTGTCTTGTTTGATTTTTCTCTTTTTTTGTTTCTGTCAGTTGTTTTGGCTTGGTAGTATTTCATACTTCTTTCTCCTGTTTCTTCTTTTTTTAAGCTGTGTGTTTCAATAATGGCTTTTTTCGTGGGTGGTTGCCATTAAGTTAAGAACAAAATGTTTATATGTACAAGAGTTCTTTTCATATGAGTGCTTCTGCACTCCATCTTCCTTTACTACTGCAGATCTTTATCCTCTCCCTTTTATGTTATTGATGTCACAGATTATCCTTGTTACCTTGTTGGAGATTTTACTTGTAATTTTTATTTGTGTCTGGTTGAATAACCTCTTTGAGTATTTCCTGCAATGGGGTTTTCCTAGTGATAAATTCCCTCAGCTTTTGTTTGTCTGGAAAAGGTTTTTATTTCTCTTTTATATTTGAAGGATAACTTTGATGAGTATAGTATTCTTGTCTGGTAATCCTTTCTTTCAGTACTTGCAATATTCAGGTTTACTCTCTTCTGGCTTGTAGAGTTTCAGCGGAGAAGTCTGATTATAACCTAATGGGCCTTTCCTTTATATGTCATGGTCTTCTTTTTCCAAGTTGCCTTGAGGATTCTTTCTTTGTCATTGATTTTTGACAATTTTGTTACAATGTGCCTTGGAGTAGGTCTATTTAAGTTGTGGTAACTTGGTGTTCTGTTTGCTTCTTGGGTTCAAGGCTTTAGCTCTTTCCATAGACTTGGGAAATTCTCACCCATTATTTGTTTGAATAAGAACTCCACTCCCTTCTTCCTCTCTTCTTCTTCTGATATACCCACTATTCTTATATTGCTCTTTCTGATGGAGTTGGACAATTCTTGTAGAGCTCTCTCAGTTTTTTAAATTTGTGAATCTCTCGCCTCTTCTTTCTATATCATCACTATTTGCCTGTCTACAATGTCACTAATTCTTTCCTCTATCTGGCATGTTATATTAGCTAAACTTGCTACCTCAGTCTTCAGTTCACATATCAAGCTCTTCATCTCTGTTTTTAAAGTTTCATTCTCCTTGGTGAGGTATCCATTTTCTCCATTAATTTATTTTCTGATTTCATTAAGTTTTTGGTGTCTTCTCATATCTCATTAAGTGTTTTCAGAACTTCAATTTTGAATTCTCTAATATGTAACTTCAAGGTTTTCATGTGATTGAGATTTGTTTCTGGAGATTTTTCATTTTCTTTCTGAAATAGATCTCTGTCTTGTGTAGCTATGGTATTCAATTTTTTATTCCTTGATGGCATTTGAGAGTGGTATTGTTAAGTACCCTAACAAAAAAAATAACTAAAACAATTGCAAACTTAAAACACATAATAAAAAATGTAAAGTTTTTCAAAATTATGACAAGTAGAAAAACCACAAGTAAAAAGATTGAAAGCAAAGCAATAAAAAAGCTCTGTGAAGTTCCTGAGATGTCTGCTGAGATGTTGCTATCAGTGTGATGTAGGCAGGGCTGCAGTCGCATTGGTGGGTGGGGCATGTTGTGAGGGCTTTACAGGTCTAGCAATGGCGATCTTAGGCTTACTGGTGCTCCTTCCCACATCTCAACAAACCTGGGGACTGGGTATGGAGCACCTCCATTCTTCAGGGGAGAGAGAGGCTCTGGAGAGCTAGCTGTGAGGTCTGTCTCTGCCACTCTTGGTACCGTGAGGTAAGGGAGGTGGAATCTGCAAGGGTGGGGGCCACACTTTAGCTTTCTCTGTCTCTGGCAAGTGTGGGCTGTGGAAGACTGTAGGAACACTGACCTTGACCCCACACTCTGTCTGCTTTGGTTTATCTCTCACTCTGCTCCTCCAGGCAGGACACCCAGTCACTCTGAGTTTTCCCTCTCCTTGCCCCTCAGACAAAAATTCAGAGAGCCCGAGCTTCCCTCCTTCTCATAGTCCAGCAGAGAAAAAATACCCAGTCACTCCAGGTTGGTCTTCCTTCCTTTCCAAAGCCCACAGCAATTGAGTTTTATCTTCTAACCCCCTTTCCACCCTATCCCACTTTTAGACCATTTGGTGCATGGATCTTTCAGGTGCTCTGCAAGCCCAGCTGGGGGTCCTTTGCTGCATTATAGTTGTTCAACTTGTTGAAATTTCAAGGGGAGAGATCAGGGGTATCGCTCATGCTGCCATTATGCTGACATCATTCTTTAGGTTATAAATATTTTCAAAGGTTGTATCCTCTTGTTAGATTGCTTCTTTTATGACAGTGGTCAGAAAACTCATTAGTCAACAGATCTAAATATCAACAGTACAATGATTGAAATTTCTTTTGAGAGCCAAATTTTTAAAACTTAAACTATATAGGTAAGTACATTGTTATTAACTTAATTAGAGTACTCCTAAGCTGGCCTTTGTGCCTGCACTCAAGGGGCCAAAGAGCCACATGTGGCTCACAAGCCGCAGTTTGCCGACCACTGCTTTATGATTATGTAGTGTCCTTTTCTTACCTTTGTTTTAAAGTCTATTTTGTCACATGTAAGTATTGCTTTCCCAGATTCTTTTTCTTTTGCATGAAATATCTTTTTTCTGTTTTTTAATGTTAGTTTGTGTGTTTTATTCTGAAATGGGTCTTTTGAAGACCATATATATATATATATATATATATATATATATATATATATATATATATATATATATAATCTTATTCATTTAGCTACCCTATGTCTCCCTGTGTCTTTTTTTTTCTTTCCCTGTGTCTTTTGAATGGAGCATATAAGCCATTTATATTTAAAGTGATTATTGAAAGGGACATATTTATTGCTATTTCAATTTTTTAACTATGTATCTCTGTTGTTGTTGTTTTTTTCTTCCTTTTACTAAAGAACGATTTAAACATTTTTTTGTTATACTGATTTGATGGTAACAAACTCCTTAACTTTTTCTTGTCTGGGAGGCTCTTTATTTCTCCTTCAATTTTAAGTGTCTGGGTAAAGTCGTCTTGGTTTTAGGTCCATGCTTTTCATCACTTTGAATATTTTATGCCAATCTTTCCTGGCCTAAAATGTTTTCATTGAAAAATCAGCTATCAGTCTTAAGAAAGCTACCTTCTAGACAACTAACATCTTTCTCTTGTTTTTTTTAAAGATTCTTCTTTTGTGTTTAACCTTTGCCGTTCTAATTATTATGTGTCTAATTATGGGCCTCTTTGGATTCATTTTGTTTGGGACACTTTTTGCTTCCTAAACTTGTTTGTGTTTTTGTTTTTTTTTAAATTTTATTTATTGACTTTACAGAGAGAGGAGGGGAGAGAACAAGAAGTAGCAAGTCATAGTTGCTTCACTTTAGTTGTTCCTTGATTGCTTGTTGTATGTGCCTTGACCGGGCAAGCCCAGGGTTTCGAACCAGTGACCTCAGCATTCCAAGTCAACGCCCCATCCACCGTGCCACCACAGGTCAGGCTGTGTGTTTTTATCTTTACCAGATAAAGGATGTTTTCAGTCATTATTTCTTTCCTTTTTTTTCTTTTAAGATTTTATATATTGATTTCAAAGAAAGAGGAGAAAAAGAGGGGAGAGGAACAAGAAGTATCAACTCATAGTTGCTTCACTTTAGTTATTCATTGATTGCTTTGTCATATGTGCCTTTACTGAGCAAACCAGGGCATCAAATCAGTGACCTCAACATCCCAGGTCAACTCTCTATCCAGTGCACCACCACAGGCCAGGCATTATTTCTTTAAATATGTTCTTAATCCCTTGCTATTTCTCTTCTCCTGTTACTCTTAAGATGGAAATGTTGCTGCAATTCATTTTGTCTTAAAGGTTCCTTAAACTCTCATGATTTATTTTAAATTCTTTCTTTCCTTTTTTTCTGCTTTGATTGGCATTTTTCTTCTGCCTTGTGTTTAAAACCCCTGATTCTGTCGTCTGCTTCATCCAGACTACTGTTTATTTCTTCTAGTGTATTATTCATTTTAGATATTGTACTCTTCATTTCTGACCTTTTTTATGCTCTTGTAGTTCTAAGTTTTGAGCATCCTTATAGCCCTTTTTAAAACTCTGTATCTGATAAATTGCTTTCTTGCATTTCATTTAGCTATTCTTCTGGAGATACTTTCTGGTCTATTATTTTGGGCAGGTTTATTTTTTTAATTTTATTTTAGCAGTCTATTTGTGTTTGTTTCTAGGTATTAGGTCTGTGATGGCAAACCTATGACATGCGTGTCAGCACTGACACTCATAGACTTTTTCAATGACATGCAGCCGCATACCAGAGAAGTATGTGGCTCCATGCTAAGAAGGACATTTCATCCTTGGCTCCTGCACAGCCAGGTGCAGTAGCTGAAGATAAAACATTTGTTGTAGTGTAGACACTCTGTGTCAGAGGTCTATAGGCCAAAACAACAGAACTCCAGTACAGAGCGTCTAGTTCTGGGACTTCCGGTTAGGCCGTTTTCTCAAAGTGAAACATCACCCGAGTTATGCTCATTTTTTTGGCGAATTTTGATACACCAAGCTCGAAAGATTGCCCATCACTATATTAGGTAGATCTGCTTTGAATTACAGTCTTGGTAGAATGACCTTATGTAGTAAGTGCCCTGTGGGACCCAGTGGTGCAGTCTCCTTGATTACCTTAACTGGGTGTTCCAGGAATGTCCCTCGTGTGGGTTATGTTAGTCCTCTTGTTGTAATTGAGTCTTGATTATTATTATTTAAGGGTTCAACATTCAGGCTGGTTAACAGTGAGGATCAACCATGACCACAGTGTATGAGGTCTGTTGCCTGCTGAGATCTCCTTTCGGGTATGTAGCTTTTGAAGATAGTTGGATCCACTTCTGATGATGTCTGCAGATCACCACTGGATATGCTGGTTTTGTGGCCTCTTGGGAAGGATTCTGGTGTTGCCTGTCTGATTCTGCCAATGTCAGATGTTGCCTGTGACTGGCCGTGGGCAACATGTTTAGAGCTACAAAGCAATCCATAGTTTGTGGTTGAATCAGCAGGACTTGGATGTGCATGGGAAGGACCAAGCTTCACAAGGCCAGCTTTACCAATACCAAGCCCAGGGGTAGGTCCTCTAGATCCACCTCTACCTACCTCAGTCTGTCAGCTGCATGTTAGGCTCAGTCACTGAAAGCGCCTGTGATGGCACTCTAGTTGCATGAAGTAGATTCTCACTGAAAAACCAAGTTAGGGTAAGTGGTGTTCACCAGATCATACAGGTTCACACTTGGTGCCAGTGCTTGGTCTGAGGCCACTCTGTAAATATCACAGGGTATACCAAGTGTCGTTGCCACTCACTGGGTCCTTGCACACCTTTGTGTTCTGGCAACATCTCAGAAAATTATCAGGCTGAGGCCAGCAGATTTTATCAGGCCCAAATAGACCAAGATTTGTACTTTTGAAAAGAGGGCTCTGTACCTGTTGGGAAAAATCTTCCCCCTCCCACAGCCACACAATTCAGTGTGTCCTAGATTTTTCCCAGAGCCCATATTAGCAAGGCAGTGCCACTGGGAGTTAGGAGGATGGGGCTAGTAGATCTCCTGTGACATGGGATGCAATAGTCTGGATCACTGTAAATTTGGGGGAATTGCTCCCATCCTGTAGGCACACAAACGAGTCACTGACAGCCTCTGAATCTGCCTAGAACTCTACACCCAGCCTAGGCAGTTGACTCCTTAGAAGGGCACAAACCCTGCAATGTGAGTTGACAGGGTGTCCAGAATGTGGGCCATTGCTTTTCCCCAGCTGATGCCATTCAGATGCTTGTAGTATTTTAGAGGAACTCAACCCAGAGATGTTAGTGGCTGTCCCCTCAGCTTTTTCCCCAAAGCCACAAACCCCAGTCTGCCCTCACACTTACAGATATTTTTGTCTGACATTATTATATGTGATTAAATAGCCATTGTTTTTAGTCTTGCAATGTAGATGAAGAAGAGCTTGTATTAAAATAGAAGTTTTATTTTTTCTTGTTTTTGTGATTGTACTACCATAATTCCTTTAATCTATATTTACCTTATAGAAAAAAGTAACAATCCAGTAGTTTATTTTGTGAAGGTTACTTTAATTAAAACTTGATGAAAATGTATAAATCTACCTACCTAATGATATAAACTCTAACAAACTACTAAACTGAAATATAACCACAATAAAATGCCACTGCTGGCAAACCTACCATTTTATAGAACTTCACCCTTTCACAAAAACATCTCTGGTGCTATATGCATGACACAACTATGTGAAAGCACTGGTATTAAACCATATATTTATATTAACAAAGCTTAATTTCTTTCTTTTTGTGTTTTATGTAAAATATTGTGACACATTGAAGTTACTTCCCATTCTCATCTGGACATCTTGTGGCACATGAATGTGCTGCTTTAGAGATCCCTGCTCCACAGTACTGCCAGCTTAATTTTCTTGTGAATTAATTTAGTTATACTCCTCTCCTGCTAGGAATATGTAATGGCTTTCCATCATCCACTGAATATAATTCAAACTCTTTAGCCTTTTAATGAAAGGCTTGCTTGATTTGGCTGTAACCTGACTTTCCTGTCTCATTTAATGTTCAACCTCATTTACTCTGTATTTTGGCCAAACTAAACTGTACCCTCTTCAAATGTGGCTACTTCTTTGCATTCTGTCATAGGTTAAATTTCCCAGGAAAAATGTAAGGACTCTGAGATGGAAGTTTGCCAGCAGAAGGTTTATTGGAACATTATATTGGACAAAATACTGGGGAGAGTGAGAGACTCATAACCAACTCCCCCTCTGCCCTTTACACAGGGAGCCATCAAACTAAGATTGCCTTTTGGAATTGGTCTGCATTGAGACAAGAAGGCCAGGCCTTTTTTCAAGGGCATGAACCAGTCATTGGCATGTGAGCTAGTTCCTGTGAAGTTAAGCACCACAGCATCCACTACATATCCTTTCTCCTGTGTCTAGAATCTGCCCTCAGCCTGAGATCTCTTCCATGACATTCAATGTTTGTTCCAATCCTATTCATTCTTTGAGACCCAGTTCAAATTTCCTGATTTCTTAACTCTTTCTTAGTCTATTAACTCAAGGTAGACCTGTCTTCTTTTAAAGCCTAACAACGTGTTGTGGGATTGCATTCATTTGTTTATTAATACCATTTAAAATTAGTTACTATGTGAATTAATTATACATTAGTTACTTTAAGTGTTCAGTTACTGAAAGGACTCATAGCACTCAAATAGTTTATACTTATTAGACAATTTTATTATAGACAAAGAGCACAATAGAGCAACAGCATGAAAAGGGTACTATTGAATGGAGTTTGCAAATTTCAAACTCAGGCTTCTTTGTTCTGCCACTATGGGATCACACAGGATATCCTTTGTCTCTAGGTCTTGAACCACCAGTGTAAGTGTGAAACATATTGGTATAGAAACCAAAATCTGCTGGTGGTCAGGTTTTCTTACAGTGAGCTGGTCACAAAGGCATATTACAATTACATGGCTAAACTTGGCCATTAAAAATTACTACACTCCACTGAAATAAGATGTTAGTAAAGGCAAATATTATTAAATTATTATTACTAAATTCAATTCTTAAGTCAACTATTATTATTAAGTACTGTTGACAGGCTCATATGTTCTGAACTCAAAAACTTACAGGTACAAAACATTATTTTGCTTAGTTAATACAGTTAATCTTTATTATTCCTGAATCTGAGTTTGCAAATTTGCCTGTTCACTAAAATTTATTTGTAACCCCAAATCAATACTCATTATTCTTTCACAATCATACACAGACTTAAACACAGTAGTACACAATTTGAGTTGCCTTATGAGCATGTCCAGCTGAGACTGAACAAGGTGATGATTTGCTCTCTTGTTTCAGCTCTTATGCATTGCTGAATAGAGAGCAGGGATGGTAGAGAGGTACTGCACTGTAGTGCTAGAAACTACAGCTCCTGGCCAGTTGAAGAGGGTTTTAATTACAGTTCTGGCCCCTGTTAGTGAGGTGTCCTCAGGCAGGTCACTTAACCTCAGAAAATTATTTTCTCTTTTGTAAAATAAATAACAAAAAAACTACTAAAAATTGCTTTTAATGATTTAAGATTATAATTTGTAACTATGTTAAATATGTATATATGTGTGTGTCTGTATTTCCTTAGGAGAAGGATCTGTGTTTCCTAATTCAATGTTTGCAATGATTTTATAGAACATAACTGCAGTGAATAATGACAATCAATTGTATTGGCCAGGTTCTACATAGCTCAGTGTTAAGTATGTAGTCAATCCAGATCAACTGAGATTTATGCATACCTAAACTATGTAAAGCACTTTCATATAGATTTTATGATGGATTTAAAGACATTATTTTAAAAACAACAACAACATAAAGTTTTTCCCTTGAAGAAGAAAGTCAGCAGGGTGGGGGTGGGGGGAATAGATTCAACAATAAAACAAATCAGGGTAGAAAATGAACAGGTGATATTTTAAAAAGACAACACAATGCCTTACTTGTGGTAATGCAATGAATAGAGTGTTGACCTGGGACACTGAGGACACAGGTTCAAAACTCCGAGGTACTGGCTTGAGCATGGGTTCACTAGCTTGAATGCAGGGTCACCAGCCTGAGTGCCAGATTATCAAAATCATCTCATGGTCACTGGCTTGAAACCCTACGTCGCTGGCTTGAGTTCAAGGTTGCTGGCAAGGAGTCACTGGCTCAGCTTGAATTACCCCCTGCTCTGCTGTCAAGGCACATATGAGAAGCAATCAATGAATAACTAAAGTGAGGTAACTACAAGTTGATGCTTCTTATCTCTCTCCCTTCCTGTCTGTCTCTCTCCCTCTGTATCTCTCACTTAAACAAATAAAATAAAATATATTAAAAAGACTACACATAAAACTGTGCGGTGGATGGATTGAGCAAAAAATAAGAAAAAAGCTTATGGACATGTATAACAGTACGGTGATTGCTGAGGGAGAGGGAGGTACAGGAAGGCATAGGAGGGATAAATGGTGATGGATGAAGACTTGACTTGGTGGGTGAACAGATAGTGTACAGATAAGTGTTGTAGAGTTGGGAACCTAACACCTGTATAGTTATGTTATCCAGTGTCACCCCAATAAATTTAATTTTAAAAAAGGCTGTGTAAAGTCAGAAGTCACTGACTTCCTGCTGAGTCTCACCTCCCAATTGATTATGTATCTATTGACCACACATCACATTATAACCTACATTAAAACCATTTTATGTGACTTATTCCTTTAAAATATTGTAGCTATTTGGAAGCAATGACTGGATTGCACTTTTCTATAAATTTTCATAACATTTAACACAAAAACTTATACTTTGTAGATATCCAGTGAATGTTTGTTGATTGAATGAAAGATTGATGAATAGAGTCACCCACTGTGATTATCTAATTCCCATACAGTTTTTATAATCATCTCTTTGGTCTGGGTCACTCTGAAAGAAACTAATTGATAAACCAGAAATTATGATGAATTAATGTGAGATAATATATTTCCATTTGTTTTTTAAGTGCTATTTATCTTTCACTCAGTGCGATAACACTGCTTTAACACAAAGGGGAAAAATGGAGGAATTTGTGAGCTAGTATCTCCACTAACTTCAAAGTCAAGTCTGCTGAGCAAGGTTTTTCTGACCTCATAATTTTAATGTATTTATTATAAAACATTTCAAATGTACAGAAAAATATGGAGAATTCCATATCAAAGGTGTGTGTGTGTGTGTGTGTGTGTGTGTGTGTATTACTAACACTATCAAATACTAAGATATATACAACTTAGTTTATGGCTGGTTTTTAAGGTTTCACCACAGGTTATCCATCTTAGGTGCCAATTAATTAATTGTGTGAATTAATTAATAGCTAGAACTAATTTTATTCTCTTTCCTCCTTACCCAACGATGACAAATATCTTGTTAATATATATTTATGTGTCTGTGAATAATATGGTATATGGTATTATTTTACATATTTTAAGCTTTATTTAAGAGCATTTTACTGCACTTAATATTCTGCAACTTACTTTATTAAAAATTTTGGTATTTATTAATGTTGACATATCTAGGTTGAGTTAGGTTCTTTATTTTCACTGAAGTACAGAATTCCAATTTGTGAATATATCATAATTCATTTATCACTAGCTATTAGTGGACATTTAGGCTATTCTAAAGTAGGAATTTTTTTGGTTATCCATTATTTCAACACAAACAACCAAATCTCTGCATTCAGTGTAAAATTAAAAAGGTAAAAATGTACAGAATAAAATTTAAACTTTAAATAAGAAAAGGGTATACTATTTAAATTTCTCTATTTCTGTGAAATTGTCAGAGTATTCACCTAGACTATGTCTTTTGAAGAAACCTAAAATACTCTTACAATTTAGTTTTAAATTTACTAGGATCAATTTTATTTTTAAGTGCTAATTGTAGAGTGAAAGATTATATCATGTTCGATGATCAAGAAGATGACCTTTCAATCAAATGCTATTGGGCTCCAGATCTGCTATTGATGAGCTAATCAGCTGAAATACCATGGCCAAGGTATCTAACTTCTTTAACTCTTAGTTCTTTTTGAGTAAAAAGGAGGTAATTATTGGACCCATATTATAGGGTTGTGGTATATGAGATGTAAGTGCCTAAAAACTAAAGATTTGGCACATACTAAGGAAGCATTAATTAATAAGAAAAATATTTACCTGTATACTGCTCACAAAAATTAAGAGATATTTTATCACTTCATATTCATTTTGAAGATATCCCTTAATTTTTGTGAGCAGTATGTATCTTTAATTTCAGTTACTTAAACATGCCATAATGTCACATTAGACTTGGGTGACTATTATTATTATAGCAACTTCTGAAAAATCTTTGGGGTCAATACTGTAGTTTTCCATTTTAAGCCCATGAGAAATGAGAATTTTTTATAACCTCAGAAGTTGAACAGTATTAGAATTTGCAAATTCACCATTGCATGCAGAATTTGGATTCTTCACAATGAGTGCTAAGTAGAACATCAGTGGGAAACAAGAGCCCCTTTATTTTTAACACAATGAAGAATTTGTAAATATAATAATTGTTATTTTGTTAATAACCAAAAAAGTACATTTTATTAATTAATAAAGTACAAAGTGTGTAAAGAAGACCTTTTAGAAAATGTTGTACTTGAAAATTATAATAAATGGTGACAAAGACTTACTTTGAAGGCCTCACCCCAGGTTCTTTATTTTTTAGTGTAGAAAGAGTGTTTTTTTTAACACCTACACGTTACCAGGAAAGACTCAGATTTGCTGTGGCCCACCCAGATCTACCCAAGAATGTACTCCCAACAGAAGTGGGTCTGTGTAGTTAAATCTTTAATACACGCTAGAGTTCTGGGATGGGAATGGGATGGCTCTAAGCCTGTCTTTTGTATGTTAATGTGCTTTCACAGTGAAGGTATGCGAATTAACACAGACTGAAGTACCTATTTTTGAAGAAAGACATTTATCTCCTTATTACCCACTGTGATGGATTGTTCAGAGCTAAAGGAGTACCAGGCTTGCACCAAATCTCTTGCTGCCCTCGGTTTTTACAATCTCCTTTTCAGTAACACAGAATCAGGCAGCCTCACTGCCAGGCCAGCACTTCTTCAGGAATCTTTCTATAATATGACAGAAGCATCTGTAATACATATCAACACTATTATTTCCAAAGTAAGCACTTTAAAAGGTTGCTTGAATAAGAAAAGACAAATTTGTCAAGTTGTATGCTATTTGCAGTTAATGTAGGATTACACTGTGAATTACACTGTACTGAATGTTACATTATACTCTAACACATTTTAAATTGAACTGGGTAAATAGTGTTAGATGTTTGATCAGTGTTAATGTGCAAGATGCTATGATTAGGTATGACTGTTCTAAACTACCAAATGGTCTTTTTTGTATTCTTTCTTTGATTTCAAACAGATAGTGAGAACAAAATTTGTAATTTAAAGTATATTGACTTTGACTCAGAAATTAATGTTCACATTGCAAATTTATTGATATCTTAACTGTATAACTAGATGGCAAAAACTCTGCAAATAAATTATGCCAACTTCTGTCTTTTTTTCAAATTGTGTCTAAAGCTGCTTTGTCTTTCAAATTTTAGAATCTTAATTTAAGGTGATGAACCTGTAGCTTATAATTTTAGGCAGATATTTGAGAAAGAGCAAAGAGGTTTACATTATTGGGTAGTTGTACTTAAATGATCATGGTTCTACTAATAGTAATTTTCTTGTTATAACATTAGCTTTGTTTTTACTACATGGCATGAGATTGGGAACCACTTTTTGTTTGTTTTTTTCTTTAATATGTGCATTCATTCTTGCGAATTTTCGGTTTTACTAATTCTTTACCAGTATATATTTTAAAAAGGGTTTTCTGCTATTGAATTCTAATTCTGTGTGTGTACTGATTGTGTGGTTTGTTGAAGTGATTGAAAACCATCAATGAATAGAAAATTTCACAAATAACTTTTGTTTTTAAAATACTGTACTGTATAATGCTCTTGAAATGATGTATTTTGACAAGACCTGCTTCCATTTAAAAGTGCATAAAGTTGGCAGGCTAGTTTCTTCATCTGATAGGCATTTCCCTTGTCATGTAATGTCAAACCATAACTTTCTGTAGTAGTATTTAACTTACTTGACTCTAGCCACTATTAATGTTTCCCATAGGTTGTAAAACATCTAGTTTTCACTGTCTATTTTTGCTTGTTTGTATTAATGATTTGTTTTCATTTTCTCTAGGATATAGACCTGCACCTAACTGAATTTGATTTATAAGAAGGAAATCTACCGTCAATGGCCACTCTTACCACATTGCTACTATGGAAAACAGAATGGTCAATAGAATATGATCTGATAAATAGTGGTGATTGAAGCCCCTACTTTGATACATGTAAAATTAATGGGAGCTACTAAATGCGGGAAGAGATCCTTGACCTTTCCTCGACAAGCTCTCCTTTAAAAAGTAGGAGGTATATTCTACCATTACAAAGTCTTTCTAAAGGGGATACAAATACCTTTACCTCACTGGAACAAGTCAACTAGACAACTAATGTTGGACCATGGCACTGCCCAGATGCAAGTGGCCAAATTATGTTTGGAGAGCAGCAATGGCATGCTTGGTACACAAGGGACTGGGTGCCTCACTGACCATCTGTCTGTTGGGATATTTGCTTCAGACGGCGCATGTACTTTCCCAAAAACTGGATGATGCAGATCCGCTGGTGACTACAAACTTTGGCAAGATAAGAGGGATTAAGAAAGAACTCAATAATGAAATTTTGGGGCCTGTTATTCAGTTTCTTGGGGTTCCATATGCAGCACCACCCACAGGAGAACATCGTTTTCAGCCTCCAGAACCACCATCTCCTTGGTCAGATATCAGGAATGCCACTCAGTTTGCTCCTGTGTGTCCCCAGAATATCATTGATGGAAGATTGCCAGAAGTCATGCTTCCTGTGTGGTTTACTAATAACTTGGATGTGGTTTCATCATATGTACAAGACCAGAGTGAAGATTGCCTATATTTAAATATATATGTTCCAACTGAGGATGGTGAGTTTACTACAGGAAAAACAGGGAGATATGTTTATATATATATATATTTCCTATTCTAAGTTTTAACAATATTAATTCATTTGTACTGATAGCATGCATGGCTTTTCCTGTTGGCATGTAGACATATTTTACATGCGTGCATGCTGCTTTTTTTGTTTATGTGTGTTGGTGTTCCTATTCTTATTTTTTTCCCGTGCCTACTCATTTTCTTTCCTCCACAGCACGTATATTTAGGTAGAAATGGGTTCTAATTTCCATTTCCTACCAAATGACTTCTGAGAAGATGCATCAACATTTCTCCATTGCATGTGCAGGCTCAACAAATTGGGGATCTTTCGCACTCAGTAAAAACAGGAGTATATTAAGTCAGATAGTGGTGTTGCATGTTACGGCGGTCTGTGATGGAGCGCCATGTTATTTTCTAGTCTTCTATTCATTTTTCAGTAAAAAGAATATCCAAGGAATGTGCCAGAAAACCCGGCAAGAAAATATGTAGAAAAGGAGGTATGTATAAAAGTGGAAATAAATGGAAAAAGCTTGCAGAGGAAGAACAAGATATTCTCCTTAAGGATGATTTGCTGTTGTTGGAAAGTGAATGGTTAGATGATATGTGGAATTTAATGAAGCCTGTCAAGGAATAGGAAGATGGTGAAGGAGAGCTCTAGCTGAGTAGATACCATTTACAAAGCTCATGGTGGTGCTTGTGTTCTGGTGCTGGTAGCATCCACAGAGGTTGACTCTCTGCTTTGAGTCTGTGTATTGAAGAAAAGATACTTAGGCTATTACATCACCTGTAAGGAACCTAAATGATGTTTCCTTTCCAGCTGGTCAACTTTTGATCTCTGAACTCTTTTCTACAGATAGAGATTTCTGTTCCTCTTAAAAATTGATAAGTTAAGTCACAGGCTTAGTTGGGTTTCTTTTTTTTATTATTATTATTCTTTGCTCCTTATGAATACCTTATGACCTTTCTCATGCAAGGGTAAATTTGACATAAATATCAGGCAATTATTATTATTAGGTCTGGTATTTTCTCCCATCTTATTTATTTTCAGTTACTCTTCCAAAAGAGGGTGAGATTTTGCAGATTTTTATACTAAATATTTACAGTCTTAAAATTACTTTAACATTTTTATATTTATGTTAAACATTTTAAAACATAGGGAAGAACATAATTCAGAAGCTACAATTAAGTCAACCTTCAAATCATCCTCTAGCCAGATTGAGCAAATGTAGACTCTGACAGCTGCAAGCTTGCATCTGAATGTAACTTGTCCTCACTTCATTTCTGTATAACATTCAGTAAATCACTCATAGGAGAGCATGATTTTCTATGACAGTAAATCATCTAAGTGTTATTTTGACCTTATTCATAACTTTGTAGAATTTCCAATCTTCATACAGAAGTCATATTAATATTCTAGTGCTGTACATTCTATCTCTGTGCACTTCTAATCTTCTGGCTGGACCAGGGCAGATTTCATTACAACATCCTGTGGGCTGGGATCTGACTAAACTGTTCTGTTTTACCGAGATTGCGTTACATGGAATAAGATTCATATAACAAAATTCTTGATTGCAGATCAGAAATATTTGTGTTAAATTGAACTTTGTTTTATTTTGTTTTTATGTCTTTGGTCGCACTGGTAGAACGGGATCCAACTTTTACTATTGATACTATGGTCTGAGTTACAACTGCGGTATACTTAAGAAGGTGGATATGGCGGTAACAAAGAAGGGTGTTTTAAACAACTAAAATAAAATCTCTTGTTTTTCCTCAAATGAAAAAAACTGCAGTAATTTACATCCCTTCAGGTAATGTACAATACTGCAGCAGTTATTATTATGCAGCTTATCAAGTATGTGTAATTAGCTAAGTGACTTCCAACTCTTATCACAAAGATGTTGATTCACAAAGTCATAAATAAAGATGTTATTGAAAAATGCATTAATAAAGCATAATACATAAAACTATCAACAATCAAAAAAATGATAAGGGCAAAAGTGACCTTTCTTCTCACACAACTTCATAGGGAAATGGATTCATTAGAAAATTCTTTTTCATTGTTCTTTGGACTGTTGGTTCTATCTGCTTTATGATTGTTGGCAAAGAGGTATATAGGCTGTGTTATTTACTTTGACAAATTTTTAATTAATTTATAATTAGCCCGAGGACAAAATCTATAGATTGATACCTTAGTCTGTGTGGTTTACAATCCACATCTATTGTATTTTTATAGTAAGTATTCTACTATGTAAATACTCGGTAAAAAAGTCCCACAGTATACTCTAGCAAAGGACTACAATATTCATTCCAGAGTGCTCAATCAGGGACAACTTTCCTACATAAAGCATCTCTAAATAAATCATAGATAAGATACCTCTCCTTATGTGTTCCCTTAAGGCCGCTTTGCTTCCCTTTCTCAGGGCACTTACTACCTTGCTACTTTCTTATTCTGTATCTGCCAACACCCATCCCCACCCTGAGATAACTAGTGCTCTGAAGGCAGCTCTTTTTTTTTTTTTTTTTTACAGGGACAGAGAGAGAGTCAGAGAGAGGGACAGACAGACAGGAACAGAGAGAGGTGAGAAGCATCAATCATTAGTTTTTCATTGCCGTTGCGACACCATAGTTGTTTACTGATTGCTTTCTCACATGGGCCTTGACCGAGGGCCTTCAGCAGACCAAGCAACCCCTTGCTGGTGCCAGCGACCTTGGTTCCAAGCTGGCAAGCTTTTGCTCAAGCCAGATGGGCCCGCGCTCAAGCTGGCGAGCTCAGGGTCTCGAACCTGGGTCTTCTGCATCCCAGTGCAATGCTCTATCCACTGCGCCACCGCCTGGTCAGGCTGAAGGCAGCTCTTTAATGCCCTTTTTATCTCTGTGTTCCTGGGGTCAAGCAAAACCCTCACCACAACAGACATTCAACAAAAGTGTAGTAGGAACCATGCAGTGTTTATGTAGAAGCTGTTAATTTCACTCAAGAAGAAACAACCTGTAGCCTAACAACTCAGCAGCTTTGTATCAGTGACTAAAGCCTTCCTAAGCTTTACAGACTGTGTGAGTACAGCATAGGCTGCCCTTTTTTTTTTTAACAGATGGATAGAAAGTTTTAAACCACTGCTTCTTGGCAGAGCAACTAAGGTGGTCTCGGGAAACAAGGCTGATCTAATTATACTTTGGTTTTGCCTGATGTGTTTTATTCTGATGTGCATATTTTGTGCTCCATACAGATTTAAAGATTTAATTAAATGTTTTATTATAGAAATACAGTGCCAAATGTCAGCATCATTATCTTTTTTTTCCTTTTTTCATCGAAATAGCCATTCACTCATTTTGTTTTGAGATTTTAATACAAATCAGGATTATATTTACTTGATCATATTGACTTGGCCAACAAAAATGTCCTATTTCTTGTTAATAGCAGGCTATCAGTGCAAAGTAAGCTCTGTGAGGACAAAGAATACACCCCGCCCAACAAAGCCTCAATGGTGTAGGACATGGGGACTCTGCCCACAGAAGGCCTCAGCTGAGAGAGAGAAGGCTTAGCCATATAAGGAATTGGAGGCAATGTCTTTTGGACACAGAACACAAAAGATAGCAAAACCAATAACTAATAAGAATAATAACAATAATAAGAATAATAATGAGGGAAGGAAGGAAGGAAGGAAGGAAGGAAGGAAGGAAGGAAGGAAGGAAGGCATTACTGTGATCATCAAAGATTCCATTTAATGACAATCTGAGGCATCAGTATATATTCTTCAGGGATATATTATTATTATTTTTTAACTCAAAATGCCCTTTGTTATTTGAACAGGTGGCCGAAGGTCTTCATAAAATTAAAATGAACAGAAAAACAATCTCATTCCTGGTCTTTCAGAGTGAGTTGGATTACAAAATATTTTAAATGGCCATTATAGAATAACTTTTGTCTTCAGAACCCAAATTTATAGAAATATCAGTTTTCATTGAAATGAGATTAATCCCTTCAATAAGTGACTTCCAAACTTCTTGAAAATCACTGACTCTCTTTTCCCCTTATTTTCCTTTTGTTTAAACACATCTTGGCAATCCAGCTGGATTCTCCCTGTAAGCATAAGAAAGGTAAAGCTAAGCTGCCTTGGTGTTGCTGGCCTTGTGGGAGCATGGAGGTGTGTGATGGTGGGACTGGTGGTAGGTCAAGAGGACCACTGGCAGGCTACTCTACTGCATAGCTCAGAGACAGCTCAGAAACTCCAGGATCTGCCTGACTTGTACACTCCTGTGTCAAAGGATATATTAATTCTTTCTAATGAAAGCTTAAAGCTGCAAACTGAGGCCACCTGCTCCCTGTCTACAAAGATGGTGCGCTGAGGAAGACGGGCAGTGGGAACTTAGCTGGTATGGAGATTGAGCCTAGCTCTAGGCATTCCTCTTTCCAAAGACTCCTTCATGAGGACATATATATTCTTACAAGGCCTCGGAATCCAAACCAGATGTGGTGTGTATGTTCTTAATAACTCTACCCAGTGCTCCCTCCTTCTCTCTTGGGAGCAGCTCTATTTACAAATATTTCTTAATATTTAGCAGGGTTCCACTCGTCCTCTGCTCATACCTGTTCTGCACACTTATTCTCTATGTGTTCCCCCTTCCACTTCCACTTTGAGTAACATAGAAAGAAGATTCTGTAAAAAGAATCTGAGCTTTCTGGGATAACAGAGCAGGAACTCTTTTGTGAGAGAAAGAAAAGAGAACTAAGGAGTTTTGGGGTTATCTTCCTAAGACTAGGAGACAATGTATCATTTCTTTTTGGCATAACTGCTTCAAAGGTCTTCCCTATAAGAAAAAGGATGAAGGGGAAAATGAAGTTTTCTCCCTTCACAACTGAAAGAGGAGGAAAAAATCAAGGCTGTTGTTGACTAATCAGATTTTCTTCTTTTGAAAACTATAATTATGGTTGCAATGATCCCAGCTTCTGTTATTATGATTTTTTTGTCATTGTTTAAAGCTTAATTTTGCATGCTTTCATGAAAATAATGGGCTATAATTAAATTGCTCTAATGCTATCATTACATAGATACCACATTAATGGGGTTACAGTAAACAAAGAAATTGATCTTCAATTAAAAATTATTTTAAAAAGAACTTTGTCTAATTGCTTAAATATGACAAGTGAAACTGCAATGAAAATTAGTGCTACTACAGTTTTAAATTGGTAGAATCTTAATTTTAACTAAAACTATGTTTACATGTAAGTAACTAGCTGGATAAAACACTTAAAATGGAAAGAAAGATAAAAAAAATCTGAATTGTTTTGTCTACACAGAGTTAAATACTTGAATATTTAAAAGTATTTAGACTAATACATAGTATTCTATCTTGACAGAAAAATACTTAAAAACAAATTAAAGAAACTTCTCAGGACAACAGAGAATCTACATCTGTTTGAGAGACTGAATATGACATAAAATTTGACTTTTAATTTGAAACTCCTAACTAGCAGCATGCACCAAGTATTTAAACTCAATAAGCAATTAATTTTCAACTTATAAAATGGGCATAATGATAGCACCATTTTGAAATCTTTTCTGGGATTCAGTTTGCAAAAGTAAAAGTGTGCTTGGTGTCCCTGAGAACTCATGTCCAACTAGAACCTCAGAAGGTGACTAAACTGTTAACTCCAAATTCATGTTTATGTCCTAACCCTGAGGACCTCAGAACATAACCTTATTTAGAAATGGGGTCTTCACAGATATAATTATTTGAAATGAGGTCATTACAGTGAGCCCTAACCCAATATGATCAGTGTCCAAGTAAAGAGGGTAATTGGAATAGAGACAGGCACACAAGCACAGTGCCGTGTGAAAAACCACAGAGAGAAGAAGTCTAGGAAAGACATAGATTCTTCCAAATAGCCCTCAGTGGGAACCAACCCAGATGACTCTTTCATCTCAAACTTCCTGCCTCCACAACCATGAGACTGACATTTTCTGCTGTTTAAGCCATGTGGTTTGTGGTACTTTGTTAGGGCATCCCTAGCAAAGCAATACAATGACCTTATTTAGAAACAGGGGTTTTGAAAATGTAATACAGATGAGGTCATACTGGATTAAGGTGGACCATAAATCCTATGACTAGTGTCCTTATGGAAGGTCATATGAAGACACAGAGACACTGCGAGACACACAGGGAAGAAAGCATGTGACAACAGAGATAAAAACAGAAGTAATGCAACTATAAGTGAAGGACAGCCAAGGACTGTATAGCAAGCACCGGAGCTAGGAGAAAGGCTGGCAAGGGACTTCTTCTCCTCAGTCTCCAGAAAACACCAACCCTGGAAATCTTTGCTTTAGACTTCTCCATTACAGAACTGTGAGAGAATAAACCTCTTCCTTTTGAAGCCACATGATCTGTGGCCATTTGTCACAGCAGCCCTAGGAAACCAATATAGGAAGCATTATATAAAGTTCTCTGTCTACTTATAAAGAGCTATGCAAAGATTTATGAGCAAAAGGTATGCTTCCACATCTAGTCTAGGATTTAGGATTATCAAATCCAGAATCCATTTATGATTGTTACTAGTTAATTTTTTTCTTTTTTCTTACGGAATTAAATGTAATGGAGGTGACATTGATCAACAAGAGTACATAGGTTTCAGGTGAACATTTCTATAGCATATGAACTGTTGATTCCAAAGTCAAATCATTTTCTGTCACCTTATATTTGTCCCTCTTTACTGCCCTCGCCCAGGTCACTGTTTCACTTTTATCTGTGTTGATGAGTCTCATTTTTATATCCCACTAATATAGGATATATACCCCTCTGTACACTGGTGTGACTTTTTAAACATTGTTTTTCAATTATAGTTGTTTCAATATTATATTAGTTTCAGGTGTACAGCATAGTGGTTAGCTATTTATAGAACTTACAAAGTGGAGCCACTGATGAGTCTAGTCCTCATCTGACACCATACTTAGTTATTGAAATATTATTGAGTATATTCCCTATGCTGTACTTTACATCCTGTGACTATATTTTAACTGCCAATTTGTACTTCTTAATCTCTTCACCTTTTTCACTCAGCTGCCCAACCCACCTCCTACACTACAGTGACTTTTGAAGTTGGTCATTTCCTAAACTACATATAACAGCACTGGGGGGTGGGCAGAAAGAAGAAGAGTATTTAAGAGAGAATGACTAACGGTAAAAAAATTATCAACAAAATCTGTAATAGTAAGTAATAGAGAAGTAAATTAAATCAAAGACTGCATCATAATTACTAAGCTGATAGTATGTTCTATATGTAAAAACAATACATAAAGAAAATGTGTTGTTACACTGGACAGGGGAAAGAAAAGCGATCTGTACAAAATATTTATTTTGTGTCATAACCTTTTTGCTGATGGTATAAGTCTGAAATGTTTTCATCTTCAACCCCAGTTTCTATAAGAAAATAGTATTTATTCTCCAAAAAAACTGAGTTGAACAATTGCAATGGTCTTTTAATCATCTATTTCAGGAGGTTCTCTCTGCTAAACAATAGAATAATTGATGTAAAACTTTACAACGTTTTAGATCTACTTCATGTCAGAGTTCCAACTTAAACCGTTTGGCTTTGAGATGGCTTAACTACGTCTGTCTGGGGCTACTAATGCAGATATGAAGCAAGATCTTCATTTCATCTGGTTTTCCAGTTCTCTTCAAATCCGAAATAAATCAGATGTGATTTTCCTTTTAGCAAACTGGCCATCATTTTCTATGAGATCTGGAATCCCATATAAACAATCGCCATATTATTTTGTTTTATCCTCTCTGTTCTAAAATAATCTTTTCAAAGAAAATACAGTTGGTTATCAACAAATCACGTATCTTTGAACAGTGGTTCTTAACCTTTTTTGAGGTACCGAACCTACCAGTTTCATATGCACATTCACCAAACCCTTCTTAGTGATAAATAAAATATGATTTTATTTTACAAATTCAAGACATAGGTATATGTTTTTTCAATGGTGCACAAAATGAGCCATGCATGAACATTACCTTGCTCAAAGAACAAAACCAACAAAGTGCATGAACTCACAACAAATTACAGTATTACTTTATTCTGGCCTCCGCGGCAGAGGCTTCTCTGAACCCCTGAGACCGACTCATCGAACCCCTAGGGTTAGATAGAACCCAGGTTAAGAACCACTGCTTTAAAAAGATACTTAACTTCTTCCGTCCTCCATTGCTGCATTTTTAAAGTGGGAATAAGAACCTCCTAAGATTGCTATGATAGTCAACAAATTAATAAGGTTAAATGTTTAGAACACATTAAGAGCTCACCAGTTTTAATTCTATCTCCATCTCCCTTAATATTACACATCAAACAATGAAAATAGAAGAAATAAAAGGAGAAAAGTACCTCACTACTACTATTTCTATCCTTGTACTTATATCCATGGACTCTGTTTAGCTTTGTGTTAATTTAAATTATCTTCCTATTCTGTTTTTAATCTAAAATCTCCCATTGTGTACTACATCCTATCTTTCTCTAAGGATATTATTCTAGCATTTTATAATTTTTCTCCTATATATTTAATTGTTCCCTTCCTGCTATACACAAACATTTCTTTCTTCTGTCAAAAACAACATCAACTGTTCTTGCGTTTCCATTTCTTCTACTTTTTTTTTTTTTTTTTTTTTTTTTTGGTGACAGAGGGAACAGATAGGAACAGACAGAGAAAAGGGGATAGAGATGAGAAGCATCAATTCTTCTTGTGACGCTTTAGTTGTTCATTGATTGCCTTCTCATATGTGTCTTGACCAGGGGGCTACAGTAGAGTAAGTACCCCTTCCTCAAGCCAGCGACCTTAGATTCAAGCTGGTGATCTGTGCTCAAACCAGATGAGCCTGCGCTCAATCCAGTGACATCGGGGTTTCAAACCTGGTTCTTCTGAGTCCCAGTTCGACGCTTTATCCACTGCACCACCGCCTAGTCAGGCTATTCTTCTTTTTTTAATAGCAACTTCTTAAAATAGTTATATTATGCTCAGTGACTCCAAATTTCCCGTTCTTTCTTAAATCCACTCAGTCTGTCAATCCCGTGGTGCACCACAAAAGTTCATTTGGCAAAGTTGATCACTGTTATTATTTTAATACATGTTCTTTGCTTAGCTTCCAGGACAACAACAACAAAAATATATTAGTTTACCTCCAATTTCAACATACAACACTTTTCCAGTCTTCATTGCCCTTCCTTCTCCCAGACCTCTTCATATTGGAATGTCCCACTGCTTAGCCTTTGATGTTTTCTTTTTTTTATTGTCATTCAATTTCTTTTATTCTCACCCAGACTCATGACTTTAAATCTTTTATATCACAACGACTCCAAAATTTATATCTCCACTAAGGCGTCACTCCTAAACTTCAAACTGGTTCCTTGATCTCTACCATTGGATGCCTAAAAATTATGTGAACTTCACAATGTTTAAAATTAAACATCATATTTCTACTGTGCCTTAACCTGTCCTAAACCATTCTATCTTGTATTTTTTTTTTTACCTTAATTGATTTTAGATTTGTTTTTGTCAGGGACTCAGTCTACTCTTAATGCATCAGCCAGAATGATCTCTTTAATATGCAGTCAGATCATCTGAATCTCATTGCCTTTCTCTTTCTACACTTCCCAAATGTACTTTCTAATAGATGTTCCTCTGATACACAAGGCAGACTCTCACCGTAATGCCTTTGCATTAACTCTTTCCTCAGAAACCTACTTCCTCTTCACCCCAATGAGGACTATACTCATTACTGTATTTAAAATTACCCTCCCCCTCTACATCAGCCCTCTTAGACCTACTTACTCTGTTTATTTTTCATCTTCTTACACCTTTTAAACTTAGTTGTTTATTGTCTCCATTCACCAGCATTTAAGATCCAGAAAAACAAGAATTTCTTTTTGGTTCACTTTTTATTTGTTTGTTTGTTTGTTTTCTGATTTATCTCTGGGACCTAGAGTAGTAATCTAATTGGCACAGAATAAGTGCTTAATAAATATTTGTTAAATAAGTTAGTTAAAAAATAAATAAACCAGGAAGAATAGCATTCTAGGATATAATCTCCTTTTAAAATCTTGAACACACTAGCAGTGGTAAGAGTCACTGTTATACATAATTAATTATGGGAAAATCTCTCTGCTCAACAAACAACCAAATAAACCCTAATTCTGTGGGAAAGACTTGAATGAATTCAATGTTATTTCAGGTAAAGACTACTATACATAGTATACAAAAGCAGAATACTTATGAAAATCAGGATTAAAATGCTCAGTGTGTCAAGAATTGTATCAAAGCCATTTATAGAGATTCTTATTTTCTGGGTAAATTAAAACAATAATGCCTTGTTATTGAAATAATAGAAATTAATTCTACATTTATCTCAAAAGAACTACGCAATTAACAGTCAAAATGCTGGAGAGATACAAAGTTATATAATTTTAGTGTATCCATGATCCAGTTGATTTGTCTGACCCAATAGAATTCTATAGGTCTTTAGCTCCTTCCTCTCATGTTTACTGCCCAGTTTTGACTGTTGTACTATTATTGGCAACTCTCACAAGAGAGCAAACTAGAGAATAAAATGAACCTGAGCAAATTAAAGCTACCTCTGATGGCAGCCAGCACACTGTGTTGAGATCTTGGTCTGGACAGTAAAAAAGCATGCATACTATTTAAACGTATTCACTAAAATGAGTACAGAAGGCATTTTCTAAAAATTAGTTGCTATCATTGGCTGACCCAATTCAATTGAGGTGAGCATTAAATCTGTCTTAAAAAGAGTCAACTGATAGAACAAAATCCATTCACAATATATTTAAATGTGCAAAAGAAGGGGAAAAGCCAGGGTAAGATGGTAAAGATATACAAGCTTCTGCTGTAGAAAGTATCAACAGAAAGAAATTTAACATAATGGAAATACATCTAATATAAGAAAGAACTAGGGCTAAATATGACTCTAACACTTACTAGCAGTAGAAACTGACTCTAAATACATAACTCATAACCTACTTTCTTATTTGTATAATAAGAATAGTAATACATTTTTTCTCATAAAGTTTTTATAATAAATTATGTCTGTCTTCCATATCTAAATCCCAGTTTCTATCACATATTATAAGGCCAATGTTGACATTCATTTCATTTTAAACCTCCTTTTTTTCCCCAATTTTACAATAAAACCCTGAAGAAATATGTAGAGAGTAATTAACATATGGCTAAAACTCTTGTGGGAAATATAAAAAAGATAGATTAAAAAGTGCAACTGGGACTTGTTTTAAATGAAAGGTAGCCTATTGATAAAATATGGTTTTCTTCAATTGAACAGAAAAATATTATAAAAGCTCTAATTAAAAACTATGGCAAAGCAGCTCTTGAAAGAAGAAAATTTTCTTCTATACAACTTAAAGGGCAAAAAAATGTTCTTTGTAAACTTAGTTGAATATAAGTTCTGTGGGAAGAGGAATCTTGGTTTTATTCATTACTAGCTCCTTTGAATAGTGAATGAATTATAATGGGCCATTAAAAATACTTTTGAATGACTATAGCATGCACAGATTATGGTACACTTGGCACAAGGATGGGGCCCATCTGCCTCTTCAAGTGACCACATACAATTAAAAAATAATAAGGTAGAATTTTATTATCATCTGGATACAAAGCTAAAGTTTAGAGCCTGACTTTTCAGTAGAGGTCTATAAAAATTTTCCCAAACTTTTAACTTTTTTCCCTTCTCTATCATGAAAAGTTTATATTCTGGTCACTTCAAGAAATTATATTATCCTGGTTCAAGAAAATATTAGATATTTCATTCTTGTGCATATGCTAATATATATTACTTATGGACTATGTAGTTAGTTCTTCAACAAGATTCTTACTATATTTAAAATGTTTGTTTGATTGTTTATTTGTGTATGGGCATACGCATGCATGTGTATCCGCATGTCTTCTCCGTTGCCTGGTCTCCTTTTACTGCTCTCACTTGGCCAAGCGTTAGAAACTCAACCTGCCCTCTTTTAAGGAGCTCAAGCTGATCTCTTTGGGGTTGGAAAATGGAGGAACTACACTTAAAACAAAACACAAAGAAATGTATTTGTGAAATAAAAACAAATAGGCTTGATATGGGAGTCTCCACTATGAGTAATCCATAGCAATTTAATATCTGTAGACTTTTTACAAAGACAGTTATTTCTATTTTGTTTTCTAAATAACTGAGGCTTTTGAAGAAGCAACTTCCAAATAAGTGAGGTGGTTAAGTGTGAATTATTGAAGCCAAACCTCTCCTTAGGAGGTGACCTCTCAGGGAGGTGTTTAAGGCATTGCTTAACTCTGGTCCTCAGGATGCTGCAAACATAATCTGGCCACCTCTGAGCACACTTTCCCTTTATCTTTCTCTATTTTCTCTCCTTAATTTAGAATCTTCAACATTTTTTGCCTTGAGCTTCTACAATAGCCTCATAATAAGTCTGTGTGTGTGTGTGTGTGTGTGTGTGTGTGTGTGCGTGTGTGACAGAGACAGAGAGAGGGACATATAGGGACAGACAGGCAGGAAGGGAGAAAGATGAGAAGCATCAGTTCTTCATTGCAGCTCCTTAGTCTCAGTTTTTCACTGATTGCTTTCTCATATGTGCCTTGATAGGGTAGGGACTACAGTGGAGTGAGTGACCCCTTGCTCAAGCCAGTGACCTTGGGCTCAAGCCAGCGACCTTGGGCTCAGGCCAGCTACCATGGGGTCATGACTATGGTGCCATGCTCAAGCCAGTGACCCTGCACTCAAGCTGGTGAGCCTCCACTCATGCCAGATGAGCTTGCGTTCAAACCAGCAACCTTGGGGTTTCAAACCTGGGTCCTCTGCATCCCATTCCGACGCACTATCCACTGTGCCACTGCCTGGTCAGACAGTCATAATAGGTATTATTTCTGATCCTGCCCCTGCAATTTATTCTATACATGGCAGCCAGTGTGAGCTTTACTTTAAAGTCTAAACTCAGATTATATCACTTCTTTTAATTCTTTCAGGAATTTCCTGTTGCTTTTATCATAAACACAGGACTCAAGACCATGGCACATAAATCTGATATAGTAACTCCTTCCCAATTTTGCACTCTACTTTCATGATATGTCTGCCCTTGCTCTCTACTTCCTAGTCTTGCTGATCTCCTTTTGGTTATTGGAATAACCAATATCTGTCCTACTGCTGGACCTTGACACTTCCTGTTTCTTCTATCTTAAATTTACAGCGTGTACCTCTTTTTTTAAGTCTCATAATCCAAGCCTTGACAAAATGTCGCCTTGTCTAAGCAACCTTGGCTGAGCCCTCTGTTAATATTTTCTCACCTCACCCTCTTCCTCCAGTTGTCTTGTTTTATATCTCTTTGGCTATTTTCTTCATTATGTTTTAATTTTTATATAAAGTTATTGTTCATTTATGTGCTTACATATTTACTCCCCATCTGCCCCAGAAGAACATTTCTCTTCTGCACTCCTATGTCCCCAGCACTCACATGAGATTTAATAAATATTCATTGAAAACATAAACAATCTTACAAAACAATGTACTTTGTTGGAGAGAGCCTTCATCTTACACCATCTGCATTTATCTGAGTAATACTACACCTGGAATCATTCCTCACCAGACATACCAAGTAGAAGTATATTCTTTTTCTCTCTACTCTGCAATCACTATTTGTTGATGGCTCCTAAAATGAAGAAAATTTCCAAGCCAACGTCAGAGTTCTTGACTAAGAAATAACAGTGCTCAGTGGCTCAGTGTCTGACAGATGTGACCGAGACTCTGTTGCAGGGCCCTCGGGGCTGAGTGGCTGCCAACAGCCTAAGCTTTTGGCTCGCTGCCTGTGCACATTACTTCCAGCCTTATTGCCTCTGTACTGAATTTATATTTTAATACAGGACGCCAACAGTGCATTTGTGTAATAGGAGCATGGAGATGATTTTTCTTCTCCAGACCAAAAGCTTCATTTTTCCTTTCCACCTGCTAATTTAATTTCCTTTTCCTCTTGTATAACCCCAGCTTCCAACCCATGGAAAATTTATCTTCTCTTGTAATCACTTTACTTTTTTTGTGCTTGTCCTACCATCTGCCTTTAGGATAGGACTTCTTGTTCCTGTTTCTGCTAAGGTGTGTCATTTGGGGTTACTGAAGAGGTAGAGCCTGAGTGCTAGACAATGAAAGAAGAGGCCTAACTGGATTTGTTTAAGGGATTTTCTCCATACCATGCAACCCCCAGTAGTCTGTGCTGGGGCTTTCTTACTTTATGATTTAGCCTTTAGTTGGTTCATATCATCATTAACATGCACGTGCATCCAGATGGTTATTTCATTTTTTCTTCTTTTATTTGATATTAGTGACTGCCATCTTTCCCAAAAAAAGTCAGGAATCACTTTATAAAATGAGGTCAACCAGAGAATGGGACCTTATTATATGTGAGCACCACAGGCAGAGTTTGGGAACATGGTTGGTACCCAATGAATGGTTGAAAAATGAAGGAATATTGTGAGCATGACAGCTTATGGACAGCTTAGAGTACTGAAATAAATGGAGAGGCCAGTGGCTTTTCTAGTGGAGGATGGAAGCTGGACCTGGGTGGTTCAGAGTGGAGAGGCATAGTAAGAGCATAATAGACCTAGAATCTCAATCCAATTGGAGAGACAAACCTGGCAATGGGACAGACTAGATCAATATCTCTGAACATGGAGAAGAGGGTGTTAGATTCTTGGCACAGCTGGCTTCATGGAAAGGCGATTATTGCTGTCAAACTGATCCCTGTGCTCAGAACATCTCCACACTTGTTTAAATGCTCCATTGTCACTACTTTGAAATTCATAACAATTTTTGAACATGGGATCCTGCATTTCTATTTGGCACTTGGCCCCACAAATTATGCAGCCAGTCCTGCTTCCTGGCTTGCTGGCATTTTTTCATGCTGCATACCCAGAGATGCTCATAGAATTAGAAAAGATAGGAGAATAAAAACCCTCTGTGCATTCTGAAAAAACTGTTTAAAACTCTCAACTAAAATACTATAAACATTTGTGTTTATGCCTTTCCAGTCCCCTTCATATCTACAGGGAACAATGGGAAAAGGACATGCTCTAAATTGGGGAAATTAAAGATGTTTTTGACTTAAGCCTATTATCATGCATTGGTTCATTCTCTCATGAAACACTTATTAAGTATCTAATATGTCCTAGGGACTATGATAGACACAAAATTATAACAACTAGATATGGTATTTGCCTATAGAAACAATCAAGCAAGGGATAAAAAATTAATTATTATAATAGATACCACTTTTATAGAGCCTGTCTTGGAGTGACCATTGTTTTAAGGGTTTTACATAGTCACGTGTTGCTTAGTGAGGGGTAAACACTCTGAGAAATGCATTGTTAGGTCATGATGAACAAACAACATGAGATTAAATCAAGTACAGAGAAAAATGATGCAATGGTAAACATGAGATGTATGAGGCTGCCAGATAACACTACATACTGTTAAATAGTAGACTTTTTTTATAAGTAGAGGAATTACACTCTAAAATAATTATACAGCCTGACCAGGTGGTGGCACAGTGGATAGAGCTTCGGACTGGGATGCGAAAGACCCAGGTTTGAGACCTTGAGGTCGCCAGCTTGAGTGCGGGGTCCACCTGACTTGAGCAAGGGCTCGCCAGCTTGGACCCAGGGTCGCTGGCTCCAGCAAGGGATTGCTCGGTCTGCTGAAAGCCCGCGGTCAGGGCACATGTGAGAAAGCAATCAATGAACAACTAGGGTGTCGCAAGGGCAACAAAAAACTAATGATTGATGCTTCTCGTCTTTCTCCGTTTCTGTCTGTCTGTCCCTGTCTATCCCTCTCTCTGGCTCTCTCTCTATCTCTGTAAAAGAATAAATAAAATAAAATAAAATAATGATACACAGTATAGTATAGTATATAGTAACTATGTTCATTTATTATCATTATTAAGTATTATGTACTATACATAATTGTATATACTATACTTTGATATGATTGGCATCACAGTGAGTTTGTTTACACCAGCATCTCAGCAAACAGGTGAGTAATGCATTGTGACATAACTTTATTACGGTGGTATTATTAGTAGGCATTAGGAACTTTTTAGCTCCATTAGAATCTTATGGAGCCACTGTTGACTATTAGGTCAACTGTTGACTGAAACATCATTATGTGGTGCATGACTGCATTAATTTACTTAATTTTCACAAAAGCCATAGGAAATTATTATTACTATTTCCACTTTATTGATTAAGAATATGAGGCACAGATAGGTTACATACACTACGTAAGTTTCTATAGCTAGAAAGGGGCAGAGCCAGGATTCAAAGCCAAGCACCTTAACTCCATTGACTGTGCCCTTAGCTACTGAGCGTAAGAAATGTTAGAGGTGCTGTAAAAGATTAAGTAAAGTATTTGTAAGGTGGGATGCTTCCTGAAGGAGGGCTGGTCAGTTGTATCTTGGATAGGAGATGATGACAAAAAGTTTTATTGCTATAATCTTGCTTGAAATGTACTCTGAAGAATGAGGATGTGGCCCCTTGCCTGAAGAAGAGAATTTTCTGGGATGCTGTGGGAGGCTTGTCCAGGCAGAGGGAACCATGGAGTCAGCGAGTGCTCTAATAGAAAAGCCTGGATGAGGCAGCTTCCAGATCTCTGTGTTGAGGAGCTGGGAGGTTTTCTCTAGGTGATGGCAAGTTGTTAAACACTTCAAGCAAAAGCTTGGCATGATCAGGAGAGCACTTTAGAATGTTCTTTCTGACATCATAAATGACAGAATCCAAGGGTCAAAATCCATAATAGAGACATAAAAGATAATTGCAGTGGTGTGTCGATGACCTTGGGTCTTTCCAAAGGTGACAGCTGTGGGTAGAAAGGATGAAATACAGAAGAAGTGTTTATTGGCAGCTCCACAAGATTGAGGTGTTGTTGACTGGTTGTTGCAAAGTCAGAAGAAGGATGCCGCCTAAGATCTCACTGGCCAGAATGTTTCTTTTTGACCCTTACTGGAATCCTTACTAACCCTACCCAGCTTTCTCTAACATGACTTCTTCACTAGGACTGAGGAAGGAGGAATATGCTGGAGAGTGAGTTAGGATAAATAAATGATGATTGAGACAATGGGAAGTGCCAGTGGCAGAGGAGGAAGAAAAAAAGGAAAAAAAAGGCTTCAGAAAACAAACTCAAGGACAGAATGGAATACTGAGCAAATTTTTATCTCCTCTATGCCAAATGTAAGGTAAACTCTTGAAAATAATGCCACACACACATACATATTTATTTTAGTGAGTCATCTTTTAAAAATAGAACTAAAATGAGAGATAGTTATCCAGGACAAGTCAGAGACAGATGACAGGGAAGTGTGGCAGAGAGACAGGGGAAAGTGTCATAACTCTGTAACCAATGCTTGGTTGGGGAAAGCTTGAAAATGAGGGGAAGACATGCATACGGAACAAATCACAAACTGTCAACTGAAAAGAAAAGCAGAATCATTTAGTTACATATTAATTGCTAAAAAGAACAGATAGGTGCATAATTTATGTAGGTTTATATTATTGACACAACAAATAAACATTTTTTTAGAACACTGGTAACTCAGAAAATGCATATTTATTGAATTCAACATGTATTTTTGGAGCACTGTGTGGCATGCTTTATGCTAGATATCAATACAAATCCAGTCTATACAAATTAGTAACACACGCTTACATATCATACATACAAGTTCTGCTCTCAGGTATTTGAAATCTACTGTGAAGGCAAATTATAAGTAACCAATTACATCTATTACAAGACTAAAGAGGTCATGGGGGTGGGAGATGAAATGTTATAGATCTTCATAAAAATTCAAGAATTCATCACGTTGGGTGTGAATCAGAAAAGTTTTTTAAAAGGGAAAGTATTTTTTTTTTTTTTTTTTTTTACAGGGACAGAGAGAGAGTCAGAGAGGGATAGATAGGGACAGACAGACAGGAACGGAGAGAGATGAGAAGCATCAATCATCAGTTTTTTATTGCGACACCTTAGTTGTTCATTGATTGCTTTCTCTTATGTGCCTTGACCGCGGGCCTTTGGCAGACCGAGTGACCCCTTGCTGGAGCCAGCAACCTTAAGTCCAAGCTGGTGAGCTTTTGCTCAAGACAGATGGGCCCGTGCTCAAGCTGACGACCTCTGGGTCTCAATCCTGGGTCTTCCGCATCCCAGTCCGACGCTCTATCCACTGTGCCACCGCCTGGTCAGCCAAAAGACACAGTATTTCAGATTAGCCTGGAAGAATGAGAAGACTCTCAGAAGTCAGAGGTACAAGGCTTTCATCCAGCAGAAGAAAAGGCATAGCAGTTAGCAAAGTCTGGGGCAGTGAGCATCCTTATATCACAGAAGACATTGAATTGTAATGAGATATTGGTTGTAGTACAACATCAGAAGGCCAAGAAGAATGATTTTATTATCAACTAGTGTGCATCAATGATTTTTTTGGCAAGGCAATGTGATAACAAGGAGTGTAGTTTTTCAGAGAATGACCTACAAGAAGCAGGAAGGGTGGATAATTGATTAGATTATACAAAAGGGAACTATATAAGAAGGAATAACCCTATAGTTTATATAAAAATGGCTGAAGTATAAATAAAAAGATGATGGGTTTGAGAGACATTTCAAAGAATTGGAAATTGATTAAAGATATGGATGTCAACAGTGAGCAGGAAGAAATTGGCAAGGTTGACAGCAGATTAGAGACTATATGTCTAAGAGGAAGGTGATGTTGCTAACAAAACCTATTTCCAGTTCTAGTCTAGGAATAGATAAGCTTGTGAAATTTCCAACAAAAAGTTCTCATTGAATAAATTTACATTTGTTGTATTTATTCTTATCAGTATGAAAGTATGAGAAAAACTATTTATGCTTTTGTAGTATGTTCAAATCAAATAGTAACCTCATCAACACAAAGAAATACTCTGAAAAAGAAATCCTACATTCATTTTTTACCAAAGAGTGGATAAGAAGATAATATATTATCTGTGATAAAATTTCTCTATTACTGTCATTCTGAGCTGTGTGCAATGCTAGAATTCCCAAAGAGAAATGAATAATGTGCATAATACTTCACTCAAAAGAAAGGCCACCCACTGCCATAGGTTGTGTGAGTATAATTCTCACAGACAAGCCAAGATTGAGGAATGTATACAAGGCCAATTGCACAGACTCGACCTGTTTTTCCAGCTATTTAACTGCTCACATCAAGTGCTCTGTTTATTTGCATGGAAGTGGAATGGACCCAGAGAACTCAAAATCAGTGAAGCTGCATGCCTTGCTGTGAGAAATACAGATGGGACCGATAAGGTTGCTCTCTGAGATGTGTACACCTAACTCATTAAAACCACATAAACCTCCGAGAAAATCTGAGAATACAGAATGTGGGATGTGAAGTAGAAAATTATCTAAAGCAATGTCAGGAAACTCTGGCAAGATCGGAGCATGACAGAATGCCCAGATTGCTTTTTGATGCTGACCTGCTGGAAGAAGAGAAATAGTCCCAGGAAAAAGAGGAGAAAAAAATCACACTCATTTTGAGATTTTAGGAAAATTAAAGGTCCCATTTGTCAAGTGATCATGTTGATCACATTTCATAATATAATTCAGTTAGAAAATTACTTACTATTTAAGATTTCTGAAAAATAAAACAGTGAACAAAGTTACTAGGCCTGATTAGTAAACATAGCAAGTTGTCGTATTTGCTGCCCAATAACAGATGCAGGCCTTAGTGGAGTTGCTTACAACCTTCCAAACCATTAAACAAATGACTTCTTCAGTGCACTAATTATACTGAAAGAATTCAAAGAGCTTCTAAATGCATTCTATACCCAAGGGAGTGTTGAGTCCCAGGGAAGCTCAGCTGAATGAAGAACCAGAGTATGACTATTCCTGAAACCCAAAATGCTGGCAGCCCTTCTCATCACTATTCTACAACAACATATATTTCTTCCTCTTCATTCACCTTTTACTTGCCATGCCCAAATTGGTAGCCTGCCTCTAACATGGCTTCCATATAAACTTCAGTGAAGGTTAACCTTAGTGAAGGTTAAATAAGTCTTGTGTATTCTGTCCTTAAAACACCTTGACACAGAAGTCAACAATACTGATTGAACGTCAACAGCAGGGGAGCCAACTGACTGTGTGTCAAGGAGCTCAGTCTAATGAAAAAGTAAGTTAGAACAGGTACATGTATTTTATAAATGTAAGGGAATGTGGTAATGTTCACTAAGAAAGAAAGAACGAGGTTTTGGTGGCTTACAAGGAAAGAGAAATTATATTTAAATGAATGTGTTTTGGATGAAGTCAGAGTGTACAAGCAGAAACTGATGGCATTTAAGGTGACCTAATGTAATACACCCTTTTGCCATGCAAAGAGAGGCATGGAAGTGGGAGAGAACAAGGGGTATGACTATCCTGTAGCTGAAGTTGGGCTTGGAAACAGGTGGGATGTACCAGGAAGGAGAGATTGACTGCGACTTTGAATGACACTGCATCTGACATTTAATTTGGTAGGCAGAGGGGAGCCGCCAGATGTTTGTGCATAAGAGAGTGACATGATTAAAGCGGTTTTACAGATATTAATTTGGTAGTTGTTTTTGGTTAGATTGATGTTCCAGGAGGCTGAGACTTGGTTCATAGTCTTTTATTATAATTGTGTCATCAGACAAGGAGTTGGTCAGTAATTTTAAAAAATATTATAAATATTTAAATTTTCCCGAAGTCCCAATGATATCTGTTTAAAATGCTCCAAAGGATTGGCAACAAAGAGCATTAGTAACTTGGTTTTTTCCCCCTTTCTTTTTTCAAGAAAGTATTTGGAAGAAGCAGTATAAACAGTTGAAGGGTTGTACTCTGAGGAAGGGGCTGGGCCCACTGGCCTGTTGCCAACAATCAGCTGTGGAAAGAATTATGACCGGATTTATGGCTTCTTGTTCTGGCTCTGGCATTGCATCGCCGTGTGACTTTGAGCAAGTCATGCCACCACTTTAAGCTTCAGTTTTCATTTGTGTGAAATGAGGGTTTGGGCTCTGTGACCTCTAGAACCATATTCATATTTCACATATTCAGGTTTTTATAGGGGAAGAATAAAGGCAATTGCATGGATAAAAGAGTTAAGACACATTTGCATTTCCTTCTGCCTATTTTACTGACTCACCAAAGATTCTAGAGAGAAGGATGAGTTCACTTCATGCATGGATTTAATGGAGCATGAGCCTGTTTCATTTCTTGCAACAGTTTAAATGCCATCTTTAATGTTTTCTTGTCATGCTCCTGTTGATGTTTTTTCTTGTTTCCAAGAAACTAAACTGTTGCAGATGTCTGCTCCCATGTCTTACAATGAATTAAGGCTATATTTAAGATACAGTTTCTTCTTTATATTTAAAAAGACTTAGAATACCAATTTAAATAAATTAGGTGTGGTATTATATTGGTATATCTTAGTTATATCTGCCAGGGACTCCTTTAAATCAGCTAGCTGTGCTGTGTAATATTTTGAAAACACAAGTGCGTGAGAGTTAAGAACAATCAAAAGCTACTGTAATTTAATTAATTAATTAATTATAATAGAACATAGAGAATATTAGGCAACTAATGGTAGTGTTTCCAAGACTAATTTATAGCTCAAAGGTTGTCTAATATTTTTAACTAGGACTATATGGTTAATAAGTTTTTTATATTTTATGCTCTGTCTCTATATATCTCTCTTTATTTACATTTTTCCCCTTGGGGGCATCCAAATAGCTTTGTAAAAGGCTTGTGAGGATAACATGTATTTGGAAGATAATATGTGTTACAGTGAGAATCTTCTTGAACTCTACAGTATTGTCAGAGATTACATCCACATCAATTTGGTCAGAAAGTTGTGGAGAACGTGTGAATCACATATTCTCAACTTTACCCACTTGCTATTTCCTTGATTCCAATAAAAGAATCAACTAATTTTGGATTTACTCTTTTAGGTTTAAAAAAGTATTTAGCAGACTGACTCTGTCATCAGGGGACTGGGGCTATATCACTCTTAGAAAAAAAAGTCTCTTTTAATTTTTCTGCTTCTTGTTTTATAGCAGAAAAATGGATAGGTGAATTAGAATGGTGAAGAAGTGAGATAAAGGAATGCCATTACATAAATTAGAAAACAATATCATTGATATGGGTTTTAGAGATAAGCTAATATGAATCATTTCTGAGATGTGAACGGGTATTTTGTTATTGTAGATTTTGGAAAAACTTTCTTTCCCTTGCTGCCACCGTCCAGGGATACACATATACCATAATCAGCACCCTAGCGTTTTTGCCCAGATTGCTGTTGAATAAAAAAAAAAAAAATGGATTTGCTTGTTACTTTGAGTTAATTTGTTTAAATGGATGCATGTATCCATTTACTCATGGTTCTTCATCTTCTCCAGTTAATATGTCCATGTGGCTATGGCAGAATTGTTTGTCTTTCCCTTTTCTCTTTTAGAAAACACAAAATACATGTGTGTTTCAAGCTGCACATAATGAACCATTTATTAAATAACTTGTTTTTCAACATTTATGGCTTAACTCATAATCCTTATTTTAGTTAGTGATACAATATTAAGAAAATATGTTAATTAAAATATAATTTGCCTGACTATTCACCTGAATCTGCCAAGAAAATCTTAGCATGTTTAATATAATACAGGAAGTCTTTAAGGAGTCTAAAGATACAAATTCCAGGTTGAAAAACTCAGTACAAAATTGAAATAAACTGACCCATAGCACTGTGGACATAAAAGGAATGATATAAATATATTTAAGATTTAGCATGATGGATTTTTTTGTAGCTAGAAATACAACTTTGATCATTGCATTTAATTTAGCATCCATATCACAATATATTCAAATATATCAAGTTCCCTCTCCTTTCATAACCTACAGGTCAGTACTCAGAGAACTTTCTGCAATCAGAGAAATGTTCTCTATCTGCTCTGACTGATGTGGCAGCCACCAGCTGTGTGTGGCTGCTAGGCACTCAAGACATGGCTAATGTGACTGAGAAACTATTTAATTTTATTTAATTTTTAAAATGTAAGTTAAAATTTAAAGAGCTATCATTGATTAATAATGACCATTTGGGGCCAAGAAGCTGGAGAATGAACATTGTATTAGCAAAGGAAAGATAAAAATTATCTAGAATTTTCAAATTTGAGTCAAAACTCAGTGTCTAAATTTTTGAAAATTTTCTTAAAAGATAATAGCTAGAAATTGTTACAATAAATAAATTTATTTGAATAGAATACATAAAATATATATTTTTAAACTTCAGGCATTTTTATAATAACACACTATAAAATTTATCTTAACTCTATACAGATATTTTTTCAGAAAATTTATCATTAATACTTTAAGAGTAAAGCAAAAGGCATTTAAAACAATCTGTTACATCAGAGGCTATTTTATGTGGGGTGCCCTTGCTGGTATTTTTTCTGAGAGATACATAGATATGAACGTTTTGTTTTTGGAACTAATGTTTACCATATTTTCTCCCAAAGATGTACACCAGATTGGCCACATACACCTAACTATTCTAGAATAGGTTTATGAAAAATGACTTAATCATTTGGAAATATTTTTATTAGTTGTTTTTATGACTCTCAGCTTACAAACTTGTCACAAGGTTTGTCTTTAGAGATTTTAAATTGACCATTATGGCTGTTGACATTTCAGATAATTTCCTAAGACTGTGTTGATGATTCATAATCTATTCTGTACCTTCAAAAACTAGCTGCTGCAAAAATGGCCAAACAATCCCACTGGGAGAGAAAGGTAGATTTCCTTTGGGATTTCTTGGAAGCCATTGACTGGGAAACAAAACTTTTCCCTAAGACTGGCTCGGGAGGAAACCAATGTCATTGATAGCAATACTTCCATTCTTGTTTTTCTTTCTTTACTCTGATCTTCCATGGTTTTAAGTTGAACACATTATAAGGAAACATTTGTGATTATGATTTTCTAGCATATTAAGCTACAATCAAAATACTTAATTGTAACATTCCATCATCTCGGTATTGATTTTTTTTTCATTTGTAGCATATAAGTTTATTATTGCTCTTGGTATAAACTTCTTATTTGAAGGTCATTATTCTTTTACTCATGGTTCTCTTAATAGCAGCTTAAGTTTTTACTAATTTTTGGAAGGTATGTGTTACTTATTTCGCTTATTTTTTCTCACAAGGACTCATGCTTTAAATAAGCAATTTTCAACATTATTTTTAATCTCAGGGCACAAATAAACTACTAAACTTCTGCAGGACACCAAAATAGTATATTTTTCCAATCTGACAAAAATAAGTAGGAATAATTTTGATTAATTCTTCCTGGATGGTTGTGTTGGCTATTGTCATTTTTTATTTGCAATATAAGGGAAGAGAGTTCAGTGCCTTTGACTAAATAATCAGGTATTACATGTTTATTTTATTTTATTTTATTTTATTTTTAGGTATTACATGTTTTAAAAATACATGTGGCACACCGTGTGACAGAGCACACTGGATGAAAATTGCTGCTTTAAATTATTCAAGCAGTTGGCTGTGCTTTTTATTTCCAGATTAGATTTTTTAAAAATATGTTGCCTGTTCAACCAAAAAAAATCATTCCAAGAGAACTCATTCAGTGATTGTCTGAATTCTTCTGCTGTCTCCCTGAGGTTTTGTTGATGTACCTGATTCCTGTCTCTGCATCTTTCTCCTTTATGTGAGTGTTTGCTTCTCTTCCTGTCTCGTATTGTTCTCAGCCTCTATCATTTGCATAGCTGGAACTTTAGACAGTGAAACTATTCTTACTAACTTGAGCCTGGTCTTCCTAGGTAAGCAAGCTTTCTGCATCCTGTGGTTATTGGAAAGGACAGGATTCCTCACCTCCTAGATAACCTTACTCCATAACACGCTTTTCTTAGTAGAGACTGTTTTTGGTTCTTGTCTACAGATATGAGAATGTCACTCCGTAATAACCTTATGAGCTACTCAGCTGGGAACCTCCCCACCCCAAAACCTCTCTGTTATTCTTTTTATGATTAATAAGTTTTGTACCAGAAATTTAAGAGAAAATGCATTAGATTTTTGCCTTTCAACAGTAGTCATTGAGCATCCAAGCTGTGCAGAACAACTAATTGGTGTGTGGCTTGTAATGTTACAGATGATAAGTTTGTATAAATATGCACATAAAGAAAGGAGTTAGAGGATACTTCAAATAAAAGTTTTAAATATATGTTCAATTAATATGTAAAATGTATAGCTGTGGTCTAATATCACTGGGAAGAATCTTAGAGATATTTTAAGTTAAATTTTCACTTTTTTAAAAAAATAACTTGTTTGGGTCCTGATGTAACTAAAATTTTGTCTAACAAACTGGATATAATCTTTTAATTACTTAATGAGATCAAAATACTTTGCAGAACATTATATAAATGACTGCTATTGCTGTAGAAGCAATTTTGGACTCTATAATTATTTTTTTTCTTTATTTTTCAATTAAATTGCAATGGTGAAGGACGTGGCTGAATTGTGGAATATCTTGTTGCTCTCTCTCTCTTTTTGATAAGTGTGCTAAACAGGAGAATCTAATTAGTTTCCTGCACAGGAACTGCTTCCCACACTGAGGTTGAGCTAATGTAATTAGGTTGGCAAACACCATCTTGAAGTTCCTCAAAATTAGACTTCAAGAATAACAAAATGTCAATAGACATTACCTTTTTAGTTAACAAATACTTCTCAAATTTAAAAAGAACCTTTTTATTTAGAGACTTATCTTTTGTTATTACACAAAGAAAATAATAATTTTGATTTAAGGGAAGAGCCAGGTAACAAGTTTTAAAATAGTCAATGAAAGGTTATTTGAAGCATGGGGATCCTTAGATAAAAGCCTTTCAGCAAATTGTACATCAAGTTTCTACTAGACAACTTTCTTTGAATCATATATGCATAACTAATCCCTTTATCTCCAACTCATTCACATCTTATTTCATATTGCTGGCTTCAGTATCTGTACCTTCATAGCTTCAAAAAAGGCTTGACTGTTAAAACACTGAACAAATCAATCTCCATTTCAGACTTTATCAGACTTGAATAATTATTGTTGAAAGAGGCTTAAAAATTCAATAATTTTTTTTAACTTTTCTAAAAAAAGATTTCTTTTTATATTATATGCCCAAAATTCAGAAATTGAAAAATGCTGAAGGTTAAAGAAGGCAAGAGTTGTTTGAGAAGATTTTCTTTTTTAGAGATAAAGGAAAAGAAAAAAAAAATGCATGCCTTTAGAATAAATTATGTTTCTTAGTTACTTATGAGCCATGCCTGGGAAAGTGAACAAAGGCAGAGCCAAGTCAAATGTAATTGGGAAGCTTAGCTATTTTGGAAGGTATTACCAAGTCTACACAGACAAGGAAAAAATTATTTTCAGGGAAACATTTAAATGGCTAATATTCTCTCTCAAGTCTGAGGAGGATTTTCAAGGCATAAAGTTAATGTTTCCCCCTGTTGGCATCATGAACAGTGAACAGTAATCTTCTTAAAGTAGTAAATTTGAAGCTTTTGAATCCTTAACTGTAATTATTCACACTCTTACCTGCTTTTCTTGAATTTGGGAATAAGTCTGCATTATTTAAGTAGATAAAGCCAAAGGTCATTTCAAAATAAAGCTGGGTATAATCTAAAAGAAAAAAATCAAAATCTATATTAAATATGTATGTAAGGCACTGTTCTGCATTTTCTCTAAAATCAAGTAGTCATGTATATTTCTTTCAGGAAAATTCTACAGGCTTTTTATTAGTAGATTCTCACCCCTTACCCTTTTTTGGGGTACAGTAATCTATTTTAACATTATTCTTATTTAATATTATCATCCTTCAGAATGTCTTCTCTTCCACAGAGAGATTTACAATGCAATCCTTTGTGAGATCTATTTATTATCTCTGTAAGGTCATGTCCTAGTAGACATCAGTCTTCTTTAGAAGTTCTCTTCTTGCATAATTCCCTATTGTAGAGCAGTATTCTTCTGACATGCTTTGCTTATTAATTTATTTTTTAATTAAGTGAGATGCAGGGAGGCAGAGAGATGGACCCCGCATGCACCCAGACTGAGATCCACCAATCAAGTCCCTTTTCTGGGGCCCATATGGGGCCACTGGTCTGCCCATCCAGGGCTGCTGCTCAGTTGCTCAGGAACCAAGCTATTTTAATGTCTGAGGCGAGGCCATGGAGCTAACCTCAGCTTCCAGGGCCAACTTTGTTGGAACCGTTCGAGCTATGGCTGTATGAAAAGAGGGAGAGAGAGAGGGGTGGAGAAGCAGATGGTTCCTTCTCCTGTGTACCCCGACGAGGATTTGAACTTGGGACTTCCACACACCAGGTTGACACTCTACCGCTGAACCAACTGTCTAGGGGGTAAATTTTCTTTTAAGTGCCTTAAACCTCTTGGCTTTGTTACTCCAGCTAACATTGTATGCAAATAGTAGAGTTACTCGATGTTGGGGAGGAAAACTCTCGGGAGCAATGAAACTTGATAGCTATAGTAAAAACATGAAGGCCAAGAAGAGAGATGGTTTAGTGAAAGTTGTCCAGATTGGACCTTCAGAGAAAATTCCAAGATAAAAATCAGTAGGTAAGTTGCCTTCTCAGGACATGAAGTTGTGGCAAGACATCTTGGCCTTCTCAATGATCTTTCTGATTGGTAACAGAATGGAGAGTTTTAGATATGAAAAATTTGGGAAAGACAAGTCCATTCTGGTTATTTTAAATCAAATATGTGGTTCAAATTATTATTATTAACAACTATCTTTTGAATGATCACTGAGTAAGGAATATCCTGTTAACCAAGTATGTAGAGAGTTCATACATGTAGAGTGCAGAATCCTGGGTTGGAAAAATATTGCTTATGATACTAATCATTTAATCTTTCTAAGTGTAGATTTTTAAAAATCTTTGGGGCTTAATTTTTTTCCCCCTTTTATTTATATTGGTACTTAACTTTCCTTTTACTTCTGAAAAGCTCAAAACAACAAGTTTCTGTGCTTGGCACTTAGGTATTTATTTTTGCATTTATATGTATGTACAGGATTTGGAGGAAGAGTAAGTATTTATGTGAATTTATGTATATATGTGAGAAAGAAAGAGATGCTATCAAAAGCAAAGATTTTACTTTTATTTTAGCACTTCACAAATGTTGGTTTTTATCCCAGAGTTGTTTTGGAAGTATAATATCTTCAGTAAGTAGAGATATTTGTAGTTACCTATATTCATAGTTACAAAAATAAATCCAATCTAACTAGGAGTAAAATCCTCTCTAAAATGACAGTTATTTACTCAAAGTTATTTTTCAACATGCCTTCTGAATAGGTGAAAATAGATTTTCACCCTATAAACTTCTGGTCACTGTTTTTCTAGTATTATATATTAAAATTGTTGTGGCACAAAAGCCTTGAAAAGTGTGTCTTTGTAATTTACAATTTCAAGATGTGGTTTAAAATGATTTTTGTTTCATAATGAACTTTAATATTTTTCTCCTTTCTGAAACTTACAAAATTTGATCTGGGAGCAGATTCTCTACAGCTTGGTTATAAACCCTCGGAAAATGGAGTTTATAATAGAAATGCTGCCATAAACTTTAAATCTACTGGTGTTAGAAGACAGCCTTCAATCTTCATGATATGCTGACAACATAGAAGTTTGTTTTCAGAGGCATCTGCAATGTCTATCTTGAGCATTTCAGATTGTAGGAAATAAAATTTCTTTCTCCTAAAGAGAGAAAAAAATCATTTTGCTGAGGGCAGCATCAGTAGAAATGGGTTTAGTATGCTGTACATAGCGCTTAGTACTTCTTGAATTTTTGCTAGATATTTTGGTTAAAATATGGGCTTCCCAAATGGTGTGCAAACATTTGTTCTGCACAACCTGCTCCCCCCGACACACACACCCAGAATGTCTAGAAACAGCTATGAAATTTCTAAGACTGATAAAGAATTTCATCTTGCTTCCCTTTCAAAAATTTTGGTGTATTCTAGTGTTAATAAAAAATGCCTGAAGTCATTGTGAATTTATTTTATCTGAAGAGATGCTTTGTCAATGCGCTATATATACTCTTTCAGAGGATGACTGCAGACTAAGTACCACAGAAAAGAAGGACCTCAGTTTACTTTTAGCACTGTCATTTTATGCTTCATGTCAGGTGAAGGTCAGAGAATTCAGTCCATCAACCATTAGATATTTGAATATCAGATGGGTGCCTAAGTATTTGCTTGATCTAAGAAGCTCAGTGAGGCAAGATTCTCTTATAGTTGACTAAGGCTCCTACTGGCTAGTCTTTCTCTCTTGGGATTATGAGCCATGGGAAAGAGGCTCAGACATTTGTGCTTCATTAATATTGTGGGTTCACTACATACACAGGTAGGATTTTGACAAGTACGGAGGATTCCCTTGAGGGGTGTTTTTCTAGTTGTCATCTAAAGAAGAGTTTGAATGAGATTACTTTTTAGTACCTGTTCTCATATTATGGTTAGTATTTGCTCTAATTGCTTCAAGAAAATTTCTCCAGTGGCCAGAAGCGTGTTTGCTGCATTTACAATAGTTTTGACTTTTATACAGTGAAACATTTGTCATATAAAAGAGATTCTTGGGAGCTAAAATTTGAGAAATAGGGGCCAGATAATAGAAAGCCTTGTAGGATATACTTTAAGGACTAGTTTTTACTGTTGGAGACATGCAGCCTTTGAAGGTGTGAGCTAAGGATTGGCAGGGGTGAACTTTGGTGACCCTTTGGCTAAATGGATATCTTTCTAATTGACTGATTATATAAACATCCTTCGGTAGACTCCCGTTAAAAACTCCCCTGTGGTGTCTATTTGCTGTTCATATACTATCCTCCATGGTTTGGCACCTGCCAGCTTTCTTGAGTTCCTCTGGTTCTACGCTCACCTGTAGTGACATTGTCCTTCTTTTAGCATTTCTAATGTACTACTCGGAAGGGTAGATTCCCTGTAGTATGCTCTTAGCCACATGTACGTGACCTTCAATCATATTAGTAAGTTACAAGTTGGCTGTTTCCAATCAATAAGATAGGAGTGGGAAACTGTGTAAATTCCTGGAAAGAGGAATTTTGTAGCCCAGAGGTTCACACATGGAAGGAACTTTGGAGATGTCTAATTCAAACACTCATTTAGCATTCAAAAATGGATACAGAGGTTTTATGTGGACATCTGCAGTGACAGGCAGGAAAGTTCCCAACTATGAAGGAAGCTCGGTCCTCTAAACTTTTAGAAAGAGTTTCTCTGAGAAAAGGATTTCTGGTATGAACTATCAGGTGAAGAAAATTAAACTTCACAACAAAAAGAAACTACTGATTCCTTTTTTTTTTTAAAGAAATGCTCATTTAGCAGTACAGTGTTTATAAGAGAATATATTGGCGTGATTTTTCTCCCTTATTATTATTGAATTTCTTGAGGTGGCATTGGTTAACAAAAGTATACAGGTTTTGGATGCCCAATTCTACAACACATCGTCTGAACATTAGTTTGAACTAGTATTTCAGGCTTCTTCAGATAAATTCTCATAAGTGTAATTGCTTGTTTATAATGTAGTTTTGTTTTTAATATTTTGAGATGCCGCCATACTTCTTTCCACAGTGGCTGCACCAGTCTGCATTCTCATCAACACTGCACAAGGGTTCTCTTTTCTTCACGTCTTCGCCAACACTTGTTTATTTATTGAGGATAGCTATTCTGATAGGTGTGAGGTGATATCTCATTGTAGCTTTAATTTACATTTCTCTGATGATTAGTGACATCGAGCATTTTTTCATATGTTTATTAATTATCTTTATGTCTTTTTTGGAAAATCTCTATTTAGATTCTTTGCCCGTATTTTAATTGAATTGTTTGTTTTTTGGTGTTGTGTTTTATAAGTCCCTTATAAATTTTGGATATTAAACCCTTATCAGATGTATCGGTGAATATGAATATGTTCTCCCATTCAGTGGGTTGTCATTTATTTTGTTTATGGCTTACGGGAAACAAAATAAAAAAACAACAAATGGGACTACAAACTAATAAGGTTTTAGGCTGCCCTTTTTTTTTTTATATAACCTTTGCTGATTTTTCAAACTTCTTAGGTATAAGCTACTTGTATTAGCTTATATTCACAATAGAACTGCAGGCTATTGTTCTGTTCCTCATTTTAATAGAATTCTGAGATAATATAATAAATGACAACTTGTTTAATTCCTTCCTAAAATAGGACAATCTACTTAAGGCTGAATTTGCCATTAAGGTAACTTTGCCTAAATTCATATTTTTAACTAAAAATATTATTGGCCTTAAAGTTTTTTTAAATTACTAAGGAAATACTTCTTCCTTGTTTTTTTGAACTATAAAATGATTCCTGAAAGTATTATCTTTGTTTTCTTTAGAGTAGTCACTATAGTATTGGATAAAACAGTAGATGAAAATCCTCACTGACTTTTTCAGTTTCACTAGGTAATTTATTGACAGCATATATAAAAAATATGATTGAAAAACCAATCCAAAAAATGTTAGATGAAATGTCCATTATATTCCCTATAAAAGAAATGAATAAGTAAATAAAATCTCCTTCCCCATATTCCGCAATCCCATTCCACAGATATTATATACAAATTCATAAACCTCTATATTTACATGTATTATTATGTCTCATGTAATATGTTTATGTTTTTACATATGTATTTTAAATATCTATTATATGAATAAAGATATAATTGACTCATTGACAAAATGGAGTGACATATTAAATCTTATTCAACAATTTGCCTTTTTCTCAATAAATAATAAATTATATCCCTCTTCCCATATCAAGAAGGCATATCTTTTTTTACTGATTTTTAAATGAAAATGTAGGCTCTGGCCAGTTGGTTTCAATGGTAGAGCATCGGCCCAGTGTATGAATATACCGGGTTTGATTCCTGGTCAAGGCACACAGGAGAGGCGCCCATCTACTTCTTCACCCCTCCCCCCTTGCTTCTCTCTCCTCTCTCTCTCTCTCTCTCTCCCCGGCTCCTGCTGCCATGGCTGATTGGAGCAAGTTGGACCCAGGTGCTGAGGATGGCTTCATGGCCTCCACTTGAGGCACTAAGAAGAGCTTGATTGCCAAGCAATAAAGCAACACCCTAGATGGGAGAGCATTGCTCTGTAGAAGGTTTGCGGGTGGATCTCAGTTGGGGCACAGGTGGGAGTGTGTCTGCCTCCCATCCTCACTTAATTAAAAAAATAAAAAATAAAAATAAATAAATACATATGTAGTAGAAAGAATATACCGTGATTCATTTAACAATTCCTGTCTTGCAAAATATTTGGAAATGCATAGTAAACATTATATTATTTTGTGTATTTACAATTCAACTTATTTACTATTGTTAATGTGAACTATGATTTAGAAAGATTGTCCTGTTATGAGTGTGTACTATGAGTTGGAGCTGAGAAAGCCCGCACACAAGAGCTGTGAGATGTTGTTTCTCCCTGTGAAGATCCTGGTTGGAGATGGAGAGAGGTAGACCAGGATGGGGCAGAAGAGTGGGCTCACACTGACAGGCAGAGGAAGCACAGTCAGGAAGGAGCCCTTGAGATGATAACAAGACATGTAAGTGAACATGGAGAGGACAAGAAAAAAGGGCTTTGCTGAACAATGAAGAAATATCCACTGTGACACATAAATAGATAAACTTCAGTTTGGATCTTTTCTAAAATTAACACATTTAAACAATAAGGTCTTCAGTAGTAAAACTGCTGTCAATTATTTTCTACAGAATCCATGATCATTTATTTTGCCTAAAAACAATAATAGTTGTAAAATGCTATGAACAATAACAAAAATATCTACAGGTTATTTTATGTTCTCATCTTTTACTTGCTTCTTATACACATGCCATTCCCTAGCCACAGTCCCCTTCTCTGAGGAGCATTGTGATCCCTATTATTTTACTTATGGGGTTCAGATGTGCTCAGTACTTTCTAAGTTGACAGGAAGTCATTATTCTCTTGGGAGGTACACTGTTTCTGCAGAAAGGGGCAGGAAGCTCCTGCTTGCGATACTGATTCTCACTAGTTATCTAATAAAACATGATGGCAATATTAGTAGAACCCTTTACTGTCTAAACAATAGTATTTCACTATTTTGTTTTCATTTGAAATTTTGGGTGTTTTTTTTTTTTTTTTTACTATTTGTGACAAGAGAAAAACAATTACAAATAGTTATTGTATCTTTACTGTATTTCACATAGGACTATACAAGAAAAGTTTTTTTGAAGAAAGAAATTTCAGAAGACACTTCTCCAGAAATGAATGCTCCCAAGGCCATTTGAGGAATTGTATAAAATTTGAATTGTTTTTCTTTGTTTGGGTGCTTTCTATACCCAAAATAATTTTTCTTTATTATTTTAATTTTCTCATTACTGTTACTAATTAGAAGATGTTTTATATCAACAGAAGCTTGAAATAACAGTCTTCCTCAAAATTATGAGAGATTGTGTTTATGAGCAATTAAGTTAATTGGATAAAACATTTTTGAAAGGATAGAGTTTTATTTTCAATAAATGAAACCCATTTTTTCATTGAATGTTTTACTATTGATCCGTTAATGAATGGGTATAGAAGAAGATGGTGATAAAGAACAGTAAGCAGTTGCCTACTGTGTGATTCCAAGCAGGAGAGAACTGTTGTTTATTTATTGGCCATGCAAAGGCATCTAGGGGGCAGTGTTTTATTTCCCGCTTTTAAATTACTTGAATTTGTTATGTGCTAGCCCACCCTAGTTTTTGTATTTCTATGAAAATGTAAGAAGATAACTTAAGAATGGTATTTATCAATTTGTTGTTTACTAGGATGTAATTAGTCGATATAAGGGGGGGAGGATGTCATACGTAAATTATATCTGTGATTCTGCCTACCTCACCACTGAATTCCTGCACAAGAGCACATTCTGTGGTTTCCTTTTGGCTTTTCCACCACTGCCAAAAGAGAAGAGGAAAGAAAGCTGCATCAACCGCTTTTTCCATTGCATATCTAACAGAACAGTGAGGTGGTTCTGTTACTCTTAGGAATAATATAGAGCCCAGGGAACAGTGACGCTTAATTTTCAATAGTTGGAGGAGTGGGGTAAATCTTACAAGGAAATAACCATTGTATAGTTTACAAAATTGAAATTCAGAAGTAGGATCTCTACCCTAATGTTACAATTTGTCCATGACATTTCTCCTTCCTTCCTTCCTTCCTTCCTTCCTTCCTTCCTTCCTTCTTTCCTTCCTTCCTTCCTTCCTTTCTTCCCCTACCTTCCCTTCTTCCTTTCCTTCCTTCCTTTCATATTACATTATATTAATGAGAACAATACCCTCACTCCTTATCCTTAATGTGTCATTTTTTTTAACTCTTTAGACTAGGGCATTCTTCAGTATGTTGTAACTAAAAATTTGTAAGCCAAAAGAATCGGGTTCATGATATGGAATTTCAGAACATGATTATGATCGTCTTTTGTTCATTCTTGGGACTAGCTGCAAAGTAGTTCAGTGGGGATTTCATGTTAACTTGACACAACTTTAAGGATTAAAAAAATAGATTTCTTCTAGACAGCACAATGCCATATTTTTTGGATTCATACACTAATAATTATTTAAGAATTATAACAACATACAAAATTAGATATCTAAAACAAAGAATTAGGAACATGACTACTAGTGAAAAGAAGTCAATAGAGGACATGTGGGTGTCTCTTAATAGTACTTCACCTTAACCAGCATAAAAAAATAATCAGTTGTTAACTTCATGGTTCCAAGTACAAATAGAAATAAGATAAATTTGGGGAACACTTTTTGTCTTCTTATGTTAATCTAATAGTGAATAATAAAATCCCGCTTACATGGTAATAAATTCAGAACATAAAAATGTTGTCTTTACTAAATAGTACACACTGGGTGATATGGAACAGTAGTCCCAGGGAAAGGACTTGGTTGTGTAGGAATTCACCTGTCTCCAAAGTCTGGAAGTCTAGGAAAATAAAGAGGCCTATGAGACTTTTTAGCATATTATGTAGAGAGTGATGAAGTAACTATACCCAAGTGACAGTTTATGATAAAATAGTTTTGGAAATATTTTGTTTAACACATTGAGAATAATTTTAGTATCCTCCAGCTTTTTTATTTCTTAATCATAACACATAAAGAGAAGACTGGCCAGAGTGGTTCATAATTGATCTCTGAATAACATTCAGATTGAACAATCCATACTTGGTATGAATCGTGGAAAATTAATTTATTGCTAGTCCTTCATATATGTTTTTATATGCTTTTATTTTAATTATATAAAACAGTGAAAGTAACATTTCAAAACTAGCCAAATAACAGTATATTTATTTAATGCTCCCAATATAATCAGAATTTGAATTTTATGGCCCTTATTGCTTTCCCAAGCATTATTTTATGGCTAAAATACTGAGATGTTATGATGTTACGAGGCATGTCTACATAACAAAGGTGTTTGTTCTCTGGAAGCTGAGCTCAGGAAACCTTCTGAGGCTTTCAAGTATAGAAGTGAATTATGGGGTAGAAGACCATGGGGAAATTACAGTGAGGAGAATAAAAATGGTTTTTTGGGAGGACCTAAGTCACTATAGTATGCTTAGGGGATGATGGGTGCTTATGCTTCTCTGTATCTGTGTTTCGGATTTAGCCATCTGAACCAGAATAAAAGTCAGCAGAGATGCTGTTTCACTCCATACTTTTCAACACTCTGAAAAGGACAGTTTTGAAACTTTGATGTTATACCACTCAGTGCAACTGAAGATAAATACTATTAGGTATATTTGTAGATATTAGTAGAGATGTTTGCTTTTCTTGCATTCTCCAGAGTTAAAACTTGAGGTATGCTTTTTCTTTTCTCACCTGGTTAAAACTCTGGTTTTATACCCCTTCACATGCATAAGTAGAATTCTTTTTTTTTTAACCAATGAATAAATGGAAAATGCATTTGTTAGAGTATTTCTTTCATGTAGCCATAAAGGGGAAAAAGCCTGGCTGTGCCTCTCGTTTGATGTTTAGGGGTGAGAAGTGTAATTGTAGCTGTGAAATAAAGTAGATGTAAAATGAGTTTGATTGCTCAGTCAACTTTGGTAGACAGATGTTGATGGTAAATTTTAATAGGAAAGGTTATGTAAAAATTGTTATAAAATTGTAAAGACAATAAGTTACAGGTTTAAGAGTATTATTAAAAGTAATATAGATGTGGAATTTTAAAATAAGATTTGAGATCATATTCTCAAACATTTTGCTTAAATTATTATTTTTTTAAGTGAGAGACGGGGATGCAGAGGGAAACTCCCACATGTGCCTTGACCAGGGTCCACTCTACAAGCCCCCTACCTGGCAATGCTCTGCCCATCTGGGATCATTACTCCATTGCTTGGTAACTGAGCTATTTTAACGCCTGAGGTGAGGCCATGGAGCCATCTTCAGAGCCGGGGGCCAATTTGCTCAAGCCAATCAAGCCATGGTTTCAGGAGGTAAAAAGAGAGAGAGAGAAAGAGAGGAGGGTTGGGGGAGGGGTGGAGAAGCAGATGGTCACTTCTTCTGTGTGCTCTGATCGGAAATTGAACCCAGGACTTCCACATGCTGAGCCGAAGTTTACCACTGCGCCAGCTGTCCAAGGCCTGCTTTTATTTTTGAACAGTTCCCTCCTAACACCTCCAAATATATGATGTTAGTTCTCTTAATCTCTCTGATAATTTTGTTTCTCATTTGTAAAAATAAAGATAAAACCTATGCCACAAGATTTTATGAGCAATTACTGAGAAAAAAATGAGAACGTTTTAACTCTAAAATCACCTGTACATAATGGATTATTTTATTAGAGATGGAATCTTCATAAACGAAGTCCTTTTTATGATATGTTTTTTAAATAGGATTTAAATAAGATGACAGTTATATAATAATTTCTACTGTAAAAACATTGTGAGAAGTATTCAGAGTAGCTTTGGAGGAATTTCTTTCATGTATTAATTTGCATGTACTAATTATAGGCATTTATCACTTTCTGAGTTGATAGAATATATGCCTGTAATTCAAGGAAGATGAATTGGAGAGGCATATTCATAATATTAAAACTCAAAGAAGTGAAAACTTAAGGAAAAGTTCAATCATAGCTCCAGGGTGAGTACTTCCAATACTTTTAAATTCTAGCTTGTTTATATTTACTATGATCCCAGGTGAATCCTTTATGTAAAATATGAATTATAGCATTAAAATTTTTTTTAATAAAGAAGAGGTGCTTATAAATGAAACTTTAAAATGAGTGATTGTAATGCTTTTGTATTATTTCTAGACTGTTTTACTTGCTAAACAAAAATGCTAAAGGGATTAGGGGTGATCTAAGGATGGGAGAAGTATTATAAGTTGAACTTGAGTCTTTGATATAAGATACTTTACCCAGCTAAAATTTTATTTCACTATGTTTGCTTTCTGGCTCTAAATGTGAATGGGATTAGTCATTAAGAATAGACTATCCAATCAATATATACATAGTTTTCTTGGCCAGCATGTTTTTTTCTGGCTCAGTTAAGATGACATACTAGGGAAATGTTGCCAGACAGCAATCTCTGTCATACCTTTGTACCCAATGAAATGAGGTTGTTATTGGAGATCTTGCAGTCCTGGAAGTTCACCCAAGCAGGTAGCTAGCTCGAGTCAAATAGAGCGAAGGTTACAGAACTTGGTCTGGCAGCAGGCAGCATGGTAGGAGGCAAACAGTAGAGGCATCTCTGAGGGGTTGCTGGTACTACTGTATGGCTTTTCAGCCCTCTGGTATTGTGAAAACTGAAAGGGTGGGCCAAAGAGGTCACCCAGCCCATCTAATGGTGCTGGGCACCTTCTCAAGGCATGGCTAGACATGGACAATTTAAGTAGAAGGCTAGTTACTAAAAATGGGGATAAAGTAATGAAATATAGTTACTAAACTATTAAGATGATCAAAGCAAAATTTGTGATTGTTTTGACTTAACAATGAGTCTCTTGAGCTACTAAATGAAAGTCCTGAAAATCATCTAGAGGAAGGCCAAGGCCAATGCCAGAATACCGGAATGATTAAATGCACAGTGAAAGACCCAGCTCTCCCTATGGAAGAGGGTTACCATCAGGGAGCTGTGTACATTTTATAATGTTAACTATTCAACTGTTTGCCAGCCTCCTTCTTTCTTTTGTTTGTATTACCTTGTTCTTTTCTTTCTCCTTTTCATTTCTTTTCCTTTCTTTATCCCCTTTTCTTCTCTTTCTCTCTCTCTCTTTCACCTCTCTCTTTTTCCTTCTCTTTCTCCTTTCATGTATGGCTTTTAGCAAAAGTTTAAACTCCAGTATTCTTATTCATTATTGAAAGAAAAACCTTTGTGATCACCCAATCTGCATGTTGTTTGATGTGTTATTTTCCAAGGAAATTACAGTACATAATGTGGATAATGTACCAAGCATGTTATATATAAAGGATGAATTAAAAAATACTTCCAAAGACATTTCTCAATAAAATTATTGAATCAAACAACCTGAAGATAAGACAGACTCTAAAGTGTATCTGTGTTTAAATCCCTGAGGATCAGGAAACAAAGTAAACCCTGCAACTGTTCCTTTTATTGCCTTAAGAGAGTTTCTAGATCACAACATTGGGAAGAAATATCCAGATGGAATCCAACCAAGTCCCAGAAGCAAAAAAATACAACCCAAGAGATAAGAGTGGTTATAGGTAACAGAGACAAGATAGCTGTACACAGAAAGAAGCCCAGAGGTCTTCAGAGGGACTCCTTCAAATACTCAGCCCAATGATTAGAGCATGTGAGTAAAAGATCAGAGGTCAAGGAAGGGATCATATGAAATTATTAAAGTGAACCATTTTATGATGCACACACAGAACTAGAATCAATGCATGTTCCTACCAACAGACTAAGAAAACTCATAATTCATGAAGCACTGAGTAGAGTATTTAGGAAATTCTTGCCTCAGTAAATTTGGAAAATAATTAGCTCTAGATTGAACACTGCATTGGTACCTACTTAACACTTATTAAAGCAAAACTCAAAAAAATGATTTGTTTTTATGTGACTTAACAGAGGACTAGAACAAAGCTCAAGAATATTTATGGAAGTACAAACATATCCAGTATCCAACATAGTAAAATTCAAAATATTTGGCTGCACGCCTGCTCACCCCTGACCAGCGGTGGATCTTTGCCAGTTTCGGGCTTCCGCTTTACCACCATAGGTGGGGTCAAGGGGGGCCCGCAGCCGCAGAACCACTTTCACGCGTCCCCTTCTCCCCTGCTGGGCTAGACCGAGCTCACGACAGCTGTCTCGGCCTCTGCCCCTGCTGATGGAACTGCGCTTCTGCGTCTCGCTGCCGCCCGCCCCCCAGCAAGCCCTCAACAATGTGGGTTGGGGCACTGCAGCTCAGACCCTAACATTCCATACTGTAGTCCTGAAAGCTTCTTCCTTTTAAGCAACTGTGCTCTGATTACCATAGGGGAGTCTGTTTGGCTGGTATCCTGCTTCCCCTTGCTGGTTCTAGGGGAAATATTGTTTCAGATTTGTGGAGTGACTCAGCCCAGGGTTTAGGATGGCTGTCCCTCAAAGCTTTTCTCCCTGTGCCTTCCAGACCTCACTCTCTTCCCACTGCTCTGGTCCTCTTCTCTCTCCCTGTCTTCCAGAGTCCCAGGTGAGTGGTTGTGAGAGAGGTTTTCTGCTGTCCCTTTCAGAAGAATCCTGGGTCTGAGACAACTGTCTCTTTCTCACAAACAGTATCCTAACCTGTTTCACAGCTAAATACTATCCATACACCTCTTCTTGGCCTGGGGCTTTAGGCTGGGGCTTTGTTCCTGGGACCCAGGTCCCTACCCTTCCGCTGGCCTCTCTTCCCGCCACACGAGTCTCTCTGGCTTGGTTTTCCTCCGGGAAGCTGGGCAGCCCTTTCCGTGTTTTCGTTTTTCCTACCAGTCTCAATGTTGCTTCTTCAGTGTTCCCCGGTTGAAGAGTTCTCTCAGTCCAGTTCAACGTTGGTTTATCCAGATGATGGTTCTTAAAATCAAGTTATAATCGACTTTGGTTCTGGGAGTTGGAAGTTGGTATGTCTGCTTACTCCATCGCCATCTTGCCCTGATCGCAACTCTCCTCCAAAACAAGTCTTAATAAATTTAAGAATAAGTAACAAAATGTATGTTTTCTGACCTTAAAGGAGTTAGAAATCAGTAAGGGAAAGTTTACGGAAATTTCCAATAATTTAGAAACTAAATAGTGGACTTCAGTTAATATATGAGTCACGACAAATCAAAACAAGTGTTTTAAACTGAATGAAAGTGAAAATACAATATCTCAAAATTTATTAGGTACCCCTAAAGTAAAATGTAAGGGAAAATTTATAATGATAAACTCCTGTATAAGAAAAGAAAGATCTTAAATCTGTGGTATAAGCATCCACTTCATGAAACTAGAAAGATAGACACAAATTTTTCTGAAATGTAACATCAAAATGAATGGAATATGCCTGACCTGTGGTGTCCCAGTGGATAAAGCATTGACCTAGGCTTGTTTGGTCAAGGCAAACGTAGGAGTTGATGCTTCCTGGTCCTCCTTCTCAACTCTCTAAAATAAATAAATTTTTTAAAAAGATTAAAAGTTTTAAAAAATGCATGGAATACAAAGGGATAAATATTTCAAAAGAATTTCAAGATCTGTATTCTGAAAACTAAAAAAAAAATACACTGATAAAGAAGACTGAAATAAGTTGAGAGGCACCTTGATTACTGGTTAAAAGAGTCACTATTGTTAAGTTATAGGTTCTCTCGCTAATGACCTATGGATTCAATGTAAATAAAAATATCAGCAGACTTTTTAAAAGAATGAAATTGACACCCGATTCTCAAGTTTACATGGCTGTGCACAGAATCTAGAATAGCCAAACAACTTTGAAGAAAGAAAAGAACAATATAAGAGTTAATACTAACTGATTTCAAGATAATAATTGATAAACTGGGCTTCACCAAATTAGAAAACTGCTCATCAAAGGACCCTTTTAAGAGAATAAACATAGAGGGCACATATTGGGAGAAAATATTTTCAACTCATATCACTGTAAAGGACTTACATGCAGAGTATATAACAAAAATCTCAAAACTTAATAATAAAAAACCAAATCACAAAATAAAACTTTGTCAAAATATTTAAACAATACTTTACCAAAGAAAATTAGGGATTACTACTAAGCACATGAGAAAATATTCTACATAACTACTCACCAGAAAAGTACAAATTAAAACAATGAAATATAATGACACATGTATTAAATAGATTAGTTTTAAAAAAATGACCAGGCAAGTCTGCTGAAGATATTGAGGAATGAAAATCTATGTACACTGATGGTGAATATGTAGAATAGTACAACCACTTTGGAAAACAATTTGGTAGATTTTTAAAAATCTTATCTAGATACTCAATATATGATTAATTCACCCACTCTTAAGTCGTTGACCCAGAGGAAAGAAGCATGTGTCTATGAGAAGATTTGTATGTGAATGTTCATAAAATTTTTATTTATATTAGGCAAAAATCTGAAATAGCCCAAATACCCATCTATAAATTAACAGATAAATTGTGGAATATTACTTAGTAAAAAAGAGGAATAAACTATTGATACAAGCAACAACATAAGTGAACCTCAAAATAATTATACTAAAAGGAATCCAGGCTTTATGCTTGATAAAAAAGACCATATACTGAATAATTTCATTTATATAAGACTTTAGAAAATGTCAAGTAATTTATAGTTCCAGAAAGAAAATGGCAGAAAGTAAAGGGAGAATAGTGACAAGGGACAAAAGAGAGGAATTATAAAGAAATAGGATTACAAAAGAATATGAGAAAACTGTAGGGAATGATAAATACAAATGCCATCTGAATTATACACTGGGGAACAAATTTTTTGTTGTATCTACAGAAACACGTGTTCTTACCTAATTCGAGTGTGCTGATCTCAAATCTGACATTAGTTTTTCTCTGTAAGCTACAGTTTATTTGCAATTCAAGATTTAAGGTTTTCATCTTTTTTTTAAATTTTTTTTTATTTTTTTAAAGGATCTTTTTATTTTTCCTTTATTCATTTTAGAGAGGAGACACAGAGTGAGAGAGTGAGAGAGAGAGAGAGAGAAAGGGGGGAGGAGCTAGAAGCATCAACTCCCATATGTGCCTTGACCAGACCAGTGCAGGGTTTTGGACTGGCGACCTCAGTGTTCCCAAGTCGATGCTTTATCCACTGTGCCACCACAGGTCAGGCCCATAAAGTTTTCATCTTATTGTAAAATTATCAACAATTAGTTAAACATAATGAAGAATAATGTCTTCAATTCAAAATAGAACATATTAAAACACTTATTTTAATCATAAAATTTGCGCAAAACTTATTTAAATTCTATTCAGGCAAAAATTAGTGTTTGTAGCTCTTGTGTTTATGTACTTGTTGATGACAATCTCGTTTGATGCTCCAGCAGTAGTCTGCCATCATATTTCTGTCCCATCGCCCTTTTTAATGCTCTTTCATCATCTTCACATCTTGATGAAAGCGTTCTCACTGCTTATCACTAACAGCTTCAAGATTTCGGGAAACTTATCAAGGTGACTGTTCAGAAAGTGAATCTTAACGCTCATGTTACATCCACTGTCGCGGAAAGCCAACAGCATCCTTTGAACCAGAAGTTCATAGTTTTCTGCTTTTTTGTTGTCAAGAAAGTTCTTTGTAACTGCCACAAAAGACTACTATGCTGCATTCTCCTCCTTACTCATCTTCCTGGAAAAATCTTCATCACATATGAGGGTTGGAATTTGAAGTCCATCGAATACACCTGCTTTTATCATCTCAAAAGACATGGCAGGAAAAGTAGAAAATAATATGTTGAAAGCATTCACTTTCTCTGTTCAAAGTCTGAACAAACTGCTTCATTAAGCCAAGTTTGATGTGAAGTGGGGAAATAATGATCCTGTCTCGATTAACTACAGGTTCATTCACAATATTTTGCATCCCTACTTCCAGAGCTTTACGTTTCAGCCACTTCTTTTGTGTCCAGTGTTTCTTCTGAGCTCGGCTGTCCCACAAACATAGAAAGCAAGGATACTTCGTGAAATCTCTCTGTTGTCCTAGCAGGAAATTTACCGTTTTAAGATCCACACAAATGATCCAGTTATGCTCCTTATACTTTAGAAACTAGTCGAGGACAATTTTTATGTCATTATAATCTTCTCACAGATGAGTTGAATAACCAATTAGAACCGCTGCATAAATATTACCATTGTGTAGAACACATTTTATACTTCGTTTAGAGCTGTCAAGAAATAGCCGCCATTCTGTTGGACTGTAAGTGGTAACACTTAGCTCGTTGTGAAAGCTACTGATATGACAGAAAACAAAGTGTTTATCTTCAGAAAAAAAGTCCACAAAAATTTGTTTATGCTTCCTGAAATGGGAAACCTTAGCTGACCGGTGAACTACATTCTTTTCTTAAAGCCTGGAGGTTAATAACTCAGCTGCTTTTTTTTAATAGGCCCAAATCTCTTACTAAGTCATTTAATTCGGGTTGGCTAAACTGCTGAGGAGTTAATGACTGCTTGGCATCAGAAGAATACCCTTCATATTCTACAACCATTTCCTCATGCATCTTATCAAAATACACTTGATCACCATGTTCACTTTCTTCATCCTTAGAAGAAATAAAACCATTGAAAACTGGAACCGGGAGTGTCTTAGAGTGTGGGATAGGTCATATTGCTGAAGGAATATTTAGATATGCAATCATCTGCCATTTTTTCTTGCTGATGCCCTTTGTATGGATCAGACAGAAATAACAGTTACTGCTGTGGTCCTTAGGTCCAAGCCAAACCATGGGAATACCAAAAGGCATTCCTTCGCGTTTTCCTTTTGTCCAGTAATGAAGCATTTCCTCACAGTCATAACACATAATATGCGGAGCCCAATTCTTGTCTTGATTGCCAAGGGGAACTTGAAAATAGGCAATATATGTATGTGTCACAAGTGATGAAATATTGCACCTTTGACGTTGAAGTGTGTAACAGCCCCATATATAACAGAAGATGTCAGGAGTATTCTTACATTTACGCCTACTTGAAGAAGCAATGATTCAAAGTTAAAACAATATAAGAGGGTGTTTTTATCAGATAATAATTATTTTTACATTTAAAAACAACTACAATTATGTAAAAGTGATGTTTGTAAACCATTAATTGCCTTGTTATTATGTTCAATCCAAGAGTCGTTGCCCTTTAACTCCAATTTAAAAAGCAATGCATGCCATTAACTGTAACAAAGAGAAATTAAAATTGAGTAAATATTAGAGCATGCACCAAAAAACGGATTTTAGATTTGTAATCAGCGATGCAGCCTTATATAGAAACAGTTCTAAAATCTCATGCAACAGAAAATGAAAAAAAAATTGTACCCAAGTTTAATTAATGCATGTATACATATGTCAAAACTTACTAAATTATACCTTTTAAATATGTGCTGCTTATTGTATGCCAGTTATACCTCAACAAATCAATTTTTAAAATGCTGAGTTCACATCACTATGTCAAATTCAAATACAATGCCATAGAATTCTTTCTACATTACATATTTGTATTGTCCTTCTCGCTTACTGAATACTTATTTCTAACAAGATCAAAGTGTGTACTCACTGTTGTATCTTATAACACAGAGAAAGAGCGTATGATTAGGAAAGTGTTTTAGGATCACATCTAAACCACTATTACTGAAAGAAAATCAAAGGAGTAGAGTATAGTTCTTATATTCCTGATGTCTGATAAGCAAGAGTTGGTCAATAAATATTTGTTTATGCTTGGATTGAATTTTATTATTTGACTTTTTTATCCTAATTAATTTAAAATTTCAATATGTAAAATAGCTACATGATTTAAAAGATATAGTTATATGGTAGATATAATCAAATATTCTCCCATAATAATTTTCTTTACTCTGTATTCACTGAACTGCATATAAAAGAAATAATGTTTTTAATTATTTGGCAAACAAAACAAATTTGTGTTTTGTATATATGTATGTATATGCGTATAAATATTTTTCTTCTTTTTTTCTTATTCAAAATGTGACATACTGCATAATACTTGTTCTGTTTTTGCTTTTTTGCTGTTTTTTTTGTGTGACAGAAATGGAGAGAGAGACAGAGAGAAGGATAGGCAGGGACAGACAGCAAGGAAGGGAGGGAGATGAGAGGTATCAATTCTTCTTTGTGGCTCCTTAGTTTTTCATTGACTGTTTTCTCATATGTGCCTTGACTAGGCGGCTACAGCAGAGTGAGTGACCCTTTGCACAAGCCAGTGACCCCTTGTTCAACCCAGCAACCTTGGACTTTAAGCCAATGACCATAGTGTCATGTCTATGATTCCACGCTCAAGCCAGGAACCCCATACTCAAGCTGGTGAGCCTATGCTCAAGCTGAATGAACCCACACTCAAGCCACTGACCTCGGGGTTTTGAACCTGGGTCCTCTGTGTCCCTGTGTGATGCTCAATCCACTGTGCCACTGACTGGTCAAGGTGAATAATACCTGTTTATCTACTCTCTTACAGTTTGCTTTTTTTTTTTTTTTTTTTAACTTAACAACACACTTTGGATAGAATAACAGTCTCCTGTCATTTTCTACATTGATTTTTCAGCTACATACTTCTGTTTTATTCTTTATACAAGTCAGTTTCCTATGGATTACATTATTTGCCTTTGCAAATAATGACTTAGTGAATTACCTGTTCATATATTTATTAGTTTTTGTTTTTGGAGGTGTATTTTCAGGAAGAATTCTAAAAAAAAGGATTGCTTTTACTATGGCAGATACTGCCAACTTCCACTCCATGTGGTTGTACATTTTAAACTCCAACCAGCAATTTACAACTACTGGTTTCCCCACAGCTTTGTCTTTGTGTGTGTTACCAAACTTTTAAAGTTTTATCAGTTTGACAGAATAGTGATAGTAACACATTTTAGATTAAATTTGCATCTCTGATAATAGTATTGAGTATTCTTTAATACATTTAAAGACAATTGCTATCTCTTTTTTTTATTTGTCTTTTCATTTCTTTGTCAGTCCCTCTGTCTGTCTCTGTCTGACCTAAATTTTTAGGATCTCTTTATATATTAGGGAGATAACCTTGTTTGTGACATAAAGTGAGAACATTTTAATACAATTAGTAATTTGTCCTTTGCTTTTGCTTATGGTGTTCTAGAATGGAGGTCAGGAACCTATGGCTCGCGAGCCAGATGTGGCTCTTTTGATAGCTACATCTGGCTCGCAGACAAATCTTTATATAAAAAAATAATAATGTTAAAAATATAAAACATTCATTACAATTCATTCATTTCCTACCGCTCATGTTCATGATTGCTGATGGCTAGAGCCAATCACAGGTGTCCTCCGGGATAACACCAAATTTTTTATTGGATAATGCATAACGTACACGGGTCATTGTGAGGTCAGGAAGTAAACTTCGCTCCTTTTAATCCAGTAGTCAGCTAGCTAATTGCAGAAACCTTTTTGACGAAGAAGATGGCTAAAAGAAGAAAAGATGAGGAGTATTGTAGTTTTCAGCAGGAATAAACAGAGGAATTTGCCTTTTTGGAGAGAACAGGTTCTGCAGTGTGTCTAATATGCGATGATAAAATTGCATCGATGAAACCATCAAATATAAAGTGGCACTTCAACACACGCCATACTACATTTGCATCAAAATATCCAGCGGGGGACAGCAGGAAGAAAGCATATCAAGAGTTACTGTGCAGAGTGCAAGCTAGTCAGCAGCAACTTTGTGTTTGAACCCAACAAGGCAAATGGAATTCGGCTAGCTTTGCTGGTGCTTTAGCAATTGTGAGAAATGGAAACCTATTCACAGATGGAGAGTATGCCAAAACATTCATGCTTGATGTTGCCAATGAACTTTTTGATGACTTTTTGGATAAAGACAAGATAATCAAACGAATAAAAGACACGCCTCTGTTGGCAAGAACTGTTCACTATCATACCATCATGATGGCAAATCAAATTGAGGTAACACAAGTGAAGGACATAAATGCAGCACCATTCTTATCTCTCGCTTTGGATGAGTCAACAGATGTAAGCCATTTATCCTAGTTCAGCTGATTGCACGGTATACTATCAGTGAAACACTACGTGAGGAAAGTCTTGCTGTTTTGCCTATGAAAGAGACAACAAGAGGGGAGGATTTATTCCAGTCTTTCACCGAATTCTCTAAAGAAAAAAAATCTACCAATGGATAAACTTATTTCGCTCTTTACTGATGGTGCTCCGTGCATTGTGGGGAAAAACAGAGGATTTGTAACGCTTCTTCATGAACATGAAAAGAGACCCATCCTAAGTTTTCACTGCATCCTACATCAGGAGGTGCTTAGTGCTCAGATGTGTGGCGAGCAGTTTGGTGAGGTGATGTCGCTGGTCATTTGGGTGGTCAACTTTATTGTTGCACAGGCTTTAAATCATCACCAGTTTGAAACACTGCTGGATGAAGTTGGGAATAATTATCCTGGTCTGCTTCTACACAGCAATGTGCATTGGTTGTCAAGAGGGAAGGTGCTCAGCCATTTCGTGGCTCGTCTGAGCAAAATCTGGACTTTTCTTGAAATGAAAAACATCGAGCATCCTGAGTTAGCTAACACTGAGTTGCTCCTGAAGTTCTACTATCTCGTGGACATGACTGGACATCTGAACCAGCTCAATGTGAAAATGCAAGGCGTTGAAAATACAGTCTTATTCCTTCAACAAGCAGTGTTTGCATTTGAAAACAAGCTGGAACTATTCATTGCTGGCATCAAAACAGGTCATTTACTACACTTGAAAAACTGGGAAAGTTTAAAGATATATGCACAACAAGTGACCCTACTCAACATCTTGATCTCCAGAAACTAGCGGGCTTCACATCTAATCTCCTGCAGTGATTCAAAGTGCACTTTGGAGAATTTTGTGAATGCACTCATCTTTTTAAGTTCATCACCCATCCACACAAGTGTGCAGTGGACAGCGCCAACCTGAGTTACATCCCCAGTATCTCCGTCAGAGATTTTAAGCTACAAGCTGCTGATCTGAAGGCCTCAGACATGTGGGTGAATAAGTTCAAGTCACTGAATGAAGATTTGGAAAGACTTGCATGACAGCAAGCAGAGTTGGCGAGCAAATACAAATGGGGAGAAATGAAAAAAACCTCTACCCGCGGACCAGTCGATTGTCAAAACTTGGAACGCGCTTCCCGTCACATAGCACACACTGCAGCATGTGAGTATTGCTGTACTGACAATGTTTGGCTCTACATATGCATGTGAGCAGTTTTTCTTACATCTAAAGAATGTTGAGACCAACCTACGATCATGTTTAACGGATGGAAGTCTCAACGCCTGCGTGAAGCTTAACCTCACCACATATCAACCAGACTACAAAGCCATCAGCAAAAGCATGCAGCACCAGAAGTCGCATTAATGGTAAGAAGTACTTTATTCATCATTGGTTAGCTACAGCATAACAACATTATTAAAAAGAATTCAGAGACTTATTGTACTTTAAAAGTGTTGGTCTTACATAAAATGCACACATTTACTTGTATTTAGTGTTAAACATATTGTATGGCTCTCACGGAATTACATTTTAAAATATGTGGCGTTCATGGCTCTCTCGAACAAAACGGTTCCTAACCCCTGCTGTAGCAAGTAAGAAAGGTGCTTTTTAAAAGTTTTCAAGCCCTTAGAAAGTTCCAAGTTTGCAATATATACAAACCTTTTTTATTGCAGCATACCTGTTAAGTACACATTTTAGTACAGATGGCTATTTTGAGAAAGTTTAAGTAAAACTGGCTATAACAAATGAATTTTGTATTTTCAAAATTTGTTTTTGTCTCAATATGTTATCATTTTGTGCTACTTTTTGAAAGTATATATGACAGGTGTACTTACCAACTGTGCCTGAAAGCATTATGCCTTGAAAGAAAATTTACTACTGCACATCTCTAGCTCCCTGTTCTTTCTTTATGCTGAAATTATCTCTACATTAATTTGTTTACTTATTTCTCAAGTGTATTTATACTTTCTTTATTCCCTGACTACTTACCAAGGACTTTATAATAGCTTTTTTAAAAATTATGCATAATATGTCAATTAAGATGAAAATAGCTCAAACTCATATGAGCATATGTGAGGGTGAGGCTCTCAGTGAAAAATCTTGCTAGATTACCTTAAATTTAGTTTTGAACTTCCTAGTAGTCAAGAGAAAAAAGAGAATGCATTAAAATAGAGCTATTTAAAGTTAGTTACAACTTAGAACTAGTTAGTTTTTCTTGTTCTGAGTTCTGAAAAGCATTTCTTGCATTGTTTCTTCCTAACCAGGAGAAATATCCCATACAGAGCTACTCAAAAGCTGTACATATGTTCATATCTCAACCACCTACTTTACTGCCACCTACATTTGAGTCACCTGTAATAAATTGTTAATTATTTAGGACTTTACCTCAGTCTTACTCAATAAAAATCTTTGGGACTGCGTTATTTTAATTGAGTTCCTCAAAGTATTGTTATAAACATCCATGATAGCAAGTTACTTTCTTGTAGAAGTAGATTTACCAGAAGAGATCAAAGGGCCAGCTAAGCCACAACAGATTTGACATTTGCACATTTTTTATGCTGCCATCCATGGTCCCACAGTTAGTAACTTGATTAATTTTACCTCAGTTTCTTCCTCATCGAAAAGCAGAAGAAATTATTTTGTCTTACATACTAGAGACAGTTTTTGCACTGAATACATAAGACAATAAATGTAAAATATTTGGGAAAATCATGAAATAAAGAAAAATAAGAGTCAGTTTAAAATTTTATCTATCATGGAAAACACGGTTTAGTAATCTGTCCTAAGGAAGTGTTGTATATAGCACAGGGCTTTGGGTTTTCGTGGTGTGTTTGACATGCGTGCACTCACCCTGGTATCTCAGATAAAAGCTTTAAATTCTGAGGATGAGGTAATCTAGAAATACTGCTTCTTTAACAGACTTTTGAACAACCTGCCATTTTATAGCCTTGGATTCACCTACCTTGCAACTGTCCTTGCTTCCAATTTCTGGGACATTAAGAGTTCTGTAGTGCAAATTGGGATGGTTTTCTGATCTTTAGGCTGCCAATTTAGGAATCAACTTTCTTAGCTGAGTACTTCTTGTTTTTCTGCATCCTGGCTTCCAAAGTAGTACTATTATTGTCTGCTCTTTCTTCTTTTGTTTGTAAAACTTTGCCTCTTTCAAAGGCTTTGAGCTGTCATTTTCAGGTGTATTGCCAAGTAGTAAGATCTAATGCAAAATGTTTGCTTTGAATTTATTCTTTTAAAGTGTAAATGCTTTCTCTTCAAAATCATTAGTTGGAAACTTGATTCATACACTTGTTTTAAAATATTGAACATATATTTTCTTTTCAGCTAAAAAACTTAGAATGAGCCCACACACTGCAAAGTCCTAGATTCAGTCCCTTTATTCTCAGTAATATTAAATACATACATACAAACATAAATACATACATACACCAATAACAATTATTCATTTTGAAAAGTACTGGGTGGTGATTCTTGCTGGCAATGTTCTTTCCCAGAGTTTCTTACTACTTCAGTTTTTTTCTTGTAAAAGCTAATAAATGTGACAGCAGATGTATGCTGGCATCTACTGTGGGAGTGACTAAGCTAAGTTTTAAAGTACAAAGATACTTTTACCAAAATCTAGTAAAGGGATGGAAAGAAATTAGGTTCTATTAAACCTACCAATTAAACATAGATAATTAAGGAAAGAAAAATGGCATAACTTGTATATCTGAGTTAAAGTAACTTAATGGACCCGGTGACAGTATATATAGTAATAGATGGCTGTGGCTGTACTTTTTTATACCATGAGTTCAAGATACCACATAATATACCTAGTAGCTATTAAGAAGATCTTTGGCCTTTGGAAACACAAGTCTTACAGCTTCTCATTTTTATTTAGGTCTATTACTACCAGGTGTGTAATTAGAAAACTGCAATACCCTAAATTACTCTTTCATTGATACTCTATTGGGTGTAATTACATTAATTACTTTATATAAAAGAGAAATAATTTGGGACAAACAAGTTTTTAAGAGAATTAAGAAAAACAAACTGGATTTTTAGTGTGGAATCTAGGATAGTTACCTGCAAAAATGATAATCTAAATTTTTTACATGCTAGGATAATTCTACTTCCAATCTCTATATTGATATATTTTAACTGCTCTAACCTTAATTTCGACTACTCTAACATTAATTTGGATTTAGCACAAAAACATCCTGTTCCAACAGATGACTTCTGATGTGTCCATTCTCAGTTGTGCATACTCTTGCAAAAACAGGGTGAAGAAGTTATCAAAGCATCTTGTTAATTTGCTTTGGTTTAAAGCTAAAGGTACTCTTAAGCCAAAACTTTCTTATGGTTTAATTTTGCTAGTCTTTTCCCAGGACCTGTTTCAAGGGCATGAAGACATGACAATGATTCCAGTGCTACTGGACAGTGGCTCTCAGTGGAGGCCCCAAAGGATTCATTGGACCCTAATATCTGTGTGTGGTATATAATGTTCTTTGTAATCTATTCTTTTGTGTGTGTGTGACAGAGACAGTGAGAAAGACAGAGAGAGGGACAGATAGGGACAGACAAACAGGAAGAGAGAGAGATGAGAAGCATCAATTCTTCATTGTGGCTCCTTATATGTGATTGCTTCTCATATGTGCCTTGACCAGGGGGCTCCAGCAGAACGAATGACCCCTTGCTCAAGCTAGCGACCTTGGGCTTCAAGCCAGCTACCTGTGGGCTCAAGCCAGCGACCATGAGGTCGTGTCTACATCCCACCCTCCAGCCAGGGACACTGCATTCAAGCTGGTGAACCCATGCTCAAGCTGGAAGAGCCCACACTCAGGCCAGCGACCTTGAGGTTTCAAACCTGAGTCCTCTGTATCACAGTCTGAGGCTCTATCCACTGTGTCACCACCTGGTCAGGCCATTGTAATCTATTCTTAAAGTACTACATACATATGATATATAAACATGAATAAAATGGAGGACTATCATCAAAACATTTTTAAAACTGTCCTATAAAATAAGGAAGTTATTCAAAAAAACAAATGTTCCAGGTAGTCTCATTTGATGTTTCTATGAAGACAGGTGCACAGTTATTGCAGTCTGTCGTCCTCTTCTATTAAGAAATGTACACCAGGTACTAGAAACCCAGGGTGTCTCATTAGGCTGATGATGTCCTTAACATTTCTATTGCCGCTATTTTCATATTTTGACTAAAGAATCTTGGCTTAGCTGTTAAGGTCATTATGAGCAATTACAAGTGCATACAATAAAATACGTAGTGAAAATCAAACACATAGAAGAATTTTAGAATTCAGAATAAGGTCAAATTAAGATATATGTATTCTCATATTATATTTAATAGTGATTCATAAGGTGTTTAAAACATTGCGTATGAAAGAAAATCAATTTGTATTGTGATTTTTTTCAAATAGTAAGTGGCAATTGCTAAGTCTGTTCTGTTTGCTGACTCCCCTTTTTGCTGAATCGTCAACTGTTTGGAAGAGCTGAAGTGACAATAATTGCATGACTTAGCCATCTACCTGGCATGTACACGGGTATGTCACAAATATTAACCCTGTGGGAGTCATTTAAAAAGCAAGTGAGTATGATCAGAATCATTTGGCACTTAGAACCTTCCAGATCATCAGTTTAAAAAATATTCTTGGGCCACAGGGTCTTCCTTGCCAGCTAACAACTGGTTTTATTACATAAAAGGGACATTGTGAGGCCTTGAGCCCTGATTCACAAATTTTATAGCATTGTTAGCTTCAAATCTCGATGTGTGTATTGTTGCTTCCTTTCTGTGACCATTTGGGCTTCTTTGGGTGCCTATTTTTTGTGGTTTCTTGGGGGTTGCTTTCTTCACTGCTTTTATCATTTGCATGTCTGTGTTTGTTTTTTAACTAGGAGTTATATGTGTATGGTTTAATATTTTGTCAAAATTCCTTGCATAGCATTCCTCCACCCCCAATGTTAATATTGAATGCTAAGTGTGATGCCTAAAAATCTTATGTGTTTTGTTCTAAATTTATTTACTTATTGCATTTAACTGATAGATAGATAAATAGGTTTCCTCCTCTATTGGTTTTTTCCTCTGTTAATTTATGTAGGTCTTATGTCCTAAATATATAGCAAAAGAAAATGTGACACATGCTCTAGTGAAATGAGTGGATATTCTTGTCATTTGGTAGAAATCCAGAGACAGCAGAGGCAGGTGAATTATGCTCCACTATGTCAGTTCCAACCTATGTGGAACTTTCTCTTTTCCACACAGTGAAAGCATATAGAGGGAATGCAAAGTAGTTCCCATTGTACAATAAATTACATATTAAAGTCCATTGGCATCCATGGAACACTTGTTTCAGATATCACAGCAATTGGGACAAAAGCTGGTTATTGAGAAAGGCAGAATACCACATTGAACTTAGCATACCTTTATTTTCTTTTCAAGTGAAAAGAACTCTTAGATTCCATTAAAGACATTTTCTGGACATATGCATTGAAATTTCTCCTCCCCAACTTTCAAATGCTGTCTTATGTTTCTGAACATATTGGCCTTATTATAAACTCTAGAAGTTGTTATTGAAACTATTAAATTGCCTAGATAATTGGGAATCTAAACCACTATAGCCAATTAATATAGTATGATAATGCATTTGAGTGAAGATCTTTGGACGACAGTTCAGCTTTACAACCTAGAGGTAAAACCAAACAATTTCATGAGACAAGAATTACTTTAATGTATTATTTCTTTTTTAATATACTATTAAAATGCTAAAACTAGTTTAAAATGAGGAATCAGGACAAAAATATATGATACTCTCCACTCTAAAGTCTCTTTGATGGTAAGAAAATATTGGTTTATATTTTATCTGAGTCTTCTCAATCCATCTTCTCTTTACGTTACATTGGTGGTATCATCAAAGCTAGAAGGAACTTTGGCTCAATTTCAGACTCCATAATTCACATTTTCTATGGCCTTATGTTCATGAACTTCTTTGGGTTTGAGTTTCCTCAGCTATAAATCAGGAAAGTATGAGAGTGCTTGTATAACATTTCAAGAGACTGGAGAGGAAGCATGAGTGAGTAGTTAGTGTCCAGTTAAAGTCTGTTATAGTAGTCCACTTGAGAATGATTCTACCTTTTATAGTGATGTAGAATCAGAGATGGAGAGAAATGAACTGATTAAAGAAGAAGATAGTTGTATAGGATAAAAGAAATTCAAAGTAAAGTAGTGAATTGAAAATTTTTGCAGAGTTTCTATAGTATTCTAAGAGAAGAAGTTAGGTCAATGACTCTGTGTTAATTATAATAATATTTAATGGTCATTGAAGGCTTACTACGGTGTGTATTAATAAAAGATGAGTGATACTATTTACATTATTCAGATGGGAAAATTAAAATCTGAGAAGTTAAGTACCTTGTCAATATAAAAGACTAATAAGTGGAAACATCTGGATTTGACTATATCTAACTGCAAAGTCCAAGTCCCATTAGTAGGTACCGTACCAAACTATGTAGTAAGAGTACATGGTCATTATTTTATCACGTTATTGGAGAACATTATTAATGTTCTTTAGGATACTGAGTTTACCTTCTACATTTGAAAAAAGAATTTCTTCTTAGATTAGATATTTGGCACACATGTTTCTAGAACTGCTTCATCCAATGTTAAGTCTTTGTTGTGGTTGAAGAAATGGATATCATTCCTTGTCTTTAATGATTTCTTAATGCAACTCTTGATTATGACTATAAATTATTTAGAATCATTAAGTAAATAGCATAATCCAGCATTTTAGGCCATTTAGTGAAGGTCATTAAAATAACCATTATATTGATTAAAAATGCTTACCGGTATAGTTAATATAAATAGTGATCTAACTTATGCCATGTGCATAGGAATAGGCCACATCAGAGCATGAAGCAGTATGCACAATAGCATTTGGGATCCTGGCTAATCAAACAACAGCAGCTTTTTACTAATTAAGTGACTGTGATTTGATCGCTAAAGGCATTGGTTTTTCAGAACTCAAATGACAAGACACATACACATGTTTATTCACAATACATTCTTTATTTTATATAGTCTTCATTGTATGGGTTATAATTCTGTTCCCTTCCAAAGAAAGTTAAACAAGCTATCTTTCCCTGTTTGCTAAGACTTCTTTCAGCTCATGTGCATTCATAACAGAGAACATATAGGATCTTAAGAAAAAAAATATTAAGACTGTCCAATTCCATTATCAATTAGGCCCTTGCAGGTTTGAAACTTTATACAGTAGAAAGGAATAATGAACTGAGACTCAGATAGTTTACTTCTACTACTTTTTTTAAAATTTCAGCCTTGATCAAGTCACTTAATCTTAGTTTTCTCACATATAAAATGAGGAGGTTGTATAATTTAAAGTATCTTTCATCTATGATATCCTAAGACCTGATTACCTAAATTTAATCTCATAAAGTCTATATAAGTTTATTGAAATAATCTGTGAAGTTTAAGGTTGATTCCAAATTTATCTATTTGAGGTATCAGTTTCTTTCAGGATGGCTGCCTGCATTTCTACCCTGACTTCTTATAAAATATTAGATGTTTGGTTCTCTATAGAAAATAGAAATATTTTTTAGTCATGGCATACAATTTTATTAATTTTCTTTATTTTAATCAGTAGTCCTTAATTATAGAGATTTGGCAATATCTAGAGACATTTTGATTGTCATAAATTGGAAAATGCTACCAGTGTCTCGTAGGGAGAGGAAAAGGATGATCATTTACACTTTACAATCCACAGTACAGACCCATAATCCCAATAAAGAATTATCCTGCTGAATTGACCTGTGATAGCACAGTGGATAAAGTGTCAACCTGGAATGCTGAGGTTGCCAGTTCAAAACTTTAGGCTTGCTCAGTCAAGGCACATGCAAGAAGCAACTATGAGTTGCTATCCTTGCCTCTTCCCCACCTTTCTCTCTCTTCCTCCTCTCTCTAAAAAACAATAAGCAAATCTTAAAAAAAAAGAAAATAAAAAGAATTAACCTGCTCAAAATGTCAACAGCGCAAGATTGAGAAATTCTAAACTTAATATGTACTTTAGAGTGCTGAGGAACTTGGGTGGAAGTCTTACTTTTGTATCAAATATTATAAGGCACACTACAGGGAAAATATATAAATCTATTTATTAAGTACGTTAAAAGCACCAAGAAAAATTTAGTGGTAAGTTATTATTTTCAGTTTTTACAAAGACATATTGGAAACACAGGGGTTAGATGGTAATTGACGACTCTGGCAAAAGCAGACATGAGTTTATATCCCAGCTTTGTCATTGGATGGTTATATAATCTTTGGAAACTTATTTTTCTTTTTGAGTCTCTATTCTCTTATCTGAAAAGGTGTTTAATTATGCCTTTTCATTGTTATAAGACTTAAAATAGAGGATTAAGTGCATAAAACTAAAAGCTATTTAAAAATGACAAATGACATGGTTATGTTAACAATGATTTTAGTGAATAATATGATTTTGTTCATTGCTTTACTAAAAAAGAAAACAGAATCAAATTTATCTTTGTGCCAGTTCTTTGACTTATTTATTAAAACTTTACAGCTGAAAATGAATAGTAAGATATACTTCCATTGCTTATTGAAACTAGAAGAGAAAATAAAACAAAAACAACTTTAGAAAAGCTTTTTCCCAAATAAAAAATATATGGAAAAAAGTAACTTCATATGCTATAAAAAAAGAAAGTAATTTCATATATAGAAACTGGTGCCAAAATAATAAATAGCATTGGAAAGATACTGTAAAGAACTCTATTGAAGAAGAGATACTCCTAAAATTATTAAAATCTCCCACAAATGATCAGAAATAAAAGCTGCAGTTGAAAGATGGCTAGAAAAGTATTGGCAGTTGATCTGAGAACCATTTTTTCCATGTGTTTCGTTTCTAAACATTTCTTATTTTCTGCACTAACATCTCTTGCAAGGGTCAGTAATCCTGACCATAAAACATTGTACTGTAGAACAGTGAATACACAGACACCTGATAGCTAAGCTCCCTGAAAATCTCAGTTTAATATCTGTAAATCAGTGCTATTCTTTTCCAGTATGAGCAGTCTTTTTCCCAAAGGAATCCTGCCTAATGAGTAGGAGTGCTTTGTTTGACAGAGTGCAGAAGTACTTCTTAGGTGTTTTTCCCCTTTAGCAAACTGTTGGGAAGATGGAGGAGTATTCAGCATGAGGTATGCTGTCATTATATTTATTCCGGGCCTTTTCAGAACTATAATTTATTTCTGTGCCAAAACAATATGAATTGTTAAAAACTTTATTGTCTGTGAAATGAAACAATTGAACTGCATCCCTATTGAATAATGCACATATCTTAGCTAAGAGAATGCTATTTTCTGAATTAAAGAAATACTTTTTTTTTCCGAAACAAAATACCTAAAAACTTTATCGGTACATTTTTAAGGGCTACTCCCCTAGTTGGATCTAAAATGAACTTTTGAAAAATGTCAGTAATTCCCTGAAAGCTCTCAACACCTTTAATTTAGAATAGATTAGCCTGACCAGGCGGTGGCGCAGTGGATAGAGCGACGGACTGGGATGAGGAAGACCTAGGTTCGAGACCCCGAGGTCACCAGCTTGAGAGCGGGCCCATCTGGCTTGAGCAAAAGGACCCATCTGGCTTGGGCCCAAGGTCACTGGCTCCAGACAGGGGTGGCTCAGTCTGCTGAAGGCCCGCGATCTAGGCACATGTGAGAAAGCAATCAATGAACAACTATGGTGTCGCAACGGCAACGAAAAACTAATGATTGATGCTTCTAACCTCTCTCTGTTCCTGTCTGTCTGTCCCTGTCTATCCCTCTCTCTGACTCTCTCTCTGTCCCTATAAAAAAAAAAAATAGAATAGATTATATCCACTATCTGCTATCTTTTTATTAAGATAATGTTTTTTTTTCTGAGAATGAACACTTAACTGAAATTAGTGTCTAATTTTATACATATAGAAACACTTTATTGTATATGGAGCCTTCTTTAGAGTAAGTAAGACCAGATCATCCTCTTTATGAAAAAGAAATGAGCAAGTTGGGTAAGGAAACAAAAGTCTAAAAAATGAGCACTAGGCACAATTAGCAGATCTGTCGTCTTCTGTGATTCTAAGTCAAAGAAAAAGGTAATTTCTGGTTATTGAGCACCCATTATAGGTAAAGTATTCTTCTGTCATGTCCACATATGTTCTTATGGAATCCTCAGTGCCACCATGTAGGGTGAGTATGACCACATGGTGTGTATTTCACAGATGAGGATTCTATGAGGGTACTGAGTCACCAACCGGCTAAGCTCATTCAGCTAGTGTGTAGTTTTGAATTTGAGTTCAAATGTGAAGGTATCTAAAGCTTAATGCTCTTTCCTCTAAATTACATCCCTTGCATTTTTGTCATTGTGGTTGTTATTATTACTTTGTATGTGTGTTTATTGAAACACTCTGAATACTGCTCTGAATTTCCACTGTGAGAGGAGTTCTTCAGGGACAGGAGCCACTCTTGCACATTTCAGTGGCTCATCAGATATTCAGTATAGTGACTGGCTATATCAGATGGTTGCTGCCTGTAAATATTTGTTAATTAGATGCCAAGACTGAAAATATTCGTGAGGTATGTCTACCTCCATTTGTCAGACAAAGGTGGTAGAATGGCATACCTGTCAAAACATTTAGATGTTCTGAAGATCAATGCTACGTAAATGTGTAGTTATATTTCTACTGCAGTGACAAGGTTTACGCAATTGACACTGAGGGCTCTAACATGTGTAAACAGTGCTTAACTTCTGTCTACTTGAATCACTTTACCAAAAATAAAATAATCCTTTAGGTATATGTTCAGAAGTTGCATTTGTTAGAACAACATTAATATATGTATAATTTCAAAAGAAGCCATTTACATGTACCCACGTAGTGCGAGCCTTTGTTAATGTGTAATGGGGAAAAATAAACTGGAATTACAAAATCTATAACAATTGTGACCAATTCTTTTGGTAAATTGTTTTCAAACTGAGGTTTGTTATAATTATTCACTTTTTTAAAATTTGTAATTGCTATTAGTTTCTAGCATCCATTCATATTCTAATAGAATACTGCTCAAACATTTTGTTCAGATGCCTCACCTCCTTCTTACTAACCACCTGGAAGGCAGAGAATGATTATTCATCTTTGTATCACAGCAGGCGGTTAATGGGTAGATTCATGCATTTCCATACTGTTGCTCGTGATTGAGGATGCAAATTGTGGTATAACTAGAAAAAGCATCATTCTGAACTGGAAACTTTAACCTCAAATTTTCTCTTAATGTATTTTAACTGAGTTTTTGTTTCTTAAGTTCATAAAGCCTTTTTGACAGTCGTATTCTGTTGACATACAATAGACAAACACAAGTTAAGGATCTTTTCTAAAAATTTATGTTGTCAGCCCTGGCCAGTTGGTTTAGTGGTAGAGTGTTGGCCAGGTGTGTGCAAGTCCCAGTTCAAGTCCCAGTTCAAGTCCTAGTCAGGGCACTCAGGAGTTGCACCCATCTGCTTCTCCACACCTCCTCCATTGCTTCTGTCTCTCTCTCTCTCTCTCTTTTTTTCTCCTCCTCCTCCTTCTTCTTCTTTTTCTTCTTCTTCTTCTTCTTCTTCTTCTTCTTCTTCTTCTTCTTCTTCTTCTTCTTCTTCTTCTTCTTCTCCTTCTCCCTTCCCGCAGCCATGGTTCGATTGGAACAAATTGGCCCCAGGTGCTGAGGATGACTCCATGGCCTCTGACTAAGGTGCTAAAAAATGGCTCCAGTTGCAACAGAGCAAGGGCCCCAGCTGAGCAGAGCATTGTCCCCTAGTGGGCTTGCTGGGTGGATCCTGGTTGGTGTGCATGTGGGAGTCTGTCTCTGCCTCCCCTCTTCTCACTAAAAAAACATTTTAAATTAAAAAATTACATTCTCTATTAATAGGATACATTGATAAAATTCTATGATGGAAGTTGACAGCATGCCTGATATATTTGTAATAAAACAATTTCTTGTTTTTGAAGGAAAAATTGAGTTAAGTTAGAAACAATACAGTTCCATTTTAATTAAAAGATGCCAGAGTTTAAGGAACTTTTCTCCTCTACAGAGGTGTGATTAACAGATCAATCATGCCCTAACAAGGACTCTCTTGGTGATACTTTCTTTCTTTGAAAATGATCCCAGCTCTTTCTGGATGTGTTGTAAATTCATTGCTATCCTGAGGGGAAAACTCTGCTCCAGTGACAAATTTAAAAAAAAAATGCTTACATTTGCATGAATTCTACTAAAATGATAATAAAGATGAACAGCTTTATTTATAATATTAGTTTGTTTTTTATGATACCTATCACCAAAACATTTTGAATTCTACAAACTTTGCTTTTTGTTTTGTTTTGTTTTTGTTAGTGTGAGAGAAAAAGGGAGAGAGAGAAAGAGAGAGAGAGAGATGAGAAGCATAAACTTGTAGTTGCATCACTTTAGTTGTTTGCTTCTTACATGTGCCTTGGGTGCAGGGGCTCCAGCCAAGCTAGTGACCCCTTGCTCAAGCCAGCAACCTTGGGCTCAAGATAACAACCTTTGAGCTCAAGCCAATGACCATGGGATTGTGTCAATGATCCCAAGCTCAAGATAGAGACCTTGGTGTTTTGAACCTGGGACCTCATCGTTCCAGGTTGATGCTCTGTCCTATGCACCACCACCAGTCAGTCAGTCAATGTAGTTTTAAAAGCATTATTAGAACTATTGAAAATACACATCTATGAACAAAGCAGTCATAATTCTAATTTATGTAAAAAGAAAATGTTAATATTATATTGTATATTGCTTAAGATCAATTTCCTTGTACATATTCAGGAATAGGAACATTTTGGATTTTGTAATGCGGATGGCCGAGGCCAGGCAGGTTCACATTGGATTAGGGCAGACAGTAGAGAAACTGCAGAGCCAAAGAGAGTTGGGCCATTCCGTTTAATAAAGTCTCACAACGGTGGACAAGCACACAGGAAACCACCTCTCAGGCAAACAAACAGCAACAAGGGCCCCTCACAGTGGCCGGCATGCAATTCATGCACCTGCAATCCTCCAGAGTACAAGCGCCCATAGCCTTATATAGGCCATACCACGTGCTCACTCACTAATCTGGCAAAGTGCTTTCAAGCTGGTAACCCCACAAGCAAGCCTAACACAGCTGCCCCACATCATGCATTTCTGTCAAGAATATGAGAGGAATAACATCATATTCTGCATAGTACATATCATCAAGGGTTTTGTGATGTCTTATGTCTTTTGACTAGTCACATTATCCACCTTGAACAAGTGGATAAGGTGGTGTCTTCTGGGTTTCTCCACTGTAGAGTTGATGTATTTCCATTTGTAATTAATAGGTACCTTGGAAGAGATACTTTGAGACTATACAAATATCTTTTTTGTCTTTCCCCATTTGTCTGCAGCAATTATTACTGTGGCATTTGTCTGAAGTTTTTTTTTAAAATTTACTTCCCCTCTGCATTAATGGTACATATTTTAAATGATTTGTTTTTATTTTAAATTATGGAATCATGAAAAATTCAGAAAATAATCAAACTGTTAACTAGGTCCTTCTCAACCTGTTTTAATAAATTGGTAATATTTTCCCATTAACTTTAGATCTCTTATTTTTCTATACAATGTTTTTTGTTTTGATATTTCTTTAGCAATAAAACATAATAGATATATCTAAATTTCTTTCTCCTATCCCTTTAGTCTCCTTCCCATTCTAGGGACTTGGCATTTATTAATCACATGCATTTTAATTACATATATGATCATAGATGTTATAAAATATAATGCATTACAAATTTTTATCTAAACCATATCATATGTATAAAACTACATATACTTTATTTGTTTTTACCTATCAACATTAATATTATGTCTTTTAGATTTAACAATGTTGCTATAGAGAGATCTAGCCTATTTTTCAGTTATTTTAACTGCTGGGTAATAGTCAAGGAAATATACTTAAGATTCAACATTTATTCAGCATATGTATTGAACAATTACTTGGAGCCAGAGAATGTTCTCTTCTTTATCTATAGAAAAGATCCATTAAAGAGAAAGAAGATTTACATTTTAAGTACAAATATTGAAAGAGTGTTTATAAAAGCAAATCTTGGAACCATAAAAATCTCTTAACTTAATCATATTGTTATATTCTCATGAAAAAGGAAAAAAATAAAGGCAAATAAAGTAAAAAGATGGATGTGCTTAACTTGAGAGGGGGGATGGTTTCACAATGTAGATGTATATCGAGTCATGATGTATATTTTAAATATCCTATAATCTTGTCAGTTATGTCTCAAAAAGGCTGAAGATGCCACATCTCACTTAGTCATTTATGTAATCTAAAAATGTATATTATCTGTTGTAGATACTATGGTATATATACATTAAGCTTTCCTTTAAAAGCTTACAGTCTAGAAGGGAGAGACAGATCTGTGAATAGTAATACAATTGTCTAAATGAAATAACTGGCATCATTCCAGATTATCATGAATTCAGAAAATAGGCAGTGATCATCAAGATTTTGTTTAAGGAGAATGTAATTGATAACTGTCAGCTGTTAAATACAGTACAAGATTTGTCAGTTTTGCCAGGCTTTCAAAGGAGAAAAGGAAATGACTGTTAATAGTGGCAATGAGCAGGGTAATACCAAGCACACAATTTAAAATGAGTGCATGAGAGAGTATGAGAAAGTAGGTAAGGTAGTGGGAAGGTTGACATGAAGGAATAATACCAAAGCACAACAGAAATAGAAGTCGTATATGGAAGAAATGTTCAGTTATTGTCGTTTTCACTTGGTGGCCAACTATGTGTGCCCTGTGGGAGTACAACTCTGTGTGAAATCTTGGCTTGGCCCTTTCAGGGGTATGGCCAAAGGCAATTCACTTCCTCACTGTTTTAGCATTCTTTAAATCTTTAATATGGGAATGCTAATAATTAGTTAAAGGGAGGGTATGAGAATATAATAGGGTGGCTAAAGCTCAGGCATAGCACAAAACAAGTTGTAAATTTAAAGCTGCCATCGCTATATTTGCATGCCATGTTTGCTATGTTTTATTTTCCTTGTAACATAGTCATTATAATCATTTTAAGCAAGAAAATAAAAGTGATTCTTTTCTTTAAAAAAAACTGGGACTAGGTAAGTTTAATTGAGACAATCATTCTTTTATTTAATACATCAAGTTACACAATTTACGGTTTTTGTTTGTCCATTTGTTTGTTTGTTTTAGTGAGAACACTTATGTTCTGTTCTTTTAGCAAATTTCAGTTAAGTAAGATAATATCATCAAGTATAGGTACCACGGTATACATTAGATCTTCAGACATTATTCATTTTGTAGCTGAAAGTTTCTACCCTTTTACCAACCTCTCCCTACATGCTCCTCAACCCAGCCCCTGGAATGCACTTTTTGTTTTTCTCAGTCTGGTTCATTTCACTTTGTATCATATGCCCAAGTTTCATCCATTTTGTTATAAATGGCAGGATTTTCTTCTTTCTCATGGATGAATAATATTCATATATGAATATTACATGCATTCACTATATAATATTCATATATAATGAATAATATGGCTGAGTAATATATATATGAATATATTATATATATATATATATATATATATATAGTTGTTTCCATATCTTAGCTGTTGTGAATAATGCTGCAGTGAACACTAGATTACGGATATATCTTCCATGTTCTGCTTTTACTCCTTTCAGATAGGATTATTGCATCATATAATAACTCTATTTTTAGTTTTCTAAGAAACCTTTATACTATTTTTCATAGTGTCTGCACCAATATACATTGCCAAAATAATTGCATTATTAATCTAAGAAAGAACAGTGTGGTGGCAATTTAAAATGTGACGTGAAGGAATGTAAGAGACAGTAAGACTTCTTAAGAAAGTGTTATATTTTGTTGATTATATAAAGAAGGCAACACTGCGATTTTTTCATATATTGTGCATAGTAGTTTTCTAGGGATGTTGTAACAAAGTATCATGAACTGGATGGCAGAGAACAACAAAAAGTTATGTTCTCGCAGTTCTGGAAGTCAGAAGTTTGCAATCAAGGTGTTAGCAAGGGTGTGCTCACTCTGATGCCACTGATCCACTATAATGGATCTAACTTCTGGTAGTTCTTTGGTTTGTGGCAGCATAACTCCAGTCTTCTAATGATGGTTTCCCTGTGTAAATATACATATCTGTAGCTTTCTTTTTATGTGGACACCAGTCATCTTGGCTTAGCGGCCCATCCTACTAGAGTAAGACTTTTTTTTTTTTTTTTACTAATTCCACCTGCAATGACCCTCTTTTCAAATAAGGGCACTTTCTAAGGTACTGGAGGTCAGGACTTCAACATATGAATTTGTGGATTTGTGGGGACACAATTCAACCTATAACAATATTCTTTCTAAGTTGAGGTGCAGATGGTGAAGTGGTCCTTTCTAGTATCATCACTGTGTAAGCACACAGGGTAAGAATTCATAACTACTTTTTAGTTATAATGTAAATTTTCTGATAGAACCAGCTTCTTCTGCTCATTAAGGAATATGCATGTATCTGCATGTCTAGAATTTAACATACTAAAATTAAGTGTTGGCTTTATTATGATAGTTAGAGTATGGATTACCCCCCCCCCCCCAAAAAAAATTGTCTTTAAGTTGATTTCTCCTATAAAGAGAAAGCAGTTATATTCAAAACATCAATGAATTTCTCAAAACTGATACATTTTTCTCCTGCATCTTGATTTCCATGTAATTTGAACACTATAATTATATTCCGAGCACAAAGGAAGTTTAGCAAATGCTTGGGGTTTTGATGTGATTATGAAGACCACATCATGTGACACGAGTGGAGCACTGGGTTGCTTTACTGTACTCATTCCATTTATTTTAACTCTTAGCCCATTTGTTGATGCTAAAGAGATATTACTTTAAACTCACTAGGTCTCATTTTAACTTCGATAAAGAATGAAAAAGTGATGTTCAACTCATTTATTTACAGGAGGATTATAAAGTGTTTTCTTCCTGGAAGAATAATGTTGGGCTTTGAATAAAAATGTCGTGCTTTTGAGCATAATGATAAGAACTAGGAGTGTGCTATTAATTAGTAATTATAAGTTATTGGCAGTATTTTCAGAAATACTGTAAGTAGCTCCATTTAAAAACAAATGAACAAAGTGTACGTATTTATTGTTGGGAACAAAATTTCATTACCGAAGGTATACTTTTTCATATATTGCACTAATAAATAGTTTTGAAAGCCCTTTGCAAATTTATCAAAATGTCATCTTCAGGTACTGGGTTGGAAAATTAGTAACTGCTGGAGTGTGTGACTGTTGAAAGGTGTCACTATATGCAAGGGCCTCTCAGCTTTTTGCTTCCAGCCTAAAGTAAAGATGTTAATCATTAGTGTTGAGATTGGAAATGTCAGAAGTTTTTAGCATAAAAATAAAGGTTCAGAGTTGCATACTGTAAATTCCAATGTACAAAACAGAAACACAGTGGTTCAAAAGTACTCAAATAAATTATGATCGTGAAGAATGACATAGACATCAGCTTTATTATGTATAATGGCAGATTTCTTAATTTTATTCTTATAAGACAGTTTGCTTTGACTTTTAATTTCTATAGAGTGTTTGATGGATGTTGTATTGTTCATCCACACATTACACATTTACCATTCATTCTTAAATACATATGTGGCCATTAATATTTTGGGGTAAATATATTTTTTCTTCCCTGACAAAATTCTTAGTTAGTGGAAAAGCTCTAATGAATTATATAGGATTGGATCAGTTTATATTAACATTGTTAACCACACAGGAAGAGAGAAGACCTAGATACAAAATGACCCTATGTCTCACTATGCATGTTATAATATTTTTCCTGCCACCTTGCATTTGGCTCTTTGTTCAGTTTCCCAACACGTTCACATATATATATTTTACTCATCATTCCTCTCCATGATGCAGGTTAAGTAGGTAAGAAATATATTTGAGAGTTAAGGAAACTGAGCCTCCGGTACTTTTAGTACCTGACCCAAGGGCAAATGCAGGCTAACGTGTGAAAGATCTGTGACTAGAATTTGGATCTTCTAGAGGCCGTGAGACTGGGTAATGAAGCTAGAAAAATTTCATGGCAAGTAGAATAGGGAAACAGACAGATAGCTGAGCAAACTAGCTGAACAATTCTCAGCCAGATGCAGAACCTCATCTCCCTGGAGATAATATGTAGGCCTCAGTTGTATTTTAGCTCCAGGCCCAGTTACAATGACTAATGACTCCCTATCCTGAGGTGAACCAATATGAATTTTTTATTGAAATCCTTCCCTAAACTCCCATTCTTTAAAAACAATCAAAACAAAGAACCCATCCCACTCTCCCTCTTGACAGCCCTCTTGTCTGTGCCTTTCCCTTTTCTCTTCCCTTCTTCTTTCTTCCTTTCCTCTTCTTCCTTCTTCTCTCCTTCCTCCTTCCACTCTTCTCTCATCACAGACCTGTATCTCTGAGACTTGCACCCAGGGGAGCAGTGGGCAGTGACAGCTTCTCCCGGGCCAAGCCCCTGAGAAGGCACACTTTTCTCCAGCTTCCCAGTGTAAGCCCATTTCATTCCAATAGTTTCCTAGGGAGCCAAGGCAGGCAGCCCTGCCTAGGTTTTCATGTTCCTTCCTCTATTATAGGTCCTTCCTTGCCTCACTGTCCCTGAGCTTTAATAAACTTACCCTCAAAATCACCTGGAAAATTTCATGTTGTGAAATTTTTCCTGCACAAAGTCCAGAACCCGCATACTTCCTGCTGGGCCTAAAAGTAGACCTGAAGGACTAGATCTCCTTCCTGTCCAGTAACAGTCAGTGCTATACTACAAAGTATTGTAGATAAAATATTTTAAGTGCAGAATATAGGCTTAGAGCATAGCAGAGTTCAAACAAGCAAGGAATAGTTTATTTATAGTCATGAAGCTATACTGGTCCTTAAGATTATAGCAGAATAAGATTTGGGATTTACATGCTACCTTTCTTTCAAAGAGATTAGAGGTATTTTCAAATGTTGTTAATCTATACCTGTGAGATAGCAGGTGGTGGCTACTATAGTAGATGAAGACAGACCCAAATTGTTGTGGAGACAATGACTACTCAGAAAATACATGGAGTGCACCAGGGACCTAGGGTGGACAGCCTCACAATCCCCTATACAGGTTTCATGAAAACAGCCCCGACCCCCAGTCCTTATGGTTTTTTACTGATACAAACAGAAGAAGGGAGGAGAATGAGGAATTCAGGAAGAACTTCTTTAGAGCAGATAAAAGGGCAAGGGAGTAGCTCATATATCCCCACCTACTGATGAATCAGAATTGCTAGTTCCATCCCTATGTGCTGCATTCAGCACAGTGCTGCTTTCAGTACTTTTGTCAGTGAAGCCACTATGGCTTTTGCCTCAGGGCACTGAACTCTGTCTCTGTTTTATGTTCCTATTCAGGGTTTCTATACCAAATGCTTCAGGAACTGACACCAGATGATACAGAAATTTTTGGACAGGTGAAGATTAAATCTTGGCTGAATTTTAAATGTCTTTGGACAAATTATTAAACCTCTGATAGCATCTGTGCTTTATCAGTACTATTGGGATGCTGGTAATACCTCCTGGATAGAGTTGACTTTAGGATTAAATGAAGGAACACATATAAATTGCCTAAGACAGGCCCGACACACTTAAGATGTAGTTCTTCCTTCTCTCTCTTCTTTTCACCACCTCTTTTTTATTTTAGCCTCAGTTACTTCCCTGAAGCCTACTATGTATCTAATTACTATAGTTATAGAACAGTAGTTCTTAACCTTTTTTGAGGTACCGAACCCACCAGTTTCATATGCACATTCACTGAACCGTTCTTTAGTTATAAATAAAATATATATTTTTTTCCCAAATTCAAGACATAGGTATATGTTTTTTTACTGGTGCACAAAATGGCCATGCATGAACATCACCTTGCTCAAAGAACAAAACCAACAGAGTGCATGAACTCACAACAAATTACGGTATTACTTTATTCTGACCTCCGCAGCAGAGGCTTCTCCGAACTCCTGAGACTGACTCATTGAACTTCTAGGGTTCGATAGAACCCAGGTTAAGAACCACTGTTATAGAATTTTATAGTTTTATTAAGTGTAAGTACCTACTAGTGTGTACCTCTTTCAACTGTATTGTTTATTCCCCTTGCTTAAAAATAGAGATCAATGTCACTTTATAACAACACTTATGATTATGCATTACTCATTATTTGAGAAGCATTTTAGAAAAAGACAGACCTTTAGGGATTTGTAGGTTTTGCTCACTTAAATTAAGTCTTGTCAATAAACAGTTGATCTCTCAGAATATAAGAATTTGGAATGACTCAGTTATAATTTTACTTTTTTTTATTAAAAATTATTTTTTTTTCGAAATTAAATTTAATGGTGTGACATTGATTAATAAGAGTACATAGGTTTCAGGTGAACATCTGTACACCATTTGAACTGTTGATTGTGTTGTGTTCCCATTATCCAAAGTCAAATCATTTTTCATCACAATATAGTTGTCCTGCTTTTCTTTCTTCCCTCCTACCCCCTCTCCCAGGTATAATTTTAAGAACCAAAGCAAGGGAGCTGGTTTGTGATAGATAAAGGTTGTCTTTTTTAAAGAACTGAATGGAGATTTTAGGAGATTATATGGGCAATTTAAAGATTTACATTATCATTATCAATTTTTTCCCTCATGAGTAATGTGGAATAATTGGTCATGATTAAAATGTCATTTTCTTGATATTATAAAATGTATCCCTGAGTCATTAAGCAAACTTAGTTGCCAAAAGACATAATGACCAAATTGTGAAGCATGTCTCCAAAGACAGTAATTTTAGTTTGAGCATAATTTATTTTGAGTTATTTTTTGGCAATACTTAGATACCAGTGCTAGTTAATTCTTGTTCCAATCCTTAATATATAATGAGTAGTCAGTCATGTTACCCACAGAGAGCGATATAATGTCTTCCCAATTGCTATGATAGATTCCTTGTATATTCATTCTGAAGCAATATCAGGGCATTAGGGCATATGTTAAGAGAAGTGGTTTTCAAGTATAGCCTCTTTTACTCTTTTATAAATACTCATCTGATATGTCAAGGTGGCATGACCTACTGACCATGATGTTTAAAATAATATTAAAATACAAAATTTTTCATAAAAAGTAGTGTTAAGCATGGTGGCAAGTATCTTACCTACATTATTGTATTTAGTTCTTAAAATAATCCTATAAATTCAGGAGTATTATCTCACTTTACACACAAGGAAACTTGGACTTGAAAGGAGTATCTAGTTAATTTTAAGAAACCAGTTAAGCATCAGAATGTAATCTTTATCTACAATATCCACTTTTTCAAAAATACATGTGGTCACCCAGTAACCATTAAGTGTCTAGAGATTCATGTTAGTGTCATAGAGTTTTCTTTTATTTTCTGGAGTAAGAAGAAGAAAAGAAAAAATATGTAAAATTAAAAAAAACCTTCTTGTGTCATATTTCTGTAAATGATGAAAAAAGATGTAAGAACAATCAATATTAGAATGGGCTCATCTGAAAGATTATTTTACATGTGCATTAGTTAGTCATTGTGTCAAAGATATATATAGGGACCTTATTGTGTACCAAACATGATGCATTCACATTATTCTCCAACTTATATAAATAGGGAAGCTGAGATTTAGGGAGTTGAAATAATTTACCCAAGGTCACAAGGGCTTAACTGAAAAAGCTAAAATTTAAACCAATCTGAATGACTTTAAAGTTTTTCCACTTAATTGCCATGTTATCTCTTGGGTTGAAAAGCAATTCCTATAAGTTAAAAATTAGTGTTAAATGTTAAACATGTTTATTGAAATCTATTAAAAATTTTGTTGAATAAAAGACTTCCTTTTAGAAATAAATGGTTGACTATGTGTCTGCATAAAATACCATTACAAATGAGTTAATAGCACAATAGTATGTTAAGAATTGAAGCTCATTAATTATTAGGGTAGTTTTTAAAATTTATTGCATAAAGACCTTCCTAAAGTTCTTTTTTCCCATTATGTGGTAACTAAGAGAAGGCAAAAGAATTTAGAGTTGTAGTTGAGATGAGGTATATGTTCGTAAACTTGGAGAAAATGATCCAGATTAAGCTAGGTTTTTTGGCCCCTTGAAATCTGTAATGAATGGTAACAATAAGGATTTGTGATCTGTTTTTATTGTTACAGGAAATCAAATTTTTTCCATGTTTCTGCATGATAAGGTTATTCAAGTTAACTAAATGTCTTTATTTTTCATTCAAATTCTATCAATCAGATTGTAGCATTATTTTCCTCATGCAGACTAGAAGTTTTGATTAGTAGCTTAATGCCTTTAATATATAAAATACACTTATATTAGTAGCTGCTGTTTGTTAGTCATAAGAACATGAGGTTTAGATTTAGTACACAAGAATTCAGAAGCAATAAAAGGGAAAGGAATCCTTGTTGATTAAGTATTTGAAAATAATTGCACTAATGTCTAAGTCTTCCTTTTTTTTCTTTATTATTAATTTTAATGGAGTGACATTGATTAATTAGGGTACATAGATTCAGAGAAAATATCTACAGGTTATTTTGACATTTGATTATGTTGCATACCCATCACCCAAAGCTAAATTGTCTTTCATCACCTTCTATCTGGTTTTCTTCATGCCCCTCCCTGCCCCCCACCCCTTCCCTCTCCTTCATCCATCCCCCCAACAAACAACCACAATCTTGTCCATGTAAGTAGATCTTTCACAATAAATATTTTTCTCCAAACAAGGATGAATATAAATATAATATACATATTTTTTCTTTTTGGTCTTCAAAGCATTTGATTTTTAAGATGCAAGAACCCCAAGCTCATTTCATGCACATACATCTCTCAATTGACCAGCCAGATCAATCTCCAGAACTAATAATTACAGTAAATTTAGAAGCTTTGGGTTGCAGATGTAAACCGAGCAATTTATTATAATAAATGAACAACCTCCCCCAGCTCTGAGAAGTCTTTAAGTAAAGAAAGTCATTAAAAAATCAAACCATAGGTAAATAAGAAAAAAGTGGTTATAAGTACGGAAAATATCAATTTACCCGTACTTTCAACCAATTTTTATCCTTGGTGACTGCCAATACTTTATTACCTACCATTTATTGATGACAGAAATCAAGCTAGATATCTTATAAATATCTACTTTAATGTTCTAAAATTTGAGGGGGTTGGTATGTCCATTAAAAAGTTATGTAACTTGTACAAAGTTATAAAGCTTGGAATTGAACCCAAGCCTACACAATGTAAAAGCCATGGTCCCTTCTTTTATGCCACTTTTAAGTACTGAAATATGTAGCAATGCTACCCTGGCATACAATTTAGCCCTCCCTCCCAAATTAATGATATACTCAGCAAGTTGAATGAAACTCAAGAGAATTAGGCTGAGTGAGGAAAATTGCCAATCTTAAAAGATTATATACTATGTGACTCCATTTACATAACAGTCTTGAAATGAGAATATTATAAAAATGGGGAACAATTTAATGGTTCCTAGGGGTTAGGGAAGAAGTGTAATTGGAAGGGAGAAAGAAGGATGTAGATGTGATTATAAAAAAGCAACACAAGGGATCTTTGTAGTGATGAAATGGTTCTGTTTCTTGACTTTGGTGGTGAATACATGAACCTGCACATGCAATATATATGCATAAAATTATGCACAACACTAGCACCACCCACATATAAACATGTGCACACATACACACATGTACATACATACATACATACATACACATGTAGAAGTATGAGTAAACTGAGGAAATCTGCATGAGGGCAGTGGATTGCATTATTATAAATATCTATCATAAAGTTTTTCAAGATGTTACCATTGGGGAAACTAGGTAAAGAGTACAAAGGGTCTCTTTGCAATATTTCTTTCAACTGCATGTGAATCTGCAAGTATCTGGAAGAAGTTTAATTTTTAGAAAGGTAACAATAGGAGGATGAAGGAGAAGCCTTCAGTGAGCTTTGAAGCCTGCTGATCTTTCCTGCTTTCTGCTTGGCCAGAGATCTGGGGTAGTGATGCCTTTGACAGATTGCAGAATCTGAGGAGGCTAGCAGGCAGATTAATAGGACTGGATGTTAACAAGGTCCAGATGGAAACTGGAACAAACAAGACCTGGTAATGGACAGAATCCTGCTATATTCTAAATCAGTACAACACTCATGTGAAGAATTTTAGCCAGTCTACCCTTCTTGGGCTATGATCATGGCCTTTCAGCCCCTAGTAATTGCTAAAATATAAAGAATACACATGTTTCCTTTTCCAGATAATAAGAATTTTTGTGTAATACACACACACACATATAATAAAGGTAATGTGTTAAATGTGTAACTAATTTTATGCATGTACTTTTGGTGTACTTTTATATAAACTTACATATTGAAAACTCAAATGAGATTTTTATTGTGAACACGTAGTCACTGAACATTGGAAATATTAAGTAAATATTCATCTTTAGACTTAAGAAAGCCTAAACTCCCTCTGAATAGCTCAACATACTCCAACAAAGCAATTGCCATGCTTTTCTATAATTATCTGTCTCATATTTCTCTCCTGACATAGCATGTATAACTGCTGAGTAATATTAAATTTTCAGGGAAAGTGAAGGCTACAGAATTAGAACTAAAGAGCCTGATACTCAGAGAAATAATATTTCCTTAACCAATAGACAAGTGCTTTGTTGAGAAATCAGGACAGAATTTAAGGATGTCCAGGAAGCTGTGGAGTGAAAGGCAGCTACCACCTGGGCCAAAGAAAGTAATTTGGAGACCAAGATTCACCCCTAGGAATACACATAAGGAGCCAGGCAATTACATAGAATGCTGTCTTCCACCAGACCTAAAGGTAGTGCCATCTTGCATTTGCTTGAAGCTAGATGCTAGAATATGTATATAACATCCAGCCTCATCTATAAACATATATAAAATATAAGGAGATTATTTTGCATATAACTCCATGCATTTCACATTTCTTTATTCTGCTTTCATTACTTCATTTCCATTTGTATCTATTTATTAATAAATTTGCAATTTTTATTCAATTTGCCTATAAATTATTGGAAGAGAATTTGTTTTTATTTCTTTAGCAACAATATTTTTTTATAACAGGACAGTTTCTTCACAGATGGACAGAAATATTGTTGCCCAGAAGCCACCATATACATTTGAAAATTATTTAACCAACACATAGAACTTATGCATTCTATTCTGAACATGTGTTCTTCAACAACATTTTGAAAAATATAAATAAAATAGATATAGATATATAAATATTTACTTCTGTGGCAAAAGGAACTATATCAATGGACTATCTCATTGTTAATAAGAGAGACGATGTGTGCTAACCACTCACATAACTTCCTAACAATTATCCTTTCATTGTATCTTAATGCCCACATTTGATAGGTACAGAAATAAAACTTTGGAAATATTAAGTATTTGATTGAAATTCACAAAATTTTCTTGATATGAAATTATATTTGATGGCTTTCTCCAGGGTGCTATTTATTCTGAGACACCACATTGTTATTTTCAGACAAAGAACAAAAATCGATTAAAATATAATTTATTTTTAGTTATCTATAGTTTTTGATACATTAAAAAAATTATGTTTACTTCTGAGTGGGGTTGTATGTGGCTTATGGCCTCAGTTTGGCCCTTCTCTTGCTATATGTGGAAGCAATTATGATATCATCTGTTGAACCAATTCTGTGCTGCATATCAGACATCTAGTCAACGTGAGGACCCACATGCCTTTAATGTGATGAGAGTAGTTCATTCTTACAGGATATTGAATATAGTTATTCAACAAATCTATATTAAATGCCTACTGTTTATCAGTAGTAGTTCTATATACTGGGAAACTAAGATGAATATTACATAGTTCCTGCTCTAAAGGGGTACTCACAAACTAGTAGAAGGAATATATAAGAAACAATAATTACACAGTGTAGTTAGCAGTAGAGATGGTAGAAGAGGCCATTGGTTGTACAAAGAAGGGAGAGCTTATCTTTGCCTAGTAATTTTGATGTCGTAGGGAAACTAGAGCAGGCTTCACAAAGCAACCAATGAATTCTTGGCCTGTTGATGAAGTAGTAGTAATTATCAGTTGCACAAAGGCTGGGGTTCTTTCCCAACACTAATATCCATGCTCTGAGGAGTAAGGATTGCAAGGGTGCTATAATAGTTCACTCTTGCTGTAGTAATTATAGAATAAAGAAGTTGAAGAAGTATTTGAAGATGAAGCTTAGAGAGGTATGTTGGGACCAGATATTAAATAACCTTGTATACTAGTCAAGGGATTTAGTCTTCATTCTCTCGGTAATGAAAACCACTTATGGCATTTTAATTTTTTAAACCAGAAGAGAGATATGGTCAGATATGAATTTCAAAATGATCACTTTGGCAACATCATGGAAAAATATTTGGAAAAACTTGAAAGCAAACTACTAGTTAGGAGGTCATAGACCTATTCTAGTTGAGTAATATTGGGGCCTTCAACTAAAGCATTAACAGTAAGAATTAAGAGAGAAACAAGTACTAGAGATGTTTGAGAAAATGTGTTGCTTTAGAAATGTTGAAGTAGAAAACTTTATAATACTGGGTGGTTCCTCTAATTAAGATAGGTAATATAGTACCCTGGCAGGTGGGCTCAGTGGTGGAGCATTGGCCCAGCGTGTGGAGGTCCTGGGTTCGATTCCTGGCCAGGGCACACAGGGAAGGCACCCATCTACTTCTCCACCCCTCCTGCTCTCCTTTCTCTCTGTTTCTCTCTTCCCCTCCCACAGACAGCCAAGGGCTCCATTGGAGTGGAATTAGTCCAGGCACTGAGAATGGCTCCATGACCTCCACCTCAGGCGCTAGAATGGCTCCGGTTGCAGCAAAGCAATGCCATAGAGGCTGAGCATCGCCCCCTGGTGGACTTGCCAGGTAGATCCTGGTTAGGCACATGCGGGAGTCTGCCTGCCCCACAGCCCCTGCTTCTCACTTTGGAAAAATTAAAATTAAAAATAAAGGATAAGAGAATATAGGGAGTGGAGCAGAGTATAGTTGGGGGTTGAATAAGTTTGGTTTCAGTATGTTGTTGAGTTTGAGAGTACCGTGGAAACAACCAATTAGTAGTGACCTGGTCTGTCAGTGCAAAGATTTCCATTCTGTTGTGTTATAGAGCCTAGATGCAGAAAATGTACAATAAAATTTGAGCAGCTATCTTAGGTTGCTAAAAGACAAGTAGATGGCTTGAGATTTTTGGTGAGAGAAAAATATGATTCACCAGGTTTAGTAAAAAAGAATGAGAACAGGAAGAAACTGATCAGCAAAAAATACACAGATCATAGAATTAGAGTTTCCAGAAAGAATAAGAAAATGAAAGAGCTGAAAATAGTTTAAAGATTTTACAGGGAGAAAAATGCTGAGTCATATATTACTCTACAAATTAGAGTTTATATGAGTCAGTTGCTGAAATTATTCGGGAATAAATGCTACTACAGACGAAGAGGGTAAAAAAACAAAGAACACTGAGAAACTAGGAAATTGGGTAAGTTATTTCCATGTATTGAAATCACTCAAAATTATTACAGGAGTTAGATTGGGGAGGGAGACTATAGCTGTTTTTTGTTTGTTTGTTTCTGTGAATATAGGAGAATAGTCTGAAGATTAGTAAAAGAAATGATTAGAAGGAGGAGTAATAGATAGTATAGTAAAATATGTTGGCTTTGAGAAGTAAAGACTTTTTCTTTTTCTTTCTTTCTTTTTTTTTTTTTTTACAGAGACAGAGTGAGAGTCAGAGAGAGGGATAGATAGGGACAGACAGACAGGAACGAAGAGAGATGAGAAGCATCAATCATCAGTTTTTTGTTGTGACATCTTAGTTCATTGATTGCTTTTTCATATGCATTTTAACTGTGGGCCTTCAGCAGACCTAGTAACCCCTTGCTCAAGCCAGCGACCTTGGGTCCAAGCTGGTGAGCTTTGTTGAAACTAGATGAGCCTGCACTCAAGCTGGTGACCTAGGAGACTCGAAACTGGGTCCTCTGCATTCCAGTCTGACGCTCTATCCATTGTGCCACCACCTGGTCAGGCGAGGAAAGACTTTTTCAAGAATGGAAAATTATATTCTTAAAATTGAAGCCAGAAGCCAGGAAAATGTTTCAAGTACTATCAGTGTTCGTTTTTGTAAATGCTACACCGTAAGAAACTAACTGTGTAAGCATCATCACTAGACTGACTGTGGATGACTGACTTGTGGAAACCTATTCTATGTTCTAAACCAGTGATTTTCAAACGTTTTACTCTTAGAGATTAGTGGAAAAAAAAGAATTATTTAGCGAATTGTTAAGACAGAAATCGCCCTGAACTTAAAAGCAAATTGAACTAAGATCATTGGGTCTGTAGTCTTCTTACATCAATGTGGTTGACTGTTTTGTAGACAAGCATGAAATTTCTGGCTAACCAGTCCATGAACTGGTAGTTGAAATTATGGCATGTTTTATGACAAGTTTTTTGAAAAGTATATGGTGAGGGAACAATTAATTATGATTGTGAGAAAAAGTCAGGGAATGTTCTATAAAAGAGAAAATATTGGATTAATACTTGAAAGGGGTACAGGGTTTTGGCTGGAGGAAAAAGGAAGGAGTTGGAAATATTTTGGAATAGCAAATATTTTGAAGAAAGAGTGTAAAGAAGAGCATGGAAAGACTATGCTGTGGGGTAAGTGACATGTTTAAAAGTTTTTTTTTTCCTTTTGGGTATTGACGTTTGTGCTAATTTATGTGTCTTAGGAATTTTACTAATATATTACTTATTGGTAAAGTAATTCATATAAAGGTATATTAGTATTATTTGAAAAAGAAGATACCATTTTAGAAATAATCAGAAATATACTTTTTGTATAAATCACCACTTTCATAGTTCTAGGAACTCTAAAAGTAAAAGCAAAGATTTAGAAGTAATAGTGAATCTTTAGACTAATTTTAAATGAAATCATCAGTTTTTAAAACAATGTTCTCTATGTAATGAAAGTGGTAAATTTTTAAAAGTCAAAATGACTAAATTCATTTTAAATTCTAATTCTTTGAATGTCAAGTGGCAAGATCATGGTTCATGGTTCTCCTGTTTTGTCAACATCATTTTTTGATAATGATAATATTGCAGCCTATATTTAGAATGTGTTAATGGCAATTAATTGTAGGAGAGGAAGTCTGTTGACAGTCCAGTTAGACCTCGGTCATTTGGGCTATGTGAGGAAACTGAAGTAACTTTGGGGGTTGAAAATAAGATATTATTTGTTTCAGTTCTTGTTTCAGAATGTGCTTTGACCTGATATATATAAATATATATATCTATATCACATGTATGTATATATGTATTATATATAGACATATATGCATTTATAAACTTATGTAAACATATATAAACCATTTAATTAAATATGCATTTTAATATATATATATATATATATATGAAATATAAGGTCAAAGATATAAGGTCAAAGAATGTTCTGAACCAAAAACTGAAATAAATGCACTCTTTCACCCTTTCTTGTTCCAGCTTAAGCAATTTCAAGGCTTGGAATTGAAATTTGAGACATTGGAAATTGGGTCAGATTTTCTTTCTACTGTAGGCTACCTTAAAAATAAATACCTAGAACAATTAATTTATCTTAAAGATTGCCCATTCGCTTCATGTTAAAGAAGTATTTTAAAAGAAAATAATGATTACTAGTAGGTGTTTAAGCTACATATTTTTATTTGAGATTTGTTAGGCTATCAAGTATGTGATGACAGGATTGACCGTTAACTTTGTATACATTCAGGTGACTGTCTTCAAAATACATGTAGTGTTTTCTGTTCTGTGAGATGAGATAAGCAGGGCTGTTATATACACTGTGGACTATTATTTTTAATATGGTAAGGAAATAGAAACATGAAGTGTTTCCTTCAAATCTAGGTAACAAAATGACTTTATGGTCAGTGTTTGAATATGAAAGAGTAACAGAAGATACATGTTTTGATGGATAATAATTGACTCTTAGCTGTTCTCACTCTCCTAAAGCCCTGGATGAATTTGCACTGATGCTTTCTTGCTGTCATTCTAAATAACATATTTCTGTGGCTCGAGCTGTTATCAGTAATTGTAAGTAGGTATTTTTGTGACAGTCTATCCTCTGGAGTCCTCGTGATGAATCCATCCTTGGTCTCTCCAAACCTCCCTGGCTAATGTACTTGAAGTTTGCATCTCTGCATTCCCTGCCTTTCAGGGCTAGACCGGCACAGTCTTTGTGAGAAACTCCCTGGATAAGAAACATTTGAATGTTCTGATTAAGTGCTTGGACTCTGAACTCAGACTGCCAGTAACTACCTACTTGATGTATGATCAGGGCAAGTTATTTAAGGTCTCTGAACCAGATTCCTAAACTAAGAATGGGAGTATCAACGAACAGTAATCTACCCCCAGGGATGTTTGTCAACTGTAATGAGTAGGCAGGTAATGCTCTAGGTATAATGTTAATAAGTGCTCAATGAATACTTAATATTGTACTTACTGGGATGTTTGGGAATTCATTTAACTACTCCAGTCAACCTCTTTATTTAAAAAAAATGTACTTGTGAAGCATTCTGAGATTTTTGAAATGAACTTACTAATAATCGAAAGATAGTGTATGCTCTCTTGAGTAGAAAAATGGGCTGATCAATTTGAGACTTGATTTGAATCTGATTGTTCCATATACTAGTGTTTTTCTGTGGGCAGCATGTTTAACCTTTGCTATGTATTTCATTTTGAAAATGTTGATAATAATAGTTATATTCACCTCATAGGATTTTAATAAGGTTAGATAGGAGAATACATAGATACAACTGCACATAATGGCTGACAGTTAATTCAAAAAATAGCAACATTATTAACATCGCTTTTAAATTTTTAATTAAATAATTTCCTTTATGAAATTATCTTTGTCCTCTTATAAAACAATAGCTATACTATACAATAGTAGTAGCTATATTAATAGCTACTAGTATATATGCTATGATTTTCCATATCTAAGAGCTCAAGCCTTTTAAATTGCCTGAGGTGTCACCTGACCAAACAGTGGTGCAGTGGATAGAGCGTCAGAGTGGGATGCGGAAGACTCAGGTTCGAGACTCCAAGCTCGCCAGCTTGAGCAGGGGCCCATCTGGCTTGAGCAAAAGCTCACCAGCTTGGACCCAAGATCACTGGCTCCAGCAAGGGGTGGCTCGGTCTGCTGAAGGCCCGCGGTCAAGGCACGTGTGAGAAAGCAATCAATGAACAACTAAGGTGTTGCAACGGCAACGAAAAACTAATAATTGATGCTACTCACCTCTCTCCGTTCCTGTCTGTCTGTCCCTAGTCTGTCTGTCCCTATCTATCCCTTTCTCTGACTCTCTCTCTGTCCCTGTAAATAAAAAAAAAGAGAGAGAGAGATTTAAATTGCCTGATGTATCAATGAATTATATACTAGAAAGTCATAGATGTTGAAACCTGAGTTTCATATAAAATGTAGATATCTGTTTAGTTGAAGAAATTCACCAAAGTCATTGTACTTTCAGTAATTTTCTCCAGCATGAGATAATATTTAGAGACTTTTATTAAATTGTCATCTTGTATAATTGCTGCTCTTGCAACTATTGACGTAGATTAAAGATGTGCTTTTCATTATAGGGTGTTCTAGATAAAGCATGCAATTTGTGGTTAGTTTTACCAAAATAAATATTTCTTCCATCCGGTATTAATATGTAACTGGAGTGTATTTACAAATGATGTATAAGTAGCTATTTTTTCTCCTTTTAAAATAAGGAGATTTCATTTGATTTACCTTTTTTTAAACTTTTTATCACTTTTTGTTCTCAATAGTAGAAATGATCTTCCTGTGCATTTCAAACATGCCCCTTTCCTCTCCAGGTGACTTTTCTGCTTCACGCACTCTGTCTTTGAGAACACCACTGGTAGTGAGTACTGATGTTATCTTTCCAGAAAATAGAGTTGAAATTTCCTTGGATCCTTTAAGTTTTTCTTAGCCTGTCACCACTGAGCATGTGGAATTGACTTTAAATAAGGGCACCTCCCATTGACAGGCATGGACCATTGCTGAGATGTGTTAACAGTAAAGAATTAAAGAAGACTAGATTTGATACTCAAGGATAATAATCAAAATGTGATTTTTTCCACTCCTCATTTTCATGGTAATAAAAATGTTAATAACTTTAATTACTTAATTAATAACTTAATTATGCTGATCAACTTCAGATTCCATTCATACAATTAAAACACAAGTAACTCACTTCACACAATTGCTAGGATCAAATAAGATAATGTCTACTAAGGCACCTGATAAAATGGAAAGTTGAGATTATGTCAAATAGTATGCTTTGTGCTTTGCAATTGTTTTTTAACTTAATCATCTTTCCAAGTTTAAGAGTTGCATGTTATCACCATTCTGCAGATGAAGAAACAGAGGCTAAGGATACCTTCTAATTAAGTGGCTGTAGGCTATGATTTCCACCAAGCTCCAGTTGACTCCAAACCTAGTAGTTTTTATTCTTTACCACAATGAGCAAATATAAGATATTATTATTATTACTTAATTATACATATTAAGAGTACTTCATTATATTCAGTGTGTTAAAATTCAAACCTGCTAAACCATAATGTAATTCAGAGTAATAATTACTTTTTAAAAAGATTTCTTTGCTTTTGAAGACACAATAGTGTCTTTTTAAGTGGAACTTTTTTCGGAGTGCCATTAAGGTATAATTTGATTTTTAGAAGCTTCATTTATATACAAATTTACAGAAACGTGTTGTAACAAGACTGATGTGCCCCTACAGTTCCTTTCACTTTGAGTTCAGGAAATAGATGAAGCACATTTGACAAAAATGTATGTGAAGGTTAAATGTCCGAATGTACATACTGTACTTCCCATGTCTTCATGATAGTATAAATCTGAAATGTACTTGGGTAATAAGATATGAAAGACCTTCAATGTTGTAATTTACTTACAGGTCATTAGCTTTCCACACATCTGAGCTTTGAAAAACTAGACCAAAGGAAATAAGCTTATAGAGTCCAAACAACTAAATTTTAAAACATACTTAAGGCGTCCCTTTACATTCTTGAGCTCATGTGATATCCAACTTAGAGCATATTGGAAGTAACAGTTACTAAATCAGGCAGGTTATTTTTTTGCTTCTTTATTTTAAAATTATATATTAAGAATTTATATGAAGTAAGTATGTCATGGAAAAGATATTTGAAATTTGAAAGTAATATGTAGTTTAATTGTATATATTCATCTCAATTTAGTATTTCTTAGCCATAACAGTAAAGATCATAACGAAGCTATTCTAAAACTTAATCAAATGAACAAGAAAATGTTATCCAAAAGCCTTTAAAAGTAAAGGCTTGTCCTACATCTGATGATTCAGAAGTTATTGTTTTTAATAAAGTCCTTTTGCATTGCAAATAATGTATTATTTCATACTAATAGAATTTAATTTGCATTGCCATTTTAATCCTATTTGCCATAGAATGGTGTCAGCTGAGTCATACCATGATCTTAGCCCTCATTATTGGACCATCGGAGGGCCTATTTTTTTAATAATGGAAGCTCATTGAAAACTGTATGGTTTGTGTTACATAAAAGATAATTACAGGGTACCTAGTAGGAGCTCCAGTTGAAAATCAATTTAAATAAGTTGCTCCCAATATTACAATAGACACAAAATAAAGCTTATTGGTAATTACTAATTATGAGACAAAATCATTAAAAACCCTGTGGACAAAAAGGAACAGATTTGAATCATTTTTTATGTATGGTTAAGACATATTTCCAGGTTTTATGAGCTATGTGGGTTGAGGTTACTAATAACTTATGAAAATTAAGTGCTAAATGTGCTTTAAATGTATCAATAATTTGAAGTGCCCTAAACACTATAGTAAAAATGCTCCCAAGATTCCTACCCAAACAAGATTGCTGGCTGATTTTTGAGGCCTTAAAAGGATCACTGTCATTCCTCAACCTCTGCATAGAACCTGGGACTGCCAGGCAGACATCAACTAAAAATAAAAAAGGATATTAGGATCTAATTATCAGAGATAGGTTGGAAGTCAGGGATTCAATATGATGAGCTCTGTATTGATAAAACAAGAAGATAACTGTGTCTGGTAAGACCCAAATCCAGAAAACTTAGGAAGTCAACCTTAAATTATAAAGCTTGGGTAATTTGAGGAAATTCTGCAGCAGGAACTGAGACTTTCTGTAAATGCTATGTCAAAAGATCAGCATAGGCCTGACCTGTGGTGGCGCAGTGGGTAAAGCGTCGACCTGGGAACAATGAGGTCACCAGTTCAAAACCCTGCACTGGTCTAGTCAAGGCACATATGGGAGTTGATGCTTCCAGCTCCTCCCCCCTTTCTCTCTCTCTCTTTAACTCTGTGTCTCCTCTCTAAAATGAATAAATAATAAAAAAAAAGAAATTGAAAAGATCAGCATAGCCTTTGCCAGTTGGCTCAGCAGTAGAGTGTTTGCCTGGCGTGTGGAAGTCCCAGGTTTGACCAGGGTACACAGGAGTAGTGCCCATCTGCTTCTCCACCCTTCCCCCTCTCCTTTCTCTTTATCTCTCTCTTCCCCTCCAGCAGTCAAGGCTCCATTGGAGCAAAGTTGGCTTGGGCACTGAGGATGGCTCCATGGCCTCCGCCTCAGGTGCTAGAATGGCTCTGGTTACAATGAAGCAAGGGCCCCAGATAGGCAGAGCATCGCCCCCTAATGGGCATGCTGGGTGGATTCTGGTTGAATGCATGCGGGAGTCCTCTGTCTGCTGCCCCCCACTTCTCACTTCAGAAAAATACAAAAAAAATAAAGATCAGCATGATAAGAGGGTTTAATGTGTTTACTTTTCTTCAACATTATATATTATACTTTAAAATCAAATTAATACTCTTCTCACTTGGTTGAGAGGATCAGAACCTAAACTTCATAATAGAGTTGTGCATGTGGAGGGGATGGGAGGTAGACTGAGTCAAGCTATGAGCAGGGCGAAGGGAAGAAGCAGGAAAAGAGGCACAGCAGACTCTAATATTCACTGAACATGCTCACTTGTGCAGGTGGTTAACGACTCACAGTTTACTTCCAAATTGTAGAATGTTTTATAAGGAAATGCATTGAGTTAAAACCCAGAGGCATACTTGTTTTTTTGGTCACAGTGCACAATTGATTTTTCATAACATTACTCTGGAACAATATGAGATAATCATGAAGCTAGAGAAATTTGAAGTTATTCTTGAGTCACTGAATTCGGAGTTCATTTAATATTATACTATGATATGGAGGACAACACAAAATATTTGGCTAAAAATAAGTCAAAAGAAAAACAAAATAACCCCACATCTCTTAAGAGAGAGTTTCTTTTACTTCCTCTCCTTTTTTTCATGTCAAAAAATAACTTTTAACTTTGTTTCTGTTTTAGTGCACATCTCTTTAAATAAGAATTGCTGTATCCTCAAAGGTTTCAAATTGCAAGTGTGCCCCTTGGTAATTTCCTAAGGATGGTTAATTTTTTGTTTTCATCATGATATAAATTTATGTCAACTTCTAATCATAGGTATTCTGTTCCATACCCAGGCTTCTCCCAGTTTTATGATGAAATCAATAACCCCGCCCCAATATCAAGCATATAGGCACTCAAGGACATCATATAAAATATTAATGGTATGTGTTGTATAGGGATGTCACTATACAAGATGAGTGGTCCTTGTGGGTAGGGAAGTGTAGCACTGGGATAATGACAGTCTATGCCCATTGAATTTTGCTGATGTTGCAAAAGAATGCCAGATGAATTCACAATCTGGTTCTTTTCCACGAATTTTGGACTTAACCATATTTTTGTAGAGCTGTGATAAACTCCTATAAAACACTGGTTCCCAATATGATCAGACACACTAACTCATTTGTGTAGAATCTTTTATAATATACCTTTAATTATACTGAAATGAAGCTAATAAATTATATTATCTACTTGTACATGTGATTTTTAAAACTAACTTTAAAATGATATATGCTTTATTATATATATGCATAAATCTGGCTTCACTAGAAGATAAATGCAGTAGTTAGATACTTATGCTTATACTTAGAATTACTAAAATGGAAAGGCTGAAATGCAGATACAGTTGTGCTGTGTTGGAGACATAAATACGACAAGCTGCTCTGCTGTCAGTCATCTGATTTTCCATAATGGTAACTGACCCTTGATAATGTCCTGAAAAGTGAAGAGATGTTTTTGGGAGAATTTATATTTATATTAAACTGTAACAAGAATAAAATATTTAAATATTAACATTTTAAAAAGAGTAGAATTCATATGTAGAAATGGATGTGTTTGTTTGGGTTGTGGACCTATACCATGTCTGAGTGAGATGCTGGTGGCCATGTACCTTGACTTTTCTTCAAATATTAAATGATACTGTACGACATAACACATGTGAACCTGCTCTGTAAACTGTTTAAGGCAACTACAAATCTTAGCAACTCTTTTGTGAAGATTTTCTTAACCACTGACACAAAAATTTGTTAATGGCTTCTGAGAAGGAAATGTAATCCTCTTAATTCATTTGTTCTTGTGGGATAGCGTTTCTAAGAAAGCTTAGACAAAGTTAATGATTCATCATTAGGCTTTGAATTTTGGCCTCTGAAAAGAGTATGGTTTCCTAGGACTTTGTATTCCTCTGAGTGCCGCCTGGCTAAGCAGCAGACAGTGACTTAAAGATCATTTACATTTTCTTTATAATCTTACCAATACACTGGAATCAAAGAATCTAGCCATTTAGAGAACCCTTTAATTGTTTCAGTTATTAAAATAATGCCATTTATTAAACACTAAACATATGCCAGACACTATGTTATTAAAGATATTGTATAGGCAAGTCACATAGTCTCATTCTCACTCTAACTGAATGTGTAGGAAAACTAATTGCCTCCCTCTACTGGTTAAAAATTAAGAATATTATTTGTTTTAAAACAATCCTTACTGTCAGCTCTCAAAATTAATTTTCAAAATCTCATAGACTAAATGGCTAATTTCTGAAGTAAACTTTTATTACTGTTCTTTCTTTTCCTAAAATGATGTCATAGAGAGTATTTGAGAAGGTGTTATGTAGGAGACCAGTTTCTCCATTTTAACATCCTGTTGTCTCATTTACTCCCTGCACCATCTACTTATGTGTAGCAATTATTTATGAGTGACATCTGTAGATAGTACAACTTATATTCTACTCTGACTGACTGCCTTGACCCCATTTGGCTCCAAGAAAGTCAGACCCAGGTTTTTGCCCTGATTCACTTTCAGCTTTGGGTTTGTCTATATTATCTTGGTGGACCAGATAGCAGTCTGCTGGTTCTCAACTTTCTTGCAAGATAGGAAAAGGAAAGTGAAAAAAAGAGCTTTTCTTTGATTATTTCTGTTTTCCAAGTTGAGAGGTTCAGCTGTGTTTTCGGACAGTAAGGGAGCTCAGGTGGTAGCTTTCTTATAGAGACCAGAGTAATGGTTTGCAGTTGGAGAAGCCCCAGTCTACTCTTAACATTACACTCACTCACCTTATAACCCAACCTATCTCTTAAACAAATCTGGCAAAGCTGAGACCAACACCTGCTGGAATGACTGACTCTTCTACTTTCCTTCCCTCCTTCCCAGTAGTCTCTGAGACAGAAAAGAGAAAGTAGGTTTTGGCCCTACAACATTTCTTATTTTCTCTGCCAAGTCTGATTCTCATTACCCTAAAGGAGAAACAAAATAATTTTTAACAATTATTTCTCAAGGCAATGGCCTGGTTTGCAAGTTTCACATGTGCCTCAAAATCCTAGTTAGAATATCAAAAGCTTAATTTTATCTTGATTTTTTTTTTTTTTTTTACTTTACAGTCCATCTGTTATCTAATCCTTCCATTCTACCATGCGTTATTCAGTTAGCAACTTTGTGAAATTTACAATAAAAAACTTGTTCTCAAAAATGTACACAAGAAAATAATTTTAATAATTTAAAAAATATGTCCTCCATAAACTACACATTAGGAATACAGTGGTGGAGAAAATAGCCATGATCTCTACCCTCATTCTATTTGTGAAGAATGAGCACAAATAAGTTAATTTAAATAAAGTAAGTTGGAATTAGTATTACAAAATAAGTAAACAGAATATTGTGTAAGAGTATTGTGTGAGTTTTGAAGAAATTAGAGGTTCCATACATATTTTTTATTGGCTTGTATTTAAGACTTAGTATTATTTATTTATTTATTTAAGATTTTATATATTGACTTTAGAGAGAGGAGAGGGGGAGGAAGAAATGTGTAGCAGGGCAGATGTGGGAAATATCAGCTTGTGGTAGTTAGTTTCTGTATGTGCCTTGACTAGGCAAGCCCAGGGTTTTGAATCAGTGACCTCATCATTCTAGGTCGATGCTTTATCCACTGAGCCACCACAGGTCAGACCCAACTACTAGTCATTTAGTTACTGGCAGAGTCAAGAGTGAAGAAAGGTCTCAAGAATTCATGCTGAATAAACCCATTTTACAGGTGACACATAAAAAAATAGCAGTTCTGGCTTAAAACCAAGTCAGATTGACTTTTATAAAATATTATATTATAAAATATTCACAAACCTTCTGTTTAAACTAGTCTGCTCACCACCCCATCTGACTTACATATGCTATACCTTTGTGCTTTTGTTTTCTCAGTCCTAAAATGTCATCTCTCATTTCCAACCATTATAATATTTTTTTCAACTCAGATACATCCTTAAATTAGTCCAACTGTGATTACCATATCTAGAAATAAGAGCCCTCCCTCTCTTGAGCTTACCATGTGCGACATTTTTTACACACTGCCTGGATTATTGTTTGGTTTCCTCTTGAATTGAAACCTTTTTGTCGTTTGAATACTACATGCTATAAATTTCTGTAGTACTTTGCTCCCAGTTATCAGTAAATACTTGGTAAATGACTGATTTTATTTCATGAAGCATGTAACGAAGGCCCGAGATCCTATGTTTCATTAATTCCTAGTACATAAATGGTTCAAGGAGTCTATAATGTAATTTAGTTAACAAAGGACATAGGTTCTGCTCCTGTTCACAGCAACATTGAATACATGCAAGAAGAAAGCACAATGAAGCACAAACAAAAGTATGTGACTTACTTTGTGCATAAGCAGATCAGAGCCAGGCCTGGTTAGTGAAGAGAGCCAAGGGCAGAAAAGCTTGAGTTAACCATTATGAAGTATGGGCTAAACAGATTTAGTGCCTTAGGAAAAGTGCCTTGGGAGAAACTGTAGAAATTGCAGAAGGTGTAAAAGGGTGAACACAAGTTCTGTGTCTTGTATATTAAGTTGATATGCCAGACTGGAGATTTACTGGAAAAATCTAGGGGTTGGGGGTGTGTAAGCTTTGAAGTTATGATTAGAAGTCTTAATTATATTCTAGGGATAATTGGGAGCCATTGTTGGCTTCTGAGAAAAGGAACTTGAAATAACATTAGGGAATACTCCTACTCTTGTCCTTTGCTCATGCTGTTTTCCCATCTGGAAGATATTTTTCCCTTTTTTCTCACCTTTTTTTAGCCTATTTTACTTCAAGAATTAGTTCAAGTTCCTTCATTTCTGAAGCGTTTCTGATTATGATCTCTCTCTCTCTCCCTTTCCCTCTTCCTCTCTTCCTCTCTCTCTCATTCTTACTTTGTCTCCACACTATTTTATTGCATTCATTACAAAATTAGCATTCCTTTTGTTGTTGTTTTGTGAGAGAGGGAGACAGAGACAGAAACAGGAAGGGAGAGAGATGGAAAGCATCAACCTGTGATTGTGGCACTTTGGTTGTTCATTGGTCGATTCTCATATGTGCCTTGACTGGGGTGGGGGTCTCTAGCCACGCCAGTGACCCCTTGCTCAAGCCAGCAACCTCAGGGTTGGATCCTGGGACCTCAGCATCCCAGGTCCATGCTCTATTCACTCTGCCACCACTGGTCAGGCTGCATCTTTCCTAATTCTTTATTTTTAATACCTAATAGACTCTTTAAAGTATTTTTTGTCTTATTATATGGCCTTATTCAGTAATTCAGAGGTTCTTGTGCACATCATATGGAAAATAAAACCTCTACAGTCAGGAATTGTTTATTATGTTCTTATGTACTCCATCTAGCTTAGATCTTGGTTTGTGGGTGTTTAATTCCTATCTTTCACTTGAAGTGGGAGAGCCCATTACCCCAGTATCAACTTAAAAATAAAGTTTAAGGGTTAGAAGAACTCTTAGAGTCCTCTCTAGAGCTTGTGTTGGAAGGAAATAGAAACTCAGTGCCCATGGTTTGCATTGCATTTTCGACCCTCAGTGGTGTTGTCTAGCTTGATCATATGCTAGCTTCACTGTACATGATTCTGAATTATATTGGTTGGCTCTGAAAAGCAAAACAAAATGAAGCAACAACAATTATTTCCTCTAGGTGGAATGTTTTCACTATTGAAGATATTTGAAAGAGAGTGATTGTTTTCTGGCTAACTGAAGTACAAGTTAAATTCTCATTTGTGGATGAACTTGTAAAAGCCAAGATTGCAAAACACAATGCAACATTAAATAAAATTAACTTTATTGCTTTAGGTACATATAATATCTTGCATTCTTAGAATTTACTGTATTTTTCTGGTAGCAATAATTGCTAAAATTCAATGCGCAAATAAAATTTAATGTATTGTTTATTATGTGAATATCTGGCATCATTGGGATATAGTTTATGATTAATTGCTAGAGATGATAGAAAATTTTCATTGGAAATCAATATTTTGGTAAGCCCATTAATATTTAAAGAGATTGTTTTGATATTAACATTATAGGTATCATTACATTATTTACTTCAGTTGTCTTTGTCTCCAGGTATAGAGGAGTAAGCTATAAATTATGTTTAGCAGGTATCACTTTTCTGTGCATTCTAGAAATTTGTTTTTAGAAACAATGATATGTTCACATTTGTGACATAAGGATTAGCTGATAAATATCTCTATTACCCCCAAGTACCATGTGACTGCTACATAATAAAACAAATTACCAGTTATGTCTTTGAAAATATAAAATACTATATAAATGCAAAACATGACTTTTTCCAACCACATTTCTCTGCAGTACAGCAGTAAGATTAGACTTACCAAATATCTGCAGTGGGTGTCAAAAATTCTTGGTAACATACTAGTTTAACTTTTAAATGGAAGATTTTAGAAATGTGTTTGATAGCTGAGATTTGGAAAATCTCAGAAAATTACAGTACCCTGAAGGCAAAGATGAGCTGCTTGAATTTAATATGAACTAAAATGATAATACCATGTACTTAAAAGGTAACCTTTTTTTGCAGAATATTCAAAAGTCTTTAGCTGCATTACTTCTAATCTGTGAGATGGTCTCATACATTGGAAATAATGCTGATAAAAATAAGGAGCCACTTTCCTATTAACAACAATGAGTAGTCAAAGTACATGCTTGGTATCATAAAAAGCCAGTTACACAATCAAATCAAGTATGCTTGCTGTTTCATATGTTAAAAGTTTGTGGCCTGGAGAGTTTTGTTAAATTATTTCCTCGAGATACACTGTAAGGACAAGAAAGAATTAGAGTTATGAGATGCCAGCTAAGAAATCTTTGTAAAGTAACTTTAAGATAAATTAAGAGAGTCAGTGATTTTGATATCTTGAAGCAGAATGAGCTGAAATGGTGAAGATGTTGCACTATGAGAGGCAATGTTTACAGATGACCAGTGGACCATCTGAAAAGTCCAATTAAGAACTGAGAATAGGTTTTAATAGTAAAATTTAAGGAGGAACTGAAATAGAATTTACTTACCATGTATGGAAAAGAAGTGCCATTGTTGCAAGTTATTTTGTGGATTGGTGAGTGGCATAAATATGTAACTTGACAGGCTAGAAAACAAAATAGAACAATATAGTATATGGGGAAATGCAGAGTAAATGACTCACCCACAAGTATTTAAATTGAATTTGCATTTTATAATTGAACCAGTAACACAAACATCTGCAGGCCCAATTTCAGACTGCAGGATATTAGATGGAGCCCACCGATATGTCAAAGGGTTCACTAGACATATTCAGATGATAATTAGAGCCGGACCAAGTGGTGGCACAATGAGGGATTGTTTTCTTGGGATGTTGAAGACCCAGTTTCAAAACCCCTAAGTCCTTGGCTTGGATGTGGGCTCATCCAGTTTGAGCATGGAGTCACCAACTTGAGCATGGGATCATAGACATGGCCCCATGGTAGCTGGCTTGAGTCCAAAGGTCACTGATTAGAGCAAGGAGTCACTGGCTTGGCTGGAGCCCTCTGGTCAAGGCACATATAAGAAAGCAATCATTAAACAACAAAAAAAATGCTTCTCATCTCTTTCCCTTCCAGTCTGTCTGTCCCTATCTTTCTCTCTCTTGCTATTAAAAGAAAAGAAATTAGAGATTAATATTTAAAGGAGATTCTAAACTTTTCCAATACTTCAAAAAAAACATAAAAACTGACTTAAACTATTGATGTGGTATTAATAAAATGAATTGTATATTTATTGAAAAGAATTTCCTTTACTAAGCATCACTTGGATAAGCTGGTTATATAAGTGTTTTATTCAAACTTTAATTCATATTAGTCTTTACTCCCCTGAATTTATTATCATGAATAAGAGAGTTGTTTTTCCTCTAATACTAGCTATGGGAAAGCATCACAAAGACTGTTTGGGGGAAAGAAATGTCTAAAAAATAATGAACAAAGAGAAAACAGAAAAAAAAGGAAGTGAATTTACCAGAAATTTTTCTTGAGTTTATTTTGGGTCTTTAGGATATTTAGAGCAAATAATTTTAGTGAATGTTGTAGATACTAGATTGGAGAACAAGGCGAAAGTACCATAGTTCCCCAATGTATAAGACACTCTTATGTATAAGATGTGCCTTAATTTTGGGGCCTAGAATTTGAAACAAAAGAGTATTACATAGAGTTGAACTCAAGTTTTATTCATCATATAATTTTTACAAATCTTCATCATCGTCAAAACACCATCCATTAGCTTGTCCTCATCCATATCTGATGTCTTCAACAGTGAGCACAAAAACAAGCGCGAAAAAGCAGAAAGTTCAAGTAAAATATCTACAGCCACTGTAGCAGATGCATCCAGTTTTAGACCCAAAATATTTCTAAAATAAGTGTGTCTTATACATGGCATAGTACGGGAATTAAAAGACTATTAATACGAAGATATTAGCTTAATTCTTGTTGCAAAATGAACTTTCTAGAGAAAACATAAGAGAACACACTTTAAGGATAACACACTCTCAATAATGGGCATAGAAAATAACAGGAAGAAAACCATCCTTGGAAATCATGAGCAGATTCCAGAGGACACTGAATTCTACAAAGCAGCAGACAGTGCTGTGAAGTCGACCAGCCCTATCAGTGATTTTTGTAGGACTTACATTGGTTGCTGCTGATTGGCACCATTGTGAAACTCAAGGTTTTGTGTTTGTATTTTTTGTGCTCTGAATTAAATAAGAACAATTACCAATTATACTTATTCTCTAAGGTTTAAGTTAGTTATCCATTTTGGAGAAGGTAGGATAAGATATAACAAGATGAATCACCAAATAAAACATTACATACTGAAAATGATTTAGACATTTCAGGGCTGAGGGGGTTGCTAAAAGCTTATGAACAATAAGGACAAATTCCCATTTAAAGTGTGTTGAGTTCATTGGGACATATCGATCCATCATAGAGAATTTCAAATAAATGGAGGTATGGATGAATTCAAAAGGACATATTTTGCTAGTGTATTGTCTTATGCTACAAAAAGAAGCAACATCATACAAGCTTCTATTTGTCCTTCAGAGAGTAGATTGAGTGAATAAGACAGGCTTCTTTTCATAGTTTCTGGTTACCAGAATCAAAACTGCAATTTCTGCCTACATACCATTGAAAATATTACTTATCAGGTAGATTCCAGCTTTTGTTAAAAATTGAAAGTCAGTTATTGCCTAACCTGTGGTTGCAGAGTGGATAGAGCGTCAACCTGGAATACTGAGGTCACTGGTTGAGAACTCTAGGCTTGCCCCGTCAAGGCACATATGAGAAGCAACTACTATGAGCTGATGTTTCCTACCCCACTCCACTCTTGCACACATTCTCTCTCTGTCCTCTCCCTAAAAGAAGAAGAAAACAAAAAGAAAGTAACTTTATTAACCTAGGGCCACAATATATGTATGCAATGCTCCTGATTAGAAGATTACTCACATGTGAAATTTGTGTTGCTTTTTATTGACCATGACACTAGACGCAGGCAATCTGCACACAACCAATGGCTTTAAAGAATATTATCCATAAATTAATTCCGAATCTGGGGAATAGAAATATATTCTACTGCCAGCCCTCCATGAAGGATAGCCAGATAATTGAGATGCTGAAAACTTCCAGATTTATCAGTTTGTATTAATAAATTCTACATTTATCTTTACTTGTCTTTGTTTTCTTACTAATGATTGAGAGTTTTGGCTTTGCTATTTGTGACTTTTCTGGAAAACTTTTGCTTTATATGTCAATCTTTCATATAGTCAAGAACTTCTAATTGTTTTAGTCAAATTTTTAAGTCATACACTCCATTGACTAAATAAAGTTACCAAAACTGTATTTCAAGGTAAATTACTTTTTCAGGAGAAAAAGAGAGTATCTACTTTCAATATCAGTACTTTGAAAATATGGCTTTGTAATTTAAATGATCTATCAAGCTAAACATTGTTAATATAGTCAGTTCCTAAGTTTCAAAGTAGTTGTGTTCTGATATTCACTTGTTAGTCAATAGTGTGGAAATAAAAAATACATTTATATGTAGGAAATGGTGCTTAAGTTCACAGACTCACACAAACTACATCAAGAAACAGTGCCACCCACTTGGATACATTCATATGTGAGATTTCATTACCACCCATTTATTGTTCCAAGTAATTGATAAAAGTTTTAGTTGCAAAATTGTCTCTCGTCTTTGAATCTTTTGATCCTATTATTTTTCAATACCATTTCCACTACGATGATGCATCTAAAAGGTTTAATTTTGATTTTTTTTATATATATATTATTATTATTATTAATTCTACTGGGGTGACACCAATAAATCAGGGTACATATGTACAATGAAAACATCTGCAGGTTATCTCATCATTCAATTGTGTTGCATACCCGTCACCAAAAATCAAATTGTCCTCTGTCACCTTCTATCTGGTTTTCCCTGTGTCCCTCCCCTCCTCCCTATCCCACTCTTCCCTCTCTCCCCCCATCCCGTAACCACCACTCTCTTGTCCATGTCTCATATTCTCACTTTTATGTCCCACCTATGTATGAAATCATGCTGTTCTCAGTTTTTCTTTTTTTCTGATTTACTTATGTCACTCCGTATAATGTTATCAAGGTACATCCATTTTGTTATAAATGATCTGATGTCATCGTTTCTTATGGCTGAGTAGTATTCCATCGTATATATGTACCAAAGCTTTTTAATCCACTCGTCTTCTGACGGACACTTGGGCTGTTTCCAGATCTTCGCTATTGTGAACAATGCTGCCACGAACATGGGGGCGCATTTCTTCTTTTCGAACAGTGCTATGGTGTTCTTAGGGTATATTCCTATAAGTGGGATAGCTGGGTCAAAAGGCAGTTCGATTTTTAATTTTCTGAGGAATCTCCAAACTGCTTTCCACAGTGGCTGCACCAGTCTGCATTCCCACCAGCAGTGCAGAAGGGTTCCCTTTTCTCCACATCCTCGCCAGCACTTATTCTGTGTTGTTTTGCTGATGAGTGCCATTCTGACTGGTGTGAGGTGATATCTCATTGTGGTTTTAATTTGCATTTCTCTAATGATTAGTGATGTTAAGCATTTTTTCATATGCCTATTGGCCATCTGTATGTCCTCTTTGGAGAAATTTCTATTCATTTCTTTTGCCCATTATTTGATTGGGTTGTTTGTCTTCCTGGTGTTGAGTTTTATAAGTTCTTTATAAATTTTAGTTATTAACCCCTTATCAGATGTGCTGTCGAATATGTTCTCCCATTGTGTGGTTTGTCTTTTTATTCTGTTACTATTGTCTTTAGCTGTGCAAAAACTTTTTAGTTTGATATAGTCCCATTTGTTTATCTTGCCTTTTATTTCAGTTGCCCGTGGAGATAAATCGGCAAATATACTGCTGCTACAGATGTCGGAGAGCTTGCTGCCTATGTTTTCTTCTAAGATGCTTATGGTTTCACGGCTTACATTTAAGTCTTTTATCCATTTTGAGTTTGTTTTTGTGAATGGTGTAAGTTGATGGTCTAGTTTCATTTTTTTGCAGGTAGATGTCCAATTTTTCCAACACCATTTGTTAAAGAGGTTGTCTTTACTCCATTGTATGTTCTTTCCTCCTTTGTCAAATATCAGTTGTCCATAAAGCTGTGGGTTTATTTCTGGGTCCTCTGTTCTGTTCCATTGATCTATGTGCCTGTTCTTATGCCAGTACCAAGCTGTCTTGAGTATAATGGCCTTATAGTAAACCTTGATATCTGGAAGAGTGATAACTCCTGCTTTATTTTTTCTTTTTAAGATTGCTGAGGCTATTCGTGTTCTTTTTTGGTTCCATATAAATTTTTGGAATATGTGTTCTATATCTTTGAAGTATGTCATTGGTATTTTAATTGGTATTGCATTGAATTTATAACTTGCTTTGGGTAATATAGACATTTTAATGATGTTTATTCTTCCTAGCCATGAGCTCGGTATATGCTTCCACTTGTTTGTATCTTCCTTGATTTCTTTTATCAATGTTCTATAATTTTCCAAGTACAAGTTCTTAACCTCCTTGGTTAAATTTACTCCTAGGTACTGTATTTTTTTGGCTGCAATAGTGAAGGGGATTGTTTCCTTAATTTCTTTTGCTGACAGTTCATTGTTGATATATAGAAATGCCTCTGATTTCTGAGTATTAATTTTATATCCTGCCACATTGCTGAATTCATTTATAAGGTCCAGTAGTTTGTTGACTGAGACTTTAGGGTTTTCAATATACATTATCATATCATCTGCAAATAGTGACAGTTTTACTTCTTCTTTTCCAATTTGGAAGCCTTTTATTTCTTCTTCTTGTCTGATTGCTGTAGCTAGGACTTCCAGAACTATGTTGAATAAGGGTGGTGAAAGGGGTCATCTCTGCCTGGTACCTGATCTTAAGGGGATTGCTTTTAATTTTTGTCCATTTAGTATGATGTTTGCTGTCGGTGTGTCATAGATGGCCTTTATCATGTTAAGGAATGATCCCTGTATTCCCACTTTACTGAGAGTTTTGAGCATGAATGGGTGCTGGATTTTATCAAATGCCTTTTCTGCATCTATTGAAATTATCATGTGATTTTTGTCCTTCCTTTTGTTTATGTGATGAATCACATTGATTAATTTGCAAATATTGAACCAGCCTTTCCTCTCCAGAATAAATCTCACTTGATCATGGTGTATGACTTTTTTCATATATTGCTGTATCCGGTTGGCTAATATTTTGTTGAGAATTTTAGCGTCTAAATTCTTCAGGGATATAGGCCTATAATTTTCTTTCTTTGTGTTGTCTTTGCCTGGTTTTGGGATCAGAATTATGCTTGCCTCATAAAAGGAGTTTGGAAGTCTTCCTTCCTCTTGAATTTTTTGAAATAGCGTGAGGAGGATAGGAGTTAGTTCTTCTTTAAATTTTTGATAGAATTCACTTGTGAAGCCATCAAGCCAAGGACTTTTCTTTTTTGGGAGTTATTTGATAACTTTTTTGATCTCATTTGTTGTAATTGGTCTGTTTAGGTGTTTTGATTCTTCCAGATTGATTTTTGGAAGGTTATATGATGCAAGAAATTTGTCCATTTCACCAAGATTGTCTAATTTTTTGGCATATAGTTCTTCATAGTATTTTCTTACAATGCTTTGTATTTCTGTTGTGTCAGTTGTTATTTCTCCACTGTCCTTTCTAATTTTATTTATTTGAGTCCTCTCTCTTTTTTTCTTGGTGAGTCTAGTTAAAGGTTCATCAATCTTGTTTACCTTTTCAAAGAACCAGCTTCTTGTTTCATTGATCCTCTGTATTGTTTCCTTAGCCTCTATGTCATTTATTTCTGCTCTGACCTTTATTATTTCCTTCCTTCTACTTGTCTTGGGTTTTATTTGTTGTTGTTTTTCTAGTTCTTTTAGATGCAGGGTCAAGTTGCTTATTTGAGCTTTTTCTAGCTTCTTATGATATGCCTGTAGTGCAATAAACTTCCCTCTCAGAACTGCTTTTGCTGTGTCCCATAAATTTTGAGTTGATGTATGCTCATTATCATTTGTTTCTAGAAACTTTTTTATTTCTTCTTTGATCTCATTGTTAATCCATTCATTATTTAATAACAAGCTATTTAGTTTCCAAGTGTTTGAGTATTTTTCAGTTTTTCTTTTGTGGTTAATTTCTAGTTTCATGGCATTGTGATCAGAGAAAATGCTTGATATGATTTCAATCATCTTAAATTTATTGAGACCATTTTTGTGTCCTAACATGTGGTCTATCCTAGAAAACGTACCATGAGCGCTTGAGAAGAATGTATATTCTACTGCTTTAGCGTGAAAAGTTCTGAAAATATCTATTAAATCAAGTTGATCTAGTGTCTCCTTTAAGTCTGCTGTTTCTTTATTAATTTTCTTTCTTGAGGATCTATTCAGTGTTGTTAGAGGGGTATTGAAATCCGCTACTATGATAGTATTGCTGTTATCTCGCCCTTTATATCCATCAAAGTCTGCTTTATGTATGTTGGGGCTCCTATATTTGGAGCATAGATATTTATAATAGTTATATCTTCCTGTTGAATTGTTCCCTTTATCATTATGTAGTGTCCTTCTTTATCTCTTACTATAGCCTTTGTTTTAAAGTCCAATTTCTCAGATGTAAGTATTGCTACTCCTGCTTTTTTTTCATTTTTATTTGCATGAAGTATTTTTTTCCATCCTTTTACCTTCAGTCTATGTGCATCTTTTGTTTTAAGGTGTGTCTCTTGTAGACATCATATGTATGGGTCCTGTTTCTTTATCCATGCAGCTACCCTATGTCTTTTGATTGGATCATTTAATCCATTTACATTTAAGGTTAGTATTGATATGTAGTTGTTTATTGCCATTTTATTCTTTAAAGCTGTATTCTTCTTTTACTCTATTCTTTCCTCCCTTTAAACTATTCACAAGAGGCCCCTTAGTATCTCTTGCAGAATTGGTTTGGTTTTTATGAATTCCTTCAGGCTTTCTTTTTCTGGGAAGCTCTTTATTTCTACTTCAATTATAAATGTTAGCCTTGCTAGATAAAGTAGTCTTGGTTGTAGGTTCCTGTTCTGCATTACTTTGATTATATCTTGCCATTCCCTTCAGGCCTCAAGTGTTTCTGTTGAAAAGTCCGATGTCATTTTTTGGGGGGCTCCTTTGTAGGTGATAGCCTTTTTTTCCCTAGCAGTTTTTAAAATTTTTTCTTTATTCATTAGCTTTGGTATTTTAACTATGATGTGTCTTGGTGTAGTTCTTTTTGGTTTTCTCTTTAATGGAGTTCTGTGTGCTTCTTGAATGTGTGGAGTGTTTCCCAGCCTTAATTTAGGGAAGTTTTCTGCTATGATTTGATTGAACAAAGTTTCCATTTCCTGTCCTCTCTCCTCTTCTTCAGGCACCCCTATGATGCGAATGTTGTTTCTCTTCATGTTGTTACAGAGCTCCCTTAGAGTTTCCTCACATTTTTTGAGTCTCTTTTCCTTTTTTTTCTCTGCTTCTGTGCCTTTGTTTATTGTGTCCTCTAACTCGCTTATTCGATCCTCAGCGTGATTCATCCTGCTTTTAATTCCTTCCATTGTGGTCTTCAGTTCTGATACTGTATTTGTAATTTCTGTCTGAATTTGTTTTATTATTTCAATTTCATTTTTTATACTTGTTATCTCTTTATTTAGGTGTTCATAATGACTATCCATTGTTGCTCTAATTTCTTTGAACATCCTAACTATCATTATTCTAAATTCTGCTTCTGTTAATTTGGTTATATCTGGTTCATTCAGGTCCTTTTCTGGGGATTTCTTTTGATTCATTTGGTTTGCATTGCTCTGCCTGCCCATTTTGTCTGTGTATAAGCAAGTTGTGGCCACTGGAGTCCAGTAGGTGTTGCCTTTGTGTTCTCTAGGTGTGTTCTGTCTGCAGGTCCCCCACCCCCTCTGCCGCTGCCTAGGGTGGTTGGGTATGAGCATTGCCAGCGCCAGCCCACTGTGGCTTTTGCCGTGATTTCCACCTCTCCTCTGCAGGAGGGGCTGTCACTCAAGCCACAAGCCTTATCATCAAGGGTAGAGGTGAGCATCTTTGTTCAGCTGCGGACCCAGCCTATTTCTGGACTTCTGCCCAGAACCCGCAGTCAGAGCCTGCTCGCCACACTTTCACGGGTTGGGCGCGGCTTTTGACGTGCTCTCAGCTGTGAGCCTGTGCCCGTCCGGAGCTTTAGCCCTGCCCTTGAAGCCAGGGCCCTTCTTCGCAGGGTCGCAAACCCAGGATATTGGGGCGGGCGTGTTTGCTGGCTTCCGCTCAGCTGCGTACTTCCGCTCGTCCCGACTCTACCCTGACCCCGCGTTCGGAGCCCGCTCGTGCACGTAGGATGGCAAATTGCGGTTTCTCCTGCCTGGCGGGGATAGTAGCAGGGCTCAGCTGAGATCTTCCACTTGTCACGGGGTCTACCCCTTTCCCGCACTCGGAGCCCACTCGCGCACGTATAATGGCAAACCGCGGTTTCTCCAGCTGGGCGTGGCTGGTAGCGTGAGCTCAGCCGCGTGTCCCTGCCCGTCCCTGGTCCTAGCCCGGTCCCCGCAGTCAGGGCTGGCTTGCACAGGGTTTCAGAGCAGATTTCTGCCCGTTCCTGGCCTCCCGCTTTGTCCCCGTAAGTGGGATTAAAGTCGGGCCCACAGCTTCTGGAGCGCTTTCGCGTGTCCCCTCCGACCCTGCTGCGCTAGATCAAGCTCACACCAGCTTGGTCTCTGCCCACGCCGACAGAACCGCATTTCAGCGTCCTGCTCCCCAAACCCTTCAGCAACCCTCAGCAGAGTAGGAAGGGACCTAATACTCCACATTGTAGGTCTGGGAGCTACCTCACTTGTTTCACAGCTCAAAACTGTCCAAACGCCTCTTCTAGGCTCTGGGACTGCAGGCTGGGGCGTGGTTCCTGGGACCCAGGTCCCTCCCTCTTTGCCAAACTCTCCTCCCGCCACGCGGGTCTCTCTGGGCTGCCATTTGCTCCGGGGAGCTGGGCAGCCCTCTTCGCGTTTTCGCTATTCCTACCAGTCTCAGTGTGGCTTCTTCTGTGTTCTTTGGTTGAAGAGTTCACTTAGTTTAGTCCATAGTTGGTTTATCCAGATGATGGTTCTTAAAATTGAGTTATAATCCACTTTGTTTCTGGGAGTTGGAAGTTGGTACGTCTGCCTACTCCGTCGCCATCTTGCTTCCACCAGCCTCAGCAATCGGCTGATGTGATCATGGCTGAACCCTGCTCTTGCCCGCTCACTGGCTGGCCGCCCCCAGGCTCTACAGTATATCTGTCAGCTCAGACCCCGCTGGTTCTCTCGTGCCTCCTGACTGCCTCGGTGTGCTACTCAGTCCTAATTTTGATTTTTTAAAATCTGATACCTGTAATTAGTTCATAGATTTTCTCCAAACCAGTATTATAAGAAGCATGTCTGCAAGCAAAATTCAACCTTATCTTCATCACTTCTTGTGGTAAAACCTTGGGAAATTTCATCTCTCTCTCTCTCTCTCTCTCTCTCTCTCTCTCTCAGTTTTTCTACTTGTAAAATGCAGAACAATACTTTTATCATGAGGTATCTCTCATTGAGAAAAAGTTTGTAGTTTTTGGCACGGTGCCCAGCATATTGTGAGATACTCATTATGTAATAGCCATTTATTTGTGATTCTTTATGTTTCATATGGAGAAAATAAACTCTGGATAACTTAACCAAAATAATGGAAATCTATTAGAATAGATGTTTTAAGAAAAGATTAAACAATAAAACAGTGGTATAAGATTGGAGCAACTGCCCTCAGAAATAACTACAAGCAAAGGTTTCAATGTTGGCAACATTCTCTCTTGATTTTTTGTTTCTACTTGTCTTTGCATCTTGACTTCAGTACCTACCAGAGAATTTTAACTTTTAACATGGCATAGTGGGCTAATGGATATTTTATCTCTCAAGATTTTGTTTCTCATCTGCAGATTTTTAAATCTAAGGAAAGGACTTTTAGTGACTCTGTTAATTCAAATGGTACTCTCTCTGCAGAACCAATCATCTGTGACCCAAGAAAGGAATTATTCTGAACTAAGGTGGAGATTCATATGACATCCATCTTTGAGGAGGAAATACACTAAAGTTTCTAGAATATGGAAGAGAGAGCTGGGAAAAAACCCTGTTCACTCCACTCATTAGTGCTAATCTTTCTTTCACCTTCTTTTCTTCTCTTTCTTTTCCTTTACTGAAGAAGAACATGGCCCATTGTAATTGTAAGAATGCCAGGTAGGCTTGTTTTGTTGTTTGTTATGACTTTTAACCACAAAGAAATTTTCTGCACATACAAAAAGTTATGAATTTATGTAAACTAATCATACTTCCATGATTACATTACAATCTTTATTCACCTATAAAGAGTTCTGCAGACATTATGGGGTAAACATCTGATCAATGCAGTGTGTTATATATAAGTATTTTTTTCAGGTAAGAACAGGTATTTTGTGTAGAAAAAATATTAGTCTCTCCTGAAAGTGAACCATCTGCTATGGCCATAGAGTTAGCCAAAATGGCTATAATTACCAATGCTACACTACTCTTTTCATAGAGTAAAAGGTCATAGCTATCCACAGAAACGCCTGATGAGAGTTCGCATGGCATTGGGTTAAAGCACAGGTTTGAGAGTGGGCCACAGCCAGATGCCAGTGTTTTGGTTTGTGTGTGTGTGCACGCCTTTGTTCGTTTTTTTTTTCAGGTTTGTGTGCTCTCAAGCAAGTTATTTTAACTTTCTAAGACTTAATTTCTACATCTGTTAAAAAAGAAAATGGAGAGAATAAATCCTGCTTACCTTATAAGCTCTTTTGTGAGAATTAAATGAATAATGCATGCAGAGTATTTAAAATCCAGTGTTTTGTTATAGGTCAATGATGATAGAGACAATTATGAATTAGCGGCCAGTTTTACTTGGTGTTGTTTGATTTTCTAAAATTTAAAAATAAGCGTAAGAGAGGAACATGCACATGCCTGGAGACATGAAGAAGAAGAATATTTTACATCAAATTTTCATAGCTATTCTTTTTTGTAGGTTGAATCCTCTCTATGATTAGAAGGTAAATTACTTACTTTTGAGTGGTACATTAATTATTTTGGTATTACTGGGGCCATTTTGTAAATGTGTATTCCAGTGTATTGAATGGTAACTAGAGGCCTAAAAACATTAAAATAAGGCTTTAAAAGTCAGAAAATTTTCTTTCTATATGCTTCATTTTTAAGGTAGCTTAAAAGCTATCGCTTCTTCATGTTTCAGTTTATCAGGTCCATAAATCTAAGAGATTCATTGCTTTGTTGCATAAAATTGCTAATTTGTGGAGTTCGTAGTCCATACTAAACAACTGGACATCAATAAATGCTGCTTGTTAAATACAATGTTTTGTTTTTTCCAAGAAAAGAAAACTCAGGATAGAAAATTGTTATATTGCATTACTGAATTATCAAATGAAAATTGTATGTGTGTGTGTGTGTGTGTGTGTGTGTGTGTGTGTGTTTCCTATATGCAAGTATAAACAATATCAGAGCTCTGGTGTTTTTTCCAATGCTTATTCTTCCATTGATGAGAAATAAGAGACCTCCCAAATCATTCAATTAAATAGGTATTGCTTACTAACAAATTCATACACTTTCTAATGGGAGAACAACCATATTCCTTTTTAATGTATAAGGCCTCACCAACTGATGGCAAAATGCTTAAACATGGTAATTACTTCTCAGTATTAATTGACTACCATATTTATTTAGTTCTTAGTATACATCTTTTATGTCATGCCCTGTGGAACATACAAAAGAAATATATTCTCAAAAAATAAAAAGAGCAAAATTTATGCCAGATAATTTTATTCTGTATTATGCGGAAAAAAATTTGAAATTCTGACTCTATTGTTCACACATACACAAAGCAAGTTTTCCCAAATAAAATAATGATAGTTTCAAAAAGACTACTCTGTTCTCTCTTGATATTATTTGCCTTTGTGGAGTTAAGAGAATGTCAGTGATGAAGTGGAGAGAAAGGGAAAAAAATAAATTGTTAAAAATGAAGACTAGAACATTTTATACCCCCTTAATTATGACAAAACCATTTATTTAACCATGCCTATAAACCATGACTGAATTCTTGTAATAATCAATCATAGGATCATCTATTCATTGTCCTATTATGTAAAAATAAGAAAATTAAGGATAATGTCTCTTTCATCTAGTTCTAAATAACAATTTTAGGTGAATTACTTATACAATGGCCTGCCCAAATATATGTTTTGACTGAGACAGTAGAATTATTGAAGCTGTCCTATGTATACTTAGCTTAATAATAATATGAATTATTATATCACTTGTCACAATGCATCTTATAATCAATTGTAAAGGATTATCTAAAATCTACATAAGTTTTATTTGTATTAACATCAGATAATTTGTATAATATGTATGACTTCAGTATTGTAACCTGTAACATATCTGTTTTTATTTTTGCTTTTATAAGCAGTCATTTAGACTTTCTATTTGCATTTATAATTATAATCAAAACTAATAATAATTTGGATACTAAAATACATTTTCTTCCACAATACAGGACATGGTCTTCAAAGAATGCAATACCTTGTAAAAATACATGTTACAAATCCTTACCTCAATACAGACATTTGTATAACTGTAATTTAAAACTTAATGGTGATTTCTGCATGATATAGCTGTATATGAATAGATATTTGCATGTACAACTATATTCACAATAACTTGATTATTGATTTTTGTAATACACTCTTTTTTTATGTCCCTACATATGAACAAGCATTTTTCTAAAAGGAGCAGTTTAAAAAGTAGGTATCACTTCCATCTCAATTTTATTCCATATTCCATCTCCTTTCCCTATTTTTCCATTTCAAAGACCAAATTTCATGTTGATTTACCAAGCATGAACATAAGATAAAAGAATCCAAAGCAAATGTCACCAATACAGTTTAAAAATGTACATCCATAAATTTAAGGCAAATCCAAAAACACCCTGACATTAAAAATGCTCGCTTCCTCTTGTCATGTTCTTTTCTCTGAGTTTGCTTTGACCTGAATTTCTAACCTGATATTCTTATTCAAACGTGTCATGAGGGCAGCCAGAGATCCTGATTTTTTCCAAAGCAGCGGTAAAAACTGTCCTTCTTCCTCATGGGTTATTTGGAATACATTGCTGTTGCAGTGAATCTAAATGTAATTTCCTATCTCAGTGAGCTGAGGAACAGAATGGGAGGGTTAAAGTCACAAATCCAAGTCCTTGTCTCCAGTACTGAGTCACCATGTTGCATCTGTGGCCTTAAGTTCGACTTCTTGGTTTTCATTCTTGAAAATGAGAATAATATGATAGAGCGTATTTTATGTCCTAAGGTTTTTGGAGCAGATTAATGTAGAAAGATATCAAAGTAGCAGCAGGTGATTTTTTGAGGACTAGTTAATAGAGACACAATAAAGCACCTCACAAATAGTAATGAACTCTCCTCTCCAAGTGGTGTGAAGAAAATTGCCCACCATTGAAAGCTTAAAGGATGACAAGAAAGGAAAAAGAAAAAAGAAATTTGCAGGTCACAGAGGTACTATTTTGTATATTGGAACGTAATTTATTAAGTGGACCTTTGTGGTAAAAAGAGCTAATTCACCTACCAAACTGAACAAGTTTACATTCTTCCTCTCCAAAGTATGAAACTCTGCATATCTAGTTATTCATCTTTGGGAAAATATATGGGCAATGCAGTAAATCAGCAAAATGGAAGGTATTCCCTAAATGCCAAAACCACAGGCTCCTGGGAAATATACTAAAATATTGTTAATTGTATATCTACAAAAATTCTTGTAAATGTACTCATGTTAATCACTACTGCAGAAGTGCTGTATTTTCTTTTTATAATGTTCTATTTCTTGGAAAAACCCAAGATAATTTTAAAAGCAATCAAAAGAGCTAAATCAGTTCATTTTAATTAAATCTTACAGAAAACTACCTTGTTATAGATGTGAACCCTGGTCAGTGACTTTTTCAAGGTGAGAAAAGATATAGCCAGACCTCTCTATTACTGTATTTTCCTTTGTATTCTACAGGTAGAAACAAATAAATTCCACCATCATTAAAACTGTATGAGAAAAGCTAAAAGTTGTGATTTCTGTTTTTATAATGAGTTTCTTGTGTTGAATGCGGAACTTCTGTCATATTTTCACGGAGTTATCATAGCATCTGCATATTATAAAATGCCTGTTTTCTCTTCTCTAATGTACACTCTTCAAAGGGAAATCTATATTTTGTGTATTTGTTGTCTAGCTATTACCTGAATCTAACCTAGTCTCCAAAGATTTCTGTAACTTTGGTTTTTTTTTTGTATGCAAAATATTTTTCTGTAAAAGTTATAACTGATACCCGAGGGGTCAAGCCAATTCTGGAGAAGCCAGAGTAGAGTGCTAATGTTTGCACGTGGGAATGGCTAATAGACATCTTAAAACCCAGACCTCAGAAAGGTGCCAGAAAGGCCCATTAAAGTTTCTCTAAAGTTTTCTAAAGCATAAAGGCAAAATAATGATCCCCCAAAGAAGTCCACATTTTAACCTCTATAATCTGTGAATATGTGACTTTTTATGGCAAAAGAGACTTTAAGTGTCGTGAGATGGGGAGACTATGCTGGATTATCCGGGTGGACCTATATAACCACTAGGTTTATGAGAACAGGGAAGCAGCAGAGTTAGTGACAGAAGGAAACATGACAAGGAAGCAGAAAGCAGTGATCGGCCTTGAGCCAGGGAACAAAGGTTGACTCTCAAAGCTGGAAAGAATATTGGAAGCTTTATTTTCCTAGAGTCTCCAGAAACAATGCAGTGCTGCTGACACCTTAGTTCAGCCCAGGGAAACTGATTTCAGACTTCTGACCTCCAGAACTCTTAAATAATATGTTTCTGGCATTTCAAGCCAATAAAATTTGTGGTAATATCTTAACAGGAAACGAATACACTGTTGTTAATGTCTTTCTAAATTTAGAATACAGAATTCTGAGGTCTAAATGTGAATACAGTGATTCAGACACAACCCTGAGCCATTTCATCCTTTTCAAATACTAGAACTAGAATATTTCTTTAGCAATACAACCCTATTGCATTTGAGTACCTAACACCAGAGAAGGTAAGTGACCTGCTTAGAGTAACACAACTAGTTAATGACAGAGATAAGACTAAATTTGTGGCTACATATGACGCTTAGACCACTGATTTCTACCATACTGGTGCTGTTTCATTATACAAAAACATTTGCTTAAGAAAGGTCAGAGTTTAAGAAGTATTTTCCAATGTTGTGATAACTTTGGGGGTAAAAGTGGGGGTGAGGGGATAAGGATGGGGAGATGTCACTTTCTAATAAGAATTTGTATATGTCCTGTTAAGTGTCAGATTATGCAAATAATCATGAACTGATTAGCCAAGGCCCCTGCCTTCTTGGTATCTGTTAGTTAAGAAGTAAAACATAAACAAATATAATTATAATGAATTAGTAAATTGTAAGGAGAGAGATTCTGCAAAGAACTCTTCAATTCCAATATGCCAGGAATTTTTCTATTAATCTATATGGCCTTTCAATAACTTGATGACAAAAAAGGAATTTAGTTTCATCAAGAAACTATCATACAGACCCTGGCTGGGCGGCTCAGCAGCTAAAGCATCAACTAGGAGCACGAGGGGTGGCAGGTTCAGCCTTTGGTCAGGGCCCATTCTAGCAGCAGTGAGTGAGCGCACAGATAATACTGTGGAAGAGCTAGCTAAAATAGAACAACTAAATGAAACAAGTTGATGCCTCTTTCTCTCTCTCCCTTTACCCCTTCAAATCAGTGAAAAAACTTTAAAAGAGAGACTATCTTATGTTTCTGAGCTGCATATCTTATTCTGCATAAATTTAACAATCGCTTTTGACTTTGAGAAAGATGTATACATGTGTTTTTCAAATCTTTGGAAGTGTCCTGGTATGTATTTTAGAATCCCAGGTTTGTTGATGACACTTCCCTACAATGCCATCCGTTTCTATGGAGACAGTAACTATTGTGCAGTTAGGGGGGAAAAGACTCTTCTGCTTCCCTGGGCTTTAAAACTGTTTTTACTGGTTTCCTATTCCACACATTCAGAAATAAAATTAAAATGGTTTTCTTTTCAAGCAATATTATTTGAATGCCACTAAGATTCTCTTTTATTTCACAAACACTATAAAAGAAATTAAATATAGTCCAACAGAGAATGAGATCTTTCTTTACTATCCCATTCTAATGGCAAATATAGTGTTTCCTCTGTGTGGTTTATAAATCTAATTTTTTTGGCATTATATTACTTAAGTTTGTTTTAATAACTTATACATTAAACACTACCAATAACTTCAACCTAGGTCTTTTGCACAGCTGTGGTATGTAGATAACTTCAATTTTTATTAACTGGAGTTACATTTGCATACTAGTAAGAAAGTACCCTCTATAGAACCAAATTAGTACAAAGCTATATGAAAGAACAAATCTTTTCTACTTGGAAGAGACACAGCAATTTTATTTAATAGAGAAATGCTACATTAGTGTTTGTTTTCTGAATTCTGATGGTTTCATTCTGCTTTTTGCATCATTTCATTTTAAATATATATATTTTTTAGTACTTGGTAAACAGCAGATAGGCCTTCCTAGTATGAATTTTTTTTACACTGTCTCTGTTTACCAGTTAGACCTTTAATTTATTTTGATTCATCCTTCAAATAAGAATCTTTGCCTTGCACTAAGGTTGATTGTTTTTTTAAGTTCTATAAAATGCTGAGTTACATACATACCAGTAAATATTACGGTTTAAAAAAGCTTAAAACCATTTCTAAAATTAGATTTAGAGAAAGCAAAAATTATCACTCCTAAATTTATACATTCAAGTATAGTTTAATATCAAAGTTAATGTTAAGTGAATCCATGGAGATAGTTTTATACTTTGTAGTCTAAGCGTTTTTAAGAAGCACACGGTCTTTCAACATAATTAGCACAGAATATCGAATTCCACCAGAAATATGGGATTCATCATCAACTTTAAAGGCTTCTTTATTTCTCTGAGTCTAAGTATGTGTGCAGAAGACTAATTGTTAATGGCATGGTCTTTATTGCTCATAGCTTTCTTTTATTTTAAATGAAATGGTCTGCTTTGTGAGAAATAATTAGGTTTTATAGGCTTACCTGCATAGATCCTTTTGTTGAGTGTGTTATGGTTTTGCCAATTCAGATCCTGAGAGCAATTAGAGTCTGTGGCGGAACTGTTCTTTAAATCACACCCATATTGTGTTATTGCCTCTTTTATTTTTTACCTGCAGTCGCAGATGCAGAAGCTTCAGATACTGACAAGTACACAGAGTAATTGTTAGCTAAAGCAAAAGCTTGGTTTGAAAGTCATAAGCTAGGGAAAGAAACATGCTCTATAAGTCTGTACACAGACAGTGTGTCCTAATGTCTGAATTTGTCTCCAAAATAATTATGTTCTTAAGTGTGGAAGAACAAGTCTTTATTCATTCTCTAAAGTGACACAGTGATTTCATTGTTTAAAAGGATGAACAGAACAGGCCAAACTATAGTTTTTAAGAATGTATGACTCTTTTAAACCAGAATAATTATTTACTTCCTATAGTCAATTGGAAATGATTCTTTGTCAGTGAGGTAAATAATAGGGACATTTTTCAAAAGTGCTTGTACCAGTTGTAATAATCACTTTATTCCTGAGAGAGTTCAATTTATATAATGAGTCAGAGACTCCACTGGCAAGACCTGATAGTATTATGTAATATATTTCAAGTTTTAATACTTTTTTGAGAAAAGTTCATGTTATGGTGAAAGATTTTGCCCAATTATTTTGGTCTTTTTGCCTACTCAGATTCTCCATGGTACAGAAGGACTCAATGAGGTTACTGTTAATAACTTAATAATGATAAAAAATCATTATTTTTATATTAGAAGTGTCATATAATCTTCAGGTTTCCTTGGAAATACTTGCCCAATAGTGGGGATGAGTTAATAGTCACATTTCCAAAACTGTTGTATCAAGTGACAGGAAATTCTGTATGTATGTGTACTATTGCATTTGACTTGGACCTAGCAGTATGACCTCTCAGCATTGTCAACATGGTAGCTGGTGGCTATTTGCTCAGGCAACTCCCCTGCTACCATAGAACCAAGAACAACAGCCCAGGGGTTTTCAATCTTAAACGTTCTCTCTAGTGGAAAATTACTGCACTTCGGTCTTTTACCATTCCACTTGACCAGCCATCTTCATTCAAATCTGCGATGTCGGGATTATCAACCTCCACATGGTACTGACAGCCTTAGACATGTGCGTGCACAAATCAGTATTAGTTTTTAAACTAATCTCATTTGAAAACATTATTTTCTTTTACAAGATAAATTTGTGACCTAAATCTAAAGGCAAACCTGAAACTAAAATTTAAAAATGTTATAGGAAGTCACAGAATCCACAGTGAAATATACTGGTGGGGAGTGGGGTGGGCCTGTCATTTCTGATGTAAAGAAATAGGTCATTGTGAAAGTGTGTTCATACCAATCAGTGATACTAAGTAAGATGTTTATTTTTTAAATTTATTTTTTTAATTCTTTCCCTGGATAAAGAAAGTAACAGAAAAATATCTTTATATTACCTGACAGATCCCATTTTGGGTAATATATTTCATATAGGCAAAAGTGCATATTGCTGCTTACAAGCATACCTGATATTTTTGAAATCCTGACAGGGGCTTATAGTTGTATAAGAAATTTGCTAATTAAAATATTGTTGAAGGATTATTTGAAGGAGTATTTATTTTTATTGATAAGAGATGAAGAAAATAGAAAATCCTAGATTAACCTTTCTAGGTAGAAAGTTTTATTTGAAGGAATCAGATTTTTTTTTTTTTGGTCATAAAATGAATTGAATAATTATTCTGTCAGAGAGAAAACCTTCCATACTTGTCCTTTTCCTCTTTTATGTAAGGTTATATTCCATTGAAAGCATGATTCTTTAAAACTGTTCATGCTATTTGGGACATTTTGGCTAGAAAAACATGTTGTTTGTATTCGAAGTATGTAGGCCTTATGAAACTCAATTGTAGTGCTGTTTTGTGGTATCCAGAAAATCGAAGATCACCAAGGAAAACATTCTAAACAAGGTTGGGATTATTTGAGTAATTTATCCCTTATATGCAGTTGGGTTTGTGCAGAATCATGATAATTTATGAACATTAAATTTAAAATAATTAAACTAGAAATGATTTGCATACACCTTGCAAACATCCAAATGGTTTCAGTGTTAAATAAAACTTAAAAGATTTTTGAGTCCTATTTTTAGAGATATATATGTTTATCATGTTTATGGTATGGTTAATGATTTATTTACCACCCATATTCTTTATGCATATGTAAGTATATTTTATCTACTTGAATTCTGGCATCCTATATTTACTGCCCATCATCTTCTCTCCTTATTAAATAATATAATGAGGATTTGTTAATACATAGAGATCCACCACATTTTAGAAATAGAGGTACTCTATATAAACAATTTCATATGGTTCTGAATTGAACTATTTTCAAATTTTCTTTAGCAGAAACACTACCACAGTAAATGTTCCCATTTATATATCTTTGTATACTTGCTTATTAGATTTTCTGGCTCAAAGCTATTCAGTGAGCTTATACTATTTTACCCTCCCAGAATCAATATATGAAAATTTGGGTTTCCACATTCCTCAGTAACATTGTCCATAACTATTTTTGTTCTGTATTACTCTGATAGATTAAAATGTATCTGATTGGTTTTTAGATTTCATTTATTGATTTTTTAGAGATAGTATAGAAAGGAAGGCAATTCATAGTAGTTGCTTCTCGTATGTGCCTTGACTGGGCAAGCCCATGGTTTTGAACCAGCAACCTCAGTATTCCAGGTCGACGCTTTAACCACTGTGCCATCAAAGGCCAGGTGTATCTGACTGGTTTTTTAATCTGCTGCCCTTTGTTATTAGTAGGTTGGTCCTCTTTTCATTGGTCAGATTTAGTTGGTATTATGAAACTTATAGATCTATATAAATAGCTACCTATAAATACAGATATAGATCATATAGCTATAGATGGAGACACAAACACACTTACAAATATAATACAGATACAGTTATAAACATGGGTGTAGATATAGGCAAAGTGTGTGTATGTGCACATACACCACACACACACACACACACACACACACACACACACACTCCCTCCTCCCCCACTGCAAGCCTTTGCTTATGCTGTTTCGTCTATATGGAAATCTTGATATCCCTCTGTTTATCTTGATTCATTATGAGACACTGAGCTCATATTTCACTCTCCCTCCTAAGCCATAGTTGTTTTCGATTACTCCTGTCAGAAATCTTATCTTCTTCCTTAGAACATCTATGGTGACTTGCACTCCTCTGGGACACTTATTCTATTCTCTTTAATTTGACTTAGGTATATCTCAGCTTCTGTATTAGTAGTAGGAAAGCTTCCTGGTTGCAAGAACTGTCTTCCTTATCTTTATACTCTGCAGATACCCAATGATCTGGCAATATTTATTGATTTAGGGAAGGTAAAAAGTAGCGTTATGTACTTCTGAATTTCCATCAGAAATTGTTTAGTAAAAGCAGAAATAAAATCAACTTATAAATAGGGTTATATTCTCTTTCCTGTATTATCGAATAGTTAACTTAATGGATAAATTTAATTAAGAAGCTGAAAAATTTTAGCAGGACTGCTACCAATACTAAACTCAGTGGACTGTGAGACAGGATGTGGTAACACTCAAAAACTAACTCACCATTGTTTAATACTAAGATGATTTTGCTACCTATCCTTAAGAATAAAGCAGCCCTTGCAATTATATTTTGTACTTTGTTATTGGTCCAAAAATTAATGTCTTTTACTGTAATAAATGGATCATCACAGGTGACAAAGTACAGTTTTAATTAACAGTGACAGGTGAAGCTCCTTATAGTCAGATTGAATTTATATTAGCAATTATATAACAAATTATATTTTGATCCTTACAGTTTTACACCGACATTAAGACTACTAATCATATACAGTCTTGCCCCTAAGGTTTTGTGGAATGTGAACAATTATATAAAAATTGCAAAATAAGTTAAACTCTTAAATATGGTTCTTCTTTCTGACTTTGATACATATACTTTTCTAATGTCCAAAAAAGCCCACCTTTGAAAATAAAATTCTTCAACTCTTGGGCCTTCATGTCAGATCTTGGCTAAAAAGCAGGCCCTTCCTTTGTCGCTTTATTCATTACCTTTCCACCTCTGTCCACAGCTGCAGCACAAAGGACCGTACTCTGTTTCTAGTCAATCTCACTTCTAAATCCATCCGCACCACCTCCCACCCCTAAAAGACTTTATCTTGGCCAACCTTCTGGTCTGGGTTTAGGATTACACAGTATTCTTCTCTCAGGGGGATGGACCAAGAAAGAGGGCGAGGCCCTGGGTTGGGCTCAGGAACATTAAGGCAGGAAATATCAGAGCCTTGGGTGCCTGGAGAATGGTCTAGAAAAGTTACTGTAAGCTACTACAGGTGAGCACATGCATTTGGCTCTGCAGACACCGTGCCCCCTGGGCAGTGCAGGAAAACAGTGAGCCAGAGGGAGACCTTGTCAACTCCACTTCACCTGGGTCTAGGACTGCTAAGGATCATTTGTGAGTACTTGAATATATTTTAGAGGTGTCCATTAAATAATGTTACAAATATCTCAATAATAATAAGTCTAATACACAGATTATAAATTATATAGAAATATATTCTTTTTAAGAAAAAATAAAGTTTTATATTTAACTAATGCATATTTAGTTTATTAATTTTATCTTAAAAATAAGTTCACAATAATGTGGATCTTCTTGTGTTGTGGTAGTTTTCACCATATTTCTAGGGCATGTGGTTACTGAGAAATCAAGTTTCCACGTGTCAGAGATACAAAGCATACCGAATAATTTAAATCTAGGCAAAACTGCAGCCATAAGTGTATGCTACTAGTAGTACAGGTCTAGGGATTTGTCTATCAAGACTAATCTCTAATCCTGCATACTGTACACATGTGTATAGAAAATCACAAGAAACATTGGAAGTATGTTAGCAATGGTCTCCTGGGAGTGGGGTCTTTATTTTTAAAACTTTATGTGTGTTTTCAGTACTTTTGTAATACTTTTTTATTTTTATTTTTTATAGGGACAGAGAGAAAGTCAGAGAGAGGGATAGATAGGGACAGACAGACAGGAATGGAGAGAGATGAGAAGCATCAATCATTAGTTTTCGTTGCCGTTGGGACACCTTAGTTGTTCATTGATTGCTTTCTCACATGTGCCTTGACTGAGGGCCTTCAGCAGACCGAGCAACCCCCTGCTGGAGCCAGCGACCTTGGGTCCAAGCTGGTGAGCTTTTGCTCAAGCCAGATGCGCCTGCACTCAAGCTGACGACCTCGGGGTCTCAAACCTGGGTCCTCCACATCCCAGTCCTACACTGTATCCACTACACCACCACCTGGTCAGGCACTTTTCTAATATTTTTAAAACTAAAATCAAACCATTAGACTTAAAGGTATGAATTCTTAATGCAATTCTTAGTTAGATGTTACTTTAAAAATATCTTTCCATCTCACATTAGTTTTGCTTTTATGCCATACCAAAGTAGTGATGGACATACCTTTAAATTTGAAATTCATTTGACACAACTATGGATTTTTCAAATATTTAATGAATTAATATATATTTAAATTGATCCTGCAAGAAAATTAAAATGATCATACCAAGTGATACAATAGAAAATATTAGCCTTACATAAAATAGGGAAGGGCCAGCAAGGTCCTCTAATTTCCCTTCTTGACTTCTTTGGAGCTCTGAGCAACCCCCCTGCTGGAGCCAGCGACCTTGGGTCCAAGCTGGTGAGCTTTAGCTCAAGCCAGATATGCCCGCGCTCAAGCTGGCAACGTCGGGGTCTCGAACCTGGGTCCTCTGCATCCCAGTCCGACACTTTATCTACTGCGCCACCGCCTGGTTAGGCTAAACTATGTTTTAAATTCAGTGATTCTGAGATATTTAAAATTTTTACCTAGTATAAGTAAGGCATGTTGTTTAAAAATAATTAAGTTTGCTATAGCTTGGTTTATGAATATTTTCTCTGTCTTCAGTGACCACTGAATGCCTCACAGCACAGAAATGCAATGTTTCTGATAGGGCTTTTGTTAAATTAATGAAACCTTAAAATTAAATTTTAATTGCATCTGTACTTATTTTGTCAGCTGAGGATAATTTAACAAACAAATCTTTTTTTACCTGAATACTTTGGAGTCAGACTCTTCAAGTCTTCCATTACAGACTGCTAAGGATCATATGTTAGTACTTGAATATATTTTAGAGGTGTCCATTAAATAATTGAAATAATGATACAAATATCTCAATGATAATAAGTCTAATACACAGATTATAAATTATATAGAACTATATTATTTTTAAGAAAAACCTTTAAGAAAAAATAAAGTTTTATATTTAAACCAATGCATATTTAGTTTATTAATTTTATCTTAAAAATAAGTTCACAATAATGTGAATCTTTCTGAGTTAAGCTCAAAGGCCTAATAGTCAAGTACCATGAAAAAGTAAATTGTTTGGTGTATTAGAAAACAGGTTTGTGGCCCCTGTAGAGACCTGGGGATGCATACATCTCTAAAAGCCTTCAAGCTTGAGCTATTTTTAAAAATATTGTGCCAGGAAATTAAGCCCTTTCATGGGCAAAATTTGAGTATCTGGCTATAGTATGAAACTCTGAAACCTAGATTCTAATTTATTTCATATATATATATATAATATATATATATATTATATATATATATAATATATATAGCATTTATTATATAAATAAATCCTATATAATATATTTCAAATCTGATAATACATATAAAATAAATTATATATAATATGTATTATAAATATTTCAGTATTTACCCAAAAAGGAGGTTCCTGATTGCCTTATTTTAAATTGGGGAAACAGAAAAAACATAAACTCAAGAGATGTAAGCAGTCTGACCAAGCAGTGGCACAGTGGATGGAGCATCAACCTGGGATGCTGAGGACCCAAATTCAAAACCCTGAGGTCCCTGGCTTGAGCGTTCTGGCCCATCTGGCTTGAGTGTGGGCTCACCAGCTTGAACATGGGTCACTGGCTTGAGTGTGGGATCATAGACATGACTTCATGGTCTCTGATTTGAGTTCAAGGTCACTGGCTTGAAGCCCAAGGTAACTGGCTTGAACCCAAGGTAGCTGGTTTGAGCAAGGGGCCACTGGCTTGGCTGGAATGCCCTGGTCAAGGCACATATGAGAAAGTAATCAATGGACAACTAAAGTACCACAGTAACAAGTTGAAGCTGCTTATCTCTCTTCCTGTCTGTCTGTCTGTCCCTGCCTGCCTGCCTGTCTGTCTCTCTCTCTCTCTCACTAAAGAGAGAGAGAGAGACAGAAAGAAGCTAACATTCCTAGGAATAATAGTACTGATTTTATAATAAATTTGAATGTTCTTGAGCTCATTATAATCATGTTTTGGGGTTTAAATGATTCAGAATCATATTTCACAGATATCACAACAGTGGGCTAGTTAGTTTTTGGTGACAGTGGGAGAAAAATCAGAGTGTAACTTGCTTTCCAGGTCAGGAAGGCAAAGGACCATCTCACAAGTTGAAACATGGAGCAATGAGAAAAGAAGTCCCCCAGTGAAGCACAAACTGTTAAAGCTATCAGTTCCTGCATGCCATCTGTTTTCTTTGCTAATGCATGAAGCAGCAAAGTATATTATTTTCATATTTCTGGGTTCAGGTCAGCCAAAGGGTTAAAAAAAATGGAGGCTGAAAGGACTTGTTCTTGTGCAGCGGGGAGTCGGGTGGGGAGTTATAGTTCTCTCTTTCTTAAATTTATCCTGTCCTTTAGGGGTACCTTCTAAGTGTTGTAGCTGCCTATGCTTGTTGCTGGAATTGACAAACCAGGGTAATGTGGAATTCCATGAAACGGCAGCCTAGCTACCCAAGGAGGTAAGGTTAAAGCCTAGAACCTGGCTAGCGATGAGGCAGTCTGCATGTCACCCAGCATACTGGTCAACAACCCTTTATATTTCCCCAGAAGAGGGTCAGTACTTGGTTTAGGTTTATAATGACACTGAGACCAGGGCTAACCACTAAATGAGTCAGAGAGTGCAGAAAGTGAGTAGTAGAAATCTGTGAGGGCACAGAGCAAGACAGATTATTCTACTTTTGAATCTCATATTTGTTCTGAACCACAGTATATTATTTGATTCCTGCTTCAGGAAACTCTAAGATGTGGACTGAATACAGATCAGGAAGAACATAATTCTATAGCTGTGCTTAATGAAAATTTATAGGGTGATTTCTGTTTGTTATTTCTCTTACTTCTTACAGTGACTTAGCTATTATATTTGGATTTCCAGATGAAGAAACTGAAATTTAGAGAAAATGCGACATTTCCCTAAGAACACATGCCAGTAACTAGGAAAAAAGTGTTTCAACAACCGCATCTGTTGAATTTCAAAGCCTAAACTAGTCACACTTCACTTAGTTAACTACACTTATGATTCTTAACCACTAAGCTTTTCTACACATTTAGCATAGTGATTAAGATTTGAACTGTAGGCAACAAGGGCTTCCTCGGCTCAGATCCTGGTTCCACCATCTACTACATGTGTGACCTTGAACAAGTTATTTTAGTTTTTAGGTACCTTAGGTTTCTCACTATAAAATGAGGACAATATTAGAATTTAATTTCTAGGGTACATGTCATTTATAGTGAGTTAATATGTGAAAAGTACTTACATCAAATGGTGCCTATCCCATAGTGAGTATTTTATAAATATTAGCCATTAGTGCTATTATGATTATTACTATTAATAATTATTAAATACCATGAATCCTAGAAGTTAAGGTAAAACAATAATAGCCTTATAAATAAATTAATGAGCCTGACCTGTGGTGGTGCAGTGGATAAAGCGTCTACCTGGGAACACTGAGGTCGCCAGTTCAAAACTCTGCACTGGTCTGGTCAAGGCACATATGGGAGTTGATGCTTCCAGCTCCTCCTCCCTTTCTCTCTTTCTCTCTCTCTCTCTCACTCTGTGTCTCCTCTCTAAAATGAATAAAATAAAATAAAAACTTAAAAACAATAAATTAATGAATTGTCCTGGCCAGGTAGCTCAGTTAGTTATAGTATCTTCTTTATATATCAAGGTTGTGGGTTCAATCCCCTGTTAAGGCACACAGAAAAAAAGAACCAATGAATGCACAACTAGGTGGGACAACAAATTGTGTTTTTCTGTCTTTATCTCACTCTCTCCTCCTTCTTTTCTCTGAAGTCAATTAATAAATTTAAAAAATGTAGAAAAGCAAATGAAGTAATTCTTTTTTAAACTTGAGGTATTAAAACTCAGAATTTTAAAGTTAAGATGATGAATATATGTTAAATAATTAGTTTTAACACTTTAGAAAAAGTGGCTAAAGCAGAGAGAACTATAAAATAACAAGAATAAAATGATAAGAAAAGAGACAGACTTGGAGGAAGAGACAGCAAAATAACTACAGCAACAGCCAGGTTCAAGACAATGGTAAACTTGACAAAGAAGCAAACATACATTCTAAGAGACTGCTTATTGAGTAATAAAATAAGTTTGTGATTTCAAATGAACTGTTACTTTAAACAATGTTGCATGTTCATAATTCTAGGCAGACACCAAAATATCTCTCCTTGTATTCATTCAGATGGAGGCTGAAATGAAGCTTTCCAAAATACAGCTATTACAGTATCATTGGGCACTCTCTTATAATGTGTGTGTAATCACAAGAAAGAATAGAGATATGTTGCCAATAGCAAAAAATAAGAAAATAGAAACATTATCAGTGTTCTCTTACTCAAAAAAATATTCCTACTGTTTGGGTTTACAAATAACAGAGACATGTGGCTTTATAACTTAGTTTTCATTTATTTTTAAAACATTTTCTTTTTTTTTTTTTTAAATCACAGAACAAAGTGCCAATGAGTTAGTGCAGCAGAAGGGTAGTACAGATAAGGAAAGGAAAAAGATGGCACAAATGTTAGATTGATATCTTCAGGTTTGGAGTTTGCTCTCTTTTCTTTTGAAAAAATTTGTAACTTATTTTATTTTAATAATATAATACTGTGGCCTGACCTGTGGTGGCGCAGTGGGTAAAGCATCGACCTGAAACACTAAGTTCGCCTGTTTGAAACCCTGGGCTTGCCTGGTCAAGGCACATATGGGAGTTGATGCTTCCTGCTCCTCCCCCCTTCTCTCTCTCTCTCTCTTCTCTAAAATAAATAAATAAATCTTTAAAAAATAAAAAATATAATAATATAATAATACTGTACACTGCAGCCAAATGTTCTAACATTGAATCTGAACTTCACCACTTACTATATGGCTGACTTTGGATGGTTATTAGACTGTTCTGTATTTTTCCTACTTAAGTTTGGATTAATGATCATTCATGGTTCTTGTGGGAATTATGTAGGGAAAGATATGCAAAGTATTTAGAAGAGTGCCTTATACTTATCTATACTCAATAAGTGTTTGCTATTAGCAGTGGCTACTATGCACACAATTATATTCTTTAGCCTATTTTCCAAGTTACATATATACCTGTAAGAGATTTTAAAAATGTTTAAGTAATACTTTGTTTTATATATGGCTTTATTCCTAAAGAGTTATGCTTTTTATTGTTTGCTTTTTTCCTACTAAGTTAGAGATGATGAAAGATACAGAGCTAAAGGAGAGAGATAAAGAAACAGATAAACTAAGGAAAGGAAGGATAAATGTTTGAATGCACAGATAGAAATATATTTTCTATTCTACGTTATTAGATAATGTCTTTTGAGAATATTAACTTAAGATTCAAAGTATAGCATTACATTGGTTATAGTAATGTATTTTGAGAACATTTGTATTTTTCATGTTATATTGCCATTGGCTAAGAATGTCTTAGAAGTGGAAATGCAAGTGTTGATAACTCTATGTTTATAAACTTTTATTCATTCATTTATAAGATCTTTGTTAACAACTTTTAAAAAGTAGCTTTTAAGACCGTGGGTTTTCCCCTCCTCTCACTGAATAAAAAGAAAAGAAGAGAGTATGTGGGTTCTATATGCTGTACATCTGAAACTAATAAAAAATATTAAATGTGAACTGTAATTAAAAAATAAAATTAAAAAAATAAAAGACAAATGAGCTGTGAGGCCAAATGACTTAGTATTCCAGATTCATTTTCATTTCTGATAGCTACAACCCTAGCTAACCTCTAATTTCTTGAGTTTCTTGATTTCTCATCTAAAAAGAAAAGACCCATGCCTATCAGATAGTTATAAGATAATCTGGACTAATGCAGGTAAAGGACTTAGAACCGTGGTTGACACTATGCTTTGCATGACATAATTATAACAATATTATATTATGTTCATCTTTAAGCCAGGGGAGACAACGATGAAAAAGATGCTGTTCTTGGTCTCAAGCAGATGCCAAGTTTTTTGGAGGAAACTAAAGAGTAAATAGACTCTTACAATGTAGTATACGATTGTTTTGCAGCAGAACGAAGTGCCTATAGGCTGCTGCTTGACATAGGGTAATAGGAACCCACTGATTTCAGTGAAGGAAGGATGCTTTTTCTAGAGAAAGTGATCTGTACACTGGACTCAGAGAAAATGAGATTTAAGATGAGAAGAGAGTGGGGAAGGGTATCCAAAGTTGAGAGAACTACATGTGCCCACAGTACTTTTCTTGGAGAAAATTCAAGTCATCTATCTAGTATTTCTGGGGGGAAAGGTGGGAATAGGATGAGGCAAGTAAAACGATTGGTAGATAATTAGGATAAAGGTGAATAGAGATAAGATCAGAAGGATTTTAACAGAAGTGTTAGAGAGGTTAGACTGCCAGATATTCCTTAGAATACTTACAGATGAGACATAAAGCTTTAAAAATTATTTTCTTCGCCTGACCAGGGAGTGGCACAGTGGATAGAGCACAGAACTGGGATGTGGAGGACCCAGGTTCGAAAACCCCGAGGTCACTGGCTTGAGCAAGGGCTCACCTGGCTTGAACGAGGTCTCACGAGCTTGAACACAGGGTCGCTGGCTTGATCCCAAGGTCACTGGCATGAGCAAAGGGTCACTCGCTCTGCAGCAGCCCCCCTCCTCCCCTCCCTGTCAAGGCACATATGAGAAAGCAATAGATGAACAACTAAGGAGACTAAGGAGCTGCAACAAAGAATTGATGCTTCTCATCTTCTTCCTGTCTGTCCCTATCTGTCCCTCTCTGTCTCTGTCACAAAAGAAAAAAAGAAAAGAAGGAAGGCTTTTTCAAAAAGAGAGAAATAGACAAGAAAGGAAGGAAAGAAGGAAAGGAGGGAAGGAGAGAGGGAGGGAGGGAGAGAGGAAAGGAAGGAAGGAAAGGAAGGAAGGAAGGAAGGAAGGAAGGAAGGAAGGAAGGAAGGAAGGAAGGAAGGAAGGGAGTTTCTGGAGGAGAAGCAACCACTTTGGTGGCACTTTCTAAAATCTAGCAGGCCAGAAAGAGGTAGATGGATTTTATTCAGGAGGAATCAGGAAGACTTGATGTTTCCTCACTTCTTTAAATTGAGACACTGGCTTTAGTTTAAATGATTATTCATACTTTTTTTTTCTTTTCTAAGAGAGAGGAGGGGGGATAGAGAGACAGACTCCCATGTGTACCCCAACCGGGATCCACTTGGCAATCCCCATCTAGGGCTGATGCTCTGCCCATCTGAGGCCGTGCTCACAACTGAGCTATTTTTTAGCACCTGAGGTGGGGGCTCCACGAAGCCATCCTCAGTGCCCAGGACCCGTGTGCTCAAACCAATCAGGCCATAGATGCAAGAGGGGAAGAGAGAAAGAGAGAGAAGGAAAACGGGGAAGGGGGAAGCAGCAGATGGTCACTTCTCCTGTGTGCCCTGACTGGGAATCAAAACTGGGACAACCACAAGTTTGACTGACACTGTACCACTGAGCTATCCGGTCACAGCCTATTTCATATCCATTTTAACATGACTTCTTGAGTATAAATCTGGACACCGTGATGTGTATTTGACTAATAGAACTTATAATTTTCATGTTTGATGTCCTTGACATAAGCATTGTTTGTGTCCAGTTCCACAGATATCATAGAGAATATTTCTACTTGAAATTTGATAAGTACAAGCTCCAAAACCAAGGGAAAAACAAAGCAATATGCCACCTTTCCCCCCTTGTTTCATAAATGATAAATAATGTTCTTGGTGTGATTCATCTCACTTATTAAAGAGCTTTAATATTTAAGAGTCTTTTTGCTCTGTTACAGATAAAAGTAGCAAAGTAGACTAGGTGAGATATTTCTCTGTGTCAGGAGAAAGATTTTCTATCCCTTTTAGTACAAACTTGACTGCAGTTTTCATTTTCTGCCCATTGAACAGATATAGAAATTCAATTATACTTCCTGACATTAAATTGTTGAAAAATTAAATTATTTAAATAGAAACTTTATTAGTCAAGAATATATAAAATACTCTGCATATTTCTTTGATTGATAGTTTAAATGAAAAAAAATACAATCCTTGTTTTGTTTACACTTTTATATCACAATGCTAAGAAAACAAAACTTCAGGCTTATTTTTTAAGTTTGCTTATTTATTTAGATTTTGATTAACATTTTCCAACTCTTACTGAACAAAACATATTTGAATAAAATAGTAGGAAGTTGTTTTAAAAATTATTTGGAGGATTTTAAAAGTGTTTAATAAATATATTTACAATAGCCAGAGTTATTTATAAAACAGTTCTATCTTCAATATAAAAAGCTTTGAGTTATTTCACAAAACAAAATTGAATGAGTCTGTAACTTCATTGGTTTCCTGTCAAAATTGGCTAGATAACAGAGCTGGTAGAGACAATAAATCTGAAGTTTTAGAAAAAGGAGTTAAAGAAATTAATCTTTATAGACACTTCTAATTTCTGAATTTCACCTGAACATTTTTCATTTTCTAGGGAGATTGGTCACAAAATCCGTAGCTATATTCGTTTTACCTAAATACATGCATGCTTGTCAATAAGTTTAGTTTTTATTTATGTGTTATATATACCATATACACAAAGTCCCTGCTTTTCATTTGAAGCACCATATATATATAACCTGGAAGAAAACAACTCGTTTAAACTTGAGTTTCTCTCTTACAGCAGCCCAAGTGCTGCTGATACACACACTGCTCACAAAAGTTACCGGATCATGGTACGTGCAGATTCTCCAGTACTTTCAGCCTTTTGTATAGTGCAATGAAATAAAAGTTAGTTTTGCATCTCATTTGCATAACTGAACAACTTTCTTTGACTTGTCGTTTGCTTTTCTGATGTTCCTGTTTAATAAAAAAAATCAAATTTCTTTTTTTATCACTTTCTATTCATTTTAAAATATCCCCTAATTTTTGTGAGCAATATATACAGGAAGCATGAAGCAGCAGTGTGTTTGTTTCCAGAACACCTTGGAATCACACCCTTTTGGAGCTCATCAGAGCCCATTCAGGTTTATTCCAATGGGACACTTGACTCACTGCCTGGTATACCTTCTATGGTGGCTGAATGCACAGCTTCAGCAAGACCCCAACTACTGCTGGCTTGAGAAAAGCGTTACCTTAATGATGATTATAATGAGCTTTAGTGTTGCTGGGAGCCAAGTGTATCCTTAAGTCCAAGAGAGGACACAGTGATCAGGGTGAAATATAATGTAGCTTAGATTGTTAATTGATAAGTTGTCCTTTTAATTAGAATTTTTCCCTTCTTCTTGACTCATTTAATTGCCTACTGTTCCAAGGTAAATAATTTCCATGTATTTTTATGAAGATATCATAGCAACACATTGAATGTACAGAAAGTAGGTGACTGCCTCACCCTCTATCTTGGCATGTTAATCAGTGAGACTGTGCCTTGATCCCAGCACCTGCATTCATGTCTGGGATTTGATTTTCCTTCCAGCAACCATTAGAAATTACATGTAAGTGACTCCAGTTTTAGTGGATGACTTTTAACCACTTCTAAGCTCTTCTTTTCACAGCATTGTCATGGGAAGTTCCTTAAAGAAACATATAATAAAATAAATTTCAGCCAGGCAATTAGGTATGATGATGCAGTCCTCAGATTTAGTGGACTTGGAGAGTGAACTTTACCTTTAATAGAATTTGATATAATCTGGTCTAAAATGGTTATATTTATTTTATCTTCTGTCAGACTTTAATATAATTGAAAATTTTATGAAAAATAATAAATAGTTTTAATTTTTTGAGATATTATGGTCCCTTAAAGGAAGTCCATTGTCTTGATAGTTTCTTATTTTCATTTTTACAAAAAAATGGTATATAAAGCCAGACAGGATGGGTAATGCATGAGAAGAACCTAGAGGTCTTGGTACCAGCTTGCTGTACAGCTCTTGACCAGTGGCTTCTTATATAACCGTTTAGACTAAGATCCATAGTCTATAACACATTTTACATAGTGACAGGTATACACAATATATGTTAAAAACTGAAAGAAACGTTTCACAGAATAATACTCTTCATAGACAGTGGACTGACGCTATTTTTCAGTCTATGTTATTTTATAGAAAAGAAACACTGGTCATAAATCACTAAATCGAATTAATAATCCATGAGTGTGTCTCTGTTTGTTAGAAAAAACAAAAACAAAAACTGTTCTACGTCCTGACCAGGTTGCTCAGTGGATAAAGCATAGATCCAGCACACTAGAGGTCAAGGGTTTGACCCCAGATGAGGTCACATATGAGAAGCAATCAATGAGTGCACATCTAAATGGTACAACTAAGTGAAACAATGAGTTGATGCTCCTTTCTCTCTCCCTTCTCCCTTCCTTTCTCTCTCTCTCTCAAATCAGTGGAAAAAATTAAAAGAGATAAAAAACTGCTCTAGACCACATGTTAAACAACTTAGAAGAGATGAAGATGAACAGTAGATTTCTAAAAGTTATTCTCAACTGTAATAATCTGTGACTCTGACTAGAAATTGCATGTAAATGTGATCCTTACATGTAAGATTTAAGTAAATAGATATCTTGAATAATAGATGCTTTGCCTTCCTGTGTGTGCCCATTCAGTGTATGACTCTATCTAATGCAAATTGTTTCGAAAATAGGTGGTAAAATGTCAAATATTTTTAAATAACATTTTTAATAATCACTAAAATATGCTTCTAAAAGTACTTGAGACTGTCCCTTTCTTATTAAATTGATCAGGGTAGCATTGGTTAATAAGATCATATAATTTTCCAGTGTACATTCCTATGATACATCATCTGTGTACTGCACTGTGTGCCCACAACCCACTGTCAGATCATCTTTCATAACCATAGTTTTGGCCCCTTTACCTTTCCCTCTATTAACCACCATTGTTGTCTTTGTCTATGAGTTTTAGTATTGTATCCCACATGTGAGTAAAATTAAATGGTTCTTAGCTTTTTCTGACAGACATATCACTTAGCACAATATTCTCAAAGTTTATCCATTTTGTCACAAATGGCAGTATTTTATTTTATCTTATGGAGAGTAGTATTCCACTGTATGTGTATATCTATCTATCTATCTATCTATCATATATATATATTTTTTCAGGAACTGTTATACTGTTTTCCACAGTGGCTCTATCAGTTTATATTCCCACCAGCAGTGAATGAGGGTTCCTTTTTACCACAACCTCTCCAGCACTTGTTATTATCTGTCTTGCTAATAACAGCAATTCTAACAGATGTGAAGTGGAATCTCACTGTAGTTTTTATTTGCATATCTCAAATAACTGGTAAAATTGAACATCTTTTCATATATCTGTTGGCTATTTTTATGTCTTCTATAGAGAAGTGTCTATTCAGCATCTCTGCCCAGTTTTTATAACTGGACTGTTTGTTTGGAGTTGAGCTTTATGGATTCTTTATGTATTTTGTGTATTAACCCCTGTCAGAGCAGTAGTTTGCAAATATCGGCTCCTATTTGGTTCATTCCATTTTTCTTTTGTTGGTAGTTTATTTTGCTGTTCAGAAGAAGGTCCTTAATTTGATGTAGTCCCAATTATTTACTGTTGCCTTTTATTCCTTGCCTTTGGTGTCAAATTCATAAAATGTTTTCTATGGCTAAGATTTTTCTATGGCTAAGATCCATAAGATTAGAATCTAAATTTCTTATATGTAATTTATTGTTTCAGGTTTTATATTTAAGTCTTTGATCCATTTTGAATTAATTTTTGTGCATAAGGACAAACTGTAATGTTTTTTTTCTTTTGCATGTTGCTTTCTAATTTCCCCAGACCATTTATTAAAGAGTCCTTCTTTCTCCATTGTGTATTTTTTACTCCTTCTACAAAAAAATTAATTTGCCCATACACATGTGGTGCAGAGAAATGGTAGTCTAGAGTTAGAAATTTGATATAAAATGACTCTATTCTAGTATAGATGTTTTTTAATACTATGAAACAAAATAGCATCACCTTCAGCAGTGTTTTTCAATGTCTTTGACCACTATCTACACTTCAAATAGTATTTTACATCACAAATATACACAGCCTACACACTGGAAAGGCTGTATTGTTTCATGTAACTTTATTGTACTATGTGTGGTACATTGATTTTGTCTCTGCTTTTCTTTCTTTGTTGTTCAAAAAAACCAAAGTTACTACATTTCTTCAGATTAAAAAATACTGGCCAAGAGTAAGAATGAGGATAGAAAAGAGAGTTACAAGGACAAAGCCTTGGAGTTCTTCAACATTTAGAAGTCTAATTGATGTCATATGTACAAAGATTTTCAACAATGCCCAGCTCAAAAAATTTTGGTTTTTATTATGAAAAGAAGACAACCTCCCCAAAATATTCCTTGTATTATCTTATCAGTGTAACTGTCAGTTGTCTCAGGCTATAATATACAGAAAATGAAATAGGTACTGTGTTAATTTTCTATGCCTCATAACTAATCACCTCAAATTTAGCAACTTAATACAACACACATTTATTATGTGCATTTCAATGACTCATAAGTCTAGGTACAGTTTATCTGTGTTCTCCTTTTTCCAGATTTTGTTAGGTTACTTACAATCCAGGTGTTATCAAGGAAGGTAGGGTCACTGGGGAAAAATCCGATTCAAAGCTCCTGTGATTATGGAGAGCATTCAATTGTAGGACTAATGTCTCCAGTTACTTGATGGCTGGTAGATAAGGGTCATTCTCCTTTCTTAGATGTCACCTGTTTTTTGCCACATGAACCTATTCATAGACAGTTTAGAACATGTCCTCTCGCTTCTTCAAGGAGAGGGAAATGTTTTAAGTTCCAGTCTGTAAGGAGGAGTTTTATATAACAACATAATTATGAGAATGACAACCCGCCACCTTTGCCATATCATGTCACCTGTTAGAATCAGTACAATCATTTTTGTTATACTCTGTTGGTCAGAAACATGTAATTTGCCAGGCTCACACTCAGGGGAGCTGATGATAGAAGGACCTTACTTACTGAGGGTCACCTTAGGAGTGTCCTTCTGCCCCTCTCCCTCCTACTCATGTTTTCCCCACAGCTGGAATTTGTGGAAAATATGAAAATTTCTGTTCTTTATGCAGGTTATGAAATGAGAGCACAGACTAAAGGTAAAAAGACATAAGCCCAAATCACTTTTATCGTCTGAGTGTGACAAGGTAATTAATCTGTCAGAGCCACAGTTTTTCCATCATTAAAAAGGTGAAGGCAGTGTCTTTCCAGCATCTTTTCTCACAGGACTCTCATGAATATGATATGAAATAATTCACATAAAAATGGATTTTGAGCTTGAAAATGGCAACAAAAACTCTAAGATGATAGTCTTCTTTATTATGATGACTATACTCTGGGTCTGAGTTCTCATGTGCAGGTTTTGGAGCAATGTTATGAAAGGCTTGTGCCCTTTCACCTTGCTCTAAACCTCATCATAGCCAGCTCTCAAATATTTGTTTAATAAATAAAACATGTTTTTCTTCATTTGGTTTATAACTAGTCTTGTTTATCTTGAGAACTGTAAATAATTTACCTTCCTTTACAAAATATTTTGATTTTTAAAGCAAACCACAAGTATTGCTTGGTTTGTACTAAAAGACTACTTTATTGCTTTCTTTATTACCTGAAAAATGCAACAAAAGTTTAAAATTAATAACAGTCAGTATCAGGGAATAGGGATAATAAATTTATAGGCCTTGCTTTAGAAGCAACTCACTTTCCGTTTTCTTATTAAAAAAAAAAAAAGACCAGAAGCTTTCTGGTGGTTCATCAAGGGAGTAAAGAAGGTGAGAAAGAGAGAGAAAAAGACAAATGAAGCTTAACTTTTGTACTCTCTCTCTCTCTCTTTTAATTCAGTGAGAGAAGGGAAGAAAAGACAAGACTCCCGCATGTACCCTGACTGGGATCCACTTGGCAAGCCCACTAAGTACAATGCTCTGCCCATTTGGGGTGTTGCTCCATTGCTCAGCAACCAAGCTCTTAGTACCTGAGACAGAGGCCATGGAACCATCCTCAGGGTCTGGGGCCAACTCACTTCAATCTATCCATGGCTGCAGGAGTGGAGAAGAGAGAGAAAGACTGAAGTGAGAGGGGAGGGGTGGAGAAGCAGATGGGCAATTCTGAGTGCCCTAACAAGGAATCTAACCCAGGACACACCGGGCCAATGCTCTACCACTGAGCCAACTGGCCAGGAACTACTCAGTGTCTCTTAATTGAAAACAAAATTGGGGATTTGTTTGGTTTCATGGTTCCTCATCTCCCAGAAGACCTTTATATCCATGATTGAGAGGAGAAAGCAACAGTGAAAACATCAAGAATAGAGATTATCAGGGCATAGCAAAATCTGATTACCTAAGTATTTCTTGGGACCATGTCAGCTTGTCAAATGGCAAGCTTAAAGGACCATTCCCAGAAATTTATGTCAGGTACAGGACTGACTTCCCAGGAGAGAAACAGTTTTCTTTGGAGACCAATACCTTTTTTTCCAATATTAAAAAAGATAACTTTCATCAAACACATCTTCTAATAACTACTCATTAAAATCATTGAATTCTGCCAATATCTTCCATTTACGCCATGACTGATTTATCTAGTGCTAGAATATTATGCCCTTCTAGCATCTTAATTGATCTAGAAATGATATTGAGACAGTCCTGGCTTGCCTTTCACCATCTGCTGAGTATTTCCAAATAAACATTCTTTCAATTGAAATTCACTTTGCAAAACTAGGTTCTTTCACCCAAGCTCTAGCCTGACTCGCTTTCTTTTTCTTACCTCCACAAGTGAGTCAGCACCTTGCATGTGCTGTGGGGCCCTGTCCACAGCAAATATCTATTCGACTTCTTTTTCTTGCATTCAGAGAAAATATTCGGGTACATTTACAAATCCTTTCAACCTTGGAACATTGGTTAAAAATTCCTTTTGAGATGAAGGCAGAATTTTTCTGGACAGTTTTTGATGTGATCGAGTAGAAATTTTAGTAATTATGTTTTCTTGCAGGCAAGGAGTGATGGAGGGCAGGAGACACAATAAACCCAGGTTTCCTGGATATGAGGTTTCCCATTCAGTTTAAAAAAAAGTGATTTGGGTAAGTGAGTAAGATCAGATCATAAAAGCATTTGCAGCTGGTCTGCAGAACTTTAATTCTACCCCAAAGAAATGGGGAACCGATGATGGTTTAGTGATGATGTGAAAATATTAAAAAGATTAGAAATCTCTCTCTAATGGTTTTTCCCATGATTCAAAAGGTTTGAGGCAGCTATTGCTTTGATGTGATTATATTGATGTTGGTGTGAGGTGTTAAGTTTTTGTGGAATGTGAAGTAATAATGAAAAGTGGATGTGGCCCTGGCTGGTTGGCTCAGCAGTAGAGTGTTGTCCTGGTGTGTGAAAGTTCCAGGTTCAATTCCCAGTCAGGACACACAGGAGAAATGACTGTTTGTTTCTCCACCCTCTTCTCTCTCTCTCTCCCTCTTCTCTCTTCTCCTTCCTCCTACAGCCATGTCTCTAGTGGTTTAAATGAGTTGGCCCAGGCGCTGAGGATGGCTTTATGGCCTTGCCTCAAGCACTACAGTAGCTTGGTTGCTGAGCAATGGAGCAACAACCCATGATGGGCAGAGCATCACCCCCTAAAGATTCCTAAGTGTATCCTGGTCAGAGTGCATGCCAGAGTCCATCTCTCTGCCTCTTCACCTCTCACCTAATAAATAAAATAAATAAATAAAAAGAAAAATGAATGTGAGAGAAAAATGGCTAAACCTAGTAACAGCGGACAAGTGGCAGATGAGTAAGATGTGGCTAGTTTATGCAAGTCTTAAGGGAAAAAATATAACTTTAGTAGAAGTTCTAATAAAGTATCTTTTGAAATGGAAAAAATAGTGTTTTGCACTACCTGTTAAAATAGACATTGTATGTATGTATAAGAAGGCTGTATATAAGAGGTGATTATCTCTTTTATACTCTATTGCAGGGGTGCTCAATACGTCAATGGCGAAGGAAGTGTGGGTAGATCGCATGACATTAAAAAGACATTTGTCTTTTGATTGGCATACAGGGTAGCCAATCTGATGTATGAACTTTTGACACCCTACACATGTGCGTTAAACCGCGCTAACTTGTTCATTTACATTGCTGCGTAGTTAGCCTTCAATTTATTTAAACTAAATACTACAAAGGACATAAAAATGAGTGCTGTAGCTGGTCCGAGTAAGAAGCCTAAAGCCTACCACTTTCATACAGAATGGGTGGGGATTTTTTTCACTATGTCATATTCTAAGTGCATTTGCCTCATCTGTCTGTGTGCCATTGCTATTCCAAAGAAGGGAAATGTGGAGCGACTTTTATGGACTGTTCATAGAAACTATGACATTGACTTTCCTCCGAAAAGAGCTGAGAAGGAGAAAGGTGAAAGAAGAATACATATTATTAAATAGTATTAATAGTAACTTAAATAATGATAATATAGAAGAAATAAATTTATGTTTTGAATTTTAATTGTAGGTAGATCACTTTGACTTGGTCATTTTATAAGTAGCTCGCAAGCTGAAAAAGTGTGGGCACCCCTGCTCTATTGGTTGTTGACCTTTCTCTTATTTTGCTTAAAGCCACATGATCCTTAGTTAAATATATATAGTGGGTTGTATAATGCCCCTACAAAATTTATGCAGCTAGAACCTCAAAATATGCAGCTAGAACCTCAAAAACATAAGAAAATAGATTCTTATGTAGGTATAATTAGAAAAGATGAGTCAGGCTGGATTAAGGAGGACCCTATATAACTGGCTGGTGTCTTTTTGGGACAAGGAAGGTGTACACAGATATATATATATGTTTATGAAGAAGGATGCCAGGTGAAGCAGAGGCAGACTTTGGAGTGAGACAGTTACAAGTCAAGGAACATTGGGCATTGCTGAGAGCCACCAGAAGCTAGGAAGAGGAAAGGGAGGATTCCTTGCTAGACCCTCCAAAGGGAGGGATGGCCCTACCAGAAGCTTGATCTCAGATGTGAACTAAATTCTGTCGTTTCAAGTCACCAAGTTTGTGGTCATTTGTTATAGACATTGTACTTAATGCTTTGGTCAAATGACTTCATGGAAATCAGTGTTGGAGGGAAAATTATAATGTACTTTTTAAATAAGGAAACCCAGACTTTGAATTATTTTTGTCCACAGACACATTGGTAGTAACTGTGGAGCCAGGAGTCTTAAAATAAGAATGGGGCTCAAACCCTATCCAGCAAATGAACTTTTTCTCTGTCAGCTTCTGAGCAGTGCCCAGCAAATGCATTTTAAGGTTTAAGTGTCTCTGGAAACCACGTTTTTTATTGTTGACTAATTAGATTCATCAATGAATCAAGGGTCCTTGCCTCAGACAAGACCTCATATTCCTGTGTTTAGACTTCTTAGGCCTTCTGTCAATCTCTGAGCCTTTGAGACTTGTAGGAACTTCATTTGGCTTCTTCTTCTTTTTTTTTTTTTTAATAGGGACAGAGAGAGAGTCAGAGAGAGGGATAGATAGGGACAGACAGACAGGAATGAAGAGAGGTGAGAAGCATCAACCAGTAGTTTTTCGTTGCCGTTGTGACACCATAGTTGTTCATTGATTGCTTTCTCACATGTGCCTTGACCGTGGGCCTTCAGCATACTGAGCAACCCCCTGCTGGAGCCAGCGACCTTGGGTCCAAGCTGATGAGCTTTCGCTCAAGCGACATGGGCCCGCACTCAAGCTTGCAAGCTCCGAGTCTCGAACCTGGGTCTTCCGCATCTCAATCCAATGCTCTATCCACTGCGCAACCGCCTGGTCAGGCTAATTTGGTTTCTACCTCTCCCAAGTCTTCAAACTTTGTGTCTAGAGATTTTCATAAGCTTTAATTTTTAAATTTATTTATATTATTATTAATATTTTTACCCAGACACATAAATTGTTTGAATGGTTTAACATATACACACTTTCATAAACGTGAAGTCACAGTGAAGCAATATGTAAAATATTTAAGCTTTTCTAGTAATTCTCTTAATTTATCACAATGTCTTTGATGGAATGCAAATCTGAGTTACTGCTGTTCCCAGATGTTCACTGGCAAGTGCACTTTATTTTGAAGGAGAAATATCACTAACATTAAATAGAAACCTTTAAAAATATATGTTATAGCCGTGCTTGTTTATATTAAAGGTGAGTGCATTTTAAAATTTTGGGGTTGCCCATATTATAAGCATATACATTTTTGTGCTCAAAAATGGATGGTATTATAATATGACCATATAATATTTTTATTTATTGCCAATTTCCATATCATTATAAAAGCTTCATAAGTCTCATTTTTCATTTGCATGTCTCTCTGCTTGAAATATTTCATTTATGAGACCTATTATTTCTGAATGGGGCTGGGAAACAGATTCTCCTACTCTGAATTGTGTTCAGTGCTGGAAAATCACATTGGTTCAAAATACAATCAGTAATTATGTTTAGAATTATATACTTATGTATGCATAAGATATAATTTTATCAGTTATATGAGAAATATTAGGACAGAATTGAACTAGTACAACAAATGTGTTTCAGGAGATACCTTGTAGACATTGTTAGGGACTGCAGATCTATACTGCAATGTCTCATGGTTCGTCCAGCACTGCACTGTATCAAAGAATTAGAACATGAGCTATAAATTTCAGCCACATATGTAATTTAAAATTTTCTAGCAACCATGTGAAAAATATATTTAAAAAAATAGGTTAAGTAAATGGTAACTGTAAATTGTATTTAACCCAATATTTCTAAATATTATCATTACAATCAGTAATCTCAAAATTGTTCATGTTATTTTACATTTGTGTGTGTGTATATATATATACTAAGCATTGAAATTTAATGGTTTTTTTATACATATAATGTATCTCAATTTGGACTAACTAGGTATCATGTGTTCAGTAGCAACATGTGGCCAGTAGCCACTGTATCATCAGACAGTGCCTGTCTAATACCTTGATTTTTCCCGTGACTTCTCCTTTTGAAATGGAGGTTTTGGCTAATTTATATTTTCTTATTTTCTTTCTGCCCAACATTCTGCAAGTGGAAAAGATGAGGGAAGCAAAGATTTATATTCAATTGTTTTCTTAAGTATTTCAGTATAAAAGCAAAATATAAGGTTATTTAAAGGACTTTTAAAAAATATAAAGGTAAAAATGATCTAAACTTATATTACAAGAATACTAAATTTAGGTATCAAAAGTACATAATAAAATTTCTAATATTTTTTCTTTGAAAATAGTATTTTAAGCTAGTTAAGATAACATATTTTCTATCATTTAAATTGCTTAAACCCCTTCACTAAGACCCTGAATAACCCAGTAGGACATCTTAGCATAACTAGATGTTTTCCAACTTTTAATTGCTATGACTAATTTTTTACAGTCCAGTTACAAGTCTTGGAAAATAATGAATATGGCAACACAATCTTAATTATAATGGTGCCAATAGCACCACTCTAATACAGTATGAGGCTTAGATTGGAAAGGAATTTCCCTGGAATTGAAGCTCCTCTGATTGCTTTCCACATCACGTTTTAAACAAACACTGTGGTGCTTTAGCCATTACTTGGTTGCCTAGGATACACAGTTAATGTAGCCCTAAGATGCTGCTACCAGTTAGACTTTGAGGCCATGCCTGGAAGTGCTGCTTTTTAATAAATTAAAAAAATTTAACAGAGACACTTTGGGGAGATACATTTTGATTAATGAAATAATTGACTGTATTTTTTTTTGAGTACTTATGTTGGCAACAGTTATTTTTATTTTACTTTAGTTTTCTGTGAGAGAGGCTAAAATTTACTGTTTTAAAGAGCAAATGCAAAATTGATTCAGTGGCCTAATTCTAAGACACATTCTCCAAAAATATAATATTTTGATTCTCAAAGTACTGATAAAGTAACTAGCTAAATTAGTGGGAGTCACTTCTTTAAGCTCCTTCATATGATTGGTAAATATCACAGTTTATTTTTATTAAGATGTTGAAAGGTCAGTATATTATCATAAAAGTACATTTACAATAAAAAATTAACAAGGCAGTGTTTAAAACCTAGTGACTAATGAGGGTAACACAGGAATATACACAAATTTCAACATCATGTGTATAAGCTATTCATATTAGCAACTAATCTGTCAGTTCTTATAATAGTACATTTTTAATGGTTCACCAAAAGTTGGTTGTTTGGGTTTAAATATAAGGTGGAGATACAAAGCTTACTTTAAATCATAGCGCAATTTTAAGTTGTTTGGTTTTAGAAGTTAGTAGGTGGTCTGCTTTATGCCTCTGGAAAGTTGAAGTGTCTTCCTGGCTGATTTGAAAACAAATCAAACTGGAATTGTTGTTGAGTGAGTAGAAAGATCCAGTGCTGGACCAGCAGGTGGTGCTTGAGTTATAAGTGCATTTAGAACAGAGATTTAAAAAAAAAAATTCTTGCAAAATCTTCAGGAATGGTTGCTCTTGATTTTGTTTGTTTTGAAGGAATCATTATAATTTAGGAAGAAATTCTTAATTAGGGCTTTGACTTGTCAGTGGAATTGATAGTCAACTCCTCCCATTCTCTTCCTACCTTCTCCTTTTCTCTTATCGTTGTTTTCTGTTCACAGTGGCTTTCAGCAGGTGTACTGTCAGGAAGAACTGATGAAATTCTTCTAACACTGCAGAATATATGGGTAGTGGGGATGGTCATACATTGTTTCTACAGTCAGGTGTACAGGAAGAAACTCTGGCATGTTGCCTGTACGTACGTCACCTGGGAGAGTTTCAATAAGGTTCCTAACTTCACCTAGAACCCTTGGTATTTGTTTATGGCTCCTCTTTCAAGTCCACCCTTCTTTGCCCACTCTTTCAGTTTTCCTGTGGTTGTTAATATGCAGAGCTCTTTGTCACGACTTCACTTTCTTACGTCCTCAGAATACATGTGGTATGAAAAGTAACAAAGTTATATCTTTTGACATTTGTCACACTGAGGGATGGTGCTTATGTACTAAATTCCCCAGAAAAGAGTTGCCCACTCAGCCAAATTTAACAAGAAATAAAAATACCATTGGGTTTAAATTAATGGTGTATTTTTTATTTAGATGTACTAACTAGTGAATGAGCATAGAACCTAAATAACAAAAGCATATTGCTGGTTACATAGTGTTACTTCTTTCTATGAGCATATCAAGTGTACTTTACTATTACATTTGATATAAAATCTGAAAAAAGTTTTACATGTCTACTTTTTCTGAAGAAATATTAAAAGTTTATATTGCATTTCTTAAAGTTAAACAACCCCTTTATTGGTTGTTTTCATTAATAATATTTTGTTTTATAGTATTGATATTTGAAGGTCTTAGAGTCTAATTTATCTGAACCGTCATGTGTTGGATGTTTTAGTTTAGGATGATAACTACCATATATGTCTAAAGTAATATGTGTGTTATCTCTCCATTTATTGTGAATTATATTAGTACTTAAATTATGTGAATAGTTAATGCGTTTTAGTAAGCAATCTGAGTAAGTCTCCGCTCGGAAAAGGAGAACTATTTTTCTTCAAAAGAAATTTTCCTGCAAGAGTTAATATCTTCAACCAATTATTGTAATGGTTTCCTTCTGAACTCTGACTTAAAGTGCTCAGAACAATTGGTATCAGCAATGGTAGAGAAAAGCAAATAAAATAATGGACCTTTCCTTAGAGTATGTAAAGTCCTCCTTATGTATGATTAACATATTATCATATTGTTTTCTGAGATGTTTAGTTTCCCTCTAAGAGTTATACTTAACACGATATTTGTCAGTTATAAATTAGGCTCTGCAGATAAGGGTCTGATAGGTCTCTGATGATGGGAATGAACTTCACTCTGCCCACGTGAGCTCCGTTGGTTTGTACATCACATTTAGTTTCCATGTTTTTATGATTATAAATAAACATAAAATGCAAAATGATATAAAGATGATTTACTCAAACTCCAATTGCTCTTGAAAAAAGTAATAATAAATGAAAGGCAACCTCCTAACAATCTTGAGTCTAGGAAATGAATATTTTATTGTTTTTATACCTACAGACTTATTTTTCTGTCCTTTCTACCTATGAATCTTGAACATTGGAACCAGTGAAACAAATGTCTCCTTTCCCAGTTGATCAGCGGCCCCCTGACTGTATTGTGGTACTGCAGACAAGGAAGGTAAAATACTAAGGGAGCCATTCTGTCTCACTCATGCCCCCAATGGTTGCAAATCAAGCAAGGTCCAAGTGTTAGGAAAGAGGCCACTTTTACTAGTTTATAAGAAGGACTAAAACTTTTACCAGTTCATAAATTTATCTTTCACTTTTCATTCTTGAGCAGCATAGAAAGCTTGTTGTCAGCTAGCTGATTCCTTGCATACAGGATCAACTCTTTGTCTCAAATCTGCATAGAGGTAAGTTATGAGAGAGGCAGAGTCCCATTAGAGGTGAAATTTGATTTTGCTATTTTTGTTATTTCTTTTTCATAGGAGGCTGTAAAATAGTTTTCTGCTCTAGGGTCTTGAAATAACATTAAAGATTGACAATTTACTTAGGCTTGTCATTCTCAGGGCCAAAGTTGACTCCTATTTTGAAGGGGAATGGTGACGTCCACATGATTTTTTAAAAATAACTTTTACATATAAATAGTATTTTTCCAATTACAGGTGGCATTTAAAAATTCCTTCCTGTATTGTGTGTTACTCAAAAATAATAAAAGTATATTTTATTTTTCTATACCCATATCAGCCTTAGGGTGATTTTGGTCTTTGGAATAGCTCTTAGAAACTTCTTTCCTAAGCAAACACCAAGGAGACAGTAGCACAGAAATGTTAGAAGATTTCATGTTTGAAAGATAGGCACAGACTGAAGGAAGTGAATGTTGTACAAGTTTAGTAATAACAGGGTTGTGGGAATAGAATAAAGATCAACTCAACTTGATTCATATTTAAGCTTTATATAGGCTACTTAATATAATATATGAAAATGAGAATGCTTTATATTCGCTTTCAATTCATTCGTCCTTCATTCTTTCTTCCACTTTCCCACCCAGGAAGGTTAATTGATATCTGTAGTTAAAGGAAGAGATTTGTCCTGTACCCCACCTTCCTTTTCTGCAAAACCCAGCAAACAGGATCAATAAACTTGGACAAAGCACGTAGATCATTCTGTACTTTTGTATGTAATATACTGGAAATTATAATGTCCAGGGTTCATGATTCATATACAGATATGCAGATCATTTACACTGGGGAAGAAAATTTTTGTTGCATGCAGAAAAACACTTGTTCTCACGTGCTGATCTCAAATCTGACATTAGTTTTTCTCTGTTAGATACAGTTTTTTTGCAATTCAAAATTTTAGGTTTTCATCTTATTGTAAAATTTCAACAGTTAGTTTAACATAATGAAGTAGAATGTCTTCTTGGGTATTATCTTTGTGAAAATATAATAATTTATATAATTCAGTGAATACACTAATACTCTAAAATATATGATTGCATCAGAATTTGTCTACAATTTCAAAATAGAACATATTAAAACACTTATTTTAATCATAAAATTTGCACAAAACTTATTTAAATACTATTCAGGCAAAAATTTGCATTTGTACCTCTTCCATTTGTGTACTTGTTGAGGACAATCTTGTTTGATGCTCCAGCAGTAGTCTGCTCATCACTAATAGCTCCAAAATTTTTGGGAAACTTATCAAGGTGACTGTTCAGGAAGTGAATCTTAACGCTCAGGTTATATCCAATGTCAAGGAAAGCAAACAGCATCCTTTATACCAGAAGTTCATAGTTTTCTGTGTTTTCTTGTTGCCAAGGAAGTTCTTTGTAACTGTCACAAAAGACTGCCATGCTGCTTCCTCCTCCTTATTAATCTTCCTAGAAAATTCTTTGTCATGTATGAGGGTTCAAATTTGAGGTTCATCAAATACACCTGCTTTTATCTTCTCGAAAGACAAGGCAGAACAGCAGAAATAATATGTTTAAAACATTCACTTTCTCTATTCAAAGCCTGAACAAACTACTTTTTTAAACCAAGTTTGATGTGAAGTGTGTGAAAAATGATCCTGTCTCGATTTATTATAGGCTAATTCACAATATTTTGCATTCATACTTTCAGAGCTTCAAATTTCGGCCACTCTTTCTATGTCCAGTGTTTCTCCCAAGCTTGGCTGTCCCACAAACACAGAAAGCAAGGATACTTTGTGAAACCTCTCGGTTCTCTTAGCAGGAAATTGACCATTTTAAGATTCACACAAATGATCCAATTATGCTCCTTATACTTCAGAGAGTCGAGGAAAATTGTTATGTCATTATAATCTTCTCACAGATGAGTTGAATAACCAATTGGAACTGCTGCATAAACATTACTGTTGTGTAGAAGAATACATTTCAGACTCCTTTTAAAGCTCTCAAGAAATAGCCGCCATCTTTTTGGACAGTATGTGGTAACACCAAGCTGGCTGAGAAGACTACTCATATCATGACAATAAACAAAGTGTTTGTCCTCGGGAAACAAAGTCCACAAAAATTTGTTCACGCTTCCTGAAATGGGATCCTTTAGCTGACCAGTGAATTCCATTTTTTTTTTGGAGGCCTGGAGGCTAGTAACTCAGCTGCTTTCTTTGATAGGCCCAAATCTCTTTCTAAGTCATTCTATTTGGGTTAGCTAAACTGCTGAGGGGTTAGTGACTGCTTGGCATCAGAAGAAGACCTTTCAGATTCTACAACCATTTTCTCATGCATCTTATCAAAATACACTTGATCACCATGTTCACTTTCTTCGTCCTTAGAAGAAATAAAACCACTGAAAACTGGAACCAGGAGTGTTTCAGAGTGTGGGATAGGTCTTATTGCTGAAGGAATTTTAGGATATGTGATCATATGCCATTTTTTCTTGCCTATGCCCTTTGTATGGATCAGACAGAAATAACAGTCACTGCTGTGGTCCTTAGGTTTACTCCAAACCATGGGAATACCAAAAGGCATTCCTTTGCCATTTTCTTTTGTCCAGTCACAAAGCATTTTCTCACAATTATGACACATGATATGAGGAGCCCAATTCTTGTCTTGATCGCCAAGGGGAACTTGAAAATAGGCAATATATGCATGTGTTACAAATGATGAAATATTGCACCTTTGACGTTGAAGTGTGTAACAGCCACATATATGACAGAAGGTGTCAGGACTATGCTTACATTTACACCTACTCAAAGGAGCCATGATTCAATCTTAAAGCAAAATAAGAGGGTAATAATAATATTTTACATTTAAAAACAACTACAATTATCTAGAAGTGATGTTTATAAAACATTGATTGCCTTGTCTTTATGTTCAATCCAAGAGTCATTGCCCTTTAACTCCAATATATAAACTAATGCATGCCATTAATTGTAACAAAAATAAATTAAAACTGCATAAAAACTAGAGCATATACTGAAAAACAGATTTCAGATTTGGAATCAGCGATTCAGATTTATATAGAAACAGTTCTAAAACCTCATGCAACTGAAAATGAAAACAAAAAATGTTCCCTAGTGTTGTCAAAAGAATGAAAGAGAAATGCAAAACAGAAAGAGACCCAAATATGGTTATAAGATCTAGTTTTACCTTCTCTCTTTTTTTATTTCCAAACAAAAATATTTCCTTTGTTATATCACATGGAGACCTCCTTTTCAGAAGGGAGTCTTGGGAGCCTAAGGAGGATTGCAGTGTTAGAAAGGAGATATTAGAGTTACCAAAATGAGTTTTCACTTGGAAATCCACAAACCTATAAATATTTAAAGAGGCTAGTAAACTATTTATTAAACTATAAAATAAGTTTACAATCTTGTCCTAATTTATTTACAATAAACTTGCAAGTTTAAAGTAGAAATACACTTTTGAATGTTCATGTACATATACCCTAGGATTGGCTGGCGATATTCATTATTGATATATTAACACTATTGACATTTGCATAATATTCTTGTTTAATAATAAGCAGTTTTGGTGCAGGCAGTTCATTCTAAAGCTTATCTGAAATGTTAATACCTTGCAGTAAATTCGAAGGCCTATTTATGATTTCATTTTACCTTCGCTTAAATAGCTGTTAAATTTTATAAAGAATCTTTCAAATCATAGCCATACTACTAAGAAAACTATTTTTATTAGTAAATCATATGATAAGTACAGAAGCCAAATCTATTGTGTATCTGTTTGGAATTCAGATTTCATTTGCTTGGAAAAATAATGTGAACCCATGTAAGCTGAGTTTACAAACCAAACAACAAAAATAATTTTCTGATTTGAGCATAATTGCTGATACAGAGTAGCTTCAATTAAACAAATGTAACATATTTCTAGACATATAATTAACATCACACAATTTATCTATTTAAAGTGTAGGATTCAGTGGTTTTTAATATATTCACACAGTTATACAATCATTACTATGAACTTTAGACCATTTTTATTATCCCAGAAAGAAATCCAACCCATTAGAAGTCATTGTCCATTTTCTTCTCACCCCCCCCACCCCACCCCCACCCCCGTAGGCAACCACTGGTCATTTGTTTGTATATTTATTTGCCTTTTCTAGACATTCACATGAATGGGATGAAATAATATGTAATCTTTGACTTTCATTTAGCATAATCTTTTCAGGATTCATACATATTGTAGCATGTATTGGTGCTTAATTGTTTTTATTGACAGATAATCTTACACTATATGGATAAAATGCACTTGATTTATCTGTTAGTAGTTATTTGGGTTTTTTCACTTTGGGGCTATATAAAATGCTTTGAATGTTTGTGTGCAGGATTTTTCATGATATACATGTTTTCATGTCTTTTAAGTATATACCTAAAAATGGACTAACTCAGTTACATGAAGACTCTGCATTATAACCTTTTCAAGTTCAGACATTGTTTTCTGAGGTGGTTGAACTCTTTTATGTCCCCATCAGCAGTATATGATGGTTACAGCTTTATCTTTACAACCTTTGTTATGATCTGTCATTTTGATTATAGCAATCTTAATAGATATGAAGTGGTATCTCATTGTGATTTTGATTTGTATTTCATTGATGATGTTGAACAATGTTTGGACATCTGTATATGTTCTTTGGTTAAAAGTGTCTTTAGATCTTTTGCCCATTTTTAATTGAGGGTTTTGTATTTTCATTATTGAGTTGATAAAACTTTATTTATATATTCTATATACCTTTTTTAATAAGACATATGATTAGCAAAGATATTCTCCAATTTTGTGGATGGTCTTTTATTTTATTTTATTTTTTGTGGTATTCTTTATAACACAAAACTTTAATTAAGATAAAATTCCATTTATCAATTTTGTCTTTTGTCATTTGTGTCTTTTGTGTCATTTCTAAAAAGACTTTTCTTAACCCAAAGTCATAAAGATTTACTCTTACTGTTTCTTTTAAGAGTTTAATAGGTTTTTCTCTTATATTTCAGTGTATCTTTGATTTTGAGTTAATTTTGCGTGTGGTATGAGGAAATGGCCCAACTTCATTCTCTTACATGTGGATAGCAATTGACCCAGTATCATTTGTTGAAGAAACTATGCTTTCCTTATTAAATTGACTTGAAAACTGTGTCAAAAATTATTTACTGCAAATGTGAGAATTTATTTCTGGACTCCTATTTCGATTCTGTTGAATTATGTTTCTATTCTTATGCCAGTATCACACAATCTTGCTTGGCAGTAAGTTTGAAACTGGGAATTGGGAGTCTTCCACCTATGTTCTTTTTCAAGATTATTTTTGCCTTTCTGGGTTCCTTGAATTTCCATATAAATTTTGAGACCAGTTTGTCAATTTATGCAAAGCATTCAGCTAGCATTTTGATAGAAATTGTTTTGAAGCTATAAATCAATTTAAAGTTTACTGCCAACTTAACAATATTAAGTACTTTTTAAATAAAAAGAATGTTTCCTTTTCTTAAGATTTTATTTACAGATTCTAGAGAGGGGAGAGAAAAAGAAAGAGAGAGAGAGAAAGAGAATGGTGGGGGAGGAGCATCAACTCACTTCTCATAGGTCCCTTGACTGGGCAAGCCTGGGGTTTTTGAACCAGTGACCTCAGCATTCTGGGTCTGTGCTCCATCCACTGTCCCCACCCCAGGCCAGGCAACAATGTTAGGTGTTTTAACCCATGAACATAGGAGGCCTTTTCTTTTGTTTAAGTCTTCTTTAATTTTTTTCAACACCATTTTGTAGTTTTTAGAGTATATATTTTATACTCTAAAATTTCATACTTAAAATTTCATTCTAAATATTTTATATATATTTTGATACTATTAGGGAATTATTTTCTTAACTGTTCTTTTTTGATTGTTTACTGTTAGTATAAAGAATAACGATTTTTTTATATTGCTCTTGAAGACTGCAAAATTTCGAACTCATTATTATTACTAATAATTTTCAATGTATTGGTTAGAATGGTATATAATAAGACATCACCTAAAATTAGATATACTGGGGTCCTCAGGTTACGACAGTCTCGACATATGACATTTTGAGTTTACAATGCTCATTCTCATAAAAACTTAAAAAAATGAGACATAAGTGATTTGGCTTGTGCCCTTAGTGGTCTGCTTGTGGACTACGTGCGCGAACTAGTTAGGTTGCGTGTGGCGGAGGATGCTCAGTATGGTGTACAGTCTAGTATATTTATGTCCTTTTCCTTTATCTGTGGCTTAGCTATGTTTCTATGTTCTAGATTATGACTTTACAACTGTGGTAGGATAAGTAAGTGACTTAAGCTAAGGTGTGTTTCAACTTACACCAAAATTTGGGTTATGTCACTGTTGTAGGAACAGAACTGTGTCGTAACCCAAAGACCCCCTGTAGTGTTCTTTCTTTTCTAATATAGTACCTTTTATTTTAGTATTTTGCTTAATTGTCATGGCAAAAACCTCCAGTCCAGTGTTGGAGAGAAGCATCAAGAGTAGACATGCTTGTCTTTTACCTGATCTTAATGGAAAAGCATTCAGTATCTCACAATTAAAATGCTGACATGAGCAGCAGGTGTTTTGTGGATGCCCTGTATAAGTTAAAGAAGTTATTTTCTGTTTCTAGTTTATTGAGTGCTTTTTTTAAAGAAAAGACAAAGGCTTTTTATTTCTACACATATTGAAAAATCATGTGATTTTTGTCCTTTATTCTATCAGTCAATTTAAATATAAAGAAAACCTCAAATTTTTTATATAAATCCTATTGGACATGGTAGATTATATGTTTTCAGATATTGTTTGCTCAGGTTTTGTATAGAAATATTCTCACTTTTATAGTAGAAAGCATTTATAAAACCAGGCTGAAATACAGAGACAAATAGTCTATGCATCCACCCATGTCTTATTTTCATTCAATATGTCTGGCATCAACAGCAAAAATGAGGATATATAAATTTAAAGTGTTTGGTATTTTTAGCACACATGTGCATTAGTGGCGTGAATAAAGAAATACATAAAATACTAAAATTATGCTGATCCTAACCACCAGGTTGTAGCCAGAGGAAATCTAGGTGTCAAGAAAGATTTCTCTGCCCCCATTGCAAGGTAAGAAAAATTATTTTATAGATCTAGATGTACCTATCATCTATTTAGTTATCTATCATCTCTTTCTCTTTCCTCTTTCTTTCTTTCTTGCTTTCTTTCTCTCTTTTCTTCTTTCTTTTCTTCTTTCTTTCTTTCTTTCTTTCTTTCTTTCTTTCTTTCTTCTTTCTTATCTATCCATCCATCCATCTACCCATCCATCCATCTACTATTTATTTAATCTTCCCACAAAATTGAATACTTGATGAGGAATGCCATTTTCTAGGGCTTTAGCCTTTACGTGGTAGGCAATGCAGAACCACAGCAATCTTTTAATTGAGGATGTGTTATTATAGAGGTTGTAAAATCTAGTTAGAGGAAAAGCATGTGTATCTGTGAATTTTCTTTTTTTTTTTTTAGTTTTTTTCTTATGGCAGAGACAGAGAGAGTCAGAGAGATGAACAGACAGACAGGAAGGGAGAGAGATGAGAAACATCAATTCTTCATTGCAGTTCCTTAGTTGTTCATTGATTTCTCATATGTACCTTGACCAGAGGGCTACAGCAGACCGAGGTACCCCTTGCTCAAGCCAGTGACCTTGGGTCCAAGCTGGCTAGCCCTTTGCTCAAACCAGATGAGCCTGTGCTCAAGCTGGCAACCTCGGGGTCTCGAACCTGAGTTCTCCACATCCCAGTCCGGCACTCTAGCCACTGCACCACCACCTGGTCAAGCAATCTGTGAAAATTTTAACCCTCACAAAAAACTACCTACTAAAGGTTCCCAGCTCTGGCAACCAGCCCAGTAGATCTAAAAAACAAAAGGAAACATTGTTTATCTTGTGAATGGGAAAGGGTTTTGCTTATTAATTCAGGATTTAATAGCAAGCTAAGCTATAGGGAGCTGCTGTCATGATGAAAAATGCCCCTGTAGTCCGCCCGGAAAAGGTACTTCTGATGTAAAACACCTCAGAAAAAGGTTTCTGGGGAATCCATAATTAAATGTCACATCTTGGCAAGGGCAGAGAAAAAAAAAATGACTGTACTTGGAAAATGGTAAAATACAAATGTCTGGTCAAAATATTTCTATAGCTTATAAAAAAGCTGCCTCTCTAACTGTGGCGTGGGACTTCCAATCCAGCAACCTCAGTGAAAAAGCTATTTGTTCACAAAACAAAGGTAGTTAACACTCTACAGCATCACTTGTCTTGACAATGGTGGTGGAAATTCCTAAATTCTGGATGGGTGTTTTCCTTCTGGGTTGATGGCCAGGGGAAAGTTGACCAGAGTGATGTAACAGTGATTTGTTTTCTAACCAATTTTAAACATACTGTGGGTAAAAAAACAATTGTAGCTGCTTATACACTTGAAACCGATATAATTTTATTAATCAATTTCATCCCAATAAATTTAATGAAAACAAAAAAAGGAAAGAAAAAGATAACTTTCTTTAGCTTATGGTTGTGTAGTCTGGGAAGAGAATTTTGTGATTCAAAAAGCAATTCATTTCTCCAGATGGGTCCAACTGACTGTGATAAACACGTAAAATATGTAGATGGGTAAATGAACGCACAGTACTACCCCTGGGGGCTGCCACAGAAGCCAAACAATTGAAATTGATAGGCATCAACTGTGCTGAATAGTTGGAAGGACTTCAATAATTTTGTATTATACTGGTTTAATAATACAGTACAAGTATTGAAAAATTGTGACTTCTCTTTTCTTTAGCACTACTTCCATCACTATTTGGGTGAATTTACCTGTTAAAGAATAGAATATGCTCTTTTTTTTAATAAAGTCAGAACTTACCAATATAAAAACTATATCCTGGCCTAGTTTATCCTGTCCAGACCTTCTCCCTAATTTCCAAGAAGTGTTGATTGAAAGGAGAAGAAAATTAGTTATAGACCAAAAGAAAGAAAATGATCTCAGAGATCAAAGTAAGAAAAAATAAAATATAGTGAAGTTTATAAAATTGATACAATGAAAAACAACAGTTAGGTGGCAGACAATGACGTCTAAAATAAAAATGTGCTTGTCTTTCCCTGGACCATAGTTCATTGGTGAGGAAGCACCCATATGTTTAATTCTTGAGTAATGACAGATTTGAGAATTGAAAGAGAAAAGAAAAGAATAAATTGTTCTCAAAAACTAGAAAAGCTGTATATAAGCTGAAAGAGATAAGGGCTAAGGACTAGTACTACCAAGGAAGAGCTAAATAAAAGTAGAAGAGATGCAGAAGCAAGGAGTCACATTATCTTCTGTGGCATCCCAGGCCTACACAAAACAATTCGACCTTACAAAGTAACTGTATACTATTAGCATCCGAAAGCCAGCTAGTGGATTTATGTAAACTGTGGACATATAGTTATGCATTTTGTTACAAGAAAAACTAAACACAAAGAAACTTGATTGAGTCGATATTTCATAAATGAAGTCTAATTAAGATAGTTATTAGTACATAAGTACTATAATCTTAAGTATCATAATAACCAATGCAGTAATAGCCCGTTAGCTTGCTGCTTGAGTTTCATTAAGTCATAATAAGTATATTTTTGTTCCAGGTACAATGTCTGACACGTAGCATACAATTAAGAACTATTTCTTTTCTTAAGTTAATATATAAATATGTCAGTCCTAGCCATTGCCTTCACAGAATAGATGACAGACTGCTCACAAATACAGTATTAGAGGATCAGGGAATGTGTAGATACTCCAGTACTTTCAGCCTTTTGTATAGTGCATTTTCACCAATGAAATAAAAGTTGGTTTTGTATCTCATTTGCATAATCGAACAACTTTCTTTGACTTTTCATATGCTTTCCTGATGTTCTTGTTTAATAAAAAAGTTAAATGCTTCTCTTTTTTTATTGCTTCATATTCATTTTGAAATATCCCCTAATTTTTTTGAGCAATATATTATTGACCTTTACATAGCAAATATTTCTGACATGGCTGCTATGTGCCAGATAAAAGGGACACATGGATGTTCCCAGGGGTTGATAGTCTTTGAAATGGCCTAAATGAACTCGTTACTATCTACTTCACTTACAATGGTCTTTTATAATGACTTCTAACTCATGGATACAGAGCTGAGAAAGTCCCAAGATACAAAGATACACCCTCCTCCAGTAGCCACTGTACTGTTGTCTGTGTCTATGAATTTTTGTTTGTTTGTTTTTCTTATTTATTCATTTGATTCTTTCAGTTTTATATCCCACATATGAATGAAATTATACGGTTCTTGACTTTCTGTCTAACTTATTTTACTAGCTGATATTCTCAAGATCCATCTATGTTGCTGCAAATGACATTATTTCATCATTTCTTATGGTTGAGTAGTATTCCATTATATACAGTATATACCATATCTTCATTATCCAGTCATCTACTGAAGGATACTTTGGTTGTTTCCATGTCTTGGCCACCATAAATAATGCTGCAGTGAACATTGGGGCACATATATTGTTACAATTAAAATTTCCAAGTTTTTAAGGTAGATACAAGGCTTGCTGGGTCATATAGTAATTCTATTCTTAATTTTTTGAAAAAACTTCATGCTATTTTTAATAGTGACTGTACCAGTATACATTCACATCAGCAGTGAATAAAGGTTCCTTTTTATCCACAACTTCTTAAACACTTGTTATTACTAGTTTTGTTGATAATAGAAATTCTAACAGGTGTGAGTTGATATCTGCAATGTGTTATTTAATCATTAAGATGATATTTTTAGGTAACTAGTGTATTCTTATTTTACAGATGAGAAAACTGAGTGTCAGAAAGATTAAGATATCTTTAAGGATTCATAGCTAGGTATATTATGGAAATAGCTTTAAGCCTTTATATTTTCTTTTATAAAACATTATTGACCATATGAGAAAAGAAAATTTTATGTTTTATATGACATATTGATACAACAAAACATTTCTCAATTCAAGCCTACATTTCTTCTTCACTTGAGATTTGTGGCAGGTCTTCTGCAAGAGAAATAAAGTCATAATTTTGTTCCCATGAAAGTGGCTTTTGGATTCTACATTTTAATTGAGGTTTTAGGAACCTGTTCCCACAGGTTCTCCCTGATGTAAAACAATAAAGTAGAAAATACATTTAATGATATTTTGAATAAATTATTTCTGTAGATTTTGAGCTGGGTTGTTTGCATTATACCAGTAAAATTATTTGAATATATTTGTATTTAAAAACATGTGTTCAAAAAACTTTAATGATGATATTGCCGGTCTAGAGCTATGTTTTAATAGCAGCAGCTTTTCTACAGGAGGTTAATACAGGGCATCCTTTGGCTTCTTCAATATAGTATTCTTCTATAAAAGTTCTCTGGATGGAAGTTTTCTGGTGCTGACCCTTAAAGACTCATAATAAACTCACGCTTCAGCAATACATGGGAACAGTATAGTTCTGCAGTATAAATTTAATTTATTATTATCATTAATATTTGATAACAGCTTTAATATTTAAAATCACACAAATATAACAAGGAGTGATGACATCTATAGAATCTTAACTGGCTTGTCCTGGAGTGTAGTCTAAATAATGTACTCTGTGAGAATGATTTCATAGTGACGAAGTACTCATCAGCTCAAGGGACTAAAACACATTTATTCTATCATTTTATATTTTCTTCTTTGAACAGCTGCTACTTATTCATATTACTTCATGTCAGTGCTTTGTACTATTGAATATATCATAGAAGGTATTCCCATCTTTGCCTCCCTTACTAAGAATTTGAAACTGAGAAGAAAAACGGGACATTTTTTTTCTTCAATATTTATTTCTTATTTACTTTTTAGCTTTGAAACAGTATTGCCAATATTCTCTTTTCTGCCTTAGGGGAAAATGTTTTATTCTTGTTGGGCCTACAAGGATAAAATAACAGAAGCAGAAAGCTGCTGGTCCCACATTGGGCAGTTTGGTGGGGCGCAGTGGAAACTGTGCAAGAACAGACTCTGATGATCTAGTCAGGTTTTCTGTCCTTCTGGGTTAACTCCAGCTCATACAGTTTCTTTGCCTGCAGAATCCAGTGTTCAGAAATAGGTGCTTAGATTTCATTTGTCATAAGTTTAATATTTAACATAATAAAACCTGCCATAGGAGGCAGTCATCAACTCTGTAAGATTTCTGAATACTGAAGCATCATCATTAAAAAAATTAAGTAAACCAGTTAGATAGTCAAATTTCTATAATATAAAAAGACAGCATGGTATAATAAGTGGGCGGAAAATGCATGGATTTGGGGTCAAACTGATCAAGTTTTATATCTGTGCTTTACCCATTTTAGTTGTGGAACCTAAGACCATTGACTTCATTCTCTTAGAGTTAGTGAAATGGAAATAATAAGACTCACCTTGAAGGGTTGTCATGAGAAATATGTAATACATTAGGACAATGGATGCCAGACAATAGTGTACAAAAGTGTTTTTTCTATCCTTCCTTTTTCTTCTTTCTTTAAACAGACATTTTTTTGAACCCTAGACACTATACTGAGCTCAAAGGAGACAGTGATGAGCAAAAGCAGATGTCCTATCTGCTGACAGGGACTGTATAACTGACTGGAGAGAAACAGTTATACAAACAGAGGTGCAATTTCACAGTAACAGGTGCTGCAGAAGGCAGAGATGGGTGATAACAGCCATTAGAAGAATTAAACCTATCATGAAGGTCTGGAAAGACTGCTATGAGAAGGTGATGATTGAGCTAAGATATGAAAGATAAATAAAAGTTAACTGGGCAAAGTAGAGAGTAAAGAGCTGTCATTATTATCATCATCACTATCATCACCATTATAAAAGATGTTTCTTTTAATTATTTTTCTAAAGAAATAAAAGCTACCCCCAAAATATATAATTAATTGACAATTGCTGTGCATCCCGTTTTTGGCTCTCTTTCTACCTTTCCCATTGCATGTCCTTACCTTTGGTCAATCCTGTAGGCTACTGATCAGCAGCAGTGCTGAAGAGGCTGTTATTCAGCTTTGGCTTCTTTACTGCTCTGTTAGGCTGAAGTTGATAGGCCTTCACCCACTGGTGCACATACTGTCCAACCAATTAAAAATCTCTCTATCCTTCAGCAAAGTCACAGCAATCACTCTTTGTCCACATCACCAACTCCAGATTTCCAGCATTGTTAACAGGCCACCTGTCTTTTCTAGTACTAAAATGAAACTGGAAGGTACAGTTGGATCAGCGTATGCATTCTGAATGGCTCATTCTAAGCAGGGTAGATGAGCCCTGTGTATGGTGCGCTGGGCAAACACACACAATGGCAGTCGTTCTCTTCATCAACCGTGAAATGTCTGTAGAACTAGTGACTTGATAATACAGCTCTTACCATGTTTTCTATGCTCAGAGATGCTTTGTTTCTGACTAATGTCCTTAATACAGTTTGAAGGAAGAAGAAAGAGAAACTGGGAGCAGGTGACAGTTTTCTTCATGCATTGAAAGAACATTCTTTTTCCTTTCTTACCTGCTTGTATTCATCCAAATATGTTCCCAATCATCATTTTTTAAGTAGTAAATCCTTGAAGATCCTGCCTAGTTTATACTTAAATAGATTAGCATTTAGTGACTGGCTAATTTATTTAAATAAATTGATGGTCTCATTTTCTACATAATTATATCTAAAGTTTTTTCACAAGAAAGTTGGCTAATTATTTATTCTACACAGGCATAAGTTCAAAAAACCCTAGAACTGCCTAAGTTCCATCAGTGATAAGAACAAAAATGAAAACAATGTGCTATTGAGGACTAAAAGGAATTTAGTCATCAAGTCTACACCTCTTATCTTATAGATGACAGTATGTGATTTGACATAGATCATTTATGGGAATCTCCACGCATCAGGTTGGATGTTTGGGTACAATGTTACATGGCTATTATTGGCTCTATTACCTAGTACCAGGAAACAGCTACTTCAGGGAGAAAAAGTATCCTATTTCTGTTTCTTCATTTACTTTTGAAAAAGGCATCTTTTGACAAAGCAGTTAAAATCAGACACATTCACTTTATAGGTAGGGGAACTAACACTTAGAGCATTGCAGTCACTTACTCAATGATGTGGACTTGATCTGCAATGAGGGCACTGGATGTAAACAAAACTCACCTGGTATTCACTGAATACCTCTCTAAGAGAGGCATTGCACTAGAGTGTGGGTTATAAAGATAATTATAAATATTATTCTCTGATAATTGACATCTTGCTTTTTTGATTCCCAGCCAGCTAAAAGAATGGAGGGTTTATACCCATCCATCCATTATAAGCTGATATCAGGTTAAAAGGACCCTGTTAAAATCCTTCAATTTTTCTCAAGATCAATTTTAAAATCCTTAATCTAGATTCTATCTAGCCTTCTACCTCTGGTGCTTCCTTCCTCATGATTCTGACCTCTCTCTCTAGCTCCTATCAGGATTCTCACGTGCCATTGCCTCTACACTAGCTAGTTTTGACTCATTTTCAGTCTGAGTGCAAATGACCTTAAGGAAAAATGTTCCTGAGTGTCTTTCTCCTAAACATTAATCTGACTTATAGCATGCTTTTATAGAGTTTGTAATGGGTTTTTTATAGTCACAGATGTAATAATACATTTATTTATATAAATACACAGATCTGTCTTTATCTTCAGAAAATAAAAAAATTCCATGCAATAGGTATTATTTCTTTTTGTTCAGTGTATCACACTAGCTCATTGAACAGAGCCTGGTACATAGTAAGCCCTCAACAATTAGTTGGTAAATGTCTGAATAAATGAATGATTCTTTCTAAGAAAGACTTGTCTCTGCTCTGCTTGATTGGCAAGGGAGAGTCCCAGTCTAATCTCAAAGGTATGTTTTTTTATAATCCCTTCCATATCATTTAGGAGGGATTTCTTCATGCAATCATTCATTCACTGACACACATTTATGTGTTACCTGCTGAAATAAGACTGGGAATCCAAAAAACAAATAACACACTATTTATTGCAAAGCATTTCACAGACTTGTCATATAAGGAATATTTTTAGGATATGTGAAAATATTGGGGTATGATGTGAAGTCTATAAAACAAAATATTCTCTTGAAATTATATATATATATAAGAGCCCCAAAGTATATTGTTGGTTGACATATTACTGATCTGGAAATAATTGCATTGTTTTCTTTTGTTGTAAGATCAGGAAACATTCTACCTAGAAGGAGCAAGTAATAGAAAATTTCAAGCACAGAAAAAACAGTTAGGTCTGAGATTAACCATTGCTACTGACTTCCCTATATTCACAGGCAGGGCATCCTATCTGGTCACATCGAGAAAGTAGAAATTCTAATGGAGGGAATAGTATCTACTTAGTATGCACAGATCAGTTTTTGACTCTTGATGACAGTTTCTGGGGTAAAAATAGAGTGGTGAAATGGTTCTTCCCCAAAGTTATCCTCTAATATGTTTGGAAGAAACTGGTTGGATATTTCATATCTACATAAACATTGACCGTTTACATTTTCATATCCTAATGAGGGAAGAAGAATGAAAAAAGGATGAATATGAGAAATTAACCTCACGGTGACTGTCTACACATTAGAAAAACATCCAGCTGTAATATTACAAAATATATATATTTTTTTTGTCCATAAGATCACTCATTAACTGAAAACTGCTCAACCATGGCCTTTATGCTTTCTACTTTTCATCTGGACTATTTGACACATAAACATGTACTTATCGGTAAATGTGGTCATTGGATCACAACTCCAGAAAGCATGTTTGAAACAGTAGTAAAACAGCATCGGAATATTGCATAAATTCTGAGAAGTAATTCTGATGGTGACCCCAAATTGGGCCTTAAGGACTTTTTTTATATGTGTTTATGATGGCTAGATAAATTTCTGTTACTTACTAATAACAATAATAACAATATTGTCCAATATTTGAATTGCCTTTCAAAGTTTACCAGTTGTTTTTAATGTGATTTTTCATTGACTTCTTACAATAATTCTATGAAAGATGTAAAAATAAATATGATCAGAATGTTACCTTAATTGATGTGACAAAAATTAATGAACATTAAAGTAGGAACTCAGATTTGCGAATGCAAAGTTTTAGTCTCTGAGTATAATAAATTTAAGTCATGTTCATCAAATACATATTCAGACAGAGGGTAGTATCAGAAACATAGTTTATAATTTCTTAGGATACACTTGCATTCAGATTTTCCTGGTGTTAAGATTGCCCCTTATTAGGCCCTGGTCAGTTGGCTCAGTGGTAGAGTGGCGGCCCAACGTGTAAAAGTCTTAGGTCAATTCCTGGTGAAGGCACACAGGAGAAGTGACCATCTGCTTCACTCTCCTCCACCCCCTCTATCCCATTGTCTCTTTCCCTCCCACAGCTATGGCTCTAATGGTTTGAGCACAGTTGGCCCCAGGTGCTGAGGATGGCTTCATAGCCTTGCCTCAGACTCTAAAATAGCTTGGTTATATATGGCTTATATATTTCTACGTTATTACTTGTAAGTGTCTAGGGATGGAGAGTTAAGTTAGCTGAAACATACTCCTTTCATATAGCTGAAGATAAATATGACAATTTAACTACAGCTATCTAAGAAAACCTTTGTAGAACAAGATGCAGTATAAATAAGTAAATAAATGGATAGCTAAATAAATAAATACAGATACATGCAAAGCAGAAGGGCCATTGCAAAAGTGTCAGAATTTCAGTTTATTTTACATGCTTCAGCATTTTTCAGAATGCTATAGCTTATAGTACATTTATATCATTTTCTGAGAAATAACATAGTCACTGAAAAATGATAAATTTTAGACTCCAACCTTTCTCTGATCCTTACTCAGCTCCTTGCTCATTATCTGTGTGACCTTAAGGAGTTTTTTACCCCTTTTGTAAAGTAAGGATAATTGGTGACATGGAATGATGGAAGAGATGAAATGATTGTGTGCATATTTACACACGAAGCATTGTGGTACCCAGCATAGTGTCTGTCTTATACCCAGCACTTAAAACATGTGAAAATACATTCACTTGTCTTCCATTTAAAGGAAAGGAAGAAACTATTATTCTTCTAGCAGTAGCAAATAGAAAGATCTCTTCACTATAAGGCTAGAAGAAATAGCAATTAGTTATAATATTACTCCTCGCATATTAGCTAATTTATCCATCATATCTCAGGTTATCTAGTAGTAGTACCTGAGATGGAAAATTCTTGCACAGGTGAGTACTGAGGGAGCACTCATATAGGAAATGGCTCTAGGGAAGCAAGATAGGGGAAGAAATAAAGCTCATAAGCTAAGTGGTCTTAGTGGGAGCTGAGCTTCATGTAGATCCTACAGGTAGCACTGTAACACAAATTATTCCCAAGTACCGGTTCCACCTTGAGGTGTGGGTGACTGTCTTTGTGTCCAATATATTTTCCAATGAGGGGGCATGCCAAATGTGTAATATATAAGGTAGCACATGTTTGCCCAGAGAAAACCCTCCAAAAAAAGATGAAAGTGTGGGTATTGGCAGCAAACACTCAGTAAATAAGAGTTCACTTGCCCAATAAAGGGAATTTGGATAAGGCCACCACAACAGCCACAGCAGCATCTTGTTATACTGTACTGTGTCACCTATGCCAGCCAAAGGGAAGAGGCACACAGAGGGTAAAGCCTGGGGGAGTTCCAAATGGGAAGCTTTCATAACTCCAGCAGATAAGTTACCTTCTTTGCACTGGTGTACGACAGCATTCAAAATGCGTTTCCCACCAGGGAGCTTACTGAGTCTTTGGTGCTCAGAATTTTATTGAGGCTTCATCACCAAGACATCATTGATTTAATTTAATTACCAGCAACAATACTGGATTCAATCTCGGCTTGCCTTCTTCTCCCTGAAGCTCTATGGAGATGTGGCTCAAAACCATGGGCTTGGCCAGCCCTCAATGCTAATGTCCTTGTTCACATAAACTATCAAGTGTGGGGCCATGCCTCCATGAGTCGCCTCGTTAGAAAAAGCTATACGATGTAAGAGGAGATAAACCATAAACACAAAGACATTTTTATCACTTAGAAGATTCTAGGGTGTAAATGAGCCAGGACAAAGAGCAGACCCCACTTCAAGTGAGGTCAAGTTCTTAACTATATATAGTATATGTGTAGTTCTATTCTTTAAAACAGTTTGCATTTTACTGTGATCAATGTATTATTGCTTAATAGGTTATTGGGCCTGAATCATTACATAGACTCAATTTGTACTTGGGCTATTATACATTAGACCAAAGGCCTGTATCTTTTCTCCTAAATATTACTCTCTATGAGTGTGCTTCAACCTAACTCTACTGTTCTCATATGTAAAGGATCAACAGAAACTCTAAAGTTTCTATAAAAGAGAGGCTTTTGTTATCAATGCAGTTGAAAGAATGACAAATTTGTGTTTACCTTTAAATGCTACATTTATAAATCAAAACTACTATTGAATAAAATTGCTTATTTATTTAGAGAAGTTTGAACAGTATCAAAGAGAGGCTAATTGAGATAATGTGGGGGCTACTTCCTTGGTGCTGCCCCCAAGTGCAGAGAATCCAGGTTGTTTGTGGCTCTGTGTTTGTAAAACATATGAGTCATATGCATATAGCATGATTGGTTGTTGTGAATGGAAAAAAGAACAGATTTATTCAAATGCATGCAATGTCGTGTATTCATATATGTGGCATCTTCTATGTGCTTGATGCCATCATATATAAGTAATTAGAATACTTGGGTATTCACTCTGGCACACTCAAAAGTTCTAGTATATAGATTAAATCCTTTTAGTTGTGATCTCTGTTTTGACACCTGATTGAATATATGGTCATCGTTTTCTGGTATACTCTTGTGTAAGCTTTCTTTACTTTTCTATTTTCTTTATTGATGTTCTTTCTCTTTTTTTCTTTTCTAGGAAACTAAAGATGTTATATCAGAGAAAGAAAAACTTTTGGTAGACTATTTTTATTTTATGCCTAATTTGCTCTAGTTAATCAATGACTAAAGACTGAAAATATGAAGTAGAAAACCCTATAATGGATGTAAATATACAGCTTGTCTTCAAAAAAATGTATCTCTCCATTGCATTTTTGGTTTTTTAACCTAAGCATCTTTTTGCTATAATTTAAAAAGCAAACTTAGCATAAAGCCATAGTGCAAAATAAGGAGGTGATTTATGGCCTGCTAAATGTACAAATCAATTTTTTATAATCAAATAGTTTATTTAAAATATAGAACAGGTAGTGTTAGAAGTGCTCTTGGCCCTGGATTGGTCAGTTTGTCTTTCTAAGCCTTAGTTTCCTCTTATATAAAGGAGAAGGTTGACCTAGTTGGTGATCTCTAAGGATCCTTTCTAATTTTTACATACGTTTTATATGGGGTTACATGACTTAAGCATTTGGCATGTTGTGGACAGATTTAATAAATGTAGACATAACTTGGATGTCAATTAATCAAACCATAACTTCTGATTTAATTCATTAGAAAGACCCTGTTTCCAAAATAAAAACTCAACTTCCCAGTTTGAAATAATACCAGTTATCTTTATTATACTTGTAAGACACCATTTCTTTAACTAACACTGCTACTCTAAAAGTTAATTGATATAAACATGTACATTAAAAACATTTATCTTCCAATAAAAGATAACTATAACCTATTAAACATTACTGTCATTGTGCCAATGTGACCAGCATGTATTATCTAACAACAGAATGAAGTGTTCCTTCATTATCTGATTTTCTGGGACTAACTCCCTTTGTAACTGGAAGTTTGTAAACTTAAAGTTTGTAAATTTTATATTAGAATGAAATATTTTGTAAACTATGTAATTATTTACAAAAAAGTATTTCTGGTAATTTTGCACATCCTTGTTTATTCATGCTCAGTTGCAGATAGGAGGGACCAAATTAAGTAAATTAATGAAGTGTTTCCCCAGTCTCCAGCCCTTGCTTTTCCTTTACTCTTGACAGAAATTAGTCCATCTCCTGTAGCTATGGCTTGATTGGTTCAAGTGAGTTGACCCGGGGCACTGAGATGGCTCTGTGACCTCCACCTCAGGCCTAAAAATTGCTCGGCTGCTGAGCAATGAAGCAACAGCCCCAGATGGTCAGAGCATCATTCCATAAGGGGCTTGCTTGGTGCATTCTGGTTGGGGCACATGTGGTAGTCTGTCTCTCTGCTTTCCCTCTTCTCATTTAATAATAAATAAATAAATAAATAAATTTGTCTAACTAGAATTCTGGAATTAATTCCATCATCCCATCAGAGGTTCCTTCCAGAATGTAGACTGCCCTGTGCTAATTTGCCCCATAAATAATTTTCCTCACCCTTTATCCTCTGCACAAGCATACCTATTCTTTCCCTCTACCTCTCTTAACCCTGCTCATTATTGTGGAGTGTCTACTCAAGTCTATTTAATATTGAGCAGGCTTTGTGATTTTTTGTTCCACAATAATGATATTTTACCACAACAACACATTTTCATGCCTTTGATCATAGCCATATACTTCCTGTATATGACATTTCTGGTGAGAGTGTGTCACTGGATTGTATTGCTTCTGCAAATTGGAGGTTACTGATCTAAGATAGAAAACTAATTTCAATGGCATAGTCAGAGTATTATATATATATTGAGATAGGCTAATAAGATTATACAGGTTGCAAGTGTACATATCTGTGGTACATGATCTATGTATCGCACTGTGTGCCCACCACGCAAAGTTAGAATACTATATTTTGTACTTGGCATATCTTAACAAGACATTAGGTTACCGACTGAATGAGATTTGTCAATTTTTTAAGAACTAGAACACAGTTTGCTACAAGTAGTAGTAGATATGTACCAAGTTATTGAGAATTCAGAAAGCACTTTTGTGCTTCAAAGGAATCATTATGTATATTAATTATTGTTGTACACTTTAGAAATAGCAGTTATAGAGGTTACTTTTGATAGAAGGGAAGATAAATCAACTTCTCTGTAGTTAATTCTTTAGATTGTACATAATCTCTTTATGCAAATGCAGGTCTTCTTGCAATTTACTTTGAAGTCTAAACTCCAACAGAGTGTGGGAGAAAATCCAAAGACAAAAAAGTTCTTTGTAATGTACTTGACCCTGGGATCATTAGAACATTTTAGCATAGCTCAACTGCCTGGAAAAAGAACAGTGCTTTTGAAGAAGTATTTTAACCATTGCATTTGGAACAAATATCATGTTAAACACCATAGTTTCGGAAGAACATGTTTCAAAACCAATTAGAAGGTCAGGTGTTCTACCATGTGACAGATACGTTTCTTGAAACTGAATTCTGGTTACAGACTATGGCAGCTATAGCCTTGAATTTCAGTGTCTGATTCCAAGAGGAGCAGAGTAGGAGCATACCTATAATAGGACTACCCTACCTATAGTAATGTTTTGTGTGGAGACAAACCATTTGTTTTTCTGAAAAAGAAATAACTCCAATGATCCAATTTCAGATGTCCTAAATATTTTGCATTTTCATTTGTTGCTTGCCAAAGAGGAACATAAAAACAGATAGTATCTTTATCACTTATTCAATATACACAATTCAAGACATTATAGTCATAATTTGTTGATTTCATGTAACATTTATTTATTTTTTAGTTGTTAACAAAGTAAATTTATTTTAATGAAACTTTATTTGCTACATGTTTTCATAAAAGCCAGAATATGTAAGCATAGCTATCACTTCTCCATAAATTCAGCCAGGTTACACCCATTCATCTGATTCAGTGAAATAGGCTTTCACTAAATTGTTTCTGTGAGTGAGAGTCGCAGTTAGACACTGGTAAGACAAAGCCTTTTGCCAAGGCATCAATAGTCTAGATAAGCAAATCAACAATTTTGTTGTATGCAGGAAAGGAAGAGCATATCCTTAAAGGAGAACAATAGAAGTAAACCACAGGAAGTGTGAAAATTTAAGAAGACTTAGGGATAAAGTACAATAGTTACAAAACCTTGTTCCAGACACAATGCTAAGAGCTTTACATATAACATGAGTCTAACAACCACCCTTCAGGTCAATTTTACTTTCCTTCCGTTACAAATAAGAGGCTGAGAATTCAGGGATTAAATACCTTGACCAAACTGATACATCTAGTGAATTATGGAGCTGTGATATGAATCCTCTTCTGACTCCAAGTCCTGTGCTGTTAGAACACTGTGTTTTAATGCGAGTGTTGTAGCACAGCTGGAGAAAAGTGTTCTAAGAAAACTAGCAGAATCACAATCTCTTTACCAGGCTGGTGAAGGCCTCCAGGGAATAATGAACATTATATATGTATTTTTCTGAGTCTCAATATTTCATTCATGATTGTACATAACTTTCAGGACTATGGTGATACCAAATGTCCCCCCACCCGCGCCAGACTTCTGAGGAGCACATAACATTCCTGATGTCTTAAAAATATGGATTTGTGTTCTTGACATTTTTTAATACAGAAAACTTACCCAGTGTTTACTATGTATATTGTTGACCTTCTGAGTGCTTTTCCTTTCTTCTTGCCCTATACCTTATTATCAGCCATCCACCTCTGTAGACACACTCTATACATCGTTGTAAGCAGGAGTCACCTCCACAATCTTGCTTCCCAGCATTTTACTCTTCATCCACCAGCTACATTTTCCCCTTACTGCCACAAAAGTTATACGGTTTTTAATCCTTCCTAGCAATGAAGTTGATTCAACCAGCTCTTCTTTGTTTCTCACACCATTGATGTCATCTCTGTTTAGGCAGAGACAGCAGAGTTCATCTTTGTTACTTCTTACCTACAACTGTACTTAATTTCCTTTGGCTGCTGTTTTCCTAAGCCTTGATTGTCTACTCTCCTTTCATGCTATTAATCATAACAGAAAGAAACCACAGCCACTTTGAGTGGTCCACCATTCTAAATATACAGCCGACATCAAGGGGCTCTCAGACTGTCCATTAATTATATTAGAGTTCCTCTCTTCTTTTGCTTTTCTCCTTCCCTAGCTCACTTCTCCTCCTCCAAATATTTTTTTGGCCTTTTTTTTTTTTTTACAGAGACAGAGAGAGCGAGTCAGAGAGAGGGACAGATAGGGACAGACAGATAGGAATGGAGAGGGATGAGAAGCATCAATCATCAGTTTTTTGTTGCTGTTGCGACATCTTAGCTGTTCATTGATTGCTTTCTTATATGTGCTTTGACCACGGGCCTTCAGCAGCCTAAGTAACCCCTTGCTTGAGCCAGCGACCTTGGGTCCAAGCTGGTGAGCTTCTGTTCAAACCAGACGAGCCCGCACTCAAGCTGGGAACCTCGGGGTCTCAAACCTGGGTCCTTCCGCATCCCAGTCTGACACTCTATCCACTGCGCCACCGTCTTGTCAGGCTAAAATTGTAACAATCCTTCTTATCTTCACTTTTAGCTGATTACCTTACTGTATATTTCCATGAAAACATACAATAGGAGCAATAAGAATAGATGTCTATTCTGTTCCCTAAATCTACTGCCTACTGCCTACCCCATCTCTACCCTTACACTCCAAGAAAGGCCAAATCCTCAACTTGTGTACTGGACAGCCTCACCTTTGCCAACACCTGTGCATTGTTTCAGAAAATGCCACCCAAGATAAGGCATAGCCTCAAAACCCTTTAGTGGTTTCTTTTACATCCAGAATAAAATCCACAGTCCGTTTAGGGATCAAGAAGACTTTACAAAGTCTGGCTCCGGTTACATTTCCACTACTTTCTCTCTATTGTCTCATTGTCCTCCAGCCACACTAGTCTCCAAGCCCTCTTCAAAAGGCATGCTCCAACCCCAGGAACTTAATGTTCTCTCTGCACAGAATGCTATCCCTTCAATATCTATATCATGTGGTCCTCAAGTATTTTAAGTCTTCACTAAAATGTCATCATATGTTAAGGTTTTTTCTAACTGCAATACAAAATTTCAATGCCCCTTTCCCCTAACACTCCATATTAAACTTTCTCTGTCATATTCTTTCCTCCAGAGGACACAGCACCAATATCTTAAATATTACACAATTTACTTATTTATATGATTATTATACTGGGGAACAAATATTTGTTGCATCCACAAAAACACTTGTTCTTACCTAAATCAAGTGTGCTGATCTCAAATCTGACATTAGTATTTTTGCTGTAAGCTACAGTTTTTTGGCAATTCAAGATTTTAGGTTTTCATCTTATTGTAAAATATTAAACATTTAGTTTAATATAATGAAATAGAATGTATTTTTGGGCATCATCTTTGTGAAAATATAATAATTTATATATACAGTATATACACTAATACACTAAAAGATATGATTGCATCAGAATTTGTCTACAATTTCAAAATAGCACATATTAAAACACTTTTTTTAATCATAAAATTTAAGCAAAACTTATTTAAATTCTATCAGGTAAATATCTGCGTTTCTAGCTCTTGCATTTGTGTACTTGTTGAGGACAGTTTTGTTTGATGCTCCAACAATAGTCTGCTCATCACTAAGAGCTTGAAGATTTTCAGGAAACTTATCAAGGTGATTGTTCAGGAAGTGAATATTCACACTCATGTTATATCCAATGTCGCAGAAAACCAACAGCATCTTTTGAACCAGAAGTTCATAGTTTTCTGCTTTTTGGTTGCCAAGGAAGTTCTTTGTAACTGCCACAAAAGACTGCCATTCTGCTTTCTTCTCCTTATTCATCTTCTGGCAAATTCTTTGTCACGTATGAGGCTTCAAATTTGAGGTCCATTGAACACACCTGCTTTTATCTTCTCAAAAGACAAGGCAGAAAAAGTAGAAATAATATGTTGAAAGCATTCACTTTCTCTATTCAAAGCCTGAACAAACTACTTCATTAAGCGAAATTTAATGTGAAGTAGGGGGAAAATGATCCTGTCTTGATTACTTACAGGTTCATTCACAATATTTTGCATCCCTACTTCCAGAGCTTCACGTTTGGGCCACTTCTTTTGTGTCCAGTGTTTCTCCTGAGCTTGGCTGTTCCACAAACAAAGAGAGCAAGGATACTTCTTGAAAGCTCTCTGTTTTCCTAGCAGAAAATTTACCATTTTAAGATCCACACCAATGATCCAGTTATGCTCCTCATACTTCAGAAAGTCGAGGACAATTTTTATGTCATTCTTACTAAGTCATTCAATTTGGGTTGGATAAACTGATGAGGGATTAATGCCTGCTTGGCATCAGAAGAAGACTCTTCAATTCTACAACCATTTTCTCATGCATCTTATCAAAATACACTTGACCACCATGTTCACTTTCTTCGTCCTTAGAAAAAATAAAATCATTGAAAACTGGAATCGGGAGTGTCTCAGAGTGTGAGATAGGTCATATTACTGAAGGAATATTAGGATATGTGATTATATGCTGTTTTTTCTTGCCGATGCCCTTTGTATGGATTATACAGATATAACAGTCACTGCTGTGGTCCTTAGTTTCAGGCCAAACCATGGGAATACCAAAAGGCATTTTTTTGCATTTTCCTTTTGTCCAGTCATGAAGCATTTTCTCACAATTATTACACACAATTTGAGGAACCCAATCTTGTCTTGATCGCCAAGGGGAACTTGAAAATAGGCAATATATGCACATGTCACAAATGATGAATATTGTGCCTTTGACGTTGAAGTGTGTAATAGCCACATATATAACAGAAAGTGTCAGGACTACTCTTCCTTACACCTACTCGAAGAAGCCAAGATTCTATCTTAAAACAAAAGAAGAGGGTGTTTTTATCAGAAAATAATTTTTTACATTTAAAAACAACTACAATTATGTAAAAGTGATGTTTGTAAAACATTAACTGCCTTGTGGTTATGTTCAATCCAAGAGTCGTTGCTCTTTAACTCCAATTTAAAAACCAATGCATGCCATTAACTGTAACAAAAAGTAATTAAAATTGCATAAAAAACTAGAGCATGCACCAAAAGAAACGGATTTCATATTTGGAATCAGCGATGCAGAAATATATAGAAACACTTCTAAAACCTCATGCAACATAAAATGAGAAAAAAATTGTTCCCAGTGTTATCAGTGTCCCTATTAATGATTTTATTAATGTAGATTTTTTTTACTTTTGGTGCACTGCTACATCCCCTGAGCTCAGTATAGTGCTTAACATATAGCAGCCATGCAACAAATATTTGATGAATGAATGAACAAAGCTGTAGGGAAATGAATAATTCTGTCATTAATGCAGACAAACATCAAACATATTGTCCAACTCAGCCCAAGACAGTACTGAACCTTCTTAAACCATTTAAGAGTTGATGAGAAAAAGTTTCTTTTTACAAAGTATTATATATATATAAAATGTGTGATATAACTAAGAAAAATCAATGTTTATTTTTATAGTACCAATGATTCAGGTAAAATCATCAGTAATGAAACCATTGGGTAAAAAGTTAGTGGGTAACCAGATGTCACCCTCTTGACCCAATTTCAATCTTAAAAGCACTAAAAACAGGACAAACCAGCATTATGTGACATTTTTATCATATTGTTTTTTTAAATTAAAAACACAGAATCATTTATGAAATATTTTTGCAAAAAATAAAAGTGTTAGCCCTAAATTTAATGAAGACTTTATAGTTTCAAAGAGATGCATGTGATTGTGGGAAAAATTAAATGACATCATAAGAAAACATACATTTAGACTATAGCATATTCTACAAAAAAAATCTGACTCAGTTTTTAAAATTTAGCTAATGACAGGAAAAAGCAAGTGAGAGAAGACAGTTATGTTAAAAGATATTTAAGATATATAACAACCAATGGCAATGTGTGAACATCATTTTTATCATGATTCAAACAAAGCAATTGAATAAAATGACATTTGGAATACAATTGTATTTTTAAAATGGCATGGTTGTTAGATTATACCAAGAAATTATTGTTAATTTTATTAGGTATAAAATAACCAAATGGTTATGTAAATAAAAGCTCATATATTTTAAAATGCTATACTAAAGTTTATAGATATGAAGTAATATCTGAAACTAGCTTTAAAATACTTTATAACAATAGAAGTAAGATATTTTGACAAGACTGGCAAAATCTTGATATTTATAAAACTCGGATGACAGGTGCTCTGAACTAAATTGTGTCTCCCTCAAATCTGAACCCTCAGTAAGATTACATTTGCAAATAGTTGTTTGTAGAAGGTAATTAAGATTAATTGAGTTCCTAAGGGTGAAATCCTAAACTGACAGGATTGTTAGCTGTATGAAAATTGGAAGAGAGAGATCTCATCTTTCTCCTCATATATTCAGGCACCAAAGAAAGGACTTGTAAGGACACAGAAAGAAGGCAGTTGGCTATAAGCCAGGAATAGGCCTCACAAGAAACTAATTCACCTGGCACCTTGATCTTAGATGACTAGCCTCCAGAACTAGGAGAAATCCATTTCTGTTGTTTAAGTCATCCAGTCAATGGTATTTTGTTATGGCAGCCCTAGCAGACTAAAACTATGGATATATGAGAACTTATTATATTGGGTTCTCTAATTTTATGTATTTTGAAAAAAATCTTCAGCTGAACGTTTTCAACCCATGTCAATAAAAACAAAAGGTTATTTGAATTAAAATTCTCATTTTTCTACTCAGCTCCCTAACTCGAATTCATCTAACCTTGTTACTTTCCTGCTAATATATTATTCACAGTACTTTGCAGCCTAGAGAGAAAGTTTAAGTTTTAGCCTGCCGTTTTGTTCCATAATTATGTTCTAAATGAATCTTTCCAGAAATGTCTCCCTCTGCTCCCTGTGACATATTCTTATACTCAATCAAAAGAAACTAACTTTACATCATCAAAAATACCCTCTCTTCATTTATATTTGTAATGATTCTTCAAGTTCAGCTCAACTTTTATATTAAAATGAAAAACATAACTAAGCAGTATGTAGCTAATAAATGAAGGCTGTGTAGTTTCTGTTATCAGCCCTCAATTTTTCCTTCCTGGGGAAATGGTAATAAACTTTAATCAGCCTGGCTATAGAGTTACTTCTGACTGAACTGTAGATCCTCTCCTATGGCTTTCATTCAGGGAGTCCCGCTGGTGCAGGGTTGTCTCCTAACTTCAGTACCTTTATTGGTGAGTTCTTAGGTTTGAACATATAACTTGCAGAATGTTCAGCCTATAAATAGTTTGTTTTTTTAATTTTTATTTTCTACATTTTTCCCCTTTCCTACCATTTTTCTGTGCATCTCAAGATCTCAATTTTAACTTGCTTCTATGTATTCTTCCATATTTTTTAAAAAGATTTTATTTATTCATTTTAGAGAGGAAGGAGAGAAAGGGAGAGGGGAGAGTCGGAGCAGGAAGCATTCACTTGAAATTGCTTTCTGTATTTGCCTTGACTGGGTAATCCCAGGGTTTCAAACCAGTGATCTCAGCATTTCACGTCAAAGCTTTATTCACTGCACCACCACAGGCCAGGCCCATATTCTTTTTCTGCATGTAATAATACACATACATAAACACACAAGTTTCAAGTCTTTATTTTGTTTAAAAAATAAAAATTATTTTGTATATATTTCTCTGTATCTTGCCTTTTTTTTTTTCTCTTTCTTTTTACAGGGATAGAGAAAGAGACAGAGAGAGGGATAGATAGGGACCGACAGACAAGAACGGATAGAGGTGAAAAGCATCAATCATTAGTTTTTCGTTGCCGTTTTGACACCTTAGTTGTTCATTGATTGCTTTCTCTCATGTGCCTTGACTGTGGGCCTTCAGCAGACTGAGCCACCCCTTGCTGGAACCAGCGACCTTGGGTCTAAGCTGGTGAGCTTCTGCTCAAGCCAGACCGGCCCGCGCTCAAGCTAACGACCTCAGGGCCTTGAACCTGGGTTCTCCGCATCCCAGTCTGCCGCTCCATCTACTGTGCCACCGCCTGGTCAGGCATATCTTGCCATTTTTTTAAAAGCTAACAATTTATTACAAAAATAACTTCATATCAGCTGAAGGAGATTTAACTTATCTTTTAAAAATAAATTCAGAATATGTTATAACGAGGATAAATTTATTCAACCATTCCATATGGATAAGTATTTATCTTTTCTTTTCTAGTTTTGCCCCCAACTCAGTACAGTGAATATTCTTATAGATAGTAGTGGTTTTACTTCTATGGGAGTAGAATCACTGATATATGCAAACACACACACACACACACACACACACACACACACACACATTCCAACAAATGGTTTCATATTGCTTTATAGAGTATGTGGAGAATTTACATTTCCTCAAGCAATATATGAAAGTACCCTATCACACAGAGGATTGTTAAACATTATCAGGCTTTTAATCATATGCCATCTACTGGAGTTAACAGTCATACCTCAGGATTATTTCATTTGCATATCTCTCAATACGATATTTTGTCATATTTGCACATATGTATTGGTCATTTTGACTTGCTCTTTAAGTTTTCTGTTCTTATTTCTTGGCTCATTTTTTTACTGAGATGTCAGTCTTTTTGTTATCAATTTATAAATTTTTATATTAAATGTAATGACCCTTTTTTATTATCTGCATTACAAGTATTTGCTTCTTAATCTATTACTTATAAACTGCTGAAAATATGTTTTTCCATATATAAATTTTAAATGTTTTTGTAGCAAACATGTTCATATTTTATTTCATTGCTTCTAGGCTTTCTGTTTTGCTTTTAATAAAGTCTCAAATATCTAGGTTGTATATATAATCTCTTAAATTGTCTTTTAAGTTTTTATTGTTTTATAATTACATCTTTAATCAACAAGAATTGGGTGAGACAGGGATCCGATGTATTTTCTTCTAATGGATAGTCAGATGTAGCATCCATATACTACATTAGACCATCCTTTTTAAATGAACTGAAATACCTCCTTAGTGATCCATTATGAAGCATAATGTACTGTGATCTCTTCTGAGCATGTGTGCTTCTCCGCCATGGCCTTAAAATCCTGCGTTCATATACAATCTTCTCTCCTGCTACTTGGATGTTCTATCTTCTTGCTCTGGGGGTCTCATAGCACTTTATTTTTACTTAACGCAATTACCACTTCCTACTTCAAATTATCCTTGTTTATATACCTCTTTCCTTGATCTCACCGTATAATCCTTGAAGGGAAAATCCCCATCTAATTTATTTTTGTACTCTCCACAGTTTCTTAAGCAATTTAGAGACTTCTCCTATAATTATTAAATGAATATACTAATGATTAAACATACTAATAGCTAGCAAAGATGGGAGTCTTTTCATATATCTGTTGGCAATTTGTATGTCTTGTTGGGAGAAGTGTCTGTTCAGATCTTCTCCCCAGTTTTTAACTGGATTGTTTGCCTGTTTGTTGCTGAGCTTTGTGAGTTTTTTATATATTATGGATATTAACCCCTTACTAGAGCTGTTGTTTGTAAATATCATCTCCCATATGGTTAGCTGCCTTTTTGTTGTTATTGTTGTCCGTTTCTTTTGCTGTGCAGAAGATAAAGTCCCATTAATTTGATTGAGTCCCATTCATTTATCTTTGCCTTTACTTTCCTTGCTTTTTGGGGTAAAATTCATAAAATGTTTTCTACAGCCTAGGTTCATAAGTTTAGTACCTATGTTCTTTTTTATGTAATTTATTGTTTCAGCTTTTATATATAGGTCTTTGATTATTTTTGAATTAAGTTTTTGTGCAGGCGCCCAATATATAGTCAAGTTTCATTCGTTTGCATGTGGCTTTCCAATTTTCCCAGCACCATTTTTTGAAGAGGCTTTATTTCCTCCATTGTGTGTGTTGGCTTCTTTATCAAAGATTAATTGTGTGTGTGTGTGTGTGTGTGTGTGTGTGTGTGTATAATTTTATTTCCTGGCTCTTAATTTTGTTCCAATATCATGCTGTTTTAAATATTGTGATTCTATAATATAATTTGAAGTTAGGTAGTGTGATACGTCTTACTTCATTATTTTTTTCTTAGGTGTGCTTTGGTTATTTTGGATTTTTATGGTTCCATACAAATCTGGTGATTTTTTGTCTATTTATTTTAAAAAATGACATTGAAATTTTAATGGGGATTACATTAAATTTGTATATTGTTTTGGGTAATATGACCATTTAACTATGTTGATTCTTCCCATCCATGAACATGGAATATTTTTTCATTTTATTGTGTCTTTTTCAATTTCTTTTAATAATGTATTGTTGTTTTTAGCATATTGGTCCTTCACATTTTTTATTAAGTTTAATCCTAGGTATTTTATTCTGTTGTTGATTTTACAACTATAAAAGTAATTATTTTTTAGTTCATTTTTTGAAGTTTAATTTTTTGCATATACGAAAGCTGTAGACTTTTGTATATTGATTTTGTATCCTATGACTTTATTGTATTGTTTTATTGTTTCTAATAGTTTTTTGGTAGAGTCTTTGGGATTTTCTATAAACATAATTATGTCATCTGCAGAAAGTGATACTTTTACTTCTTTTTTCCCAAGATGGATGCCTTCTATTTTTTTCTCTTGCCCGATTGCTTTGGCTAAGACTTCCAGTCGTGTGTTGAATAGAGTGGAGAGACTGGGCACCCTCCTCTTATTCTTGACTTTAGAGGAAAAGCCTTCAGTTTTTCATCATTTAGTATGCTATTGGCTGATGGTTTGTCATATATGGCATGCATTATATTAAGGTACTTTTCTTCTACACCAATTTTATTGAGTGTTTTAAACAGAATTAGATGTTATATCTTATCTAATATTTTTTCTGCATCTATTGAGAGAACGTATGATTTTTGTTTTTTTAATTTAGTTTTATTTAGTATTTTATTCAACTTAATAAAGCCATGAATGAAAGATGAGTTCATAAGTCTGCAAGATTCAAGAAAGTTTGTTATCATAAACTAAATCAGAGAAAAATATATAAAAAGTGATTTATTCTATTTTTCTTAATCCCAGCTTTTGAAATGCTGAATTTGCTGTAAATATAATAACAAAGAAAAATCACAGCACTAAAATTTTGAACCCATTAATGTGTTGGCATAACACAAATCATGATATACAAGTCAGCAAAATAGGGCAATGAACAGATGTTTACCTGGAGCTACCTAAAATCATGCAGCTTTAACTCTGGGCTGATAACAATTGCAGAATAACTCTTTATGGTAGCCTCTGGGTAAAATAAAATAGAAAATTCAGCTTCAGTTCCAACTGTTTTGTACAGTATACTAAGAAAAGCTGACTCAGTCTTGCCCTTTGTGACATAATGTTTTTTCTCTTTATATTCAGCATATAAACTGAATATAAGCCAGTGTGTGATAATTTTTAATACTCAAATTAGCATATAATGATAATACTGAGATGCTGTCCTTGTGTTGAAAAACAGTTTAATTTGCTTGTTCTAGAAGGGTGCTCAAAGCTCACTGGAGTGACCAATTGTCTTCTTTTCTGTTGAAGAGAAAAGGAAAAGCTGGCCCCTCCAGGTTGGCAGAGGCCCCAGACAAGGAAGAAAGGTTGGTCAGATAAGTGGCACTTAGTGGCTCTGAGAGACTGAGGGGGAGTAATGGGTGAATGTCAGGGAGCCAGTGTCAACAATCAGATGTGACTCAAAGTGCAGAACCATCAAGGCAAAAGCTGAGGGGTTGTGACAATACAGGCTGATTGGCAAGTTTTGTGGAACATTGCCACCTTTTAAATATGGATACTTAGTTCATTTTAGACAGCTCTTTCTGAAATTTCTTATTAAGTGGATCATAAAATGTCTGAGATAAGGGACCCTCCATGAATGTTTAATAGACTTTGTCTTCTGTTTTAACTTTCACTTCCTGCAGCGCTATATCTTCTATTGTGGTAGCTCCAAAATCAGAAAAATGAGCAAGCAAGGCCTTGGCTACCACTGACTGCATTGGATGCTTTTATTTTTGTTTCCATTACTTTTTGTCTCTGATTTAAGCTTCTCAATTGAGATAGATAATATAGACTTTTTACCGGGAACAAATCAGTGACAGAAGGCCAACATAATAAAAGGAGCCAAGAATCATCAGTCTAATATCAAATTCTTAGATTAAAATCTGGGAATAAGCCAATAAGACATCTCATTCTCATAATTCAAAGCAAAGAAACAATTTAAGAAAACAGTTAGGGGGTTAGAGGAGTTTGCACGGGCAAGAATCTTATGGCCTGCTAATAATTTTAGTACTATTTAGTAACATAGTTATCCCTCAGTATTCATGAGGGATTGGTTCCAGGAACCCCTTCTCCAGATACCACAATCTGCAGATGATCAAATCCCTTATATAAAATAGCATAGTATTTGCATATAACCTACTCATATTTCTCCATATATTTTAAATTACTTAAAAAATTTAATTGCTTTAAAGATTCTTTTAAGACTTTAGTTATTCAATTTTTTTTTCAGAGAGGAGAAAGAGGGAAAGAGGGAGAGCATGAGGGAGAGCGTGAGGGAGAGAGAGAGAGAAGGGGGAGGAGCAGGAAGCATCAACTCCTGGGTGTGCCTTGACCAGACAAGCCCATTTTGAACCAGTGACCTCAGTGTACCAGGTCAGTGCTTTATCTACTGCACCACCACAGGTCTGGCAAAACTTGATTACTTTAGATTATTTATAATACCTAATACAAGTACTATGTAAAAATTGTCATATAGTATTGTTTAGGGAATGATGACAAGGAAAAAAGTCTGCACATGTTTAGTTCAGATGCCATCATGGTAGGTCTAACTACATAATGCACATCAGTAACAGTATTAATTTTTTCTTTTATTTTTTTGATCCAAGGTTGGTTCACTACTGGCTGTGGAACCTATAAATAAAGAGGGCCAACCATATTGAGGCTTTATTCTGGTTCAGTCTTGATTATTTTAATTATTTCTCCAGAACAGGAATAAGTGTGGCTTACCTGGTCCTGAGCTTCAATGAGAGAGGCGAGAAGGAAGAACAACACGACAGTATTGAAGTACACCCCAGAGAGCCATGCCCTCTGCTAGCACACATGCTCGCTCTAACTTCCCATCCCTGGTAATGAGTGAGGCACTACTTGGTTTTTTAATAAAAGGAAAAACAGTTTATTTTAACAGTAGGTCGCTGAGCATGGAATGAATCATAAAAATCATAACACAAACTCATATTTCTACCTTTTTAAAATGATAATATATAAAAAGGAAATGAGAAAGTATTTGAGTGATTAAAACCTAAATGAGATAAAATATACTAGAGCTATATAAAATATGCAAATAGTGTGATCTTTTCTTTCATTTACTATCTCTTAATGGTAGGGGAAATAATGTACTTCCAATTGATTCTAAAAAGAAACTGTTTTATTATGTTTACTACACAATGAGCCTGCCTAAGGCATTCTCTAGTTATGTTATATATTATTAACTGCTATAAACCATTACTCCAAATAGTACCCAAGCGGCCTGAAAGTTAATGTATCTCTTTAAGTGCTTAGCTCACTATAAGAGGGTAACTTAGACATTGAAAAGTAACTGCTTGCTCATTGACTGATTCTGCCAACATTAGGATAAAGTTGGGGTTGGGTTGAAGCATGCCAAGAAACATAACAGAAAGAAGGTGCAAAAGGATTAAACTTATTGAAACAAATAATCGAAATACTAATTTTATAATACTATAGGATATCTAAGTTATCTACTTCAATAATTATCCTTGAAATGTCCAAGCTATGGGAAATAATATTTCTGATATAACACACACCACACACATGTGCACTCATGCGACAGGCATATGGCATCCGGTTTTATGTTTTTCCAAATTGCAGACTTTTCCTGCTTTGACTACTACTAAGTAAATGATTGAAGAAATGGAATAAGTTTGAGGAACTTCTTTCTTTCTCTTTGCCCAGCCTCTTAGACTTGTCAAACTGTTTGTCTATACCTTATATATGGTTAAGAACAGAGATAATTAACTGTTGATTATTTATGTTATACTAGCACTAGATGCAGGGGAAGTCCCCTCATTATTTGTTTCAGATTCCACTAAAATGTATTCCATTGTTTGATTGAATGTAACATTTACTCAACAAATATTTACTCATGTACCCCTATGTGCAGATAATATGCAAATGGTAACAAAAAATAAGATAAATACCCAAGTTCTCAATAATATGGAAAACACAAGTGAAATTTCTGATTGTTTTATTTTTATTACAAACATAATTGTGGTTTGCTAGGATGTTTACAATTTTTTAGTTTACCTTATTTTAATCCCAATTCATTGTCAATTTTTCCTGGACCTGTGAATCACTTATTTGGGGGGTGCTATGAAATTGCTCATTTAATTTGTATAAATGGCATAGATGACAGAGTTTGAGATTGGTTATTGGAAATGCCCCATGCCTTTCACTTTGTTCTTCCTGGTGGACTCTCATCTCTTGGATTCTTTAGATACAAGGAAAAGGAGAGATAGGAGAAAGAAAAAAAATCAATAGAGAACACAAAAAAAATGGAAGAAAATGAGATAGAAAATAATATGTGAAAGGAAGATAAAGATATTCAGAAGTGAAGAACCAATCAATAATAGTAACGACAAAGAACCAACCAATAATAGTAAAGACAAAAGCAATCTCACACTCATTTATCCCTTCACACCTCAAGAACAACAACCCTCTCTTTCTTGGGAGGTAAATAACCATTTATATACACACATATAGAAGAAAATATTTTCTGTGTTCAATATCCTAACAAATGTCTAAGACATTGCATTTAAGAAATTACAAAACACTATTTGTCTATTGTTTTTAAACCTTTTTTTATTGGGTATGATCAGCTTTGAAGTTTGCCTGTGAAATTTTGGTAGGCTCACAGATCAGTTTCAAACAGACAGCATAAAAACAAACACAACAGTAAAACTTTTACAGTTTAAGATGGAGAGAGTTTAACAAGAGCTCACGAAGGAGAGACTTTGGGACTGCAGTAGAGAAGGGTCTTAAAAATGGGTTTCAAGGAGGATATGGTCATTGAGAAAGCTAATATGATCTTAAGCAATATTCTGAAGGTGCCATGTGCAGAAGGGAGGGGATAATTAAACTATCTGATCAGACTTAACATAGATTTTACATTCACCACAAAGGGCTGTAGACAATGGGTTATAGACAGACTGTAGTCTGTTTAAGGAGTTTGACCAGGAGAGTAACTACCTCCTATAAGATTTGACTGCTGATTAAGCAATATGAGAGAAAAGCCAGAGAGGACAGAATGGCTGCCTTTACTTATCTGAAGGTATATTTTTTCCTTTGAACCTAAGGAGTTTGGTGGGAAGACTATAAAAAGTATATTACAGCTAACTTTTCAGAGCTTATTATTATACTTACAGATCTCAGAAATAGATTGAGCTACTCTAAAATACCATAAATTACAATTAGTATAATCTATGTAACTTGGTAAGAATATTATTGCAAGAATTCAGTCATCAGATGAGTATTGAATAAAAGGATTTCTATGTCTCTTCTTATTCAAAAACATAATTTTCTAAATAGGAGTAGAACACAAAAAATATAAAATTCTCTAGTTTATTAAAATATGTTTTTAGAAACAAATATTTTTGTACAGTTTTTCTGAAATAAATACTTTTTATTACCTATGTCAATGAATCCATCACTCATTTGTATTATTTTTATACCACTACATGATACCAGCTGAAATTTCTCAATGAATATTTTTTCTTATTTACTTAAAAAATGCTATGTGTTCATCATTAGGCCTTGAATATGAATAAGTCAAGTGAAGACAGATGCCAGAAATTGCACGTGTAGATGTGTGTATACCCATCTCATTTGTATGGGGGAGGTTATTTATTGAGGGATAGAATTCCTTCTGGCTCACAAAATTCCTTCTGGTTTAAAAAGATTAAAAAGAAGAAAACTTGGAAATCTGGGGCAGCAGATAAAGTTTAATTTAGTGAAAAAAGATATACAAAACTGTGTGTTAAAATTTAAACCAGCCTCACCAGGCGGTGGCGTAGGGGAGAGAGGGTTGGACTGGGATGCGGAGGACTGAGGTTCAAAACCCCAAGGTCGCCAGCTTGAGTGTGGGCTCATCTTGTTTGAGCAAGGCTCACTAGCTCACAAGGTCGCTGGTTCGAGCAAGGAGTCACTTGGTCTGCTGTAGCTCCCCGATCTAGGCACATATGAGAAATCAATCAATGAACAACTAAGGAGCTGCAACAAAGAATTGATGTTTCTCATCTCTCTCATTCCTGTCTGTCTGTCCCTATCTGTCCCTCTCTGTCTCTACTACAAAAAAAAAAAAAAAAAATTAAATCAACGTAAAGGAGAAGTTCCATTGCCTTGATAATAAAAGGTAATTGATCACATAGACAAATCTTTTCTTGCATTGTGGCCTAAGCAGGTCATGGGAAATCAGTAATCCTGTCTCGAGAAAGCTGGTAAAGTGATCTACAGAGAAACAAAGAGAATATTTACCAATTAAACCAGAGGAGAAAAAAGGAACTGGAATTTCTTTTCATCCTGTTTTGAAATTGGAATCTCTTCTTCAAAAGCCCTCTTCTTTTTCTAGAAGCCAAAAGAGTAAATGAGCGTCTTGGTAAAAATGGCCCCTGTTTTAGCAAATTTTGCATACTATTTCAAACCAAACATTCCACTGGTCCACTCTCTATCTATTACTTTGTCCAGTTTCCTTTAATTCCTGGGGTGTTGGAATGACCATTGATAACATGCAGAACCTTAAGTTTATATTATGCAGTAAAAATACCAAGATAAGTTGTTTCATACACTGTTAGTATTTGCTTCAATGAGAAAAGTGAAATGACTTCCATTTACTTCCAGCATATTTTTTGCAACATATATTTATTTCATTAGGCCTTTTTCTAAAATCACCCCTTATGTTCTTCATTGGTTTTGGTGGCATGGTGGGAGAGAAAATTCTCTACTGTCTCACTACATACGTAGTATGTATTGCATATAATATTTATATTGTATCACATTATATTATATTCACACATACATATACAAATAAACTTTCATTATGCTTTGTTGTTTTGTCCTCTTTTATCAACCTTTTTCTCATTCACCTTATTTTTCTCTCCTATTTTCATTAGTAGTAGCAGTATTAGAAATTGCACTGCTAGCAGTGGCAACAGTGGTATTTTCTACTTACTGAGTGATGACTATATTTCAGGTGTGTGCTTGTCACCTTCCATAATACCTAAAAATAGCCCTACTCTGTCATTCTTTACATTACAAGTTGGAAACAGAAAAAGTAAAGTTGTCACATAGTCAATAGCTCAGCACCCCTACACTGAGTTATTCTAGGAGTCAGGGTAGTGGCAAAGCTAAAAACTCACAATTTGTAAAGTTAAAATTGGCTTTAATGAATATTGAAAGAAACAAAGAAAGGTTATTTTCCATATGTAAATAATAATGAACATTTCCCATTTGTGTAATTTAGAGATGAGCTTATAAATCAAGTCAGGATATGAACTAAAAGTTTATTGATGTCATCTTATGTAGACAATATCATTAACTCATGAGTTAATTGAAAAATAATTATTACCAAATTTTACCTAGATAAATAATAATTTTGAAAATTTATTAAAAATTATCTGCTGCATCTCTTCCTAAAATTATCTCCTTCATTGGTGTTCCATTCTCTAGATCAAAAATTATAAAGTGACTAGTAATTATAGTCTAGCTTGAGAGAGTATTATAAAACTCCAAGTTGCTCTAAACATTTGACGTATAATTATAATGTGAGAGTAAATGAATAACCTGAAAAAACATAAGTGGTGACTGGCATGTTTTCTTTCAATATTGAATATTTGTCTTCTAATAGACACTGAACCAGAAGTGTGAAATTGGTACTTAAAGCAATACATTATGCCTAAAAGGATTTCTTACACTTGATGACCACATTATATTTATACCTTCTTCCAATAAGGAGAATATGACACATACCTGATACACAATTGGTATTCAACATATGTTGTTGAATGAGTGAGTGATGGACAATAGACTAATAGTTCACCTGTACTTAACATAAACAGCATTTCCTTGTATGTAAAGAATGTTGGCCCTAATCTTGAAGGGTACAAAGATATTTTATAAGAAGGAAAGAAATTTTCACCTAAAAGAAAAATAAGTGTTAGAGAATTACTCAGGCAGTTTGAGATAGTGACTCTTTTAAGATTTCTCCAGGAGAATGTGTTATTTGCTTTAAATTATCCAGCTTATTCATTAAATCATGCAATTTGTTTTGTACATATAACTAACAGCCTTATTTACTAAATTAAAAAAATGTACCCAGAATAAACGATGGTGACCCATTCAATTTGGAGTAGTCTTAATAAAGCATACATTACTTCCTATTCTAATTTTATTTGTTTTAAAGTTTTATTTTTTTAATTACATGATAGTTTCAAGATTTGAAACTAGTCTAGACAAATCATTTGTCAAAATTCAAGTTACAAAGCTTACTTGATGCAATTGCATTCATAATCCTTTTACTTTCTGCCTTTGAACAAATTAATTTTTATAACTTCAGTTGTAGTTTTTAATAGTTTCTTTGAACATTTAAAATAATTTTATTTAAATTTTTCAGTACAATATTAGCTAACTACAGTTAGTTCTTAGAAAAAAAGTTCTTGACATTGACTTCTATTTTCCTTCTTACCTAAGGGTCTCTCTCAAATTCATATAAAATACTTAGAAAATTTGTTCACATAAGTTGGAAATTAAGTAGCCAAACATATAATAGAATAATTTGATTTTTCATTTCCTGAGTTTGGCAAAAAAATAGTAATAAAGGTTATGGTTATTGTTCAGAGAACAGTAGTTCACTGAGTTAGAAAATATTTAATTTCTGGTATGTGAGAGCAAAGATATTTTTTTTGAAGTTCTTCTGTATTCACTAATGAATTTACTCATCAGTTGTCAATCACTTTACATAATTTAAAAGGAAGTGAGAAAAAATTTGCTGAGACAATTTTTGCACTAAGTAGTTTGTTAATGAATGAATATCCCCCTTCCCCAATCTCTGTAAATGACCCTGAACAGATTTGCTTAGGATCTGGAGAAATATTCATCAGAAGCATACCTCTTTCAAAAATTCTCAAACTCTGAATGATCATCAGTTATCAGCTTACACCATACATATGCCAAATATTACCTCCAGGTCACCTTTTAATTATCTCTTCTTAGGTTCCTGTATTTAAAACAATTTATCCATCTAACTGCATTTATATTTTAAATAATTTCCCTCCTTTTACTTATCAGACACATATTAAATCAATATTTACTACAATATATCTAATATTCTAGTTCAGTCTGTTTCTCATACACTCATACTTCTTTTGAGAGAAAGTGAGGTATAATAAAAACAAACAGAGGCTTTTGAGTGAGAGACACTGGAATCACAACTCTAGTCCACCACTATTAAGACCTATTACTTCAGATGAACTAATTGTCTTTTCTATGTCTCATGTTCATCATCTGTGAGATGGGCATGGCAAATTCCTCCCACATAAGGCTATGAAGAAGATTAAATAAGATACTGAAAATAATGCAACTAATATATACTTTTTAAAATGTACTCAAAATAATTATTTTAAAGTCTACTATTTTTGCCATTTTGTCATGAAGAGCCCTTCTACTTTTCTGGTACAGCTTGTGATTCAGAAAACACCGCTAATGACATAGCTCTTCACAAATAAGCTGGGGTTCATTCAGTTTATAAAATAACAATTCTTTACTTTGTGATCAAGTTGTTTCTTCAACTTGCAGTGGTCTTTCATCAGTCTTTTTCCTCTCAGAATCACTATGATTTTTCAAGTATCATCTCAAATCCACTTTTATAAAGAAACCTACATTGAGACTTCACTGACATATCCTTTATTTCTCTCCCTTTCCATAATAGTTTCCTCTTATCACGTTTAGATTACTTATTCAATCATCCTGATTTTAAAATTGTCTACTTATCAGTCTACCTATATAATACATTGAGATCTGTGAACATGTGAAAATGGTTAACACAATTTTGTGCATAGTAGGTTCTTTTAAAAAAAGTCTGTTGAATTAAACTGAATAAAAAAATGAGAAACTTCATTATCTTTGTGACTCATCTTAATTTTGAAATCATATTGCCATCATTTAAAATCAAATCCATAAACTGAAGTGCAGATGTGATGATTAAAGTATTTGAGCACATTGAGGAATATCATCATTCTAGAAAGCTGTAGAGGAAGTAATTTTCTTGAATGGAGAGCAATGATAATTTTGCTTATATTTAATTGGTGAGGCTAAAGAAATATTCCTTGAATGAGTAAGTACTCAAGGGGAAAACTAAGAACTTGAATTATACAAAGTTTGTATGTAACACTATATTTCAAAAGTAATAGCTAGTAACACAGAAATTTGAAGCTTCATTTATTCATCCATTCATTATTTTCAAATATTTATAGAGCCTTTAGCAAGACTCTAGAATTTAAAAGATTATTAAGACCATCTCCTCCAATATCTTTGAGATTGTTAAAATATGGTTACTACATTAAACTTGTTAGAATGTTTATACCTGATTTTAATTTAAAAATAAATTTTAATGTTTATTTTAAAAACTTATTTTGTACATGTTCTCTTATACGAATGAAATTCCTTTGGGAAGAAGATGGGAAACAAATTAAAATATAATTATATATATATATATATATATATATATATATATATATATATTCAAATGATCAAGCATTGTAACTTCAACATATTATAATTAATTTAACTCTTTTTAGCCTTTAATTTAATACCAACAAATAAAACAAATGAAGAAAAGTGTAACCTTATTTATTTTAAATTCTATAATTCTTTAGATGAACATGCTAATCAATACTATTGACCAGAGAGGAAATAAAGTCCATGTTACACTTTTCTTAGTCATATAAATGTTTTAATTATTTAAAAAAAGAAATAGATTAAAAGATTATTGGCTGATTATATATTCTTTTATGTGAATGATAAAGTTTTGACTAATTTATATTTTTACCTTAAATAATGTACAAAAGAGATATTTTACTTCAGTTTAAAAGAATGTGTAGTATTACTATAATGAAATAAAAATAAAATTTGTTCACATTTTCTTATATTGAGTAATAAAATTTTAGGAAGCATTCAGTTTAGATACAAAATATGGAAATTCAACAAAACAATTATAATCATTGTTCTTTAAAAATTTACACAGAATCAAATTTTCTTATTTAAATTCATTTCCTGACAATTCAATGAATTCAGAACTGCATGATCTTTTCCCCTTATTTTATTTTATTTTTGTAAATTTATAAGTTCAAAGAAAATATGAATATCATGGTTGTAAACATTCCAATTCTAAGGAAAGGTAAAGAATCTCTCTTAACCTTTGTTCAATTTTCTTTTCATTCCTGGAAACAACTACTGTGATCAGTATATCTGCCATTATTTCCTATGTATTTACACACCTACTCAAAGCCATAAGAACATTTTGTGTGATATTTTAAACCAGATTTTATACGCATCAGCTTTCACCATTTTTTTGCATTTTTTTTTGTCATTTGTACTGTTAATAAGCTAATAGCTTTTTCTCCAATGCATTTAAAAATTTTAAGTTTATCTTAAAGTTTTAGTTAATATTATGAGTTAGCTCTTCTCTTTATAATATTTTCTAATTCTAACTATTGTTATATTTAAAAGCTTTTGGTTTTATGTGTCAAATTAGAAAACAATAGTAGTAATTAAGACCACAAGATCTGTAACACTGCTCTAAATTCAGGTTCCTCACTCATTGCCTTGACTAAGTTACCTAACCTTTCCTAGAGGTATCAGTTTAGTCTTCTATGTAATTGGGATAACATTACCTACCTCACAGTTACTGAAAATAATAAATAAGTCCATGTATGCAAGATTGTTTTCTTAGTGGCTAGAATATAATAGATATTAAATGGTAGCTTTATTAGATTTCATTACAACTAGAAGGCAGGACTTTGAATACCTAAAGTATTGGTTTTATGGACTCTGTAAGTAAATCTTCATAAGTAAGTGGTAAGCTCTATCCCTAAATGCTGAAATGACTGTTTTCTGAAGAGCATTTGCTACTTTTTTTCAAAATTCCATCCTGGTCTAAAATGGTTCATGAAACTATTTCAGGTATCTATTTCATACATAAAATAATCTAGCACATTTGTGACTGATAATGAAAATAATCATTTCATAAACAACCAATGCTCCAGTGGGTATAACATTGCTAAAGAGCATAATCCTATGCAGTATTAATAAAATTCACTTTTCAATTGAGGTGTTAAATTTTATCCTTGGTTTCTGAAAAGTCATTCTTAGTATAGAGACTGGAGTTGTTAAAGTGTATTCTAAAATAGCATGACATTTGCTTAATGCCCATTTTTTATCACTTTTTTTGTATGATCTGTGATTATACATTTATGAATGTCTTGATTATGTGGGTCTTTTATCTCTTCTAGTTTTAATAATTTCTTATGTAGTTGAAATTAGACTACAAATTACCCTCCCAAAGTACTTCTTTATTCCTATTATTGTTGAAAAATAAGAAAAATGGAAAAGGCACAGCCTTAGAAAATATGCAGCAGACTTTATTAGGCAAGGTTTTAGGGAACAGAAGTGAATTTTTTTGTGTGCCAATGTTTTCATCTTATGGATGGCTCTTGCTGCTGAAAGATAAGGGCAGAAAGAAGCCAATAAACTTTCTATTTTCCCCTAAGAATATTTGAATAGTATAGCTTATTGCTCTTACAAATAAATTTTTGCCATCATTTTCTACCAATATGTATTTTCATTTGTTTATCTGCCTCTTATACAAAGACAATATTTAATCTCTGTATTTCTTGTAGAAAAAAATAATATATTATTATTGAGTGGATTTTGTTTTTTAGTCTTTCTTTTCTTAACAATAATTTTATTGTTCTAAAAATAGATGACAAAAATCAGTTTTAACAGGCAGTTGATATTTTTGTCAATAAGCAACTTAAATCACTTCTTGTTCTTTAAATATAGAAACAAAGCCGGATTTAGGATTATACATTACAAAGAATATAATAGATAATTAATTGATGTGATCAAACTTGTGATATAATTTAATCACTTGTAATGATAATAATTATTTTTGAGTACTAAAAGTAAACATGAAATTTAATTTGTATGCTTAATAAACCTCTGGTATACTAAACAATTAAGGTGAGTGGGTTAATATCACACTTAATATTTTATTTATTAAAATACCAAATATTTTAAATAATATAAATATTCATTAAATAAGAGTTAATTATACTTGATGAATTGTATATCAGTATTCTATGTAAATAAATAGTAGGGCTGTAAACACAGTATTTCAATTAGATGGAAGACTTTGCATTTGACTTTTCTGGTTAAATAAATAACAGTTCAAGAATTCAATCTAATACATTTTTATAGTCTTCCAGAAAACAATGCTTGATTTTTTTTTTTAGCGAGTACACTGTATTGAACAAAAACTAAATTTTTGTTTTGTTTTATTTTTCATCTAATATTTGGTGTCTAAAAAGCCTGAGGAACAACATTCTGAATATCAATTACTATTATAACATACGGTACCTGTAACTATCTTAGTAGAAGAGATTTAGGTGAATTCTTTTTTTTTTTTTTTCCTGAAATGAGAAGCAGGGAGGCAGAGAGACAGATTCCCACATGCGTCCAACTGGATCCACTTGGCATGCCCAACATAGGGCGTTACTCTGCCCATCTGGACCATTGCGCCGTTGCAACTGGAGCTATTCTAGTGCCTGAGGCTGAGGCCATGATCTATCCTCAGTGCCCAGGCCAACTTTGCCACATTGGAGCCTTGGCTGCAGGAGGGGAAGAGAGAGATAGAGATAATGGAGAGGGGGAAGAATGGAGAAGCAGATGGGCATTTCTCCTGTATGCCCTGGAAGGGAATTGAACCCAGGACTTCCACACGCTGGGCCAACGCTCTACTGCTGGGCCAACCAGCTAGGGCAAGATTTAGGTAAATCTTTAGAAAACATTAGGTTAGGTGAAAAGTTACTTTTTTTATCTGAGTAAGTTTTCTTAATTTTTGTTACTCTACCCTAATTTATTTAACAAACCTTTCCTGAGTTCTATAATGAGCCCAAACTGGACAGTAACTTCAGGTGTAAAGATGAATTTAGTATGGTCTCTGTCCTTCGGATGCTCAAAATCTATAGGAGAAACCAGAGAAACATCAAATCAACTGAGAGCGATAGGACAGGAATAATTAATGTGGTTTAAACTAACTGTTATGCGGTATAAGATAAATCTGCGTATTGCAAAAAAAAATTATAAAATTAAGCTGACTGCATTTCTGTTAAGTAAAGTTTAAAAAGAGTTGTCAGCTGCACAAGTCCTATGCAGTGGGTAACAGACCTTAAAGTTCAGTAGCAGAATGGGGAGTAAAATAGTGGAAAAATTTACTAGTTTCTTTTCATCAGCTATTATTTTTGCAAGATTATATAAAATGTTCATAAATTTACTCTTTATTTTACAAATTCCTCTAACAATCTTTTCAATTTTTTTTTATTTGACAGAGAGAGAGAGTCAGAGAGAGGGGCAGACAGACAGAAATGAAGAAATGAGAAGCATCAAATTTTTTTTGCAGCACTTTAGTTGTTCATTGATTGCTTTCTCATATGTGCCTTGAGTAGAGGGGCTACAGCAGAGCAGAGTGACCCCTTGCTCAAGCCAGTGACCTTGGGCTCAAGCCAGCAACCTTGGGCTTCAAGCCATCGACCAAGGGGTCGTGTCCATGATCCCATGCTCAAGCCATCAATCCCTCGCTCAAACTGGTGAACCTGTGCTCAAGCCAGATAAGCCCACACTCAAACCGGTGACCTCAGGATTTTGAACCGGGTCCTCTGCATCCCAGTCTGACACTCTATCCACTGCCACTGCCTGGTCAGGCCAATTATTTTTCATTTCTGTCAGCTTTTTTTTCTTTTTGCCATAAAATGCTATCCATTTACCTACAAGGTCTCTGTGTTAGGGGATGAAAGTACATGAATAGAATTTCAAAATTGCCTGCATAAAAATGCTAGGTTCACACTTTGTTCTGAGTTTATGCTACAATGCTTCAAACTTCCCTACATCAGCTGTGAGTTAAAGAATGTATTAATCTACAGTCACTACAGCTATCACTAGTTCATATATTCAATGATGACTCTTACATGTTTTCTTTGTATGGTATGTATCCATACACATATATGTATATGCTTATTGGGATCATAATGTGTTAAAATGTTATACTTATATCCAAATGTGAATTTAAAAACAAACTCAATACTTTACCAGCTGAAATAATTGCTATTGTAACTAAACATAGCTAGAAGACTTTATTGGTTCAAAGAATATCTTATGAAACACATTTTGAAATTGTCCATCAGCATTTTCAATGTCAAGTTCACTGGTAATAAAGACAATAGCATGTGTTTTGTTAATCCAACCATAATATCATTCTGAATGTCCATTTTATTGAAGAGGTAAAAATGATTTTAAAAAGGACATTGATTTTTAAAAGATAAGTAAAAAAATAAAAATGACATTGATTTGAAAACCTTGAGAAAAGTGTAAGTGAAAAATTAAAATTTAAATTGTTTCTTTATATAACGTACTATACCCACTCCCTAGAGAAAACAATTTAAAATAGTTTATTGGATATCCATTTAAGAAAGGTCTATCTGTTTTTAAACATGTGTGCTTAATCCATTTTCTAATACAAATAAGATGATGCTTTTTATGTTGTTTTGAAATTTGCCTTTTTTCTTTAATAATATACTCAGTTGGGCAAAAATAGATTTACAGTTTTAAGAAAATGAAACACAGAGTTAATAAAGCAGTTGTAATAATCATAATCTGCAAGTCTTTTCATATGAACAACTGCAAACCTACTTTTGCCTGCTCCTGTATTGCATAACTGTACTATCATAATATATGAATGTATCTAAGTCATCTTAACAAATGCATAAGATGGAACTGGCTCACTGTTATGGACAGGGAGAAACTTTCATGGATATTTTAGTTGTCATTTTGGTTTTTCATCATTTCATATTTAGAATTAACTTAATAACTATATTGTTAACAAGACTGCTTGTTAATTTAAGTCTGAGAGTAGGTTAGGTTGGTTTCTGTGAAGAATATTGGATCAAACATTGACAATAGAGTTGCCACCACCGATTAGTGATTGGACAGCTAGTGATAGCACCTTTGGACAGGAGGGGTTAACTTTCAATGCTCCTGTGATTACTTTTATAAGATGGATTATATTTATAAAACAGACACATCAACCTTGGACTTACAATATGGTTAAAAATATATAATGAAACAATATATGTTGAAACGTTTTGAAAAAGATAAAATTTTTAAAAAATTATAGTAGATTCAGCACCTAAGCTCTTGGTAGAATCATAAACTGTTATCTCAAATCTGGGCAACATTACATGGAGAAAGAACATAATTTTATTTTATTAGACTTTACTTGTTCTGAGATTTAAGGGAAGTTTGAGATCTCGCTGGGCAACTGGAAAGCTAGAGTAGATAAATTTGCCATCCTTGCACCTTTAGTTACTGGTATTACAACTGGCATTGTGAGCCCCACAAAAACAATGCCAGTGTTAGTGAAGCTTCTAAAGTTTTTAGTTATTTTCATCTACTGTATCTTCCAGATGTGGAAGAGTCAGGCAAATCAGACAAAGAATCTAGTTGTGTTGCCATGGGGCAATTAGGGAAGATAGGGTGTTGAAAGTCCTAAATTAGATAAAGTACTACAGTACCTAACAGCATTCCTGGAAGGCTCATAGGCACATAAATGTTAATTAACTACCTAGAATAATAGAGATAAGCAAATTAATTACTATATAGTAAAGGCAATGGGGACTGTATTTATGGTTTAAAAAGTTATCAGCAGGATACTTTGTTTTACAGTAAAACTACAAAAAATTTATTGTAAGATAAAACTGAGTTTGTGCATGTATATTGTATGTAAGTGTGCACGTACTGGAGTGTGTGTGTATGTGCATGTATGTGTTGGTAAACTGATAAAATAGAAATCTGAGCACTGCATGTTTTTTAAAAGTCTACTTTCTCCTAAAAGCTCTTATTTTATGAACAGTTTAATTTTATGGACCTTTGCTCTTGGGAGTAAATAGGAAATTGACCATAGGTATTTCATCTATTTGTTTCATGTCTCAGGCAGACCCTGGAGAATAGGAGAGGGAATTGGTGTGAAAAAACAGCTTTTATTGTGTGCTCCAAGCTTGCTACCGCTTTTTTCTTTGCATTGTTCTTTACCACACATGAATTAAATTAATATGAGAATTTTTTTAAATATAGCCATAGCCATATGTGTGTGTGTGTGTGTGTGTGTGTGTATCACACTTCAGTTTTCTACCTTTTGGTTTAAGTATTCACAATTATTTTTTTTAATCTGATATTACTATGCAGCTATACAAAATAAGGAAGTTTTTTGTATACTTATGTAGGAATATGTCACAGACACATTGTTGGGTAAAAAATGCAAGAAAAAAACCAGTAAATTTAGAATGCTATATTGTATGTAAAAATGAAAAAAATAATATATATCGTTTAAAATGACAGTGTCTATATGAATAATTATCTAGAATTTTCTTAGAGAGTATAGAAACAACACATGCAAAAACAAAGTGGTTACCTATATAGGATCTGAGGGGAGGGGCAGGAACAGGGGACCCAAGGGTGAATGAGATAGGACCATGACTTTTCTATGAATCTTGAGAGTTATTCATTAAATTTTTCAACTTTGTGAACAAATTACATTAGGGAACAAAATTTATGTTGCATCCACTAAAACACCTGTTCTTACCTAATTCAAGTGTGCTGATCTCAATTATGACATTAGTGTTTCTCTGTAAATTACAGTTCTTTTGCAATTCAAGATTTTAGGTTTTCTTCTTATTGTGAAATTTTCAAAATTTAGTTTAGCATAATGAAGTAGAATGTCTTCTTGGGCATCATCTTTGTGAAAAAATAATAATTTATATAATGCAGTAAATACACTAATACACTAAAAGATATGATTACATCAGAATTTGTCTACAATTTCAAAATAGAACATATTAAAACACTTATTTTAATTATAAAATTAGCACAAAACTTATTTAAATTCTATTTAGGCAAAAATTTGCGTTTGTAGCTCTTGTGTTTGTGTACTTGTTGAGGACAATCTAGTTTGATGCTCCAGCAGTATTCTGCCATTGTTTAGAGCTGTCATTCATGTCAAGAAATAGCCACTATTCTGTTGGACTGTAAGTGGTAACACCTAGCGGGCAGAGAAGACTACCGATACCATGATAGTGAACAAAGTGTTTGTCTTCGGAAGAAGAGTCCACAAAAATTTGTTCATGCTTCCTGAAATGGGATACTTTAGCTGACCAGTGAAGTACATTCTTTTCTTGAAGCCTGGAGGCTAATAACTCAGCTGCTTTCTTTGATAGGCCCTAATCTTTTATTAAGTCATTCAATTTGGGTTAACTAAACTGCTGAAGGGTTAATGACTGCTTGGCATCAGAAGTAGACCCTTCAGATTCTACAACCATTTTCTCATGCATCTTATCAAAATACACTTGATCACCATGTTCACTTTCTTCATCCTTAGAAGAAATAAAATCATTGAAAACTGGAACCAGGAGTGTCTCAGAGTGTGGGATAGGTCGTATTGCTGAAAGAATATTAGGATATGTGATCATATGCCGTTTTTTTCTTGCCAATACCCTTTGTATGGATCAGCTAAGGCCAAACCATGGAAATACCAAAAGGCATTCTTTTGCGTTTTCCTTTTGTCCAGTCACGAAGCATTTCCTCACAATTATGACACAGAATATGAGGAGCCCTATTCTTGTCTTGATCGCCAAAGGGAATTTGAAAATAGGCATTACATGCACGTGTCACAAATAATAAAATATTGTGCCTTTGACGTTGAAGTGTGTAATAGCCACATATATAACAGAAAGTGTCAGGACTATTCTTACATTTACACCTACTCAAAGAAGCCATGATTCAATCTTAAAGCTAATTAAGAGGGTGTTTGTATCAGATAATAATTTTTTAAATTTAAGGCTGACCAAGTGGTGGCACAGTGGATAGAGTGTCGGACTGGGAAGCAGAAGACCCAGGATCGAGATCCCCAAGGTTGCCAGCTTGAGCGTGGGCCCATCTGGCTTGAGCAAAAGCTCGCCAGCTTGGACCCTAGGTCGCTGGCTCCAGCAAGGGATTACTAGGTCTGCTGAAGGCCCTTGGTCAAGGCACATATGAGAAAGCAATCAATGAACAACTAAGGTGTCACAGGAAAAACTGATGATTGATGCTTCTCATCTCTTTGTTCCTGTCTGTCTGTCCCTATCTATCCCTCTCTCTGACTCTCTCTCTCTGTCCCTGTAAAATAATAATAATAATAATAATAATAATAATAATGTTTTAAATTTAAAACAACTACAATTATGTAAAAGTGATATTTTTAAAAAATTAATTGCCTTAAGGTTATGTTCAATCCAAGAGTCATTGACCTTTAACTCCAATTTAAAAACCAATGCATTCCATTAACTGTAACAAAAAGAAATTAAAATTGCATAACAACTAGAGCATACACCAAAAAACAAATTTCAGGTTTGGAATCAGTAATGCAGAATTATTATTTTTTTTTATATATATTTTATTATTATTAATTCTAATGGGGTGACATCAATAAATCAGGGTACATATGTACAATGAAAACATCTCCAGGTTATCTTATCATTCAATTGTGTTGCATACCCATCACCAAAAGTCAAATTGTCCTCTGTCACCTTCAATCTGGTTTTCCCTGCGTCCCTCCCCTCCTCCCTATCCCACTCTTCCCTCCCTCCCCCCATCCCATAACTACCACTCTCTTGTCCATGTCTCATACCATCACTTTCATGTCCCACCTATGTATGTAATCGTGCTGTTCTCAGTTTTTCTTTTTTTCTGATTTACTTATTTCACTCCGTATAATGTTATCAAGGTACATCCATTTTGTTATAAATGATCCGATGTCATCGTTTCTTATGGCTGAGTAGTATTCCATAGTATATATGTACCATAGCTTTTTAATCCACTCGTCTTCTGACAGACACTTGGGCTGGTTCCAGATCTTCGCTATTGTGAACAATGCTGCCACGAACATGGGGGCGCATTTCTTCTTTTCGAACAGTGCTATGGTGTTCTTAGGGTATATTCCTAAAAGTGGGATAGCTGGGTCAAAAGGCAGTTCGATTTTAAATTTTCTGAGGAATCTCCAAACTGTTTTCCACAGTGGCTGCACCAGTCTGCATTCCCACCAGCAGTGCAGAAGGGTTCCCTTTTCTCCACATCCTCGCCAGCACTTATTCTGTGTTGTTTTGCTGATAAGTGCCATTCTGACTGGTGTGAGGTGATATCTCATTGTGGTTTTAATTTGCATTTCTCTAATGATTAGTGATGTTGAGCATTTTTTCATATGCCTATTGGCCATCTGTATGTCCTCTTTGGAGAAATTTCTATTCAGTTCTTTTGCCCATTTTTTGATTGGGTTGTTTGTCTTCCTGGTGTTGCTTTTTATAAGTTCTTTATAAATTTTAGTTATTAACCCCTTATCAGATGTGCTGTCAAATATGTTCTCCCATTGTGTGGTTTGTCTTTTTATTCTGTTCCTATTGTCTTTAGCTGTGCAAAAACTTTTTAGTTTGATATAGTCCCATTTGTTTATCTTGCCTTTTATTTCAGTTGCCCATGAAGATAAATCGGCAAATATACCGCTGCTACAGATGTCGGAGAGCTTGCTGCCTATGTTTTCTTCTAAGATGTTTATGGTTTCACGGCTTACATTTAAGTCTTTTATCCATTTTGAGTTTGTTTTTGTGAATGGTGTAAGTTGATGGTCTAGTTTCATTTTTTTGCAGGTAGATGTCCAATTTTCCCAACACCATTTGTTAAAGAGGCTGTCTTTACTCCATTGTATGTTCTTTCCTCCTTTGTCAAATATCAGTTGTCCATAAAGCTGTGGGTTTATTTCTGGGTTCTCTGTTCTGTCCCATTGATCTATGTGCCTGTTCTTATGCCAGTACCAGGCTGTCTTGAGTATAATGGCCTTGTAGTAAACCTTGATATCAGGAAGAGTGATACCTCCTGCTTTATTTTTTCTTTTTAAGATTGCTGAGGCTATTCGTGTTCTTTTTTGGTTCCATATAAATTTTTGGAATATGTGTTCTATATCTTTGAAGTATGTCATTGGTATTTTAATTGGTATTGCATTGAATTTATAAATTGCTTTGGGTAATATAGACATTTTAATGATGTTTATTCTTCCTAGCCATGAGCACGGTATGTGCTTCCACTTGTTTGTATCTTCCTTGATTTCTTTTATCAATGTTCTATAATTTTCTGAGTACAAGTCCTTAACCTCCTTGGTTAAATTTACTCCTAGGTACTTTATTTTTTTGGCTGCAATAGTGAAGGGGATTGTTTCCTTAATTTCTTTTGCTGATATTTCATTGTTGGTGTATAGAAATGCCTCTGATTTCTGAGTATTAATTTTATATCCTGCCACCTTGCTAAATTCATTTATCAGGTCCAGTAGTTTTTTGACTGAGACTTTAGGGTTTTCAATATACAATATCATATCATCTGCAAATAATGACAGTTTTACTTCTTCTTTTCCAATTTGTATGCCTTTTATTTCTTCTTCTTGTCTGATTGCTGTAGCTAGGACTTCCAGAACTATGTTGAATAAGAGTGGTGAAAGTGGGCAACCCTGCCTGGTTCCTGATCTTAAGGGGATTGCTTTTAATCTTTGTCCATTTAGTATGATGTTTGCTGTCGGTTTATCATAGATGGCCTTTATCATGTTAAGGAATGATCCCTGTATTCCCACTTTACTGAGAGTTTTGAGCATGAATGGGTGCTGGATTTTATCAAATGCCTTTTCTGCATCTATTGAAATTATCATGTGATTTTTGTCCTTCCTTTTGTTTATGTGGTGAATCACATTGATTGATTTGCGAATATTGAACCAGCCTTGCCTCTCCAGAATAAATCCCACTTGATCGTGGTGTATGATTTTTTTCATATATTGCTGGATCCGGTTGGCTAATATTTTGTTGAGTATTTTAGCGTCTAAATTCATCAGGGATATAGGCCTATAATTTTCTTTCTTTGTGTTGTCTTTGCCCGGTTTTGGGATCAGAATTATGCTCGCCTCATAAAAGGAGTTTGGAATTCTTCCTTCCTCTTGAATTTTTTGAAATAGCTTCAGGAGAATAGGAGTTAGTTCTTCTTTAAATTTTTGATAGAATTCACTTGTGAAGCCATCAGGCCCAGGACTTTTCTTTTTTGGGAGTTTTTTGATAACTGTTTCGATCTCATTTGCTGTAATTGGTCTGTTTAGGTGTTCTGATTCTTCCAGATTGATTTTTGGAAGGTTATATGATTCAAGAAATTTGTCCATTTCACCAAGATTGTCTAATTTTTTGGCATATAGTTCTTCATAGTATTTTCTTACAATGCTTTGTATTTCTGTTGTGTCAGTTGTTATTTCTCCACTGTCCTTTCTAATTTTATTTATTTGAGTCCTCTCTCTTTTTTTCTTGGTGAGTCTAGTTAAAGGTTCATCAATCTTGTTTACCTTTTCAAAGAACCAGCTTCTTGTTTCATTGATCCTCTGTATTGTTTCCTTAGCCTCTATGTCATTTATTTCTGCTCTGACCTTTATTATTTCCTTCCTTCTACTTGTCTTGGGTTTTATTTGTTGTTGTTTTTCTAGTTCTTTTAGATGCAGGGTCAAGTTGCTTATTTGAGCTTTTTCTAGCTTCTTATGATATGCCTGTAGTGCAATAAACTTCCCTCTCAGAACTGCTTTTGCTGTGTCCCATAAATTTTGAGTTGATGTATGCTCATTATCATTTGTTTCTAGAAACTTTTTTATGTCTTCTTTGATCTCATTGTTAATCCATTCATTATTTAATAACAAGCTATTTAGTTTCCAAGTGTTTGAGTATTTTTCAGTTTTTCTTTTGTGGTTAATTTCTAGTTTCATGGCATTGTGATCAGAGAAAATGCTTGATATGATTTCAATCATCTTAAATTTATTGAGACCATTTTTGTGTCCTAACATGTGGTCTATCCTAGAAAACGTACCATGAGCGCTTGAGAAGAATGTATATTCTACTGCTTTAGGGTGAAAAGTTCTGAAGATATCTATTAAATCAAGTTGATCTAGTGTCTCCTTTAAGTCTGCTGTTTCTTTATTAATTTTCTTTCTTGAGGATCTATCCAGTGTTGTTAGAGGGGTATTGAAATCCCCTACTATGATAGTATTGCTGTTAATCTCGCCCTTTATATCCATCAAAGTCTGCTTTATGTATGTCGGGGCTCCTATATTTGGTGCATAGATATTTACAATAGTTATATCTTCCTGTTGAATTGTTCCCTTTATCATTATGTAGTGTCCTCTTTTATCTCTTACTACAGCCTTTGTTTTAAAGTCCATTTTGTCTGATATAAGTATTGCTACCCCTGCTTTTTTTTCATTTCCATTTGCATGAAATATTTTTTTCCATCCTTTTACCTTCAGTCTATGAACATCTTTTATTTTAAGGTGTGTCTCTTGTAGACAGCATATGTATGGGTCCTGTTTCTTTATCCATGCAGCTACCCTATGTCTTTTGATTGGATCATTTAATCCATTTACATTTAAGGTTAGTATTGATATGTAGTTGTTTATTGCCATTTTATTCTTTAAAGCTGTATTCTTCTTTTGCTCTATTCTTTCCTCCCTTTAAACTGTTCACAAGAGGCCCCTTAGTATCTCTTGCAGAAGTGGTTTGGTTTTTATGAATTCCTTGAGGCTTTCTTTTTCTGGGAAGCTCTTTATTTCTCCTTCAATTTTAAACGTTAGCCTTGCTGGATAAAGTAGTCTTGGTTGTAGGTTCTTGTTCTGCATTACTTTGATTATTTCTTGCCATTCCCTTCTGGCCTCAAGTGTTTCTGTTGAGAAGTCCGATGTCATCCTTATGGGGGCTCCTTTGTAGGTGATAGTCTTTTTTTCTCTAGCAGCTTTTAAAATTTTTTCTTTATCCATTAGCTTTGGTATTTTAACTATGATGTGTCTTGGTGTAGATTTTTTTGGGTTTCTCCTTAATGGAGTTCTGTGTGCTTCTTGAATGTGTGGAGTGTTTCCCAGCCTTAATTTAGGAAAGTTTTCTGCTATAATTTGATTGAACAAAGTTTCCATTTCCTGTCCTCTCTCCTCTTCTTCAGGCACCCCTATGATGCGAATGTTGTTTCTCTTCATGTTGTCACAAAGCTCCCTTAGAGTTTCCTCACATTTTTTAAGTCTCTTTTCCTTTTTCTTCTCTGCTTCTGTGCCTTTGTTTATTGTGTCCTCTAACTCGCTTATTCGATCCTCAGCGTCATCCATCCTGCTTTTAATTCCTTCCATTGTGGTCTTCAGTTCTGATACTGTATTTGTCATTTCTGTCTGATTCTTTTTTATTATTTCAATTTCATTTTTTATACTTGTTATCTCTTTATTTAGGTGTTCATAATGACTATCCATTGTTGCTCTAATTTCTTTGAACATCCTAACTATCATTATTCTAAATTCTGCTTCTGTTAATTTGGTTATATCTGGTTCATTCAGGTCCTTCTCTGGGGATTTCTCTTGATTCATTTGGTTTGCATTCCTCTGCCTGCCCATTTTTTCTGTGTATAAGCAAGTTGTGGCCACTGGAGTCAGTAATGCAGAATTATATAGGAACAGTTATAAAACCTCATGCAACAGAAAATGAAGGAAAAAATTTTTCCTCAGTGTTATCTAGTCAAAGACATAATTAAATTTAAAACATTTAATCCAAAACAAACACACAAAAAAACATTTAATCCATTATAAAGTTAACAAATTGCATTAGAAAAAGCATGGACTAAGCCTAAGGGTGTAGGTTTCTGTTGCATGAGTAACACTGTTGTCTATAAGTTAGGACAAATCACCATCTCTTAGTCTTCCTGTCCTCATTGTCTTCGCCTGGGAATAAATATTTAACCTACAGTTGTTTTACTATTTAATCTCAAATAAAGAAGTTGTGGTAGATTTTGTTCATGCCCTACATGTCATTTTGAGCTATATTTTAATTAATTAAGATTGTGTTTAATCTAGATCCATTGGATTAGTGCCACCGGCCACTGAAAACATGGAAACGTATGTTCTAATCTTTTTTCCATCCAAAAAGTTGTCATAATACTTCTTTGAAGAGGAATGTTTTATAATGTTTCTCTGGCATTATTTTTTAAAGGTAGGAACATTGTGTGAATAAATTTTCCTTCAAAATGTTTGAATATATAGCAGGTTTCCTTTAAGGAGTTTAACTTTTCAACAAAATTTTAAGCCTAGAAATATGCGGTGATAAGAGTAATAGGATGTATGGAACACTAACTATGTGCTAGGTAATGTGCTAAGAATATTATATCTGTAATTTTCTCACCAATTCAACTAAAGGTAATTTTATCCTCCTTTTTACTTAAAAACATGTAGCTCATGGAGTAGACATCCTGAGTGTAAAACTTGAGTGTCAACAGAATGTATTAGGAAGGGTAAGAATGATGAATATTACTGTTTTTCTATGGAATATGTCAGCTGTAGCCCTGTCTTGCGGCAATAGAGGGCTAGTTTTCTTGAGCCTTTTCACTGACATCCTGGGTCTGAGAGAGGGTATATATCATGGGAGCTTCTCCTGTCTGCCTACTCTCCCATAGGCATGCTCAACAGACAGGCATGAGAGACAGTGGACACTTAGTGATGCCCACATAATGGGAGCAGTGGTGAGATTCAAATAATTCAACAACTGGTTCTCCACCCTAATAACCATTTTAAGTGTAAAAAACTGATATTCCAAAGGTAGTTTATTATTCCATGCATTTAATACATAAATTAGAATAATAAAAGAGGTACACAAAACTAGATTATGTTATCAGAGTTTTTAAATATTAATGAAAATGTATTAAATAATACCTGACCGAAACAATAAAACTGTTAATTTAATATATTTCCATATTGTATAGCACAAAGCTGAAACAAATGACATCTCATCACCCCCTGCTTGTTGAGCACTTGCTCTTTAAGTTATATGTTTGTTTATTGAAGTAACAAACGTGAGGGAATTAAAATGTAGTATTTCATCAAGGTATAATGAGTTTTATGAAATAAATAAATAAATATTACAAGCATAGTTTCATCATTTTCTTCACCTATGGAGTGTTTTAAAAGAGTAAGGAATGTAAATTTGTGATTACCGCATTGGGTGGCTGCCCAGGTGCCCATCTTTCAGGGAACCCTGATTACATGAAACATTTTAACAACCAGTTTGCTGAACTCAACAAAATATTAGGTACCAGTTTGGCCAAACTGGTGCAAACTGGCTGAATCCCACCTCTGAATGGGAGCAAGCATGAAAAAAGGACACACACACAGGCCATATCCAGAGGCAGGAAAAGAGAGATGCACACAGGGTAACATGCTGAAACAGAAACACATGCTGTCAGAAACACAAACTCAGAGACATCCACTGTAGACTCTGAGACAGAGAGATGATTAGGGAGGCACACAGAGGGAAATACACAGAAGTACAGATAGAATGGGACACTGGTGTCAAAAACATTCAGAAGCAAAACAAGAAGCATAAATGGAGACACACACACACACACAAATTATATATATCCCAATCTATATATATATATATATATATATATATATATAGATTGGGGTATTAGAGTGGTGGAGAAGCACACGCCTGGTCAGAGAGACACGAAAGGTGGAAGCATGCAAACAAGCAGCAAGACATAATTGTTTGAGTCTTGTATATTCAGAGTAATTTATACACAAAACAAAATGAATGACCTGTAACTCCAGGAGAATAAAACATATGCTTAACTACACAGAATAATTCACACACAAAGAAATACACACTCAAAGGCAGATTTGACAGCCACATACACGACAAGGAGAAAGACATCGGCATCAATAGCCTAAAGACAAAAAGAGTAAGACTTCAGTTCTTTCTAAAAGTTCAAAGCTTTCCTGCTTTCCTGGCTCCTGCAGGAGGCTGGGGACCAAGAATTTCTGCTTCTCAGGCCATTAATGGTGCTACTACCCTTGGATCAATGTGTTATGTTCTTATTGTATTTTTAAACTTCTTTTTATTTAGTTGTTATGTTTTAGGGAGAAAGTTTCTTTCATTCTTGGACATTTATTCTTCTTTAGATATTTTTTTTTGATAAATTTTGCATCTATGTTACCTTAAATTTCTTATTTTTCCTAAATGTATGGTCTAAAATGCTTTAAATTGAGTTCATTGCTTGTCTCAAAATGTTGTCTTTCTGCCAGCCTTAATTTTAATAAAGCTTATTATGATTATATATATATATATGAGCTAGTAAGGTAAATATTCTTGGTAATATGTGATTCTCAAAGAATCTAAAACATTGTTAGTATTAAATAAATATTAAACCATTATGATATGAAGTATTTTGAGATAGAAATGATTCCTTGACTATATTTCTAAATATGAAAGCAAAAGAGTTACTTTCAATACTGCACATATATAAGTGTTTTATATATGATATATATTTTTGTACATATGTACACATGTATATATCTATACATCTATCTCTATCACTCACCTCTTTAGTCTCACAAAATAAAGCATTTTTTGAGATTAGGTTGTACTGTTTTCTCTTGGCATTGTCTTGTCAATGAGAAGGAAACATTCAAGTTGAACTTACATTTCTGGCTGATGTGTGTCAATGTCAAGCATATTCTCATTGTGGTCAATTTTATATATTTATGTACAACTTTTCACTTTACTTCATAGTGAGAATTAAAATAGGAAAAGTGTCAAGATCCCCCAAGTAAGAAAATTTTCCAGGTTTCAAGATTTCTTTCAAGTGTGCTCAAAAAAACTTCATCTATCATTAAATTACTAAATTCTGGGGTGACCCGGAGCAATTTCAGGAGGGAAATGAGGTAAAAATTGTCACTTATAATAATCTCTCTAGGTATTTTTTAAGCAAACTCGTGTTGGAGAAGCACTGTCTAGAGAAATAAATTTTATTGATTTTCTTACAGGGATTAATCCTGAAAAATATGTTCAAATAGAGAGGTGGGTAGATGTAGAGAAATTATTGTAGCTATGAATTTTGTACATTGAAATTGTCCTGGATATCCCTATCTATTCAGTTTTTTTTAATGCTGAACCATTTTAGTCTTTCTGTTCCTGTTCTCTTATGAGTTTTCTCACTGCCCTTCTTAATAAGAAATGTCGAGAGTAATTTAGCAGACTGCAGAAACAAATTTCTACTCCATTTCAATAAAATAATGTTGAAAATCATTAATTCTTAGTGAAAAGTTATCTTGAGGTGAATCACAAAAGATAAAAGCACCCTCATTATAAGCAATTAAAACATTAGATACTGTTTCTCCACATGTACCAGAAGAGGTGAGTTTTAATACTATAAAAAATACAGATGCATTCACAGTGAAAGAAAAATGTATAGGAACAGGAACAAAGGAAGTACATATTGGGGTGATTATTCTCTTAAAAGCAGAATTTATCCAAATAATTCACCACAGAATGCCAACATTGCAACTTCTTTTAGTGTATTTAAAATATACAAACATTTGCAAATTTTTGAAACACATATCTTGCCCAAAGTCAATTGTATATTTTTATTGCCTTACATTTTAATACTCCTCTTTCTATCTTGCTGTATTAAAATAAAAATCCTGTAACATTCAGGACATGACTGTTTATCTAAATGTGAAATATTTTACAAAATCAAATGTGATTACCATATATTTTGAAAACAAACTGCTTTTGTAAAAAACTGGAGACCAAATGTAAAAGCATTTCTATTTATATTGGTAAAGACTTTTTGCTTCAAAGCCAATAGAAAAATATTATTATTAAATATATTTTCTTTGATAACTATTACTATTCTGGACTATCTTATAAAAGGTAGCTTGATTCGAGGCATTTTAACAGCATAAAGGGAAGAACAAAAATGCAGGAAAGGAGAAAATCAATGAAGCACCGGGGGGCTCTTCTCCCATATTGATTCTTGTAATCCAGCAACCATTTACTACTTGAGAGATAAGCTTCTTTAAGATGACATGTTTACATTTGGAAGATCAAATCCCTTAATTTTGCTCATGGGTTTCCCAAAACACATTTCATGCACAAGATAGAATGTAAGCTTTCAGTGGCCATGTTTTTTATTGGAGACATTCTTAAATGGAGCATCTTAAAAGCACATTGTTAGTGGGGTCACCCTCAAGCAAATACTTTCTTGCAGTGCCGGTGAACATAGACACCCTAAAGCAGCACTACAAATTATGAAAATAAAGCTGGAACATCAAAGGCATTGAAGGTGGCAATAGAACTGACAAAAATGCTTTAATATTCAGATAATTATAAAGTATAATTTTATTTCTGAATATCACTTTTACCTTTTTGTAAAAAGAATTTGGCATTTTAACTGAGTAAAGTATCAGAAATGAATGCTGGTTTGTCCCAAACCTGTCAACTCTCTCTTTAATAGGTATTATTATAATGGAAGTAAAGAATTGCTATGACATTTTGCTTTTAAATTTTCTGCACTTTTTTTCTCATGCAGAAAACTTAAACCTGACATTTTGCCAAAAAAAGAAAAAAAAGGGCATTTATATTTTCATTTGCTTGTAATCAATTTTAAATATATAATGATTAAACATTAAATGGACAAATGTTTTAGTGAATATATTTGTAACCTGCACTTTTTTGAAAGATAGGACAAAACACCTATTTTGTTACCTGTACTTCTTTAAATATCAATCTACCTTTTAATGTTTCATTTACAGTTTTAGTAATACTTAATATTTATTGTGTTCTTAAACTATACCAGACTCTGTTCTAAGAGCAACACATATATTACTACCTTTAATCACACAAATAATGCCACACCCCCAATTTACAGGTGAATAAACTGAGGGCCAAGATTGTTAAGTAACTTGATAAAAAACTGACAGCAGGTAGAATAGTGGACCCAGGGTGAAACATGAGAAAATTTGATTCCAGAATCTGTCTTCTTAATTGGCACATGAGGAAGCAAGGGAGTTTTAATAAAAAAAATGTGTGTGTGTGTGTATGTATGAATTTTTCTTTAAGATAATACAATTACTCTTCTTTTGAGCACATGATGCAGCTAGTTCTTTATGCCATAGTCATGACCTTCACAACCAGTAGTCCTCACTGTATCTACCCCATTTACTAATGCCAATAAGATACAGCTTCCACTTTATATGTGAAAAGCCTTTTTCAGTGGTTTCACAAACACTCAATTATTTGATTCTAGAACAATCTCCCAAGGTAGCTGGAAGACATGGCCTCTTCCTTTTACAGCTAAAGAAAAGAAGACTCAGAGAGGTGAAGTGACTTGAACAATGCCATACAGATTGTTGCCCGAATTAAATGGCAAAGTTCACACTAGAACCCAGGTCTTTTGTTGTTATTTTGGTTTCTTTTGCCAGAAAACTTGACAGTTCTCATTTGGAAATGAGTCATGCTGCTGAGGCTTTTTGGTGTGGGAGCAACCGCCACACCGCTTTATCATGTGGGCCCCACTGTGACTTATAGCCTTGTTGCTAAGTAACAGACTCAGGTTCAAATTTGATGTTCTCCATATGAATAGACCGCATTTTCTACCTCTTTGTCCAGACTGCCTCATCACTATGAAGCTAACCCTGTCCTGCTTACTCAGTGATTCTCTATACACAAGACATCGATAAGACTGCTTTTACTGAGCACAATTTATTGTTTGAACATCTTGTGCACACAACCTTGCCTCTCTTTCCTCATTCCATAAAGAGTTACCCAGCTCATCTTGTCTCCACTTCCCCACATTTATAATTGTTACATTTATTATTATTTTGTCATTTCAATGAACCTATAGCCATGCAATAAATTAGCAAAGTTTGCTCTGAGTGGTTATGGAGATATATGTATCCTACTGGGACAGTCTTAGATTTCTTAACTGCTATTCTATGGATCTTCATAAAAGCAATTTTGTGGCATTTTTTGGATATCCTGTGGGAACACAGAATAGTCCCGATGGTGTAAATTTTGGAATAATACAGAACTCGTCCACTTCCTGGCTCCCTACTCATAAGATAGGAGATACTGAGCAAATTCATCAGTTTTCTAAGGCCCAGATTTCCCTCTGAACTCACCCATAAGTAGAATAATAATAACCCTGGGGTTTGGAATAGTTGTAAAGAGTCAATTATATAATCTGTGTGAAGTAGTTTGCATAATATAAGTTTTGTAAACAAGTTTATTCTCTATTTCCCAAACTATTAAATAAAGATAATACAACCTACCTCATAACAATAGCTTGCTTGACCATTTACTTTGCATCAAATATACAATAGGATAAATTGACTCATTTATTTCTCACAACCACTTTGTAGGTAGGTACCATTATTAATATCCTTATTTTACAAGCAATAAAATTGAGGTGAAGAGAAATTAAGATCACGGAGCTTTTTAGTAGCAGAGACAGGATTTGACACCAGGGAGCATAATTTTAGAACCTACACTTTTAAACACCATACATTTTTGCTTGGCTTAGCCTGACAATTAAAAATATATGAAAGTCTATTATGTATTAGACACATAAAATAGATGCTCAATTGATGATGCATTTCATATAACTCTTTCAGCTAGATTGTCATTGTCAAAATATGGAACTATTTTAGCTAGCAGGGAAATTTTATTTGGGTGATGAAGTACTTTGACATAGTTTTTCTGAAAGTCATTGGTGGAAAATAATGTTTATATAGTCAACTACTGCTATATGCCTTCTAGGTTTCTTGGTGCTTGGTAGAAGTTATAAAGCTAGCACACTGCTTCCTTTTGAAGAATACTCTTAAATCTGCCTTAATATTTTCCAAGGTGAGTGTGAGATACCATAATTACCTTTTGCCAGTATATTTTTGGTGATAGATTATTTAGTGATAGCTTATTTAGCAAGAATGCAGACATATAGACTCAAATGGTTTTACTAATTAAGCAGTGGGGTCTAGGTCAAATATATAAACTCTGTGGAAACAGTTGTAATAACTGTATATTAGACATACAGATATTAGGGGACTCATAATTCAATGATAATTATCATTATTATTATTGCACTGTCTATAGAATGGGCAATGTACTAGATATTTTATATCCATGATCTTGAATTCTTATGATAGTTCTGTTACATGGGCATTGTCCAAATGTACATTTAAATAAACTGAGTAATCCAGAGGGTCACATAGCTAGTAGGTGGCTGAGTGGGGATGACTTAATTCTAAAATCTTTTTTCTTTTAGCACATTTATACTAGTAGGTGGGGGAGGGACCTGGTATGAAGGATTTGATTAGAGGCAATGGTTAGAAAAGAAATTAAAGACAAGCCAAATTTTAGCTGAGCCTTTTGCTAGACACTTTTCAATATAGCAATATTTTTTTGAAGGAGGCACGGCATTGTGCTCTTAAAATTCTGTGGAGTTAAAAAAAAACATGTCCAAGGTTACATAAGTGGGACATGAACAAGTCAATATCTAAACCTATGTATTTCTATTATCAAATTCATTATCAAATAAGCACAAAATGAAATATTATGAATGTTTTTGAAAATACATTTCAGAATCCTAGACTTCTAGGTTTTGAAATGTCTTTGAGATTAATCCAGGGGTAATATTAAAAATATAAATTGTCTAGTTAGAAAAGAAACTAGCCCATAGCACTGTTGTTGGGTGTTGGGATCCTCCTACTATGTTATTCATTAACCTTTTAGTTTCTTCATCATGATACAGTAAGAAAAACCTGGGGAGGGCTAAAGCATGTTAGGTGCTAGAGTAAAGGGATTTCAGCATCTGGGCAATAGTTATTTACTAACCTGTACAGAGCATTTCACTATTACATTGGCTTTTATGCCCATATATTAACCTTAGCTATTCTTGTTCTTTTTTAAGTCAGGTTGATTATGTAATTCTTCTACACTTAAATTATTTTACATATTACTCAGTTTGAGAATATGCACTATTAGAAAATTTGTTCGTCTTAACTGGCATTACTTAATTAACTTAAACTCCAGGATCTCTGTCTTCCCAGATGTGTTGGCTTGTTTGTAAAATTGTTTTGTTTTTCGTTTTAAAGGTATTTGTAGAAATTTTTTTTAATTTAAATTGTAACTTCAGTGACATGCAAGTAAAATGTTGGTTAGGAAAGTACGAAAGCCTTTATAGCTGGAGTAGTTTGGTTTGTGCCTTATTTAAAATTTTCACTTTTCTCCACTTGTCTTTTTGCCAGGTGACTTATGAGAAAGGAACTGACTAGATGTGTAATAAGAAACTCGAGATCTAGACTAGCTTTGGGACCGGGGAAAAATCAGTTAACACTTTACTTTTGTTTTCTTGAGGGCCTGTGGGACAAGGAGGTTTGATAGTCGTTCCCTGTGAATCTGGGCACACAATCAGTGATTTCACAAGTGTTTCTTCAGTATCTAGTAAAACTTTAACATTGTGTCAGGTGAGAGAATGTGGAAGTGTGTCTCCCACAGACTCCCGCCTTTGAGGAAAGAGAGAGCCAGCGCAGGTGGAGCCGCTCCTGGCTGGGAAGAGAAATGGAGCTGTGCTTCTCTGAGGATGGGAGCTGTTTCGCAGGGAGAGTGAGGAACACAGGTGCTCCACTAGCCTAGCACCTAAGACCTTAGCATCAGAAGGCTTGTCTTTCACGGCTGTATTTCCCAGTGAGACAGACTAAGAAAATATCTTAATAATTGTTGGCTCAATTCATTTATCTCGCTTATGGATATAAAATGTAATAATATCTAAGAACTAAGGTATTTTCATGGATATATTTTTCTGTGCAATAGAGAACTCTGTCTAGTTCATACCCTAAAGACAGCAGTTTAGTTCAGAACACGAACCGGTACTCCTTTCTTTCAATGTGAAAAAAAAATCACACGTTATTCAAGAGGACTTTCCCTTTGCTAATTCACCATTCCTCCTCTCCAAAGTGAACTGAGTATAATTAGAACTTGAAGTAATCAACTCTTTGAGACAAAACATACAAGCTGTGAATGTCCATTCACTTTTTTATGTGCAACAGTGACAAGGCTCATATGGAAAAAGTTGTATTTTGTTTATTAGAATTTTTTCTCATATATATATATATATATATATATATATATATATATATATATATATATTAACAGGGACAGAGAAAGAGTCAGAGAGAGGGATAGATAGGGACAGACAGACAGAAATGGAGAGACATGAGAAGCATCAATCATTAGTTTTTCGTTGCCGTTGTGACATGATACCTTAGTTGTTCATTGATTGCTTTCTCACATGTGCCTTGACCGCGGGCCTTCAGCAGACGGAGCAACCCTTTGCTGGAGCCAGCGACCTTTGGCCCAAGCTGGTGAGCTTTTGCTCAAGCCAGATGGGCCCGTGCTCAAGCTGGCAAGCTTCGGGTCTCTAACCTGGGTCTTCTGCATCCCAGTTCTTCCGTTCTATCCACTGCACCACCACCTGGTCAGGTTTTTATCACATAATTGTGTTGTTGTTTTGGTGAGAACATTTATATTCTACTCTCGAAATGTTTTAATTATACAATACACTACAGAAAATTTTAACTGTAGTCACCATATTAAACTTAGGTCCTCAGACCTTATTCATTTATAATTGAAAGTTTGTACCCTTTTACCTGACTCTCACTATTTTCTCCAACCTTCAGGCCCTCACAATCATTTCTCCACTTTCTGTTTCTATGAGTTTGACTTATTTTTTTTTAAGATTCCATATAATTGGTACCATGTTGTCTCTTTTTTTCTCTATCTGGTTAATTTCATTGAACATAATGCTCTCCCAGTTCACCCACATTACCACAAATGAGAGAATTTCCCTCTTTTTGAATCATATTTGTATATAAATCCACCTAGTCTTTGTCGCTCATCTGACACACACTCATGTTGTTCTCATATCTTGACTATTGTGAATAATGCTGCATTGAGCATGGAAGTAAAGATACCTTTGAAATAATAGTTTTATTTCCTTTGGATATCTACCCAAAAGTGAAATTGCTGGGTCACATGGTTTTTCAATTTTTAATTTCTTGAGAAACTTTTACACTGTTTTCATTGTGGCTGTGTACAAGGATCCCAAAGGAGCACAAGGGTTCCCTTTCCTCCATATCCTCACCAGCTTTTCTTATCTCCCACTTTGTGATAATATCCTAACAGCTGTGTAGTGATATCTAAATTTTCCTGGTGATTAGTGATGTTGGGCATCTTTTCATGTATCTGTTGGCCATTTGCAGGTCTCCAGAAAAATTCCTATTCAGGTTGCTAACCCATTTTTAAAATTGAATTATTTGTTCTTTGCTAGCAAGTAATATGTTCCTTATATATTTTGGATTATAACCCCTCACCAGACATGTGATTTGCAAATGCTTTCTACCATTCTGTATATTGCCTTTCATTTTATTAATAATTTCTGTTGCTGTGGGAAAGTATTGTTTTTGTTTGTTTGTTTTTAAGTGAGAGGAGAGGATATAGTGAGAGAGATAACCACATGTGCTCCAACCAGGATACACCCAGAGATTACCATCCTGGTCAATGCTTGAGTCAACTGAGCTATTTTTAGTACTTGAGGCTATCATACTGGGACCAGCTCAGCTACCCTGTGCCCAGGGCCTGTGCTTGAATCACTGGCTGAGAGAGGAGAAGAGAGAGAGAAGGAGAGAAGAGGTGAAGAAAAGCAGGTGGTTGCTTCGTGCCTTGACTAGGCATTAAACTAGGAACATCCACATGCTAGGCCAATGCTGTATCTATTGAACCAACCCGCCAGGGCCTAAAGAAGCTTTTTAGTTTGATGTAATCCCACTAGTTTATTTTTGTTTTTGCCTTGTCTTTTGATGTCACCTAAAAAAATAAAAAGAACAGTGCAAAGACCAATGTCAAGGAGTCAAAGAGCTCACCATGAATGTTTTCTTCTGGGTGTTTAATGGCTTCATGTCCTCCATTTAAGTCTTTAATCTATTTTAAGTTGATTTTTACATATGATGTAAGATAGTGGTCCAATTTGATTCTTTTGCATATAGTTGTTCAACATCATTTTTTGAAGAAACTATCCTTTCTCCATTGTATATGCTTACTTATAATTCTGTTCCTTTGATCAATATATTTGACTTTTATACCAAAACCATACTGTTTAGATTACTATAGCTTTGTAATATAGTTTGAAATCAGGAAGTATTATGCCTCCAACTTTATTCTTCTTTCTTCAAATTGCTTGTACTCTTTTGGGGTCTTTTGTAGTACCACATAGATTTTAAGTTTATTCTATTTCCCAGTGCCACTGGGATTTTGATAGAAATTGCATTGAACTTATGGCTTGCTTTAGATAAAATAGACATTTTGACAATTTTAATTCTTCCAATTCATGAACATAGACTATCTTGTCATTCATTTGTGTTTTCTTAATTTCTTTTATCAATGTCTTATAGTTTTCATTGTATAGATCTTTTGTCTCTTTGCTTAAATTTATTCCTAAATATTTTATTATTTCCAATACTTTTATATAGAGATTGTTTACTTAATTTTTCTCTATGATATTTCATTGTTGGCATTATGAAAACACAACAAATCTTTGTCTATTGATTTTGTACTCTGCAACATTACTGAAATCATTTATTAGTCCTATCATTTTATTTTAGTGATATTTTTAGGGTTTTATACATAATATTACTTCATCTAAAAACAGAAGTTATACTTCTTTTCTTATTAAGATACATTTTATTTTTCTTACTTAATATTTCTGGATGAGATCTAGTATTTTATTGAATGAAAGTGGTGACAGTGGACATCCTTGTCCTGTTTGTGATATTTTTGAAAAAGCTTTCAGCAGATCACCATTGAGTGATATTAGCTGTGGGCTTTCTCCAATATTCTCTCTATACCCAGTTTGTGGAGAGTTTTTATCATGAAAGAATGTTGAATTTTGATCAAATGCTTTTTCTTTATCGAAAGGGATAATCATATGATATTTATTCTTCATTTTGTTAATGTGGTGTGTCATATTGATTGATTCTACAATGTTGAACCATCCTTGTATTCCTGGAATAAATTCCATTAGATCATGGTGTATGATTTTTTTTAATGTACTGTTGGATTCAGTTTGCTAATGTTTTGTTAAAGATTTTTTTCACCCATGTTCATCAAGGATATTGGTCTGTAATTTTCTTTTATAGCACTGTGCTTGTCTGGTTTTGGTATAAGGACCAGCAAAATGTAAAATGAGATTGGAAGTGTTATTTCCTCTTCTATTATTTTGGCAAAGTTTGAGGAGGATTGGTACTAGTTCTGAAATGTTTGATAGAATTTAGAAAAATATGTGTTTTGGAAAGATGAATGAAGAAACAAAATGTGGTAAGTGTAGGAAGGTCTAATGGTTAGTCCGGGGCAGTTAGTCTAAGACAATAAGGAATAAGAAGATAATAAAGACTTTAAACAGAGTAATAAAACAATGAAAATAATGTTTAAGAACAACAATCAGAACTGATTTTAAAACAATATTTAAATGAATCATTTCCATTTTGAGTAAAAGTTGTATTTTTGCTCATAAATTCTAAAATATCAAAATAAGTGCTGAACTATATTTTAATCTGTCTTGTTATAGCTATTTTAAAACTCACAGTACACAGTTATTATATATGCTTTTGAGTTACAGCTCCCTTGGAGTGCTTACAATTTTAGTCTTAAATGGAATTGAATATGTGTACATTTTAACTGATAATGTTTTATGATGTTTAAATCTTTTCCACTTTGGGTTTGCCACCATTACTAACTACAACTTCAAAAACCTGTGTTATACAAGATGGCTTGTGAGACAGCCGAGAGTCTGGATGACAATGGAAGCAACCCTGAGGCTACTGCAATAATTTGGGTGTGTAGTAATGGTGGCCACAGATTAGACTAATAATAGGATAATAAGAATCGAAGAGATTGACAGCAACACAACTTCTTTGAAAAACTGATGAAATCTGTCAGAGACTAGAGGGAGGAAGAAGGAATTGTTAAAGAGCATTTTCAGCTTTAGATTTGGAAGCAGAAGGAGGGTTTATACCTCTCAGAGCAAAATCTCTGTTGGACGGTAAAACTGGCTTTTAGGTTAAGGTGACCAGATTTTAGAATTGGTAAAGCGAGACACCATTGATGGGGGGGGGGGAGGGGAGTTCTTGATTAAAAATTTGGTCAATATGTAGCAAAAAAAATTTTCATAGAATACATCATTAAAATATAATTTTCGGAAATATTACTTACTATATGGGAAATTTTGAGTAAGTCAGAGGGATCGGGTTACACGGTCCCGAAACTGGAAACCCAGGCGGAAGCTGTATGAGGGGGCGGGAGCAAGCAGGTGCGCTTGGAGCCACACACAGTCGTCTAGGATGTGGGCTTATGGTTAGTTAGGGGACTTGACAGCCACCGCCCCTGCAGGTACGTTTCCAGCCTGAAGTTCTTTGTTTCCGGCCGCCTGGGGCACCCAGCTCTTGCGGCAGTGCCGGTGCTTCCAGGACGAGACGGGGTCTCCCTGCCAAAAACCGTATATTCCCTTCTTGTTCTCCCACCGTTCCCTAGCTTTTTGTGCATTTTTTCCAAATATCAGGACTTTTTAAAAATGCCGCAGGATGTGGAACAAATTGTTAAAAATTGGGACTTTTCTGCCAAAAGCGGAATGTCTGCTTACCTTATTTTAGGTGGACATGGTGGGTATCCTTATTGTACTGAAATGAAATGAAATATGAAAGTAGAAATGGCTTGCAGAATATCTGTCTTGGTATGAATATAAAAAAAGTTATACACATTCTCAGTGTGTTAATTCTTAGGCAAAGTAAATTTAAATTTAAATACAAATTTAATAGAAAACTTTTTAAATATTTATAAAATTACTTTGTGGTGATGTGCAGTTTGTTTGCAAATACAATTAGACATTATAGACTCCTTTTCCATCTTTTAGTTTGCTTAAATAAGGCTATTCTGCACTCATGAGAACATAATGCAGACCTCTTTTTTTTTTTTCCACAGGGACAGAGAGAGAGATTCAGAGAGAAGGATAGATAGGGACAGACAGACAGGAACGGAGAGAGATGAGAAGCATCAATCATCAGTTTTTCCTTGTGACACCTTAGTTGTTCATTGATTGATTTCTCATATGTGCCTTGACCAAGGGCCTTCAGCAGACCGAGTAACCCCTTGCTGGAGCCAGCGACTTTGGGTCCAAGCTGATGAGCTTTTGTTCAAGCCAGATGGGCCCACGCTCAAGCTGGCGAGCTCAGGGTCTCGAACCTGGGTCTTCCGCATCCCAGTCCGATGATCCATCCACTTCGCCATCACTTGGTCAGGCATAAACCTCTTATAAAATACTCTCAGCCATATATTTTAACATGACTCTGCCTCTTTCTGATTTTCTGTTCAACGTTCAGAGTTGACCAGTGTATGCTTAAACCCTTTAAATACCTTCTTATTGCTTTTAAGATAGAGACAAAAATCTTCAGGCAAGAGGAGCTTCAGGCTCTTTTAATGCCTATCTAGCTTTCTTTTCTTTTTTTGTTTCTTTTTTTCTTTCCTCTTTATTTCTTTTCTATCTAACTTTCTATTTGCATTTTCCACTACTCTCTGTTTTGCTCTCTGTATGCCAGCCATAGTCACCTCCAAGCTTGCTCTCATTTTAGAACCTTTTCACATGCTATTTTTTGGGGGGTGAAATCTTCACACTCTACCTACCCATCCTCAGCCTCTTAGCATTCTTAGTATTGACTTATTCTTCAGTTTTCAGACCACATTGTATTTATACAGTGAGAACTTACTAAGCTCAGCTAGGTCCTCATGTATAACCTCTCATAACACCAAGACTTTCTTTTCTTAACACAGTTTGTAAGTGTATGTGTGTGATTATTTGTTTAATTCTTGTTTTTCTGACATAATTAATTTGCATGAAGACAGGGGTCTTACCTGTTCTGCTTGTCATATATCCTGAGCACCTTGCATAATAGATATTTTTTGAATGACTGAATTCTGCAGCCATGCCAATAAGGTTAGACTATCGATGCTAACAAAGTCTCTAGCCTTGCTGACATATATCTGAGCATCTGGTGGCACTTGTGTCCTCTCCATTCTGCAGATGCAACCCTGGTAATGTGTAGAAAACAGTGGAGAGTACATTTCACTGAGTATTAAAGGGTTTGTACAATACACAGCCACGTTACTTGAGATGAGAAGGAGACATTATTCTGACATTCTTTCTGCTGTAAAATTATTGCATCAGTATTTAATGCAACTGCATTTTAAAAAAGTCAAATATAGTATTAAAAAAAGTAATAAGCTTGTGCAAACTTGGTGATACTCAGATTAGGGGTTAACTTTTTAAACTTGCATTTTATGTGCTTAAATTTTTCTCCAGATGTTATCACTTTTCTAGACAGGATTGCTTCTGAATTTGAAATTTTGTTAATCAAGGTAATTATATAAAGAAAAATAAACTTGTCTTTCTTACAATAATAAATGAGCTCTTCTCCAAAAAGATTTCTCATATTTTCTCTATTTTAACATTAGGTTCTCTTTTTCTCAAAAGTCATACTTTAACCAGACATCTTCAAACTTTTTATAAAAATGCCCACTATTGCAGTGCTGGTCAACCTGGTCCCTACCGCCCACTAGTGGGCATTCCAGCTTTCATGGTGGGCCAATAGCAGTGCCGTTTGGTTGCTCCACTACTGCCCATCATGAGAGCTGGAACACCTACATGTGGGAGGTACGGACCAGGTTGACCAGCATGAAAAAGTGGGCCATTTTTATAAAAATTTTGAAGACGTCTGTAGCTGTGCTCTACATCTAAAGAAATGTCTGAGAAAATGTTTTGTGTTCGTGTAGGTGGCTTCTTCCAACAAATAATGAACATAGGCCGTGCCTGCTACATTATACCCTGAGAACCTGTGTCTTCCACAGCATGCATGTAAAAAGGCAGCTCACCAAAAGATACTCAGACCTCATGAATGACACAGTAGTGCCAGCAAGATTTACCCTGATATGGATTCTTTTGAAAACTATCAATTGTTCCATATCTTTCAATATCTTATTGCAGCTGTTTGCACTATATTTTTATTATTTCTTAAAGCTGATTTATGAAATTATTCAAAAATGTTATTTTTTAATTGAAAACATTTTAAGAAAAACATTATTTTCAGCTTTGATAACTATATCTATGCATTTCATTTATAATGAAAGAATTGTAACTACTTTTAGTTAAATCAGTATAATAACATTGAAATGACTATTATTCCAAATCAGTCACCTTCACTTATTTCTGTGTTCTCAGGAGGTGAGGATTACAGTTATATAAAACCGATTAAATTTCTTTTTTTCCTCTTCTTTTTTCCAAGTGAAAGTAAGAGAGATAGAGAGACAGACTCCTGCATGCTCCTCTACTAGGATTACCTGGCAACCCCATCTGGGGCCAATGCACTGGCCACCTGGGGCCATGTTCACAACTGAACTATTTTTAGTGCCTGAGGCGGAGGCTCCATGGAGCATCTTCAATGTCTGGGGTGATGTGCTTGAACCAATCAAGCCGTGGGTATGGGAGGGGAAGAGAGAGAGACAGAAGGGTGAGGAGATGTGGTGGAGAAGCAAATGGTTGCTTCTCCTGTGAGCCTTGACTGAGAATCAAACCCAGGACACCCACATGCCAGGCCAATCTCTACTACTGAGCAAACCAGACATGGCCTAAAACCAATTAAATTTCAGTGGGTAAAATTTAATAGTTTTGCAATGAAACCAATTTTCTGTGATATCAAATTTCTTAAAGACATTTTATTTTAATGTTTGTCATTTTGGAGAAAATCAAATATGGTAATATATTGCAATTTTAATTTAAAATGTATTTTTTTTTTATTTTATTTTTTTTTTTATTTTTATTCATTTTAGAGAGGAGACACAGAGTGAGAAAGAGAGTGAGAGAAAGAGAGAAAGGGGGGAGGAGCTGGAAGCATCAACTCCCATGTGCCTTAACCGAACCAGTGCAGGGTTTTGAACTGGCGACCTCAGTGTTCCCAGGTCGACGCTTTATCCACTGCGCCACCACAGGTCAGGCTTAAAATGTATTGAAGTTTGGTATTGTCTGCCATATGGAGCAGACATTGTTAGGTTTTTTTATATCCTTGCTCCTAATTTTATGAACTAAATTTTGTCCTAAGAACATCCATGAAAAGATTTAACCTGCTTTCAATTCTTCCAGAACAACAATGGCAACATCCTTAAATTCCACCATTCTGTGGAAATGACCTTTGGAATTCTTTCGAGTCAGGTTACCTCAAAGGCTGCTGGGTAAAGAGAGTGGGGAAACAGGAGAGCAAGGTCATTAACCAGGGCTCTCCATTTATCAACATGGGATGCACTGGAGCCTGGAGCTCTAAATAATGCTAAATATTTCAAAGACTTGTCTCTTAAGAAGGACACATTTCTCATGGTCAGGGTCAGCTCTCTAAGTTAGGAGCTAATCATGTCTTCAAACCTACTTGCCTCTTGCAGATACGTGTGACACAAAGAACTGATCATTTCTGCTGAATTGAACCCATAATGAAGGAATTTATAATCAGCTCTAATGTATTTGAGACCTACAGTATATTAGCCCTTCATCAAAGGGAATGATAAAAAGCAGCATTAATATGGGTGGATAGTAATTATTTCAGAGCTTATAATTATTCTCCAGTTAACTACAGAGATAGGTTGATATTTTTATTCCTTTTTTTTTTTTAACATAAAAGGCAGGTGGTCAGATTTTGAAATGTAAGAATGTCCTTTATAAAGGCTGATACTTTGAATCGTGCTTATATTAATGGCAAAATAACAATTTTGGATTTAAATGAGTTCAAAGTTCACAGTTAGAAGTTCCCTTTACTTTTCATGATCCTGTTGTTTCACCACTGATTCTATTTATTGCCTATAGGAGATTATAAAATATAGTAATTACTCTCACTCCTTCTCAAAATGACATGAGGTCTACTTTCCCATTAACTCTAATGAGAGTTCTGTGTGCATTCCTCAAGGAGCACAGACCCGACCGAGTTTCCAGGTAGAATAAATCACTTCTACTCTCAGGTTTTAGAGAACTCACTTGCTTTATAAGGTGCTTCAAGTTACCCATTTAGACTGCTGGTATTGAAAATGCACTATTTGTAGTTTAAAAGAGACATAAGCTGGTGTTGGAATGTTGTTAATGATTATTATTTCTGTTGAAGGATAAATGTTTTACCCTTCGGGAAAATCATGCTGATGCATTGAAGGAATGAGTGGTCTTCAGAATGTGGTTGCCTATTATTCTTAAGCAAATGAATGACAATTACCTCTGGTAATACTTTTTTTCTACTTAAAAAATTTAATATCAGCAATTACATCAATTGTAACAGTTTAAATGAAGCAAGAATGAGCCAGGTTTCTGATATCCCAACCTAGACAGAAGGCAGCTTCAGGAAAGAAGCTCTTTTCTTCCCAGTCTGGGAGTAAAGAATCTTGAGATCACGTAGGGCTCTGCTTCTGCAGTCCGCTAGCATGTGCGGACTGTACCGAGGCCTCCTTGGGGACACAATGTTTAGTTTCTCAATTTGCAGCCATGGGCCCTCCAAGATATTGATTCTCAGTGCCTTTAGGCCTAGGAGATAAAGAAACCTGTTTTCTTTTCTTCTATAAACTTTTTTTTTTTTTTGCCAAAAACTGTAATCAGCCCTGTTTTTCCAAGAGAACCTTCAAAACTCAGATATGTAAAAAATTATTGATATTAAGAAAACTCAGTTTTGTTGAAATCACAAATATTGCTGAAATTCATACTGTGGGAACAATTTAATATCATCTAATAAGGCTTTATTACTTCTCAGTAAATGAAATTCTGTAGGTAAGAGTATTCAACTTAGTTCTTCTCTAGGATAATGACATCCCATCTATTTATGATGCTGAAGCAATACATATCTATTTCTAACTCTTCAGGTTTACTACAATAAAAGATGTCCCACGCATGTTACATATGTAATCATTATCCTGTAACAGTTAAGGGACATGCAGCTTCCTGAGTAAGAAAGTTGGTGGATAAATATATACCAAAAGGTTGGGTTAGGCGTTTCATCCATGCAAAAATTCTCTTTGTATCTAGAGTATAATTGCCATGGTTTCTCTACCTTTGCAAACTGAGAGTCAAATAGCAACAGAGAACTATGTCCCATATTCAGTCAAGTGGCAGATCATGTTTTGATAAATATTCTCTTACTATCACATTTCATGTAGACCAAGAGCTGGCAATTTTGTGTGTGTGCAAAGTATGTTACAGGCTTATGATTGTAGAGTCTAAAGGATTTCCCAAAGAAGTTATGTATATTGCCTAGGGTACCCTAGGAAAGGAAAGAAACTTACTTCTGAATTGTCCAAAAGAAACATCTTATTAAGCCCTACAGATATTTTTACATGTGATTCATCAAAAAAAATTGTAAACTCACATTAGTGGTTTCATAATATAGCCAAGAACAAAACAAAGTAAGTATATAATTTAATTGAAATTTGAAAGTAGATAGTCGTTTCATAGCAATGAATAATTGCTAATGTAATTAATCTGTGGATGTTCACCAGTAAATAAAGCCATAATTTATAGATATTTCCTTGAAAATAGAAATGAAAAAAACATTTGTTGAAGTGTATTCATTTACTGTTTACATAATTATAGAATATGATTTTCTATGTCTGATATTTTACAGGTTTTAAAATTGGACCTATTTCAAATATATTTCTGATAACAGCAGTTTTAAAATTTAAATTAAAACTATTTCTATTTTTCAGAAATGTAGCATCATTTTTACATGAACATCAAATAATACTAAGCGTTCTTTTTCATTTAAACAGGGTCATATTAAAGTAGATTTCTGTGAACTTGCAACAGTTTATGTCAGTTAACATAAACTGTTGCTTTCATCTAGGTGTTCTGTGTACAGCTCCCCTCTCTCTGTTTGGAATGATCTTGAAACCATGACCTTACAACTGAGTAATCAATAGGTCATTTAAATTACATTATCAATTTCTCCATTTCAGATCTTTTGATCTTTGACAGTTATTGATATTTTTCAAGTCCGTCTCTCTGAGCTGAAGAAACATAGCTGTATTTTATCTCATATTTTTTCTTCTGTTGGTGTTTTTCATTCGAGGGTTGTGATATTAGATGTAGTTTTGTATTATAAACAATAGCTGAATAGACTTAAAAATATTTCTCAAACATGTTTAATAATCCTTCTCTATTAAAGTGTGCTTAGAATTAATTCCTGCTTCTTTACTATTTATATTATTGAAATCAACATATGCTTTTCAGTATTTTTTCTCTCCTTTTTCTATGACTTATTTTATGCATGACAAAATTCTCTTGCTTACTGCTATGTGGTTGGCTGTCTTAACTTGACTGTCCTGTGTTTGCAATGATTGCTTTTTGCATGAGGATTATGAAATGTCATACAAATTAAATGGTTGTGGAAACAAAAGAAATGTGGGGCTTCACTTGTTTTTCTTTGTGCTGAATAGCTAATTGTGACTTAAAATTACTTTCATATAGCCTTTGACTTCCCCTTTGGTGTGCTCCTTTATTCTAGCAAATTAATATAATTAAGTAGAATAAAACATTTATTAAACATTCACAGTGTTTTAGTACAATTATTATCTAAGACATGATCCCATTGTAAATAACTATACTGGGCATGAAATTGCTCTAGAGCATAATCCCATTATATTGCTAAATTGATTGTGAAATATAAGTCCCGACTCTGTAACTTACCTTGATAGCTAAACACTGACTTCCATTGGTACCTTTGCCCTAGCAAGTGAAGAGTTATCTGTTTATACATTTGTGCAGTTTGCAAATATCTTAAATCCACAGTTAATGTTTAATCAAAACACATGGGGAAATACTTGTTTAATGACAAGTAATTTTAAAAAGTCACAGTTTTAAATAATGTATGATATAAAAATGTGTAAAATCCAAGTGTTAATTCTCTTGCAAAAAAAGAAATATGAGAAAAGAAAAAGAACCCTAAAAATGTTCGTTTCTCTGTTTTCTCTAATGTTATTATATTGTCCCAAATTAAAGAATGAGTTAGCTGACTTTTTTCATTGCTGACACCAATTTTAATTAGAAAAGACACTGAATAAATTAAGTTCTTTCAGCTAATAAAACTGTTTACTTTTTTGTATGCAATGGATATTTTAAAAAAAGATCATTTTCTTTGCTAATGACTTGATTTTCAAACCAGAATGTATTTTTTGGCATGTTGGATATATTCACAAATCAAATGTGAGATATTTTGGGGAAAAATTTTTTTTCTTAAAGTAAATAATTAACTTTGACGTAACCACTATCCCACTCTTTTTGGAAGTATCCTTGAGAATTTTAGTATTACATTTATTTTTTCCCCTCAGTCTTGTTTATTCTTGAATTGTCTTTTTTTTCCCTCTATTTCTCCATTCTCAATCCTAGGTCCCCTTACAAAGAAACAGACAGATGATTTAGGTGATAATGACGGTGCTGAAGATGAAGGTATTTTTTTTTACACCAAATCTATTTGCATGACAAGGGTCTCAATCACTTTTACCACCCCCTTCTCTTTTTTTACTTCTTGTCTTTTTTTGAAGAGTTGTTTTTAATTCCCGTTTTTGATGTGTTTTGTCTTCTTGCTTGTTACATATAAATATACATTTTTAATTATTTTTATAAAAATGAATGTTGTTTTACATTTTGATACAAACCATTAAAATGTTTTTTAAAAAAGAGGCATTTTTTTTTGTTTTCTTGAACTGACTTTTGATATGTTTCATCCCACATTTTGACTGAAATTTGTCCATATTCTTTGAACTAACAATTTCTCCCCTGTAGTCTCTCTGTACCCAATTTGCATGTTTTCTAATATATGTAAATCTCTTACCCAATATCAAAATGTGTTTAATTTTTACATTTTATATTTGTTTCAAAAAGAACCACATACCCAATAAAAAGGACAAAACTAAAAGCTGATATAAAGTGTTTCTTGAGCAATAAAATTTAGATTTTTAAAATACTATTTTGTGTTGATTTGCTTACATATCACAGAAATAAGTAAAATAATATTGATAAGAAAGAAATTACACTTATTTAGATAATTGTTGTAAACATTATGCAACAATATAAGTAGTCTGGGCTCGTAATAGTGAGTATTTTTGGTAGAATTTATAGGTTTTTTTTAAACAAGATTATATGGATGTTCTTTAATTTCAAGAGGATATAATCTCTAGATTGAGAAATGAAGATATTCTAATTTTTAAAGTACTGCTTACTTTATTAACATCATTTTTTTTCTCTTTCTAACTTCCTTATGACATAAAATTCTGGTTTACTCTGTAAATTTAAGTGCACACTACATTGACTTGACATTTCTTATTCCATTGTACACTTTTATGTGGTGTCAAGTGCAGTGTCTAGAAAGACCTATTCATTTCTTCAGTTCATCTTGTTTCCAATTAGTGCTGCTGCTGCTTCTTCTTCTTCTTCTTCTTCTTCTTCTTCTTCTTCTTCTTCTTCTTCTTCTTCTTCTTTTTTTCTTAATGAAGTACCTAATGTAATCCCAGGTTTAAAGTAATTCCCAAATTCCTAGAAATTAAGTCTCACAAAGATGTTAATAATGTTGTAAGAAAGGTTTTTCAAAATAAAACAATCCACAAACAGGCCAGTGGAAGTGCTGGTTCCATGAATTATAGCTATGAGTGAATGAATCTTTACTACACAATTAGAATTGTTTTCATTGAGATTTATATTGAATAAGTTACTCACCATAGAAAATTAAATGATAGAAGTGAAGTATTAAAAGCATAAATCTTAAATTTTGTTAATATTTTTATAATATTTAAGAATTATTTTGTCATAAAATTTGGAACATTTGATTAAAGATTTATTTACTATGGCCCTGCCTGGATAGCTCATTTGGTTAAAGCATTGTCCCAAAACACAGAGATTTCCAGTTCAATCCCCAGTCAAGGTAACACACAGGAGTAGATTAATGTTTCTGTGTTTCTCTCTCCCCCTTCCTCTTTCTCTCTCTAAAAAGCAAAACAATAAACATTAAAAAATAATCATTTACTATGAACCCCAAAAAGAGGTAGATTAAGATCAGTTGAGGCCCCAGGCATGGAAGAAAATATTGACCACTTAAAAAAAAAGAGACAGATGCCTGACCTGTGATGGTGCAGTGGATAAAGCGTCGACCTGGGAACACTGAGGTCGCCAGTTCAAAACCCTGCACTGGTCTGGTCAAGGCACATATGGGAGTTGATGCTTCCAGCTCCTCCCCCCTTTCTCTCTTTCTCTCTCTCTCTCTCTCTCACTCTGTGTCTCCTCTCTAAAATGAATAAAATAAAAATAAAATAAATTTTAAAAAAAGAGACAGGAAAAATCAAAATACATGTTAACTATATTTTTTAATAAATAAAATATACTATGTACTATTAATGTTTAAAATTGCACATATGAAATGACTTTTTCTAATACTTGGTGTCATTAGAAAAAAGTGTAAAGTTAGGGTTTTTTGGGGCCTTCAGAAGTGGGGTCCAGGGCATGCACCCACTGTTAAATCTGCCTCTGACTCCAACAGTGAATTAAAGGTTGAACACAAAGCAATCATGAGTATTTTAAATAAACCATTATGGCAAATCAAAGGGTATCATTTTGAATGCTAAATAAGTGAGAATAAATTTATATTATGAAAATACAAATTGTAATTTTTTTAGAAAATGCTGTTTGAAATTTGAAGTATTCACACACTAAAAAAAATTATTGCTTTGAGGATATGTATTACTGTTCCCAGTGCTCCAAAGATGACTGCTTTCAGAAGGGGGTTTTGGAACTTGTTGAAACCTCTAAAAATTTTTAACCTCTACTCATTTGTTATCTAAATAATACCTCAATATAAGGGACTTTTAGTGTGTAGCTTTGTAAGCTCCAAATTTTCTTAAGTACTCACAAGGTTAGTATACATCATTTTTTTCTCTTTTTTTTATATTTTGATTGCTGATATAATGTGCTTCTTTTTTTTTTATTTTTGGTAAAAAAACAACATCAAACAAAGCATTTGCATGTTTACAAAAGATACCTTTGAGCAACCATAATTGAACTAAGCCCTACAAATGTGAATCTATTTTATAGACCTATTTTGAAGCACAGTAAACATTTTTAAATAATCATTAAAAATATCTTATGGCCTATTTAAATTGGCAGGTAGTATTCAGGGTAAGCACTAAACCAATCAGTCACAAGATTTATCAAATCAGTAAATATTTCTGATCTTCAGAAGTATAGAATGCCAAAGCAGTCAATTCATGCTTGGTCACTTCCTCTGTTCAAGTTCAGTCACTTCTTCTGTGTTGTTATTTTAGATCATTGTTTAGAAGACAAAGATAAATTCAAATATATTCCCAGATAAAAGATTTTTTAGAAAAGATAGAACATTTTCTATCCAACTTCTTTCACAATTATTTTGAAGACATGAGTGTTAAAAAAACAAACAACAACCATAAAAAAGTCAAGTTTTCACCTTTATCTTTTTCCAAATTTTGAATCAACATCACTGGCCCTAAAACAGCAAATATAAATTATTCGATAAACTACTTTTACTTTAGTCAGAAGTTCATTTACCTGGTTATTTATGTGAAATTCTCCATTATATCTTGGTAGCTTGGCTCCTTTTCCTGATTTCCAGGTTCTTATCTCAGCCACTCCATTCATAGGCTCCCTGAGACACTCAGCAGGCCTGCCCCTCATTCACAGCCACTAACCCAGAAACCTCTCAGGGGAGCACTATTCTCCCTCCTAATTCTCCTTTGCATCTTTGTCATTATCCTTTTGCCATTGTTAGGCCAAATACAATTGGCTTTCTTTTCATTTGAGTTTTATATTAACCAAAATAACTGAACATTTTAAAGGTTATTTCCATTGTTTCAAAAATACAAATCTGAGGTGATATAAATGGGTCAAAGCAACATTCTATAATTCTATCAATTTAATTTTGGAATTTAAGGGTATTAAAAACAGGTTTTTTTAATTGTGCTAGTACCTTAATATTAATGTTTTGATATTCAAAGACAATTTTATATCCTACATAGAGCTTTTAAAAACTGCTTTTATAGATATTTTAGCATTTTTAAACTTAAAATCATATCTTTGATTAAGTAAACAAAGCACACTGTCTGTTAACACTTCCATATTATTTTGCTGTTTTGAAATGATAACTGTTGTACATAAAATGAGTAAGGGCCACAAAATATCTTGAAATATCCCTAAATATATCAGAGAAAGATTTAATTGAGGCAATTGTCCACATTTAAAACTGTTAAATGCCCCAAACTCTAAAATACAGGCAAATAAAAACTTCATGAACCCATTAAGAAGAAAGCAAGCAGTTAACATATTCGAGAAGTGGTGTGACCACTTTTTTCACCATCATTAAAAAAAACTGTGATTCCAGACACTGGTGTTCAGAAACAGATAAATCCCCATTAACTTCTAGATCTATTGGTGACTTGTTACATTGGCTCAAAATTTTGATTTATCAGAAAGGTAAAATACTTACTAAAATTTGAAATCAAGGCACTACTCAAATTCCAAGTTTTGTAATTATTATGTGAAAGAAGTTATTTTATTTTTACCATCAAAAATTAAGAATAAAAATAATCAGTATAGTATTTTCTTCTTAATTTCCAACTCTTTTCAGGGACCTCGATGTCTAGCAAAGCTCTAAAAAATGGCAAATAACATTAAATATAAATGCATTTTAAAAGCATTTGTAGCTTTATTGGACTTGACCTAGTGTTGTCATCTCTGTTTAATTTCAGTAAAGTCTGTAGCAGCTATTTAGTCAAGGTGAACTATCCCTTATTTATTATAGGGAAAATTATGAGACAAGGTTTAGGACAAACTGACTCTAATAAATTATAAATTACTAAAATACATTTAATATATTTGCTAAGACACAATAAATTCAAAATTTTATTAAAATGAAGGCATTAGTGTTCAATAGTAGGCTATCTGATATATCAATTTCATTTATAAAGATTCTGGTTCTTTTCAGAACTATATAGAGATATAATTTATATAGACTATAAAGATAAGTAAAATTAGACCTCTGTGATAAAATGCTATCAATATAAATTTAAGATAAACTCCTCTGATAAAAGACTATCAAATAATTCTTATTGTCCTATAATAGAAATATGGCATTTTCCCCAAATTTTTTGGCAATATTAAGTAGTTTTATGTACAAGAATTTTACCTACTTCGATAATTAATTAATAGCTTATATAGCATTACTTTCAGAGTTATTTGAAGCAAAAAGAAATACTTTTCAGAACACAGCATTAATTAGCATTTTATAAAACTTTCTGGATTGTTAGATATGCTAAATTCTTAGGTAAGGCTGAAATGTTAGAGAAGTTCGAAAACACATATTGGAAATTAGAACCAGCCCAAACTTTCAGTAACATTTTCACATCTAATTTAAAAGAAAAAGCTACCACTCAAAATAGCTCCTAGAATCTATTGTCATATTTTCAGTCTTTTCAGGCAAAGTCCACTACATTCTGTTATTAAGAATAAAATGTGTCAGTTCTTCTTAATGTGTGCCTGTATTGTTTTCCAGGTGAACAGAATGGATCTATGAAGATTTCATTACTGTTCACAGTTGGTGTTTTGTAATTCTATGTAATTTTAATTAAAGGAGAATTTTGAAACAGCCACCCTCTGTGCTACCTCCAAGCATACAATTAGCAGAGTACAGTGTCTGCTGTGAACAGTCAGTTAATGATTTCAGTTTAATAATTTATTATTGCTTCTTCAATGTCAGCCATAGTAGGAAAATAAGCTAAAACTGTATGCAGCAAATAGGCATTTAAGGAAGATAGTTTAAAATTTTCATAAAATTTTTATTTTTAGTGAGAGGAGAGAAAGCAGAGACAAGCTCCCACACGCATCTGGATGGGGATCCACCCGGCAATCTCACTAGGCAGTGATGCTCTGCCCATCTGGGGCCCTTGCTCCATTGCAACTGGAGCCATTGTGTATTAGCACCTGATGTGGAGGCCATGGAGCCACCCTCAGTGCCTGGGGCCAACTTGCTCCAATTAAGCCCTAGCTGTAGGAAGGGAGAAGGAGGAGGAGGAGAAGAAGGAGAGAGAGAAAGAGAGAGAGAGAGAGAGAGAGAACTGAGAGGGGAAGAGTGAAGAAGCAGATGGGCCCTTCTCCTGTATGCCCTGACCAGGAATCGAACCTGGGACATCCACATGCCAACCAATGCTCTATCACTGAGCCAACCAGCTAGGGCAAGTTTAAAATTTTCAAAAGGATTATTTTCTTTGTGTAAACCTAACATCTCCATAAGCCCCCAAATCTTTACAAATGCATGAATATCAATTTACTTCTTAAGGACCTAGAAGAAAATAAATTAGGTTTTCCTCCTAAACGTAGCTGTAACTAATGGATGATTTCTATGTCAAAGTATCTTCCTCTTACTACTTAAAAAGAAAACATGCTTCTCAAATACACTCTTGGTAAGAAGGGAAAAATAAGATTAAGTTCATATACTGGTATTTGGCAAATTTAAAATAATATTCCTCTTAAAAAGTCTCTAAATTCTGAATGAGCTAGTTCCCTAACTTGAAATTCTGGACAAAAAAGTTGAGCTGCAATACCTGATCTTAGGATGATTTTTTACTTAAGAAAAGTTATTTTTACAATAGAAAAATCAAGACATTTATATTTTCTAGTAATTTTTACAAGAAATGTAAAGCAACTTCTAAATAATCAATGGTTTTTCAATGAGTTTGTATCATATTACTCCATTCTTAAAGCTGAAACCTCAATCATAAATATGTAGGAGATTTAAGTTTGATAAAAAATGTCAAAAACGAGTAAAAACCATCTTTTAATTTACACATTAAATATTGTAATTAAAAAATGTACTTGATGTAATTTTGTTTCAGTTGTGGGTAGAAGCAATAATAGTAATATTTTATGTTTAATCATATGTAAATATATGTTTTAATCTATATAATAATAAAAACCATGGTAACAAATATACAATTTATAATTTTTCTATAAAAAATTAGTCAATTTTTATACCGATTAAATTTTCTTATGTTTTCACTGTATAAGGTTGGGTAAAAGTAAGTTTAGAGTTGTTTGTATGGGAAATAACATGATAATTAATAAAAATAATACAAGAATAAACATATTTGAAGGTATAAACCTATTTTTGTCCCCCCTTATGTATTATTTCTAGATTCTTTATGAAAACCACATAATTGTAAGAAAGTTTCTTAGAAAATAAATACATTTGATTAAAATTCAGAGCTACAGAAATTACTTCAACCTCACCCTAAATACTGACACTTAACATAGCCTAAGTTGTATCCTCTCTAAAATCTACATGACAAAATCATAAAGTTAAAGTGGGGTTAAGAAGAGTATAATAATTACAAAAAGAAGTGAAAAATATAACTTAGTGTGATTTCTTTTCCCAAAGGTTAAGGATAAGTATAATGAGCAGACTTAATAAAAATATATTATTTAAATGATAACCCCTTAAATGCAACAATATCAGAAGTATAAATGCATATGACTATAGTTTCAACATTCATCTGACAGTACTCCAGTAACAAAATAAAACTTTTTGCAACATATAATATAATATAATGTTGTAATTACATTCACAATCAGTACATAAATTATTTATAATTACATATGTAATTATGATGCATTCAGTGTAAATCTTTACAGTTATTAAAAAAATAGAAACTTTTATTCATAATAGCAGAAATACCTCTGCCCATAGTTTATGGTTCATAAATTTCATATGAGGTTCATACTATTTTTAAAAAGTAGTTTCAAGAATAATTCTATTCTGTTCTTTTCATTCTACTGTCATATCAGACATTAATTTAAAAAACACTAAAATTTGCACCTATTTTTAGTTCTTTCAAGTTTTATAATTCAGTTAATAATTTTAAACAAAATTTTAAATAGAAACATTGAATATTGCTCTTTCTGCATCAGCTCTTAATATGAGTTGCTTAAGAAACACTTAAAAACAGTAATTTAAAGAACTATATAAAAACCATACACTCTTGTCCTTATAATGAAAAATGTATTTTTTCTTTATTTTGTGTGATTTTTTAGTGTAAGAACAATTGTCAACCATTTGTTTTTCAGATATTCGGGACAGTGGGGGTCCCAAACCAGTGATGGTGTATATCCATGGTGGCTCATATATGGAAGGTACTGGAAATTTATATGATGGAAGTGTCTTGGCAAGTTATGGCAATGTTATTGTCATCACAGTCAACTATCGACTTGGAGTACTTGGTAAGAAGTTTCTTTAATTTTCTCAACATTAATCCATTAAGTATGTGATAGTTTTGTTTTGACTTGTGCTATACTTTGCTTAGTTTCATTCATTGTTCCATGCTTATTGATTTTGTTTGAATCAAAATTTCTGATATTTTAAATAAATTCTGTAAATGTTCATAAATTACTAGATGAAAGACAACTTGAGTTTATTTTAAAATTTAAAAGTAAAATCTAATGAAATAATTCACCTTGTTGAGGAATATTTTTCTTGGTTTGTATTATAGAACTGTGTACAGTAATAATGTCAGGGCCTTTCTAAAGAATTAGTCTCTGGACAAATTTTTCTTTCTTTTACTTTTATTTTCTACAATGCTATAGAATTCCTTAAAGGTTGCCATGAGCTTAGAAATAAGTTTATATCTTCTTCAACAATATATGTATGGACTGGCATTGTGACAAATTATTTGCCAATGTGGCATAGGTTTTTTTTTTTCTTTAATTTGTCAGATAATAATTAGAAATATTTTTTCTAAATATATTTTGATTGAATTATTTTCTTTAGGAAAGATACATTAATTTTATAAAGTAACAAAGTGTTCAATGATTGTATTCATATAAAGCAAAGTAAAAATGGAGATTCTTGGTTTGAAGATATCTGTAGATAAATATTAGCAAAATAAGTACTTCAAAACAGCCTTGCTGTTATATAAAAAACAATTTTTAAAAGACAAACTTGCTAGTCTACCTGTATAAATTTAGTTTTTTAGTATTGTCACAAACTGAGGAGTAAAATTACTATAAAATTTAATAAAACACCTTTATTTATACTATTTTAGTTAGTATTTACTGAAAGAGTACAATTCATCAGAAAAGATTTAATTTTTAAATCTTTGTTCTCAAACTTTTTTCCCATATTGTACACTTAAACAGGTATAATTTTAGTTACTTGAGCACAGAGGCACTCTCCTATTTTTATTCTTTATTGTAAATATTTCTTTGAAAAAAGAATTTTAATTATATTCTCTTTTATAATAATAATTATATATTTAACCATTGAAATATGAATTGTTTTCTTCTTCAATGTTAGTTTTACTATTCTAGCCCTTAAGTAATTATTACCATATATTTATGCTAATCTGAAAATGTAAAAAGAGAATAATTTTGTCAATCATTTGTATGTTTTGAGGAACAAGATATTTTAATAATGCAAAGTTAAATTTTTGATCTTTTTATAGTTTTCTATTTTAAATTTGGATTATCATGGGTGATAATAGATAAATGAATCAGTGTAGATACAAAACTTTTTTGTTGTTCTAGTACATATTACTTCCTTTTTAATGTCCAATCATTCATTGCTTCAGATGTTCTTATAGTTTCAATTCACAGGTTTAAATAGCTTCCTAACTGTGAAAACTCTATATATGACAAGATTTATAGAGATGGTCGTAATCATTCTTAAATATTTTAGTGTTGTTATTTGTTTCTTATGGAACATTTGAATAGGAGACTCCAGTAACTTTAATGCACTTAATTTTATTTCTAGGACTGTTTATACCTCAGTTGTTTTTATTATAGTTCTCATATTTTTTTAATTTATCTAGTTTTAATTACTGATGCAATGAGCTGTTTGTTGATTGAAAATTTTAAATTACATTCTAATGTGTGGTTACAGTGTTCTTAAGTACTTAAAAATACACTTAGTCGTGTGTGTGTATATTTGTCTATAAAAATGTTTTTAATATCTTTTGGATACACTTCATGGTGCCTTGTTATAACACATAAAGTAAGATTCCATAAAATAAACACATAAAGTAAGATTTCATGAAAAAACCTAAGACATTATGTTAATATAAGCTTTGCCAATGTTTTTAATGTTTGCAGAACTCATGAGGACCTGATTTTGATCAAATTTGAATCCTATATTCATGCACATTTCCTGCTTTTATATGTTACACTCTGAATAATTGTGTTGAAGGACAACACATTAATCACCTAAAAAATGAAGAATTCAATCACTTGTTTGGCATGTGATATGGCATGCAGTGTTAGTGTTGACAGTGGATAATTTTCTCAGTGTTAAATATTTGTTCTCACTCCAGTGCAGTTTAGGGTTTAACTTTACTTGGCTCCTTTGTTTCTCTTAACCACATCATACCTAATCATCAAAATGTTTATTAAACATTTTTAAGTGCCTCTTGGAACATTTGTTCTAAAACAGATATATTCAGATCCCTTTCTTCCAAAAATATGTGTTAGGCCTTGTGAAAATGTATTTACATGAATTAATTCATGAAAAATAAATTGTCAGAACATTTGTTTCAACACAATTGCATGTATGGTATACCACAACCAAATCAACAACGCATCTGACAGAACTACTAAAGACTGTAGGGTTATTTTCTTTGTTAATAATTTGTCTAACAGTGAGAAGGTAAACCAATGTTTCTAGGATGTGGGATACAAAAGTGTTACTGTTGAGTTTGCACTTGCGAGAGTGCTGAAAATCAAGTAAAAATAAAAATATTTGATACTATGTTAGAGGAAATTCTGCACTTTGTTTTGATTTAGACACTTTGGTTGAAAGAAATGAATTTTGGGGTCCAATGACCAAATTGGCTAATTATAATACTCTTGCTATCAGATGATTAACAGTAAAAGTCAGGATGTCTGAAACAAACAATGTAATTAGTATTGATTTGAATTTGCCTTCCTAAAGGAGAAATATTACTGTACATTTTTTGTTTGTTTTAGCAATAAGTGAAAATGTGATAATGCTTCCATCATAAAATTTTACAGCTATCTAGCAACCAAGGTTCTAGTTTAAAGCATTTTGTGTCAGGAAAAACATTTTGTCTATTACAAAGTAAAAGTAGCTTAAAAGATAAAACTAACTACCACAACAAGATTGCTCTGAACAAGCTGGGAACAGGTCAAGTCAGTTTTTCAACCAAAACCCTTTTCGGGTTTACTTTGGAGTAGTAACACGGACTATCACTATCACTATATGAAAAATGCTATTGGTAGTGATAAGAAAAACTGCTTTAAATGTTGAGAAAAAAGTCAAGGGGCTCCAAGGCTCTGCCTGCTCACCTCACTTTTTTGGTTTGGACAGAGCTTTCTCTGTAACCTTCACTCCGTCTCACACCTCTAGTGAACATTTAATCTTTTTTGTCTGATGATATCCATTCTTTGTCCTAAGCCAGTTTTCATTCTTTATCCTCTATTTCTCACATTGTCCCATAATGCTTTAAAATCTATTTAGAATAATTATTAAAAATTATTTTTAATATTCTAATATATAATCAATGAAAATGAGCATATTGGAAAGTTAGGGAAAAGTATCTTGATTATATGTTTTTAAAAGAGAAAAAAATAATAATAAATGTTAAGATTATAAATAGTATAAGCATATGTACTATGGACAAGAATTGGGAGAGAATGTGAAATAATTTGTTCACTTTAGAATGAGATATTGCATGATAAATATTATTGAATGTAAAAACAATCCAAATTATATATTTGAAAATCTCAAAAATAAAAACTATATTAACTAATTTAGTGTTAAAATATGTTTCAAGCACTTAATTAAGAATACATCTTTTAAGTTATTTTTAGAGAAAAAAAAGAGGGCATCTAATTTAGGTAAACATAACTTTTTTTTTAAGTGAGAGGAGGGAAGATAGGCAGACTCCCCCACATGCCCCGACTGGGATCCACCCGGCAACCCTATGGGACTAATGTTTGAGTACTGAGCTGGTTTTTTTTTTAGTACCTGAGTCTGGTGCGCTCCAACAAAGCCATCCTCAATGCCCTGGGCTGATACTTGAAGCAATTGAACCACTGGCTGCGTGTGGGGAAGGGGGAGAGAAGAAGGAGAGAGAGGGGGCAAGAAGCAGATGGTCACTTCTCATGTGTGCCCTGACCAGGAATTGAGAGCAGGACATCCATATGCAATGCTCTATCCTCTGAGCAACCAGTGAGGGCCAACTTTCTTATCTCATAGAAATGTTGTTACTTTGATCTTGATATAGAAACTTTAGAGGTAGGCATGTATTCATATTTCAAACTTATGTGATTTATTTAAAAAAATTTTAAGAGTTTCAAATGTACTACTACTGATAACTATTAGAAAACTTGGCAAATTTTTGGAGTCTTATTAAATGTTTTGCTTAATATTCTAATGCTTTTATCATTCATCTGTAGAAAAATAATTTTAAGTGCTATCCTATTTACTTGTAGTTGAAAAATAATATTTAGCTTATGTTATCATGCCATCTAGAACTAAATAATTTAAACCAAACTTTTGTTTACTTTACTGCATATCAATTTTAATGAACACTTAAATTTATTTTTATTTTGTTAAAAATGGCTAATGTCGATTCTTATAATGGTATTTCAATATAATGCTTCAAGTTTTATCACATGGAAGAAATAATTGTAACTTTGGTGTGATTAGTCATAATACATATAACATTCATTTCCAGCAAAATTTTCTATAAATGATAAAAAGTAAGAACAATATAATCCTTCTCTTTAGAGATTTTTCAATCTAATTGAGGGAGAAATAAACTCTATAGAAAATAATTGATATTCTTTATATTTCAGAATAATACTAACTTATTAATTGATTTTCACATATATATGTCACTTGATATTTAAAAAGAAAAACCAGAACAATAAAATAAAGGCATAGAATCTCAGATGATCAATATGGATGAGAGATTGAGATCCATATTTGAATCTGAGCTGCCTAACAGCAAGAAGATTTGGCAAAATCTAGGTACTATTCATGACTGAAGAAGACATTACTATTCTTGTTTTATCTTTCTATTACTTTTGCTTTAGTCTGGCTCTAAATCCTAAAACATATAAAATAAATGGAAAATGCAAGGTTACCTTACATGTGAGTGTAATATATAAGCAAATTATACTTAGATGATTCAAATGTGATCTTGGAATGCAGGAGAGGGCATTATTCTGTACTTAAGAGTCAAAAATGTTTCCATAGAAGTGATTTTATTTGAGCATGGCTGGAAAGAATAGATTATCTTTGGTATTAACAAAAGGAAAGAAAGAAGGACATTCTTTTTCTTTTTTATCTATTCACACTCTTTGTATTTCAGAAAAGAGGAGATAATTTATGACAAAGGCCCATATATAGGTATATAAAATTATATTGAATAGGAGTACGTATATTGTAAAGAAACAATACAAAAACTTAGGCAGTAAATATCTAATGGGATTAAACAGAATTATATTACCCAGTTTCTTAGAGGTAAGGTCAAAATGATAATAGATTGAATTTTATAATTGTTATTCTCAAGTAAAAGAAAAGTACATGTTAATCAGAAAAAATACACAAAGTTTTTGTCATACTATATTGTACTACAAAGAAATTAGTCATATAAGTGGTTTTTATTTGGAATGCTGAACAATACAGAGAACGTGTGATTATATCATTAGAAGATTCAGAAATATTCTCAGTATATGATTATTTATATTAACCTTCTATAAAAGGCAAAAACATAATAAAAATGTCCACTACTTCTATAGTGTCGTTTCAGCAAAGAACTAACCAAATGCAATTCAAATAAGATATTTCGTCATTTTACTTAAAATAGAATAAAGCTAAAAACCAATTTAGAGCAACGGACATTTAACTTGATTCATAGATTTCTTCTCTAAAGTATCAGTTGTATCTACTGGGCTTTAACAAGGGCCAGATAGTAATCATTTTTATATTGCATACTAAAATGATCTGCAGTAAAGATACTGGTTTATTCTTTTAAAAAATAAACTTTAAACAGATACAGTACAAACTAGAATATCTGCTTACTAATTTTATTCTACCTATTTCTTCCAAAATTATTTCAGGTAGTCTGAATAAAAACAATTATTTAGTTGTGCCAAAACTTTAAAAATAACTTGAAAGTAAGGATGTCAATTAGTGTGGGTGTTAGTTAAAAAGAGTCAGTTTTTAGCCCTAGCCAGTTGGCTCAGTGGTAGAGCATGGACCCAGTGTGTGAATGTCCCAGTTTCAATTCCCAGTCAGGGCACACAAGAGAAGTGACCATCAGCTTCTCCACACTTCCTTCTCTCTCTTCTCTCTATCTCTGCCTTCCCCTCCTACAGCCATGGCTCCAATAGAGCATGTGGGCCCAGGCGCTGAGGATGGCTACATGGCCTTGCTTCAGGTGCTGGAATGACTCCAGTTGTAACAGAGCAATGGGCCCTGATGGGCAGAGCATCGCCTCCTAGTGGGCTTGCCGGGTGAATCCCAGTTGTGCGCATGCAAAAATCTGTATCTCTACCTCCCTGCTTCTCACTAAAAAAAAAATACAAAAAAAAAGTGTCAGTTTTTTTTAAAAAATGTGTTTTAGGTACAGTCATATTAGATCATTATTTAATTAATTTTAATAAATTAAGCAATATTATGCCTCAAGCACTCTGCTGATTATTAAGGATATTGTGCAAAAACAAGATAAATCTCTACTACCCAGTAGATTGCTAGCAATTAGGAGTAATAGAAAATAAATGAATAATTACACAAATGGTATATTTTATGTAAATATTTAGTTTAAAGTTGACTTTCTTTACTCTCACCTTTATGATAGCTATAGAGAAATGACAGGTACAATGAAAAAGGAGCTAATCTATTCTAGACACTAAGATTTCCCAGAGTAAGGGAAATTTAAGTTTCCATACTTAAATTTCTTATACTCTAATGAGGAAGCTTTTGTCTCCTAACCAAGTACTAACCAGGCCCAACCCTGCTTAGCTTCAGAGATCAGACGAGATAGGGCACCATCCGGGTGATATGGCCGGAAATAAGAAAGCTTTTGTCAAGATTCCCAAGGACTGCCAGTTTGTAGATTCCATTGGCTACTGCTGTATTCTTTCCTTATATGATTTCACCATAGCACAGGTGCAGGTAACTAGTTCCTTTTTAGAATGTTTGTTCCTTGACATCACCCCAGGATTTTCTCTTACCTCAATGTCTGCTCCTTCTCATCCTCCTTTGCTGGGTCTTTGTTTTACACTGATCACTAAATGCTGAAGAATGCAACATCGCAATTTTTGGCTCACTTCCCTTCTTTCTCTACACTGTCTCCTAAGGGGACTTCATGCATGGATCTAGATACCAGCTTTATGGAAGTGACTTCTAAAACTGTATCATTAGTATTGACTATTCCTCAGATCTCCATACTCATGTGCCTACCTGCCAACATTTCCATGTGAATGGATGGATGTCTATGAGTATCTCAAATTTAATGGCTAAAATAATGTTGACTTCCTCAGGTCTGCATGTTTCATTGTCTTCCACATCTAGATTATAACAATAATTGCAACAATAGCAATACTAATAGCCATGTTTATTGAGGAGTAATATGCCAAAAGCTGTTTTAGGTAGTTTATATTAATTATATTATTAAATTTGCACAGTAATTTTATGAGGTAGGGTTGTTATTTTTCCAATTTCTTAAGTGCAGAAACAAATGAGTAAAGAGGCTAAGTAACTTATTTACAGTCACACAGGGCAAACCAGGATTCTAACCTAGGCAGTCTTCTCTTCAATAGAACACTATTCTCATGGCCTTGGCACTGTCATCCATCTTGATAATCAAGCAAAAACTACAAATTTATTCTGATTTGCCTCTTCTTTATACTCAACATCTAATACATTAGCTTCTCTTACTAAGTTGTTCCCACATATATCCTGACCTTTCTTTCCATTTCCCCTTTTAACAAACTAAGCTAAGTCTCCTTAAACCTTTTGTATTATTTTCCCATTTCACTTCTGTTCCCTAAATATATGTAATTCATTCTCCACACAACAAAATCAGACACTTTTTCAAAAACATAAATTATACCAGCTCATTTTTTTTTTTTTTTTTTTGCTGAACATCCTCCCAATGTTTCCCATTGTTCACTTAAAACAAAATTCAATCTCCTTCCCGGCCCTGTCTACCAAAACCCTGCATAAATCTGTATTTGTATTTAGTACCTATACTTCTTGTACCTGTGTGTCAAAAAGCTCTTCCCTGTTGCAGTCATCTTTTGGTCTTCCCTCACACCATACTCTTTTCTATTTCAGAGATTTTATACTTTTCCTTACCTCTATGTTAGACCTTTGTGGGGCTAGTTTCTATTCTGATCTTGGTTTAAACGTCTTCTTCTTAGAAAGACTTCCACGTTTATCAAAACTAAAAAAAGCCACCATATCACAAGTCATCTACTTTTAAAAATTTTTTGTATTACATTGACCATACGCAAATATATTTTATTTATATTTGATTTATTTGTTGTACTGTTGTCTAGCTCTACAGAGCTTAAAATAGTCTAGGACATGGTACTTGCTTAAAAAGTGTGTGTTGAATAATTTTAAAGTGAAAGTTAAGAGGCAAAAAGAACTGATCAGATGTGGTCATAGAGCAGAAAGAAAGGCTGATTTGGAAAGGCTGAGTAAAGGCTAGAGGAAGAGCATAGTTTAACAAGTTAAAAAAACCGAGCAAACCCAGGTGGATGCTTTAAATAAGAGGTGAGTGTTAGGATTCCCAGAGGAATTGCAGAGGCCAAAGGAAGTAAAACAAAGAAGTTTATTAGTGCATATGGGCTGAGGCCAAAAATGGTGTCAGCCACGATAAGAAGTAGTCTGGGGGTTTCATATGGTTTGAAAGTTCCTGCTGACATACACATTGCTAGGGAGCTGGTAGAACTTCGTCTGTTCCTTGGAATCTGGGGGAGTCAGTCTGCAATTAGTCAGTTTCAAGAACATTGGAGTGGTGATTACAACCTTTTATTTTCTCAACCATGTCCGCTCCTCTTCGTGGAGAGGGTAGAGAAAATGTGAAGCAGGAAAACGGCGGGCCATTCTGTTTATTAGAGTTTCCCAGTGGAGGACAAGCAAGCAAGCAGGGAAACCTGCTTCTCTTTCTCTCCCGACTATTGAGCAAAACAGTCCAAGGGGAAAAACCCCTTCTCAGGCAAACAATAGCAAAAAAAGGCCCCTCCCAATGGCAACAGGCAATCTACATTCTCCAATCTGCCACACTGAGGGCAAGCCCCTGCAGCCTCACATAGACTACACACACGTGGTGCTGCCCCGTACTCATGCACCAATCAGGCAAAGTGCAAGTGAGCAAGCATAACACACTTGTTTGCCCAACAGTTAGATTGTGGTCATTGGGACCTGCAAAGTCCTCGTGAAAGTGGAAGTTAAGAGTGGCAAAATAGACCTACTTTTTGCTCAGGGCAACAGTGAGCAATGTCAAATAATGTTGAAAACCAGCCACAGGTGATGCTACTTGTTAAAGATTTGGGACTTCTAAGAACAATGAGAAACAATGATAGGACTTTACGCAAATAAGTGACATGATTAGATTAGCATTTTGAAAGGTGTGCTAAGTAGGCTGAGACCTTGATCACAGTTGATATTCTGCTCTGAATACAAAAAATAACCCCCAAAACAACAACAAAAAACCACACATGACTTGTGCCTATTAAAGTAAAATGCTTTCTGAGTTAGTGAAGGAGACTGATCATGAACAAGGGACCAGCTAAACCTTGAGTGACTCAGAGGTAAGTATAAATATCTGCCTTTTATAAAAAGAGTAATAGAGATTTTGCCATTTTTTCTCCTTTTTCTTTGATACTAAAGGGAATCAAACCAGAATTATGGAGAACTCTTTTGAATTTCTGCTGTAAGAGCATAAATCAATATGGTCAGTATTTTTCCAGAGTTTGGCCAATATAAGAGATTGTAATAAGTTAGTGTATTATGATGCCACCACATTTGTCTTTCTATGTTATTAATATGACCTCATTTACCCTCTTAGTTGTCCTGAAAAGGAGATATTGTTATTTTATTAGTTATAGGAAGAAGTTGGGAGTATGTGGGGTTTTCTTTAGATATTAAGACCAATGATTTGTATTAACACCTCAGAATGTAAGAGTAAAAATTTTATTCATTCCTAGTCAGGGGTCCAGAAATGACCCACTATTTACAGGTACTCAAAGGACTGCAACTAAACAAACCAAAAGCAAGATATTTTGTTTCTTTTTCAGAGCAGAAGTTGTCATTTTAGGCGTTTGTTTATTCACTCAGTAATTCCACAAGGATTTGCTAAGTGCCCACTAGATGCTCTTGGTAGTTGGGGCTGTGAGCATGATGCAAAAAGTCAAACTCAACCCTTCCTCTCTGGGCTTCACAGTAAGTAATGAGTAAGGAGGATTGAAGTTAAACAAAGAAACAAAACTATAGACAAAAATTTTGCTAAGTTGTCTTCCCTCCCACAAAAACAAAAACAAACAAAAAGCAGGGTGTTAAGAAAAAGCACCTTTGTGGAGGTGAAGTGTAAACTGAGGGTTTGGGGACAGGCCTTTGTGCCTATCCTGCTTACATAGCTGTGGTTTGGAGGATTTTGTTTGTTTTGTTTTCCTATATATTTATAAAGTTAAATGATAGTTAAAATATTTTAGATAATTGTAAACTACGTAAGACAATTAGAAGCAAAGTAAGTCATTTAAATAAGCAGCTTTGGTAAAAATGCAAAAATCTATACAAACAAATAGATCACTTATGAAAAATCAGGCAATGCTCTCCATTTGAATTAAAATGAGCAAAATTGGATGGTGAAATACCAATACACAGGGGAAGGATCCCAAGGGAATAAGTAGCCTTTAGCTATTGGAACTAAAGGATGATAGTATTACTTTAGGGTTTTTTAGAGACAATGGAAAGTTTCCTTCCCTCCCCTGCCCTCTATCAGTGAGAAAGCAACTACATTACTGATTTTTTTAAAAATGAATATATGGGTCCTTTTTATTTTTTTTTTCTTAAACCATGTGTCAGTTTTCTTTTGTTCCAAACAAACAGTAAGGGCTTAGGTTTTGCTTTTTAAGTTGGTTTACTTTCAATAATCCTTTCCGCTCTCTGATGATTCCTCAGTAAGAACGGAAGGCAGTACTCCCATCAGTTTCATTGACTCATGGCATGATCCTGATATTCCACACACTTGCACTACTTCACCTTAAAAATATATTGCAACTTCGCCTGCCAGGACACCCTGGACTATCATTCTCTTTCTAAAATCCTTCCTTGAACTATTTAATCTATAAACATTTGTATATTACTCCTGTCCCTTTGTCTTTCTGTTTTTAATTGGTACAGTTCAATTCTTTTAAAAAAATACCTTCTATTTTTCTCTTTCTTTCTATTCCTCTATTGCTTCTACTCACCTTGGATTGCCGGTTCTTCTGATTCCTGAACTTCCAGACCCAAATTTATTCCTAGATTAGCATTCTCATACCTTAAACATACAGCAGAACACCAGTTTCTGTAGTTTTCTTCTGTTCTATGTATCTAATTGCTTTTCAGCCACTCTGGGATCCATTCCACGTATCCTGCCATTTCAGGTCTGCGGAACTATATTGTTTCTCCTAGCAAACTGTGGCTTCTTGTATTTTATGGAAAGGCCCTTCCACTCAAGCCAGGATAACCTCCTTACTGCCACCAGGATCATTTCCAACTGCCTGCTTGCCACATATACCATCTTGTCCAATCTGCATAACCCAGCTGTCACCTGACTTGTCTTCAAAATTACCTCAAGCAGGCTTGATCTACCTTTCTGTTCCCTACCTTCCATACCTTAGGCAGCCTAGTCCTCATTTTGGTATGCGTAAAGCCAATTCCATTTGTTATTGTTGCATGTATTACTTGCTTAGTATAGTTTATGCCTTGCCACCCAAACCAGAAAATAAACACTGTTTTATCTGGTTTCCAGTTTCCTCAAGACTGTCAGAGTGCTCTACATACAAAATTCAAAAGTCATAAATAGCATGCTAATTTTTCTTTGTCCTCTTCTCAGGATATGATATGAATGTCTTAGGATACAGAGCAGGTAGTAAGAGAGGCTGGTGGTGAAAGGTATGCATGCTAAAAGTACTATTGCTATGCATGCCGGGCCGCATGACTAGTCCCACATCAATGAAGTGAAGTATTATTGATGACAGCATTATTCTGTCCCTAATAGTAGTCAAAAAGAACCCCTGGATCCTCTAGAGAAGTGTCCTAAGTACTGGAACTGTCATACACAAAAGCTGTAATTTATTTTAAACTGAGTTTGCATTTACCATGCTGTTAATATTTGCTTTATTCTGTTTCTTGCTCAGCATGTGGTGAGTGAAAAGATTGTTACCCATGAGTATAAGGTAAACTTAAAAATATGGTTGAAACACCACTCTTTGAATTAAAATATATATTATATTGTAGAAAGAATAACCATTGACTTTATATATGTAATAGGCTGGGAACTCTGTAAATTCATTGAACTCAGTTTAAGGTTTTGTTGTTGTTTTGTTTTTATAAAGACAATGGGAATAATATTTGTAATTTTTTAACTTTGCCTTTTTATACTTCATCTATCTTGGATTGAATTGCAGGTGCTTAACTATGGCCACAAATACGCAGGCGTAAGGAATCTTAATCTGACTGTTGCTTACCCACATACCTACCCATTTTCTCTAACAGTACAGATAGGATGATAGATTTAAATATTATTCTGAGAAACATTTTCTAAATATCAGACAAGTTGTATATCTCAACTGATTTGTTTATCAATAAAGTCACCATTTAGAAACCTTTTAAAAGCTGAGACATACCCCTGAGATATTACATATGCAAGGAAATATTTTTTTCTGTTCTGGTATTTGCTAGTCCCTCCCTTACATTTGAGCTTTGAAAAGCAATACCTTTTCTTGAAAAGTCAATTCTCTTAGAGATTTGTAAACATACTGAAACAGAAATGACTAATTAAAAAAAGATTCTTATGGTAATATTGTTAGAATTAGCACCAACTTTCCTAAAAGAAAAGAATGTGTAATGATTTTAATGTCATTTGATTAAATTTTGTGGACATTGTATGAAAATAAGCTTTAGGAAATATACATTCTTTCACTGTAACATATGTAAAAATATTGATTTAATAGATGGCGTTTTTCTTTGAAATATATAATATTACAATTTTATCTGTTTAAAGTCAACAAGAAATTTGTTTTCAGAGTGTATATTTGATATTTTGTTTTAGAGCCAATCTAATCTATAACAAAGTGGACAGTTTATATCTATTGTTAATATTTGGTTTTATTTTCTAGAAGAACATGTTTAAGAGTAAACACAGCAAGCATATATAAATTTTTTCTAATTCTAACTTACTCTGTTGCAAATGAATACTATCTACTTATTATTTTAGTGATATTTCATTATAATTTAAATAATCTTGAGATTTAGGAAGGTAATTAACTATATTTATTAAAATATTACATCGTTTTACTTTTCCATTTTCTAGGAAGTATTTGTGATGGCTTATGTAGTATATAGAATATAATTATGTTCAAATATAAATAAAGAATGAGGTCTAGGGGAAATAGAAGGCTTGAAAAGGCAAAACAAAACGTAGTGTTAGAACATTTCCAGAGTGGCTTACTTGGGCTCTGAGCTGGAAACTCTACCAAGTTTTATTTATTTCTTAATATCAAAAGGGCTGTGAAACATGTCAGTTCTTCAGAGATATCAAAGGTATTGTAGGCACTAGTTTTTTTTAAAGGAAGTGTTTCATGTGGGATTTCACGTTCAGGGGACAGTTATAAAAATAGATTCTATGTTGAAATGCTTAAAAAAAGAAATAGGCTAAATCCTGTTGCTCAAAATTATTCATTTACAATACATTGGTGTGCTCTCTTTACCTGTAGTGTTCTGCCACATGGCTTACTTTTCTCTACTTGTTGCTGGAGTGGGGGAGGGGGTATCTTATAGACACAGAGCAGGTGGGGATACAGGAGATTAAAAATAAAACAATGGAAAAAGATTTTTAGGCTATGTATGCATTCTATAGGCAAAATTTCTAATTGGATATTTGTTTTGTATGAGAAAACTAATTATTTTACTTTGTTAACAGTGCAGGTAGACAGTCAGTGAGTTTGAATAAAAAAGAATTATAACAATCTAATATGTGGTTGGCTAAATTCATCTGCTATTCTTTAGAGGAAGGGCTAATCCACTTTTCTTTTTAACAATGGTTTCATACAGTACAGAACCCAAATTTGTTGTTTTCTGTTATTCTCTTAAAAAGATCAACTTGAAGGCCCTGACCCTGTAGCTCAGTTGGTTAGAGTATCGCTCCAATATATGAAAGTTGAGAGTTCAGTCCTCAGTCAGGGCACATAAAAGAATTAACTAATAAATGCATAGTAAGTGGAAAAACAAATCAATGTTTCTTTCTCTCTCCCTTCCTCTGTCTCTAAAATAAATTATAAAAAATTTTTTTTTAAACACTATGCTGAATATGTTAATAAAAAAGAAGATCAACTTGTTTTCCTCGCCTTTGCTTTTGGTCCAGTCTATACATAGAAGTTAAAATCTGCTGTTTTTATAAAATAGGAATAAATTTATGTACTTTCAATTTAATGTCATGTTCATTAACTCTATACAGCTTTTCTATATAACTCAAGGTATATACAGTAAATACAGTGGAAATTCTTAAATGCAATAAAATCAGTAAATTTTAATTAAATATATCTTCACATTATTTCAAAATGTATGCATAAATACACCTTTTATATATCAGAGACAGTGATCAATTATTTCAGTCTTTTTTTTTTTTTTTTTTTTTACAGAGACAGAGAGAGGGATAGATAGGGACAGACAGATAGGAATGGAGAAAGATGAGAAGCATCAATGATCAGTTTTTCATTTCGACATCTTAGTTGTTCATTGATTGTTCTCTCATATGTGCCTTGATAGTGGGATTTCAGCAGACTGAATAACCCCTTGCTTGAGCCAGTGACCTTGGACTCAAGCTGGTGAACTTTTGCTCAAACCATATGAGCCCGTGCTCAAGCTGGTGACCTCGGGGTCTCGAACCTGGGTCTTCTTCATCCCAATCTGATGCTCTATCCACTGTGTCACCGCCTGCTCATGCTTATTTGAGTCTTGAATTTTGAAAAAGTTATGGACTTATTCTCTTAAATTTTTTTTTTAATATATATAGCTACCTAACCACCAGTTACTACTTCTGGACCAGATATCCAATAGAAATATAAGGCTATACACATAATTTTAAATTTTATAGTAGCCACATTAAAGGAAAGTAAAAAGGCTATATTAATTTTAAAAATTTTATTTTATTCCAGCTAATATGTTATTCAACCAAGATATTATCCTTTCTAGGAAATATCAAGATGAACTTATTGATGGGACATCTTGAATCTTTTATACATTGAAATAGGGTGTTTTATTTTATACTTACAGAACATCTCAACTCAGATGCTATATTTTCAACAGCTAAAGTAAAATATAGCCTTACCCCCCCAAAAATGTAATTTTGATTAACAGAAAATAGTATTTGACACTGCTTCATTTTTAAAAATTGTCAACTAAAATTATATAAAATAAAAATGTAGTATTTTTGTAACACCTGTTTTAAGTACTTAAAATATAAAAGTCACCTATATTAAACACTCAGTAGTCACACATGGATAAGGGCACTGCGGCTCTAAATTGTTTTTCCTTAACTTCTTTTATTACATTCATGTGCGAGGAGAAAATTTGGAATCAAGAACCTTCAACTTATGGATATATTTATAATTTATATGCATATATCATGGTACTAATATATATTATTATGAAAATAAATAGAAGACAAAAATTTTGAATATAAAATAATATTTAAAAATAAGTTATTTTATCCTATTTTTTAAAGAAACACCTCTCATTTTTTAAAGCAATGAGTTTTAAAAAGCTTCATTATTGTTAAGATATTAGTTTTAAATTTTGTCATCCAAGATCTGGATGACTTTTTCTAAGATCAGTCTAATGATTCCTATCAAGAGTATGATTTGATGACATTATATACTGATATTATGATTTGAGGATTTTTCAATTATTGACCAGTGGTAGCTGTTTCAATATATCTAATATGAATAAACAGACATATCTTTTACTTACTAACACTGAACACCATGATATTCTTAAGACTAGATACTTTATATGGATTCTTTCAGTTCTGTGAGCATATATAAACTCCACCCCACAGTCTGGCAGCCTGAAAGTGGGTCAAATCACTACTTAGACCTCCTCGAACTGTGCCCAAGAAAAGAGCATGAGAAACTCTGCCAACGAAACAACTAATGCAAGAGTAGAGGAATTAAAATATTTCTTATTTTTATTCACATTGTAAGAAGTTAACTTATGCTTTATTACATTTCAGATTATGCTACTTTGCTAAAAGGAATCGAGAAAGTTTTTTTTAGCAAAAGCATTATTAAAAGAATATTTTAAAATATTGATGGTATAATTATCTTTTTATTTTAAGAAACAAATTTGAAGTCTAACCATTTATTTGTAAATGTCATGATGATAATGAGCAGTTGAAAAGATCTTTTTTTCATATTTTATGGCATGAAAAATATAAGGATATAATTTTTCTATTTTAACTTTATTATAATTTTTATATTCTTTGCTCAGCCTGTTATATGTAGTAGCTAAGATCAGTAAAATGATGTTGGCAGCCTGCTCTCCAAACTCAAGAACAGTTAGATGCTGTTCACTACTTACCATGATTTTTATTTACGTGTTGCTTGACATGCTCTTTTCCACTAATGAGAAGTAGAACTAATAACATAAAATTGAAAGAATGATGAAATTGAAATCACCATATTCTTCATTTTGAGCTTTTATTTCAGATCCTAAAATGCTTGAGGTTTCCCAGATGAAATATTAGAAATCTTTTATTCTGTATTCTCTGTAATAGCTAAGAAAGCGTAATCTAAACTGAGAGTTTGTTTTCAAATAGGCCTTATAGGAGAAAAGAATACAGTGCATTTGAGCTAAGGCTGTGATGTTAATAATATTACTTAGCGGGTGCCTGAGGAATAGAAACATCCCAGAAGTACACACAGCCTT